>OW618029.1:0-2400000 GCA_939531405.1 Metschnikowia zobellii
AAGGTTAAAGCAGTACATCCTAAGGTTAAAGCAGTACATCCTAAGGTTAAAGCAGTACATCCTAAGGTTAAAGCAGTACATCCTAAGGTTAAAGCAGTACATCCTAAGGTTAAAGCAGTACATCCTAAGGTTAAAGCAGTACATCCTAAGGTTAAAGCAGTACATCCTAAGGTTAAAGCAGTACATCCTAAGGTTAAAGCAGTACATCCTAAGGTTAAAGCAGTACATCCTAAGGTTAAAGCAGTACATCCTAAGGTTAAAGCAGTACATCCTAAGGTTAAAGCAGTACATCCTAAGGTTAAAGCAGTACATCCTAAGGTTAAAGCAGTACATCCTAAGGTTAAAGCAGTACATCCTAAGGTTAAAGCAGTACATCCTAAGGTTAAAGCAGTACATCCTAAGGTTAAAGCAGTACATCCTAAGGTTAAAGCAGTACATCCTAAGGTTAAAGCAGTACATCCTAAGGTTAAAGCAGTACATCCTAAGGTTAAAGCAGTACATCCTAAGGTTAAAGCAGTACATTGTCGTATACTTCCGCGGTGCCAATATCACCACATTCTGGCCATTGGTTGTATCCGCTGTCATTGTCAGAGTATATGTGTTGCTCCAATAGACCGTAGTTGTACTTCGCGGTAAAAGAACCACAACGGTGTTATCTTTGCCGGATCCACCTTGCACTGTGAAAGATGTCAGATAGGTAGCGGTCCAGTATGAAGTTAAAGTTTGAGTAGGAGTAGGCACGGCAACTACTACAGTATTGTATTGGGTACCGGTATGAGTCATCGTCTTGGTATATGATCCACTCCAGGTGCTAGTCTTTGTGACGTAGCATAATTGTTGTATCTGGTAGATTCTGTCTCCTATTTCGCTGACCAGAATGCCATCTGGACCCTTGTATTCTATGTTAAGGGATCCAGGGCCACTCCAATTCACTGATACAATCTTGATGGGATAGTAAACTCCTTTCTTTAAGGAAAAAGTGGCGGTTGCCGAGCTAGGCCATTCGGCCTTGAAAGAATCACCTGAGACATCGTCAAGAGCATTTCCACAGCAAGAACTACCAGCGCCCACCAGAAAGAATCCGCCATCATCGGACAACATAGAAAACGTGTAGTCTCCAGTCTGATCAGCCAAGAAGTATCCGCCGGCTGCCATAGCAAAGTTTGACGCTGTGAGATAATAGCCATATATTGTTCCATAATAGATTTCCTGTACAGGGCCAGAGACTTCGAAATTGAGCTCGGTGATTCCCAGAACACTATCTAAGTACCCAAACTGTTTGTATCCAGAAGTGTAAAAGTCAGGATCTGTTTTGTAAGCAGGATCTAATAAAGGGTATTCGTAGAAGTCCACCTTAAAGCCCTTTCCTAGAATGCTTGTCGGGTCGCATCCGTTGATAGCAGCCAAAACCCTATTCAAAATGCTAGCAAACGCTAGCCATGTGTATATCATTGAAAAGTGTAGCTATTCGAGTTTGCCAAATGAAAGAGGCTGAACTTTCTGCAGCCAAATGCACATTTATAAACTGTGAAGACCCGCCAATGGGCGAGTATAGGCATGTACACCGTACAATAATTGGGCGAGCAGATGCATGGAGGATGGTGTTCCGCCTATGGGCGAGTAGAAGCATGAAGGAGACTATGTTTACCAGGCTAGGTACGTACAAAAACACCACGTCCCACACTCTTTAAACTAGAACATGCACTGACTTAGCAGCTAGCAAAATGTTAATTTACTTCCCTTTCTTGCCAGATCAAGTGGCTTGTGCCACAGTCAGAAACACAATCATTCTTCCAATGATCGCAGACGTGAAATGCTTTGCATCAAAAAGTTTCTTGGTGGGGCAACGCAGTGGAGCGGGACTCGGTGTTTTGTATGCAGTTCACTTGACTTATTGAGCGAGCCGAGAAAGTGCATGAAAATTTGTGCGTTAGCGCCTTTCCCATATAAAACAGCCCCACATCAGCCCAGAACAGATAGGATGTACTGGATTATTTTATGTCGCCTTCTGCCCATCACTCGATGAACCTTGCCTGTTGTTTATTTAATATAACATAATGAGCAGTTAAGCCTCGGGTCTATAATTCAAGAAAAAAAAAAAACGTGGGGGGACGAGGCGCTCATATTTCGCGTAGGCGACTCCGGAATATGCAGCGCACTGCCGACCTGCAATCGAACGCCTTTAGACATTACCCAAAACTATCATTCCAATAAATTGAGGGACTACGTACTATGTACAAATTTTGTTTCACATTTTTTTTTAATATTGCGGTAGGCCATGGGCCCACTTTTTTCATGTTTTCGATACA
Source organism: Metschnikowia zobellii (assembly GCA_939531405.1). NCBI lineage: Eukaryota > Fungi > Ascomycota > Pichiomycetes > Serinales > Metschnikowiaceae > Metschnikowia > Metschnikowia zobellii. The sequence goes on from OW618029.1 coordinate 2,310, forward strand.
CTGCTCTGTACCAAGACCTTAAAACCCTTAAAATCACACGAACGGGACTTAGGATATCTTAGTATTCCTTCGCCAAAGAACTTCTTCCCAAAGATTCTAGTCTTAGTAAGAAAAAAAAAATAAAAGCTTGTTCTAGGCTTCCGTGAAGAACAACCAAAAAGACAACAACACAGCGCAATTAAAGACACTTCGAATACGATCTCGGTTTTCGAGACTTCCATTGTCCCCAAATGTACATATGTAGGAAAGAGGCATGAAGCGAGGCAAACGGCCCTCGCCTCAAAATAACGAACATCGATCATGAGCGCCTTTGATGGGTTTTCGTTGAGTGTCAATCTTGTCAGCGACTGCCCATATTAGTTGTCAGCTTTTACTCTCTAATATAGCAACTGATACCTATATGATCAAATCTACCTGAAATTAGAGGCTGGTCTGTGAGTGTCAGAGCCTCTGTTGTCAAGTCGGTACCCCTGCCGCTGATATTGAAAGAGTCATTCATACACATAAACTAGACTTGGTCACTCTTTTTTATATTTCTTTTTGAATTCACAATGATCGCACCCATATCTTCCACTTGAGTTTTCTCGGCCGAATGTTTCTTTGTAAAACTTTCTTTGGCATCTGTTGCGTCTTTCTGGAGTAACTCATCCTTGCCTCTAGTACATCTAATAAATTCCCTTCAGCTTGAGCTCCGTCTTTCTGATGTATCCTGAATAGGTCCCTTGTTCAGCTTTTACACATTACATCTTTTTTTTCACCCGCAAAAAAAAAAAAGCTTATGCGCATCCACAGTCCAGCTGCTCACATTCCCATTTGTCGGCGTTTAGTCCACTAGCTAGGCCTTCTCACTTTCATACAATGGATTTTTATCTGGCATGCAGTGCTCCTAATCTCAGATTGAAACAGAGGGGGAAAACACAGGGGACAATATAGGAGTTCAAGAAATACTCCGAAATAGACCAGGCACCTCAAAACAAAAGATTTCAATTGCCTTCTTTTCCTATTCAGTATGCTGAATCTAAGTGTCGCTTGTCCACCTGAAGATATATATCAGACAAATTCCAGGCGACAACCACGTATGATTCATTTTCCGTAATACGAAATAGTCGCAGGTTCCGGGATACTGACATAAATTTCTGTGTGAAAGCAGGCAGAGGCTCTCGCGATTCGGTAAAAGACTGTTGTTTGCTTTCTGCGAGATTCTTTTGTAAACTCTAGAATAAGCTCGACAAAAAAGATAAGCTGCAAAGAAAAACCTAAGCAACAAAATCACGCAGCTGCAATAGCCTGGAGGGGCGAGTCCAAGGCGCTAGCTCTATTCTAGACGCTGCTGTTCAGCATTGTCATGACCACAATACCTTTCCGGGCCATTGAGTTTTGCATGCAGCCAACGTTCAAGGGATTGGCCGCAAGTTTTAAGCAAAACCAAAGAGCCGGCGCTCCAAGGTATCGATTCCAGGGGAAGGAAAAAAAACCCCCTTGTTGTGCTGTGGGCAGTATTTGAAGGATGAGGCCAATTCTGAGATAGAAACGAGCACGCTGGGGCCACAAGCACTACAAGAGATTTGCCCTCGGCGTGGAATTCATGCTTCATGCACCGAACTGCTGGAAAGTAGGTCATTAGAAATACCACATTGAGGAAGAATCAGGTGCGATGTCAATAGGGTACGACAGCAATGCCGGTTTTCTTGTGGCACTGCTTGCGGGCGAGCGCTTCTCTGTGTGAAAAGACGGGGGTTGGGCACGCCGAAGCATACGGTGTTTTACATGGCTGAAACAGACGGCTTTGCTTCGTGGAGCCCATGTGCAACAGGGCCGGGGCGGGACCCAAACATATCATATATCCAAGATACAGTGGACACAGGCTACAACCAGTCGCCTTGACTATTATGCTTTGAGCTTGAAAGCAAAAAATGGGCGGCTCTTGACCCGCGCCCTCAAAGAAAAAAAAAAGATATGCTGGAGCATATAGAGATAATACGCCCGCCTCCATAAGTCTAAGTCGTTTCAGCGCATCCTCCAGAGATATGGAGTGCACGCTGCGCCTGGTATGTATTAGCTGACGTCATTCAGAAAAGCGCACCGGGCCATTTCCCCGCGCACTAGAGCCACCGTATACTGTCCATAGCAAATCTGCGCGTGCTACTTGGCGGCGGAGAAGTGAAGTCACGTGTGAGAAAAAAAAATGACACGAATGAGCTGAACCCACCGGCAACTACTCTGCACACCGCTCCGCCCAGCAGCCATTTTGCCGGGTCACATGACAACACATGAAGGACGCGTCCGAAGGGCACCCTTTGGGTGTGTGTGCGTGTGTGTATGCGTGTGTGTGAGATTCAGAAACTCAGAAATTAAGAAACTCATTTAAGAATCTGCGAGTGAGACCGGGGAGGAGCACGCGTGCCCGGGCCACCACAGCGCTCCAAGAAAATGCCTGCACACAGTGCCACACCCGGCGATGCTCGGGGCTCGCGCAGGCCCCGGCCACGGCACACGGCGCTAGGCACCCACGCCAGGCGCGTTGCCGTGCGAAGCAAAGAAGCGCAGTGGTGCACGGGTCTGCTCGCGAGCGGAGACTATACGCCCGATGCACAAGCACGCGGACGGGTCGGGAACACGTTTTTCAACCCCAGCCTCTTCATTCTTCCTGGCCCCTTGCACCTCCACAGCACCCGATTTTCCACCATGTTGTCCAAGCAATTTGCCCGCGGCTTTGCCTCGACCCCGCTCGCCAAGAACTACGCCAGCACCATCAAAAACTTGAGGGTCACCAAGGACACCAAGGTGATCTACCAAGGCTTTACCGGCAAACAGGCCACCTTCCACGCCGAGCAGGCGATCGCATACGGCACGCAGGTTGTGGGTGGCACAAACCCCAAGAAGGCCGGCACACAACACTTGGACCGCCCCGTGTTTGCGTCGGTCAAGGACGCCATGAGAGAGGCCGGTGCGAGCGCCTCCGCCATCTTCGTGCCACCCTCGATTGCCGCCAAGGCCATTGAGGAGGCCATCGAGGCCGAGATCGCGTTGGCCGTCGCCATCACCGAGGGCATTCCGCAGCTCGACATGGTGCGCGTTGCGCAGATGTTGAAGACCCAGTCCAAGACCCGCTTGGTGGGGCCCAACTGCCCGGGCTTGATTGCGCCAGACCAGTGCAAGATCGGCATCATGCCCCTGCACATCCACCAGAGAGGCCGCGTCGGCATCATCTCCCGGTCCGGCACCTTGACCTACGAGGCCGTGGCGCAAACCACGCAGGTTGGCTTGGGCCAGTCCTTGGTCATTGGTATGGGCGGCGACCCGTTCCCAGGCACCAACTTCATCGACGCACTCACCTTATTCTTGAACGACAAGGAGACCGAGGGCATCATCTTGATTGGTGAGATTGGCGGTACCGCCGAGGAGGAGGCCGCCGAGTTCTTAAAGCAGCACAACTTGTCGCGCCCCGAGGGCCCCAAGCCCGTGGTGTCCTTCATCGCCGGTGTCTCCGCGCCCCCAGGCAGACGCATGGGCCACGCCGGCGCCATCGTCGCGGGTGGCAAGGGTGACGCCAACTCCAAGATCGCGTCCTTGCAGTCTGCGGGCGTCGTCGTCGAGAAGTCGCCCGCCAGATTGGGCAACTCCTTGTTGCAGGAGTTCAAGAACAAGGGCTTGTTGTGAGCAGGCTCTGGCTATATAAAATGCGCAGACAATAGCGTCGCAATGTATGTTTTCGTCCCCGGCCCGCTCGTAGACGCGCCACTTCTCACGCCCCATGTTGCCATCACAAGTCGGCTCGTTTGAGCACGCCCTTGTGCGCGCCTCGTGTCATTGCCTGGTGCCAGGAAGCACGGCTTCCCGGCCGGCGGACCGCCTGTTCTGACATGTCTGCTAAAAGGCACCGATTGGGTGCCGGCCAGGGTCTGGCAGCAAAGCCCACCGCCTCGGCCCGGGCCTGTTCGGTCCCCCAGTTCTCTGCCCACAAGTATATTTGTCCCGCAGCGGGGCCAGCCGGGGCCGCACGAGAAACATGCATTCGTTTCTATCTTGGCTGGGCGCACTCTAATACATTCCGCACATTGCTATTAAAGAAAAAGCCCACTTCATCTCTACAACGCAGGCGCTCTCTGCCCGGAGACGTTCCCCGCACATGCCCATGCTTCTCACTGGTCTCGTGCCCCCCCTCCCCCTCCCCGTCTCTCTATCTTAGTCTGCATATTTTTTGCCTGTCCCTCCCGCTTGTCTCGCCAAAAGGCCCGTTCATTTCCTCCATCAAACTTGCATGGAAAGGGTTCGCGCACGCACGAAAAAAAGATACAGAGCGAACATGGCACGGGCCCTACTTGTCACACCGGACAGAGCATGTTTGCGATTTCATCACTCATAAGGCCCGGCGCTGCCACCAGGCTCTTGGCCGCGGGCCCCCGGATGTTCTCGTCGTCGTCGTTTGCGTGGAAAACCAACACCTCGACCCGCACCAAGGAAAACGTGCATGACTTGGAGACGTTCTTCAAGTTGATTGGCAGAGACACCCTCGAGCACCTCGACGTCTTCGACGGCAAGTTGAACAAGTTTCTCCGCACCACGTCCAGGCTGATGAAGGCCAAGGGCATCGATGTCTCCACGAGACGGTACATGTTGCGGTGGAGACACAAGTTCATAAACAACTTGGAGCCTTTGCGCGAGCACAAGAAGGGCAAGAAGAAGAACGGCGGCGAGCGCAAGGCCAAGGCCGTCAAGGCCAAGAAAATCGCGCTTGCAAGAGCCGAGGAGAAGGAGCGCTTCGTTGCCGAGGAGTTGGAGGCGGAGAGAAAGGGCGAGAGACAGTTCTGAGCCTTGGCGTATGTACATAGCACCACACAATCACACGATACAGATGATAACGGAGGACGCGGGCATCTCGCCCCGGTCCCAGCAAAGATGTAGATACATGTGGCGGAGCGAAAACAGCCCTTTTACTATTACTATTATTTCAAATTTTTTTGTATTTTTGTATTTTTGTATATTTTTTTTTTGGTCTCTCCAATTTCTTCCAGACTCTCAGGAACAGGCCTCAATTTTTTTTCAACATAGAAAATCGCGGTGTTTTGGAAATCTGTAAACATGTATATATATATATATATATCGCGCCTCCAAACTCCAGTCTGGGGCCATGGCCCAGGACCGGTCTACACGAAACAATAGACACCACATTGCCGAACCAAAACTAGCTCTCGATCCAAAATAAACGTCACCAAGGGCGGCGTGTCGAATTTGCAACTAGCCACAGCTGCTCCGCCTGGCCAGCTGGCTGCCCACGCCGACATGTGTGCAGGACAACGACCCGCGCTATATAAACAGCTTCTGTTCCCGCCCCTCCCCGCCGCGCAACGTGTCACCTAGCAAGCAATTCACACTCAGGACCCAACGGCATTCATGATGAAGGCATTTTCCCTTTTGGCGGTCTTCGCATCTGTACTTGCGTTTTTCAGGTTCGCCGTGGCTGCAGAGCTTGCGGAGAACCCTCCAATCACGAGCAAAGTGTACTTTGACATTGAGCAAGAGGGCGAGAAGCTCGGCAGAATTGTGATTGGTTTGTTCGGCACCGTCGTGCCCAGAACGGTTGAGAACTTCCGCCAGTTGGCCGTGTCGGACGACCCCAAGTTTGGGTACAAAGACTCGATTTTCCACCGCGTGATCCCCAACTTCATGATCCAGGGCGGCGACTTCGAGACCGGCAAGGGTTACGGCGGCAAGTCGATCTACGGCGGCAAGTTCGACGACGAGAACTTCACCTTGAAGCACGACCGCAAGTACCGCTTGTCCATGGCGAACGCGGGCAAGAACACCAACGGCTCGCAGTTCTTCCTCACCACCGCAGTGACGTCGTGGTTGAACGGCGCGCACGTGGTGTTTGGCGAGGTCGTCGAGGGCTTCGAGGTCGTCGACGCAATCGAAAACACTAAGACCGGCCGCGGCGACAGACCGGTCAGGGAGGTTAAGATCGTCGCCAGCGGCGAGTTGCCCGTGGACGCCGCGAGCGCCGCAAAAGACGAGCTCTGAAGGCGTCTCGGCAGCACCGAACTCTAGGCCGCAGTCCCTCCCCTCCCCCTTTCCCTTCTCCCTTTCCGGGGAAGCGGCGAGAGAGACGGGACTCGTTCCCCGCGGCGCTAGGCGTCGTCGAGGTTCACCCTGAGTCCGAGCAGCTCGACAGTGCTGCCCTTTCCATATAGCGGGATATCATCAATGTAAATGCTCTTGTCCGCGGCCACCGGCGCCACGACGCTGTTGAGTAAGTTCTCGAACGCCGCCGCCAGCACCTCTGCGGACACGCTGCCGGGCGCCTCGGCCAGCGCGTCGGTGGCGCCCGTCGTCTGCGCTACTGTGCCTGGGTTGGAAACCGTGCCGGGCGTGGCCAGACCCGCGGCGCCCGCAGACGTCGGGCCCAGCTTACCCGCAGCCGCGGCGGGCTCAGTCGGGTACGTGTGCCCGCCCTCGCTGATGCTGAATGCGGTCATGTCGTTGAGCAACGCGACGGAGTTTTTCATCGAGAGTACCGTCGAGAGCAAGCGCGCCGAGAGCACGTCGTAGACCATCGGGCTCTGGTACACGTTGGCGCCGATGATGTAGTAGTCATGCTCCGTGACCGTGTTGTACGGGTCTAAGCGGCGCTGGCGCCGCACGACCCAGAAGTCCGGCTCTCTCACAAACGCCACGACGAACTCCGTGCCCACCATCTCCGCCAACCGCGTCTGCAAGTACTTCTGTGGGTGGACGTGCGGCGGGATCTGCTGGAACTGGAACTGCATGCGGAGCACCTGGTTGTTGGACGTGCGGTCGTAAAAGGGCGACTCGGAGAAGTAGTCGAGCACGTTGCCGGTGTGCAAGCCGAACTGCTGGATCCACTCGGGAGACTTCCACTGGATCTCGTCAAGGGGCTCGGTGGACATGACGGTGTGCAGGATGATTTGGCAATCTGGTGATTTGGCGATTTGGCAATTTGGCTTGCTGGGTCTGTGTTGGATTGAACGGTCTGGTTGAGGTTTTGGCGAGGGGCCGTGATGGCCCAGGCTTGCTCGCGCAGCGGGCAGAGTCCTGCAGACAGGACAGAGGATTTCTATATTATAGGTGTATAATGTATTTATATAAGGTATGAGATAGAAATATAAAAGAAGGAATTAGAATGTAAATAATAGAGATAAATGGAAGAGGCGGTAATATGTAAAAAAAAAAGGGATAAATATAAGAGGTCCGGTGTAGAATAATAGAAGATTATCTATAATAGTATAAAACTACACCGGATCATGTAATCTCTTGTGCTTTACTATTCTTACCTATGATTATATATAAGTAGGTATGTATTATATAATCTAAGTATGTATATAGGTAAATAAGTTTGTAATATAGTTATGTTCTTTATATTGATATCGATATATAAGGTATTATCTACTAATAAGGTATCTAAGTTATATAGTATATAAAGGACAAATTAAGTTTATATAGAGATCCGTTGGGTATACTGTTTAGGTCTATACACTATCTTCCAAGGTATGTTATACAAATAAATCATCTCTATAATCTGGCCATAAAATGCTATAGAATATTTTAATCATATATACACATTATAAAACATAATATAATTCGAAATTAATACAATGTGCATAAGACATTGAGGATACAATACATCATGAGAATTACGTAGAGGTACATTATAAGTTAAAGGTAAATTAAGAAAAGGCCGAATAAACACCAAATAAAAAGGAACATTACCCAAAGAATAAACATGGATAGTAAATAAAGCATAACCTATAGGAAGAGTAATATAACTAGAATACATAATACAAGAACCTATAGAAAGAGAATTAGACAGAATAGATCTTTAGGCTGAGTAGAACACCGAAATGTGGGGGGGTAAGTAATATAAGATAAAATATACACCTATATTAAAGAGTTTCATAGGATCCGGTGTAGAGATTATATAATATAATACATGGGGGTCCAGCATACTGACAGGGTTCCCCGCTGCTTCTGCATATGGCGCCACCGGCGTCTCTGCTGGGCCCAGAGAACGTGCGGCCGTCTTTTTATGGTGCTGCCTGTGCCATGTTCTTTACACGTTTCTGGAGGCGTGTCACGTGGGCCCGGCTTCGTGGAAGCAGGGCCTCTTCACGCCTCCTCCTGGAGGAGCCTGGCCACCTCGGTCCTTAACCACGCAGCCTCTCTGGCCATATCCTCCTCGGTCCGGGGACGCCTGTCCTCGTCCGGGATCGAGATAAACCCCGGCGAGTTCTGGAACCGGGTCTTCCGCGCAAAAAACTCCGTGTACGCCCGGTCCAAGTCTGTTCTTTCGAGCTGTGTGTGGATGCTGTCGCCATGAGCATCGTTCTTAAAGCGCGGGATGATGTGCGTGTGGAGGTGCGGCACCGACTGGCCCGACTCCGGCCCGTCCTGGATGGCCAAGTTGAGCGAGTCCGCGCGGTACGCCCGCGTGACGAGCCGCTGCACGGTCTGCAACGTCGCCATGTAATCTTGGCTTTCTGCCGGCGTCAAGTCTCCAAAACGAAGCACGCTGGTGCGGAGAGGAACCACCAACACGTGGCCAGGCACCAAGGGCTTGAGGTTCACGAGCGCATACGTGTGGCTCGACTTGAAGAACACCTGCGAGTCCACTGCAAACTTGTGAAATAGCACTTTGTCCGGCATTGCAAGGGGGGGGGGGCCTTTGTACGACGGAAGTGGGTGAGGGCGGAGATTCTACGATTGGACACGCGCGCCTGGCTTGCGAAAATGCCGTGGTGTAGAATTGGTCTGGCTCGCGGGGAACGAAGCATGACGATTGGTATGGGACATCATAGCAAACGAAAAACAAAAAAAAAGAAAAGAAAAAAGAAAAGAAAAGAAAAGAAAGGGAGTAAGATACGCGAAAATAAATAAATTAACCTTGCGAGATTCAAAGATGCGTACTAAGCGGACGAACAGTATGCTTATGGATCATGGACGGTCAATGGGAAAGCCCGAGGGCGCCCAGGAGCCCAGGCCGAAGCACCAGGGGGGCGGGGGGCAAGCAGGTGGCGCCCGCCTTTTGTCCTCTACACAGACCGCCAGGAGGCCGTGCGGCTCTAAAGAACTTTATTTGAAGGGTAACTATTAAACAGCCCGGGCTCGCGGAGCCTTAAATACACGCGCGCCACTTACTTGTTGACCTTGCCAAAGTACTCCTTGGAGGAGTCGACCGTTGGCTTGATGGTCTCGGCGCCCTGCTGCCAGTTGGCTGGGCACACCTCGCCGTACTTCTCGGTGAACTGGAAGGCCTCAACCAATCTCAATGACTCGTCGACAGACCTGCCCACGGGCAAGTCGTTGATGGTAATCTGTCTCAAGGTGCCCTTGGGGTCAATCAAGAAAATGCCCCTCAATGCAACGCCCTCCTCCTCAATCAAGACGCCGTAGTCTTTGGACAAGGAGTGGTTGGTGTCGGCAATCAACGGGATGTTGACCGGGCCCAAGCCGCCGTCCTTTCTGGCGACGTTGGTCCACGCCAACAACGAGTACTCCGAGTCCGTGGACGCAAACAAAACCTCCGTGTCCTTGTCGGTAAACTTCTTGACGGCGTCCGAGTACGCGATAATCTCGGTGGGGCACACAAACGTGAACGCCAATGGGATAAAGGCCAACAAGACCCACTTGCCCTTGTACTGTTCCAAGGAGACCTCCTCGAACATGCCGTCGATGACGGCGGTCTTCTTGAACGATGGTGCAGGCTTCTGGATAACGGCAGACATGTTTTGTAACTTGTGGTTCGTGGGTTGATGTGAATGAATCTGGATTCTGGCTTTCGAAAACAGGTGACAACGAGGCGGGGGGGAGCCACAGTATTTATAGGCGCCCGTTTAGTCAGCGGCGCAGATCTAGACGGGCCCGCCTTCTTGCCGCATCTGGAAGGTTGCGCGCACCCGCGCGGCGGCGCCCCCGACAATGTGGCCCCATGCCTCCAAAGGACGAGATTGGGCCACGGGGCCCGTGTCACCACGCCGCACCGTGGCCCTGAGTTTGAAATGCCACGCGCAGACACAGGCCGGGCGAAAGCAGCAAGCGGGGTCCCGCTCTGTTTTTGTCCTTCCCCATTCTTTCTTTTTTTTTATTTAAACCGTACCTTAAACGACGCTTTGCAAAGTACAGTCTATGCGTCGAGAGGGGGGCTTTAGACACCCCCTCTGGAGCCACAGTTTTTGCGCGGGCCCGCGCGGAATTGGCGCGCGCCATTGGCGGAGGTTGCGCGGGCCCGTTTCTGGGGAGGCCCTGCTTAGTGAGCTGGCGGTCTGGACTCCACAGCGCTATGTGACGAGCAGCGCCGTTTTTTTTTTTTTTCAGCCAGATTGCCAGGGCCAAGCTTTTGCAGCCAGAACCCACTGGTGCTGTTTTTTGCTTTTTGCTTTTTGCTTTTTGCTTTTTGCTTTTTGGTTTTTGCTTTCATTTCGTGTAATTTGCAGCCGGCAACGTGATTTCGCCAATGTGTCTTTCGGGAACGCCTGGGCCCCGGAACTGGCCCCGCTGGTCGCGGGCCTGGATTGGCTCCTGCCTTGGCTCCTGGGCCCGCATTCTGTCGCGCCAGCCCCCGATCTTCTCTTTTGTTCTTTATTTATTTTGGGTCCTGTTCTCTTTTGTTCTTTTTCGAGCCTTTTGTTTTCGAATCCTTTTTTTTTTGCCCTTGGGGTTTCTAGCATGTTCTGTTTTTGCTATCCAATCAGAGTTGTGGTTTGCTCAGGCCCCACGCCAGAAAAATATTGAGCGTTTCATTTCTCCACGCACAAGATGAGAGGGGCCGCCGTAGCCACTGCGGTGCCGCAACGCGACTCACGAAATTGACAGAAACAAAAAGATAAAGAGACCTGGGCTCGGGCCGGCCACGGCTACTTGATATCGCTGAAACCGGGGCATGCAAACAAGGGCGTTTTTTTTTCTTTCTTTCTTTCTTTCTTTCTTCCTTTCTTTTTTCTACTTCATGATAATCCCAGGGCAGCAAAGGCCTTTTCCGAATGCGCGGCCACGGGGCCCAGGTGCCAATGTCGACATTCCGCGGATTCCCAGCAAGCCTGCGTGGGCGCCGCCCGGCTCGGTGAGGCGCGCCCGCAACTGCTGGGTCTGTTAAGTCTTTGCACGTGACCTTTTGTCATGTGACCACGTGCGTGTTGCGCTTTCGTGTCCGGGGCCCTCCCATCTACCATGGCATACGCCAAAAACCTTCCTCCGCCATTTCAACTCAGTCGCCATGGAGAAGTTTGGGTTTCACAAAGTCAGCAACTCCCCGAAGACAGGTGGCGCGACCATCACCCACAACAAGGCCGCGAAAAAGCCGCCCGTGGTGCCGTATTTCAGGAAGCAGATGAGAATCGAGATTGCTCCGTCGAACCTGGTGGCCTTGGCCAACTTGATCGCGGTCAACCCCGCCGACTTTTCGGAGATCAACGACAGAGACAATATCATCATCGACGGCATCTTCGTCTACGGCATCACCAAGGATCCGTCGATGAAACCAGGCACGATCGGTTTGGCTGGGAACCTTCGTCAGTGGTGCAAGACTTCGTTAGGCCAGGTCGTCGACGTGGAGTCGTACAACATCTTCGACCGCAGTGCCGACAACACGCACTACTTGGGCGAGGTGGACTTTTTGGTCGACTACCGCAACGCGTCCAAGGCCACGCCGGCCACGATTAGTGAGGAGGACCTCATCAACGTGTTTCTCGCCAACTACGAAAACCAGATTTTGCAGCCCTCGCAGCCGGTGGTGATGGACTACAAGGGCAAGATCCTCTCTGTGTTTGTGTACGCGTGCCAGGTGATCAACTTGAGCCAGATTGGCGAGCCCATGCGTGAAATGTCCCAGGACATATCCACCAAGGGCATCTTGATGAAGGGCGGCACCGCGATGAACTTCTTCCCCACGGAAAACTCGTTGATCAAGTTGCAAAAGAAACTGGGCGGCAAGTCCTCGGCCATGATCAACAAGCCCCGAGCGAACCCCATCATCAACCCGGACTTCAAGTTGGAGAACTTGGGCATCGGCGGCTTGGACCACGAGTTCCAGCAGATTTTCCGCAGGGCGTTTGCCTCTCGTATCATCTCGCCCGACTTGGTGGACAAGTTGGGGTTGCGCCACGTCAAGGGCTTGTTGTTATTCGGGCCCCCGGGCACGGGGAAAACATTGATCGCTCGACAGATTGGCAAAATGTTGAATGTGAAAGAGCCGAAGGTGGTTAACGGGCCGGAAATGCTCTCCAAGTATGTGGGCTCTTCCGAGGAAAATATCAGAAACTTGTTCAAAGACGCAGAGGCAGAGTACAAGGCCAAGGGCGAGAACTCGCTGTTGCACATCATCATCTTCGATGAGTTGGATTCTGTGTTCAAGCAAAGAGGTGGCGGCAAGAGCGACGGCACGGGCGTGGGTGATAACGTGGTCAACCAGCTTTTGGCCAAGATGGACGGTGTCGACCAGCTCAACAACATCTTGATTATTGGAATGACCAACAGGTTGGACTTGATCGACAATGCTTTGTTGCGCCCTGGTCGCTTTGAAATACAGATTGAAATCTCGCTTCCTGATGAAAAGGGCCGTAAAGAGATTTTGTTGATTCACACGAAAAAAATGGCCGACAACAATATCTTGGGCAGCGACGTGGACTTTGATGAGCTCGCGTCGCTCACCAAAAACTTCACTGGCGCAGAGCTTGAGGGTCTCTGTAACTCTGCGTCATCCTTTGCAATCAATCAGTTCACCAAAAGCGAGAACATTGCCAAGGTGGACGAAAACATTGCCAAAATGAAGTTGACCAGAAATGACTTTTTGTTGGCACTCAACGAAGTAAAGCCAGCGTTTGGTGTGAACGAAGAGGACTTGAATATGAACTTTCCCTATGGCATCATCGAGTACAACCAAAAGATCCACACCGTCTTTGAAAAATTGAGGTCATACATTGAACAGGTTAAGCACTCCGACACGGAACGTCTTATTAGTGTTTTGTTGCACGGAGAGCCGGGTGTTGGGAAGACCGCCATCTCCTCGATGCTCGCGTTGAATTCCGAGTTCCCATTCATCAAAATGCTCAGTGCTGAAAGCTTGGTTGGGATGTCGGAAGCCATGAAGATGACCACCATCGACAATGTGTTCCGCGATGTCTACAAGTCACCATTGAATGTTCTTGTGATTGATAAGATCGAGACCCTCATCAACTACGTGCCCATTGGGCCAAGGTTCTCTAACGAGATCTTGCAGATGTTGATTGTGAATTTGAACAAAAGACCGCCTAATGGAAGGAGATTGCTTATCATCGGCACTACATCTCAGTACTCAGTCATGAAACACATGGGTCTCGTGGAAAACTTTACCAAGACAATCGAATTGAAGAAGGTTCAGCACCTCGACGAGGTTGGTGTTATTTTAGACCAATTGAAGTTCATGGATAACTCGCTGCGGAAAGCCATTTTGCAACAGCTCTCTTCATACGGCGACGGAACAGTTGACCTCAGTATCAAGAAATTGATCCAAGTGTTGATGAACTGCAAATACCTCAAGGCAGATGTAAATGTGGTAGTGGAGAACATCTTGGAAGCTCAGGTAGCGTGAATATACACCACTTAATGTCACGCAGCCGTGCCGTCGTGAGAGTGGTTACAGGCAGAGAGCCTTCGGCGCCTGTGTATAGTCAGCACACCGGCCGTGCATGCGCACGATACGCGCGGCTGTTGCCGTGAAACACAATGCATAGATTGCATGCGATAATCAGCCACACTCCATAAACAAGCAAACACTCTTCACTCTAGGCCCCAGACCCGGCAAACTCCTCGAGAGAGTAGTGGGTGCTCATTTCGGTTAGGAAAGGAACGTAGACCTTTGCTGTTCTTCATTTTGTGCCTTCTCGCAATTTGTGAACTTTGTATGACAAATATCTCGCAAGGCTGGAAAGCGAGGAAATTCTTAGGTAAGAATCAACATAGGTTCCAGACATAAGTCGGATCCGGATCCTGGGTGTGTGTGTGTTATTTATTTTTTTTCTTCTCATCTCATAAGCTCCCCCACTTCAGCATCAGCGCCTAGCTGTCTCATTCATGCATGGCTCCCTTGCGCCGTTCATCCGCCACACATTTTTTCTTCGCACTCCCGCTTGTTCCATGTGGCCCTGCACGCATCGCTTAAACGTCGGACCGCCAAATTATTGGAAGCCCGGGGCTATCATGCCTATCAACCTATGGTTTAAGCAATCCAAGAGATCTCAATAAGGATTCATGGGGCAAACCTGATCATTTGGTGAATAAAAAATATTTTGTCAGTCAATTGATGCATGCGCCTTTTAACTGGCCACATTTGTTTCTACAGCAGTCTCGTTCGTGAAATTGAAGGGAAAAAAATTACGGATATTGATGTGGATTTGTTCATGAATACATCCACAGCGTGAGATTCCACTCCGCTCGCAGCTATTGTGAAGGACTGGGTCTAGGTTTATGACAACCAGTGGATTTATGGCTTTCTTTTTTTTCTCATCGATACCTTATCATTTTCTTGCATATTCTTTTTTATTCTTGAAGGTGCAGTGTATCCGGCCCCAGATTCCCGGTCTATACGAGCTTTTGTTTCGCCTCGTGCATTGACTTGCAGGATCAAAGCCCCACCTAATCTGGGCGTCCCCGCAATCCATAGGGCCTTTCTTCTCTCTCCACATGTATAAAGGTTCCCCACTTCCCTCTATCTATTAGCATTGTCTGTTTTTCATTTTCCAAATTTAAAACTTTGTTTTTTTTTTCTTTCGTGTCTTCAATACCACAGAACTGCGCAAAGCCATTTGAGCCCAAAACACCTGGTCCTGGTCAGGATTTCCCGTACCTCGCAAAAGTTTTGGCTGTTTAATCATTCTCACAGCTTTTCTCAAAACTCCAAGTTGGCTGCAAAAACAACCCCTGGGCACGAACCCCAGAAACAAAAAAATCAAACAAAAACAAAAACAAAAGAAAAGAAATAGCGCATAGCAAGAGAAGATAAAGAGAGGGGAAGGAAAGCAAAAGACGAGAATTGTCCTTGTAATGTTTTCCCATGATTCTTCGACTCTTCCTTCATCTCCTTGCACTATCAGCAAATCCTGCTGGGAAGATATAATGGGAGACACCTTTTCGTATGAACATGGAATCTTTTGTCACAGCAGCTCTATAAAAGAGTTTGCCCCGAGAACTGAGAGCCACATCTTAAATTCCAAATTCCGGCAAATTCCTTATTCACCAGTGATTAAACAGGAATCAGAGTGTGGGTATTCTCAAGCCGAATATACTTACATCAGCTCCACAGACTATTTCTGTATGACGCCAGCAAATCGCCTGTTCACATCTACCCCGAAAGTGACATCTTGGGAATCCCTCTTCGATGATAATTCCAAACTCTTGCTGGACCTAGCAGAACAACATACATCACTAGATGCATTGAAGAAGCAAAACGATTTGGAAGACTCGAGTAAAACTTTTGGAGCTGTGAGCGTGACAATGCTCAGTCCGATTCCGAAACAAACCATTGCGATGCTTTCAGATTTAAGCGCACCCAAGATATTCTTACAGACCCCGCATGAAAAAACTTATTTCGTCACGCTCAGCTTCACAGAACTAAAGTCGCTTTTGCGTGTTGTAGGCTTGAGCGGACCAGCACAGGAGTATCGGCTCCCAGTTTTTAGAAACCTCGAGCCCCTTGATGCGATGTTGCGATCTGGGAAATACGATATGAGCAAACAACTTTCGGGATCCAACTCAAAGCAAGAAGCGCCATATATGGAGAAACGCTATGTTTCGCGTCTAACGCGCAAACAATTGGCTCTTGTATTAGGTGTTCAAAATTACGATATCTCTTTGGTGAAAGATATCGAAAACGTGATTCTCACCATGTGCGATCAGTTGTGCGGGCTTAAAATAGGAGAGAGTTCATGGAGCAGAATTCCTCGGCCGGCAAGAAAGGATGCCGTGATGAAGGTCCACCGCTTTGCCGCGCCATTTTTCCCTGCGTTTACAATGGACAACGTGCTCACTATCATCAAGAGAGGTGCTTACTCCCGCACACAAGAATTCTTGAGGCGTAAAAGAAGAAGGGAAAGAAAATACTGTATCGAACAAAATGTTTCCTCTATGATGACTAAATGATTAATAATAATGACTTGTTAAAATACATAGTAAAAAAAGAAAATCAAAAAGAATTGAGTGGTACGGGAATCGAACCCATGTCTAATGCTTGGAAGGCATTAATGCTAGCCATTACACCAACCACCCATTTCTGAAGAACTGAGTATTCAGTATCTATAACACATCTGTATACAATAGTGACGGTTTCTAGCAGTCTTGTGTCACTCCCTCGTGACAAGCTTGTGATACAACATACACAATGACAGTACCGCTTCTTGCTCTTTCGAGAATTATTTGAGCTCACCATCAAAGTCTTTCTCTCTCCTGCAGAGAGTTGAAGTTCTTTGGAAGCCCCGATACTTTGGCGTGCAATAATGAGACCCGATCCCTTGTTTGATTTCAACGCATGGGGGCGGATCATCAGATTTTTGAAAACCATTTTAAAATACAAAGCCAAGCCTGGAAATATTCTTGTACGGAAAGTCTGGGCGTACTCTCTACATTTATCCAATCACTTAAGCTATATCCGCACATATATGATCTGATATGTCGTCGAGCGAACTCACGCTTGTGTGCATTCATTTGAGCATCTGCCAACACTGTCAAATCGCCACAGCCATCTCCTTATTCGCCCACCCGATCTTGACACGGGGGCATTGGCTCTCTAAATAAAAGCATAGTCTCCGGAGATCCATCTGTTGACCATGTTCAAGGAGAACTCAGGCTGGTCAAAAGGAACCATGTGCCCTGCATCAAACACACGCAAAAATGTGAAGTGCTTGTAGTTTTTGACCTCGCCCGCAGTTTTGTCACCCACTACCCACTCTCTCACCGGCAGGGTCTCGAACTGGTGGTGCCCCGACCATGGGAGCTTGTTTGACCACGCTCTGTTGCCCAACCAGTTACAGATGAAATCCTTGTCGCCAGAGTAGAGAAGCACAGGCACATCAGCCTCCAACATTTCTGTCACGCCGCCCTGCGAAGGTCTCACTCCGTCGCCGGTCTGCAAGAAGTTTGACAACATGTCGGGATTGCAGCCCTGATACGAGTCGACTTCGACGCCTAGCTTCTGGCGAGTCTCGGGCAAGTTTAAGTACTCCTCAACATACAGCATCTCCTCGTAACACCCGTTGCCCTTGCACATCTTACGCATGTCGTATGGGTTTCTTCCACTTCTAGAATACGGAGCCTTCTCGGCATTGTTGCAGTAGATGTTCGCGGGCACGCATGCAAACACAGAGCTCGTGTTGTAGCAGGCCTCGATCATGGCAGTGCACCTAGGGATGCTAGCCGCCATGCTGGCGCACTCCTCGGCAGGCAACACCGAGGGTTCGCCGCCCTCGCCACAGGCCATCGGCTGGTAATACTCGTTTTGCGTCAACGGGTCCGTGATGCCGTTGCCGATCAAAACGGACTTAAAGTTGAAAGAGCGCTCTGGATGGCGCAAGATCTCCGAGGCGAACAAGGGGATGTACCTGCCCGCATACGACTCGCCCGCGATGTGAAAGTCGCGTTGCTGGTACGCCGGGAACTGCTTGAAGAACAACTCCAAGAACGCGTACACGTCGACGGCCGCGGCCGCGGTGTTGGACACGGACTGCAGCGAGTAGGAAAACCCCACATTGACGGGCTGGTCCAAGAACACCACCGACGCGTTGTTGTTCCACGCGTACGGGTTGAACTCGGGCTGCAATTTGGCGTTGATCAGCGCGGGCCCCAACTCGAAAAACAAGCCCGTCAACGACGAGCAGCCGGGCCCGCCATTCAACCAGAGGATGATCGGGTCGGTCGCCGGGTCGTTTCTCGACTCGAAGAACCAGTAGAAGAAGTGCTTGTCCTCGTCTTCCACATCAAGGTAGCCCGTGTACTGCTTCACGGCGTCGATGCCCAAGTCCTCGGGCGCGGCCCTGCCGCGCAACTTGTGGTTGGGGAAGCCGGCGTGCGACACATGGAAGTCGAACGTGGCATGGTTCCTGTGGCCGTTCTTCGCGGCGCTCTTGAACGCCAACTGCGACACCTGCTGGGGGAGCTCCAGGAATATCTCGCGCCACGTGTCGACAACAGACCGCGGCACGGTGCTGCCGGGCTCGGCGAAGTACTGAGTGAGCCGGGTGTACACATCGCCCGTCTTCTCATCCAAGGTATCCACGATGTCCGCATGGCGCCCGTTGTGGGCCAACACCTGCTGGGTTTGCCCCGAGCCTGCCGCGGCACCGATGCCGGGAAGCACGGCGGCGCAGGCGCCTGCGGCGGCACACGCCCAAGCAGTCAAGGCTGCGGATCTCATTTGTAGTGTGCAATGGTAGTGTGCAATGGGCCGACGGATGTGAGCGGAAGTAACACAACAATAACAGCGGCAGCTATAGCAGCAGCAGGAAGCAGGAAGCAGGAAGCAGGAAGCAAAAGGGGAGGGAAAAAAAAAAACACAAATGGACTTGGGATCCTCGTCAGTTTAATATCTGCAGCTGCTTTGCGGAGATGAGAGGCGGGGAATCGGGGCAGCCCTCCCGCATGCTGGCTCCACCGTATATATAGACTGGCGCGGTGGAGGCATCAGATGAGGGCGCGGGTCCACGGAGCCGTTCGCCGAGACGGACTCGGCACGTGATGCACCAAGCTGAAGCGATGGCCACTTGGTGCTTTTGTTTTTTGGTGCTTTTGTTTTTTGGTGCTTTTGTTTTTTTGTGCTTTTGTTTGTTGGTGCTTTTGTTTTTTGTTGCTTTTGTTTTTTAATGCTTTTGTTTTTTGGTGCTTTTGTTTTTTGATGCTTTTGTTTTTTAATGCTTTTGTTTTTTAATGCTTTTGTTTTTTGGTGACCCATCTGGCGGGCCCAAATGCCCAACGCCTCGCTGGACCCGCGCCAATGTGCGGTGGGTACGCGAACGTGGGGACGCGCAACACGCAACATGGTCTATAGCACAAGGGGCTCCTCTGCAATAGGCGCCGCCTGGTTCCTCAAGTAGGAAGGCCGTGTGCTCGATACGAGAATGGGCCGGCCGCGCCAGGGCTGCCGAGTTCCCAAAACAGAAAGCCGCCTAGAGATTCTGCGCGTGAGGCGGCATTCCGTTACACACGGCGGCGGAAACCATGCCTGGTGCGCCACCCGTCAAGCCTCCAGATAAGAGAACCGCGCACTCGTATCTGGAAAGTCCCCAAAACAAAAAAAAAAACAGATGGAAGGAAAGAAATATGAAATGATGAATGATGAAAAAAAGGGAAGGAAGGAAAGAATATGAATGATTAATGATTAATGATTAATGATTAATGATCAATGATCAATGATCATAAAAAGAATGAATGAAAGTTGAAATATGAAAGGTGAAAGGCGGAACATGAAAGAAAGACCCGCGGCCCTGGAAATCGCCCTGGGGACACGGTCGGCGCCAGATCCCCGAGCGCTGCTTCCAGGCGAGCTCTTGTGAGCGCGCGCTGGGTTTCAGGGCCCGGCCCTAGCAGCGCACCGGGCCGTGAGCCGGAACCGGGGCCGCGCGCGCGCGCCATGCCTTGGCTATATATAAAGACCGTGCCATGGACCCGCTTCGAACAAGCCCAGCGCCCAGCCATAGCCCCCGCATAGACCCTGCCCCCCGCACATCATCATGTCACACACGCAGCCAGCAGAGCCCTTCGGCACCAGACTCACGACTAAGTCCGGGCACCCCGTGCGCATGGGCACCGGGTCCGGCACTAAGTGGCAGAAGATCAAGAAGGCCGGGGCCCCGGCATCACAGAACGGATTGGTCGACGAGTTGGTCGACAACTTAGTGGCGAGCGTGCAGAACGGGTTCAGGCACTTGGACACCGCGGAGTTCTACACGACGCATCCGGAGGTCGCGGCGGCCATCAGCAAGTGCGGCGTGGCCCGCGAGGACCTCTTTCTCACGACCAAGTACAACCCGGGCGTGGAGCAGCGGCACGCGTTCCACCCGACAGGCGCAGCGTCGGTCGACGCGGCCTTGCGTGAGCTTGGCGTGGACTACATCGACTTGTTCTTGGTGCACTTCCCGTTCTTCAACACGGAGTACTCGCACGGCCAGACGCTCGAGGACGTGTGGGCAGACTTGATCCAGGCCAAGAAGGACGGCAAGGTGCGCTTTATCGGCGGCTCCAACTTCACCGCCGAGCACTTGCGGCTGTTGAGCCAATTAGCGGGCGGCGACCCGGAGTACGCGGTGCAGGTGAACCAGATCGAGTTCCACCCGTACTTGCAGAACCAGAGCGAGGGCATCCGCGACTACGCCCGCGAAAACGGCGTGTTGCTCGAGGCGTACGGCCCGTTGTCGCCTCTATTCAGGATCGTCGACAGCGCCGGCAACGAAATCGTCGACCACCCTTTGAAACCCGTGGTGCCGCGCTTGGCCGAGAAGTACGGCAAGACAGATGCGCAGATCTTGTTGCGCTACACCTTGCAGAAGGGGCTCTTGCCCATCACCACGTCCTCGCAGCCCCAGAGACAGCGGGAGGCGTTGGCCGCGTACGACTTTGCGTTGGATGACGAAGACGTGCGTTTGATCGACGCGACGGGGGAGCAGTTCCACTTCCGCGGCTTTTTCCAGAACTTGTACCACACAAAGGATTGATTTTGATTTTGACGCAATGTGCGCCACACCTAGTACTGCCCGGCCCGGCCCGGCCGGAGTCAAGCCCCGAGACGTGGCGGATATGCTGCCGGTGTCGAGCCACTTCCGCTTCTAGTGCGTTGGCGTATATTTATAGACAACGCCCGTGCCAAGGGCATGTATAGCCTCCAAATCTACAGATTCGCCTTCTCTGAAGCGTGCGGCTTGGACACTCAAGCAAGCTCTCAACACGCTCATGGACACCAGTATACCTAGTTGCCCCTCCATATAGTGGGGGGGGAAGAGATGGAGAGCTTTATTATTGCTGGTCACATGATAGGATACTTCAGCCCGACACCAGCCACTGCCATCTTTAACCACCCTACCCCCTTAAGTTCCCATTCATCAAGGCATAGCAGGTCCCCATACTCTTTTCCGCTTCCGTTCCCCATTCTGCTGGTACCCCTGTACGTCACCGCGGCCCTAGGCAACAAAACAAGACATGCGCGAATTGGGTTGCCCCGGGCCCTGCAGTGCAATCAATCTCTCAAGCAACCCTAAGGTGTTCCAAACAATAATCTGGGACATACAGCCACATGTGTGGCAGATACGCCTTGGGAACGGTATGTGCCGGCGTTTCTTGATCCTGCGCTTTGGCCTAGCCTGCTAACATATAGTCGATTGAGAACTTGCCTCAGCAGTTTTTCGAGAATGTGCTTGGTCCCCTCCAAAACACCAATCTGCTCGAGCCAGCAAGCCATGGAAACGAACCGGGGTCTCTGCTGGGAACATTCTATAAAATGTTTTCCTCCATAGATGGAGCCCAGCATACAGTTTGTTTGAATGTAGCGTCGTCTGACTTTCGGGCCTCGTACAATATTCCACCTACATCTACCGGGGTTATCTTGTACATGAACAAAAGCAGCAATACAGATAACAAGCAGACAGAGTTGAACTATTGCATTGAGCCCCTGAAATTTGGTCTTTTGCCAGTGTGGGCGAAACCCTTGGACTCTCTGCCTGTGAAGAAAGGCTCGGGTAAGACCCCGGGTCCACAATACTCTCGCGAAGTCCAGCAGCAACAGGCCAAATTGTTCAACTGTAGAAAAGAAACATTGGCACACGCTCGCACGGTATGGGCAACCCCTCGAAAACACACTCGCTGCGTGGTGCCCATCCTGGGCTACTTTGAATGGCTCAATTCTAAGCAAGGAAAGGTACCCTATTACGTATACCTGGCATCAAAGCTGCTTCTTTTCCTTGCGGGCGTCTACTCGCATAACTGCAACTACAACGGTACCGAGTTGGTGTCTCCGAGTGCTGAACACTTTTCCTCGTTTTCCATTGTCACAGGACCCGCAGAGGGAAAGGGCAAAAATGACATGCTGTGGCTTCATTCGCGCAAGCCCGTTTTTATCGAGCCAAACTCCGAAGCTTGGCATGACTGGCTACGCCCGGATGATAGGTGGAATGAGGAACTTATCGAATCGTGCTTGAATACAGCCACCAACCCTGTGTACGAGGATCTCCAGTGGCACACAGTTGCAAAATCTGTTGGTAATCCGAACAATAATGGCCCGAGCGTGATCAAAGAAGAGAAACATACGCAACAGTCGACATCTTCGTTCTTTCAGCAAAAGGGACCAACCCTTCAGTCAAAAAGCGAGAACTATTCCAAGAGCGTGGACGAGCCGGAACTTAGAAAGTATGGACAAAGCGGCTTCGACCAAAAGAAAAGAGCCCGAGGCGCCGAAGAAGAAGAGTCACACAGAAAAGTAAAGAAAGAGTGCCGGTAGTATATGGTTTGAATAGCCTAATTTTTTTGATGTACTGCGCCAACGACTCAATGTGTCTAGCCGAGTGGTGTTCAATATCCTATTCGTATCCCATCGTGTAGTATTGATCACATGGATATATTTTTTATCTTATGTTACATTCTTTCTGTGCTCCACTTCATGTCTATACAAATCCAAGATTTTTCGAGTTTATGCGTGGAAGGTATTGATATTTTACTATTTATTTCCGCAAATATGTGGTATAAATGTACATTCAATACCTTACAGATTAAATAACAGGAATCGCCTTTGTTATGATGAGTGCGCTTATTTTTGAAAAGGCACATAACCCAAAGCATTTGTATGTTTGAATCTCTACTAACACATATTTTGGTTCCCTTATCATCCTTTTTCATGTCTGGCTTTGAACAATCTATAAATGTCCCCGGTTTGGCGCCTGCGTACAGACTCTCAGAAAAAAAAAAATTATCATGAGAGTGGAAAACTCCCAGTCGTGTAGAAGCTAAACCAATCGTGCTTTAGCGTCCCTCAAATCTGCGCATCGTTTGAATTCAAACCCATACATTCAACCATGCTGACTCGCCAGGTCTTCAAGAACAATGGGCTTCGTCATGTGGCTTCGCTCCGCCACCAGTCCCAGAGTGCCCAGCCTCTCTACTTGAATCCACACAAATGGCAAGGTTTGCCCGCCGACCGGGTGTTCGAGTTACACGAGATGCGCAAAACGGCGCTTGGCGAGAAATACGCCCCCAATGATGCGGAAAGAAAGGCAATCTTGGCCACTTACGCGGAGTTGAAAGTGGCGTCTCCAGCGTTATCATATAGCTACGAGATCGACAACTTCGCCGAGAGAGTCATGAACAACACGCCCGTAGCCCTCAGAGGCCTTCCAAAAAAACTCTCTAACGTACCAGTATTGGACAAGGGTAGCACACCGCACGAGAAGAGAAAGATCGAGCAGATTCACCGCATCAGTGCTTACGAAATGCCGCTTTTGGCAAAGTACCGCCAGCCATACCAGCCGCCGCCCGCGCACAAGACGCCCCTCAAACTTCAGTTCAACACGGACTTCAGCGACGAGCTGACCCCAGTGAATAGGTCGGTCACGCTTTCTGTGAAGATTCTGCTCTTGGACCTCAGCGCCGACCAGGCTAAGAAGTTCAAGCTTTTGGCCGGCGACAAGTTTGACTACAAGCTGAACCGCTTCCAGCTCACTGTAGACAGGTATCCAGAATCGACTCAGAATGCCCGTTGGTTGGTTGAGACCTTCAACAAGTTGCTTGCAGAGTCCAAGGATCTTACCAAAAACACCTTTGCCGAGGTGCCGCTCAACACTGCCCATACCAATGCCCGCAAGAAGTCCCTAGACTTTCCTGAGCTGTGGAAAAGACCGCAAGACGCGCCCATTAAAAGGCACGGTATTGTGCGCGAGTGTGTCAACGCTGTCAAGCAGCGCATGGACGCAGAGTACTTAAAGAGCTTGTCCCCATGAACCCTACTAGTTGTATATAGAAGCAGGGCAAAGACAAAGTCGTTGGTATCGGCTGCGCCAGTAGTTTTGGTGATGTAAGACATGGCTTCTGGGAGACGGTGCCGTTGGTCGTATCTATACACCCGTGCACCACGCGTATTAAGTATAAGCACATCTATCAAACAATTGAACATACATTGTTGGAGACCACGCCAGACCATACCCCAGTGCGTTCTTAGTGAAAATTGGCAAATATTTTGGAAACGAAACCATCACTCCAGTAGTTTTGTCCTAGTCCTAGAAATTTTGCGACCTTTGTGATATAGACAGACCCTCTTCGATTTCATACACTCAAACGCGCCCCAAATCACATATTTACTCGCAATGGGCATGCATTCCGCATCCACAGTGCTAGATGATATCATAGACGAGCTCAGACTCAGGTACGACTCCTCAGTCGGACTTCTAGATGGAGACGCCGTGAGGGAGATTCCAAACTTAAACACGCTCCAGAACTTGGGCAAGCTTTTGACGAAGCTCTCTGCGAGCTTGACTTCCAGCGAGGAAAAAGACCAAAAGTTGCTCTTGGCGGTGGATGCACAATTGGATGAGGTCCGGGCAAAAGCGCTGCAGCCTAAAACGCACGCAAATGAGCTTGAAGATTCTGTGGAGCCTGATGCGAGCGCCGAGCTAGAGACCACAGCGCTGGTGAAAAGGGAGCGGTCCGATGACGAGGAGGCAGATGACCTCGAGCTGGTTCCGCTTGCGAAAAGACTGCGGAGTATGGAAGAAAAGGCCGAAAATGACGCCGAAGCAGCCGGTTCAGAGGAGAACGAGGCTACTGACACAGAGACCGACGCAAAAGAGAGCGACCATGGTCAGCCAGCGGCCGATGAGCCCCAAACTACAGCCGGCGATGAGGCTGGGATTCATCATGAGCACAAGGCCGAGAGCATAGCCGAGAAAACAGCGGAAGAGACAACTGAGACAGGGGATGAAAAACACGACGATTCCGAGCGGCCCAACAGCGTGGAAAACTCAATGCCACCCGTTCAAACGGGCTCATACACTCAGGAAAACGATACGCGGCTCAAGAACCCAAAGTCAGAGTTTGTGAGTGCGCAGACGCTATCGGAATCCGCAATCATGGAGCTTGGGCTCTTCTCCGAGGAACATAACGGACTTGAGACACAAGGCAAAGCATATCTCAAGAAAAAGTACGGTGTGGCCCTGTACCCCGAAAACGACTTGACGCGCATGTTGCCCGGAGAGATACCCGACGTTGACTTCTCGAAAACCAAAGCACCGTCGAATCAGGTACAATTTTCCACCTACCAGTCATACATTGAATCCTTCTTCCGGCCTTTTGTCAGCGAAGATATTACGTTTGTCAAGGAGAAGTACGTTGTGCCGCCTGGATTTGAAAAAAATTATGACCCGGTCGTCAGCCCGTACTTGATCCCAAAATTGGGCGATTTCTACACGGAGGCGTGGGCCGAGGAAGACGCCGCCTTGGGCTCGAAACTCTCGCTGCCTACTTTCCAACGTCCACCTTTGGAGGCTTACAAACCGAAAGGCGACACTGAGGATTTGGTGGACGAGAAATTGTTGACCGAAGACGTCTCGTGCGGCCCTCTATCGAGTCGCTTGCTCCTGGCAATTCTCAGTGTTCACGAGGTGAAGAATCCAGAAGATGAAAATGACGATGGCGATTTTATGTCGGACGTGAAGAGCGAGACGTCGTTCTTGGGCGAGGACATGTTTGGTGGCGACTCTGCGAGCCAATTGAATATGGCGGTTGCGGCCGAAGACACCGACTTTCTTTCCATGGAAGAGCGGTTGAAACGGGAGTTGAAGTACATCGGTATCTTTTCCAATACGACGCACGGAGACGGCAAGACGAAAAAGGGCAGCATCGTTGACTCTGACGACTGGATCATTCACCGCGAAGACGACGAGATCTGTGCCGAGATCCGACTGCTCCAGAGCGAGCTCAAAGGTGCGGTTGTGCGCAACCGTAAGCGGAAAAAGGCGCTTTTGCCGGTGTTGGAGGAACACTTGGCGTATCAGGAGTTCTCGACAATATTGGAAGACCTAGACAAGCAGGTCGACCAGGCGTACATTAAGCGACTCAAGGCCAAGAACAAGCGCAAGAAGCTTGCGCAGGAGAACACCAGCGTTGCGCAACAGCAGACGGCGAACAGCGGGCTCAAGACGCTTCTTGAGAAGCGCACGCGGTGGATCTCTAATATCGGTAAGCTTTTCGCACCGCCGGAGGTGATGAAACGTATTCCCGAAAACTCCGTGTTTGAAGACGCGGTGCAATCGGACGATGACGAGGTAGATGCGGAGGTTGATGTGGCGGAGGAGGGGGAGGAAGGGGCCTAGAAAAGTTATTTTGAGTATCGACAGGAGACAAGGGCAAGAAAAAGACTGGTGGGGATGAGTCTGCATCGACGAACAAAAAACAATAACCAGGTCTATGGGGGCGAAAATGGCGGAGCCTTTATATCTTCGAACCGGCCTTATTGTTGCACGTTATATGGAGGTGGCGCTGGGACGGGCGTTTTGTTTTTTAAACCAGCCACAAGCTGTGTTGCCAAAGGAAGGCCTCAAGCTTTTGCAAAGCAGCATAATAATGCTATTTTGCAGAGTGTTATGGGTGCTTTGACGACAAAGCGAAAGCATACAAAAGCGATGCACACTGTGAGCTTCATGGATAATAATCGTTGGGCGGACATAGAAGCCGTCTTTTGGGAAATTTTCAGTATGACAAACACGGCGATCGTCGTTCCATCGTGTGAACCTGCCATTGAACCACGGCAAATGTGCTTTATAGCGCCGACGTTGTTTCATATGGAAGCAATAAAACAAACAGCCAGTTGGCTTACAAGCAACAAAAGTTGAGTGTGCAGAATCAGCGCACTATGGTAATCAAGAGCATGAGACTATATTACATCATCTGGTACTAGTGGTCAACTATCATAGGTTGGAAGCTCCTGCTCAGCTCCAAGCAGCGGTAGTGCACGTTCGCGAGCCATCACCATAATTTGCAAAAGACTTGAATAAGCCCTTCTGCTGAAAGAGTCTTGTGTTTTCGTCGACCGCAGACTATGTCCATGTCATCAAAGCATCCACAGCAACCCCTGGCCGTATTGCATGTGCCGAACCGAACAGGACCCCAAAAAAAACTAGACATAGTGTTTTTGATTTACAGGTAGAAAATATATATAGATATTTACATTTTTTTTATACATATACATATATATATATATATATATATCAGTGTGGCGAAGCTAGGTGGACCTACCAGCTCATTCCCTTCACTAACTCCGCGTGTGTTGGAAGCGAACGGCAGTCGCCCATGGCGCACATCGCAATCGGCTTGTCCTTGAGGCGATAGTTTGCCCAAGCCACAACGTCCTCGCGGGAGATCTTCTCGACGCGCTCAAACACCTCCTCCGGCGAGAGGCGGTAGCCAGTATTGACGATCTGGCGACCAATGTCCTCCGCAATTGCAGTAGAGTCATCGAGCGCCAACACAAGCAGCGCCTTGAGCTGAGCCTTGGAGCGCTCGACCTCCTCGACGGAAATGTCGCCAGACTTCAAGCGAGCCCACTCGCGCAACGCGGCATTGACAAAGAGCGCCATGTCCGTGGAGCTCTCCGCAGTGAAATACACACCCATCAAGCCAGTGTCCGCGTACGAGGTCGTGTAGGCCATGTAGGAGTTGGCGAGCGGCGAGCCCTGCGGCCCGCCCATGGCTGCGGTGACGGCGAGCGGCGACGGCGACTCCAGACCAATGCCCACGGCACGGTCCCACGAGCCGACGATGCCGTTGGCCACGGACGACACAAAGAAGTCGGGCGCAGACCAGCTGACGCCCTCGACGGCGAGCGCCACGTGAGTGACGGGCATCGAGAGGTCCTGCAAGCGGCGCTCTGCGCCGTGGAAGCGCGGGAGGTCGCCGCTGTGCTGCAAGAAGGGCACATCGCTGGGGCGGATGTGGCCAAAGTACTTCTTGGCGTGCGCCACGAGCTTCTCGTGGTCCACACAGCCGGCGCCAATCAACGCCATGCGGTCGCCCTTGTAGTTAGTGCCAATGTACTCACGCAAGTCTGCCTGCGCAATGGTGCGGATGGCGCTGCGCGGGCCCAAGATGGTGCGGCCCAACGCCTGGCTGGGAAACGCAATCTCGTGGAGGTGGTCAAACACGACCTCGTCAAACATCTTGTCGACCTCGTCGCTCTCCTGGAGAATCACCGCGCGCTCCTTCTCGATCGCGCGCGGCTCGAGCCGCGAGCGCGTGAGGAGGTCGCTGAGAATGTCCACGTTCTGCTCCGTGTCCTTGGCCAAGCACCGCGTGTAGTAGACGGTGTTTTCGCGCGACGTGTAGGCGTTGATCTGCGAGCCCAAGTCCTCAATCTCGAGCTCCAACGCGTACTGCAGCCGCGTCGCCGTGCCCTTGAACGCAAGGTGCTCGAGAAAGTGCGCCGTGCCGCTGCTCGCGGGGTTGTCCGCACGCGACCCGGCGTTGATCCACACGCCCACCGTCGCCGTCTTTGTGCCGGGCATGTGCTCGCTCGCCACGGTGAGCCCGTTCGCGAGCGTCGTCGTGCGGTACCGCGTGTCGACCGCTCCGCCCGTGGCGAGCTGTCTGGCGCTCACGCGCATAGCATGCGCCGCTCGGGCGCCTCGAAATGTGTGTCTGAACATGGTGGTGGTGGTGGTGGGGGCGAATGAAGCATCGGGCAGAGAGCCGATGGCGCGCTCTTATGTGCGTGGTGCACGGGTGCGTGGCGTGGCGGTCTGGGGCCCGACGCCAGCGATGCGATGCTTGGGTGGCAGGTTCTGGGTATGGTTTGATGGCTGCCAGGTGCGCGCCCTCGGGGCCTGACTAATTGTGCCGGGGCCTGGACTCGTGGCGGGGGCCATGCGAAATGCGCAGGCGCACCACCAGGCCCAGGCAATTATTGGGCCCCAGGCATTTATTGGCCTGGTGTAGACAGGCATCCATCCGGCCCGGTTTTTTTGCCTGTGGGGAAGTCTGCCCGGCGTTCTCGGCACGGCGCTTTCTGCCGCGCAGCCAGCATGGTGCTTCTGGGAAAGAAAGACGACCCAGCTTCTTTATTTTTAAACATGGAGGGGGGGGGGGGGGGATTTGCAAGTGTGTCTTTATTGCAGATGATGAATAAACATGAGCTATGGCGGTAGAAGGAAGGGCCTGCGAATATTAGTCTCGCGCGCGCCTGCCCAACTGCGTAAATTGTATTCCATGGAAACGAGCTTGGAAATCACCGGAATGCAGCAACTGCTCGCTTTGGTGAAGGGTTGTGTTCCACTACGCAAACGCTCCTCAAGCTGAGCCCAGCCGGTGTAGGAAAACACACTGGGCGTGCTGTTGACTGGGGGTTCTTTTGATGCTTGCAGTGGCTAGTCGCACGGCTGCATTGCTCACTGTCCACAACTGCATCGATATACTAAATTTGACAGGCACGCTCGTGCGCAAATGACACCGGGGAGGCTGGCTGCTCTCTTGCTCCTTTACTTTGTTATAGCCGGCGTGGGCCATTGCCGACGCCCATCGAGTGCCCTTTGCAAACCGAGCGAAGCTCGAGCACAATTGACTTGGTGCGAGCTTGCATGCATACTCTAAACATGGCATCGCCACATCCACCTCGCTTCTAGAACAACTCCACAAGCAGCGCTTGCAAGGCGACCCACACCAACACAAAGCGTGAAATTGTGTCCTCTCCACGCACCGTTGCCAATAACGAACATCAAACACAATGGTCCGCCCATGGTGGTGGGGGTCTCTATACTTGCATCTTGTGCCTTGCTATTGGACAGGATTCTCCCGAGCGTGTCCTGCATTCGCGGATCCGAGGCACACCGATGATGATGATGATTCGGAACGTCTCAGTAGGCACTCCTTTTCGCAGGAATATGAGCCTGCGCTATTTCCCAAAAAAAAAAAGAAAGAAAGAAAGAAAGAATGAAAAAATAAAGAAGGAAGATGAAGAAAAAAAGGCATCTCTAGCTGATGGCAGCAAACCAGAGCACCGCGTGGCGTCAAATACAATCTCTAGCGTTCGAGGGACCAAGGCCGTGCCTCAACCTGGACCAAATCTTCACATGATACCCACCAGCATCCCGGGGAGCCGTGCCTGCAGTACCTGCGCAGCCGGGTCAGCAGAGATTAGCATCGCGTGCGAGAAAAGAAACAGTGCGAAAATCCAGCCGTTGGCTTAAAAGGAGGGGGCACTCGCTGATGTGCGCAGCAGCATTTGCTCATTCTCTATTGCATCTTTTGGCCTTGCAAGAACCACATTGCTCCTCGCGCCCGTTTGCTATAACAACGCCGCCTGATTAGCTCCGGAAACCCTGTTTGACGACAAAACCGCCCCCCCCCCCTAGATATTCTCTTGCATCACAAACTACTGGCAGTGCACAATGAAAGTGTTTGAGAGCACGCATTGCTTTGACTACTCCTGGGAACAAGTCACCGCCGCAAACTGGCAGAAGTACCCCAACGAATTGGCTACGCACGTGGTCAGCGTGGATATCTTGAGCCGCGAGATCGACGCCGACAGACAGACGCTACGCACCGAGAGATTGATTGCATGCAAACAGCCCATCCCCCGATGGCTCCGGTCCATTGTGGGCGGGGATGAGTGCTCGTTTGTGCGCGAGATCAGTGAAGTGGACCTCCGCTCCAAGAAGTTGGTGATGAAGTCTGCAAACATGACAATGAGCCACTTGCTCTCGGTCAAGGAAACCGTGACTTATAGGCCGGACCCCAACTTGGAGGGTAGCCGCACCCTCTTTGAGCAGGAGGCGGAGATCACGGCTTTCTCCAGCTTCAAGAGCATCTGCAACAAAATCGAGGACTGGTCTGTGGAGCGCTTCGGCCAGAACGCCATCATAGGCAAGAAGGGCTTCGACTCAGTACTCCACACATTGGCCGAGACATGGGAGGAGTCGGGCGTGCTTGTCAAGGACGTCGGCTGCACCATCTTGAAGGAGATTGACGAGGTCAACGACATGACGCACGACTTGGTTCATGAAGTCACGGAAAAGACCACCTCGGTGCTCAGCGAGGTGCGCAAGTTGGGGTTGTGGCCCCGCAAATAAGCCATGGGTTTGGCCGCAGAGAAGAAAAAAAAAACACAGAAAGAAAAGAAAAAGCGAAATGCGGCGCCCGCACCCGGCTTTGCAGCCTGATCCGAGGCCCCACGAGGCCCACACTTTCAATTCAATATACCTGGACCAGCAGGCTCGGCCATGCTGGTATGTGCAGGTCCTTGCATAGGCGGAAGCACCATTGTGTGCCTCTTTGCCGGCTTTGCGCACAGCAGCAACGCTCCCCACTTGCACTATTTATTGGCCCTCTCCGCCGCTGACTGAACTCTACGCCCGCGGGAGGCACTGTTTATAGAAATAAAGGCATAAGCACGAACCCATTGCAGCTGCGTCGCACTGAAAGGTGCGGGCACGTGACGCGCCAGTGAGCCCCACGCGAAACCTCATCGCGCGAGATGCCCTTACCCATGGGCCAGTCGATCTGAGTGAGCAGCAAAACTGCTATTCTAGATCCACCTTCCTTCCCCGCCACCACATTTCTCTGGACACCAGAACCGGCCATTTAAGTGTATACTCTCTCACGTGCATACACACTCCTCTTGTGCTTGCAATTGTCCCCACAGAACTGCGTGTTCGCAGGCCCTTCGATTGCCCAGTGCCCATCTATAGACCTCAGCATTCGCACGCTCATTTCTTCCCCTCCCCCCAGTGACCCAGCACCGCCGCAACCCGACGAAACTTCACAGATGGTACGGGATGAGAACCCGTTGAAAACAGAGGATGCCGAGCCGGTTTTTGTCGCGCAGGACTTCGACGACTTCATGGCAGGGATGGAGAGCGATACCGCGTTCCTCTCCCGAAAGCGAAAACACTCCGAGGCTGCCGAGTTGACGGCTGCGTTCGGCAAGGAGTTCGAAAATCTACTTGAGACCGCGGCAGCTGCGGCGCCCGACAGCATAGAACCTGAGCGCGGCACCGCAGACCACATTTCCCTACCATCGTCCAACGCCTCTCCACGAGCCAGCCCTTTTGAAAGCATCGTCAAATCTGATACAAGCGTGTCAACGGAGGCGCAAGGCGATAGTGAGGCAAAAGCAATGCACACTTCTGCTGCGGAGTGGCCCCAGCCAAACATGGAGACGGTGTCTATATTGAAGCGCTCCATGGCAAGCAGCAGCAGACTCATTGGGACGTTCACAGCGTTGAAAAGCACATACATGAAGCTTTGTAAAGAGTTCAACTTTCTCTTGGGAAAGTTCAACGAGAACGAGCGCATCAAAATCGAGCTCATCCATGAGAACAACGAGCTCCGGAAGCTTCTTTACGAGACGATCAAGGAGAAAGAGCTCGACCGGAAACGGTACAAGGCCGACCTTCTTGCCAAGGGCAAATGCTAGGCAGGCTCATATTGCATAGAGAAGACAACGGGCACAAACCACGCGGTCGGATGCCTTCTCTAAACAGTCATTTAAATTCGCATAGATAGGCACGGGTCCTCATGTACATATAGGGAATGAAGACTCACTGCATACTCAAAGCTGTAGCTGTACCATGGATTTTACGCAGCGGAATATTTTTTTGTAAACCGTATCTCTGTAGCCACGGGTATGAACTTTAAAGTCATGCCTGGTGGAAGGCTTTAGAAGTGGAACGGGCTACAGATAATAAACACCGCGCAATTTCCAATTTCTCCCCGCAGCGCGACTGCTGGTCAAACAACTGATCCCACGACACTCCTTGGAATACCAACGTTGCAGCCGAAATGTCAGATTCTCTAGACGGCGAACAGGCAAGAATTCTTCTCGAACTCGAAATGATCTTGAATACGGTGCATGCGATCAACACGAACCTCGAGAATAGCATACACTTGCTTCGACCGGAAAACTCTTCGGACCGGCTGTCGTCTGACATGGTGTTGTACCGCGAACTTGTCGCGAGAAATACAGCCCGCCTCAATGAAATTTTGAGTATGCTCGAACAATGAGAGGAAAACCGAAAATATATAAAATATGCAGTAAGCTGAGAAAACTGCATCAGCTGAGGCGAGTTGAAGAGCTCGGGGGGACCCCGTGAATATACCGGTGATTTGGTTTGTCTTTTTTAATCGCTTTCGAGGACACATGTTCTCATACAGCTCTCATTGCGCGCTCTTGGCTCGATGCATCTTCAACAACAATTCGGTATTTGGATAAGCACAGCGTAGACGACACCTGTTTTTCGTCAAATTGGTATAACCTGAAAAATAAATATCGGCCCCAATCTACCCATCTGCAATATAATGGATCCTCTGCTGACAGAGTACATTGAGAAGTATCAGGAGGCTAAGTTGACTTCGGGGAGCGCACGTGAACAAGAGCATGTCCTGAACTCAGACACGGAGTCCTTGCTGGAATTGCTTGATGATCTTGAGAATGAAGATGGAATGCTAGCCAAATATAAGGAGCAGCGCATGCAGCAACTAAAGCTGGAGATTAGGTCAATCGATAGGGCCGCAGATGCTTTGGGTAAAGATGTGGGTTGTGTGAATTTCGTTGGCGCCGAAAAAGACTTGATGGATGCCGTGACTCGCACGGAAGTTGCAGTGGTACATTTCTACCAACCTTCATTTCCGAAATGTCAAATCATGAATGAAAGACTCGCGTTACTCGCCGAAAAGCATCTTTCCTTGCACGTCCTTGCAATTCCGGCAGAAAAAGCCTCGTTTCTCGTATCGAAATTGAAAATTAAGGTGCTCCCATTCGTGGTGGTTTATCGCCACGGCCAAGAAATTGCAAGAATTGTGGGATTCGAGGGAATAGGCGAATCCGAAGATGCAGTGACGATCACAGCTTTGGAAACCAAGCTTATTCAATGTGGCGCGATTATAAGAAGAACCATAAATACTGGCACCATATCGCGCTCTGCTGCTAAGCACAATGATGAATCTGACGATGACTGGTTCTAAAGTTTGCGGATCGAGGAAAGCGAGAGGGTGAAGAACATGTACGGGAAGAGTATAAATCCAGTTGGTTTCGCCTAGTCACGTGGAAGAGACGCTATCGACCGAT
Organism: Metschnikowia zobellii; assembly: GCA_939531405.1. Taxonomy (NCBI): domain Eukaryota; kingdom Fungi; phylum Ascomycota; class Pichiomycetes; order Serinales; family Metschnikowiaceae; genus Metschnikowia; species Metschnikowia zobellii. The sequence goes on from OW618029.1 coordinate 36,370, forward strand.
TTGTCGGAGTGGTCTCGAACCCATAATCAATGTCATTGCATGTTTTTATTTAAGTCTTGCCTCCCAATTGACCTTTCTCTAAAGACGAAAAGGAATGAGAGGCAAATAAGGAAGGGGCTTAAGTGCAAACACAGAATATAAGCCCAACCCAGTCCTTCAAGCGTTTCCAACACACGCGGAGTAAGCTTTGGGACGGGATATCGCTCACAGCCGAGTAAGCAAGAGCATACGCTTTGAGCTGAGACTCATCGGCCGTACCGTATAGCCTTCTTCTATTACGGAGCACGCGATCACCTAGCTCAGTCATAAACTTGGTTCGGATGTGCTTTCACGGGTGCCCGATGCTTTCGAAAAGGTTACTTTGACTGTGTTTGTATACCGATTTGCTGATGAATGTTTCAGACGGTTCCACACTGCGAGTGATTACGAAATGCAGTAAAGGATAGTTAGACGTGTAGAGTACGAGATCGTTTGTTGAGTCGATTGATTTGGAATGTGAACTCGACCGATGATTTTGCAACCTGACTTATTGGGGCCGCGCCGAATTCACCAATTGGGGGACTTCGTGACCTAGTGAATATTGAGAACTGTATGCACATCTGCAATCAAAAATACATTGTATTCGGTGCATAGATGTCAAAAAATGGACTGCTAAAATACATAGGAAACACGTAACTGTCGTAGACACTCATATTGCTTTATTCAATTAATGGTTTCTCGAGCATGGACTTCACATGTTTGAAGGAGATATGGAACTGCGAAACATCCAGATCTGAGAGTTACATCATTTTTGACCTTTGCTAAATCACAGTTTGGAAAAGAATACATCTATGTCGAGGATCACGCGACTGTAAAATGGTTTTTCCATTATCTAGTTGTAAAAAAACGAAACCATCCTGGATCTCCCAGTGCCAGGCACGAGGGCTAGAGCCCTAAGCGGCATTGCGCGCGTCTAGCTTCAATAGCGTGCGCGACTCAATAAAGCCTGGACGGGCATCGTGGAAATGAAGAAAAAAATCTGGCGGGTTTTAAATCTCTTCTCCTCATCATTATTGGTAAGAAAGAAGCACACTTTTTTGCAGACAAGCCAGTATGCAAATCTTCGTCAAGACCTTAACCGGTAAGACTATTACCTTGGAGGTCGAGTCCTCGGACACCATTGACAATGTCAAGGCCAAGATCCAAGACAAGGAAGGAATTCCACCTGACCAGCAAAGATTGATCTTCGCTGGTAAGCAGTTGGAGGACGGCAGAACCTTGTCTGACTACAACATCCAGAAGGAGTCCACTTTGCACTTGGTTCTCAGATTGAGAGGTGGTGGTAAGAAGAGAAAGAAGAAGGTCTACACTACCCCAAAGAAGATCAAGCACAAGCACAGAAAGCACAAGTTGGCTGTCTTGACTTACTACAAGGTCGACAACGACGGTAACGTCGAGAGATTGAGAAGAGAGTGCCCAACCTGTGGCGCCGGTGTTTTCATGGCCAACCACGAGGACAGACAATACTGTGGTAAGTGTCACACCACCTTCAAGCTCAACGCTTAAGCGCTCGTTATTCATTGATTTGATATAGCATTAGTACACGTGTTGTTCTTATTTCTAATGTAGATATTCGAGTAGGACTCGCGAACGATATGTTTCTTCCCAGGATACTTCTAAAGAACATGATGTCCCTAACTGATGTCACGAATGGCAGATTGTATGCCGCAAGGAATGCTCGAAACACGGGGGAGAAGCCAGTGTGGCACCCAGCATCTTATGCAATCGCGGCCGCTAAGGTCGGCTCCGGCCAAATCCAAAACGTTGAGAGTGCTGGAGCATCCGTATTGGCATTTGCCACATGTTCTTATTCCTAATTAAGGACACTGTCACTAAAGTGGGCGTATTATTTGTCAAACTGCCGCCAGTGTTCTAGTTTCCAGATAGTTGCATCATCCTAGAACGACAACGCAAAACTCTTTCGCCCTAAAAATAACTATTTTATATTTTCAATGTGATCTGTAATATCGGAACCTGAATGCGGCAGAATCATGCTTGTATACATCTTTTTTTTTACTTTCTTTTCTTGTATTGTGCAAGCGGCATGGCGTATGTCTTCATTGCCATCTTGTGCCAGAAAGGGTGTGCTCATGCGGCCTCAGCAATTCAAGCATTCATTCTTATGCTATGAAATACGTTGCGGCGTGTGAATTGAAGAGTATGATTTTTTAAGAGTGTCCTTTATTTTAACAATTCATGGTAATAGGTAGTGACTATTTGACAGGGTCCCCGAAATCAAAGTGAAGTCGGTTCCATGGGGTCCCAAAGCTGGCGCGAATAATGAGAGACCGCGCACCGTCTATGGCAGTGTTGGGCCGATACAAGTATCTTCGAAAGCACTGCCAAACCCCGTCCGAAAAAGACATACACACATGAGTTTTGCCATCTACGACCTCGAGGACGATGTGCGCAAACTTCTTAACATTGATAACTTTCTCGACGGGCTAACGCCGAATGACTTTGTCGAGGTATTGAGCAAAGATCACATTTTAAAAGGGGCTGAGGTGAATAGTCTTGAATACTTGGACCCTAAACCTTATATTCGTACATTTGAGTCGACATTAAGACACCTCAAGCAGTTGGCCGAGGAGGCATACGCGCTGCGTGAATTGGCAACAAAGAAGGTCGACGAGTATGAGTTGAGCCACAGCAAAAACGTGCTAAAACTATCGTCGGAGGTGGAGCAAATTGTGGCGCAATTCACTGTGTTGGACACTGAGATTTCAAGCATTACGGAAAAAATTGACCCTCTCAACCAGGCGCTAAACAAGATCACCAACTCGCGGGACCGCTCCGTTGAGACAATCTTTCTCATTCGAAGCTATCATGGGTTTTACACGAAGGAAAAGTACGAGCCATTGGAGAAGTTGCGGACGGCGAAAGACTCACAGCTGAAGATGAAATGTGCGAAAACAATCAACAACCTCTTGGTATTGGCGAAGAAGATCGATTCGCTCATCGGGAATCTCCCGAAAGTCAGTAAGTGCGTGACTACAATCGAAAAATACGGTGAAACTATGGAACAGGAGCTTGTAGAGCGGTTCGAAATTGCATCTGAAGACAACGACTTTGATGAAATGAGTGAGATTGCAAAGGTTTTGTTTGATTTCAACGGCGGCAGTAGCGTGGTGCTGGCATTCATGAATAAAAGTGACCTATTCTTGGAATATTCCTCAGAGGACGAAGATGAGAGCGTGTTTTCGATCCTAGAGGACGAATCTGCTTTATCGAAGCTTGCGGATCCGGACGAGACAATGAACAATGTCTTTGAAAACGAAGCTACAGACCACCTATTGAACAAAATCAAAATTTCCGTCAAAGGTCAAGCGCGGATCGTGCAACAAGTATTTGAGACGCCAATTCCAGTTCTCAAAATCATGGTCCAGCGTGTGTACGCTCAAATGATCCAAAATCGGGTCTCGACGCTTTTGCTGTACTCACAACAAGCGGGGCCTCTAGCTCACGTGAGGGTTTTGCATGCCATCTACGTATTAGTTGGCGACTTTACAAAAGACATGAAAGAGTTTTTTGTCACGAACGACTTTGATGATAACAACGAGATTGGATCTACTCTCGATCAGTGTTACAACGATCTCTTTATCGAGTACACTACAGACACCTCCTTCTTCAAACTTGAGAAGGAAATGCTTGAAAACATCATTTTTGGTATCGCACAGGAGTATGTGGTAAATAACGAAAAGGCTTTACAAAAAAAAGAGTTGGAGACCATGCTTCACGAGTACGAAAACGAGTCTGCGGTACTTGATATGTCAATTGTTGGCGAACAACAACCAATGAATGAACGCAATAAGTTCCTTTTCGTGGACAAACGCAGATTGAACAAGTTTACCGATTTTGTAAAAGTACGTTGGCCAGAAGGCCTCACAAACTCGAGGGAATCTGATTCCGGATTGCAAATGAAAGCCAATGCTCTCATAAAAATCACCGACGCTAGAATAGTATTAAGGATGGCAATTGAGTCTGTGGCACGGATTTTGGAGTTAGCGCCTGCAAAGTCACCGGAGCTCTCCCTTGAGATCTTAGAGATGTTGATATTAGACTTTGGCGGTCTTTATGTGAGTGGTGGTTTGGAAGTTGCATATGATAGGGCAAAACAAGAACTTGCATGCGCTTCATTGCCACAAGATCCACTGTTCGATTACTTGAAAGTCTTCAACTTAACAAGCGAAGTTTTGTTACTCACATCCTCATGCATCAAAAAAATCATTTTGCCTTGTACGGTCAATAATCCATCCGTTAGGAGTCGAATGATTAGTCTAAGTAACAGCTTTGTTCAGCGATGCGAGACCTCTTTGAATTTTATTCTTGAGTGTCTAGTGGAATTTGTGACGCTCAAATTAAGTCAATTTTTGCAGAAGCAAAAGAAAAAAGACTTCATTTGCGACAGCATAGACTCCGCTCAGGATTATACAGAAGTTTGCGAAGAGTTGTCCGATTTCATTGTACATTTGCATGCACTTTTGAAAAAAGACCTTAACGATAACAATCTTAATAACGTCTTGATCAAAATTGGGATGATTTTGTTAAACCTATTGCTTGATCACTTCAAAAAATTCGGAGTCAACTCCACAGGTGGAATTGTTCTAACTCAAGACGTAATCAGATACCAGTCTGTAATTGAATCTTGGGGTATCTCAGAATTATGCGAGCGCTTTCAGATCTTGCGCGAGATTAGCAACTTATTTACCGTGCAGCCTAATTTGATTAACTCATTGATAACTGAGGGCCACTTGGCTAGTTTGAAGATCTCGACAGTGAGACAATATATTTCGAAGAGAACTGATTTCAGTCCATCGTATATGGAAATTATTTTTGGGCGCAAATAGCTTGTACAAGATGAACATGAAAGACACTTGTGACACTAAATTCTGGTATAAAGAAAAAGAAAAAGCATCACAACGAGAACCACAACTATACAATGTAGAAAGAAAGCAGCAGCTTTTTTCTCAGAAACGATGTTGATGGAACCTGGGGTTAAAAAGCCACCAGATAGCTGGTGAATTTGATGAGGGCGAAAGAACCATGCATACAATAAACTGAAGGTGGCCACAAGACCTGCAAAGTATACCTTCACACTCAAGTAAGGGTTGGGCAAATAGCACATGGTTGTTTCATATGTTCTCTCAATAGCACCTGTACCGTCTTGTGGATTGTTCAACGAAAGAAGCTGTACTGCTGGCCTTTTGATCCCGTTGGTCATCGAATTGGTCTTGCATGAAATTTCTCGAGCCAAGAGTTTTGTGTTGTCTGCGTAGTCGATGTGGGTCATATCACAGTAGTCGTGGTCATCTCCACTGAACACCAAGATAGGGTTGAGGCTTTTCAATATGTCCTGTGACACAGAATACTCGATTGCAGTTTGGTACTCGACCCCCCTCATGAGAGGGAACGGCTTTTTGGACTCGCGCCCTGACCCACAAGTCTCCACACGCGGATCACGATAAAGAGGAACATGCGTGAGTAGAATACGCGGGAGCAATGGATCCAACAGCGCCTTAGCATGTTCGTAAAACTGATTTGCGTCACTGTTGACCTCTGGATCTTCATGCGAGAGAGAGATGGTGTCCAACTGAACAAATGTGTGGTTTCCGAGAACAAATGCTTGATTTGGCTCACCGAAGTACGAGGCGAATCGCTTTGCTATAGATGGACTCACATTTTGAAAACCGATGTCGTGGTTACCAGGAAGGCCCCTGTAGGACCTTCTATCCTTGTTCTCTGGAAAAATCCGGCAGAACCTGCGGTATTCTTCGAGCCAGGGCCCATCGTCCCAATCACGGCCGCCGTCAAAGAGGTCTCCGATGAAGATCGTGGTGTCTGGGTCGAGGTCAGCCTGCAAGCGCTGGTAATTGACGGAGTGGTAGCTGTCGCTCATCCGACGAACCAAGTAGTTAAGCGCACGTGGCATGCTTGGATACGTGTGGTCATCAACGAGTTGAGGATCGGCAATAAAGGCAACTCTATGTGGAATCACGGAGGACTGATCTCCTGTCCAGCTTTCCCAATTGTTCCATTTGCAAGCACCAGTGGCACTTTTGTAGCGCGTCCGCTCGAAGTAATGGATTAAAACGAGCCAGAGAATCGCAAGGAAGAGCATGACACGGACGCTGAAGAGTCTGGGTGATTTTGAAAATGTGGGTTTTGTGGGGGAGCTCTTCCTATGCGCGTGTTCTACGGGGGCAATTGGCCCGTCACAATAATCTTTATCTCTTTTTGAAATTAGAGGGGACCCCTCCTCACGAAGCGTCCCTCGGGGTTGTCTGTGGTGGATGTCCATGTCTTATTGCTGAAGCGAGATCTGTGAGAATCTGACTTTAGATGGTTGGACTGGAGACGAGGCGGCATGCGCGCTCTTAAAGATGGCTCCATATGGATATACATCTTCTGGTAAGCTGTACAGCGGCAGCCGTCAAGTACAGTAAACTGCACAACCAAATAATAGAAGTTCTTTTTGTATCAGGGATATGTATGAGCACAACTGAAAAGAGCCGAGTTCTTCCGCAACATACAAAAAAAAGAACCATTTCTCATATCTTCAGTGAAAATGTTTCACGTGGGCATGCGGGCCCAGTGCCCGGGGCTTTGGGCCTACTTGTCGCCCGCGACTCGCATCGGGCCCTGGGGCCCTGGGCTCGCGACGGCCCCACTGTATATTTCCATTCCTCAAATTACTTTTGGAACATGAATTTGAAGGCCATGACGAAGCCCGAGCCGCAAGAAAAGAGACGCAAGCTTCGGCTGAGTGACTCAGAAACGAAAAATACCGCTTTGCTATATGACTTCGATTCCGCAAACAAACTCTTGCATGGGAACGGCTGTATCTGCATCGATCGTGACAGCACAACTACCGCCAAAGCACGGTACGTATATTTCGGAGAGGCCGGCTGGGCACCTGGAATCATGCCAACGACCAGCTTGAAAACAAGACGGAAGGAGGGCGATTTGCCGCGCCGGAGACGTAGAAATACTCACGATCCGTTGGGCGAGAACGTTTATGAGCCATTTCACAAGCGGATGAAGAAGGACGAGAGATCGCGCACACTCATGGACAGAGGCCGCATGTATTTTGAAATGGACAACGTGAAGTCGCAGCTCGAGCTTCTTCATCAGCATGACTGGAACAAACACTTGCCCCAGCTAACAGTGATCAAAGACCGCAGCGACGTCGACGAGCTTTTGGCCAAGAGACGCACAACCATTTGTGAGCTAGAGAAAACGCTTGCCAAGTTCTCTAATTGGGAGTCTCGGACTGCTAGTCTAGTGGCGGAAGTAAAAAGGTTCGAGGCATCGAAAATGAAAATAAATACGCTCAAAGACGCAGGTTCCAAAGATGACGACGATGACGACGACGATGATGATGAGGCAATCCTAGACGTGCCATTGGAGGCTTTGGCTAAACAGAGATACCAAAGACGCGTGGCAAAATACGGAAGACCATTCTCAGTGTTGCTTAGGAATGGCTATAAAATCCGGTATAACCCGTATTCTACGCCAACCGTTGCTGTTGAGTGCGATGCGGATTGACGAGGGGTGCAAATGTTCAAATTCAAACCATACATCATTGTCTCCACAATGATATACAACTGTACACATATGCAAGACGTGTATTTAACAGTGTCGAGATATTGATGACTATGTCATGTATGCATTTGTCGACTGCACCAAGCGCGTGAAAATTCCTCCAAATGTACCCGGGCTAGATAGCTTTGTTTGCAAAGCAAGTTCGCTCAAAGGATAATCTACAAAGGCCACAATTTTTGGTGGTTGTCTTAATTCAACCTCAGGCTTACTTGGCCGAAAACCTTCCATCATAACCGACCGGATGGAATATGATGCTGCCAAATTTTGCTTCAAAAGAATGAACGATAATGCAGTTTGCAGAAAGACGAAAAGGAGTTGTAGGTTTGAGATGGACATTCCTTTGCCATCAGCACAGCTAATAGTGGCAGAAATTTTTTCCGCAAGATCGATCACCTCTCCTCTTATGAATCTGTCCAAATGAAACATGAGTAGACATACTTCCTCCATGGAAGCGAAATTGAGCACCAGCAAGTTCAAGACCAAGAAGACAGCTATGTCGCGAGACGCAATAGCCTCTGAAAGATCTTCAGTTGAAAGCCTGACATGAAAGAGCCTGGCAATTGTATTGACAAATTTCTTTCGGGCCAGGTAATTCGTGTTGATGATGCGGTAGACAGACCGCAAAAATGACTGATTATGCAAGTGGCCTCCTTGCATAGTCCTTTTTGAATAGTCACATGCGAGCCTTATTGCTTCAACGTAGTTCCTGTCAGCGAGGGACTCGTGTTTTTCGAAGATATCCAAGTGCAAACATGTCGCAACCTTTTTGATAGTTTTGTTCAGTGAAGCTTCCAACGCAATAATTGTGGAGATACAGAGTTTTGGATTAGCAAAACCTAGAGTAGCGACAACTCTGAGAAAATCAACTGCAGCTTCCCCAATTTCAGAGGCATCATGGAGACATAGGCAAAGTATGTTGCTAAGATATTTCTGAACAACACTGGAACACACTCCATCTGCAATATTCTGACTATCCTGAACGAGAAAATCATTTTTCTCTATTTTTGAGCGCTTCGTAGATGCCACATCATTTTCATTTTTCTTTAGAAGATTCTGGTCTTCTTGTTGCAAAAAGAATGTGAGGCCTTTCACTATTTCTAGTTTGCACCATGGCACTGACGACCTAAACTCAACATCAAAGACGCCCAATATGGTCTCGGAGAGAAGTAAAGTTGGATGCCGTGCCGCAACACACAAAATGTTTCTTATGGAAATTGCTCTAGTGGCAGTGTCGATGCTAGGCTGGCAGAAATATAACAAGTATCTCACAATGAGACTAATGATACTTTCCTTCTCTCGCAATCCCACATTAGAGTTCATGAACAATTTTCTTGCATATTCAAAGTTGCAGTAGCTTCCAAAGCAGCCCAATAGGTGTATAACCTTGCGTATCTTTGGTAGATCTTTTTCGGAGGCGTTTTTGTGTGTTGTTTGAATAAATGGCCATAAAAGTTTCAAGGAGGCTATCGCAGCTTTAAGCAACGGGGTGTCAGTGGAAATTCTCGAGAACACCACAATAATTTGAATGGCTTCGTGCAATTCTTTTGTGTTGAATTTGGTAAGTCTTTTAAGCAAAATCGAGTTTGTTCCAGAAACATACTCTGGCCGCAAAGTTTTCATGCTAGGCAAAACGAGTTTCAAAACTTTTAATGCGCTGAGGCACAACAGTTCTTTATCAAATACATCTTCAATTAGAAATGGCTGAAGAGAGATCAACTGGTCTTGTGTGACTAAATTTGAATCGCATTCAGCCAATGCCACGATGAAACCGAATGCAACACCAGTCTTTTCCACACCGGTCGAATCATTGAGCTCAGCGACGTGGTCGAAAGCAACATTTAATATTTCTCTTAGTTTTTCACGACGCTGAGATCCTAATCTAGAAAGACGAAGCTCTTGGTGAATGAAAGAAACAAGAAGGCAGCGTGTATCTTGACCCGAGTTAGTCAAGTTGATCATGACTTCGGAGACTTTACTAACATCATGAGTCTCGAAGAACAAGTCACGTAAGGCTGTTTTAGCGGCTTCCACAATAGACGACTCTTCATCTTCGAGACGCTTGAGTATTTTGGATGCAGAGACACACATCACCTCCAAATTATCTGTGGCACCGAAAACATTTTTCATGATCTTCAATACTCGTTTGCGAACCAGAATTCCTTCATCACTCGAACGGTTTCCAATTAGGTTGTAATACTTTAGTATAAGTTCCTTGCTCGAAAACATATACTGACCCAATAAGTCAATGACAGCATCCTTCGATAATGCAGAACCTTTCGTCAAAATTTTAGAGATAGAAGAATTAATCCGCTGATGTAGTAAAATTTTAGGGTCTTTGGTCACTAGTGGAGAGAGTGTGCGGATAGCTTTTGCAGCTAACTTTACTTTGCTGGACTCTAAACTCGTAGTGAGCAAGACTAGAAAGTCATTGTAGTCGTTCCTGAAGGTCGTCGCAAGAGAGAGCAATCGATAAGGTTTGTTTGGATTCAGGCTGATGTCCAAAGATTGCCCTGAAAAGGGAAAGTTCTCAAGAAAGGATAAATGTAGATCTATGATTTCTAAGATTCTCATAGATTCTTGTGACAATTGTTGATCCTCAGATGAAATAATTGTGAAGAACTGATTCAGAGTTTTTCCCGAAATGGAATTGGCGTAAAGACCTTTATAAAAGACAATAGTCTTGAGAAGCTGGAATTGAAATAAAGAGGTCGCTTGGGGATTTTTTGTGGTTTGCGCCTTAAGGTGCTGAAGTACACTTTTATGAAAGTCACACAAGTGTAGTATGTTCTCACTGCTTGAAAAATTATCGAGCGTATTTGAATCAGTTTCCTTCAATAGCAAATCTAAGCATTTTGAGCCAAACTTGCCAATAATTTCGAGAATGAACGGCTCTTCAAGTGCATTAACCTTTTGCGCATTCATTGCAGAAATCTGAAAGCGAACAATGTTAGATAATACTGTCTCCGCCCCAGGCCATTGAGGATTTGACATCATGACACACAAATCATCAATGAGCCCCAGAAATACAGTTTTATAAATCGATTCAGCCGTTGATATCCGGCTCAGAAAGAATTCAGCTACCTGATTCGCAATGTTTTGCGCATCCTCTAGAACTGCTCCAATTCCAGTCAATATAAGGTCTCGCTTTACATTTGTGGAACCGATTGGGTTTCCACTTTTGGGAAGTGAGAGCAAGGAGGAAATTTCCTTTCGAAAGTCACAAGCGTCGAAGCTTTGCACGAGCTCAACAAGAAAGACTGTGAAAAACAGGACACGGACTCCGCGCGGTAGCGGAATATCACGAAGCAAACCTTTTTGATCGGTCAACTTACTTATATTAGACAACATTTCATTAACAATGAACTGTCGTTGCGATGGATATGCCTTGAAAACTCGTAAAATGATCTCTAAGATGATATTCCTCAATTGCTCGGAATTTTTGACTTCATGTTCCATGTATATCATCTTTATGCACATGTACTCAACTTCGGTCAAGATATTGTCGTCAGCTGTGCTCACAGTGAGGTATATAGAAAGCTTTTCCAAACAATCGATTGCATTTCCGATTAAGGCTTCAAACATCGATGGGGACATAATTCTGGGTAGTACATTTGAGAGGTTCCCCACAATGCAGTTAATATAAGATTGCAAATATAGTTCTCTGTGCTGCAAATTTGTGTTGAGAATGATTAACAAGATCGATGAAGCTTCAAGAGACTGCTGAATTGCGATTGACTGATCTGATTTGAGGCGACATTTTGCATGATTGATTGTACTATAACAAAGGGTCTGAATTACTTTGAGATAGTCTGAGTGGCATTCTTCGAGAGATGAAGACTCAGTGAGCTCAGAAATATATCTACTGATATACCGTAATCCGGTTGAGGTAAGAGTTAAACCGTTTTCATCTGTAGCCAATGTGTAGTCCAGTATTTTGAAAGAAGAATTCAGGCTGGCTTCGGGATTTATCTCTGCTTCATGACCGCTTGATATTTGGTCGAGAAATTCATAAAGTTCAATTAGTCTTGAATCTTTGAGTTTCGAGCGATCCAAAGCCGACCTACTTCTGTTAATCCTAGATATACCCGGCTGAAACAAGCGGGGTTTCTTTCTTTTGCTTTCCTCACAAGCAAGCTCACGATCAAGTTTCTCCTTATAGAGCATCACATGTTGCATGACTTTTTCGTCAGATTCTGAGCCATTAAGAAGATGGAGTCGCTCCTCCGCATAATCAGGGAACTCTAGGTCGTCCCTGAACTCTACAAGGTCATCTTCACTTACACAGTCCGCATTGGAATATAACCCATTAAAGATTCTGGAGACGGGAGGAAGTTCGGGCTGCGCATCATTGTCGCCTGCGATCACGGGTCGTTTAAACTTTAGCCCATCTAGCTCGGAGTCATTGAACTCGCGAAATTTAGTCAGAAGCCTATCAACCAAGCCCTTCACGGCATTATTATCATTTTCGTATTCTTGCTTCGCAAGGTGTATTAGTTTATTGGCTTCCGGGGCAAGAAAATCTTTTGGTTCTAGGGCTTGTGGTTGCACGCGTGAGAAAGAGAAGAGTGGTGCAAGATCCTGTTTAGGAACCAAGTGATAAAACGGTGTGACGCCGAGAACCTCCGTCAAATTAGGCGGGTTCATTTATGTACGTGGCTTATTGGCAGGCGGGGTAATTATTTGCACGGGTTCCAGAATATTGAAGGGCAGAACACAAAATGGAGGAGTATGGCCACTTGTATAGAATGGCGCAGGTCCGGCTGGTGCCTTCGGTGCCAAAAGAAGCGAGGCACAAAGCGCGGGCCGGGCTTAAGATAATGCTAGTGCGATCCACGCCATGCTGCAGGGCTGCGCGCTCTGGAGGCGCGCGCCCGGATGCGACGTTCTAGGGCCAAGGCTTTCTAAGCTCTTGGTAAAGGACGTTTCCCTAATTTATGCGGGAAGTAAAATAGATTGTGTTTTTTTTTTTTGGGTGTAGCATGTGTGATGGAATATTGATAATGTTCGTTGCATAAAAGAAAAGTCACTCTACAGGAGCGAGTAGGTTTGGAAGCCGCTCCTTTGAAAAATCGCCATCGATATATGCTTGGGTGGGCCTGAGAAAAGACCCGACTTGGGGCGTGGCTACCCAGGCGAGCCACAAGTTCTTTGCCATTCTTTTGGAATCGAAAACATTCACATATTTCTCTTCAGAGTCCGCCAGGGGTCGCACGTAATTTAGATATTCTCGCGTGGTCAAGTTGTGGGCCGTCAAATAGATATGAAAAACAAGAAGCATCAATGGATAAACCCCACCTATAGCACCGACGAGTGCAAGGGCAAATGAAACTGGACTGGATGAAATAGATGTCTCAAAGGAGCTTATAAAAACTCCGTTCTCGACTACCGAGTGGTGTGTGAACCAGAAGCAATGAATAAAAGAGAACACGGCCAAGTACGTACATGTAAGCGTGCATGTAAAAAGAAACCATAGGAAGTAGCGGTAGTTTCTCTGGCCCACGCAGTTATTAAGAAAAACACAATGATGGTCGTGGATCAGCACACAAGAATTGCACACGGCACAGTGGCTCATGCGTGGCACACGCCAAATGTGGCACGTAGCACAATACTTCACTGCGACGCCGTTTACTTGGTCATTATAGTAGGGTAAAGAAACCGTGTTGAAGTACTCCTCTGGGCCGGTCTGCACCGCTAGAAGCTCTGCGTTGAATGGAACATGGAGATTTCGGGGCTGGATCCCTGGATCTATGGTTGCGGCTCGCACAAAGAATGCTGCTGTTAGGAACCAGAGATATGCGAATACAACCACTACGGCCGGAGACAAGTGGCGCCAGGCCCATGGCGCTTCGTAGATGAAGTAAAGCACCGCACTTGCCGTTATCACCACCACCACAAACGCGTTCAAAGGAGCCCTTTTTATTGTACGTAGCCGTCCGCCACAAAGATACCACACGTGCATGTCCGGGTGGTTTTGTACTTGGTAGTTTTTTAGGTTGGTGTGTTCTGAAGCAACGACATAGTTGGGGTCTGTGAGAAGCCAATTGGTAACAAGCTTGTGTACCATGGACACACCGGGACCAAACCTAGATCGAAGCCCATCGTGTTTACATGCCATTGTAAGAGCTTAATGTGCCGATGAGCTATGCTTTTAGTAGTGCCTTTGGGGTTTCAATGGTGGGGTGGAGTTCATGCAGTCTGTCAGGCAATTGGCAGCGAAAGATTCTGCAGCTTGCCACGAAATTGCGTGCAACACAAAAGGCGAGGACGCTTAGAGGGTAACCTTCCGTGGACTCGCAGAGTTTGGGTATAAGAGCTTGTAAGCGTAAGAGAGCTTTGGCTCCAGGTTTTGGGCGCGCGGTTGCAGTGTCTTGACGCGGCTGTCTCTGACGTATCGCCATGATGGATGACGTGGGGAAAAAGCATAAAACTTTGATTTAGCCTCTTCACTTATTACGATCGGATACACAACGTCATGGAAATTTGAAAGCTTTAGATTGGAACAAAATTTTGCTGAAATAAAAAAAAAATAGATGATGATTCCCGAGGTATTAGAAAAGAACATTCCTCTCGCAGCAAGCTGATTTATCCGGGAGTTGCGCAACCTCGTGAAGAGCTATGCATAAAATACAATCTAGTTCTTCGCTTTGAAACCAAAAATCTTTCGAAATATAGTTGAGCCTTTAATATAACCTTCTTCTTTGATGCGGGCAAGGGAATTTTGCAAACTGACCTACGGCGATCCCAAGACCCAGCGAGGTACAACCATTTGATCACCCGTCAACTGATGAGTGAAGCTATGGGATTGCGCAATCCATAGACACCGCGCCGACATGTGCCACATTCGTATTCTAGAGGGAAAATGACGGAAAAGCCCCGGATCCACTGATGCCAAAGAGATGGTCTTAAACAACGTTGTGCCAATCGAAACTTTTGAATCAAACCCTTTTGTCATTGATACTCACACTACACGTCCACCCAAAACCAATACAAGCGCATGTCTAGTAATGACTGTAAACCATCAGCTAGAGTCCAAGGAGCTCTTGTATTTTGCAATGACTGGCGAGCGGCGAATTCGGTTCACTTCCAATTTGGTGCGATTCAGGAATTAGCTGGCTCACTCAATAACGACCGACAAGGACCCCAAGCAACAGCATCATGGCAGAGATTCACCGAACACAACATGCGACATTGTGAATTTTGAAAAAATCTTCTTGTTTAGACATGCCTGATCACCTCCTTGGAGAACTCCAACCCACTATTGGGAGCTGCTTCCGGTATAGGGCTTGAAATAATTCCCCTGGCAATAAGCTGAACCAAAGCGCGGCCCTGCAAACGAACACCACCGATGTGCGCACTGCCTAAATCTTCCGCGCCTTCAGTAAACGGCTCATGACTAGAAAAAGTAGAGCTCGCCCCACAAAAAAAAATCACCAACCATGTTTTCTCGAGGCTCGCGTATGCTTTGGTCCAGTCGGACCCGCAATCCTAATGGCACCATTCGTGTCAATCCCCGCATGCTAGCTGCATATCCTTTACAGCACCGTCAATTGAGCATCAGCCCGGGCGCTGCGAGTACTCTTCGAGGCTACGGCACGGTCATCAACATCTTTGCGGGTGCGTATTTGGGCGGCCTTGTGGTGTGTTTGAGCTCGCTTTTTTTCTTGTACAAAGATGCCGATTCCCGGCAGGAGATCCCGTTTCAGCTCAGCTTCAATGACCAGATCATCGCCGTAAAGGCTATAGGTAAGGACGACGTGTTGAAGAGTCCGCGCCACGCCGTGAAACACTACCGCCGGCTTTTGCTCAACATGGCGCTCGCCGAGAGCCCAGATTTGGAGTTCGAGGAGACAAATCCGGATGGAAGCATCAACTACGCCGTGCCACTTTTGCCTGCGGATGTCTTGGTGCGGGCAAAGAACACCGAGTTGGCTAACTTTTACATCGATATGGTGTTGCGGTATGCAAAGGCGTTGTTGGCCAAAGACCAGCTTGATGCGTCGGTACACATATTGAAGGCCGTGATCGACAACGATGAGGTGTTCTATAGGGTGGGTGATGCAGAACGTATGGGCCAGTGCTGCCGTATGTTGAGCAAAGTGAGCCTGTCTTCGGAGGAAAAGGTGGCGTACTTGCAAAGGTCGATCAACATGCTCCAGCAAACGTTTGGAAACATCCGGCTCGACCTGCAGTTTTTGCTCCAGGATCTGACTACAATCACCGACGAGCTCATTTTGTCCTTGAACGCGTTGGCGTTTGCATACGCACTGGACGTACTGTCCATGTCCAGGAAGCAGAAAAATGAACACTTGACACGCGCTCTCAACATATACCTCGCAAACCTTAAAGTTGTGGCGTTGCTAAGCGACAGATTGTTACGGGGTGAAATCACGCAGGCTGCGTATCCGCTTTTTGATTGTGAGCCGGCAAATGTCGAGGCGACACAGGCCGAAATTAAGGCACACGTGGCCGAGATCCTCTGGGCAAAAGGTCACAAGAAGAAAGCGGTGGCATGGGCCGAGGAGCTTGTACAAGACACATACTACGACAGGGGCAACAATGCACGCGTCTCGAGAGTGCTCTATGACACGTTGGACAACTTGATTGTCATGTACGGGAACCTCAAAGATAATGCAGCGCGGGAGCGGTGCGAGAGGGTCAAAGCAGAGGTAAGTGTTTTGGAGTACGATGAGAGTTCATGGTACACGAGTGTGATCCAAAGGTTTACGAAGGTGATTTATTACAAAGGCCCACTTGGGATCATTGAAAAGGCGTTGAAGGAGAGGTTTGGTCCTGCGCAGCCACTCCCTGAAATCGAGGAGTTTGAAGATGAGGACGAGGAATAAGCCAAATCATGCATTGGCTAAACAGGGGCTACCCTAGACGCTAGAAAAAATAGCTGCCAACAATCAAGGTGAATCAAAAGAGACTGCCCGATCAAGGTACTGGCATCTGCTTCCAACTTGGCTCGTCCTAGACATGCACATTGGAGACCCAGCCGCGGGTTGGAGGTGAGGGCTCACGCGCGGGCCGGGTTGCCGGGGGCAAAACAGCATAGTGCATACATATGTGGGCCAATCACAGTGCGAATATGTGTAACGAAAAATCCGGGGTTTCTCGGGTACTACATAAAAGAGGCAGCACGGGCCCGGAGGCAGAATCACCAGGCCCAGACAGCGAGCAAAGAAAAAAAAAATCGCTCCAGACTAGCCATTGTTTTTCTTCCTAGCCCCACACACCTAACAGCAAAAAACAAATATAATGTCATTCATCACCCGCGTTGGTCTCTCACTGAGACTCCCCGCCTCTGCCCCTTTCCTCAAGGCCTCTTTGGCACGTGGACTCAAGACCATCCCACAGCCCCCTGGGTTTATTGTGGGCACCGTCAATGACGCATACGTGCCTCCTAAGGCCCACAAATCCCATGGATCGTGGCACTGGACCTCCGAGAGAATCGTTGCCGCGAGCTTGATTCCCTTGGTCGCCACGTCCTTCACATCCGGGGCGGGCGTGATGCTCGATACCACCTTGTCCACCTTGATGTTGTACCACTGTTACGCCGGCATGCAGTCGTGTATCATTGACTACATTCCAAAGAGGGTGTACGGCTCGTTGCACACTGCCGCCATGTACTTGTTGCTCTTTGGCACGGGTGTCGCTGGATACGGAGTGTACGAAATTGAGCAGAAGGAAGAGGGCGGTGTGGCTGGAATTATTGCCAAAATTTGGCACGCCTAGGCGTGCTACTGGTTTCATCGCTTGAGGCCCAAAGCACAAATCTATATTCACGATGATCAATAAATACGTACGCATTTAGCTCTCTGGCTGTGTATCGGATCGTGCCTGCTCGTCACTCGTCAAGCTCTTGTCGAGCAGGCACAATGCTCTCTTCAAGCCACTTTTGTAGAATCTCCCTCGCCGAGCCCACGGACAAAGCCATTAAATCATCCTCCTTCAAAATCCGTAACTTGTACGTCTTCTCGTTGTATGCATCGCGCAACACGTACGTATCGATGACTCGTAGCAGCTTTGTCTCTTGGTCCATTTTAACGCTCACAAGCTGGGCATCAACCATGGATATCAACACAGCCTCTAGGGCACAGAGATCCACGACAAGGGGGTATATGACTGGTAAGATCTCGTCAAAGTGCACTTTGTTGCCGACGTTATTGTTCAACACCGCCAAAATTGTAAGCACAACTAGCTTGCGCTCGCCTTTTTCGGATAACGTCACGAAATGGGTCTTATATTTGGAGTACGCGGGGCATCCTCCATAAGCGAAAAGCTCGAGAGTGTTCAAGAGCTTTTGCTCTCCACTAGACTCAGCTGATATCAGGCTGTGCGCATCAAGGATCTCTCGAAAACTGTAAGTATTTTCCGCTTCGATGCGGCAAACCAATTCTGCCTCCAGTATCATGTCTGGGGATTTTTAGAATTGCCTTGAGCCTCGCGCTTGGATCTAATGCGCCGTTTCCGCGCCGGGCAAACTACGGCCACCTGCCGCGCAAGTGGGTTTTCCCCAAATGTGCCTGGTCCTAGGACCCAACTACGATGGTGAGTCCGACAGAAACTTTTACCTGCCAGCTTCGAGACATATCTATTTTGGAGAGCAACCGCGAATTTGATTTTGTGCTCTCCTCTAGTTTACAGAAGGACGGAGAAGGAAGCCACTGCTGTTTCATTCCATGATATATTACCACACACTGCACCATTGGCGCGCAGGTAATCTCGCTCATAATTTCGTCTGGGTGGTATTCGAAGCGAGCATGCTGCCCACTCCTATCTTTTCTTATCTCGTGTAAATATTGCGGGCTCAATTCTTTTGTATTCAGTGGAGTGGAGAAAAGCAACTCGTTGTTGGCTTTCGGGTGTGACCGAGCAACCTAATTTATAAACAAAGTCTTGAGAATCGGTTGGCCGGTTCTTCCCGACTTCCTCCACCTCTTTCGTCTTGTACTTGGCTTGTTGAAAAGGAGCTATTTGCGAATATTGAGTGTGTTTGAATTTAATATCTGCATTTCATCACAATGTCGGCCAAATAGGTAGATCTGTTCACCGTTGCGGAAACCAAGACAACCATCACAAAATTCCTTGGATTGGGCAATCCCCAACAAAATTTTGGCTTCACACTTACCGTTAGCTTATCTAGGATGTTTGTGTCACCAATGGATTTGTATAGCATGCTCTAGTCTCAGAAAGTCCGCGACACAGGAACCCACATGCTAACTTGAGAAATATGGTGTACTTCCTTCAGATGCCCTGCCCTGCAATTTGTATCCGGTGATTTAAATGAAAGTTTCCAACTGAAAAATGAAGGTCACATTTATTATAGTTAGATGGTGGGGTCACGTATGAAATTTTATGGGGAGGGGACGCTTTTCATTTTCTGACTCGGCCGTATCTGACACCAATGTGCCATTGGAGAAATTACAGATGGTTTCTTCAAAAAAACCTAAATTAATATTGAAAGCCACAGCGAAAAGGGTCAAGATTTCTTCTCAAATTCTCTGATGTTCATAATTACCCTGAACAGTTTACGGATTGGATTGCGAAATTCTCGATAATACCCATTTACTGTTTTCCCAAAATCACCAAAGGTTTTATTCACTGCAAGTTTTTGTCTCCGTTTTGTCGTAAGATCCTTGGATGTCACTAGTCGTAGATCATATTTGAGGATTGACTCTTTGACACCAAAAGCAGTGGGCTCAAACCTTTGAAAATTTAAAAGCAAGAATATCTCGGACTTGAACATATGATTGTGACATTAAAGATGTTTTGATTCCTTGATTTGGGGTTCATTTTATAATTTCACATGTGCTGGTCTTTGTATTTTTTTTTTTTGCGGGGCGGTACCGAGCGAAATGCAAGGGATATTGGGATGTGTAATTTTGTCGGTCCAAACATAGACGCTGTACTGTTTGGTAAAAGATGATAATTCTTGCTTCTCAAGTTGCAATAGAATTAGGTATTGCTGTGTATAATTTGCGGCTGAAGTGAATGATGGTCTATCTGGGGCTTGTAAAGCATCAACAAGTGAGACAATATTAAAATAAACAGGAACTACAATCAGAGCAGGACACTCCTCTTATCTTGGGTGATATATTAGCTTTCCTTCGAATGTATATGCTTCTTTTTAGCGAGAAAATGGTACGCGCTCGTTGGGGCTTAGATAGTCTAGCATGATACTCTGAGATGTATGTCTAGGTTACGGACACCACTGAAATATTTCCAGCCAAACCCACCATAGAAGGCTCTCCTTTAAACTTCATAGCATCATCAGTGTTTAGGATTGTATTGTAGCCCTTCCTTTTCAAAGAATAATCTGATACTTTGTTTTCACCTGGACATAGATAACAACCGTGTTGCAAAACAATATAAGACTTGGGTGGAAACTACATAAATTCTTTGTTATTCTCTTTTCTGAACCTATTCAACACTCAATCTTTGGTTAGGTTCAAAGGGGTTAATATTTCAAACCATCCGTTTACAGTTCTGCTCTTTAGAAATGGTCATTTCACATCTCTGATGCTAATTCTGGATATATACAGACTACAATGCAGTCTATGAGCTTGATTACAAGAAGCAAGTTCATTTCATTATTGCTTTCGGAAGATTCACTCAGGTCAGCCAGGTGAAAAATTCTAAGAACGGACTCAATTCCCTCTTTCAAATCTGGTTCTCTTTCGTCTATGTCACCTGACCATGGCGACAAAATGTTGTGCAAAAATTTGCGATCAAACTGACCACGGAGGAGAGTGTAAATATTGTCCCTGACTTCTGTTACTGACTTTGGTTCATTGACAATAGGGTTTGATTCATTTGCCTTCTCAAAGAGTGAATATCTGAGGTTTTCAATCAAGTGTGCTAGCGAAGAATCTTCTAGCAGTGGCAAGGATCTTGTTTTCTCCAATAAAAGAGTACCAACAAAGCTTTCGGCCCTTGATCCCAAATCACCAATGGAGAAAATGATTGATCGCGTAAGATGCATCATAGATGCCAAAACTGGGTTTTTGCCTCTGAAATCCGTGATGGCATCAAGTAAAGATATAACAGGTGACGAGAATATGGCAACACTTGATTTCAGCGCAAAAAAATACAGATGAAAAGCCGATAGAGCCAAATTGAAGTTTTCACTAGCTTTACAGTAAAAATAATGGATTTGTTCTCCAAACGGCCGCATTGAATCTGTATGCTCCGAGTTTTTCTTGTTTGCTGACTTACGTTGGAGATTTTCCACCGCTCCACCAATCAATTTGGAGATAAGGAAATCTGGGGCAGAAAGTTTGGTCAAAAGCCTTTCAAGAACAAAATCAGCAACTAAAACGGTCAAGAAGTTTGATATTATGACCGAGGACTGTGGTCTTTGACCTAGTTGACTTGATTTGAAGGTTGTTCGTAAAATGTTTCTCACGAGTATCCGAAGGTAAGTTTGCTGCGCCGGGAAGCCAGTGATATTTCTATCCGAAAGTCGCAGTGGGGACTGATCAAGATTATTGTCACCATGGGTTGATGATGACTGATCCTTTCTGAACATTATATGGCTCTCGCTCAAGTATTGCTGTCTGAGACTGCTGAGATCAGTATCCTCAAGTATGCTATGTGCATGTCTATGGATAATATCTTGTGCAAATTTAGGGACTCCGTGTTCTTGAAAATTATCCCGCAAGTGACGGTCGAGAATTGCTGCTAGCTGGTTTATTAGATCCAATAACCTCTCCAGTTCGACAACGGCCAGAATCCTGCTGGACGCGTCCTTCACAAACACACACAACAACTCATACACGTCATGCACAAATACCATGTTTTCCGTGTTGAGCTTTTCGCAATACCATGACAGAACGTATTTTGTCACAAGAGAACCAAGAAAGATATGCAACTCGAAGTTGAGTTCGGGGTACCGCTCATCAACTAAGACAGGCAAGTATGTGGTCAACTGCTTCATGGACACCTGATTGTTTTTTATAAGCAAATTTGCAGGCACGTACAATTTAACTAGAAGCCGGAACTCAGGCAGGTCCACTGCCACATGCCGCTCTGTTCGCTTGCGCCGTTGTGATTTTCTAGTCGACTCAGCACCGATAAGGACATGGTTTTCTTTAAAAGAATTACCTTTCTTTGCCCCTCGCCGCAGGTGCATTTTATCAGAAGCGTGCTCACGAGAAGAGCTCATGTTTCTGATTTGTCTGGCGCTATAATGGCTGTGTTTCAAAGCTATTGATCATAGAGATAGTTTGCGTCTTATCTCAAGATAGTTTGGGGTGTGGAGACGACGCGCACCTGTGCATGGGCCGATTCCCTGGTGTTGATGGAAATTGATGATCATGAGCCTTTAAAATTTACAAACTCTATCCAGAAACGGATTTTCTCATTATCCTTGGGTATTCTACATTTCTAATGCTCGTAGAGTAAAAAAAAAAGTGTCAATCTGAATCAGTCTAGAATTGACTGCATTATTTGGACAGAGGATGGCATACAAAAATGGCAACCGCAATGATTAATACTCGAACGATCACGATAGGTAAGACAACAGTTGTTTCTTATCCGGTGTTCCTCGATCCTTGGCTTAGAGTGTCAGGGTGCCACCTCATCTGAAAGCGCGTTTGTATTGACATTTATTGGAAATAATGCTTCATCTTATTCGCAGTCTAACTGAGTTTCGTGCAGCGGTCTGAAATTGGTCGTTGGCAATGGCCGGCAATTTTTTGGAATGGGTTTTACTGTGAGTGATGCACCGTAAACTAGGAAAATACATCTATTCAACTGATGATCTGATTTGGTAGATAGCTTAATTCTGGGAAGCGCTTGATGACCAGACCTTTGAAAGCTTTCAAAGATGCAAGCGTCACAGGGTTCTTATCTCGAAAAAAGAGAATAGCACTTATCTGAATTTCATGTTAATGGCGACTATTTATTTCTCGGCAAGTGCTGAATTTGTTGAATAATTTCCAAATCCATAGCGACCCCAGACTCGCGGGCAATTTTGGATGGGCGCGCCTTTCAGGGCACGTGAGCATCTGGTGGATCGGAGACTTTCAAATGACTAGACTAGAAGATTTGCGCAATGTTTCCGACAAAAGCAGCCCCGAGCTTCACGAAGCTATGTATTCATTCAAAGCGGTTCAAGTCGTCGTCATGTGCAAGTAAATTTCAGCCCTTGAGGGATGACTACCGCACTTTGAGACATGTCCACTTCGATGGAATCACGCCCTTTGTCAAAGGCCAAGAGATACAGAACAAAATGGTCAGCGCCAATTTAGACTTCAAAAAAATGGAAGCATCAATCAGGAAGAAGCAAAAAGAGTTTGAGGCACAAGGGATGCAGCTCCAAGCCTTTGAACTGGAGTTCATACAGCGGGTGTTTTCCATGAAACCATTTCCCACTCTTCTCACATTTGAGTTCGACGGCGTCTACACGGGTGGCAAGCAAATGAAACAAGACCCTACTCTTCCTGACCAAATTGCTGCATACAATAGGCTTGGATGTGAATACCACCAGCTCGAGCGAGGCGGCCAGGTCACGTGGCACGGCAAAGGCCAGTTAACTGCCTATTTGATCATGGACTTGAAGCAATTTTCAGACTTGACTGTGCGCTGCTATGTCGACTCTGTCCTTTTGAATGCAGTACAGAGCTTGCTCAAGAAGCGCTTTGACTTGCCCAGCTTCTTAAACGACAACCCAGGCGTATGGATGTCTCCAGAAAACCAAAAAATATGCTCCGTGGGATGCAACATACAAAGAGCCATTACCTCTTACGGTATAGGACTCAATGTTAGACCAGACCTCAAGTTTTTGAACTCGCAAACTATGTGTGGATTGCCAGGCACTAGGGCCACGTCCATCCAGGAGTTAAAGCCTGATTTTGCCGGGAGCATGAAAGAGGTGGGTGAGCACTTTGCCCAGGAGTTGGCTAAAAGGCTCAATTTAAGCACTATCGAGCATATGAATGGTGCCGACTTGCTTGCTGATTCTGAGGCAAGTTGAGTTAAAAATACAATCTTTGTTTTTTCTAGGTGAATTAGTATTGTAAATATACACGTGCGCTGCGTCAACGTTTTAGAACAGTATTAACCTCACATTAGAGTTCACCGGGTCTTGAAGCTCAAGAAAATCCCCCACTGGCCGCAGTCCTTCCAAATCACAGACCATACCAGGAAGTACGATTATGCGTGTAATCAACAGTTACGAGCTACTGTGACATAGATGTAGCTTTTCAGTCGATAAGCTCGGCACTCTTTCCCGTTTAGTTCAAAGAAAGGCATACAACTGTTTTCCTGGGTAAACTTCTCCCGAAACATTGCATCGGCAAAACAAGTGCCGCATCACTCGAGACAAAACTAATCGTTCTTCGAAACATGCCAGGGGATCGAAATTGCAATGTGGACCGGGGGAAAAGTCGTGAGCCATGTATATAGTAGACTCTCGCAAAGCATTATAAAGATTGACGTCGCCTGGCGCCGAGGTATCCACAGAGCACTGCGCTGGTCTTTTTTTTTTCGGTTTCAAGAGGGTGGAAGCGACGGTGCAAATGCAAGGCTGTTCTTTTGATTCCTGAGCTTGGCCTGGGACAAATTATAGCTTAAGCGGTCGCTCTTGTGGCGCAAGTACCGCAAGCGCGCGAGATCTGCCTGATGCGACTGGTCCAGCGCCGCACCCTTGAGTCTTCGATCACCCCTTTGGGGCGATGAGTGATGGGCATTTTCAAGCCGTACTTGGAGAAGCCGGGTTTGGCTCTCCAAGCCCGTCTTCTTGCGCCGGAGTTTGGCTAGTTTCTTTTCAAGCACACTCCCCAAAAGTTCGAGTTGCGGGCTCTCCTTTGAGCGCATGCCTTCCTTGGCTGCGCGGACGTCCATATCAGGCACCACGCCCAACAATTTGTGAGTGTCGAGCACTTTTTGTAGTCTGGGGATATCCTGTATGGCACGATCCAAGATGTCGGTGGTGCCTTGTAGGATATGGGTCGATTCGCGAAGAATCCGTGCCGTGACGCTTAGGGGTGAGTCGGACATGGCCAGTCAGAAAGTTGGCGCACGATGTTCAGAATGGCAATGAGTATGAGCGGGATGGAATTGGTAGTTGGCATTCCTGATGGAGTGTTTTTGAATCAGCGCGCGCGCCCGGACGTCTTTGCTGGGGAGAAGCGATATACGCAATAATATAGATAACATTATACACCTTTTAGATACACGACCTAAGTATAAATAAAAACTTAGTTAAATACTTAACATATATAATAGAAAGATAGAGAATAGTCAGACATCAATCCTTATGTGATATACCTAAAGTAAAATAGTTCTGATTATATTTTTTGTATAGGTTTTTTGAAACAATGGGTGCGCCAAGAGCAAAGAGTGCCTCTGGGCCCGGGTCTCGTCCAAAGCTTATAGCATTTGCAATACCGGCCCCACGCCATGGATTGGGAAAAAGAGCCTTTGAGTGACAGACGCGGCACCCGGCTCAGTATAAGACCAATTCGAATTGAAATTGTATATGAACCAAAAAAAAGAAAAGAAAAAAAAAAAAGGTAAACAAGAAAAAGGAAAAGAAAATAGCAGCGTCGAGCGAAACAACCATCGTCCCGTGGCTCGATTTAGCCGGCCCTCTCAAGGTATGGTATATGCGTGCCCGCGGTGATTTAAGCTGGCAGAATAGGCCCGCGCGAGGCTGGCGCGCGAGGCCCTCGTTCGCCCTGGGGCCCCGCAGCGTGGAGCGTGCGCGCTTCTGGGGCCACCTGACAAAACACCCTCTGCCAACACCCCCAAGGCCCTGTACCGTTGGCTTCCCGCACACGAATTTCCAGATGAGTACACGAAACGCAGCCCTTGCGAGCCGGCCAGGGGCCTCGGGCCGGCATGTGGACAAAATTACGGCTGCCAGCGGCGCCAGCAACACCACGGGCAACAACACGGGCAACAACACCAACAACACCGCCGGCAATCGGCGCCGCCTGAACTCCCAGTCGCAGGGCACGAGCGCGTCGCTGTTCGTGGCACCCGAGCCGCTTCGGCCAAAGAGCAAGCCCCCGGCGGGCGCCGGGCACCCGCCGACGCGGCACCAGGCCGAGTTCTACGTGACGCTTTCGCTGCTCAACGACACCTTTGCGACGAAGCACGTGCACGTGCCGTACTTCCCGGACATGTGCAAGTTGGGCCGGCCCACCGGCACCAAAGTGAAGCCGCTTGTGACCAACGGGTACTTTGACTCGCGCGTGCTCTCGCGCAACCACGCGTGCATGTACGTGGACCCCGCGCTGGGGCTGCTCATGGTGCAAGACATGGGCCTGCTGAATGGCACGTTTGTAAACTCGGCGAAACTCGCCGCAGAGCCCGTGTGCGTGCTGGTGGGCGACACCATCAACTTGGGCTTCAACATCCAGGTCGAGACCAACCACAAGCAGATCAGCGCCCGCATCGACAGCATCAACGTCGTCGCCAACACGCCGCAGGGCGCCGTGCTGGAGGTCTTGCCGCGCCTCTCGCGGCTGGCGATGGCGCTCTTCTCGGACGCAGACATGCACCACTACGAGTTTCTCCAGGGCTTGTGCGCGCAGCTCGCGCCGGAACCAGCGCATGAGCCGGCGCCCGCCGCGTTCGAGCACGGCATGTTCGCGGATATCGTGCCCTCGCTCGACGAGATGTTTGAGACCTCAGCGGGCCAGCGGCTCGACGACGCCGGCATCTACCGCAACTCGGGCATCGCCGTGGCGCCCGAGCTCCTCTCCACACTCGACTTCTTAGGCGCAAGCTTGGCGAAAACCAAGCAGCAGGGCTCCGTGTTGGCCTCGCTCGAGGCCTTCTTTGCCAGCTACACCAAGCGCGTGGACGACATCAACTCTCGCCACGTACAGGAAACAGTCCTGGCCCGCGAGAAGGAGCAGCATGCCAAGTGGCTGGCAGAATCGGCCCAAGCGGGCCAGCAGCTCCGGGACCAGGAGGCCAAGCTCGCGGTGCAGGCTCGCCTCTTGGGCTCGCTCGAGGCAGAGCTCGCTCGGCTCAAGGGACACGCGCAAACCTCAGACCACCACGCGCCAGGCACGCAAGAAGACGAGCCCAAGCGCGGCGAGAGGCGTGTGGACAGCCTGGCTGCAGTGGAAGATATGGGTGCAAACGGCCGCCTGTCCCACGCATGCTCAATGGAGTGCGGGCGCGAGCAGCACCCGCAAACAGTGTCCGGCGGCAAAGAGTCGCGTGACCAGACCGTCGCGCCGTTCTTGCAATCCCAGCGTCCTAGCACGGACGCCAGTTGCGTGAAAGCACTCTCGCCAGCTGACATTGACTCGCTTGAAATTGGCGCACCTGTGGTGTCCTCCACAGTAGACTGTGCGAACGCGCCTCTGCTACCGGTGGTTCTGGACGGTGCGGGCGACATTCCAGGACAAGGCGAAACAAGAACCGTGCCTGCTTCCCACTTGCACGTGCCCAGCCAGCTCAAGCCATACATGGATCAGCTACATCACGCTTTGGGGCCCTACAAAAACCAGGGCGTGATGGTGGGATTTTTTGTGGTTATTGTCGGCTTCATTTATCAGAGCTCTTCAAAAACCGTGTGAGCGGTGCACGGGTGTTTGGCGTGTTTTCCGGTGGTGCGATTTTCGCAGAGTTTCCAGCCTCCACATTGTCAGTGATCTCGCTGCTAGCACGTCTGTCAAGAGACCAAGGACTGTTGTTGTTGTTGTTGTTGTTGTCGTTGTTTTTGTTGATCTTTATTTTTTTTCACAGAGAACTCATAAGCTATCTGACCCGCAACTTTCTCTGCGTTTTTGATCACAGCTTTCGAGAACAGTTGCGCGTTTGTCACCACGACTTTCAATCCACCATCAAAACCATGCTCTCTCGTTCCACCACTCAATCACTCACGCAAAGAAGACCCTTCGTTCTTAGCACGCTTGCGACTGTTTTAGGCTCTGTGCTTTTTAGTGAGAATAACAGGCTTGCCTCAAAAATGGAGCGTGGCGAGCTTCACTATGAGAACCCCAACGTGGCGTTGAACAAATCCAAGTGTGAGAAGGTTGGCAACAAGTACTTTAACAGAAGACAGCCGGAGTATCAAGGACACGTCCCCCTTTACAACATTGAAAAGCTTCTCATGTTTATGGGCTCTGGCGTGGGCTCGTATTTTCATCCGGAAAGAAACGAGAACATTGTTGCGCTTGGGGAGTCCACAGCAATCGAGCCCGTTTTAAAAAGACTTCAGAAGCAAATGCTTTCAGATGCGGTCGGTCGCCAAATACTAAGAGAGCGCCCTAGGATCACGAGCACATCTCTAGACTTGCTGTACTTGAGATCTTTGCCTGACAACACAATTGGCAAGACTTATGTGGAATGGCTAGACCGTGAAGGCGTTTCTCCCGACACCAGAGTCGCCGTGAGGTATATTGACAACGAAGAACTTGCTTATATTTTTCAAAGGTACAGAGAATGCCATGATTTCTACCATGCTATAACTGGATTGCCAATCATCATAGAGGGTGAGATTGCCGTGAAAGTCTTGGAGTTCATGAACATGGGTATTCTTATGCCGGGGTTGGGCGCGCTCGCAGCTCCACTTCGGCTCAAAAAAGCTCAGAGGGAAAGGCTCTACAATATCTACTATCCATGGGCCTTTAAGAGTGGCCTCAACTCAAAGCCTCTTATCAACGTCTACTGGGAGAAAATACTTGAAGAAAACATCGACCAATTTCGCGAAAGAATAGGTATCGAGCAGCCGCCAGATTTGCGAAAAATGCGCAAGGAGTACTTTGCCCAATTGAAAAAAGAGAAGAGAATTTAGAATGAAGAATAGCACGGCCGTGTTTCGTGTTGCGTCCTGTATATAACCGCGTTCAGAGCCCTTGCGCATTCATGTTGGCTGGAACATGAAAGAGCAACATAGCTGTTAGCCTATCGAGATCTTGCTTGAACTTGAAACGTCCGCTCCAATAATACACCTATATTACTTCAAGTTACCAGCAGACATGTCCCAATTATTCTATCAGTATTTTTTGAAGAAGGTACGTATGCACTATTCAAAATTGTAATCGTGAATGTAAAATTAACAAACTTCAGACGAATCTTGACTCTGTAGTTAAAGTGGGTGATACCGATGATCCATATCACGAGGATATACCCGAGGATGACTTGCACTTCTACCAGCGCAAGGGTGCAAAGAGAAAAAGAAAGCTCCCCGATTTTATTGCTGGAAACGACTTGAAAGTGCTTAGTTCCGTCAAAAGAAAGGCCTACCGCCTAGACTTACAGTTGAGTCTTTGTGGTTTCCGTATAGGCTGGGCAGGAATCATCGGTCTTCTTCCGTGGATTGGAGATATCATCGCTGCAGCTTTGGCACTACAACTTGTGAGAAAAGCTGAAAAAATCGAAGGTGGTCTTCCAGCTTTGTTGCGGCTGAGAATGATGGCGAACGTTGCATTTGATTTTGGCATTGGCTTGATACCGATTGTAGGAGACTTGATCAACATTGCGTACAAATGCAACCTGCGAAACTTCATAATGCTAGAGAAGTATCTCGTTGAAAAGTACCATAGAAGTGGAGGACATGGTCATTCATCACGCACTCCAAATGGCATACAAGGATCTGGAGACAACAGCCAGGTTACTGGTGTATATGGAGATCCAGCAGCAGCAGTGTAAATGAAACAGGTATCATGTGATGTCGAACCGCGCCGTTCAAATCTTGGAGAATTCATGCTCTAGTACACTGACCCGCGACTTGAAGTCTTCTACAAACGCCTGCAACTGGCCCAACTTCTGAAACAACACCTCAAGGGCTGCGCATTTGCGGAGAATTTCATCAGCGTCTGCTAGCTGTGTGTCTAGGCGAAGCTGCTGAGTGAAGTAGTCGTCTTCGATCAACTGTTTTTTAGTAGCAACCGAATGACTCGTGAGGTCTGCTAGGCTAAGGATGTGGTCTTTGATCTTAAACATAAGGTAGTCAAAATCCACTGCAAGATTTTTTAGTTGGAGCGGATCGTCGCTTGTGTGGTCCTGCGCTCCACCAGACATTATACGAGTGGTGCAGATTACGTTCTGGAGCCCAAGCAGGTATGGTGATTGCGACAAGTGCTCAAGACTGGTGATCCGGGATGTACCGGTCTTTGCCACCCCGGCGTGGCTTCTAGTTTAGCCAGCACAGCATAGGAAACAGAGGAAAAATACAATCAAGAATACACATGCTTAAACGACCGCATTCTTTCTGGTGTGTTGGTGCTTTCCACAGCATTGTTTGGGGCAGATATGAGTAAACTGCAACTCGAAACAGTACTTATAGATAACGGTGTTGGAGGCCCGTGCACCAAGACGACTCAACGCACTGATAGTCAAGCCACCCGTCGCATACCTTCCGTTACAAGACCCCCAAAAAGATAGCCCCTATGTCGAGCAGCTCATCCGGGTCTTACTCCCTCTCTAAAATCAATCCGAAGCTCTTGCGCAGGATATGTACGTCACTTTCCGCCATGCGGCACAAGGCGAACGCCTGTGATCAAGGCTTGGAACACCCCGCCCTCTTGGTCCGGGACCATCTCTCCATACACACAATGCTGTTCAAATACCGGCGGCAGGCGTTTTCCTCACATCTTGTCATTTCCTTTTTATACATTCCTATACTAACTCAGCAGACCGCGCATGCCGGCCGACGATGGAGGAGCCGAATCTTGCGCTCAATTTGGAAATCTGCGACTACGTCAACGCGAAGCAAGGCTCGGTCCCCCGCGAGACGGCAATTGCCATTGTGAAGTTGATCAACCAGCGGGACCCGCAGACATCCGAGTTGGCGCTTCACTTGTTGGACAACCTCGTGAAGAACTGCGGGTTCCCCTTCCAGTTGCAGATTCTGCGCAAGGAGTTCTTGAACGAGCTCGTAAAGAAGTTTCCTGAGCGCCCAACGTTGCGCTACAGTCGCGTGCAGCGTATGATCTTGGCGCAGATCGAGGAGTGGTACCAGACGATCTGCAAGACGTCAAAATATAAGCAGGAGTTTGGGTACATCCGTGACATGCACCGCTTGTTGGCAAACAAAGGTTACGTGTTTCCCGAGGTACGATTGGAGGATGTGGCAGTGCTCAACCCCTCCGACGCGATCAAGTCGCTCGAGGAAATCCAAAAGGAAGAGGCAGTGGTGCACAGCGCCAAGTTGCAGGAATTGATCCGGAGGGGCAAGCCGCAAGATCTCCAGGAGGCGAACAAATTGATGAAGATCATGGCCGGCTTCAAGGACGACAACGTGCAGGAGAATCGCAAGCAGGTCGAGGAGGACGTGCAGCGGTTGAAGCGGAAGACCGAAATCTTTGCTGAGATGTTGGCGCTGCTTGAGGCCTCGGGCGCCACAATTGACGACTCCAGCGAAACTGTCTACGAGTTGTACAGCGCCGTCAAGTCTGCACAGCCGATTGTTGGCAAGATTATCGAAGAGGAGCACGATAACGACGAATACGTGCATGTGTTGCTCGCTTTGAACGACCAAATCAACCAGTTGGTGGCCAAGTTCCAGCTCTTGAAGGGCGGCAACGCCGAGGAAGCGCTGAAAATCAAGGTTGGTGCGCAGGAGTTGAACTTGATCGACTTCGACGACGAGCCGATCAGCACCGACGCTACAGGCAAGGACGAGCAGGGCTACCAGGACCTCTTGAGTGACCTCTCGAACTTGACGTTTACAGACCCAACAGCGGCCAGCGCACAGGCGCCGGTAAATCCGCTCGATTTCTTTGGATCAGGGGGCTCAATCCAGTTGGGGCAGCTCCAGCAGCCGGTACCCACTTCTGGACAAGGGATAAATTTTGGAAGCAGCCAGACGAATGCTGCCACCGGTGCAAGTCTCTTGAGCGACTTCGCTTCGCCCTCTCCGCAGCTCCAGCTGAACACCGGGGCCAACCAGCTGAACAATGGGGCCAGCCTCGATCCATTCGGGTTCGATTTTCCATCGGCGACGCCGTCGAAAGTGCAGCAAGCGCTGGGCGTGCCCGCAAGCCTTAGCAGATCGGGCCCACAGCCTTTGCCAGCGGTGGTAGTGCACGAGACAAGCAGCGTGAAGTTGGAGGCCGCCTCTTTAGCCGACTCGACCGCGGCACGCCACCATGGCATCTTCTATGTAAGCAACAAGGCTGGCGTGCCCAAGACGAACGTGCGGTTGCTGGTGGCCGCGGCAAAGGGATGCAAGTTGGACTTGAAGGCGCAGAGCGGCGACGCCGTGTACGCGTTCAGCGAACGGGGCCTCTCGCAGGAGTTTGTCGTCGACAACCCCGCGGGCAAGCCGTTGAAGTTCAAGTGGAAGCTTGAGTACTCGGCCGGGGGCGTTGGCGAAACAGAGCAGGGCGTTGTGAGCTTAGCTAAGTAGACAGTATGGGGCCGTGCGGCTTCGCAAAATCGTTTATTTCCAGAATAAAATACGCTATAAAAACAGGCCCGGGGGCTTAAAAACAAATACAAGTCGGAGCCGCGGCAACCGTACACTGGCCGCCCCAATTTTTCTACTCTCTCTCTCTCTATCCACACATGTCCCCTGTCCTCATTCCGTCTTCTTAGTCCTCCTTTCTTCGTCGATGCACCCAACTCTACACCAAGAGAGAGTCGACCACGAAAACAACGCCGTTTTCGGCCTCGTGGATAGATAACACAGGTACAGTTTTTCCGCCCGCCACCACCAGGTAAGAATCGGGTCCAGCCGCACGCTCAATGACCATTTTCTGGCCGTTGAGTAAAGTGATGGGCGTCTTATCGCCCAGCTCCCGGTCAATCAGCTGCGACACGTGTGCTTCGACAAAGAAACGAAGATTCTCCTTGATCACCCGCTCGTCTGTGTCGTCATCACGGATCTCCTGGGGGTACTCCCATGGCTTCTTGCCTGTGTCGGCAGAAAACTTGGCAAATGCGGAGTCCGTGGGAGCCACGATCAACACAAACGAGCCTGGGCTTTCTAACTGCATCGTCATACGAGCGTCATCACGCAAGTAGCCCGAAAATACCAGAATAGTGGGCACTTGTGGGAGCAAGCTTTGGAGCAACGGTGCGGACGGGCCGAACACGGC
Source organism: Metschnikowia zobellii (assembly GCA_939531405.1). NCBI lineage: Eukaryota > Fungi > Ascomycota > Pichiomycetes > Serinales > Metschnikowiaceae > Metschnikowia > Metschnikowia zobellii. The sequence continues at coordinate 69,024 of OW618029.1, forward strand.
TTGCGTGTCACGCTTGTGGCCAGACAGACCCGTGGACTCTGTATTGTCATCGTAGATTCCGTTTTCAGTACCTGCCTTGAGCGCATCTAGCGACACGACGTTTTTCGCCTCTCTTTTATCATTGTTCATTGCAGATACTAGGGCGTCCAAGTACACAATATTTTTCGCCAAGATACACGATGCAAATGCCAAAACGGCCAAGTTTACTAATTTCATTTCGCTCAGTTATATTTCTGACTGGTTTCACAGACGTCTCTTGCGGTTTAAGGGTGCTTATGAGGGGTACGTAAATACGTTTGAGGGTGAGCCACTGGTGCATTGGGACCTGGCATGACTTTGGGTCCCAACGTGATACCTACATACACACTATCGCGGAGAGCTTAATGGGCCCGCGCATTTCTTATTTTTTTTTGGGCATGCGCCTGGGCTCGCGTGGAGTTCGATGGAATTACTCAAGCCGAGATTGGGAAAACTTGCTGCTGGCCATATTTCAAGAGACAAAAAAAGGGCCCAACATATGTGACATATTACTTGGTGCTACTGCTTGTGTGGCATAGTTGCTGATGATTATTGTGGCTGTTGAGAGTTTGCTGTTCTAAAAAGTATTCCCCCCCATGGTCAGGCTCGTCCATAATGCCTCAAGTCTCGACATCTACTATGTATCACTGTTAATCCTTCATCCAATTGGGGTGGATTTGCTCATGGTAGCGCCTCGCTTCTTTTTTGATTTCAACTGTATTTGTATTGGCAATTCCTCCTCGACAAGTGATCCCACGAATCTTGAACTGTATTTCCTAGAAAGGAAATACGAATTCAAGGCTGATTCTAGAAACTCTCGTCTATCCCCAATTGATACTTGACGATGTAAGCAAACCACATAGCATCCATTTTGTTGAAATATTGGTTTCCCTGTAGTAAGACGTAGCGAATCATTATTTTGAGTCACTCGACGTAGGCTAGTATGAGGCCTGGAACAGTCCTTGTGCTCGGATCAGACTCAGCAATTCTGCCGCGTAAATCTGCCGCATGATTGGTCATTTGCGTAGTGACATTTCCGAGGCTATTCTTTTGAGGAATAAGTGTATTTTTAATGTTACTGGCGTTGAAAACCAATAACTTATCAGATGGATCTATCTGTCTGACCGATCAAATTGGTTGCTGTGTTTCATCTTTTACCTAAAAGCAAATCAAAAATCTGAAGACTCTTCGACTACACTCGAAGCAAAATTCGAAATAACATTTCAATTCCCGGGTGCATGGGTCAATATCTAAGTTACGTTCTCAAGTCGGGTTCACAATTTTCAATAAACAATATTACATGATGCTAAACTGGAAATATAAGAATGATTATTTAACGCCTTCGCAGTGGATTCTGGCTACTTTCACAAAACTCTTTTCTGGTTTCTGGTATAAGCTGGAATTATTATTCCAAATTGATGTTTGAATGAGCAGTGAACAGCTCGCCGCTAATAAAACTTCTTGGAGAAAAAGACATATCAAGTACGGATTCGAGCAGTTTGAAAATATTGTCCAGAGATACTGGTCTTTTAGGAGTTTAATAAGTCTTTACAGCAAACTCAGATGTCGACGTCACGTCGCCAGGCGACACCTTTGAATAAGGTGACAACCACATTGACGGCGCGGCAATAACGCAACTACAATAAAATCAACTTATTATATGTATTTTGGTCTAGCGCTTAAGCCAAGCACACGTGGAGCATTGTAGCTGCCTATTTTTAAATGGATTTCATTGTGTATCGAAGTGTCATAAAAACGCGTAGGGAAGAAGGTTAAATAATTAGGAGGCGTTTTCAACACCTAAAAAAACAAAGGAAGGGCTTAGAGCAAGAGAGCGCCGATGCCCACGAAAAGTGAGGCGACGGAAACCAACTTGAAACCAGCAGCGGGAGCAGCGCCAGAGCTCTTGGTTGAAGAGGAGGAGGTGCTAGTAGAAGTAGAAGTAGAGGTGCTAGTTCCAGTGGCCAGACCGTTGGAGTTACCGCTCTTGGAAGAAGACGAGGATACAGTGGATGAGCCACCCTCACAGTAAAACTCGTCACCCTTGATGTCACCATCGCTGTTTAACTCGATAAATTCATCACAAGACAAGTCGCCAGTGGAAGTCAAGTTGAAACCACCCGACACCCTGGTCAAGCTGGGGAAAGTTCCATTGTCAAAGTCGCCGTCAATGGTCACGGAACCTCCAATAGTGGTCAAGTTAGGGAAGTAGGAGAAAGAGTCCAACTTGCTGTTTTCCTCGATGCTGAGTGCACCGCCAATAGTCTTCAACACAGGGAAGTCAAACTCCTCCAAGTCATCGTTCTCCTCGATAGAGAGAGAGTTGCCGATGGAGGTCAAAACAGGGAATTCGAACGAGTCAAATGTGTTGGACTGCAAGGAAAGCGAGCCATTGACAACAGTCAAGTTGGTGACGGAAAGCGCAGCAATCTTTTGGAAAATGACGCTCTTAGCGGATTTCAATGAATCCAAGTACACCTCAACCTTGTCGGAGTTGTAGTTGATGGCCAAGGTGTCGGTAACAGACTCCAAACCAGAGTCAATCGTGGCAATGTCGGCATTGTTGCTCACCTCGAACGTCGACAACTCGTAGACGTCGATGCCGCTCAAGGACGTCAAGCCGGTGTTGGTGAACAATATGCTCTCAGCGGAAGTGACACCAGTAGTCAAGCCAGTGGACTCCAAGGCGGGCAACGCATTGTAAGTCAAAGTGCCGACAGTGGTCAACTGAGCCAAGTTCACACTCGCCAAGATCGTGGCGTAAGAGATTTTGAGCTCGCCGGACACCAACTGCAAGGTTGGCGCATTGAAGGACGTTGCTTGCTGCGTACCGTTGATGATCAAGTCACCGTAAATTTGTTCAACTCCAGTGAGGTTGATCGAACCAAAGGCATCGCCAGAAATGTAAATATCGCCGACAGCGGTGGCACATGCAGCAACAGAGGCAACTTGCGACAGTGCCGTGGCAGTGAAGTCGCTGAACGAGCAGCCCAGGGTCACCGAGGGGGTGGCTGTGGTTAACGTGGAGTCTAGATGTTAGTACTACTGTCCACGAGAAAGCTGACGATTCGGCAACGAATGAAAGGACAGGGCAACACTCAAACAGATTTCCATATAGGTGACGGCGTAATCGTTGATCTAAAGACAAATAAACCAGATCCATCGAATTTTTCGAAAGGATTACGTAAAGGGTGGCCACGTTATCAAAATCTGCCAAGATGTATGAGCCATTGTTGTACCACGAAGTCGAACTGATGCATCACCAATAATCAGGAAAATCAGAGTGACTGGCAGCCTCTTTCAATCTCATATTCATGGCATCGAATCTCGGAAGTAAAAATCGGCGGTGGACGCATAGTAGCTGGCGAAATACCACCAAAGCCTTAAAAGATCACATACTGTTAGCAGCAGCCAAGCCGAGGACGGCGGCAGCGGCGATCAAAGATTTGAATTGCATAGCGAATGAATGCGAATGTATTGAAAAAATTGAACGACACAAAAAAGCGGTGTCCGCAAGTTAAGTAAGGCACTTCAGCTATTTATAAACCTTTGAAACACTCGTGCCGACAAGAAAAGAAAAAACTACTTCATGCAGACGACTTCCGAGGGTGGGGGTATTGTGCAACAGATTCCCTTAGACGTCACTCCAGGAGCAGAGAAGCTGGCTTGGCCACTGTGCATTGTGTCCTCATGCCGGCGTGCTACACATAGAGCCCGGTCTCCTGCGTGCCGGGATTCAAACCACAACAAATTAGTAGTAATATGCACAACTCGCCAGCAGGTTGTTGACAAAGCAGACTGCGAAATCTTATCGCACTACTCGTGTTTGCTTCGTCCTCATGCTGCCCAAACACAGATTTAGTTAGATTACCGTTATGGTTATGCTTGAGAATGACCCAAAGTATATAAGTATTTGCTGACATACAATGCGGGTGAATGGCATCAGCTAAGCGGAAGCGGAAAATCCGCCCACCGGAATACATGCGGACTGCACACCGGCTTTGTAGCATCATCATCTGACAAACCACTTAGGAGCCCGCAAACGGAAATCCAATGATTTACCTCAGTTCCGGGGACAATGTTTCATGCACACCCCTATTGTCGTGCATTGCTATAAGTACACCACTCGCCCGCCCCACGAGCTTAAACCGGAACCGTTCCGAGAAAATTTCCGTGCTTATCTTATCAGCATTCATACCAGAATGTGAGTTTCACGATCACTCCTCAAGGCTTCTGCTTTAAAAATCACAAGGAAGTATCAATTTTCCAGTGTTTGTTTTGGTTTGATGGCTTGTGCGGGATTTTTTTAAACTACTTCACGCCCCAAATCTGCTCACCATACGGGATGGGCCACCCCCCCCCCCGTTCGCAAAAAAAAAAAGAAACAGCAGCTCAATAAAGGCGGGGTTGACTTGATGGATATGTTTTCAGTCCAACCCGCTTCTCAAGTGAGATCATAAGTTTACGACTGTGACTGCAATAATCCATGAATATACGTTTCAGCTCTCTACCTGCATCTCATTATACGATCTGCTTTTCATGAGACCTCGGTTATACGAGTACAATTTGCCTATTTAAGAAATGTACTACCCTCGGAACCCCACCGAGAATTGCCGGCAAAATCTTCAAGTCAAATTTATTGTCGCATGATTTTTCAAATTGTGCACACAGAAGCTTGCGCCAAAAATAGACCTTTCCCCTATGATATGCAGCTCTCAATGATGATGTCTTCGTAGATATATATAAGAAGGATCACGTATTGCCATCGCCAGGTTGCTATTTCAGAACGGACTTCCGGTGCACTGCTACCTGTTGATTCAATCTTTTTGAAAAATCACATGTGTGTGCCCAACTACATGTTGACAAAACATTGCTTTTGAAAACGGTGCATCATTCTTTGTAGAGGCTGGCAGTTCTCTCGTCTACAGATGTACTTGGAGTAACAATTGCAACAACGTTCTGGCTTCAGTTATTTTAAGTACTAATTGCAGCACACTACTGCTATCTCTCTCTCGTTGCTTGGAAATGATGTAGATTAGACGCAAAGTCAATAGATACGTTCGTGGCAATATAAATGCTTCCTTCTCTCCTTAAACTTTTGCTGAAAGTTTTAATTTGTATAGCTCGGCTTCTCTACTGCAGCCCTGCATTGTGCTGATTACGAAAACAAAGATGCTCACATCTATAGCTCCTGTTATAATGGATCTACCCGCATTTCGAAATGCACAAATGACAAGCAAACTGAGTTTTTGGAATAAAACGAAATCATAAAATATGGCACAGACACCTAGCAAGCCATTGTGGGTGGTCTTTTCGGCATGATTGTATATAATATATAATGGTGACTCACGAAGCCTGTCACGCTAGTACTAGATATTCGCAAAATCCAAGTTCTAATTTCAAAGCGAACTCTGAGGCTCCTTGCTTTGTTCATTAGAAATGAGACTAGAGTGAGACTAGAGTGAGACGAAGTCGAGGCCACTAGGTTTTATCCACTGTCTCCGAAGACAATTAAACCTTTGTAACCTCGTACTCAACCATTGTTAATCAATAGCATCTGGAACCTGCAATGATCGGAAAGAATAAAGACAACTTGGGCGTTTCGTTCTACTTTCGTGAGACAAGACATCAAAGGCGCGAGATTGCGCCAGACTTTCATCGAGCTCTCAAAATCATGTCTTATTCAAATATACAATTACTGATCTCAGCAGTTAAACCTTCTCAGCAAACTCCTCTAACAAGTTGAAGTTACGCTGCTCGACCGAACCGTTACCTGGCAATCTGGTAGAGCCCATCAAGAACAAGTCAACCTCTCTGGCACACTGTCTACCCTCCTGGATACCCCAGACAACCAATGACTGGCCTCTTCTACAGTCGCCTGCCGCAAACAAGTTGTCGTTGGCTGAGACTCTGTATCCACTTGGGTCAGCGGTTGTGATGGTGCCTCTTCTGGTCTTCTCGACGTCGAGTTTGTCGGTCTCAGGGCCAACAAAACCCATCGACAATAACACAACCTCGGCCGCAAAGAACTCCTCAGAGCCTGGAACTTCAGCCATTTGCCAAGCACCAGAGTCAGAGCGTTTCCACTCGACCCTGACGGTCTTGATGCCCTTTACATTTCCTTCATCATCGCCCACAAATTCCTTGGACAAGATAGAGTACTCTCTTGGATCCTTGCCATAGTGAGCAGCAACTTCGGTGTGACCGTAGTCCACTCTGAAGACACGTGGCCATTGAGGCCAAGGGTTGTCTTTTGGCCTGGCGTTTGGTGGGGTTGGCAATAACTCAAAGTTAGTCACGGACTTAGCGCCGTGTCTCGTGGAAGTACCCAAGCAATCGTTACCGGTGTCACCGCCTCCAATGACAACGACGTTCTTGCCGGCGATCGTCTCTCTGATCGCCTCCAAGTTGTTTTCCAACAAAGCCTTGGTGTTCGAGTGCAACAACTTCATAGCGAAGTCAATGTTGTTCAAGTCGCGGCCAGGAATGTTCAAATCTCTAGGAATAGTCGAGCCAACGGCGTAGACGACAGCATCGTGAGCTGATTTCAATTCATCAATTGAGACATCCTCACCAACGGTTGTGCCGCAGACGAAGTCGATTCCCTCAGCCTCCAACAAGTCTGTTCTCCTCTTGACGATCCGCTTGTCCAACTTCATGTTTGGAATACCGTACATCATCAAACCACCGGGTCTGTCGGATCTCTCATACACAATAACCTTGTGGCCAGCCTTGTTCAACTGGTCAGCAGCAGACAAACCAGCTGGACCAGAGCCAATAACAGCCACGCTCTTGCCGGTTCTGTGGTGAGGAGGGTTGGGCTTGATCCAGCCTTGCTCGAAACCATGGTCGATAATTGCGCACTCAACAGACTTGATGTTAACAGGGTCCTCGTTAATTCCCAAGACACAGGCACCGTTACATGGAGCCGGGCAAATTCTTCCAGTGAACTCGGGGAAATTGTTGGTCATCATCAATCTTTGCAAAGCGTCGTACCATTTGTCCTTGAAGACTAACTCGTTCCACTTTGGAATGATGTTCGAGATGGGGCATCCAGTGTCGGAGGTACAGAAGGGTACACCACAATCCATGCATCTGGCTGTCTCGTACTTCAACTCCTCTTTCGTCAATCTGGAAGTCATCTCATTCCAGTCACCAGCTCTCTCCTTGGCAGGGCGGTACTTCTCGTTTCTTCTCTTGTACTTCATGAAGCCCTTCACTCTGTCGACTTGAGCAACAGCTTTCTTCTCGAGCTCGAGATCCTGGATGGTATCTTCCAAGTCCAAAACCTTTGGCTCGCTCTTGGCCGCATGAACATGAGCATGGCCCCTCTTGATCTTAGAAGCTTCACCATTAGTGGCATCGCTCTCAGGATCCTCCTTGATAGACTTCAAGAAATTGTTGAGTTCGTTGTTCTTGGCATCCAATTCCATCTGCTTCTCTTTCTCGAGAACCTTCTTGTAGTCGTTCGGCAATACCTTGACGAATCTTGGTAAAATTCTGTTGAAATCGTTCAAGATGTTGTCGGCAACTTCAGATCCAGTGTAGTGACGGTGGTCCTCAACGAGACCTCTCAAGAAAGCAATCTCTGAAGGCTCGGTTACGCTAGACAACTCAACTGTTTGCTTGTTGACCTTCTGGAAGAAATCCTGGGCCATGTCCAAGACATATGCAATACCACCGCACATACCAGCGGCAAAGTTTCTTCCAGTGCCACCCAAGACAACGACTCTACCACCAGACATGTACTCGCAGCCATGGTCACCAGTACCCTCAGTGACAATCGTGGCACCAGAGTTTCTGACAGCAAATCTCTCCGCAGCAATACCCCTAATGAAGGCACTTCCGGAGGTCGCGCCAAAGAAAGCAGTGTTTCCTGCAATGATCTGGTCCTCCGCCTTGAAGGTCGAGGCTCTTGGTGGGTAGACAATGATTCTACCTCCAGACAAGCCCTTGCCAATATAATCGTTAGCATCACCCTCTAACTCCAAGGTGATACCCGATGCCAAGAAAGCACCAAATGATTGGCCTGCAGAACCCTTGGCATTGACATGAATGGTGTCGTGAGGCAAGCCTTGCTCACCAAAGATCTTGGACACTCTGTACGACAAAGTTGTACCCAAAGAACGGTCAGTGTTGACAACGTCACAATCAATGGTTACAGGTAATCCCTTGGACAATGTCAACTCGGATTCATCAATCAACTTGTTGTCAAGACGCACGTGCAAACGGTGATCTTGCTTTCTCACGCAGTGCGTGGCAACACCTGGTCTGATGGTGTGAGCTGGAGTCAAAATTGGAGATAAGTCAATGTTGGCGTTCTTGGTGTTTCTCAAGTCGTCTCTGACCCTCAACACCTCGGTCTTACCAATCATCTCATTGATGGTCCGGAAACCCAACTTGGCCATGTACTGTCTCAATTCGTTAGCAATGTAGTAGAAGAAGTTGATGACGTGTTCTGGGGTACCTTGGAACTTCTTTCTGAGCTCAGGGTCCTGTGTAGCGATACCGACTGGACAAGTGTTAAGGTGGCACTTCTTCATCATAATACAGCCCATGGCAATTAATGGCGTGGTGGCAAACCCCCACTCCTCGGCACCGAGCAAACAGGCAATAGCCACATCACGACCTGTGCGGATCTGGCCGTCCGTCTGCAAAACGACTCTCCCTCTCAAATCGTTCAAGACTAAGGTTTGATGGGACTCAGCGAGACCCAACTCCCATGGCAAACCAGCGTACTTAATGGAAGTCCACTTAGCAGCACCTGTGCCACCGTCACCACCAGAAACCAAGATGTTTTCAGAACCAGCCTTGGCAACACCAGCAGCTACGATACCAACACCAACCTCGGACACCAACTTCACCGAGGTTCTTGCTCTTGGGTTGGCGCACTTCAAGTCGTACAACAACTGCTTCAAATCCTCAATGGAGTAAATGTCGTGATGAGGAGGAGGAGAAATCAATCCTACACCTGGGGTAGAGTGTCTGGTCTTACCAATGGACTCAGACACTTTGTGGCCAGGCAACTCTCCACCTTCACCAGGCTTGGCACCCTGGGCCATCTTAATCTGCAACTCGTCGGCATCAGCCAAGTAGTACGAGGTGACACCGAATCTACCAGAGGCAATCTGCTTAATGGCAGAACGCATCGTATCACCGTTAGCATTGACCTGCGATCTGGCGGAGTCTTCTCCACCTTCGCCAGTGTTGGACTTACCACCGAGTCTATTCATAGCCACCGCAAGTGTGGAGTGCGACTCCATAGAGATCGAGCCGTAAGACATGGCACCAGTGAAAAATCTCCTCACAATCTCTGTCCATGGCTCGACCTGGTCGATTGGCACGGAGGTAGTATTCTCGTAGTCAAAGTCCAACAAGCCTCTCAAAGTACAGCTCTTGATGGCCTCGTACTCCTTCTTCGAGTAGGCCTCGTATGCCTTCTCATTCTTGTTCCTGACTGCATCTTGAATAGATGCAATAGCAGCAGGGTCGTTGACCTTCTTCTCGCCGCCGTCTCTCCAATGGTATTCACCGGTCTCGGGCAAAGCGATGGGTTTGATGGTCTCTCTAGTAGGGTATCCAGCCTCGTGTAAGGAGAAAGCATCCTGTGCAATGTACTCAAAAGTGATACCCTTGATTCTGGAAGCAGTGCCAACGAAACAGCGGTCAATGACCGAGTTGTCAATACCCAACGCCTCGAAAATCTGCGCGCCCTTGTAGGAAGCCAAAGTGGAGATACCCATCTTCGACATCACCTTCAAGATACCCGCGTCAACGGCTTCCTTATAGTTGCTAAACATTTTTTCGTCGGAGAAGGCCGCCTTTAAAAGTCCCTCATCGCGCATCTTGCACAAAGTCTCAATGGCCAAGTAAGGGTTAACACCGTCCGCACCATATCCAACCAAGCAGCACACATGATGCACCTCTCTCGCCTCGGCAGTCTCGAGCAAAATCGCAACCTTCGAGCGTTGCTTTTGTCTCACCAAGTGGTGGTGAACGGCACCGGTGGCGATCAAAGCAGAAATGGGTATTCTGTTGATACCAGTGGCGCGGTCGGTCAAAATGATTATTTTCTTGTCTTCAGAAATAGCCTTCGACGCGTCCTGGCACACCTCCTCGATCTTGTTGATGTAGCCCTGGATGCCCTCGGCACGGCTGAAAGTAATGTCGACGTTGGCTACGGCCCACGAGGGGTACACGGTCTCGATGTTGCGAATCGCGTTGATCTCGTTGTTAGAGAGTACGGGCGACTTCAACAACAAACGGTTGCACTGGTTAGGCTTCATCTCCAACAAGTTGCCCTGTGGCCCGACGTAACATTCCAAGGACATGACAATCTCCTCTCTGATGGGATCGATCGGCGGGTTAGTCACCTGGGCGAACAACTGGCGGAAGTACTCGTACAACAAGCGGGGCTGCTCAGAAATGCACGCCAACGCAGTGTCGTTACCCATTGATCCAAGCGCCTCCTTGGCCTCTGCCATGGGTGCCAAGATAGTGTTCATTTGCTCATGTGAGTAGCCGAAAGCCAACATTCTGGGGTCGGTCTGCACTGAGTACAGTGTGTCATAGCTTTTGGAAGACATATCGACGTCACGCGCAGCCAATTTTGCCGTCAAATCCTCTAAAGTGATCCCGCTGGCGGAAACCCAGGATTTGAAGTCGAATCTAGAGGCAACGGTGCTCTTCAACTCGCGGTCGTCGACGATGCGGCCCTCCTTGGTGTCAACCAACAACATGCGGCCTGGCTGCAAGCGGCCCTTCTGTAACACCGACGCGGGGTCCACGTCAATGACACCGACCTCGGACGCGCAAATAATGATGTCGTCGTTGGTAACGTAGTAGCGGCACGGACGCAAGCCATTTCTGTCCAAGTTAGCGCCGCAGTAGCGGTCGTCAGCAAACGTGAAAAGCGCGGGCCCGTCCCAGGGCTCCATCAAGCACGCTGCCCACTCGTAGAACGCCTTCTTCTTCATGTCGATATTCTTGTCGTTCTGCCACGCCTCTGGAATCATCATCATCACGGCCTCGGGTAAAGACAAGACGCCGTTGATCACCAACAACTCCAAGACATTGTCGAACGCGGCAGAGTCGGAGCCGCCCTCTTCGATTATTGGGTATAACTTCTCCAACTCATCACCAAAGAGTTCCGACTTCATCACACCTTCCTTAGCGCGCATCCAGTTCTTGTTGCCCCGCAACGTGTTGATCTCACCGTTGTGAGCGACAATGCGCAATGGCTGTGCACGGTCCCACGAGGGGAATGTGTTGGTGGAGAACCTCGAGTGTACAAGCGCAAAGTGCGCCTCGTACTCCAGGTTGAGCAAGTCGTAGTAGTACGCGTAGACTTGGTTGGGAGCCAACTGGCCCTTGTACACAATTGTCTTTGTCGACAACGAGCAGATGTAAAACCAGTTGTGCAATCCAATTGTGTGCAGCGCCTGCTTGCGCAAGATGAACAAGTTCTTCTCAAAATCTTTGCGGTGCTCCTTGTCAAACTGCTCCTGACCAATCTCTTTGCCGTAGGTCTCAGCGAGCACAATTGCAGGCTGCATGATTAAGGGCTCTCTGGACAAGGACGCAGGGCCCAAGATGCTGGAGTCATGGGGCACGGCTCTCCAGCCCAAAACCTTGAGGCCCAAGGACGCCGCGAGCTGCTCAAAAGTCTCGCGCGACTTCTCGTAAACCGCGTCATCCTTCTTGAAAAAGACGTTACCCGTACCATATTGGCCGAGCAGCGGCAACGCTACATTACAGTGGTACGCAAACTCGCGCACCAAGAATTTGTGGGGCAAGGACAGCAACAAGCCGGCGCCGTCACCATCCTTAGGGTTCAACTCACCGCCTCGGTGCGTCATGTTGCAAAGCAAGTCCTTGGCGTCGGACACGATTTTGTGCGAGACCTGGCCCTTCAAGTGGCACGCAAAACCGACGCCACAGGCGTCTTTTTCGTACTCGGGATTATATAAGCCCTTGGCCACGGGCAACGCCGCGGCCCACGAAGTGTTCTGAGGGACCTCATCATAGTCATACACGTTGGTTTCAAACCCCTCTTGCGGGATGTAAGATGCCATCAGCTGCTGTAGAAGAAAAAGTCAGTAATGGACAACGGGCGTGGGTCACGAATAAGTACGCGGATTTCTGGAAGCCGAAAAAATAGGGAGAAAACTTTGAGAAAAAATTTAGCCGCCGGCATAGAGCGGCGAGGCAGGGCAAAATGTTTTATTGTGGGCGCTCCTCGCGGGGCAGGTCGTGACAGCAGTTCTTGGTATATACATACATTGTGCGGTGTCTTCTAGGAAGAGTCTCGAGGGAAGTCCACGGATTTAAAAAATTGAGCAGGGTTTTATGAGGGAGCGTGTGCCACGGGAGCGGCGGCTAGACTGTCTCGAGAAAAAAATATAAACCCAGCGCTGCAAAAACACGCGTAGAAAGCAAGAAGTATGAGTTTTTAAGGAAGAAGAAGAAGTGGTATGTAGATGAAAATTTCTCAGCTGATCTCCGGACCGGCGACCAAACTGCGGGATCCGGAGTTTAGGCCCATTAGATCCTCACGGCCTGCCGCTGTCTTCTCGCCAAGGTCGGTCGGCCCGTTTCCTCTTCAGCCTCATGCCTGATAGTCCTGAATCTACTGCACACAGTTCCGGGACCGGCCAATGAGTGCACCCGCGAAGGTAAGATCGTCTTAGTATCTGGAAACATGTCGCGGCATGCACTGCATTGTACACTATATATGCAGGTGGATTAGGTGGCTTCCCCGTGCATGGTTCACTTTACAGTTTTCGCGCACCCGTGCCTCTCGGCCCCCGCCGCTTATCAAACCTAATTTCCGGAGATCAGTTGGGGCCCTGCGCAAAATGCACGGAACTTGATTCGCCGATAACATTCCCCATGCTTCACGGTGCGGAGATAAGCCTCGGTTGTTGCCGCCGAAATTCTGACTCTTACGTTTTGTGTCGCTCCGTTACTTTGAATATCTTTATCGATTTCCTGAGTCGGGATTTTTCTTCATCACGAATGAACTTAAAGAACCTATCTACGGTGTCTGGTTCGAGTGTAAATCCGAACGACATTCTCACAGGGTATCACACTGCAAAGACCTACTGCTTTAGGAAACTTTTTCCCCGCCCTTGCAGCGAGCCAAACTAAAACAGCTCATTCTCCATTGCACTCGATGTGGACCTGAATTACGAGCAAATCTATTTTGGGATAAAAAAACTCTTTTGACTTTTTGAAGTTGTGCTGATAAGTCGCTAAAAAAGTTTTTCTTGTAAATCGTCGGACTTCGAGTTGTTGTCCCTGGTTTGTAATATGTTTATAATATTTGAACCCCGCTTCTCAATTGGCAGTGGTTCAAGCTGGCTTGTCAATCTAGTGATACGATTGCTGTCATGTCTGGCACTTTCAAACAGTTCCAAGAGTACCCCACCTTCCATAGCCATGGCTCGCTATTTTTGTAAAGTTTTCATCGCCAATTTGCCCAGAAATAAAGTTGAGCAAGTAATTGAATTGAGTGCTTGGAAAAAAAAAATCCTCGCGTCTTCATTTGAGCAAAAGTTTAATTTTGCTTATCCACATAAATGTACTTTGCGAAACTACTACAAACCATGATCGTGTTTTCAAGTCTTGGCGCGAGCCCATCTTCTCACAAGTTGACTACAGGCTCATGTCAAAAAAAAAAAAGCTAGTTTATAAGCGAGGGAATAGTCAAGCAAAACTCTCTGCCTTGGTCTTCATTCAACTAGTAAAAGTCACGCAGAATCTGTCTTTAATCATCATCAGACTAAACATACCAGCTTTCTGTTAATAGACATATATTTGAAGGTGATAAAATTACGGAGACAATGAGTTGGGGTTGAAAAATTGCGTGGTACGGCAAAGCTCATCTCATCTTAGAAGAAACACGCTTATATAACAGATTCAAATCCCAGCCTCTCAAAGAGGTTGTCTTTTGAGTGTTAGAATTTAAGACAATTTTTTCAAGATGATATGGGACATTCACCAACCATATAAGTGCTTTTTTTAAAAAAATGTGCTTGGGTGTGGGAAAACAATGGCTCAAAGTTCGTAGCAAAATACGTAGTTTAACGCGAACCCCCAAAAAAGGATGGATTAAAAAGACTGATATAAAATTCAAGGAAAAACAAACTTAAAAAAAACCAAGCTGTATTTTACACTGTACATATCAGTCTATACATCTGCGGGATGAATGGTTCCAATGTAGGTAAGAGACAAGTATCTTGAAAGAAAAACCCTCTCCTAGAAATCACACCGTTCGCATCTCAATCAGCCGCGAAGACCACGAGTATAATGCTACAGAAAGACACTCATTATTTACAGACAAGCCGCAAATATATAGCACCTATAAATATGGGTCCTCTTCGTCCCTTGAATAACCAATTTTCATCAAGTGAGCACAGAATACTACGTCTCAGATTTGGGTGATCAGCCAAGCTCCGCACCATTCCAAAATGCTACAGATTACCATGTTGTAAAAACGCGAGCTGATTTTGCTTCACGCTGATGGTTCTTTATGCTGACTTCCATTCATGGTACTGGGAAGCTCTAGTATACGTTTCACGTGCACCGCGTCACGTGATGCGCATTAACTCGAGCTCATCTCAGGTTTCAGTAACAGAGCACCAGATTCCATCTTCACGCCGTCTCTTGACACCCCACGCAATGTCCAGAACCAAACAAGCGGTGTTTCCGCCAGAAGTGCTTGCGCGTATTACTCCCGATGTGGCTCTTGAGCGGCACCTTGCCCTAGGACTCCGCCCCAGCTTGCGCCAGTATGACGAGTTCCGCACGCTCTCGGCGAATCTTGGAACGCTTTCAGAATTGGGCACAAACTCGCTCGTGGGTCTGGCAACGGTAAAAAACGGTGACACACACGTGTTCTGCGGAATCACGCTTGGACTTGCGGAAACAAATGGTGCGGACGCCGTGTTTGGCGAGTCCAGCACGAGCACCGAAAGCGACCAGTTTGCGTCCGTATACCCCGTGGTGGAAATCGCCCGGGGGCGCACAGGCGCGCCGACGGACGAGGAGATGATCCTCCTGCAGCGCATATACAGCCACGTGCTCCACCTGCACGTGCTCCCGGCGTCGCTGCTCGAGGCGGTGCCCGGGTACCAGCTCACCAATGAGATTACGGGCGAGTCGTACGTGGCGTACCCGGATGACGCCAACATGGAAGCCGACGACTTGCGCAGCCTCAGTGCGACCGTGAACATTACGAAGAAGAACTACACGTATGTTTTGTACGCGCACGCCAAGGTGTTCTCGCGCAGCGGCCCATTATTCGACGTGGTGCACTATGCGGTGGTTGCTGCGTTGCACAACACGCGACTCCCGCGCGTATTTTTGGCCGATCTGGGTATCGACCCGAACGTGCGTGTGCCCGTGCGCCTGCGCGGAAACTTCGGCCACCTCTCCCAAGGCTCGAGCCGTTTCTGTTTCGATGGCGACACGTCCTTGGCCCGTTCTTTGCTGCTAGCCACGGCACGCATAGGCGTCGCCTCGCTGTTTGGGCTCGTCAATGTGGCATCGGAAAACGGCACTCTGGCCGTGCTCTTGGCAGACTTAGAGGGTGAGGCAGAGGAGGCGTGTGCCGAGTCGCGCATTACGGTGGTGCGCAACAGCGAGACCATGAGCCATGTCCACGTGTCGGGCGGTGGCGCAAACGTGACCTTGGAGACGCTCCGGTCCGCGCTGCGTATTGCAAAGAGTAGAGCAGGCATGGTGAGCTACGGAAATTGAGTACGAGCATGATGCCGTGGTGTTTGGGCGGCGAAGAAAGGCTCGCAGACCCCAACTGGGCCAAGACTAGCCGGGTCAAGACTAGTCGGGCCAAGACTAGCTTGGGGTTGGTGCCCGATTCTCACTTGGCTTTGGCTCGCCGCTTTTGTCGGCTCTCTCGGTCTTTCTCTTCGAGTCTGCTATGGCTCCTGGTCTCTATGCAATGGCTTACTATTTCTATCGGCTCAAACGGTATATTTCGAAAGGCCATGCCTATATACAACAATGCATGTGATGGACCCCGGGCACGTCTGTTGGATCCAAAACAGGACCATTCTCACAATGCTTTGCATGGCAGAAGTTAAAGACACATGGTAAAGCCGCCTGGAACTGCCCCGAGTTTTTGCATGGACTCTGGATTTCTGTAGTGACCGCTGCTTGCTACACATGGTGTGCCCGCAATCTATTAATGCACATTCAAGGGATGTGACTCGGCAATGTATAAATTAGCTTTTTATTTTTTCAAATAGCTGCCTGCAACTGTAGCATGTCAGCCGATGAAAGCAGACCTGTGGGCATGTTGTTCAAATCTAATAGTGACACTACTTAGACACCCAAATGCATTTATGGATCGGTATTGAGTCTTTGAAAGACTGAGTTTCGTAGAGCTCGCTCTGCATGTCAAACTATCACATCGAATTATTCTCATCTTGTCAATCGTTAATTTTTAAGCTAGTTTCATTTGCTTGTACCAGGAATAGAAGAATTAAACTTCAATCAATATATATGAAACATGCATACTTGGGTTTTCGCATTCTGGATAATACCTCTTGCTTCTCGAAAACACCCGCACCTCCCGTCCCCGGACGGTTGGGCATATGCCAGATCCCCCGGAGTCTAAAGACTGTTATCTCTATATCAATTCACCACCACCATATCATATCCTTTCATCTACCGTCTAGTAAAAACCTACCCAGGGTTTTAGAATCTTTTTCCAGCCAAGGAGAAAATTCGCTTGCTTGCAGCCATTCAGCGCAGGATATTCACACAGCTCCCATATCAGACATGGTGTCAGATAACACAGAGATTCTCGCCGAAAAGGCGCTTGACCGCGACATTTTAGCCTTGCTCACGAGCAAAGCTTTTCCAGATTTTAGTTTGAACACAGAATTGCTCAACAACTGGCAAACCGAACTCAGCGACGCGGCAGCAGACCCATGCGTTTTGAGCGACATTGTGCAACACGAAATCGTACTCCAATTTCCCCCAGGACCTGTGTACTTCACATTAGAAAACATGAATGCGATATCTGAATCCATGTCCTTTCTTGAAAGGCTCGATTCTGACGTCTACGCTGACTTCAAACTCATAGTACACGAGGTTATCTTCTGGGCTCTGACGGCGCTCTATACGGCCAAAATCCAGCTCTTCCGGTGCGGTTTTCTCGAGATTTTGATTAAAGAATTCATCTCATGCAGTTTCGCTTTGAAAACCGAGTCTTCGGCTTTTCAAAAAAAGCTCTACCGCTTTAAGAACAGGCTCCTCGGTTCCTTCTTGGAACTTGGCTGTAGTGCAAGACAATTCAAACAGCTCTTTTCTCCCATTTTCGCCAGTATCTCTCAAGTATCCTTCGAAACAAAAAAAGGCCTCCTCGATATGCTTTTCACTTATTTGGAGGTGTGTCCTATTCGGTATCTGACTCTTATTTTTAACAATTTCACAATCGGACCTTTGGTTATTCCCATAATCGATGAAACTGCTGCTCTGAAATGCTTTACAATCTCTGCATGGCTCAAACTCAATGATCCACTCGGTGCTGGTCTGAGAAATGGGAATAATTCACCTGTGACTCTTTTCCTGTTGTCGAATTCCACGGATCGCGAGTCGCTCACAGTACAAGTTCAGCTCTGGAATGATAAGTTTGCAGTCAATATCATAAATTGCGAGAAAAAATCTAAGTGCGGCTTTATGTTTAATCATGTATTAAAGCACCGCTCGCATAATCAAGGATTTACACATTTTGTGCTTACCTACGACACTCACCAAAATTTGAACTTATACATTGACGGCGAGTACACTGAGTCGATACCACATTCAGCAATTTCAAAAGCTAATATATGCTGGAATAAGCTATACGTGGGTGATCCATTAGATTCGCTGGCAGGGGATGGTATGGGCTTGAAAGTCTTCTCTAAACTGGAATTATTAGTAAAAGATCTTGCCGTTCTAGATGTCGCATGTACTTTTGAATGGGTAAGCATCATATTCTTCTTGGGAATTGGCTACGATTGGTCGCAGAAAGAATTTCTGGATCAGAACATACTGGCATTTCTAGATCATTTATCAAAGCAGAATTACATATTAATGGGCTATCGCGTGGCAGATATCCTCAACTCAAAAGGCCAGAAAGCTCCTTATCGCACGGATAGTCGCCAACTGCTCGCGCTTCCAAAGAAAAATGTTGGAGTTAGTGGGGTTTCTTTTCCAAGTAAAAAGGAAATGGTAAGCCTTTTGTCCAAGTCAAGAATCAAGTCCACAAGTTTCTTATTGGATATAAACCATCCGCAGTTTGTTGGGTTTATCTCCAGATCCAATGGCCAGCAAATTCTCTACCACCAATTTGAGGGTTTTTGCGGCTCGCTTTATTGTTGGGGAGGTCCTGCGCTTTTGCTTTCAATGATAGAGGCTGTGACGAAAGACGAGTATAATGACTCGAAACACAGAGATTTATTATTTTTCGAAACGCTGCGCTTACTCCTTGTTTGTTTGAATAACGAAATTGAGATAAACAAAGAGTTCGAGAATATTGATGGCTACTGGGCCTTATCCTTGTTGATCGATGGATACAAAACAAATTTCAACAATAACCTAGTCTTTGACTCTTGGTCAGGCTTTCAAGCCCCCAAATACTCGGCCAAAAATGATCTAAATCCGAACTTTTTCGGAGGAAGCTATTTCAAAATGCTTTTGAGCTTTGCAAGCACTAGTGGAGAATATGGGCCTTTCATTTCTAATTCCCTCGCATTCAATTCTTTGATTCTAAACTTTGATGTCTTTTCAAACACCCGCGGCTTCTCTGACTTGAAAAATCATATATCTGATTTGTTAGCTACGGAGAGATACAGGCATTATAACATCAAAGAACTCAGCTCTATGAAAGTTTTGAAAAAACTTTTACAACACATTAAACTCAAACTTTTTGAGAAAGCAGAGGGTCTTGAGCTGTTGTCACAGCTACTTGCGATATTTGTAAAAATCGAAGTATCTGTTGAAACCATCAAGCTTGTCTCGAGCTTTGTTGTCTTTGCACTTTATGACGAATCCTCTGAAGAAAACTCGCAATATGTTGGTCTAGATGCCTTGCTTGCATTGACAAATACGCTTTGTGGTTCCTCTTCCTCTGTAAAGCTGCTCAAAAAATTTTCCCGATCAATATCAATTCATTGGATATTGATTCTATTGACATATGAAGGAATAAATAAGCGTATGTCTGCAAAGGTGGTATGTTGTGCAATAGGTCTTTTGTCTAAATTTTTAAGGGTGCTTGGCCAGCATGTGATTAAGCGTTTTTTTCACGCAAACAGAGGACTCGATGTTTTGAATCATTTTCTCCAAAATTGGTGGAATAATGATAATGTGGTAAGTGTTCTCTTCATAAACAGTATGGGGGTGGACAACTATGACTATGGGTCTGAAATACCATCATTGCCCGAGCTTGTGGTTAGTAAAACACTAATCCAATCGGCTGGAGTAGTTCCAATCCCAGATTTCGTTAATTTGTTGAACAAATTAATTTTGACAGGTGTGATCCAATTGGGCCAAAAGCAAGGAAAAGTGATGAGCTCTCCCAATTCTCCTATGAAAAGTAGTCTGACCGGAGTTTCTATCGATGACCAAAAGGTAGAATTATATTTCGATATAGTGCATCACCTCAATCAGATGGCAGATATGATTGAAATTGGTTATGCCGAGTCCAAGCCACTCAAGTCTATATTTGTGAGCAAAGAATGGCTTGAAGGCGCCTTCGAGATAATCGCACACTTGAAAGTGCTCCGAGAAGGCTCATATCCTGCGTTGCAAGTGAAAGCCAACTTTGAGGCGTGTGTGACTAGGTACGTCTCTGTCTTGAGTACTATATTTGTATCCATGATACTAGACATAAAGAGATTTTTAGGAGTGATGAGATCTCTCAGCGATATCACCAAAAAATTGGTAATTGATACAATTTTTCCTGAAATATTCAAGCATATCAATGGCTTTCTATCCAATTCAAACTTCATATTCAAGGAAATTGAGTTTGTCAGAGGTGCATCAGAAATTTTAAGCATCTATCACCAAGATTTTGTGCTTCTTAATTACTCAGTTAGTCGAGCTGATTTGAATTCATATATAACATGTCTTGTTGCTGTCATTGAGGCTAGTGATTCTCGGGCAAAAATATTATTGCAGCTTGGTCCAATCTTAGGACACGCACTTATCATGCAATTGTCGACTATTTCTCATACTACTTCCAATATGAATGAATACGATCAAGGCTTTGAAAACGAGTTTGTCAAAGATCTCGATGAAAACGTGAAATTCTGCTTGAATAAGCAATTACTCATTTTCGATCTGTTGGTGTTATGCAACTCAAACTTGCGACTGGCCATAGAACTTATCATGGGAAACTTTTTGAAATTACCTCTATTAAAGCAATACTCTCTTTCTGGACATGTGCTCAATTTTCTCAGATCTGCTATTATAATGAGAGAGGATGACTTCAGTGAAATAGTGTTTCAGCTAACCCAGGTAGGTGACTTTCAAAACTCCAGCGAGATTTTGTCAGAATTTTTTGCATTTTTAACGACTCACAATGACGAAGAGACGATTAAGTACATTCAAAAGTTCCCCATTATCAAGCACATTTTCAACAAGAACTTTCATTTCAGACTCAGCAAACTTAGAGATATTGGTCAAATTAATGTGCTGGATATGATGCAGGTTGTCATCAATAATGGTGGAAATCTCGGGAACACTAACAGTGCGCAATTGCAAAGCTTCGAAAAAGATTGCCAGAGCTTGAAATTAGCAACCATCACTCAAGAGCTAATGAGATATAATCGTGATATTCAAGATATGCATGAGAATATTCAATTTTACTCCACGTCGTACAATAATCTCAAAGCAGACATTCGCAGACTATTGCATGAATCACCCATATCTGAGACTGACTTTACGCTCGACTATATTGAAGGCGCAAACAGAATGAGAATGCTACTTGTAGGCGAGGACCAGATACCTGAATGTGAAAAACTCAGCTATACTGTACAAGTGCCAAAAAAAAAAATTGACACTGTTGGGATTCACACTTCCGAAAGTTTGGGTCTTGAGTCTGTGTTTTCAGCTTTCGGAATTCAAGACTCCATATTCCTGGATGGTGTTAATTCGGAAGTTGATTGGAATGAGTATGAGGAGATAGATGAAAATGGAGAATCCACCTGTGCCACAAAATCACCCTGTGAGGATCGGAACAGAAAGGTTCTTCGCAGCTTGTACTTGGGCGATCAGATTCAAGCATTATTCAATGTGTCCAAAATCAGTGGATTAGACGCCGTGGAGAGCTTGATGATTTTGGGTACTAGCCACCTTTACTTCATTGAAAACTTCTTTCATTGTGCAGACGGAAATGTTGTTGATATCGATGAAGCCCCAAGTAAATTACGAGATCCGTATTTGCAATTCATCAAGCCGCAATCCACAGAAAATCATTTGAACAAAACATATCGAATCAAAACCTGGAGTTTGGAGAGTTTTGCTTGCGTTTGCAAGCGAAAGTTTTTGTTGCGGGACGTAGCTCTCGAACTTTTCTTTGATGATGGCGCGAGTCTTCTTATCACATGTTTTTCAACAAAGGAAAGAGATACTGTTCATGGAAAGCTTTCGCCATATTTTTCAGGAGAGAGCTTAGATAAAGACTTTCGGATCACATTGGAAGTATCGTCATCATATTCTCTGCAAATTTCGCTGAATAATTACTCAGCGGGCTATCTTAGATCCAGACTCGCGTCGGCTTTTTCAACAGGCTTCACAACCAGCCCAAGCTTCTCTGAAATTACAAAAAAATGGAAATTAGGAATGATGTCAAACTTTTACTACTTATTATCCATAAATACGATGGCTGGAAGAACATTCAATGATTTAACACAGTACCCCATATTTCCATGGGTTTTATCTGATTATGAAAGCTCGGAGCTTGACTTGAGCAACCCAAAATCTTTTCGTGACTTGTCAAAGCCAATGGGGGCACAATCTCCAAAGCGTGCTGAAGAATATCAAGAAAGATTTGACGCTCTTGCTAGCATGAATGATGGGGATGCACCCCCTTTTCATTATGGCACTCATTACTCGTCGGCAATGATTGTCACGTCTTATCTTATTAGGCTTAAACCTTTCGTGCAGTCATACCTCCTTCTCCAGGGAGGAAAGTTTGATCATGCTGACCGTTTGTTTAATTCTATTGAGAAAGCGTGGGTATCAGCGTCAAGAGAAAACACAACTGATGTAAGAGAATTGACGCCCGAGTTTTTTTATCTTCCTGAATTTTTGGAAAACAAAAATCATTTTGAATTTGGAGTACGTCAAAATGGAGAGAGTTCAAATGACGTCGTCTTACCAAAATGGGCCAAAGGAGATCCCAAAATATTCATTGCGAAAAACAGACAAGCTCTCGAAAGTGCCCATGTATCTGCAAATCTACATCATTGGATAGACTTAATATTCGGGTATAAGCAGAATGGAGAGGAAGCAATAAAAGCGTTGAACGTTTTCCATCACCTGTCTTATGATGGTGCAATTAATCTCGACACGATAAAAGATGACACGGAAAAGCGTGCAATCATTGGGATGATTAATAATTTTGGTCAGACTCCAATGAGATTATTTTCTAAGCCTCACCCCGCAAAAGAGATTTTGAACGTTCCATATGTGCAACTTTCTTTTATGGATGCAAATAGAAAACCACCTGTATGCGACTTCGAGTCTAAGCTACACTTTCCAATAGAAAAGCTCGAGTTTAGCGCCAAAACCAGGAAATGGGTTGGAAGACCTGCCTGCACCTCTTTTGAAGATCAAATACTAGTTCGGAAACCTTCGCTTTGGCCGAATCATATTGGGAGTGGTTCTTTGTACATCAAGACCACGCTTTTTATGAACTTATACCTGAGCAACACTACATTCATTCTTCAGATCAAAAACAAGTTTTTCATAACTGGCTCAAATGATGGAATGATACATGTCTGGAAATGCTCTCTCTATCCTGTTTTTGGTGTGAAATTACATTCTGTTCTTCGAGGTCATTTGAGTGCGATCAAGAGTTTAAGCTACAGTAAGAGTTTCAACGTATGCTTGAGTGTTGATGAGGAGGGAGGCATCATTCAGTGGGATTTGACCCGATTTAAGTTTGTTAGGCGGATATTAAATTCTCGGTTACAGGAAAGTTCAAGATTGCTCGTGGCCATCTCTAACGATACTGGTAACTTTTGCACAATCAGCAACACCAAATACAACAACATCTTGACGATGTTTACATTGAATGGAGAAAAAATTACGGAATCCCCCCTCAGGCCAGGCAAGATCACAGCAGTTACTATTGCACAAGCCAACGATTCGCTCGTGGACCTGCCTAAACATGAATTTGTGCATTCTTTCTGGAGTGGTGAATATGTTATTTTAAGTTACTCGTCTCCGCAAGTAAACTTGCATATCTACGAACTTGGAATTCACAGCCACGGATGGGCCTTGACCTTGCTTCAAGAAGCAGAAATTGAAAATTTTGTTGATGGATATGTGACTTCGTTGCAGGTATTCAAAAAGACCGAAGTCTGCGAAAACGATAGGTTGTGTCGTGGGAGACTACAGTTTGTCATCGGAAATTGCAAAGGGAAAGTATACACCTGGTGACGGTAGTGATGGTTTGCAAAATCAAACATATAACTGACTTTTCTTATGTGTCTCTCAATAAATTACAATATATATTGAGATCACCCGCTAACTTGGCCAAAGATTTTTGACTCCAAATACGAGTTCCTCTCTTCAGTCAGACTTCAGTCTGCTAAATGAGCAATATTGCAAGAGTGTAACTTGCCATGAGAAAGTTTCGAATTTGCATAAATATAACGTTATCTCGTTTTTGTGTAGCTCTCTCTTCTGCTTCGGGTGGTTCGTTTGCTTAGAAATGCTTCTAAAGATACTCTTAAATTTGACGTTGAAGTCTTCAAGCACAAGTTCCTTGGATGAACTTCAAAATGAAGGGGCAACTTTCAGACAAAAAAGAACGTCTACATCCTACGAAATTGCGTGCAAGGACAAAAATAAACACTAGCAAAGTTCATGTAGGCTACGAAAAGCTGTGTGGAAAAGCTGGAATGCGTGGCTGTCATTTGCAAAGACGCATCAGCCACGTCCAAAAATCCCGCTACCGACCGCAACATCAGGGCTGCAACCGGTTCGCTCTAGGATGCGTTGTAGAGAGCCGCAATTCTGGAAATCCAGAAGACCTGGTGAATTGTAGCCCTACAATAATACGCATTCAGAATACAATATGGAAAAGAAAAATTGGCGCATCGGAGAGGCGGGAATGCGGGTCTTATATAAAAGTGGACGGCGCGCCGGGTAACCTTCTACGGTAAAAGATGCACCTGGGCAATGTGCATCTTCTGACAACATTAATAGAGCATTGAGTTCATGATGTTGGCCAAATTGTATACATGGGCACTTTCTGCAAATATTATCTTGGCCGCAGGCCTCTTTGGTCAGTTTTCAAATGTACCACAAGAGGCACGTGACGCTTCTCGGTCGGGGTTGACAACTCCCATAGTAAATGGGCTCAATTTTCAAAGCCGGATCGATGTCAGGCTTACTGAGATTGCCGACGCCGAACATTCGCGAAAACATGTGGTTGCAGTGAATCGTGACTTCTCTTTTGAAGTTCTGGAGTTGCCTGCGGGCGAATACGAGCTTTCAATTCATGCCTACGATTTCATGGTACAGACTCCAAGGTATAGAATTTTGGTGGGCGACTATGGAACTAAAGCTTACATTGATGGCCTCGCGAGCTCTTCGTTTAATACATCTTCAGAACAGATGATTACACGTAGCTCTCCGCTCATGGTGGAGATCACGGGCTTCAAAAGTTTTTATGAGAACCCCGAGGGCAGGCTCACGGAGGTGCTTATGAACAGCCCATTCGGATTCATATTCCGCAGCAAGCTATACTCGCTGTTATTTTTTGCCTCTCTTGTGATTATGGCTTTTCCATATGTTATCCCATACTTGTCACCAGATTTTGCTGAGCAGTATCAGAAGTTGCAAGCCGAGATGAATTCCCCATCACAGGAAGAAACAAAAAATGTAAGCATTTTGCCTCCAAAGCCAGATGTGGGAAAACAGCGGGCAAGGCTGAGAAGGGGAAGGTAATGTCTTATTGGAAAAACTGGGATCGAATAATGCCATGGAGACAGACCTGGAATTATAAAACCTTCAAAGAAAGATGAGGCGATACAATGAGGAACAGAAACGTCTTTGGAGAATAGGTCTCATGAATTAATCCACATTTTACTTGACCTCTCGAAACTTTGACCTCGAAGTCGTTTCAGTTGCTCTTGTCTCATGACTCAGGTGCACATTCTTATCATTATTTTTTGCCTCAAAAAGCAAATGTGTTGTCTCTTTCATATTGCAGAATGACAATTGGCAGAATTTTTTTTCTTCTACCGTGATGATATGCATCTAGGCGTGGCCAGATGCTACAAAAGCAGACCCAAAAACCTTTCGATATTTTTTTGTCTTTTGGCACGTGCAAGAATGAAGTTTGACTTGACATGCTAAAGCGCTCATATAAATAGGGTTAATGTGACTTTAAATTTGAAGCACAGGCTTTTGAAACAAGCAAATCTCTTGATAAAAAGGAGTTTGTCAGAACTGAATATTGTCAAATCGCAGGATGAAGCCTCATATTCTGCAGTTTTTCGATTGTGATTTCTCTACTTTTTTTTGGTTTTGAACTCTTCGTCTTCTCTTGTGGAGTTAGAGTTTAATATCAAACACAATCTACACCCACACGTCCTTCACAAATAGAGTGGCATGCTTTTCCGTCCTAGAAAACTGCATGCCTTCTCATTTCTGGTGGTTAGCGTCTTTTCTCCCAAAATTCAACTGCCGTCTGACTTGATCATGCAAAATTTCTTACATTTTCTAAAACCTCTGTCATCACTAACTCGTATAACCCATTTTGAAATCTTTTTCCCTCCGAGCAAAGGAGCCAAACTGGTTGATATAAATAGGAGCAAAAAGCAAAGACATACATAAAACTATAAAAAAAGTCAGCTTTTCACGACAGGCCCTAATAAGATGAAAGAAGCTCACCGTCATAGTTTTGAAATTCTCCCATTTTTAAAATAGATCCAACTTCAAGTAACATCGCCCCATTATCTCTATTAGCAATCGTATGCTCTTTTGGAAAAGGTCACACATTAGAAATCACGGAGCAAACCAAGTGGTAACTGAAGCTGTGGTTTCTATAGGTGAGCTCCACGTACGAAGTTGCGGTCGTTTTTAAACTTAGACCTTTACGTTGATCTTAGACCCGACAATAAGATACCGGCACAAGACCCAGGAAATGGTACCCGCCACTGCAAAGCAGCCACAGAAGATGGTGAAATTGCGGT
The DNA here is from genome assembly GCA_939531405.1 of Metschnikowia zobellii. Lineage (NCBI taxonomy): Eukaryota > Fungi > Ascomycota > Pichiomycetes > Serinales > Metschnikowiaceae > Metschnikowia > Metschnikowia zobellii. The sequence goes on from OW618029.1 coordinate 95,486, forward strand.
AGCTCGCGACAGAACTATCATCAATAATAACAGAGCCCACGGGAATGCCGAAGAGAATGCCCGTGCTTGAAAACGTGTACATGAGTCCGTAGCAGCGGCCAAACACGTCGACAGGGGTGAACAGCCCCAAGCACACAGGAGTGAGGCTTAATATGGACGAGCTGCAGAAACCAAAGAATGCTGCAAAGCCCCAGAGACCCGCGGCTGAGCTGCCACATGGGAGCCACACAGCGAAGATGGACGTACAGAATCCCGAGAGCATTAGCACCATTGTATTTACGCTGCCATAGCGGTCGGCAAGGAACCCCAGAATATACCTACCCGGGATTCCCGCGGCATTCAAGAGCGTCAATAGAAGTAAAGAGTCTGCCTCATCGAAGCCATGCGCGAGAGCATACGAAGCCAAATATGTCACTACGCTGAGAAGCGCTACCTCCGTCAAGAAGACGCCGGCAACGAGCGCCGTAAAGCGAGGATCGCGGAATGGGCTCAAGTCAAAATGATTGCGCATCGATGCTGCAAGTCGCCGTGCCTTAGAATCTTCAAATGCCTTCACTTCCGGGCGCAGCGTAAAGCGCAGCTTAACAAGGACGACGGAGGCAGCCAGGAGACACACGGCAAGGGCGCCCACAACGCGGATCGCCCACGCAAATCCCACGGAGCCGTACAAAGCTTGAAGCACGAGAGGCCATATGGTACCACCCACGGACCCGCCCAAGCTGGCAAGCCCCAACGCCTTGCCACGGTTCAACAAGAACCAGTGGCTCAACAGCGACACAAGGGGTGGGATAGCCAATGCGTGCGCAATTCCCAAGCACAAAGAGAGCGAGAAGATAAACGCAACAATCAGCTGGCTGAAGCTCAACGCGAGAAAGCCCACGAAAAGTAGTGCCGTCAGCCCCATAAGGAGGTGTGTCAGTCCCCGTCGGTCGAACACGGGGCCCACGAGCGCACCGCAGAAGAAAGGGAGGCACATGTAGATCGAAAACACCCACAGCACCAGTGACACCTTTTCTCCGGCGAGCTGGTGCGCCGACACATAAGCTTGCACGGCACCAACCGCGTTGAGGATTCCAAAGTGCACCATGAGCCCGAGGTGTGACCCGAGTACCACCAGGTACGCCTTCCATCCACCTTCGGGGTAGCTGTCTCGTGTGTCTTCACGAGTCTCGCTCTCCACCAACTTGAGAGGGTACGAAGGTACACTAGCGTCACCGTTTGCTGGTGCCGCTGCAACGTTGGTCACCATATTGCCAGAACACTGGCCCACGTTTCGAAGCTCGAGGGAGTCTGACATTCTTGATGGTGTATTCTTTGTTCAGATAAACAAATGGCGTGGCTCAAGATAGGAACGTATCCCCAGTACGCACCCCTCGGGTCCCGACGATATAGATGGAGCGGCTAGCGGAGGCGGGGGTAGAGGGGCTATTAGTCATCCCGCGAATGTGCATAGAAGCTCAAATGTGAGTGATGCCTTCGCAACGAACATTGGGCAAGCGATGACACCGGACTCACACGAGTCAACGGTATACAGGGGACGGAGTTTGGCTCAGTCGACTGTGGCGCACTTGAAGGTTTGATGGGCCTTGTCAACAGGGGGGGACCCGTGACGATTGAGCCAAGGAGAATGCTTACTTGTTCTCGCCGTAAGTGTTCATAACCCAGACTGCCCTTTCTCAAGTCCATACAATCGGCATTTGTGGGGGCTTGTCCCATCTACCAAATCAATGCACAAGCGGTCAATTTTATTGTCGACGCGTATGGTTTTGTATATGTCAATGCAAAATCTTGTGTGAAGGTCTTGAAGCGGTTTTGACAGGTTCTTCAAAGGTAATATCCGACAAAAAAAAACCTTAAATCGCATGAAGCCAAAATTTTCCAGGACAAAAAGTCATATGTTCCTTGCTTCAAAGCATATAGGCAAAAGTAGCCTTCTTTGTGGATTGCTGAGCCGGCTGTAATTTACTAGTTTTAAAGAAGCGCTTCACCGCGAGCACTTGTGATTCTTGACTCTTGTGGTCAGATACGCTTCCAGGACACTGCCTTGAATTTCCCTTTTTTTTCTTACAAATTGCATACTTGATACGCTTTTTCTCTGTGTCTCATCGTGTAGTGAGCTTTCAAATAAAACTTCGAATGCACGCTTGTTCAGATTTGGAGACTTGTTCGAGCGTCGCATCCCACACGCTTCAAAATTACTACTGGCACGCATAAGTGATTCGTCCCCGGTTTTATATTTGTTTAACACAAAGATATATATCCCATAGAGGCTGAGGATAGACCAAGATATGTTCTTAGACAAGATCATTTGCTAAGATGATTGTAGTTCTTTATAGAGAACACTTTCACTATGAAAAGAAAACTTGATGAGGATTTCTCAGTAATGGCTCGTGATGAAGTAAAGATCCAATTTCTAAGCCTCTTGTAACTTTGCGGTTTCCCGTGAGAGTGTCAAAATGACAGCACAAGCGATACTCTGATCTAAAACTGAATGATGCAAGGAACAATACTATATCAAGCCAGATATATGTCTTAATCTACTTTTCACGATCATCTCCAAGAAATATTGAACCTTTTTGAATAGGAATACAAACATTTATTTCTACGGACTGCTCAAAGGGAAACACTTTTGTATTTTTATTCCATTTTTCAACTGAAGTAGCAAGATGAAGGAGAAGCTTTGAGGAATAGCAAGCTTTGGGGAAAAGACCAGGAAATATGTTCTAGCATGATATGTAGCATTCAGCGCACCATGTGCGTGGGCACTACGGAAACTTACTCATTCCCGTACTTTGGTTCCTTGTCAACCTCAGCCCGGTAATCTGGCTTGGTTTCATTGGAGAACTTGGGATTGGACCAACCATTCACATAATCAAAGTCGGTGTTGGCCCAATGTGCAAAAGGGTAGGAGGGTAACGTCTTCACTGGCGTGTCTTCATCAATGATTCCCTTGTCTTTTTGGGCTTTGATCAATGAGTCCAAATAATCCGAGATGTGGTTTCTAATAAACTCAAAGTTCTTATACTTGATGATTTTTTCAGGGGCCTCAAATATAATTTTCTTGATGAGTGAAGGCACATTGGGCTCATCCTTCATCTCTTCAATTGAATAGAAAATCGGGTGGTTTGTGAATATAATGGCGCGTGACTTGGGTAACCGTCTCAATGTCTGTCTCTCGACACGAACGTTGAACTCTTTAGGGTCGGCCGACTTCATGTCCTCTTCTAAATTAGGAACGAATTTGGGCAATTGGTAAATGTTGTTCACCTTGAGCTTGTGGTCCCATGTTATATACCACGAGGCCCGTTCCACTGACGAGCTTGGTTCCAAACGCTCAAACCATCTTTCCATGGACCGCTTCAATTTTTCGTGATAGTATGGCACATCATCATGGATCACGTCAAGATGTTTCCCAATTTTTTGATCAATGCCAAAAGAGCCACCAGGGAAGGGGACTGCTGCGGCTACCAAGTAGTGCATGCCATCGTTTGGGTTTTTAAGCACCACGTAAAAATCCTCCTTGGCCATTTTGGTGACATAGAGCAAGGGATGGTCCTTCAAAGGATATGACATGTCCAAAATTTCCTTGGTCATTTCGTTGCGAACAATTTTCCCATTTTCCTTCTTGTCAACCAAGACTGTGAAGAGCAAGGGATACCGGGCCACCATGTGATCTGCGACTGTCTCCATCAACTCTTGACACGCATCGTAAGCTTCAGGAAGCCAGTCAATATTTTGCTTCCCGTACTGATGCCAGATCCGTTGCTTTTCCTGGATATAGTGCCAGTAGTATTTATCCATATCCAACCAGTGGTTCACATCGAGCTTGTATATCGACATTGTCTGATGGTAAGGCCACCGGAAAGGTCTCCAAGGTCTGTCGTCGTAGTTCTTAACCTGGTCTGGTGTGATCATAAGTGGGGTAGGTTTAGGCATTTCTTGTGTGTTTCTAGGCCCTGCATCTTTGTCCAAAGAAGAAATCGGTTTCGTCGATGCGGCGAGTCTCTTGTGAAAGTATTGTGGAGCTTGCAGTGAAAGTGCCGCAAGTAAAATCACGACCGCCCCTAAGGGTATGTAGAGCGAGTCTGGGAACAGCACAAGAGCATTTCCCCAGCGAGTGGTGGTATTTGCCATCAATGATTCCATTTTAGACGGAATCAGGTGAAGAAAATGTATCAGCTTTGGTTTTGCACGTTGCGCAAGTTTTGTGTTTTGGGCTTGTTCACCTCGGCCAGTCTGAACTCAAAGTATAATCTTCGTGTTAACTGGAATCGTATTGCGCGCAGAACACGACGGCTGTTGGTAGTATCAACGACTCGTTGTATTACTACGCCTGTGCGTTTCCCAAGTAGAATTGAGTTTTCCTTGAGCTTGAAGGTGTCTCCTAAAGGCGGGATACGTAATACCAGAAGAGAGTTCACGTGATGTGGATATATTGCTTGGGCTTGTTGGTGCTCAGAGAATATATAAGGGTTTGAAGTTATGTTTCCGTTCGCGTTAGCAAGGTATTCCTTTCTCTTCCATTTAAGCATTCTGCAATCTCCCCGTGTTGGTTTTGTCCAGAGATAACAGGAAGCCTTGCCTGCGAATGGGTGCGAAAACCGAATTGTGCGACTGCAGATAGTGTCTCGTTATCAGAGGCTGCGGCTTTTCCCAGTTCAGGTTAAGATATGCGAAAGCCGGTGCTTCCACTTGCTTTAATGCTAGATCTCATATCAACTGTGGGGTGTTCTGCATCGTGAGCTAAACATCTTAGTGGGTCGTGACAGAATGCTTAACTTTCGTCTCTAAACCAAAAATTATTCACTTTCTTTGATTGCTTCATGAGTATGGGAAAAGACAAACTCTGGAGATCCAGCTTTAGTAAAGAGTTAAAATCTTGGTATCTACGCAGGGCTTTCTATTTTTCACCGAAGTTTCATTTTGCTACTGCCTAAAGCTGCAAAAGTAAGTCGTACGATTTGGTGGCAGGTGAGCTGGTGCGCCAAAACTGAGCAATTGGGTAACTAAGACTATGAACATCCCCACTGAAGTTCCGGATACGTGGTCATCTCTTTGAAAAAGCAAACCTTTTCAAGAATTTTCACAAAGATCGAAATTTTGCTTTCATAATGGATGAAGCCTCCAGAGAAACAATTTGCTTCTTAAGCCAATTGATTCGCTGTTGGTCATATAGGTTACTAGCGCATCACGCTGGTCCCCTAGGGCTCCCACGCTCATGACAAGAATTGTGCAGGTACAAGTCGGCAAAAGGGAACATATTTTGTGTTTTGGATATGCGTTGAGCATTTAAAGTTCACTGAACAGATTTTGAAGCCATGATAAAAATTAATCTTCTTATCTATAGTTATTAGTTTCATCTTGATAACATTGAGGGAAACTTTAGAAACAACACATGTCAGACCCGCTATGAGGTTGTGAGGGAACAAATGACTAGATATACACTGCTATAGTTCAAACTTTATTTGCTAAGGTCAAATTTTCACATCCCTAGAAATTATAACTTTTTAAAAGGTTTGGAGGCAAAACAACAATTTTTTGTACACTAGGAAAAGCATTTCGAAGGCTTAAATTTGAATGTGGGGGCATTCAAAAGGCCATCTAGAACTCGTCTCAATACAAATGGCTCGTACTCCAAAAAGAAACATTCAGTAATACCAAACATGTTTAATTTGGTTATGGATCTTTCATGGTCATCGGCCAATTTTTCTATTGGAAATAGCAATATGCGGGTATCACAAAAGCTCATCCAAAATATGATGCAGTCTCAAACTGATTTTGGAGCTCGCTCCAAAAGTTATAGTCGGAACCTTCCAAAACAAAACATACTCTCACACAAGCTTAGACCTTGCTCAAGTCCAAGTCCAATATTCAAACAGCAATTCGAAATTGTGTTTTGGCCAAATGGGGAAATCGCTTTGTAGGATGATGTTGTTGACATTTTTAATCTTCATGCTTACAACTTCTTATTCAGAAAGTGCGAAGAGGAAAAATAAAAAACCAAGGACCTCTCCGGAAGAACTATTACAAGTCAAGCCATACGTCAAATCAAATTTTTGGCAATTTGAACAAGAATCGCAAATTTCTTTAAGTTAAGAGCACCGAGAACATCATCCTGTGATCGTTCTCTTATAAAGACCTTTTGATGTTGCTTGTTCACAGTTGACTACCCGTGTTATCACCACTAATAATCAAAACCTTCTCAATTTAGTAATTCGTGATCTGGAGACCACCGAAAGTGCCATCTTAAAAATAAGAAATTAACGGAATCGAATTAAACAGATAATGTGGTCTCTATCCGGAGTGCATGTTTGCAAAGTAACTATGCCATATACCATTGCTGATCTAGACCCAGTAGACAACCGAGGCTTTCCCAAGTCAAGGTTCAATCGTCACCTTCCTCGCCATCTGCACAGAAACACTCTTCTCGCGTCAGGAAAGTTGAAAATGCTCTACAACAAAATTTCATAAAATGTACATTTTTGATGATGTAAGGCCTCTCACGAGACCGTCGATAGGGGCGATTAGCTCCAGATTCGACCCGGCGTGAGTCCCAAAAGGACTGCACGCGCGAGTCTGATTAAACACTATAAAATAGATAAAAGACTCCAAGAGAGATACACAACCGTGCACCTGCTTACAATCTTCTACCTCTTCTACCACCCTTTCTTCTGGTAGAGTCCGAAGGAACTGGGGTGACGTCCTCGATTCTGCCAATTCTGAGGCCGGATCTGGCCAAGGCTCTCAAGGCAGACTGACCACCTGGACCTGGGGTCTTGGTCTTGGTTCCACCAGTGGCTCTCAACTTGACGTGGACAGCAGTGATACCAACCTCCTTGCACTTCTCGGCAACATCTTGGGCAGCCAACATGGCGGCATATGGGGAAGACTCATCTCTGTCAGCCTTGACCTTCATACCACCAGTGACTCTGCAGATGGTTTCCCTTCCGGAAAGATCAGTCACGTGGACGAAAGTATCGTTGAAAGAGGCGAAGATACGGGCAACACCGAAGACAAGAGAACGGTCTGACTTGTTAGTATTCATGGTTTATAGAAGAAATTGGGACTCGAAAGTGCTATTCAAAACTGCGGCATGGGAAAACATTGAGTGCCTCTTCAGCAACCAGCATGCGCTTCGCGTAGCCGATGACTGCGATGTAGATAGTGTGCTCCTTTTGAACCTTTTGAGTACGCTTCTTGTCGGAATGATCACCTCATGATTGGCGATGGCTCAACGTCCGTACAGTGGTCATTTATCGAAGGATGTTTCACACTTCAACATGAGATTATCGTTTTAAGTCGCCCGGGTTCGATTTCGTGGGAGGTTGTGGCAACATACCGGTAGACATGTTTACGGATGAAAGTTGTGGTGAAGATTTTGCCGTGAAAGATTCGAGAATTTTTTCTCACCAGTCGCGGCATCCTGGATACCGCCTGGAGTGCAGACAGTGAAATGTAAGTATGCGCGTGCGTAATAGGGCTCCAGCCCTTTTTGAACCCTGCGCAAGTTGCTGGCGATCAATGAGAAGTACAATGCTAGATGCCACGGAAAGATATCACCAATATGAGACGGAAACAATGTCTATGATATGTGTAATACCTTGTTAAAAAATATTGATGACTGGGATTTTTGAGGGGAGGTGAATGTACGAGCTTGCGCACCTCGGGGTAGACCCATTGACCACCACGCTAGTCGCTGACATGAGAGAGCCCAGAACAGAATCCAGTATCAATAGTTTCGCTACCTTGAAAATCATGGGTAGCAGGTCTAAGTGTGGACTTCGGTGGCCAGCAGTCTAGACAAAGCAAAGAGTATGTAAACAGCCTCGTACGAGTTACCTTATCCAGAGTTTGTCTGAATACATCCCATAGTTTGATTCGAGTACATCTTCTGGCAAGCACAATCAATTCTTTGCTGTGATAGAAAAAAACAAAACAGAAGATATCATATCGCTCTTTGAAATTGTATTGAGCAGTGGGTGCAAATTGTCGAGATGTCACAAACCCGTGCACCAAAATAACCACAACGTCTACTTGAAGTTCTCCGGATATGACTGATCTGGTACATTGCTTATGGCGCTACAACAGCCGCTTGCGGGCACGCCCAAGCACATCACTGGTGCGCTCTTCAACAGAGCCCCTACAGCTAGATTCGAAATTGTAGTAATATTATTGTTCTTCCTCTATACAGAAACACGTCTAGTAGACGAAACCCAAGATCTTACCGGAAACGTGCTTTCTTCTGGCCTCCTCGTGGTCCATGATACCAGCAGAGGTAGTCAAGATGACGTAACCGAATTGTCTGGCTGGCAACAAGTTGTCAGTCCATCTCTCGATGTCACCGATCTTGACGTTGAATCTTGGGGAAATGACACCACACTTGTTCAATCTACCGGTCAACTGCACAACGATCTTTCCGGATCTGTGGTCGTCGACGTACTCGAACTCGCCAATGTAGCCGTGCTTTTGCATGACCTGCAAGAACTTGATGATGACCTTGGAGGATGGTCTGATCAAGACCTGTCTCTTGCCGGTCTTCTCGGCGTTGTTGATGGCGTTAAGAGCGTCAGCGAGAACGGAGGTTCTGGTCATGTTTTCTGATGTGGGTGGAAGAAGAGGAATAAGGCGAAAATTGTCAGGTCTTTTTTTTTTCACCCAAGGTCGCGAGCGCTACGCCAAAACACCCTTACACCATATTATATCTTGACATTCTGCAATCGCACGTATACTATCAGTATTCACGAGATCCCTTGCCCAGGACCACAGAGTTGCCTGTGCCATTAAGTAGATTGGGAGTAAGGCATGGAACTATTCAGAATCATGGCGTAGTCCGTGCTGTATCTGCATTCGAAACGCATACCCAAAAGCACATCTCGACTGCTATCTTGTCTGCAGTGACGAGATAAAAAAGCAGTCACACGCGGGGCCTTGTGCGAAATCATCACCGCCACTGGGCTCATTCTATGCAATACCAGTTGTGGTGCGCTGAGCGCTCGCTCGCTCGTGGGTTCGTGTGAACCTGCACATGGAAGTGAGCCAGCAGTCGGAGCATCCTACGCAGCGAAAAAAAAAAGTTTTTCTAGTGAGCACAATCTTCTTGAATCCTCACCAAACTAAGATGCCCGTATGTACTGAAGCCCTTCTCTGAAACCCGTCACACTAGTTGCATTGCAATATGAGCATTCATCGGGCGGGCCGTTCCTGACACCCTTGGATTAAGTTTGGTTCACGCCCCACGTATTGAGCCCGAACAAACAGACCCTGAACATTGTTTTCAGGTCCCAAACTGGAACACCGGCACTGGTTAATATGACTTCTTACTTCGTATCGATTTCATGAAGCCTAGATCTTTGCCCGCTCGCTTGAGAACCCTGACATCACACCATTCCAAACTTTGGTACTAACTATTCTAGGCTAACAAGAGTTTCAAGGTCAAGCAAAAGTTGGCTAAGGCCTCCAAGCAAAACAGACCATTGCCTCAATGGATCAGATTGAAGACTGACAACACGATCAGATACAACGCCAAGAGAAGACACTGGAGAAGAACTAAGTTGGGTGTCTAAGCGCTTATATCGCTTTCCATCTTTCATGTACTTTGTATAGCAATACACCTGATCATATAATATGACTCGAACCTAGACCAGCTCCAAGCGAGCCACAGATGGCTAGGTAGTAGTGAGATGTTGTGATAGGAACCAATCCTCTGTCTGTTCTGATATGGTCTCTGAGAGATACCTGTCAGATCAAACTTCAAATGACTAATAATCAATCGGCTCTGTAGAGCCCCATGGCTGATGTGCATGTATTGCAGGGTCAGCTTTCATCCCGACTTATGGTGAACGCTCAAACCTCAGCGCTCGCTTGATGGCATGCGCCCTTCATGTTCGCATCTGAACAACGAAGCCCTTCCTCAAGAAGCATTCTGGTCAACTGTTCTTTTTCAAAGTACCCCGAAGCTCCTTTCTACTTTTGTCCTCTATTCCCTATGCTACGAGCGCCACAATATCAATACTCTAGAACTGAAATATACACCGGAATAGAGGCCTAGCTAGACCTCCTCCTCGAACACCGTCTCGATAGGCTTCTCCATGAACGAGGCGTGGGACAACACAGAAACGGCCGAAGAACCAATCAACCACATCATGGTGGATATGGGGCTCGCCAAAAACCCCAATGGGACGGCCACAATCAACAACCCAGTGTATAGCTGCGAGGTCGTGAAGCGGCCCACAGGCAACACCAAATCGCTGCCGTTCAACTTGCTGATCCCAAAAACACCACCGCATACAAACAAAATGACAAACAACAACAACAAGTTGGTCACGAGCGCGTAGACAGAAAGCACCGATACGATAGCAATATAGTTGGCCTGGAAGTAGCCCAAGTTGTATCCGACTCTGCCTTGGACTTCGCCAAAGTTGGCTGGTTTGGAAAGACGACGGTAGTCCAAGAACTCTTGTGGCGGTCTAACCTTGGAAATCGTCGTTTGGAGCGAGCTGACGTCTGATTTGAGGCGGTCATACGACAAGCGGTCGGTAAGCTGACCGAACTTAGGGTGTTAGTGTACGCTCTGAAAATGAAGTTGATGAACAGATGGCTCAGATCCAAACATTGGTGATGATTCTGGCGGTGGGTAGCGATGGCTTGTGTGGACATACCGAAAAGTTTGCAAGAGAAAGCGACATTTCAAATATATGAGAGGATCCAGTGTCTGTTGGGTACTTTACGAAAAGACAAAGACCTTTCTTCAGAATGTAGAGAAGTTTGAACTGCCAGCATGCTTGTATTTCGCGTCAATATACAGGATGCACGCGGACATGTGAGTGATTGCGGCGCGCTAGGCTGTGCGAGGCTTTTAGGCACGGATTCCAAATCTCGCTAATAACGGGCTGAGTGGGTCGGGTCATTGATGCTCTCAGGTGTCAGAACCAAAATTAGACCCAAAGCATACTGTTTACTAGTAGTTCATTTGACGGCGTGGTCAGCGAATAGCTTATGATTTAAATTCTCGCTTTGCATTTCATATTTGCTAGATCACTAGGGAAGAGACGATTAATCAGAAGCGACCGCAGCAAAAAAAAAGAACATACGCCATATTCCAAGTCAAATATGGGCCGACGCTTGCCCGTGGTAATCGGCTTTAGGCCTCATGCCCATGATCAGGCCAACCCCAAGTCCTTTCTCACCATGGCCTGGCAGATTGGGTGGTACGTCAGCTCGAACCGCCTAAAAAAGCTCACGGCAAGCTCCCTATCAACCTCCCTAAGAAGAACGTAGCCCGGCCTCACGAATTTCATTCTTCCCACAGAGCCTAGCCACTCGCCGAGCTTATTGTAGTACTCTCTGTTGCGGCCACCCACCTGCACAACAAACCACCTGAAAAGCACTTCTGCATTGGAAGACTCGGAATACTCCGGGTAGACGTCACACAAGGCCTCAACTGCAGCGGGGTAGTCTCGCCACTTGAAGTCGTCGCGCTTATTGAAAGAATCAAGTGTTTCCAAAAACACCACCGATTGGTTGGCTGTGAATGCTGTGATGTCCAGTTCGCTAAATTCACTAAAGCCTGCTCCGGCTTTAACAGCCAGATACCATCTGTCTGCGAGCTTGTAGCACTGGTCTGCCATAGAAGTGTCGAATTTCGGATCCACTGGCGGCATGCCAGGTTCGTACAACCATGCGTGCCAGTTGATGGTATCCAATTTGGAGCGCTGGTCCTGGAAGTACTCGTACAAAGTGTCGAGGAATTGGTAGGTGTCCAAAGATTTATACTTGAACTTGGAAAAGTAGTGGTGGATGAATCCATCAAACGCGGCAATACCAACTGTCTTCTCAATATGGAACAATAAGTTGAAACCCTTTTCGTACGGCACCGTCGAGAACGCATCGTCTGGGTCACCGCGGTCTTTCTGGTTCTGTACCAACGTAGAGTAGCGGCTGGCAGAGTCGCCCATCGCGCGGATGGAGTTCTCCAAGTCGCTCCAGCCAATAATGGCACCAAAGTGACGCGCGGGCTCGCCATGAAGCGCGCCCTGGATACGGCGCTCCAAGTAGACGGTCCAGCCCTCGTTAAGCCAGAAGTGCTCCCACGAGCAATTAGTGACTAAGTTGCCGGACCATGAGTGAGCGAGCTCGTGAGCAATAACGTCGACGTTTTGGCGGTCACCGCTGACCAACGTGGGCGTGACGAACGTGGCGTTTGGGTTCTCCATGCCACCGTAGGGAAAACTCAGTGGTAAGACGAGTGCGTCGTACTGGTCCCACGGGTATGCGTAGACCAACTTTTCGGCCGCCTGCAAAAAGAGCTCCATGTCGGCCTCAAACTCGTGCTGGCACGCGTGCACCTTCGAAGGCTCCGAATACACATGCGACCTAGGTCCGATACGCAAGCGGGTGATGTCGCCCGAGGCCAACGCCACGAGGTATGACGGAATTGGGATGGGCTGGTGGAAGCGGTATACATTCCCTTCTGCAGGCTGAGGCCGACCGCTCATCAACACGGGAAGAGGCGACGTTGCCTCGAACTCGTACGCGGTTTTCACCGAGGGGGTGTCGAAGCACGGAAACAAGCTGCGCGCATGGATGGCCTGGCACTGCGAGAATAAGTAAGGCGATGTCTTGCCATCGGTGGCTTCTTTATCCAAAAACTGCAACGCCGTGCACTCGTGCGTGGTCTCGAAGTCGAGCAGCAATTCGAAGCGCGAGGAGCCGTCGAGCGTGACGCTCACAGGCGTGCCCAAGAAACGAGACTTTTCGCCAAACGAAAACTCTGCCGCGACGCCATTAATACGTGCCGCAGACACCAGCAAGAAGGAAGTGTCCAATGTAGCGCTCGCGGCGCCCAGCAAGTTGTCAAGCGCATACACCACTGTGCCTCGCACGGCCTTCTTGTCGAAATCCACGTCAAAGCGCAACTTCGTGGGCCCAAAGGCAAAGTCTTTATAGTTTGACAACGAAGAAGGGTCCGCCTCGGGCGATGCCGACGGACGGTGGGGGGCAACGGCTTGTTCCATTTTTTTGGTGGTGGAGACGAGGAAATGCGATATGCTGGGCATGAGCTTCTGGGTATATGGGGCCTGTGCGGGCCGTATGCCGGGCCACTTCGCGAATGCCGTTCGTGGATGGAGCCGTGTGGCCGCGGGGCGTAGTTGGGGCGTAGCTGGGGCGTAACCGGGGCGAGCCTAGCTAGTCGCGGCCCTGTGGCCACCAAAAAGTATGAGGCGAGCGAGAACAGAGGTGGACAGAAAAAACGGCCCCGTGGAACATGGCCCTAAAATCAGGCGCACTAAACTATGATCGGCGGCTAAACTTCTGTATCGGAGACACAGGAACCCCCTTGGAGGGGAGGTATTTTTGATTTGCAATGAAGCTTCTTCCCCTAAGGCTTGGCGGCCCTTCGATAAGAGCTGGCATTTCTGGCTCACGGCACTCAAAACCACAAGCGCGTCGTGATTCCTCCCTGTGTGACCTTCAAACTGGCGATAAACAAAGAAGGAATATACAGCTTTCTATGGGGCCAAGCGAAAGAGCCCAGAACTAAGTTTTTTTTCTCCTTTTTTTTTAACATAAAGTGCAAGACGATTCTCGGTTTATATACACCAGCCTGGCCAGTAAAAAAAAAAAAGGACCGGCAATGCCACAATGAGGGGCCGATGACAGCCTGGCGTGAGACTGGAATGATTCTGGCGGAGCCGCGCCGCTGCACTCAGCACTAGGTCCCGGGGACCAGTGGACCCGGCCATTGCCTGGCGCCGCGCTCAACCAACAACCGGCCGCCGCGCGTGCGCACGTGACCCCGGCGCGTGCTTCTTCACCGGGGGCCTCGTGCTGACCGGCCCAGCCAAGATACCCTTCTCCAAGCCGGGATTCCCAGAACCACGCCGCACGCCCAGCTCCTGATCCCAGCCTTGCTTCGCCTGCAAAATCACACAAGCTCGAGACTGACAGTCAATCAGAACCGGAGGGAAAATAAAACAAAGACAAAGATAAAGACAACTTCGCCCGCGCCGCTCGCTAGATTCTTCGTACCCGCTCCAGCCTCCGGCCCGTATCCTTGTTGCACCCGCCGGGAATCACATGTTCATAGCTTATACCGCAACCCCGTCCCTGCAGAATGGCTTCAAATGAGCTCCCTCATAGCGCGCCCAGCGTCGACCCAGTGTTCTCGCCGTTGCGCCGGCTTCAGGCCGATCTTTCCAGAGACCGCGAGTTCCCCTTCACGGCGGCCCGTCCAGAGCCCACGGCGCCGCCGCTGCTGGACAGCGACTTGGCCGCGCGAAGAGAAAGCACTGGATTTGACAACGAGAGCGTGTACTCGTTTGACTCCGTCTCGACGAGCGGGCGGCTTCTTGACCGGCTCGACTTGGACGCTGAAGACTACAGCGAGCCCGACGCGTGGCTCCGCAGACGTGAGTCTGCGGTGCTGATGCAAAGCGCAGGCCGCTCGTGGGATCTTCCACTGGACGAACTGGCCCATGGGCTGTCTGTGGACTTGCGCCAGGTCCCCATTCGTGCCAGCTCCACCTTGGGCCTTGACCGCATCCGCTCGCTCAAAAAACAAGCCCCGGCCCGCACGCTCTCCGCACAGGGACGCTTGCCTGTTCAGGGCGGGCCCGCGGGTGTGATCCAGCAAAAAAGAGCTGGCTCGTTCGACTCTGTGCACGCCGACATCACATCCCGTCACAACTCAGCCTCGTCCTTGACGGACGCTGGCCCGTTCCAGACAACGCCCGCGCGGCTGTCACTCCTGCGCTCGCAGCAAAGACTTGCTGCGTCCTCCCCAATCCCTGAGTCGGCGTCGGAGTTCTCTTCCCCGGTCCGGACCGCATCCGCCACATTCCCGTCAATATCCCAATTGCGGACGCCCGAGTCCCAGACTCTGTCGCCGTTCTCTGCCGAGCGAAAGCTATCCGCATCTTCTATCGGCTCTAGCGGCTCGGCAGAGAGCACTGCGCTCTCGTTCAGCGTCGTAGCCCGCTTCGACCCGTCCATCGACGCCGCCACCAAAAAGGCACTTGCCGTCAGGGCCCAGGGAAATCATCGCGAGGCGTCTTACCAGTTGCAGACTCTAGCAAACGCTCCATATAATTACCCAAAGGCAATGTACTTGTACGCAAAGGCCTTGCGGCTCGGGCAGGGTGTCAAACTCAACGAGGTACATAGTGTCAAATGGCTCTGTCGCTGTATTTTGACATCGTACATTGCCGAGAGCTCGAGCCCCGCCTCGCCCGCGTTCGCTAACTATGTGTCCAAGCTAGCGAACTTACTGCCCGAGGTGCTTCTAGAGATGGTTAAAATAAATCTCGCGGGCGAAAAGTATGATCCATTTGCACTAATGGACAACTTCGCCGCGCACAACCAGACTGTCATCCACAAAATCCAGCAGCTCAATGCCAGCGACAAAAACATTATAGGCGGTGCCTACTTCTTGCTTGGAGACTCGCTCGTTAGAGGGCAGGGTGTCCTGCTAAAGGACGAACCTACGGGGCGACTTTTACTCGCAAAGTCGGCATCGTTGGGCTATGCAGATGGTATGGCCAGGTTGGGAGAGCTTTGGTGCAGCAAATCAAAACAATTCAAAAAGGACTATCACATAGCGTCAGCCTGGCTTCGACTAGGGGTGCTTTTTGGCAAGGAGGATATCGGAAACTCCTGGATCTACAAGACCAAGTATATGGAACAGAAGAAGAAGTAAACTTCTATTGGTTGTGCATTAATCGTGATTTGACCCCGTGTCTCTGCCTGCTTGAAGGGTATATCTTGTGCCGCTATTGAGCTCGATGCCGAATACATCTACAAACTCCTGCAAGCAACCATACAAAAAGGCGCATGCCTCGCCGAAGTCAGAGTAGGGGCCCAACGGTAGGAAGTATAGGTCTTCTGATGGTGAAATCCGTGTGCCCAGAAATTTGGGTATTGACGATGCTCTAGAGGACCAGGCCTTTGGGCAGACGGTCGAAGGCGAAGGACTATTTTTGAAGAATGCCTGCGATTCGGCAAAGTTGTCCTCCATTTTTCGATAGTTCCTAATTTGTTGCTGCTGGAGTTCTATTGTTTTCTGCTCGTCCTCTATCGAATGTTTTCGTTTGGCTATTTCCTCGACGCGTGCCAGGAGAGCCGCATTGGCACGTTTAAGAATTAATGCTTTGCAAACAGCAAGAATGCCGACGAGAAAAGAAAGAAATGATTTTTTACGGTCAGAAACATTGTTTGTTTTGATGAAGTGCTCGATCCGGTGAACAAAAGAAGGAATATCAGTATGCAAAGCTGCCCATGTATCCACGCCTGCAGTGCTTGCCGCAGAACTGTTTGTTCTGTCTGCATCGTATGCAATGGCTGAGCATAAGATCCAGTCGAATTGCGCAGCTATTGCTAGGAGTGTGTCTTCTCTGGCAAATTTCGTTTGTCGGCTCAAGAATTCTTTGTATGTGCATAGCCCAGGCGGTCTCAGGGCCTGAGCACGCGCTCGCTTTAAGCCAGAAATTGCCAAGCCGTGCACCTCGTCCAGTGAAACGTCTTGGTGTTCTTCCAGTGAACTCTTTGACTGCCTCAACTTTTTATATGCGCTGGCCGCTACCCCAAATCGAATTCTGAGCAAGAACCGGGGCTTGCCCGGGTCATCTAGTCTATCCACCCAGCGGACTTTGTTTTTTCTTTGGGGGCTCGCACTTCCATTGAGCATGGAATTTACGGTACTCGGGTTTCCCGGAAGAGGCTGCACCAACTTTCTGGCGTCCTCTTTCCGAGGAGGGTCACGGAATATGCTTGGAAGGGTGGGGGACAAGAGGGATAATGGGAGCGAGTCCGTATCTACATCGTCGTCTGAGCCGGGATCTTTCGAGCTATCAAGGGGCTCTTTCCTTTCCATTGTGAAACGCGGAGGGAGAGTAGGCGAAAGTAATGGCGGCAAGACGCCTGAGGATGTATAGTTGGAAAGCATGTCATCGAAATTCCAGCTTGGCGGGGCACTGGAAGCCGGCACGACGAAAGGCGAGGATGCGCGCGGCCATTTTTTGTGAGGCTGCTTGCGAGGCTGGCGACTGTGGCCTGCCAAGCCTGGGTCTTTGAAAATGGCCGACTTCATAGGGTGCGTCAGGTTTGAAGGTAAATGCGAGTATTGGAGAGTAAACAAGCAGTGAGCGAGGGTGGAGCCAGCGAGCACACCAGCCCTATGTGCAGAGCGCGACGTGGGTGTCTAGAGGTGTGGCCACCTCTGCAGTACAACCTGTGCAAGTAATGGAGGGTTTAATAACATGGCATCAACAAGATTGATATTCGGTGTTCCGGATAAAATTATACCCCATACACACAAACACACACGCAAACACACACACAAGCACACACGCGTACGTAATGATACTTGCTGACTCTATGCTATGCCTAGAATATATTGAAGGTGCAACTAGTGGATAAAGCAACGCGCAGCTATCGGTCACACAGAACAAGAAGCACGAGGCCGAGGTATGCAATGGCGGGCGTCAAACATAGCCACCCGGCTGATATCTGGCTTTGTTGGGCGGACTCTCTACTTATATCAAGATGGTCGACTGCATATAGCGGGGTCCCCGCTGGTCTAGTTGAAGGAGACAGGAACCGCAAGGACAGCAGGCTCACACAAAATGACAACCCCATAGGAGGAGCGGGAAAATAAAACCGTCCCATAAGATCCGCAGTATATTTCAGAGCGTTTGGCATCGAGCGTGGCCATCCCAGTCTTTTGCCAAAAAGGGGCGCCCCGGACCCACGTCTTTTTGCCCTCTTCGACCCCCACCCATGCGCGAGGCTCTCGAAGGTGCGAGACCCCTCCTGCTGTTTCTCCTCGTGTCTCGAGCTTGCATGAGCCGCATCTGAACGCATCGTGTCCTCCCCCCCCCCCCATTGACTAAGACCGATGATTAATTAAAATATTGGCACTCGGGCGCACACACCCGTGCATGCGCGTGGCCCGGGTTCCTTGCAGGATCGCATCGGCGCATACGTGCAAGGGCCCAGCCAGAGACCCCAGTCCACATCCACAGCAAGCACCACACGCACAAAATGGGCGGCACATACAACGAGGTGCACGTAAAGAAGCTAGGCCAGAAGAGGAAGAAGGTCGGCTCCAGGAAACCCGTGCAGCCTGCGCCCGGTATGGGCTCGTCACGTGAGACTCACGGGGCCGCCGGCTCTGGAAACGCCCCGTGTGCTGAAAATTCTTCAGGCGCCACATGGCCGGCGCTGCTTCTGGAGTTTGTTAACCGCGCGTTCGAGCAGGCCGCCGCGCTCTCGGAGCCCCAGAAGGCTGTGTTCAACGAGCAGATCCAGACGCTCATCTACACCGCGGCACGCGACAACAAGATCTGGACCAACGACTGGCTGCGCCAGCGTTTGCCGGTGTTTGACCCAGGGGCGCCGCTTGTGTTGTTCCAGGACACAGGGGCGCAGGCATGTGCCGCCGCTGCTGCGCCGGCCGCTCATAGCCGGCCACCTTCCGGCGCCTCGGCGACGTTCGATTCGCTGGAGCGGAAGCGGCAGCGGGCAGCCCGGTTCCAGGGGCCCGCGGCGCCGCTGCACGCACCGCAAGCCGTGCAGCCAGGGCCCGCGGGAAAGGCCGCGACGATTGTCGGCACGCTGGAGGCGTTGGAAAAGCGCTACCTCCGCCTCACATCGGAGCCGGACCCGAGCCTCGTGCGCCCGAAGCGCGTGCTCCTCATGAGCTTGGCGTTTGTTGTCGACAAGTATCTGCAGGGGGCGCTGTACGCGTACCTCAACGACCAGCTCAAGGCAATCCGCCAGGACATGACCGTGCAGCACATCACATCCGAGCTTGCTGTGCAGGTGTACGAGACCCACGGGCGCATTGCCATCGAGAACAACGACTTGGGCGAGTTCAACCAATGCCAGTCCCAGTTGAGGCACTTGTACGCGCTGCGGCCGGGCCGTGACTTCTACAAGAACACCTACGAGTTCACGTGCTACCGCATCTTGTACTTGCTACTCACGGGCAACTACGCCGATATCAACCTCACGCGGCTCGAGCTCATGGACGCAGACGCGGCGACTGTCGTCCATGAGCTCGAGCCGGGCTTCCGCACGCGTAGGGAATGCGTGTACAAGGCGTTGCAGCTCGTGGACCACGTGGTCTTGGGCAACTACCACGCGTTCTTCCGCGTGTACAAGTGGTACCAGGACCTCGGCATCGTGGCCGGCGCGTCCCACTTGCTCCGCCAATTCATGGTCACCAAGCAGCGCGTGCTCTCGCTCAACACCATCTGCAAGGGGTTCAAGAGGGTGCCGCTCGCGTTGTTGGAAGACCAGCTCGCGTTGGACTCGCCTGCGCAGTTCCTTGCTGAGTTCGGGCTACATATGTATGCTTCCGAAACGGACTTTGACTGCTCAGCTGCTCGCGCCGCCGTGCAGGCAATCGTGGACCAAGGCAGGTTCAAGAAGATCGATATCAAGGGCCAGGTCTAGGGCCGGCCTCACTGCGCCGGTTCTCCAGGGTATGCATTTTCTTTTTTTTTTTTTTTTGTATACACGCGGACCTCAGAGCCCCGGGGCAAGTGCCATCATGGCAAAGTTGTTGCGCTGGCTCTCGTCGGTGTTTTCGACGTAGAACTGGATCTTCTCCACGAGCCTGGCATCGTCGAGAATGTGCTTCCCCTCCACACTTTCGCCGAGGTCGACGGGCCCTGAGCGGCGCCCGTCCAACTCGTACAAGTGATTGTCGCGGCCTTTGATGAACGCAATAAAGTGGAACTCCACGTGTGCCTCTGCGGCGGGGGCCTCGGTCTGGCCCTGGGCGCCGTAGTTGGAGTCAAGCTGGATCGCCTGCTCGAGCTGCTCGACCAACGCGGCTGCGTCCGCGGCGGAGGCGCCGGCGCGGATTTGCAGAAGCAACATTCTGTTCAAAAGCAGGTCGCGCACAATGAAGTCGGGCGGCAAGTTGCTCAAGAGGTGGAGCAACGCGTAGAGCCCGCAGCCATTGCCGATGGTCTGCTTGAACCACGTGACGCTTTCTGAATCATTGGCGCCCGCGGAATCCTGCTCCTTTCTGTACGCCTCATACCGCTCCGTGATGGGAAAAAGCATCATGAGTCCAAAGACTGGCTGGGGCAAAAATGCCAACAAGTCGGGGTCGGTGAGCGAGTACACGTCATGGAACAGGAGTACGGGCGAAAGTCCGAGCTTGTGTGCAAGACTGTTGAACACCTCAGGGTTGGACTCGAGCGGGATCACGCGTTTCAGGTCGGACATATTTCGTGTGGGGGTGTATTTATGGGTGTTGGTCGGTGCGGTGCCGCTGCTCCCCTCTGATGGCATAGGATTGCGATGCCTGTGTGCAGTGCTGTGATTGTCTCAGCCCGCTGCGGCAGCGGGGGTTTTTTCGCACGCTGTATGCCGGCGCATTGGTAATTGCCGGAGCCTCTAGACCCAGCCCAGCCGCGCCGCTTCAGATGCCCCTTGCAGCATCTCACCGCCAATCACATTGCCTGGCACGGAGCCTGAAAGATCACGGCGCGTGATATACTCACGAGCATCGTCTCCGCCCCACTGAAACAACCGTTTCGAGCGACTCACATCACGCCCACGTTTCTAGGGCCATGCACACGCTTTCTTTCTGCGCGGTGCTGGTGCCTGTTCTCGGGGCGGCTCTCCTATTGGCTCTTGTCCTCGTGGCCTCGGCCGTGCCGAAGTACGATGCTGCTTGCCGGTACGTGGCTGTGGTCTTTGTGGCCCAGTTCGGTGCCATGTTCTTCCGCGTCGCTTGCGTGCTCCGCAAATCGCCACGCCGGTCTTGTCAATCGCAGACGAGGTTGCCGGAATCGCCTAGCACCGCGACGCTAGATAAGTTTGCGATTCCGCTCGCGGAAGAGGTCCTAAAGTTGGCGATCTTGACCCTTGCAGCGCGTGTCGCGGCAGATTGTGTTTCCATGGCGTCGTATCTGCTTGTCGTCGGCGCTGTGTTTGCGTGCAACAAACTCGTGGCCTTGTTGGTCACGTTCTCTCCCCTCGGATGCAAGAAAAAATACGCCAGATTCTTAAAATCCTACGACGTTTTCGAGTCTCGTTTCGTCTGTATCAGCGACAACGCTTCTGTGGGCTCTACATCAAATTCCCATGTTTCGGAAAATAGGACGCTAGTCCTGCAAAGCAGTGACGATGTCCCCGAACTTCCTTTCAAGCTTGATCTCTTCGCCTCCCCAAATGAGGCTGCGACCAGCATTCCTATCCCGGGCTCCGCGGACTCCCCCGCGGCTCATTTGCGTATGATTGACCGCCTTTACGCAGTCTCCCCTAAAGACACCATGTACCTCACGTACGCAAAATTTGTGGGGCCTTCAGAGGGCGTGCCTGGCGTTTCTGAAGATGTCAGCGTCTTAGACTTTGAGCAAAGGCAACCATCGGTGGTCGAGGGGGGCGCGGCCCAAACTCCAGAGATGCATTTGGCAACTTTCCCTGACAAAGAAGATCATGCCCCATTCGCTTGTGTGAACTCTTCAAGCACACGTGTGCCTAGCTGTCTGTATTTCACCTCGCAAAATTACTGGTTCGCCTGGCTTCTTCCCTGTCTCAATGGTAAAAATAGGCGGGGTCGTTCACAGCAAAAAAGAGAGCGGGCACTCATCAAAAAAAAACTCTCAACGTACACGCTCAATAGTGACACGCATTCGGCGTATAGTATGCTGCCAACTATTCTTGGTGAGTATGAAACGTCATCGCTCAAGCTGGCCTGGTCCGGTGCTCTGTATGGGGCCATTGATCTTGAAAGCCAGTCCTTACAGGCACGTGTGGCAAACTCACAGACGTTTTATGAATATGCACGATTTGCAAATCAGTATCTCGATCCCTGGATGTGCAATCTGCATGAAATCTTGCGATGTATCGACCCGGCGTTCACGAAATTCGGTGTTGTCCTGCCGCATCTTCCGGTGTTTTTCTTTGTTTTATATAGCGCTGGCGCTTTTATGTGGCAAATCTCCTCCGCCATCATTCTTGCAACGCCATTCCTCGCGCATTCAGGCCCACCTTGCGTTATCGTTCTTGCATTCACAATGCTCGCCATTTCGAAGTTGTTCTGTGTGAATTTTCTACATGGGCAGTGCAGATACTCATACAAATTTAGCATTCTCGCCGAATTCATTTTGAACATCTTGCTCTTTACTTTGGCATATGTATGGCTTCGTCTCTCAGTATCCGTGGGTTAATATGTTTTATAAATATAAATACAGTGAAGTGTTTCGAATTAAAGGGACAGTTGTGAAAGTACGATCATTCCAGCTTGGAGTCGAGCACGCTGGAAAGGAAGCTTTCGTTGGTGAAAGTAAAGCCTTTTACATGCAAGATTTCGTCCGGAAGCTTGGGAAGCCCGGAGTCTTGAGCAGGAGGCGTGAACTGCATTGAGGTGAACTCTTCGTCAAAGTTCTCTGCCAATATAGGGTTCGTTATAACGGGAAGAATGGGCGGTAGGACGTCTGGTTCACACCCCCGCTCGATGACTTCCCAATCAATATGGCGGAAAAACCGGTGTTTCTTAAATTCCGCGTAATCCACGTCTATGTCGAATCGCTTAGCGGCTGTAGGCTGAAGAAGCTTCCGAAGAAGATCTTTTGCGTCATGCGAAAGGTAGAAGGGGAACTTTAAATACTTTTTGGAGTGCACAATTTTGTCCATGATTTTTTCGTTGGTCTGTCCGTTGAATGGCGGGGCTCCTGTAAGCATATCAAATGCCACACACCCTAGCGACCACCAGTCAACACGAAAATCGTAATCCTCGCCCTTGATCACCTCAGGTGCCATATATTGTGCTGTGCCAATCATCAGGTGGTTGCCGTCGCTATCATCAGAAGATAATTTAGAGAGTCCAAAGTCTGTGAGCACTAAGTGGCCACGTGCGTTGAGCATGCAGTTTTCAGGCTTCAAGTCCCGGTAGATCACCTTGAGTGATGAGTGAAGGTACCGGAGCGCAAGCACAATCTGAGCTATGTAGAATGAGGCGTCTTTCTCGCTGAGATAACGCTGCTGTGCCAAGTGATGGAATATCTCTCCGCCATCTAGGTATTCGAGAATTAAATAGACTTTATTGTTATCCTGGAAAGCATAATATAGCTTCACGACATTTGGATGATTAACCCTTTCGAGTATTGTCTTCTCATTTATTGTGCGCTCGTAATTTTTCTGATGTACTTCGTTTTCGTTAATGACCAACAGAGCTTTCTTCAATTGTTTCTGTGCAAACAACCGTCCGCTGCTTTTTTCTCGTACCAATAGTACCTTGCCGTAAGATCCGTGGCCCAACACCTTAATTTGTTCAAAATCGGTCAACTTTGGGCGGTAGCCTTTGGATTTGAGCGTTGAGGAAACAAACAGCTCGTGGATATCGAGCTCATATGAGGATGAGTATTTCGACACGCTGCTGCGGCGTCGCGAGCGTGATTGTATTGGAATTGGCCTAGCTAGGAGGTCAGGCACTGTGTCACTATCATTGGAGCTGTCTTCCGGTGCTTCCGTGCTGTGTTTGTGAAGAGAAACTGGCTCTTCTGATTCCTCTTTATAGTCATCTAACAACCTATAGTTGAGGTTTGATACCCCTGAAACTAAGTCGGCCTCATAGCCATCCATAGAGAATATATCTGCCATTCTCCATCTAGTCTCGAAAATTGCCAAAGACTTCAACCTGGGGCAAAATTAGAGAATTTAATCAAACGTTTGAGGAATTGTTCGCATGTACTGCTAATTTTCACTCAGCGAAACGTTTCCTCTGTATATATCACGTAATATGTAGGAAAAATAGTGCGCAAAGCCGAAACACTGATGGACTATTAAAACATGAATGAAACATGAATGTTCGTACATTACTATGTGAAATCTCTATCAAGTAGTATGGCACACTTCCTGAGAACAGCCGGCTTTTCTTTGGAAGCATACACTCATTGTTGAACATGACTCATTCCTTCTCGTTGTGACTGGTGCTCCATGTTGGACCTTACTACCTTCTAGAAATGGAACCAGCATGTCTCAAAAAGAATATTGCTGCACAGTGTTCAAGCACACAAGATTCATCTCTAGGTGTTTTGTCTGATCACCAAGTCGTGAAGCTTTATAATCTCTTTCGGTCTGCCTTCAACCTGGCTTCAATGTAGATTTTTGGCCGAGAGAGTATATATTCCATAATAAAATCCTCTAGTAGTAAGCTCACATCGCTTGAACCGAGCTCAACAGGCGCTAATGACTTGCCGGGAAATACTAAGAAACATTGTAAGTCATTGGGTCGCAAGCAGAATCTGACATTTAGTTTGATCATAACCACATCAGCGAGCTCACGCACGCTTTGGAGTTTGTCCTTGTGTATCCGTATGGCGAGGATCTCGTCCTCGTCAGGAGAACGGACATTGATTTTGAGCTTGCTTTTGGAACCTCGCATCAAAATGCTTGTAGTCGGTGCTCGTGGTACTGCCAGTAGTGCGAGTGGGGCCCTGAGCACTGCTGGTTTCAGCACCGGGTGGCTCATAAGAATTCTACTTTGACGCCAGGAGAATTTCAGTAGGCTCTCATACATTTTCAAAAGGTTTTCTGTCTGATGGCCTCTGGTTTCTGTGACTATTGGCACTTTCTCGGCTTCGCCCGCATTTGGCAGGGCATTTGGAAGCAAAGAGTGTGATTTGAACAGAACCTCGGTATTTTGCACCTTCTCTACCATTCGAGGTTCCTCGAGAGCATAAGTTTGGAGCCGTGTCTGAAGAGATTTAGGTTCTGAATGATCAAAGGAACACGCGATCGACCGCCACGAAATTGGGCTTTCAGGAGCTTCTTCGAAAATTGATTCACTTGTCGAGACAAGGCTCGCAGAGTCTGAATACGAGTTGTGGGGTTCCAGCAGCATAGACATATTGCAGGGAAGATTGATAAGAGTTTTCGAGCAGACACAAGTGATGACAGAAACTTACACAAACGACAAAAGTCCTTGAGCCTATCTTACATGACACATCATCTTCAGGATTAAGAATTTCTTGCCCTGCTACCTACTAAGGACAGATGCTTTTTTTTGCCTCGCCCGAAGATTGTGAAAGACGGCATGCGGCATATGCGGCGGACAAAAAGTAAGGTGACTTTAACCAGTTATGTAGTATATGCAGTAGTCTAATTCATGAATGGATGGTTGCGCCACAAACATATGCCTAAAAGGGAATATTCAGCGGGCAGCTGGACTGTATGTGCAGATAGTGAAAAAGTTTGTGGCCAAAAGAAAACACCTTGATGTTTCTTTTTCTTTACCCTTGAAGAGCAATGCATCAAACTTCGGCTTCAGCAAAGCGCAGCTTGACTTTGTTTATCTAATTGCACTATTTATTGGAAATAAAGGCGCAACTCGACAATTGCTCTCGTATCGGATGGCACTTGCTAGAGGCGCAAACCAATATTTTGGTTACCAAATTTAATATGCAGAAATGCAAAAGTTCGAAGAGGCCTGATATCCCTTTTTGGAATGATAAACGCGCAGCATTAAAAACATCGCGCGACTTGAAAAGATCTTTCAGCGTGGTAAGTGGGCGCGCGCAAGAATCCTCTTCCTCGTAAATACGTTATTTCTGTTTGCAGAAGAACCTTAAAAGCCATGGAGATGAAGAACAAAACAGGAACATATGAAAGAGAGGTTTTGCGACTGCTTGTTTAGATACATTTTTTTAGCCCAGCATATGTACACGTGGTCTTTTTATTTATGCAGGGACATTCTGCATTCACGCGCGTGTCGCCTATGATACTGCATATAAAATTGATAAATGCTCAGCTTCACTGGCGTGCAAACCAAGTATGAAAAAGAGTCTAAGCAACTTTCGATGCACCATGATGCATTTCCAGCAGAATTGTATGACATATTTACATAGCTTGTATTGAAATTCTAATTGGTTCCGTTCTCCTTAAACAGAGTGACAAATAGGTGTATTAAAAGATGAGAATGAAACGGGTTCAGACGTATCATCCTACAACACTACAGAAAGATTTGGCTATGCTGATTTTGTAATGCATTTACGTAGAATATTCATGATTTTCATCAAGAATGCTGTAGCGGATCCCATGAATATTTCGGTATGGAGCTGGACAAAATCTCCTCTTGTGAAGCAAAAAGCATCCAGTGCTTTTTTGGCTCGAGTGGGCTCATGTTGTCCTCACTCAATACATTGATGAGCGGATGCATGAATGGGTTGCCAAGTGTGGGTGTAGGTGGCTCATTTGAGTCTGTGCCTGCTGTAAACGAAGAGGGTGTATACTCTGAGCCATACTCAGAAGAAAATGTGCCATGGGCTTCTTTGAAGCTCAAAGAATGCGCTTCTAGCAGGCTGGTTCTATCATGCAGCTTCTTTTGTGTCAAGAGAGAGTCCAATTCCGTCTGGTACACCTCAAAAACATCTTTAAAATCAACCTGTTGTTCAGAATTTTTTAATTCTTCCTTCTCTTCCCCTTTCTTCTCTTCTTCGTCACCGCAATCCAGTTCATCTGAGCTAAAAAATGCATAAGACTCAATTAGAGAGTTCAAACTGATTTCGCTCTTCGTTGAAAATCTACGAGAGCAAGTCTCCCGTGGTCTCCCATTCAAAGCGTGCTGGAGCGATTTCAGGCTCTGATTAAGGTATGACAGATACTTCATGTTGGACACTTGATAGGGTGCATTTGAAGGATGAGTCAATGTACTGCCACGAGTCAGAGACGTCCCGGGTATCGGTGGAAGAGGAGCAGTGGGTGAAAATGAATTATTTCTTGCAGGTCCACCATTCGCAGGGATTCTTATAGAGCCCCCCACCAAAGAGTCTGCGATAGCCATATCATTTGGAACTGTGTCGCCGCTTTCCACGTGCAATTTCCGGGTGCAGTGACTATCTATGTAATCGCCAATGATGTTAACAGATTGACGTTTTGCAAGCCGAAGCAAAGCCTGGACAAACTTATCCAAGCCAACAATCACCGAAGTTTGTGCACTTGCCGCAATTTTGCTTTGCATTGTGTTGGGTGAGTTGGGCGAGTTCGCCATGATATTTTTTGGGAGCTCCAATTGTTGTACGCCGCCTATACCGGCAGAGACATGAAGAGAGTGCAAAGCCACAAAATCTTCAAAAAACATAGCGCAGTATGTCCGTCGACCTGAATGGAATCTAGCATCCATTCGATACCAGAAATTGTTACTGCCACTCAAGTATGCGCATTTGATCTTCACATGTGATACACTATTGCGCATCATAGACTGGGCCTGGTAGTCATTGAGCCATTCCAATGAGACAGGTCTTTCAGAATCATTGACTGAAATCTCGAGGTACAGTGCCGGAACCAATCCTTCGCCTATTTCATGTATCCTCTGCACCATTAACCAGCCATTGCCAGGTCGCTCAAGCAACCTTACATTATCCCCACGTCGGAGTGATAATTCACGTTTGCACAGTGCCTCAAAGGTGTACTTTGCCCGAAGAACAACAGTCCAGCCTGGAGATCTAGTAGGTATAAATTTTGGCAGCAGTTGCGTTGGAACAGACACGTGCAAGGGCAGTGAGATCAGAAGCTTTTTGTAATTTCTGACTGACTTTGGTGATTTTGATGTAAAAAGGGTTGCAGACATTCTGGACACTCCATATATAGTCGGTCTTGCTGGAGGTAATCTCCGGTCTAGGCTAAACTTTTTGATGGAAGGTTGGTGGTATAGTGACAATGTGGCTTTCTTCTTGATGAAGAATATTATTTCTGAAGTCTGGTACTGTAGGTTCCGATTTATATCCTCTCAAGCACAAAGAGTTATGCTTGCCAGATCTCTCAGTGCTTCTTGCGTTCTGCCTTGCGACGTCGTTGTTTTGCTCAGCTCCTCGAAGAGGCTATATGGAACAGATGGTTTTCTAGAATCTTAAGGAGTAGGCTAACAAAAGAATGAAAGGCCAAAGGGCTGGGAATGAATTCTGATTGCGAGCTTAATTTTAAGGGCCAAGACTCGGCACAAATAAGATGTCTTTGTTTCTTTTTCATCAGTGGATTCGCGGCTATGAATGCGGTCGGCCTGTGTTGACTTTTGCATTACGTATACCCGAATGCGTTATGCACTTGCGCGCGATGCATTCTGCATGCATATACAAATATGTGTGCAGGAAAAAACAACGCACTCCACGAAACAACTTTCGCGCGGCAGGATTCTTTTTTGTCAGTTCCATGAATAAACTACCAGAGACGTTTCACAATTCTCAAAGAAAGAATATAGAAGAATATGAGAAATCAAAGCTAGCCCGTTGTTTTTTTTTTTAACTATTTTTGGAATGAAAAAATTCAGTCCTCTTTGCTATTCGTATCACTGGGTTTATGATCCTCTGCTCTTTTGAGCTTTGATTTTAATGACGCTATCATCTTGCCCTTGCTAGTGCGATAAAGTAAGTTAAGCTTTCGGCCGTTATGGGGCGGGGGCGCAGCGAATAAGATTTCCTCACAGAACTGGCTCTTAACTTCTTATCTGTCACTTGCTCTTTGTTGGAATTTTTATCCTTGCGAATTGTCGCATGATACTTAAATAAACTAAATGCTGAGATGTCTTTCATAGCCGTTTAATATAAAGCTTTTTGGCCCAAATTCATTATTTCGCACGGGTAAATATTAGAAAATATTCCAGGAATAATTTATCAAAATCAAATTCATCCTAAAATGCAAGCCTTATGTTTTCTAACTCACTTCTGACAGACTCTGTTAGCCAAATTTTCTGTGTTCCGCTTTCTTTTGACCGACTCTCTTTTGGCCGACTCTCTTTTGGCCGACTCTCTTTTGGCCGACTCTCTTTTGGCCGACTCTCTTTTGACCGAAGAGTGAACATACACAAAAGGGGAAAGGATTCACTCAATTGGCTCGAAAGCGTGAGAAATTGAAATCAGCTTCTTGGCCTCGTTGCCTGAATTCAACGTTCGGCCTGTCCCACGACCCCCGTAGGCTCATCTAGACCTGGCTTATGGCTGAAATTCACAAAATAGGGGTTCTATTAATTCAGACAGGAAGCAATGATTAAAAATACATGATGTAGAAAGAACTAAAAGTACACTAGCCGAGCTGCCTCGTCTATAATCACGTGATAAGCAAATACACGGTGTCCGACTGAAGAATTGTCTTTATCACGTTCAAACCAGGAGAGTCGATTTCTTCGTACGCCCCAGATTCTTCCAAGCGGATGAAAAGATTGTTGTACACAATTTTCAGATAGATGGCTGCCTTGAAATCTTCAACTGTCATATTTTCAGCAATGATGATACGAACCACAACGTGGTCACTAGTCTGTGTCTTAATTTCACAACGAGTCAGCTTTCCCTGTTCTGATATCAGCGATTTGCAGGATTTCGGTGTACCAAAAGGCCCCTTGTGAGGTATAAAAGTCGGAGCCGACATTGGTATTGATGTGCTTTGGTGAGATGAAGACATTTTCTGACGGATCTGGCTTTCAGAATCGCCATCAGAATACACGGAGCCAGGTGAGGTCGCGGGAGACTCTAATTTCTGCAGCGGACTTTGCAAATCCAGCAATTCGGTGGGAATCCGTTTAATTGGTGTGGTGTATGCAGACCCTGCTTTGTTTGACGATGTTCCCTTGATACTTCCCGACTTGCGTGACAATGGCAACTTCGGAGAACTGGCTTGATCCAGCTCTATCTTCTTGGGTGCATGATTAGTGGAACTTACAGTGCGGGCTCTCTCTAGTTTCGAATTGCTTCTAGTGGGGTACCGTCCTTCTGAAGTTGACAACGAGCGCGCAATGTTGATTTTGGCATTCGCAGCCTGCTGGTAATGATTGTATACGTTCTTCGGCTTGTTTGGCCTGTGCGCATCTTTGGACGGCGCAATAAACTTCACTTTGTCTGGCTGCTCGTCTTTGGAGGTGTCTGACACAGCAGAAGGAGGAATTTTTGAGGCCAAAATCACAGACCCGGGCAAGATACGCTGGTTTAGGTCATCGCTCGATTCCTGCGGTGTTTCGTCAACAATAAATCCCGGCATTGCTTTGAACCCTACGTCAAGCCAGTCAACCAAAGCAGTACATATTTGAAATGTTTTTGTTGAGATTAGCTCGTGCATGTACGCACTCAACTCGCGGCATCGATGAGTGAAAAGCTCCTTCTGCTCGGTCGAATCACGCTTCTGGCTTGGAACTGGTTCGGGCAACTTGGGTAATTTCAGAATCTTTCTTAAAGTCTCGTCGCCCATCATGTTCACGTACTCTCTCAAGGAAAGATGTAAGTCGTAAAAATCCAGGTAGTACCTGCAGAGATATCCTTGTTCACCCAGGCTGTACGTGACGTCTACACGATACCAGTATCTGTTTTCGTACATAAGATAGTTTGATACAGATGCAGAAAGCGGGTAGAGCTTGTTGTTGATGGAAAACGGCGTATTGTTCTCAAGGAGCATCTGCACCTGAACGTCATTAAATGTATTTGATGCATTGGCATCATGACTCATTTCATGGAGCCACAGAAGAGTGATTGGGTTTGATGGGTCATTGACTGCGATGTCAACGTATAGTGCTGGTACTAACCCTGGGGAGGCAATCTTGTCTATGAACTCAACCAACACCCAGCCGCTCGCGAGCCGGTCGAGGAGCTTGAGAACGTCTCCTTTCTTTACTGATAGCTCGTCGCTAGACTCGGCATCAAAACTAAATTTTGCAATAAGTATCACCTTGCATCTAAGGGCTGAAGCCATTTGGCCCAAGTTGGTTGGGGCAGAAATTTTGAGATCCCGTACTCCGTGAGGGAATAGTCCAGACATGTCTTTGGTCAATTGCAGCAGACAATGAACAGAAATTAAGAAAGCTGAGATTTAAAAGTGCGGTGTTTAGCGCGTAAATGAGTGTTTTTGGAGCGAAGAAGTGGAGTGAGTACGCTATCTACGGCTCTTTTTTTTTCTCCTCGAGTTGTTTTAATCGTGTTCTGCATCGCGTAAACACGCGATTAAAGTGCATGGGCCCTGTCGCGTTTCAAGCGCAAATCCGCGCACGTGACCGCTTTTCTCGACAATATTTTTTTAAACAATTTCACAGTTGCAATATATTTGAAGATCAAAAAAATTTTGACTACAAATGAGCTTCATTAGTCAATGAGTATTGTATCCCGGAAATTAATGGCGTGCAGATTATACGAGCTTTCTGCGAAGTCTATACCCGACCGGAGTTTGCAACACAGCCGCACCATAGGGCTGTCAGATAGCAGAGTTGAAGGCAATAGTATAGAGCGTAATTTCAGTCCCATACATAATTAAACAATGCAAAGTTTTAATGTAGCTAAGTTTAGGGGAAAATCTTCCTGGGGTGACTCACATTGACTTCCAAGATCAAAGTTTCGAAGATGGTATTGATAGAATTGAGAGACGTCTCTAAATTTTAATGAGGCGCGTGGTCATTGGCAGTCTCCAAACCCTGTTTGAGCGGAAAAAAGCGACTTACTTTATACATGTTTTTGAGTAGACTATATTTTCAGATTTCTTGCACGATGAATTAATTGGAATAACAAGAACTCAATTTCAGCTTGACTTCAATTTTTAAAAAGTCTTTTTATTAATCTACTTAGTGAGTCAGCCGCGAATTCTATAAAAAAATCTAAAATAAAAAGTTTTTTTTGGGACAACATATTTTTTTCAAAATTCATTTCGAAAGAGGAATCACAAAAAAGCATACTCTCTTGACTGAAAAGTTTCAAGTATAGCAATTGAATGAACTTGTACAAGTCAACTAGAAACTCGGAACCATCGAGCTCCTTGCGGGTTCGGGATATAAAACTGGCAGCTAAAAGATATCCATGTCTAAAAGTGATTTGAGCTCCGCAGACTTCTGTCCTGGTAAAGGAAAGCCTTGTCAAGCTCTTTTTACTTAAATTAAGTATATTCACCACAAAAAAAGAAGATAGTCATCACCGATAAGGCTTATACCATGTATGTCTTTTGTTTGCAGGATAAAGCCAAAAGATATAACACAGAGCTTTTTGATGTTGTAAGGTACTATTATCTCGAGGAAAGTATCGGGCAAAGTCCATTGTATTGGCTTTTTGAATGGGCTATATATCTTGAACAGACTAAAAAACCAAACAACCCCCTTTCTGAATTTTCTAAATTTGATGTCGGATCAGTAAAACACAAATGGTATGATTTGCAACAAGGCTACCAGAAAAGGGTATACGGCCTTGTGAAACGGTCACTTAAATAATTCTTATCCAAATTCTGGTTCTAAACTTGCATCACAATTGAATGTTCGCAAGTAGGGTTCATCTGCGTTATTCTTGGCAGTATGCCGCCGAGAAGCAAGTGCTAAAAACATTCTTGTTTTTGGTTCTGTATTGAGAGCCATATCAATGTACTAATAAACAAGGAAAAGGCATGTTGGTTAGGTAGAGGAACAGTCCGGCACAACAACGCAGATGCTCCTGATCTGATCGGACGCCTATGTTCACCAAATATGATCTATGATGTTTCAAGCTGAGCAATAGGGAAAAAGAACTCTGGTCCGGGAAGCTTTGAAGACCGTTCGATCATCATATGGACATCCACAGTCCAAAACGTCTTTCGTGGCTGGGTTCAAAAAAGGGGAAGCAAACATTCAATAAACTTACTTCTAAATATGCGCAAGGGTTTCCCATCAACGCGATTGACCTAGTTCTGCTCGATGCTACCCAATTATTTCTCGTAGAAGCTGGGAGCATGTACAATCCGCACCAGGTATACTGCAAGAATCTCAAAGTCCGAACAGTATATCTTATCAGATTCCTCAAAAATAAGGGGCACAGGGAGTGTGCCGGAGATATTTCCCTACGAGTTACAGGTGTCATATAGAAAATGTGTCCAACAAGCGAACCGAAAGAGCGATGAAACCATCTCTGTCGGATTATAAAGTGGATAATATAATTCCTCTGCATCCGGCCATTTGTGCTTAACCAAAGGGAAGTGAATTGGTCTTGCTGGTACTCCAGATGGGTAGTAAAATATGTGAGGAGAAAAGAAGAAAGGTATGGGTCCAGAGGGGAGCGAGAAAAAATACCCGTGCCATGCAATGAGCGGTGTGCACATTGTCGAAAATCGCGCGATCATCTCTGCTGGTGTTAGGTAGGGCAGGGAACAGTTTCAAAAATAGCTGCAACTTCAGACCTCTTCAACAAGAAAAGAATTGTGTGTCACATTCTTGACAGTTGGCTTCGAAATATGCATTGCCTCCGCACTTAATTTTCTGCTATAGATAATGTGGCAGTGCTTGAGGCTTTGCCTGAACAATTATCGGCTGTGCGGGAAAATCATAAACAGTGATGTTTGGGACCCTGTTTTTCGCGACAATAGATGCAACAGATCATAGCCCGGGAAGCCCTATTGTGGCAATTGCACGCCAACACCATTGTTTGCCGCTTTTGGTTTTTTTGTTTAAGCTTTGCTGCGCAAACAAAGCAGTTTTGCAGGATGACGCTCCAAAAGTGCTGGATAAAGGCATTTGGATGACCTTATTCGGGCATGAAAATCCGGTCCTTCGCTTGAGAAGGCCCGCTTCAAATCGTACCATTCAAAACGCCCTGCCAAACAAAGCAGCAATGAGCCAAAACACGCAGACAAAATGCTGCAGGTCGTATCACATTTGCAATTCGTATGTACGGGAATCTTCCTGTTACCTCATCGCAGAACAATTTTCTGCAACGAAATTGTGGAAGTGGCCTGTCATTTCATGGACAGTTGAGCAGGAAAGAGTCATTCCGACGTTTTTTTTTTGACTCGGAACCCTTGGTTTCGAAGGTAGCCGAAATAGGCTGTAGAGATCTTATCCCGTGTTGATGTGCAGAAGTTGCCTGACAAAGTTCACTACAAATTCCGTGCAAAATGTAGCAGTGGGTGCAGTCAAGGCCGAAGGGACCGAGGTTCCCCACAAACACATGAATTATGTGCCATGGATCAACTTTGCCCCATGTGCTCTCATCAGAGTGAAATCAATTGCATACTCTTCTAACATGTGTTCATACCACGTGAATTCGTTCGTACCGATGAAACTAATTGGTGTTGAGATCGCCCAATTTCAAGATTTTGAATAAATGCACCCACATATTAAATTTTAAAATCCAGTATACGCTACAGAATTCTTCTTCTCCTCAGTTGAGAAAAAAAAAAAAATAATCCCCAAGCAAAATTCTCGCCGTGGTGACTCTTGCCGCAACGGAGTCGCAAAGATCACTGTCCCCTGATCCGCTCTCATGCGTTTCGAATGCATGACGAGCAAACTTTATTTCTCATACCATATTAATCAATTTCCGCGGCCGGACATCACGCTTATATTGATTTTGCTGGCATTCAATGATCTGCAAATACGTCAGAAGATTCGTCCGAGGCACATGCTAAGCCATGTGTATCTGAAAGCTTCTGCCTGTATTCCAGATCAGCAACTGGCCTACGAGCATTGGTAGGAACCAAAATTGGAAGCACATGTTTGAAGTCAAGCAGGATGGATCCCGAGTGCTGTGATGGATTTCCGGCTGTACCCAAAAACCCCGCATATATCGCTTTAAAAATAGCAATCGCTTTTACTTTCTGGGTAGAGCGAAGTTGCAGACTTGGACAACCCGCCGCCTCTTTACTTGGGCAGGTATATTCTAGTTTTTGAATGCAAGCAAGAACGAGCTACAAAATTAAAATTACTTGGCTCTCTCAAATCTATCTTATTCTGAGGAGCAGATATAGATCTAATACTAGGAAAAAAGCGTAGGAAAGGGTCCCTAATGGCTGGAGCCTAAAAATACATATACATCCAACGGAATGAAGAGTTTCTTAAAGATCACCGTATATGTGGCTTAGCAGGCTGTGTTAATCGAAAACGCTTTGAAAAGCTCTCCTCACGAGCACATTTCTTTTAAGGGAAAGAATAGTGTATATGTGGCCTTCAAGTTTGAAGCCCTGGTAGAAGTGAAACCTCAGAGAGAGAACAATGCCGCGCAATGACCCCATGACTCAGGACATTCTATGTAAAGATAAGAAAAACACTATCAAATATTTATTGATGGGCTTCTCATTTTTTCAATCCTAGTGAAGATTTAAAGTAATTCGAAAGGCCTTGTCACTGTTTTTCAAAACACTAGCGCTGATAGACAAACAACATATGATACCAACCAACGGTCGTTTCGATGACGTACCTCTGCTGGCCGTTACTACAGATGCTCGTGCATATTGGCCCGTACAGCATAATGCATATGAGATTGAATGCAAAGGCCTTTGTGCGGCGCTATTCAGTAACTGGGAGCTGCATCATAGAAGTATTGTGCAGAAGGTGTAGATTGTTTTGGCATTTATAGTTTTTCAGCTCCGCCTGGTGAACATAGGTATTAAAGTATCGAAATAGTCCCTCTTGTGGATGATCTGACAATTTAAAACTTGCACTCCCAGCCTGAGACGAGGTCTTCTATGACATCATACTAAAAATTTCGAAGTCTCGAAAGTGAAACACTACCATAGCTTGTGAGGCTGAATCTTTGCCTTGGCTTAGTTCTTGCGAAAGCCTGTCCTAGGATTCTCATTTTAACTTGATACACTTCTGACAAACAATCTACTACCAGTCTTCCATAGTTCAGACTCTCAGGCCTGTTGCCTAAACCTCACACTCATTATTTTCTCAAAATTAGGAATCAAAGCCTGAAAGCTCTACAAAATCTAGCATGGGATCACCTATATCAAGCTCAAGTGGAGCGAGGTCCTCAAATAACCAATTGTTTGTGTCCTCTTATTACAACAACCCTCAAATGGAGTTTTTGGGATCAATCGAAGGCACAAACACAAATGTAACAGGCCCGGGGGATAGCTTCATGAGGCATTATACCTCATATCAAACGAACTTGCAAGATTCTTTGTTGACTGGGATCAATTTGCAAGAAAATTGTATCCACGAGAACGCGATGCCTCTGTTACAAACTAGAGATAGGACTTTCGATCAGTTCACTTTACAAGACATTTTCAAGGAATCTCTTTTCCCACATCCCTATAACGATGTAGAGTCATCAGGACTCTCTTCCCCATCTGAGGATTGTGTCACGCATAATATGAGACTTTCTGAAAACACCTCAGCTCCAGTGTCTCCGGCTCAAACTCGAAATATGGAAATCAAAACCGAATTCACATCTGGGGCTCCTTTGATAACGAAAAAGAAGCACAAGAGGAGACAGCTTATGAATCGCTCAAGACTCGGGTGCTGGATTTGCAGGATCAAACATTTGAAGTGTGATGAGTCCAAGCCTGCTTGCAGAAACTGCATTCGTTTTGGAATTGAGTGCGATTACTCAGTAGAGCGCCCGGCTTATGTTCTGGATACCGCCCTTCGAAGACAAAAACTAGATGCTATCATAACGAAAAAACGTCGACGTTCAGAGAGCATGACAACAACATCCAAGTTGCCAAGCTCTGCTCCCGAGAATATATGCCAGACCGACTTTTCGTGTTTCCGAAAACAAGAATGGTTGGGATTCGTTGCAGACTCATGAGTGGTATCGTCGAATCTTGCGCCTTTTTATATTGTCTTATACTTTTGAACCAAAAATTCGTACAAATCATGAGGTGATCGGTAGATTGTCGAGATATGATCGATAATATTTAAGTGGCGTAGAATTCGATTCAGAAGTTGAAGGAAAACCTAAGGTATTAACAAAGTCTATCAAGCTAGTATGCATTCGCAATACGATGATGTAAGACCTAAAAATCCGTGGAAGCTGCAGACAGATCAAAAGATGAATAGAAGAGGAGGTTGTGGGTCTACATCAATTTGCTAGCATAGAACTGAATATCATTTGGTAAAGAAGCTATTTGTGCCCATAACTATGATCGACAATTAGTGGCAGCTTTTCAAATGAACCAATATGAATGAGACTGGAACTTCGAAAGACTATATTAAATTAAAACCTCACCTTCGTAAAGAATCTTTGATTTTGGTATGTGAGACAAATAGCTATAAGGAATTCGTCTCTCAAGATCTCGGCCTCCAGAATGCTCTTTCAACTCACACTCAGTTATGACATTCTCATACTTGGCATCGTCTGATGTGTGCTTACCGCGTGAATTAAATCCCCGGATAATAAAACCCGAAAACACAAGCTACAATAAACGTGATACCAAGAACCCAGACTTTGATACAGGGGAGCTAAGTATTGCCATTTACGAGAACAGTTTCAGACGGTCACTCGTCTCTGCGAAGTCCGTCCATTCATGCAAGACTTTTGACAGAATATAAGAGGCAAATATTTGCACGCACGAGT
This sequence comes from Metschnikowia zobellii, assembly GCA_939531405.1. NCBI lineage: Eukaryota > Fungi > Ascomycota > Pichiomycetes > Serinales > Metschnikowiaceae > Metschnikowia > Metschnikowia zobellii. The sequence goes on from OW618029.1 coordinate 132,724, forward strand.
TGCATATCAAATCCAAAACAGTGTAATGCATACATGAGTAATGATGGCGGTGAAAGAAATTTTTTGAGCGGCGAAAAATTTACACTTCAATTCAATCGCGAGCTTGATCTTTAACTCTAATAGCTTTTTCTTTTCGATTTAGCAGCAGCTTGTCATCCGGAAAATTTCAGGAGAAGAGCCGAAAAGTTGGAAAGTATCAAAAGTAAAAGCATACAATGTCATATTTTAGTCGCGCTTCATGAAAGACTTGGGTGGAAATCCCAAGTCCGCTTTATTAACATTGTAATATCAAAAGAAAAAAAAAACCCACGCCTCAATATATAGCCAATCTACGTTTCAATGATTCATTACCATTCAGTCAAAATAATCTTCGAAGCTCATCGCAATCATCAAATCAAATTGAAAATATAAAACGAGTGATCTATTCAAGTTTCCTTTCTGCTAAATGAGGGATTTTTCAAAAAAAAACGAGGAATTGTGGATATCCTGAACTAGAGCTGCATTCAAATCATATTGGAGACAGGGCTATCAAAATAAATAGAAATACTTCAAACAAGACTTACAGTCTGAATTTACTTAACAATATCAGAATACATTCAGAAAATTTACATTAGTTACAAATTCTTAGATTAGTATTTTTGAGAGATATTTTTGCTTGTATGGAATGTGGGCTTTAATTTGTGTGTCACGTTCGGAATGCAAATTTGGATTGCAAAAGACATAAGTCAACAGTTGAAATTATGTTTAACTTTTAAGGACGGAGTGAGGAAAAATGTGTCACATCAGTTCAGCACAATAGACACCTTGTGGGCCTACTCCCACTCAGAAACTCGAATTCGCTTGCGAAGAATAAATTCTTCTCCATCCATGCCTAATCCTGACATTTCGGTATTGCCCGATTCGAGTTCGATGTCATGTAGAAGTATCCCTCCATGCCGATACTCGATAGTAGATATGAAGTCTCCCTCGAATCCAATCCAAGGGCCATCAAGGGGATCTTTTAAGTGAGGATAGGTGTAGTCCGTAAACTGCTCGCGTTCCTCGTCGACAGTTGATGTTTTGCGTTGATGATGAACAGCCCCAGAGCCGCATGTCACAGAAAAATCTCCTTCAAGAAGCATTGAACTTTCGGTATCCTGCAGATTATTTTCGATTCCACAGACTTCCTCCATTCTCGAGGATCCAACTTGTAGTCTGGAATTCAGAATCAAGCTACTTGAGCTCGCATCGGCGCCATTTATAGCTAGAGGTGATGTTTGCAGCAGCAGATCATCATCAAATTCTTTTTCGTAGCTTTTGCCATTTTGTATTGCTCTTAATGCGATGAAGTTATGAAGTGGCAAATAGTAGCGCTCGAAATTCCAAGCCACAATTAATGTTACAAGAAATAAGGGCGTGCACAATACAGCAAGTATAATTGCACCCTCAAGCGCAAGTGTCCCACACATAAAGAGCTGGAAGATGATCAAGCCAAAAATAAGTCTTCGAAAAATCATAGGCCAAACTTTTCCAGTGGAATGCGGTGGATGAACGAAGCTGTACATCAACTGATATTTGTAAACAAAGTAACCCAAAGCGAAATAGACAAGCCCGCTTGTAACTATCTTTGTCGAGACAACAGAATAAATGAGCACAATGATGAAAATCAAGATATGTTGCGGCAAGTTGATACCGAAATCAAAAACAGGCGGAGTGAAATAAAAAAATCGATAATCACGAGGAGTTCTCAAGAAAAAGCTCTTCAAAAAGAAAAGCTTTCCAATCACGTTTAAGATGACAAAGTCACCTGCTTGAAGGAGCTTGACGGGAAACATTGCCAAACCTTGCAACAAAATCAAGTCAACATAAAATAAAGACAATTTTCTCAAAGAGCTTGCCAATTGGGAAGCAAATTTTGTGGTATCTCCGATAGAAGTAAAGTAGTCCCACAATGTTCCTGTGATGGTGAAGACTAGAAATAGAATGAAGAAGATAAAAAAGAAGTTTTTCGACAAGGTCGATAATTCGACTTCACTAGACAGAGAGTATCCTTGTTTGCGGGTGAGACTGCGATAGAGATAAGGAAACGATAGGTTCATCAAAGAGAACAAGAGAGTAGGTAAGAAACCTGTAACGAAGGTGCTGAGCCATTTTGATTTGGCAATCAACTGGCCTAGGGCTGGCCAAAATTTGGAGATCGTTTTGACATCGAGCAAGGTAGACAACGAAGTCACCAAAAAGAAAACGACGGAGTAGCTGAGGATGATGATAAATGTGACCATGTAAGACTTCGTCATCTTTTCATTGTAGGACAACTTAAGGTTTTCCCAGTAGATATCTTTTGCAGCTGGGGCCAAAGAGACGGCGAGCTTGTAGACTCGGGGGTCTAGAATCGTCTGTGCCGCCATTTGAGCAGAAGCAACGGAGTCCATAGTTACGAATGCCGAATGGAGTAAACTATAACCCGACTCTTGTACTGGATATGTGGACAGAGCCGAGTTATACTTCCTTTGAGCCTCTCTAATTTCGCGGTCGAGGGCATGCAATTGTTGCGAAAATGCATCGATCCTGTTCTTTGTAGCTTGTTTTGACGGGGAGTTGAGCGCTTGCCCGTTTGGCGCGTTTTCCGGAAGAACTCTTGGGAGGCGGTCGGCATTGTACAAGTCTATTTTCAATCCGAAATAGCGCGAGTACAATTTTTCCAAGGTCGCGATAAGAGTAGCCCTGCGCTCGAAAAGCTTTTCTAGCGGGGCCCAGTTGTAAATGAGCTTGACGCTCTCGACGCGCCCGATGCCCAAGTCCTCGATAAATGTTTTCAATACGGCCGGGTCGTTGTCCTTGATGATTTTCCTCGGGATGCCATCGATGCGAATGGTGCGGTCGGTGATTGAGTTCTGCGACGCCAAGTATTTCTGGCGGGTCCTGATGATGATCTTGGTGTACTGGAACAACTTGACGTAGACGATGGTCAGAAAGAGGTACGTGAAGACCGGGTACACCCACAAGAAAGACGGGAAATGCTCGTCCAATGGCGGCGGTTTGCTGGAGTTGAAGTCGAAGACGACCAGCCAGACGATGTTGTCCTTGTCGTAGTTGCCTGTGAAGTAGTAGCGGAGCGGGCTCAAGACCAATGCCGACATCACCAGGAGCAAGAAAAAGACGCGGATCCCCAATTTGAAGAAGCTCAACACGACAAACGCGTCGAGACCCGAGCAGGCCAAGACCTCCTCGTCCGAGATTGCCAACACGGCGCCCACCCAGCGGAAGAGGTGATTGGGAAGCTGGCGCCGCTGGATCAGCGATTTGCGGAGCGTGCGCACCGCGTACATGTGGGGCCACTTCCTGCGGAGAAAGCAGAAAAGGAGGAACGTGGACGTGCCGATCACGAGCGAGAGCGCGAGCTGGGTCTTGAAGACCCGCAGCTGGCTCGGGCCGTAGATGCCGTTGTCGTCGCCGGCAGAGATCATGTGCGCAGTCGGCTGCTGGGTGTGTTTTGTGTGCTAGGCATATTGGGCGTGGCCCCATGGCGCGCGCGGCCCGGACCCTAGGGCCGTCTGCGCGTACCCCCAGGCCCGCGCGCGGGCAACGGGGCCGCCACCTTGTTTGGGCGAGAGTATGGAATGAGACGAGCGACAAGATGAGAGACAAGAATAAGCAGCCAAACGAGACCAAAAAGGATGGAGAAGAAAACCGGTGGCTTGAAACAGACTTTGAGGCAGGGTTTGAGGCAAGATCCGAAGCAAAAAAAAATTTAAAAAAATAAATCAGAGCCGGACCAAACCGGGTAAGCAGGGAAGCAGGCGAGGGCCCGGCACCGCGGCGCAGACGTGCTGGGCGCACCCGCACGCTGGGTTGCGGGCCCGAGGCTGGGCGGGGCCGCCGTGCAACATGACCCACTATCAGATAAAACCAAAAAAAAAAAAAGAAAAATGCTTCAGCTTCTTCCCTGCTCTTGTAGCAATGGATCATAGTGCCTCATTTGTTTGTTTGTGCTTTCCTTATTGGTTTTAGGGTGTTGGGATGTTGCAAATTGGCAGAACACCTAGGAGGCGATTTGGTTCAAGCCTGGATGTTTGCTGGGTCTTGGTGAAGTATGCCATTGGCGGGATCAAACTCACCTAGAAAGGTCAAACTACTAGTACCAAAAGGAGAAAAGAAAAAATATATAAAATAGATTACCAAGGCAAGCGGGATTGCAAGACTTGTTTAAAGCATCTCCTAGGGCGGCTGCAACGGGGTCTGCAAGTAAAGCCAGGCTTTGTTCAATGCCCAGCATCAGCAATACCTGTGCAGTCATCAGCGAGTGGCGCTGAGACGTCCTAACTAGACCGGCCCAATTGCTCCTTTCACAATCTTGGGTTTTTTTTTTTTTTGTTCTTGCTGATATGTTTTATTCCATCCATCCATCCCACCTGGTTCCAAGGTTCCCTCCGCGTGGTGGAGAGCGCGCCGCGGGCCGCGGCCAACGTGCTCGCCCCGCCCACTAGACACCAAAAAAAAAAAGGGACCGAAAAAAAAGGACTGAAAAAAAAAAAAAGACTGAAAGCAAAAAAAAAAAACTCGCACCGGGCCGGCAGGCGAGCGCGCGCGCACCAGAGACCTGTGCTGATACTCGCCTGAGCGGCGGAACAGGTTCTCACGCCCTCTTCCTACAGACGTAACCCCCCTCAGCGCACACAGCACAAAATGGCGGACGCTTACGTGGTCGTGCAGCTTGCAACCACCTTTGAGAAGCCGGCCGTGTACGTGCCCCGGGACGCGTGTGAAACCATCGCGGTCTCGTGGTGCACCGTCGACGCCCGGACGCTTGCGACACTGGCGCGCCAGTCCGTGATGGTGAAGCCCCTGAACACGCCCGTGACCCCGGGGTGCGTGCTGCGGTACAACCTCCAGTGGGACGACGTGAAGGGCGGCGCGAGCTTCCAGGACGCGGTCGCGCAGTTCGACCGCGTCCTCACGGCCCAGCTCGCGGGGAAGGCCTTCTCGTTCGTCACCGCCGACGTCCGTGGCTTGCGCGTGCTGCTTCCGCGCGAGGCTCGCGACAAGGGCGTGGTGTTGCCAGCGTACTTGCAGCACCCGCGCGTGTTCGACTTGCTCAACGAGTACCTGAAGTGGCAGGCCGTGCACCCGGAGGCGTTGAGCTACCCGGCCTCCAGCTTGGGCAACGCCATCACGGCGCTCGGTGTCGACGTGGGCCCGCAGTGGAACGAGGACGCGCAGGACGACTACACCGTGGCCGTCGCGGCGCACGCCGCAATCTTGGTACAACTCTTGAAGAAGTCCGTGCCCGTGGAGGCACACCCAACCGTGTTGACCAAGCCGTACGACACGGCGCTCGACGCCAAGACCTTCTTGGCCGAGCGCTCTAAGATCTTGCACCTCTCGAACTTGCCGGCCGACACGACCCACGCTGAGCTCGAGGCGTGGTTCTCCCAAACGGGCGTGCGCCCGGTCGCGTTCTGGGCGTTGAAAAGCCCGGAGACCGACCCCAGGCCACCAGGCCTGCAGGGCGGCGCACTCAAGACTAAGAGTGTCGCCGGCTTTGCCGTGTTTGCCAAACACGAAGAGGCCGCAGAGGCCTTGTACATGAACGGACGCATCTTGATGGACAGGGTCGTGGAGGTGCAGGCCTCCTCGACGAGGGTGCTCGACCGCGCGTCCAACCTCCTCGCACCGTTCCCCCCGCTGAAAAACCGCCCGCGACCGGGCGACTGGACGTGCCCGTCTTGCGGCTTCTCCAACTTCCAAAGGAGAATCGCGTGCTTCCGGTGCTCGTTCCCGGCAACCTCCGCAATTGCCATACAGGAGCAGATGTTCGCTAGCCCCAACGGCGACGGACCCGCAAATGCTGGCGGCACCAATGCGAGAAAACTCAGACCCGAGGAGCGACAGGCTGCGACTGGCACCGGCGGATATCAGGACCAGTACCAAGGCTTGGCAGGCGGCGCGAAGAACTACAACAACGGCTACACTCACAACCTCGCCCACAGCCACGGTGCTCACAACCAGCGGTCGCACTACGGAAACCAGGTTCCGTTCCGCGCAGGAGACTGGAAGTGCATCAACATGTCTTGCCAGTACCACAACTTTGCCAAGAACTTGTGTTGCTTGAAGTGTGGCGCATCAAAACCGGCTATGCTGATGCAAAATGGCGCATCGAACAACCACAGCAATGGGAACCACCCAGCCGTTGCAAACCCTGGCACGGGGCCCTTGCATTCGGTCAACAACACTGCCGCGGCTATTGCGGCCGCCACGGCGAGTGGCCAGCCTTTGAACTTGAATAATAGTTTTCTTGGCTTGCAACAACCTCTGCCCCACCAGTCGCGCCATAGCACAAGCTCGCAGTCATCATCGTCATCGTCGCCTATCCACAGCAACGGGCTCTACTCAAACATATCTCATTTACAGCAACTCCAGCTCCAACAGGGAAAGAGTCAGAACAATACGAGCTTGTCGCAGCACATGGGGATGATGTCCATGCAAGGGCATTCCGGCTCGTCTGGAGCACATGGAAGACAAAGACAGTCTAATTCTGCAAGTAGCTCGCCCGGCTTGCATGTGCAACAGGGATATTCATATAAGGGTTCCCGGGATCTTGGGGATGGAGGCGACGGAGGTGCTGGAAGCGGCAATGGGATCGGCGTCAGCTCTCTCAGCAATCAAGTCAGCTCTATGAGCTTGAATCATTCATAGACCACGTGTCTTACAAGGCGCTGAAGGATATGCTTGGGGGGAATCATGTCTCTCTCTAGCTTGCGCTTCAAATTTGGACATCATAGATCTGTGTCGAAACGGCACTTGTGTTTGGTTTTGAAAAAACCGTTAGAATTTAAGGAAGGTGGGATTATATTAGAGGCAATTTGTTTAAGGTGTAAGCAAGGTGCTTAGGGTTGGGTTTATAGGTATGCCTGGATTGATGGGTGCGCTAAGAGTGCCATTCAAGAAAATAAATTAGAGAGACTCGAAAGCCACAATTTCATGGACATGAAGCTCGCGGGGCAAGTTGACTTCAAGCTATATATGTGGTACATGTGTGAAATATATGTGTGGATATAATAGCCAATCTTGGCTAATTTTAAAGCATGCTTCTGTACAAAAAGCTTGATTTGTAGTTGAGGGCTGAAGGATATAAGGGTTTGACTAGTAGTGAATCGATGTGGTATTTAAAGAGAACTTCTTTTCTGGGTCGAAGACTCTAGTGTTTTTGTTTTTCTTAGCAGGCCTGGTGAAGGAGGTTTCAGTCTCAATTGGGCCAACCTCGAATATTAAACATCATGTTCGTGGTGAAAATCGCTGATGGTGGAGACGACAAATTTCGCACCCTTCTATGTCTGGCAAAAGGAAGGGTGAAGCACCGTAAAATGACACACCGAGTCAGAGAGTCTGTAACGAAGAAAAAATAATATTAAAAAAGAAAAAACACTTGAAGTAAAACCGTATGAAGATTCTAGAGGTGATGTATCTTCATAGTAAAACGTCCTGTTTTTATCCGGCCCATCATGCCCAAACAGGATTAGGCATAGAAGAGGATCGACAAAATCAGATGCCAAGAAGAGCAACCAGAGAGCATCCTTTGTTGGCCTGAAAAGCCCAGTTTCCCAAAACCTGAATCAGCGCAACATCCGTGCCGGAAATTAAGATACGATCTGCTCTTCAACTCGCATGCCTGGGTCTTGCAGTCTTGCATCCGCGAGTCGCGTGCGAAAAGACCACGTAATACCAGGCCCGTCCACGCACCAATAAACAAGAACCAGCTCGATATTGCGCCATCAATTCAAGCAGCCGAAAGATTTCACGGAACAGTGCTCAAAATGCCAGACAAGTACTCAATCATCCTTCCCACATACAACGAGCGCAAGAACTTGCCGATTCTTGTTTACCTTTTGGACAAGACGTTCAAGCAGGCCAAACTTGATTGGGAAGTTATCATCGTTGACGACAACTCGCCCGACGGCACGCAGGATGTGGCGAAGAAACTCGGTGCTGTATTTGGAGAGCAGCACATTAAGTTGCGTGCCAGAGCGGGAAAATTGGGGTTGGGAACCGCCTATGTCCATGGCTTGCAGTTTGTGACAGGCAACTTCGTCATCATCATGGACGCCGACTTTTCCCACCACCCGGAGGCGATCCCAGAATTCATTGCCAAACAGAAAGAGGGGGGCTACGACATTGTCACGGGTACGCGTTACGCGGGCAACGGCGGGGTATACGGCTGGGACTTGAAGAGAAAGTTGGTCTCGAGGGGTGCCAACTTTTTGGCTGCCACTGTGTTAAGACCAAATGTGTCGGACTTGACCGGCTCGTTTCGCCTTTACAAGAAGGAAGTGTTGGCCAAGGTCATTAGTGAAACAAAATCAAAGGGTTACGTGTTTCAGATGGAGATGATGGTGAGAGCCAAGGCCCTTGGCTTTACTGTGGGCGAGGTGCCCATCAACTTCGTTGACAGAGTGTATGGCGAGTCCAAGTTGGGCGGTGACGAAATTGTTCAGTACTTGAAAGGTGTCTTTTCCTTGTTCATTGACGTCTAGGCCTCGTCTGTTTGGCAGAATGCCGTTAGGAGGATAAAGTTAAATTGGTATTGAAATTAGTTTTGCGTCTTTGCTTGCAAGGCCGGGCAAGACTAATGCATATGAAAGTAGGGTTGTGATGAAAACAGAACCATGATGAGCATGTGGAATGGCATGTCCCATGCCGCAAACCTATAGTGCACCTAATTAAGAGATCGCTCAGATGTGTTCAAAAAATCCGCACACATCCTAAAATTATATACCATTTAGATCAAGCTACTAGGGCCGTTTGCCTTGATCGCAATGTGTCCGAATCAATATCTTGTGGCGGGAAACCTTGTAAAATGAACTTCGTGTCAGAAATGCAAGCAAAAAATTAATATTCCTCAGGAGCTACATGATGAAAATAATCTCACACTGACAATAAATTCAATTTGTGCCCAAAATCAGAGTGATGTGGCTTTAAAACCCGATAATCTTTGGCCCTTCTTGGGTACTTATTTATATTATGCACGCCAAAAAGAATCAAGGGTTTTCAAAGTTTTTCACTGTTTATTATCAAGACATTCCTTAAAGCAACTCTTGGTCTTATGATGAATAGGCTACATGTTGCCAGATTCTGGCACTGATGGGTAGAACCTAATTTATGAGGTCTATATTTCAATGCCCAAGACATTTGCCCCCAGAAAGATTAGCTAGTAGTAGATTCGTGTCGCAAACATTACATCACAAGTCAAAAACAAGAAAAAGCCGGAATCCTGGTCAGATGCTAGTTCGTTTCTTGTATAAACCTACGGAACGTACTGTCTAGTAAAATATCGGGTTATGCGACAGATCCTTACTGACTAGATATTAGCCGAGAGCCCCATGGTTTATAAAATTTAATCAGGATTCGGCGCCATCATTTTATTCCCAGAAGCCTCTTTTCTTTTAACATGAGCTCGGAGCATGTATGCCCCAATTCAGGAACATTGCCTTATAATTTCGCTTATCTCGTTGAGCAAGGTCCTTTTGCGAGCACATTGGCTGGCTCAGGAAGATGCTAATAGAGATAATTTTAAAAAGCAATGCTAAAAAACAATGGAAAAAATCTAAAATCGTGACAGAGCTGCAGAATGGATCAATTTTGTTCGAGTGCCTATGGCGTATAGAGCAATTGAGGGCTTGCTAATCAGATGCGGCCTGCAGATGATCAGAACTTAACTATTTATTCCCTCTCGTGCGAGCCATCTGAGAGCATTTTCGCCGAGAATAAGCGAAAATGCGCTAACATGGTCGATTTGATCATCTGTGCTTCACACACACTGTAAGTCCTTCCTGGTAAATATTTTCTAGAATGTTTTTGCTGATGCCGTAGACCCACTTTTCTTTTACCATGTCTTTTCTCAAAGAACCGTTCAGCCGGTTGAAGTGGGGTTTCATTCCGGTCAGAAGAATCGTCGACGAGGATATCGACTCACAAGACCTGGAAGTCGACTCAAAGGAGTCTCTTCAAGAAAGTAACTATGAGAACCTGGAATTGCAACTCGACTCCGAAGTCATTGAGTACCGCGACGAGGCCAACCGGCCCTGGTGGAAGTTCTTTGACGAATATGAATATAGATTGAGCACGCAAGCACGGACGGGTCGGAAATGGTATAAGTGGTTTGATGAGAATGACTCGCCAGAGGAGCGCAAGTTGCACTTCAAGATTGATATATTGCTCACATTATATGCTCTCATCGCATATTGGGCCAAATATCTAGACCTGACTAACTTGAACAACGCCTACGTGGCCGGCTTGAAGGAGTCTCTTAATATGTCTGGCAACGATTTGGTCAACACACAAGTGCTTTTCTCAGTTGGAAACATCATTTTTCAGCTTCCCTTCATCTATGTGTTAAACGGCCTACCACTCAACTACGTCTTGCCCACTTTGGATATATGTTGGTCTCTCTTAACAATTGGCGCTTCGAAAGTGAATACACTCAATCAGCTAAAAGTTATCAGATTTTTCGTGGGAGCATTTGAATCACCTTTATATTTGTCATTCATGTACTTGATCGGTACGTTCACCTACAATCCCGCAATGCTTGCGAGGAGAACTATGATCTTCTACTTCGGTCAGTACTTGGGTATCTTGACTTCTGGTCTTATTTCGGGTGCCATTGTGCGCAATTTTGATGGCGTGGGTGGACTCGATGCTTGGCGCTGGATTTTTATAATTGATGGAATTCTTTCGGTTGCTGTGGGGATACTCGGTTTCTACATGCTTCCTGGAACCCCAACAGACTGCTACTCGATATGGTTGACTGACAATGAAATAAGATTATTGAGAAGAAAACTCAAGGAAAACCACACTGCGGGAAGGCCGCATATTGATTTGTTTAAGTCTCTATTCTCTTGGAACATATGGAAGCTGATTCTTACATCTTGGGAGATATACGTGATCACAGTCTGGATCTTTCTTGTTTGCAATAACAGCAGTGGAGTTTCAGGAGCTTATATCTTATGGCTTGACTCATTAGACCGGTTTAGCGCTGGTAAGCTTCAGGATCTCTCTGCGTTGACACCGGGACTTGGCATTATATGGCTCTTCCTTACTTGTATGTGGGCAGACTTGCTTCAACTGAGGTGGTCTGCCATTTTAGTATCGCAGGCCTTCAACATTCTCGGTAACGTTATTTTGGCAGTGTGGAATGTGCCAGAAAGCCTCAAATGGTTTGCTTGGTGTCTTCAGTACTTTGGATGGGCAATGGCACCAATTCTGTACTCGTGGCAAAACGAGATTTGCCGCAGAGATGCTCAAAAGCGTGCCGTTGTATTGGTGACAATGAACCTGATGGGCTCTGCATCATTTGCTTACATGTCAGTTCTCGTATGGAAGACAGTCGAGGCGCCACGTTTCTTAAAAGGTTACTCTTTCACTGCGGCATGCGCTTTTGGCTTGTGTATTTGGACATTCGTGGTATTGTATTTTTACAAAAGACAAGAACGCATGTACGCGAGGCAGAATGGTATTGTTTTGTACAACTCAGCCACTGATCCTGAGCCAGTCCAGATTCATGTTAGCAACTCAGATAGCGATGAAAAGAAGTCCGAATAGTTGAATGTGGGAAAATCCTGATTTATAAATTCAGTAGAATTATAGACTTAATATTAGCAGATGTCGCACCAAGAGCTGCGACGTCTTGAGATTGAGAAAAGCACCATCAGATCAGAGTTCTAAGTTTCACTATGGCTCATATGAAGGAGCCGGCGGGCTATGCGTGATAGTTCTTTTCACATTTTCGAGTAGGCGCTGAAGCAGATGATACGTCATTCTAGTATTCTAGTCTCTCAAGAGAACGGGAGATGATCTTTCGAATCAGTTTGCTAGGGCTGACAGGAACTAAATCAAGTGACTACACAACGATTCGAGAAGTACGCTTAAAAAAAATTGGTACCTTTTGTAGCAATATCAAAATACACTAGACTATTCATGCAGATACAAAATCTACAGACCTTTGCGTGGCCGAATATCTCATATATCTCAAATAACTGAAATACGTTCATGGCTCCTAACTATTTTGATTCCCAACAAAAAGTGACTCTGAACGTGCAAGTGATCAAACTTGTCTTTGACGACCCTATAAACGACCCTCACCACTATCTCTATAGAGACAGGTAGTACGCCAAAACCAAACAGTTTTACACCTGTGCACCATATCAATCTGTGAGACAGTTGAAGACGCGACTTTCACAAGGGAACGACCAATTCGACCTTTAACATACATATTGATATATATATATATATATTTAAACACATATGACCCATCTCCATGGCGAAAGACACTTACCTTAAGAAAGTGCTTGGAGAAGAAAGATTCAATGCCATTCGTTTGGCGAAGATCTTGATGGTCGGCGCCGGGGGTATAGGCTGTGAGCTTCTCAAGGACTTGCTATTGTCTGGTTTCGGCGAAATTCATATCGTGGATTTGGACACGATTACGTTGTCCAACCTTAATAGGCAGTTTCTATTTAGGCATAAAGATATTGGAAAGCTGAAGTCGCTCACTGTTGTCAAGGCAGTGGAAAGTTTCAACTATTTCAACGCCAAGCTAGTGCCACATCATGGCAACGTCATGGACACGGCTCAATTTCCGGTGGAATGGTGGGCACAGTTTGATTTTATTTTCAACGCGTTGGATAATGCAGAGGCACGGAGACACGTGAACAGAACCGCATTGTTTTTGCACAAACCGCTCATGGAATCAGGCACCACGGGCTTTGACGGACAAATACAGCCTATTTTCCCCTTTTATACCGAGTGCTATGAGTGTCAGCAGAAGGAAACACCTAAATCATACCCTGTATGCACCATTAGGTCGACGCCCTCGCAGCCAGTTCATTGTATCGTATGGGCCAAAGAGTTTTTGTTCACACAACTCTTTACATCGACATCCGAAAACGAGCTCGGGGCATCAGACTTGCGCAAAGAGACAGATGACCCCAAGGAAATTGAACGTATATTGCTGGAAGCCAACGAGCTTTCTAGCTTAAAGAAACAAGCCGCGAGTCCTGATTTCCCCGTAAAACTCATTCAGAAGATCTTCCACGACGATGTCACCAAGGCCTTGCAACTCGAGAGTCTCTGGAAGACAAGGCGCAGACCCGAACCGTTGCAGTTTTTGAAAGATTACCAGGAAGACTTGGAAGAATTGACCAAGAAGCCCGAAAGTGTCAGTTTACTCATCAACGACACGGAGGTATGGTCAGTATTGGAGACCTTATACGTGCTAGTAAAGTCAACAGGTAAACTCCAGAAACGTATGCAGCTGGGAGAGATGGAAATCATGTTCGACAAGGATGACGAGGACACGTTGAACTTTGTGGCCGCCGCAGCCAACTTACGCTCGAGTGTTTTTCACATCGAGCCCAAGTCCAAGTTTGATATCAAGCAGATTGCCGGGAATATTATTCCTGCGATTGCCACTACAAATGCCATAATCAGCGGGCTCTCTAATTTGGCTTCTTTGATTTACTGGAAACCAAACTTTGCCGCAGCTGATGCTAAGGTTACTTTCATCAGTATTAAGGAGAACAAGCGCGCCACGTCTGCGCTGGTGGAGGCACCAAATGCAAAATGCGCCAGTTGCGGAATTGTGAGCAAAGGGCTTGCGGCCATGACAAAGAAATGTCTTGAGATGCCGCTCAAGGAATTTCTTGACATGGTGAGGGACAAGTACGGCTACTCCGACGACGTGTCGGTCATTGTGGGAAAGAACAAGTTGGTCTACGACGTGGATTTCGACGATAATACTGAGCGTAGTCTTGCTGATCTCGGCGTGTGCGCCAATGAGACAATTCTTATCCAAGACGATGCAGACGAGTACGAGAATTTGGAACTCATGGTTTGCGCGGGCGAGGGCCAGGTTGTGTTGCCAGACATTCGGCTTCGCACGAAAGTCACAGACACTCAAAGCACCACAGAGCCCCACAGTGATGTTGCAGACGAAGTTGTGGAATGCGCTGATGATGCCATAATTATCGAGGACGAAGAACCACCCACAAAGAAAAGAAAGGTAGACAGCAATGTCCTGGAAGTTTTATAAGCAGAGCGCGTTTAAGCGAGAAACGCGCATGAATTAAAAAATAAAACACACCACACCCCCCAAACTGATACATTCACACACCCACGAAAAAAACCAAAGAATACAGAATGACTCACAGACCTTTGGTAAATACCGAAGCCATTGTGGTTCGGCTGCTCGGCCGACTCTACCAGAGAGCACGAGACGTTGCTAATTTGCAGCCGTGCATACCGACCTGCATATATAACACCCGTGCACCTTGAGGAAGACGACTAGCAAGTGACCCGGTGAGGACCGAGTTCGCTCTGCTTTTCACCACTGACCCCATAGAACTACACCACACAGCATGTCTTGGAACGCATACACCGAAAGCCTTCTTTCCACCGGCAAAGTCGACAAGGCCGCCATTTACTCTGTCGCAGGCGACTCGCTTTGGGCAGAGTCAGGCGGGTTCCAGATTGCCGCACAGGAAATCACCAACATTGCCGGTGGGTACGCGGACGCTTCTCAATTGCAGGCCCACGGCTTACGTGTCGAGGGCGAGAAGTACTTCTTGTTGAAGTCCGACGAGCGCTCCATCTACGGTAAACAGGAAGACCGTGGTATCATTGCCGTGAAAACCAAGCAGGCCATTCTTGTTGCTCACTACCCATCCGGAGTGCAGGCACAGGACGCCACCGCAGTGGTGGAGAAGTTGGCCGACTACTTGATCTCTCTGGGCTACTAAGCGTGTATGAGTCGTATAGGAACACAATATATTAAATGACGTCAATTCAATATGTATGGTACAGTTGCCTCCATTGGCGTAGGCCCTGAAGTACATTGAGCGCTTGCCCGCACGACATTTTTTTCAATTGGTGGAGCCAGTTGGCAGGACAGGAGTAATGAGCATATCTCGGATATGGAATTAATTCGGCCTCTCTTTCCGACTTTGTCATGCTCGAAGGTATCGGCGTTCAATTGCTCAATATAGCATACGATTTGACGCGCTCGCACACCCCAAAGAAAGCGGGGCCAGCGGGCTTGAAGGGGAATAAACAGCGGCGTATTTGCAGGTTGAACTTGCCAGGCTAGGCAATTGGCGGCACTCAGGAATTATCAGTGGGTTTGCACTGTTGTGTTTCCCCCGCTTATCTGCCGAACAGTCAAAGCAGACATTTCCCCTTATAACGAACATGAATCGGTGGTAATTGTCAAACCGTGGCGCGGCCCATGCTATGATCTCCCTCAGCCAAAAAGGCGTACGTGTATGCAATCTTGGTTGGAAACTGGTTACCTTCCAATCGTCCGCTTCTAAAGACTGTAGCCCTGCTTCTATTAGCGCGGTGCCCAACAAGAAAGCACACCATAGATTCGCAGTATTTGCGGCGGAAAGCCGCTTTGTCTTTCTAGGGGTTTCTTGGATTTCTAAAATGAAAGATTGTCCTGTCCCATTTGAATCCCAACAAATATATTATACCTGCCAGGCTGGCTGTCCGTGCTATAGGGACGCCAAGATGACATGACGAGTCGGGGAATAAGACCCATTTTCTCTGCTTCCAAAGACGCTGGTTGAGGCACACACTACTATTATTTAGGCTTTATACTTATGTTGTAAACTATCACATTCTATGCGGGCCGCTCCGGGACCCAAATCGCATTGAAGATTTTGCACCCACGCCAGCCGGTATACCATTGAACAACAATCATCACGCTACTTGAATATTTCCCAGACACTGGCAAGGCCTTCTGCTCGAGACGCAAATGAGCAAGGAGGTTTTTTTTTATGGAAAAGAAAAAAAAAAGAAAGAGTTATTAGAATACCTGCTTGATTAGAGACAAGAGGGGTTACGGTGCAAGCTAGTGCTGCGACAGCAGCAGAGCCCACCCGCAGCAGGGCTCACCCGCGTAGAGTCCAACTTGCCAATTGGAAACAGCCTCCGCGCATCACGTGATGCAAACCAGAACTTGCGCACCGCCATTGGCCAGTCTTTTTTCGCACCCTCGCACGCCCCCACCTCCACCACAGACAAGAGCATCTGAACCACAGGCATTCTACTAAGCACTGCAATAATCCACACAAACAGCATGTTTCGCGCCTCTTCCCGCACCTGCAGAGCCAGCTTCAAGCGGTTCTACGCCTCTGGTGGCCACCACGAAGCACCTGCCGCCACACAGACCGAGATCGACGTCACTAAGGTATTCACCATGGCCGCGTTGGCCGGCGTGTCGCTCTACTTCTACAGATCTTCCGAGACTCCTGTTGTCGAGACAGTATGCTACAAGCAATTGGAAGACAGAGACAACATGAGAAGCGACGCGTACTTGAAGCGCTACAAGACGTCGTTCATCAAGACTTTCATCCGCGACAAGGGCGGCCTCGGTCAGAACCACTTGAGAGCCAAAGCACAAACGCCCATCCCGCAGACGCTCATCCACCTGCACTCCCCATTCGGCTCCCAGTTTGGCGCCGGTATCAAGACCGACAAGTTGGGTCCAAGAAAGGAGAGAATACAGTACTTTGCTCCCTTGGAGAACTAGATCCAGCCACATCCCAAGGTAGCCGGTACAGAGTGCCAGGCAGAGCCACACACAGACTAAGCCATGACAGGACACAGTGCCTCTGCACAAGGGCCTTTTTGGCTGGGGCTCGTTCACAAGCACCTCAGTGCGCCCATTTGCATTCATCATAGAGGGGCCGCGGTCCCTCCTCTTGCTTCACCATTATTTCACAATACACGAGACGTTCACAACGAAACCAGGGAGCTGTAGATGCGATGCGTGTTTTGCATAGCCTCGTCTCTTTTTGTTACCCGTAGATTATAAAGCGCGTCAGCATACGTGCGCGAAGTGCTGGATTCAACTAGAGTCAAATGGGACAACTCTATGGGGACACCAAACTGTTGTAGAACGCCGCTTTTCAAAATTATAACACTGGCCCCTTAAAAAAAAAAAAAGAATGTGCACTGGCTATTGAAAACTATTAAACGGTTTCACAGGTTTTTGGCGAAGGTATAGCTAATGCACGCTCCGTGCGCGCCGAGCACCACGGTTGGCCGGTTTCAACTACGCGGCACTCGTTGCTTGTGGAAATCACCAAACATCATATTGTTGCACCAAAAAAATGTCCAAGATCGAGTGGAACGTAATAGTTTTTGACAAGCCAGGCACGGACAGAACCGCCGTTCGCCC
Source organism: Metschnikowia zobellii (assembly GCA_939531405.1). Classification (NCBI taxonomy): domain Eukaryota; kingdom Fungi; phylum Ascomycota; class Pichiomycetes; order Serinales; family Metschnikowiaceae; genus Metschnikowia; species Metschnikowia zobellii. Next base: position 149,936 of record OW618029.1, read on the forward strand.
GCAACATGTGGCGGCCATTCCGGCCTCGGTCAACGATGGGACCGTGACTTCTGTTGGTGCCATTTATAAGGACGCCTCCAAGACCGATTTTGCTGGCTCAACGTTTCACATGATGGCCGAGACCAAAGATGAGATCCTCGAATTCTTGAAGAAAGACATATACTACGAGTCTGGAATCTGGGACTTGAACTCTGTCATTGCCCACCCGGTAGGAATCGCTGCCAGGGTCGGCAAGGCCATGCCAGGTGTGAACAAAATCTAGACGTACAGTAGTTATAGTTTTGTGAAAATAATAAACGTCAAGCCATGTAGCTGAAGTGGGCGGAACAAGAAGAATTGGTTTCGTGCTTGTAGTCTAAAATCGTGAAGATTTCTCGTATCGCTTTGAGTCTATGTTAGTTCAACCTGAGGCAGTCACCTCGTACGTTGTTCAAATTCATAATCAAGGACCACCAGCAACGGTCAATGTTCCTGAAGGTATTTCCTTCTCCACTTCATTGAAAGGAGCGTGTCAATTTGCTCGATTTTGACTAAATCCGCTGTTTCAACAATTCGGCTTGGCTTCGTACCCACATAATTCTCTATTAAAACACTTAGACTTCATTGCTGTCGTCTTAGATGCAGCTACGAAAAAAAAACTCCGTTGTTTACATTCACCAGGACTTTTAACAGCTTTGAGCTTCGTAATTTGACGCTAATAATTTGAATCAACCAAAATGGTTGAAGTGATTAAATACAGAATCGCACGACTAACTGTACAAGTCATCATCCTCCGCTTCGTTTGTGAAAGCCGCAGCACTAGCACCGCTCTCCGCCTCTCCCTCTTCGGAAAATCTGAAGTTCGTGAATTGGCCTCTTGAGGATTGCAATTGCTGTGCGTAGGACTCGTAACGACGCAAGTCAGCATCGGAGACCGAGCGCTTGGCCGTCTTCATAGCCTCCTCGAAGTGTGATCTGGAGATAAAAGGCACAGGGTCCTCTTCCTCTTCCTCTTCAGCCTTGGGCTTGTCTGTCATTTCAACGTCGTCACCTTGCTCTTGCTTGACAGCTTCAGCAGCCTCAGCAGCAGCCTTCGAGATCTTAATTTGGGCCTCAATAGAATCCTTGATGGCGTACTTGGCTGCTCTTTGAACAATGTATAACAAGTCTGCACCGGAGAAGCCATGCGTAATTTTTGCGATTTCTTGCAAGTCCATACCTGGTTCCAATGGGGTGTTTCTTAATTGAGCTTCCAAAATCGACAATCTGGCGACTTCATCAGGCAATGGGACATAAATCAACTGGTCCAATCTTCCAGGTCTCAACAAGGCTGGATCAATTTGGTCGGGTCTGTTAGTAGCACCAATGACAAAGACATTCTTCTTCGCATTCATACCGTCCATTTCAGTCAACAACTGGTTCACGACTCTGTCGGAGGCACCACCAGCATCTCCATTAGAGCCACCTCTGGCCTTGGCGATGGAATCCAATTCATCCAAGAAAACAACGGTAGGCGCCGCGGCTCTTGCTTTATCGAAAATGTCACGAATATTGGATTCGGATTCACCATACCACATACTCAACAACTCTGGGCCCTTCACAGAGATAAAATTGGCAGAGACTTCGGTGGCGACAGCCTTGGCTAATAATGTTTTACCGGTACCAGGTGGGCCATAAAACAAAACACCCTTGGAGGCAGCCAAACCGAACTTTTGATACTGATCAGGGTGCAATACAGGGTACTCGACAGTTTCCTTCAACTCGTTCTTAATTCCGTCCAAGCCGCCAATGTCGTCCCAGGTAACGTTGACATTTTCCACAACAGTCTCACGTAAAGCCGATGGGTTGGAGTTGCCCAATGCGAACCTGAAGTTCTCCATTGTAACACCCAAGGAGTCCAAGATCTCAGCGTCAATAGTCTCCTCCTCCAAATCGATGAGGTCCATTTTTTCACGGATCTGTTGCATTGCGGCTTCCGAGCACAAGGATGCAATATCAGCACCGACGAAACCGTGTGTCTCAGAAGCAATGGCCTCCAAGTCAACGTCTTCGACTAACTTCATGTTTTTGGTGTGAATCTTCAAAACTTCCAACCGACCTGCAGCATCCGGAACACCAATGTCGACCTCCCTGTCAAATCTACCAAATCTTCTTAAAGCAGGGTCAATGGAGTTTGGTCTGTTAGTAGCAGCGATAACCACGACGTTCGCGCGAGCCTTCATTCCGTCCATCAAAGTCAACAATTGCGAGACGACTCTTCTCTCAACCTCGCCATTAGTCTTGTCTCTCTTTGGCGCGATAGAGTCGATTTCGTCTATAAAGATGATGGAGGGAGAGTTTTTCTCAGCCTCCTCGAACGCCTTTCTCAAGTTCAGTTCGGACTCGCCGGCCATCTTGGACATAATCTCTGGTCCGTTAATCAAAAAGAAGAAAGCACCTGTCTCATTGGCGACGGCACGGGCCATAATTGTCTTACCTGTACCCGGAGGACCGTACATCAAAATACCCTTTGGCGGCTTTATACCAATTGATTTGAACAATTGCGGATGTCTCAATGGCAACTCAACTAACTCTCTGATTTGCGCCATCTGCTTCTTGCAGCCACCAATGTCATCGTAGCCAACCTCGTTCAAGTTGTTTTCTTCATCCTCGCGGTTGATGGGCTCGCCCTCACAGTGGATGATAGTGTCCTGCGCCACAATGGCAAATTCCTCGGGGTCAACGTCCACAACCTTGAACTCAACCTGGCGCATACCACCACGAACAGTGAACAAGTCACCCTTACGTACGGGACGATATGTCTCGACAAAGTACGGCTTCAAGTATACGTCGAACAAAGACCCGGTGATACCCTCCACAGTGTCCTGGATGGGCAACACGGAGATGCGCGACGCGTACTTGATATCTGGGCAAGGGTGGATCAGGACGATGTCGCTCAAGCGTACGCGCAAGTTGTTGCGAACACACCGGTTGATGCGGGCCACGCCATCCTCCATATCGTCGTCAGCCAATACAATCAACACAGTGTCACGGCGTTTCTTGCCCTTAACAAGCACTGTGTCTCCACGGAAAAGTTCAAGGAGCTCCATTGTAGCCAGCGACATAGTAATGACCGAGTTGTCGTCGTTTGTAGCGTCGTCTACAATCAAAGCGTTGTCTTTCTTCTTGCGCCTCAAAATCGCAGTGGCGGTTTTGTCCTCCTTGGACTCTGCGCCAGAGGAGTCTAGCAATGGTTTTTTGTGGTCTGTCATTTTAAAACTTAGGATTCACTGGTGAAAAAAAAACGGGTGTTTGTGGAAATCAGTAAACCCGATAGAAGGAAACGGGGTATGTTGCCGCCGCCCTGTCTCGCGCCACATGGCCGCCGGTGAGATGCACGGGTGTTTAACAATGCAGAAGTTGGTGGAAGCGTTGCGAAGGTTGGCGTCTTGCGCCGCAGCAACTGAGAGGGAGAGGGCCATTGAGATTGAAAGATATGCAAAGACAACTTCAAAAGTAGAAATGCGTGTTCTTCTTACCTGATAGCTATTAGGCTTTAGAACATATGTAAACACAATTTGTTGTATTGATTTTTTGAAAAGAGTTGATGCATTTTCGTGGTGATGTATTAGCTCAGGCACTTACCGGTATCGAACACTATGCGTACACAACCATGATATATTGTGATACAAAGCAAGCTTTAAAATCAAACCTTATTTTTTGCATTGGGCTAGGGTTCCAAAACTTTATTCAAGTACGTGCTGGCGCCGATAATTGTCTTCCAAGTAGCATGTATGGGTTGTATCAAGAAGAGAAACCCCAGCACTGCGCGGCCTAATAAACTCAACCTACAAGTCTTGTGAAACGCAGTCTGACAAGCTCGGCCTACAAATATGCTGCTTGGGCTCAGATAACTAAAGCCACAAATGGCTTCACCTTTCTTGTAGTATCACCTCCGTGTCCGGTTTGATCAGCACACTTCATCTGGCACATAGTGCCAATCTATTGCGAAAGGCAAATTTATGGACTGCGTGATAGTCGGACTTAACCACAACGAATAAAAATATGGAATATATGACCCAACGGTTTTCGTCTTCTTCTCTAGCAAGCACAAGAAAACAAGTTTGTATATAAGCGCCAATATCCTACTCAGTCAACCAATTCGCTCAATTCGCAGAGAGAACTCAAGCTCCCATTTGTTATTAGTTCCGGTGATTGGTGTCTGTTTAGAGCCAGCACATATAAATGCGGGCTCCACAACTAATCAGCATTTACTCTCAGCTTCAGTAAATTAGCCTTGTAAAGTTTTCGCGCATCAACGAGCCATATGCCCTTTTCATCATACGTCACGCAAGATATTTTTTTTTTCAGAATTTTTCCTGTCTATATATTCTCCCGGCAGGTCCAGCTCTTGGAAGTGTTTCTAATCCCTTGGGAACTTTTAAATTAAAGTCTCACCAGGCTCTTTAAGACTCCTTAGTGAGATCTCCCCGCAGCAAAACAGCTCGTCTGCATATAAACAGGAACGCGGAGTTCTTGCTAGCTCATGTCTGTCCATCGTATCGTTTCTACTCCGCATTTTCGTATTTTCAAAACTGAACACGTAGACACCAAAACTACCAACATGGCCGCCACCGCTTCTTGTGTTTTCTGTGAGATCATTAAAGGCAAAATCCCGCTGTTCAAATTGCTCGAGACAAAGTACACTTACTCGTTTTTGGATATCCAGCCAACAGCGGAGGCCCACTGTCTCATTATCCCTAAATTCCACGGCGCAAAATTGCACAATATCCCCGACGAGTACTTGGCGGACTTGCTTCCTACTGTTAAAAAATTGACTGCTGTCTTAGAACTTGACGAGAACAATACTCCAGATGGCGAGGGATACAACATCTTACAGAACAACGGAAGAATTGCTCACCAGGTTGTGGATCATGTGCACTTCCATTTGATTCCCAAAAAGGACACTGAAACAGGCTTGGGCGTCGGCTGGCCTGCGCAGGAGACTGACTTTGAGAAGTTGGGGAGGTTGCATGAGTCTTTGAAGGCGAAATTGGAGAAATTGTAGGTCTACTCAACACTACAATGACTCAAGGGCATAACTCGCCCAGAAAATATTTTTTTAAGTACGTAGGGGAAGGGGGACTATCGATTTTTCAAGCAGTTTTTTTTGTAGACCCGAGGTGCCAAACAAACGTCATAGCTAATATCAGCAGTGTACAAGATGTTTCGTTCACCAATGGCGCAGATTTGAGTATGGCAAGCTAATCAGTCGGAATATGGACAATCTAGAGATTTTCAAAAGTATATTTTGGAAACGAAAAGCACAACTCTATTAGGAATTGCACGCACTTGGAAGTCTTTGTGAAAACACAGCTTTAGCTCTTGCTAAAGTCAAACGAAGCTCCAATGAACTGAGTAGGCCTCCAACTGACAAAGCGGGACCGCATTGAATTTGAGGATCAAAAAACTTGGTGGAAGTCAATTGAGCAGTAGAACATGATTTCTATCATTATTTCATGTGTTCATGAGGAATTAGTTGGGGCCAGGAATCTTACTCATAAAAATGATAATTCATAAGTCACTTATGAGACGCAAATTACACATGAAAGCTTAAAGCCATGTAAATCCTGTTTAATGTTCTTCATTTGATCAAAACATTTTCTCAAGCTAAAAAAGATTTTTTTTTTGGATTTCTGAGCCAAGGAAATACGTATTCAAGCAGCACCCGTACTCTTCTCCGAATATAGCAAGTTGTTTATCAACTATCCTCTAAACCCCTTTATTTGTGGGAAGAAAGTGCGGCCGCAAAGTGCCACCAAGCCCATAACCAAGAGAAACAATATCAACAAGCTCAGACTCTTATTGGTGCTCTCGAAATGGTCACTAAATTATTTCAAACATATGACAGAACGCTTGCATAGTCATGTACTATATCTTCTCTTTTGTTGGATACCGAAACCCAATTGATTTTCGATATCAACCAGAACTGCCAAACTTCATACAATGAGACCGATCCATAAAATGACGGAGGATTATCTCTAAATAAAATAAGTACATAAACATTAGTTAAAAGCATGAAAGGAAATCATTAATTTAGTGTTGATGAACATGACAAAAGCCCACACACCAGCTCCACACGACCAAGCAAACCGTCGCGCGAGGCACTCGACTCATTCTCCTATTTAAAAATCTACCTGGAATATGTCACAGCCTGAGTCGGATTTCAAAGCTCAATTTGGAAACTGGGCATCGCGTGCACATACCCAGACTGGAGTATCGTCGGCCCCGGCATTTTCCGAATGGTCTGACTACGTGCGTTCTGGAGCCAACAATCTATACGACTCGTTGCCCTCGTACAATACCAGCGCCACTGCTACCCAGGAACCCTCTTGGTTCCAGCTCAGCCGGTTTGAGCGGGTCATTGCATTTGGTTGCTGTCTTGGGGCGTCGCTTCTCTGTTTCACCTTGGGTTTTTTCATGTTCCCAGTACTAGCACTAAAACCCACAAAGTTTGCCGTGCTTTGGCTGATGGGCCTGCTTCTCTTTGTGGTGTCATTTGGTGTATTGCAAGGTCCGAACGCATACATCCGCCATATCACAAGTTCGAGCCGAATCGTGTTTTCTGCGGTCTTTTTTGGCCTGATTCTCATGACCATGTACTGTGCAGTGGTGCTCCAGTCAACTTTTTGGACAATTGTGGCGAGTGTTGTTGAAATCTTTGCTATACTATACTACGCTTTCAGTTACTTCCCCTTCGGAACCGCAACTATCACTTGGTTCTCCAGCTATGTTGTGGGCTATGTGGGTGGACTCTTCGCTGGCATTCTATAGCACCACGTCTGCATGAATGAATATTATGTGAACTCACTTCTCAAAGGAGCCCGTGGCCAAGTATTTTAGTAGATTCATATCGTCAAAAACTCAAGTTATCTTATCCCACATCTTTAATTATGATTTTGATATCTTTTTAAATGCAAAATGTCTTTTCATCGAGTTGAATGAGAATCTTCGCTTATTAATGATTTGATGAATACGAGACACTTACAACCTCCAATGAAAGCAATACTTACCTAGTACCTCTAACCACCGCAATGCCCACAACACCCTCTATTTCCAATTCATTGTCCCATACATAAAAACGAGTAATACACATGCACCATTGCCAACGTCATACAAGCTCTATATTCGACGTGTATACAGGCGCTTGTAACCCTGGATAATTCGAATATTGTGAATGAATTTCAACATGTTCCATGAATAGTCAAGTTTCAACAGAATCATCTCTACTCTGATAAATTATACTTCGACGATTTTCAGAAATCTCCAGTTTAGCCAGTAAAGGAAGTATTCGCCTTTAATTATTAAGGTTCACAGATTTTTCTACCGCCCTTAGTTACTGTCCGACTTCAGCGGGTTTCAGTCCGCATATATCCTCTAGTGACTTCTATGAGGAACCATTCATCAACAAAAAATGTCATATATGTACCTGAACTTCAAAGTCTTCCTCCAACTCAGTGTCACCCACTGTTGCGCTGAGATCTAGTTCTTCGTCGTCAAACAAGAGACGCCCAGGACGACCCGGCGTTTCTTTGATACCTTTGACTTGCATGTAGTATGTGAGAAGGCTCCGGATCTGTGTCGTGGGACCGACCTCGGCTTCGACCCGCTTGTTGTCCCTGCCCTTGAGTCCAATGACAAAATACTGACTCTTTTCGCTAATTTTGCAAGTAGGCTCTTCGTCGGAGAGGTCCAGGAGCACCACGACCTCTCGCTCCGGGCCTTGGTCGCATATCACCGACTTCTCGACTGGTGAAGCGTCAAACTCCGCGTAAAGATTCTCAAAGTTGTGCACGTGCTCAGGCGGAATGTATAAGCAGCTAATTTGCGTGGGCACGTGTCCCGGGGCCTGTGGGAGCCGTAGCGTGCTGGGCTTGAAGAACGGCTTGAGTTCCAGGCGGCCTTCTACCCACACTAGCACACCGTGTTTCCAGTAATTAGGGTCATTGAACTCACGGAGCGTATCGCCCAGCAAGATATCAAGGAGCTGTCCAAAAGTGGTCTCACCGCTGATTTCCTTCTCATATTCTAGAGGGATACCGAGACGAGACGTCACTTTCAATCGGTAGAGCCGGCCGTGCTCCGCGTGCAGCGCCTTCTTCTTGGCGAGTACACTGAAAAACTCCTGCAAGTCTGGGTCGAGGAGATCTGTGCCAGCACCGTCTTGCTGCAATTCCAGCGCTGCATCTGTGGCGAGATTCAGTTCGGAACCGGCGTAAACGCTGTATTCTGGCATGCGCCCATCTATTTCTTGTTTGCTGGCAGCGCTGTTCTCGCGAGCGAGACCCGCGGTCGATTGCTCTGTGCTGCATTCATTGGAGAGCAGCGCTTGGCCTTCAGGCAGATGTAAAATATGGCTTTTCTGGGAAAAACACTCAGTAGACATTAAAGCAACGGGCGATGCCATGAGGTCTGGGTCTTGAAACGACTCGTTCGCAGAGTGAAAAGATGCCGAGGCCTCTTCAGAGTTGTAGCTATCTGCAGAAGCAGGCGGCCTATTCTGGTTGGTAGATGTCTCCGCATGATCCCTAACCGTGGTGTCTTGATCAGCGTCTCCTGAAAACATGGACGGGGCGGGTGGTGGAACGCTGAGCCTGGGGCTGGCGGGGGTCTTTGGCCGAGGCTTTTTCTTGACGAAAAAATCGTCATCGTCGAGAAACGACCGTTTTTTTTTCTTGCCTTTAATGGGCACCTCGGGCCGACTGCTCATGTTGTAGCTCAGCTCAACTGTTTATGTGCGAAAGGCTGGGGCCATCTCTCGCCCTTTGGCCCTGTGGCTCTGTCGCATTTGGGCGCCAAAGTGCTCTGTGCAGCGGGGCGAAACACAAAGTAATTAAAAGGAACACCGAGCATCTCGACACGCGAAAGTTTAGAAATCTCATGGGCGTGCGTAGTGGCGAGGGCCCTTTTCTAATTAGTTTTATCATTGAGCATGTTGGAAAACGTGGCATGCTGGAAAAGGCTGGCGGGGCTAGTATACATTGTGGCCAAATTGGCTTGCCCAGCACGGGCCTGCGGCTGCGCGGTATATTACCAGAGCGCTGTGTCTACAGGCCCAGTCCAGGTAATACCTGACTCAGCTCATAATCTTTCTCCTTTACCTTTTTTTTTCCGTGGGTTCTAAAAAACGCCGATTCAAGTTTTGTGGCACTTGGTATGATGTAATCAAACCATGTTTTCAGAATGATGCTGCTTGGTAATGCTTTGCGTTATAGACCTTCGGGGCGGGAGGGTAATTCGCCACGGCATCAAAATGCGCTTACAGAAACCGCACAGACGGTGGACGTCACAATAAAAGAGTTTTCAAGTAAAGTGGCATCGTCACCTTTTTTTCATATTGCTTAAAGGAATTCTGAATTCTTTCATTTTGCTTGAAAGGTTCTTGAAAAGCAGCGGCCTCGGGTTCTCAAACAGCCATGCGAACTAGCTAGTGCGCGCGCTAAAAGCGCCTCGCAAGGCGCACACGTCTCAAGTATTGGCATTCTTTTGGCATGCAGCTTCGCTGGTTCCCGTGCCATGGCCATTTCAATGTTGGTCATTTGACGTTTTATGGGTCCGTGTTTTTTTACTCATTTTTTTATTCCTTCAATCCCCCCCCCGCCTAGTGTCCCCAGTATATCTTCTTGCTGAGATTATATGTGACGGTTGCCCAATCAAGTTTCGCACTAGCCATTGCCGTCACTCTGCCGCAGCCCACTTAGCTTAGAACAGATGGGGACTTCTCAAAGGGGCAGCTGCGGCAATGTATGGCAAACCAGTGGGACTGCCGATTTCCGCATGATATAGAAACAATAGTAGATACAATTGATCGAAAGACCCCATGAATGGTATTCACATTGCTGCCGTGCAAGCAGCGAGGCGGAAAATAGTCCTTCTTTGTTGACATAGCCCCATGCGTAGAATGTCGTGTAACACACCAAAGACTCGGTGTTCTAACACTGGGAGATGCGAGTGGGGTGAATAGAACAAAATCTACGAAAACCAGCCGTGGCCGAACGACAACAACCTTTAATTATGTTTCATCGCAGAAATAGCTTATTGCTCCCTTGCCTTTTTAATCAATACCACCTTGCGCGAACGTTGGAATTAGCTGTCCTCAAGCAAGGCTTTTCGCGTCACATGCCCCGTGACAAGAAGCCAGAGTGATGCAAAGAAGCCCACGGGTTTTCAAATCAAGAAAAGCACAACACTTTTGCGTATACTTCCCGCATTATCTCTCTCTCTCTCTTTCTGCCCCATATCCAAGCATCCGTTGCGTCGCTGCCTTCCGACGCCAAGAATGTCTCCGGCACAGCAAGGGTTTTTTTTTTACGAGGGAACGTATCGCGAATCCGGCCCTGGGTCTGGCCCTGGACCTGGCCCTGAATACGCACAAAGAATGGCCCGCGCTGGTTCCGCGGACTGGACCGCCGCACCAAAACGGACCCGTACTACACCACCCCAACACAACACCTCCCATGTCCGATACCAACCAGCTTTTTTCGAAAGCCAATTTGGCCCGTACGGGGGACCTTAGTTTTGTGGGCCGGTTCCACCACAACTTTGGGTTTGAGGACGAGCTTTTTGAGTATCTCCTAAACCAAAAAGACATGTGGGGCGAAAAACTCTTTTACGTGAACGAGCGCCAGTTCAGCAAGTGGGTCGAACAGGGCAAGCACAAAGTCAGGGAGGTTCCCTCGCTTTCGGACGAGGAAGACATTGCCTTGCCCGAGACGGAGCTGCTTACGCAGCAGCAGTTTGAGGACTCGTTCGGCACCATAGATCCGATCGACTTGAACATCACCAAGGGCGGCCACGCGGCGCAACATCGACTCAGTCTGGGCGCCTGCGTGTCCTTGAAGAGTGCCATTGACCGCAACGGGCTTGCCTTGAACGTCGGTGGCTACGTGACAGCGATGAAGTGGCTTCACTACTCACCCATCTCTGTTTTGGCCGTGTTCGTGATCAACAACAGGGACGGGCTCGCAAGCCTGGTGAGCGCGCCCGAATTGAGCGTGTTCCCAAAGCCGAAGCGGCAGGAGCAGCCGAAGAAGATCAGGTCTGCGGTGCAGATCTGGAACTACGACGTCGAGCTGATGTCGCTCACGTTGTCACAGGTTCTCGACACGCTGGCGTTCGGCGTGACCCTGCGACTCGCGTGGCGCCCTTCCAAAAGCAACTCCGGCAATACAGGCATGCTTCTGGCGCTTTTCACCGACGGAAAGCTACATTTTTTCAAGGTGCGGGTCGAAGGCGGGCAGGGCACAAGCTACTGCAAAGTCACGCGGCCGTCGTGGACGGTGCTGCTCGAAAACGAGCGGAAAGGCCAAGCGGGATGCGTCCCGCTCACAGCGTTTGACTATGTTGACCACCAAAGAGTGGTGGTGGGCACCATCGATGGGTCCGTTGCGGAGTTTGTGCTTCCTGGCCCGGACACAAGCAAAGACTCGGCACGCGTCCCCTCGTTTGTCGCTAGCATCACAGACTCCATGATCACATCTGTGTGCGTTGCGGACGTGCACGCGTCGCGCATCATGCTTGTGAACACGGCCACGGCGCAGAGCTATGCGGTGCAATACGATCAGGTGCGTCAAGGCCGGCTTGAAATCGGCACCACCGTCCTGACGCTCCAGCCACTCTACCACCGCACGTACCGCATCTTTGTGTATCCAGACTCCGCGGAAAGCATCGGGTACACGTTTGCGCGCCACCCGCATCAGAAGCACAGCTTGCTTCTCCGCACGGAGTTGATCTCCACATTCCATATCAGCGAATATCTCAACCACCCGTTCGCCGTAGTGGGCAATACGTGCGGCGACTTCTACGTGATGAATATCGGACGCAAGATCTTTGGCATGCCCAAGGCCCACAACAAGCTCGTCGTGCCACTAAAGATCTGGACGTTGTTCCGAAGTCCAGGGGAGGACGGGCTCACACTCTCCGGCGACTACATCCCAGTGACCCCGGACAGGAACGAGGTCATGTGCACGTTCACGCCGCCCGACGTTGTAATCTCTGCGGCTGCGTGGAACGAAAATTTCGAGGGCAGTTCAACGTACGCCTTCGGGACTTACTCAGGGTTACTTGTCTTGGAGCGGCTCGACCCGGTGCTTATTTGAGCTGGAAAAGCCGTACGTTAATGGGCACCACAGCGTGTGCTGTACCATGACTTGGACTGATAAACAGTCTCTGCGATGATGGCTTTTGTGAATATTTTGCGGTGACTCATGACCACCAACCTCAGGGGTTGACGTGTCTAAATGGACGCAGGTTTATCTCAGCATGTATCAATACTCTTCGCTGCTTTAAGGGATTGACAGGTATATTGTTGAGACTTCAATGCACGGTGATGATTGGATGATGGAACTTCTACCATTCAATGAAGCAACTCCTCGGAGCTGGACTAGATTCAGCTCAAGATTATATTCCATTCTTGGGCAAAACTCACTTAGGCCCACATTTGTCTTTGGTATCTTTAATGCTGGTGTCTGCTTGGATAAGGGACTTTCCTTTCTAATGTCGTCTGAAAGCCAACATATCCAAGCGCTCGCCGTATTCTTGAGGGCCCTGTTATATTCTTAATTTTGAAATACTTATATAAAATATCCTGGGTCAGTACACAGGCACCTTCTCGTCGATCTGAAGACTCCACTGATGCATGCCGCCCCGCACATCCCACACCCTCTGGAAACCGAGATCTCGCATAAGCTTTTTTGCCGCTAGTTGCGAGTCATTGCCGTATCTGCAGATCACATAGACTTCGTCGTGCTCCTTGTCGAAATTGTCAGGTAGCACATCGTCGATAGAGTTTGCCTTGGCGAGACGCCGCTCCCATTCAATATTGATAGCATTCTTGAGATGCGTGATCTCGAACTGGTCCGCGGGCCGCACATCCAACAACAACGGCACCGGTGTGCCTTTTATTGCCTGTGCTAGGTCATGCACCGACCTTCTGTGCCCGGCAGGCAAGGTGTCATACGTTACCAGTCCGCAAAAGGCAGAGTAGTCGATTTGACACGACTCGATGGCAATCCTTGTTATGCTCGGGGTCTTGCCGCAGGCAGCACACTCAGGCTGACGGCCCCGCATTTTAAACACCCGCATGGTCTGCTGGGGGAACGCGGTATACATGGTGATGAATGGCGAGAAAGAGTCGCCGTAAAAGCCTGTGGCCACCTTGATTGACTCCGTGGCTAAAGATATACCTGTGAGCCCAATCGCAGGGCCCAAAACGCCAGCCTCAGAGCACGTCGGCACAGCATTGGGCGTGGGGGGCTTAGGGTGAAAACATCGATAGCAGGGCCCCTGGTTCATATAGTTGAGGATAGTGATCTGTCCATCTGTTTTGACCCCCGAGCCGCTGACGATTGTCTTTCCGAGAAGTACCGACACGTCGTTGATGAGATACCGCGTGGCTGGCGTATCCGTGCAGTCGACAACCAAGTCGTACTGCGCTATAATGGCGAAGGCGTTGTCGTTTGAAAGCCTCACAGGATGGGTGGCTAGCTTCACGTGAGGGTTCAATCTCAGAAGATAGTTTTTGGCAGACTCGCATTTGAACATGCCGACCGAATCGGTTGTATGAAGCACCTGTCGATGCAAGTTGCTTTCATCCACAACATCGTTGTCCAAAATCCCGATCTTTCCAAACCCGGCGCCACACAAGTAGAGCAATGCAGGGCAGCCCAAGCCGCCCGCACCGATGACCAAGATTTTTGTGTCCCTGAGCTTGATTTGTGAGGATAGAGAACCAAACCCAGGCACTATCATTTGTCGGCCATACCGCCTATACTCGGCAAGGCACATAGGCAAGCATTCTGAGTCGCCAGTGTTTTCACTCCCATGACCGCCTGTTTCATTTATAGACACACGAGTATTTTTCAATTCCTTGTTTTCTTTTTCGAGCTCGGCAACTCTTTGACGTAGTGCCTCTATATCTGCGTCCATGGTGAGATGAGATGGTCACAACTAGTGCGCACAGTATTCTCCGCATACATGTTCGTGCCATGAGGCCTCAGTGCCCGGGCAAGAAGAGACTGGTATTGTCAAGTGGTTGTGTTATCATGGAAAGACTCGTATATTGTTTTTTTTTCTAGGCAAAGAGTAACAAATATGATTTGTTTCTGCATCAATTTTACCTACATAAAACATTTGTGCAGACTGTTGGAGGTGGATTGAAAAGATGTCTTTTGCATGGCACCGACAGCGCACATTCACCAGCAAGGGAGCGGCATTTCCGGGGCGATCATGCATAATTCTTTCTTGTTGGGTCATTTTGGCGCTTTGTTCTAAAAAAGGAAAAACGCGTGTTTGCATCATGCCCTGATTCTTTGCTGGTTCACTTCATATCGATGTGGGCGCCCTTTCATCGTCCGATAGCTTACGTTGAAATTTCAAGAATAAAAAAGGAAAAAGTAAGAAGGAGAAGAGACGTCCGAAAAAATGTTGCTCGTCACATCAAGAAATACGTCGCAATCGCAATCACAGCAACAGTGATGATCCAGCTATTTTTGGTATCAAGACTATAGCGTTCGATCGGGTCATACTGGAAGTCGAGATGGGTAGGGCTGTAGTTACCGAAGCTCTGATGCCGCAGCCATAAAAGCCATAGAAGCCACAAAGTTGTGAATAGAACCGCCAGAACAACGGTTCGTTTGATAGGGAAATGTCGAGGCATACGTCCTCGAATCTCGCGCTGTCCAAGAATTGGGTGATTGATGTTAGAGATTGAAACTGTCTGGTAGTGGTGGGTACCCAAAAATAGACGATCAGGCAGAGCGGCTGGCAAAAATAGCAACAAGAATGTCAGAGGGGTTGAGTGCAGTGTCGATTGTGGAGATACGTAATGCGTGCCAAACAGTGACTTATGATTGTCATGTGAGCGCTTGCAAAATATAGCCCCATTAGGCCTGGGGACGCGCAGAGCCTGGTACTTCGCAAGCCTTGGCCAATTGAACGTGATACTACAAACACTGGGCATTCGCTTTGTTCGAAAAAAAAAAAAAAGACACTTTGGCAAATGATGAAGATGGAAGCCACAAATCACCAAAACAAAAGAAGAAAAAGAAAAAAAAAAGAAAAGGAGTATTCATGGGCAGCGCAAGTTTGCTCGTGTCTCGGGTGATATCTGGGCACGCCCGGTCTCCGGCCCCAAAAATGCGAAGTCTGGGGAACCATCGGCACCGCGTCGTGCGCCATCGTGAGCACTTATCGGGGCTTTGATCTATCCTTAAATCTCGGGGATTTTTTTTTTTGCTCACCACCACGTCGTCGTACCCGCAAAAAAAAGTACAAAAAATTCTACAGGAAACCATAAGCAAAGCACAGGAGTCAATCAACCCAGCAGTACGCTGGACAATCACCCCAGGGCCATGTCTCTTTTGCTCGTGGATCTTCCTGCCGAGGTACTCGAGCGTATTCTTGCCCATGTCAGCGGCAAAGATATGAAACAACTCTCCTTGACTAGTCGCGACTACCGCAGATGCATTCTACCGTACGTGATGCGACTGCTTCGTGTCACATGGGCCCAGGTTCTCGACCTACAACGCCTTATTTTATGCTCGGAGGTATATGCCCGAGACTTGCTCCCCTACTGCGAGCGCCTCTACATTTGCGAGCCCAATGCATACAACGAGTACCAGCAGGACACTTTTGGAAAGCTCCTTGGCCCTGATGCTTATCCCGGCCTAAGACATGTCCATGTGAAATCGGCCAGCCTGTCACATTGGCTCAAATATAACAAGTGCTCGCACGTCCAAAGGCTCCAGCTCGAAAACGCAGACTTGTCCAACACACGCAAGGTTTTCTGTTTGGAACACGTGTGCAATTTTGCAAATCTCACTCTGCTCACTCTAACCAAGTATCATTTCGACTGGCTGGACCTGGGCCCATGCTCTGTTGGTCCCTCCCAAGCACCGCTTCGAAACTTAGCTATCCATGACTGCACATGGCAGTACCCATTCAATCTAGCACAGTTTAATTCCCAGCATGCGCTCCGCGCGCTCGCAATCACCTACTCACACAACAATTCGTTCGTTCTACTGGAGCGTTTTCTTGATTTTCTTGCTAACCCGCTCCCAGGCCACCTGGAGTCGCTCAATCATCTACAAATTGGTTTTGTTGGATTTACCGATACGAAGAAAGTGCTCACGCTGACAATCATGGCCACATTTCTCCGCGCGTTCCTGGGGCTCCATCACCTCCATCTATATGGCTGGTACACGACCTACACATACGCGAACATAATTCTCAATCAGATGAAATTCAGCTTCCCGGTTGACCTTGATGTGGAGATTGATGTCCAAGGGCAGAGTCACGATGATGTCATGCTCAGCCTGAGAAAACCTTTGCGGTGGAGGCGAAGGCTACTCGACAAAGATTAGGGGCGCTATGCGCTGCGGCACTGCGCACCCAAACATCCGAAAACAGCCTCGCGTGAAAAGTGCAGGGCTGAGAGATGTCCCGAGCCATAGTTGGGGATAGCATAGGAAGCAAAATCTGTACATGTTTTTGATCACACGGCACGGTATCTGAAATACAAACATACCCATCTCCATTAAATAATCAGATAGCCCTTTCGCGATGCATCTCCTTGTTCTTTTTTTGTCCTTAAGTCGCCTAGTATTGGCTAACACCGAAGCATATGGATTCAAAATTCCGAATTACTATGACATTCCCCTTTACACAGAGAACGGATATCTCAGCACAAATATCACTCACATCAATAGAACTGCTTTGCTTCTAAAAGATCATCCCATTCTTTCAATAGATTCTTATTCGATAGCAGAACTGGTGCTCACTGTGCCTTACAACTTCACCAGCAAGCCGAGACAAAAATTGTTCGTGAAGTTGAACAACTACAACAACAGTATGTTTGATTCCAACGACTTAATTCAGGTTAAGTTGTGTTGGCCTGCAACCACGCCAATTGACTTTAAATTGGGCCACAGATTCATTCAGGAGAGGGAATTCGATGGCCTCGTCTCCTCGTCAAACGCTCTAGATATATACATTGTCATAGAGTACGAGGCAGATTTCTATGCAATCGAACCACTCTCAGACACCAGCTTCGAGGTTATTCTAGCTGTGAGCAAGCTCCCCAACAAACTTCGCATTCCAGTCGAGCTCTATGACTTTATCGTATATGCAAGCGACCTCATGATCTTAACAGCGACCTCAATTCCGTGCATTTTGAATCTAATCAGCTCGGCAATCCTATCAGAATGACGAGGGCACATACATTCTTCTCTAGACCCTACTGCATGCTCGGCAAACTCTTTTAGATTGTATTCTCAAAAGAGCTAGAAACTGGCCATTTTGGTCAAGCATGACTGATGAGCATCGGCCAAGTGGTAAATGACTGCGAAACCAGCAAATGACTCACCATATTGTGACATATCTCTACTTACTACTAGAGAGTCAAAGCTAAAAAAATAATACTTTTTCCACCTTGCCATCTCAACAGAAAAATGCAAGCTATTTATTCCCGCCAATCTAAATAGAGTAAAACCCTTTACGTAGAAAGCTAGGCTGAATATAAAAGCCCGCCCGTTCAATCCTGCACATTGCGTGCACCCTCTCCTAACGTCACCGCTTGGTTGCGCCAATCTTCCACTCCGCCCACCGGTCACTTTCTTTGAGAAAGCCTGGCTGAAATTATAAAAAATCTGCCTCACACAGCTATAATATTATGTCGTCAGACGAAGGCCCATTGGCTCCCCCGAGTAACGAGCAAGGCATCGACTTGTCAAAGTTGTCGCCACAAGAATTGCGCATCTTTAAGATGTATGGAAAGCTCCCCACAAAGCAACAGATTCTCTCGTCGAAATTACAAGACAAGAGATATTTTGACAGCGGTGACTACGCCATGCAGAAGCAGCTTGGCGGAAACAAATCAGGCATAAATGGCGTTTCAATGAAGCACCCGAATGCGGAAAGGGTCAAGGAAATGGCTACCCGGAACTCCATCAGCGCCAGCAATTCCGGGATTCTTTTCAACGGAAAGCTGAATTTGTTGAGCGAGTCTTCCATGAAAGATATTGACGAGAAGAAGTCCGAGTAAATATTGTGGTGGGTAGAGCTTTTCCGGCCTGAATTCCGGCCTCTCAAGATACCCCGGTGCCATACAGCGATGAAGACCTGACCATTTTGCTGCGAGCTTCGATCCAGAAGGCTGGCTCCTACTTTTTGAATGTATACCAAATGTACGTCTAGCGAGAGATATCAGAAGAAAGTGGCTGGTGGATGATACCAAGGATTCTCACAGAAACCCCCGTTTTATTCGTGAGTACTATGTTTCCTGTCTCATTCGGCATAAACCACCCAAGATCAAGAAGATCGATGACATGCAATATTAGAAGTTTCACTTTTTTTTTCTTTTTTTATAGGACCTTTATCGCCATGTTGCTTCCGATGCACTCACGTTTGACGCAAGAGGCCAAAGATGCAATTATCTGCTGAGCCATATCTCTAAATTTTCATTGTTTGATTTCCAAAATGTAATCTCCTTGTCCTTTGGCGTTTGTGATTTTTCTTTGTATCATGTTCCACTTCGCCAGAAACTCCGCTCTATTAAATTTCATACGAATATATCCAGACCCCAAATTTCAGGTAGTGCGGCGAGACATATTTTATAGAGCACACCCATATTGAGGTTCTCCAGTTTCGATAGACGGCTAGACCCGTGGCCCGGGACAAAAGCAACGCTTCGCGTGTTCTTTTTCTGTATCAGACTATAGCATCATGGATATCGACAGCTTCAATGACACAATCGAGGAGTTTTCGAACCATTCACTCAGCAAACTAGCATGCTCCAAACATCCCATGGAAATCACCCACACCTACGTCAGGCAGTTTGCCAACATTAAGTATGTCTTTCTCAGCTTACGTTTGGCCACAGAAGCAAACACCGGTAAGTGGCAAAACATCGAGATGACAATCTCATACGATCGATTCTACCAGGTACCCGTGCTACATTTTCGAGTCGACAATAGTGTGAGCCACACAAGCAAATACACAGGAGTCGACATACACCCGGTTCTCCAGAGCCCTTACTTAGTGGTGCATGCATGCGAAACAGCAAGTTCGATGGAGCCCACGGGCTTGCGTGGTACAGCATACCTAAAGCTCTGGTTTGCGATGCAAATGACAATGGTGTTCCCAGACCTCCAGCTACGAGGATGAGGAGGGGACCGAGAAACAAAGCGTGACCCGCTACATGGAGAAAATGAGGACCCCCCGTTGCTTCAAAAGTGATACTGTATTATTGGTAGGTACGTAAGTTAGATGCATGAATTCCCGAGAAACCACAAAGTCCCCCGGAAAAAAAAAATGGCGGGCTTACTGCGCGGGCTTTTCGATGTTGAACGAACGGCATGGGTAGTTGTCCGTGTACATGCCGTGCTCAGGCTCCTCCAAGATCTTCCACTTGAACTTGTGCATGGAAGGAGCCACCACAGGCTCACCCGCAGCGCCCAAGACCAGGCCCTTGATCACGCTTTTGTCTATACCCGTCAAGGTGGAGGACAAACTGACAGTGTTTCCTGAACCAAAAGCCGCCAACTCTTTAGAGCCCTTCTCGCCAATCGAGATGCGGGGCTTTTCGGCTGAGCCTAGCGTCAACAATCCAGAGACTCTGGTCTGGTCGAACGCGTGCACCTGCGGATAGTTGCGTCTGTAGTCACGCTTGTAGTAAGGGTTGCCCTTGATGTCGCCCGCGGGAAAGGTGACTGGATCCTTGTACTTGTTGGCCTCTTCGATTCTGGCTCCCGGAGGAATGGCTCTGAAGTGCTCAACCAAAGGGTTTCCCGAGGATCTGTTGGGCACGAGCACCAACCACTGGCGGATCTTCTCCCAGATGCCCGTAGGCCTGGTAGTGTATTTCTTCCATACTGGAACTGGGCCGCCGCTCATTGCTGTGGGTTGATTTTTCGAGGAAAGGGAAGGTTTGCGGTTGTTGAGGAAGCCATGCGTAGCTGAGAATTATTCTCACTTCATTGGTTGTCCTGTGTGCAGGACCGATATAGTGGTGTAGCTGGGCTGGGTGGGCTATCCGAGACAAGCGAGCGCTACGGAAGTCACTGCTCGCTGCAGGCCGGTATGGCTTGGCATAGGTGGATCACGGTCCAGTTCGGCCGTCTGCTTCGTATTTTGCGTCGATTGATTATCTGGCTCGTAACGTACTCTATATGTAATCGTGCCGGGTTTGGGGCAGGCTCTCCGCCAGTAGGCTCACCACACGCATTGTTCGTGCCCGCGCCTTCAGTTTGAGCCAAACAAGAAGCGTCCCAACTTGCCAAAGATGATCACGCCGCAGAAAAAGAAACTGGCAATGAAGAGGAAGATCGAAAACAAGCTCTCTGAGTCGCCCATGAACCGGCAGCCGCTCTGGACGTAAATCGCCGCGGACCCAGCGAAGGCCACCGTGAGAGAGCCCACGAACCCATTGAGCGTGCCGTCCAAAATCAACCACAAGCCCGGGTTAAGGAGTGACCATGTGAGCGCCATCTGGAGCGACGACTTCCACTCCATGTTGCGGATCGCGTACGAGATGCCGAGAAACGCAATCAGCGAGCGGATAATGTCGCTGGTCAAGTTTGCCTTGCGCTTTGGGTTTGGGTTCGAGGACAACATCCGCGTGGTACACCACGCGGGCATGTACCGGTCCAAGAGAGGCACGATGCTACTTAGCGCGAGCCCCTCAAATAGCAACGTGAGCACGGCGTCCAACGCCCTCAGCGTGTCCAGCGGCGCCTTTGTTGAGATGACGTTGGTGGGTTTGAAGCTTCCTAAAAAGTGTGTCAAGTACGCGTTGATTTCAGCGCCGTTGCCGTCCACATGGGTTGTGTGTATGTTCCTTGTGACCGCGTTGTACGCAAGCGCCGCAGCAATGACAATCGAGACACGCGACAATTGCTTGATTGCCTGCATCACGGGCGACTGCTTGATGACTCTGCGCTCCAGTGCCAGTGCACTGGTGTTGGAGGGGCGGCCTTCCTTGGACTTGATGTGGAGCTGCGCCCCGTCAATGTACTCCTCAACCTCCTCGTTTTCCAGGTTCAAGTTGGTGGATGAGGAGTTGTAGATGCCGTATAGTGACGGCTGGGTCAAGTTCAACACGGAATCTGTTTTCTGCATCGCTTTGTGTGGTGTTGCTAGTGAGGCAGCGGCTGGACGTTCAATGGAACAAGAACTGCGGTCAATTCAGAGAAAAAAAGAAAAAAACAGAAAGGGCAGCCAGGTATGGCAGTTTGCGTGTCGCGGGCAAAAAAAGAAGAAAATCAAACTGAAAAAAAAAAAACCAAACTGCAGCTGGTGTCGCCCGGTTTCCTGTCCTTTTGGTTTCTCTTGTTGTTGGCCCGACCCTGAGACTGGGTCAGCAGAGCAGCGTGCGCCAATCACATGCCGGTCACGTGGCCCCACTCTCGTCTGGTTGTGCCCAGGGGCCGCGGCGCGGGTACACCCTAGTGCGGCTGTCTAGTGCGGGAAGAGATCCTGGAACGAGATACACCGCACCCGCTTGCGGACCCTTTTCTTCGTTGAGGCAGGGTCTGCACTGCCAGTCTTGGCTGGCGGAGCGGTGTTTCTGGCATCACCTCCAACCTCGCCCCGGGCCCTGCTTTTAGCGCCCTTCTTCCTGTGGCCGCTGGCCCCCTTGCTAGGCCCATTGTTCTCTGCCGCCCTTTTTGCGAGCACCTTCTTTTTTCTCGCGCCGGCCCCAGATTCTGCCACGTGCTTTTCGGCCTCAGTGGCACCCGACGCACAAGGCCCTTTTTTTCGCAGCAGCCGGGCAGTATCTTTTTTCTTCATGCGGGCCGCCTGGGCCACACGTGCAAGAGCGCCCTCCTTCGCAGTTGAATTATGCTGGGACACAATGGTTTCGGCCACGTGGAGCTGCTCGCACGGCGCCGCGTCGAGCATACTCGTCAACGTCTCCTCAATTGTTTCCCCCGGCGTTCTTTCTAATTTCCCCCCTGCCTTTTTTTCCCATCCAAGGAGCCCGGTGTCTTGTGGCTCGGCTGCGGGGCTCGAGCTGGGCCCAGCATCCACAGCCTCAGGCATCTCCATGCAGGACGTGCTCTCGATGATGTGGTCAAAGTTCAAGTCGGCCACCACCTTGCGCCGGGCGCCCAGCTCTGCGCCAATAAATGTCCGGCCAGGCGAACTTGACACATAGTACCGAACTGTGGAGCGCATCTCAAAACCATCGTGCCCAACGCGGAACGTCGACTCCTCGACTATCGACGGCTGCAACACAGACCGCTCGTGCTCAGAATCACACGCGTCCACAGTCACTATCTCGATCTCGTCGTCGTCGCTCGCTGCCTCGCGCGTGAGGTCTATTATTTCCTTGTACTGGTCTATGCAACCTTCAAGAGGTCTCTGTGGTTTGGTCAAAAGCCCCCGTGTCCCTGCCGATGGCAACTCTTGTACCTCCAAGTCCACCTGCTCCGGGACGTCGCCGGCGCCCTGAGAACACCACTTCGAGTCCTTCCTTCGGCGCTCTGCAGCTTCCAACATTGCCTGGCGGAGTTTGCCCGATACCGGTGCCTTTCCGCCAACACGTCGGGCCTCTGCCTTAAACGTGCCCTTTGTTAGTACCTCAAGCCTCTTTTGTCGCATAGACTGCGGCGTGGCCCATGGCGCAAGAAATCCTTTACCAAGCTTGTTTTCCTCGCACACGTACACGCCGGGTCGGACCGTCCCAGTCTCGTACTTCCGCTGGAGCTCGTCAAGTAAGCCGTAGAAGCGCGCGTCATGAGGACCGTGTACATTGTGCGTGAGCTCGTGAAGAAGCACACCGATGAGATTGCTTATTGGGAAAAACACGCGGTCGTTGAAGGGCTGCCGCAACCGTATGAGGATTTTCTGGCCGTGGTTGACGTTGAGTCCTAGCAACGAAGCATTCTTCGGATACATCTCACAGAGCGTGCCCACATTAAACTTGTATTCATGGATTATGGGCGCCACAGCACGTGCCATCTGGTGAAGCAAGTCGAGTGCATGCTCCTTGTCGGTGTACCGCTTCAAGGACGCAATATTGTTGACGCGAGACACAGGCGACGGGCGTGACGGGTTAGTTTTGCTCGCCACCTTTCTAGTCTTTCCTTGAATTACCATTCTCGAAAGTCAAGCGTAGTTTTGAGGAACCCTTGCCACTGGTGTTGGGGAATATAGCGTATGGTGTTTATGGTGGAATGGACAGGAACAAGCTCGGCTTATCAAACGCTTGCTCCGCCCAGAAAGTCTGTGCACCTGTGTGGAGCTTGTCAGCTTGAAGTATTGAAAATGTGATGAAGCGTTTTCCGAAGTGTTTTCTTAGTTAGAAAGGTCAAGTCTATCGATTAGCGAGCTTCTCTGGTGGCTCCGATGACGCCTTTGGTTAATTTGATGCAGAGGCGCACGGGTGCGCGCCAGATAAAGCGCGCGCACGCACATGGGGCGAGATAGCCTCTATAGAACGTATGCCGGATAGAGAACTGATTCAATTTTCATTCCAAAAAAAAAAAGAGATTATTGAGACCGACTGGGCTTGTAAACAAGTATTCCCCAGGACTGATTTATTAATGCTTTGGATCGCTTGCTGACTATGAGATCATGTGACCGCTAGTTTTTCCCACTGAAGATGAGATTATATTAGCCAACGCGTCCTTGGAAACGCACTCGCGGCAATTGTGACGGATGTCATTGGTTTATCTTTCAGTGCCATATAAGACCATAAATGAGTTTTAATGACCTTCTCTGCATATTAATTTGTTTCAAACCTAATACTCGAGTCTTCTTCTGAAAGTCCTTCTCTTTCGAACGAACAGAAGTATGTCCTGTAATCCAACACCCTTATGCACCACGTTGTCTTATCGAAGTCCCTTCGAATAAAATATAAAAATGATGCACATGTATATTTATCCAGAAGTGGCCTGGTTTGAGAAGCATTCCAAAAAAGCCAGCTACAGAAATAAGGCGAAGTATAAGGTAATATTTTGTGTGCCATGCCTTGAGCAAAAGTGCCATACAATTCAACCAAGCATTTTGTCCAACTCTTGAAGCTTCAATTTTAAAGGTTCAATTGAGTCTATGGTTGTTTTTTTCAGCGGCGAAACAAAGAATCCCAAGAATCGGAAGGTTTTCACATAATCGGTCCTGGTGCTGATATTTATTGACCGCATAATTCCTTCCCCGCTATTATATTTACCCAAGAGAAAATTATAATTCTTTTCGTCCCTTCGACAATAAAGTTTCCGATCATTCTTAATAACCTCGGTAGAGATTAATTTGCTCTACCATGGGGACGCGCATCAATTTGAATTAATACACCAATGAGTTTGAAGTGAAGCGGGGTTTTCGTTCACTTGACCTCGCGCTCTTAATAAACACACCTAATTTCAGTCTATATATCGTTTCTTTTGTGTGCTTATGCTTTCCAAGAAAAACTCACTTGGCAGGGAAAATAAAACTCGCAGATCATAGACTAAGATTCGATCACGTTATGTTAGATGTTTTTCACCAAGGACAAGCTGTGTCTCTGATATCTCTATATCTCTTCCAGGTCTACGATGGCCAGGTGATATTTCGGAACATTACTCCATCACTTTAACCTTTCGTAATTGGCTTAATTTCCAAATACTTTAAAAGCATACGCTAATCTTGTCTCTTTTCATAAAGATAAACACAATGCTAACAGATAACAGCTCGGCGGTGAAATTCATTCACGTATTTCTTTGTATTCTGTGGGACTAATGTACTATTTCTCAAGCTCAAGCTGTAAAAGACATTCAAATGACACAGTCTCTGACCCCTTGTTCATATGCCAACTCATCCAAGAACCTCATGCTGAATTCTCCTGGCCCAGCGCTTGTGTTTCCAGCACGGAGACCTGCGCTATTGTAAAATTTGACTGCATCAACAGCTGCTTGCCAGATATCACACTTAGCGTGGCTAGCACAAGCAATAAAACAGCCAATGGTACTGCCTAGAGAACACCCAGTACCCGTGACGGAGCCCATGATTGCGTGGCCCCCCTCAATTACTTCCACGCGAGGAGGCAAATCATGAGCTTGGCCCTGAGCGATGAAATTCTTGGGCCCCGAAACTACCACCACCGCCCGGAACTCTTGTGATACCGCAAGGGCTATCTCCGCAATTTTCTCTTCAGTCATTTCCACAATGGAGTCAACTCCCTGCATTGTTGCATCCAAGCTTGCGCCATCAGCGTGCATTGCGCTCGAAGCAAGTTTCTGAAGTGCCATGATCTCTCCGAGGTTTCCCTTTATCACTGCAAACTGACCAGCGTTCAACAACGTACGACATGCGTCCAATCTTGATTTGGAAGCTCCCGCCCCCACTGGATCAAACACCACGGGTTTATTGTGTGCGTTGTAGGAGAGGAGCCCAGCGGTGAGCACATGCATTAGATCCAAATTGGGTGTACCTAGGTTCATGACGAGGCTCCCTGGGATGGCCAACGAGGCAAATTCGTCAAACTCGCTGGGTAGTTCCGACATGATGGGCGACCCACCCACTGCCAAAGTTACGTTGGCACTGAAGTTTTTTACCACGTTGTTAGTGATGTGGTGCACCAAGGGTTTGGTGTGGAAAGCACCTAGAGCTTTCGAGCATCGGCCATATCCAGCCGAGAAAGTTCCGTTGAACTTTTCCACCAATGACCGAGTGGCAGAGGTCGCGTCTTCTGCAGCCATGATACAAGAAACCACTGCAACACCGTCTAATTTTTGGCCGGGTATCTGGCATTGGTACATGACTTTGGCCACATTAGTCTGATTGATACCACCGATGCCCACGCACGAGATCTTGTGGTTACGCTCGTTGTGCTTCCTCAATACCTCGAGCTTTCTACGAGTGCAGATGGGCCCACACACGCTCTTTGTGTCTTTGGTTTGTGTGGCGTAGACAGTTCCCAAACCTACATAATCTGCCACTGCCTCAGCACAAACTTGCTCTGTTTCTTCCTCTGACGCACATGAAACACCTAAGATCATATCTGGGCCTATGAGTTTCCGAGCAAGCCCCGCAGGCATGTCGTCCTGCCCAATATGAACACCATCTGCTCCGATCGCTAATGCGACATCAATTCGATCATTGATGATCAATGGGACGCCGTGTTTACGAGTGATTTCGAGCACGCTCCTCGCTTGCTGGACAAATCTCTGTGTCAGCATCTTTTTCTCGCGGAGCTGGACTATAGTGACCCCATTTTCCACAGCTCTCTGTACTTGCTCGAGGAAGGTACTGGACTCGGGCACCATGGTGGAGTCCGTCACCAAGTAAATGCTATAATCTGGTGTTGCGACGGGCATGTTGTCTGGATAAAAAGTTAATTGGCAAATGAGAGAATATAAGCCAGAGCAATTGGGTATCAGAAATGGGACTCTTTTTTTTTGCGCTGCTAGAATTTAAACTTTGCGATGGACATTCGTTGCTCTCTCACTAATATATCGCAAGTATATGCCTTATAAGCGCATACACGGTTATGAGAATTGACACAACGGCTATGAAAGTTATGCCAACTGCCCGCACGCTTCATTTCTTGACCGGTGCTGGAGCGCGAAATTCAGGACAAATAAATACACTACACCATTGTTCATACTTCAATCCTGATCAGAATGTTTGTTTACTTGTGGATATGTACAGTCAGGCAGTTCCGATTACTGGGCATACTGAGGTGTTTCAGGTTTAGTCCTTTGGACCAATCATCTTCTCGGGTCTGACCCATTCGTCAAACTCCTCGGAGGACAAGACACCCAACTCCAAGGTGGACTCCTTCAAAGTCAAGCCCTTCTTGTGAGCATTCTTAGCTACCTTAGAGGCAGCGTCATAGCCAATCTTTGGATTCAAAGCAGTCACCAACATCAAGGACTCGTGCAACACCTTCTCGATCTTGTCGGTGTTGGCAGTAATGCCGTCAACACAGTTGAGTCTGAAAGATCTAGCGCCGTCAGCAATCAATCTGATAGAGCTCAACAAGTTGGCGATCATGACTGGTTTGAATACGTTCAACTCGAACTGACCCGAGGCACCAGCAAAAGTGATGGCAGTGTTGTTACCCATAACCTGGCAAGCAACCATGGTCAAGGCCTCATTTTGGGTAGGGTTAACCTTACCTGGCATGATGGACGAGCCTGGCTCGTTCTCGGGTAACGACAATTCGCCGTAGCCGCATCTTGGACCGGAACCCAAGTATCTGATGTCGTTTGCAATCTTGTACAAAGAGACAGCTACAGTGTTCAAGGCACCCGAAGCCTCAACAATGGCATCATGAGATGCCAAAGCTTCAAACTTGTTGGGAGCGGTCTTAAATGGCAAGCCAGTCAACTTGGAGACCTCCTCGGCGATTCTGGAGTCCCATCCCTTTCTGGTATTCAAACCAGTACCGACAGCGGTGCCACCTTGAGCCAAGTAGGATAAGTTTGGAAGGACAGCTTCAACTCTGGAAATTCCGTTGGTGAGCTGCTGCACGTATCCAGAGAACTCCTGACCCAAGGTCAAGGGAGTCGCATCCTGCAAGTGTGTTCTTCCAATCTTGATGATATCGGCAAACTCATCGGCCTTCTTTTGCAAGGAGTCACGCAAAGCCGTCAACTCAGGCACCAAGGACTTAGAAATTTCAGTCACAGCAGCAATGTGCATGACGGTGGGAAAAGTGTCGTTGGAAGACTGCGACATGTTGCAGTGGTCGTTAGGGTGGACGGGCTTCTTGGATCCCAACTCACCGCCCAAGATTTCAATGGCACGGTTCGAAATGACCTCGTTGGCATTCATGTTAGATTGGGTTCCGGATCCGGTCTGGAACACGACCAAAGGGAAGTGGGTGTCCAACTTTCCCTCCGCGACTTCGGTAGCGGCCTGCTTAATGGCGCCGGCGACGGTGGGGTCCAAAGTTCCGTACGACTCATTGACGATAGCAGCAGACTTTTTCAAGACACCGAAGGCTCTCACCACGGGAATAGGCATTCTGGCGGCGGGGCCACCGATATCGAAGTTCATCTTCGATCTAGCAGTCTGGGCACCGTAGTACTTTGAGGAGTCAACCTCGATCTCGCCAAAGGCATCAGACTCGATTCTCGTGGAGCCGGTCATTTTCAGGGCGGTGGCAGCAAAGTTTCTTGCAACGTTTTTGGCAACGCCAGTGTTTACTCTCAACATTGTAAAGGTTTTTTTGAGACCGGTGAAGGTTTTTTTTTCGGCTTGCGTGAGAATCCCAACTCTCTGGGGTTTCGTCGTGGATACTATATATAGGATGCTCGTCCCGGGGAATGTCGGGTGCTGATTGGCCCCCCGCGAATCGGACTCGCGGCGCGTCCCGGCGCCGAAAGTGCTGCAAAATGGGAAGAAGTTTATGGGGAGCGTAATATGTCAATCCCCGCATTTGCTCCAACATCACATTTTGCCAGTGCAACATTTAAAACGGAAAACCTCTTTTAAATATGTGTTTTTTTTCTCGTTCCTTCCTGGGAAATGAATTCTTATGTTTCAATGTTCGTAGAGAGCAATTTCAATGATAGCATGCAACAATCTTCTGAATGATATATTGCTTTGGCAAAATTCTAGTCCCTAATTTGATCAATTGTTGGCCACGGCCATGAAACACCAGTGCGTGGAAGCGAATGCGCGTGCTTGATATGTCGATCGGCAAAGTCATCGGGCAACGCCCTGAGAAGAAGTGACAAGGTGCTGCGTGAGGGTATAAAGTGAATCCCCTCCCACCAACGAATGACGTCTGCCAACTCGGCTGTATAGTCTGCTGCGCGGAGCGCGTGGATATATATCTGCCACAACCGGTTCGAAGCGACTACACCCAATGCACCCGTCTCCTTGCTGGAGTCCTTGTCAATGACATGCTGCTTGAATTCATGGACAGCTACCTGCGGCGCATAAAGCAGGCCCCATAATATCGGTTTGCCGTCGACTCGTCTCATACTTGCGCGGAGTAGCGCACTCAAGCAAGCCTCGTCAGGGAGGCTGCCCTGTAGTTCAGCACAGTAAAGATTGTATATCTCCGCAGGACGATGGGTTGCTTCACCCTGTAGCATGACACCGATTATACTTGTGGTCTTCCATTCGTTCTGATGGTACAAGTATCGCGCACACTCAAGGTTGGAGCTGTGGCGAATATGCTGGTCCAAGAAAGGCTTGTGAACACTTTTTTCCTCACTTTGTCGATAGAGGAGTGCCATGTACTTATTGAGCACAACCTTTTTGAATTTCTCGAAAAGTCCTGACTTTTGGAGCATCTCTATTATGTCCTCAATCCCGCTGATGCTTACCACCAGGCCGAGCAACACCAACATCACATCTTTTGAGATAAGAACATCCTGCTTGCGTGCAAGCAATTCCCGGAGCAAGTTGTGACTGCGCGATTCATTGAGAAGATGGAGCTGCAGAAGCTTTTTGATGAGCATGAGCCACATCGTTGCCGACATCGGATATTCTTTGACGGCGACATTGAAGTTGTGCAAAAGCTCTTCGGGTGTATTGGAGAGATATATCATGGCAATGTGCATATACTTCGAGTTCTCAGGGAAGCGCGTCTTGACAATATTCCACAATTTATCAGCCTTTTCTGCGGACTCGTGCGAGATAAGGAGCGTTATTCCCACGTAGCCCTGTTGAGAAAGTTTCTCGTTGCCCAAATACTCAACAAGCACTTTCTGCGCTTTTATGATTGGCATGGGTGATGCCATGCCCGTCCTTCCAGTTTTGATGAATGTGAGCGCCAAAAAATAGAGAAGTGAGTTGAGGAATTCGTCTGTGATGATCTTGTATGCGAATCCACTTGTTGTTGACAGCAATAACGAGGCTGTATTGACAAGTAATGGCTCAAGCTTCTGCGGGTCATATTGCGCAGTATACAGCACGAGGTTCTTGATGATGCTTGTTATGTGTGACTTTTTATCAATATAATCCTGGCAGATCGGCTCAATGAATGTCAGCCAGAGATCACGCTGGAGTGCGACTTCATCAATACTTAATGGGGTGCGTAGAAGAATATCCGAAGAGACACATGCTGGAATATTGGTCAAGTTCGCCAATTCCGCACAAGCGTCAGTAATCTTAGCCGCACAGAGCGATCGTATCCACGGCACTAAATCAGATAGGTTCAGAATGCTGGGGCATGCTATCGACATGAAGTTCAAAGATTGGAGAAGTACCGAGGCCTGCTGCCCCAGAACTGAAACATCGAGGTTCTTAGCTAAAATATGCGCATCTTCTAGACTGAATCTCGGTTCCAGGGTGCGAATTCTTCTACGCGCTAAAACGTGGGAGTGTAAGAACAACAAATGCTTGGTCTGTGTATCAAGCCACTCTTTTTCGGCTTCATTTGAATGGATGCATGCTAAAATGTGGAATAATCCTGTCTCGATGAGCACCGCTTCTTTGTACAGCAGCGGAAGCCCCGCGGGTCGTATCGTGGTCAGTCCCAATTTGTGGTCTTGTTTTCTGTGAAGAAATATGAGGAAGTCGCTGATCCGTGGCTTGAGTTTGACACTGGCGTTCACAGACCGATGGGTATTTGTCTCTCGCTCTAAGCTGGCGTATATACTGCGATGAGTGCGCTCTGCCAAGCGACGATACACTGGAGCCTTTGTGGTTTTTTGACGTTCCCACAACAGCGGTCGTAGACATATCCTGTTTAGGTTTCTTTTAAGCATGCAAGTATTTGTATCTTTGTGTTGGGCCAATGTTCAAGTGCATGTGCCAAAGTCTAACTTTTCATCCAGACTCGCAGGTAGGTTTTTAGATTCCAAAATGCGCGTCGCACCGGCCAAAACTGCCTCAAGTGAAACCTGGGGAAAAGTGAGCTAAAGAGACGGGTCATTGTTCACTAGATTCCTTCATCATTGAAATTAAAGCTTCTCTTTAAATTGTTAATCTGAAAATATCCGACAAAGAATGGGAGTCTGGTTTGTTCTCCATATAGATTCATGTGTTTTCCAATATATATATTTGGGAGGGGTGGGAAGCCTTGAGCTGCGACGAAAATTGGTGCAGCCCAAATAAGAGGCCCGAATCGAGTCATCAGTCTATCAGAGAATCGGAAGCCAAAAGGATGCTTCATTTTTTGTTCGATGCCTCGCACAGAAGTTAGAAAGTATAAAAGACACTTTATGCAATTTTTTGGAGGAAAATATGCATTTATGACAAGCTGGGCAGGACACAGTTTTTTTTTGTTTGAATGATTGACAATCTCCGCGCAAGTTGAAAACCTCCTGTCTTGACGATACTATATACTGCATCCTGAGTATTCGGTCAATTGACATTCACCTACCCAGTTCGGCCGCTGGCAACCAACAGAAACCTCCACGAAGACATAAAGAAAATCACAAATACTGTCAATTTTAGTTCTTTATCTGTCAAAGCCAACATGTCGTTAAATCGTACGCACAAGGCTCTTATCCGGGAAAATCTACGAAAGACAGATACACCGACCTCGCCTAGAAATAAAAGAAGAAGAACAAGAGCACGAAGCCCGTCCCCTGTGAAAACAATCGAGATCGATTCCGAGTCTACAGATGACTTTGCGGATGTTGATCTCGAGGACGTTGATCTTGATGCAGTAGCAATCAATAGCCCCATTCCGACTGAGGTCAAACCTACACAAGATAGAGTGAATGTTGATCTGCTATCTAAGTCACCAGTCTGTGATTTCAGTCTGGACCTGGGGGTTGATTCGGAGGATTTTGATGACCTCGAAGATGTCGATATGGAAATCTTCAATGAAGCACATGACAGTGGCAACAAAAGTAGTGAAACACTAACATTCTCCATCAACAACGGGGCAAAAGAGACAGCAGAAACCAAGAAGAAAAAAAACTTTGTTCCAATACTGAAGCATGAGCGAAAAAACCGTAAGCTTGTTCACAAATTAGTTCTTTTCTCTATGGTATGCCATGGTGCTGTTCGGAACAAGTGGTGCAATCAAGAAACGCTTCTAGAAACGCTTCGGAAAACAGTATCCGCGGAAATTGTGTCCTTGTTCGATCAGGAAAACTCTGATGCCTTGAGCGTGGTTAAGGCAAAGAGGTTTATCGACGGCTTACGTAAGCTCCTGACAATCTTTGCTAGAAAGTTCAAGGTTACATCTCCTGGAATCCAGCGAAAGGGCTGGGAAAATACTGATGATTTGAGCCAAGAAAGAAATAAAGCTGTGACCTTTGAAACATTTATGAAGTGTGTCAAGACATTACACGGCTCTCGTGACATTGGCGCCCAAGCATTTGTGGCTGTCTTACGATCCATAGGCGTAAACGCACGCCTAGTCTTTTCTGTTCAGGTTCCAGACTTTAGATCAATACGGCCTGTCAAGGATGAAGCCAAGGAAAATAAACACAGAGAGAAGCTAACAGAGGAATCCAGCAAGCCTAAGTCTGAGTTTGACCCGGTTTTCATCCCCAACCCGCGACAGGCCTTACTCTCCGGGATAAGGTCTCGCAAGACAAAGGCAACAGAAAACACGCTGCTGAAGATTAAGCTGGGGTACTCAAAGTTCCCTGTTTTTTGGATTGAGGCGTGGAATCCTTATTCGAAAAAATGGATCACGGTGGACCCCATTGTGTTCAATGTTGTGGAAGTCGTTCCAATGAGACGTAAATGCAAGTTTGATTCCCCAGGGACTGACGAAACACACCAGACATGGTATGTTTTAGCCTACGATAAACGCGGTACTATAAAGGATGTAACTCGGAGATACACACAGTACTATAACGCCAAAACAGCTAAGAGACGCATTGGTTTCGCGTCTCAAGAAGATGAACACTGGTACACCCGAATTCTACGGTCGGTCAGCAAACTGAAGACGTTCATAACTCAGGCAGAGGCGATTGAACTCAAGGAATTCCATGACAGAAACGTGTGTGAGGGAATTCCAAACAACATGGCTGACTTCAAGAATCACCCCGTTTATGCGTTGGAACCTCAGCTCAGGCAAGACGAGATTATTTATCCCACTGGTGAGAGCAGCAAATGTGGTACGTTTCGACCATCAAATAAAAGCAGCATCATGCCTGTTTACAGGAGATCGTGTGTGCATAAACTTAAAACCCCCAAAGCCTGGCACATGTGCGGCAGGATATTGAAGGTAGGTGCCCGGCCTTTGAAGACGAAAAAACCACAGGTTCAGATTACCGACGAAGAAGGCGACGATGATGGAATCGTCAGACTCTATGCCGAATTTCAAACGGATTTATACATCCCTCCTCCCATAGTAGACGGAAAAATCATCAAAAATGCATACGGCAACGTGGAGATTTTCAAACCCACAATGGTTCCCGAAAATGGTTATGTTGTGCCAGTCACCCATGGCACTTCGATGAAAATGCTCGAAACGGCTGCCCGATGGATTCTCAATATCGACTACGCCAAAGCAATCGTATCATTTGAGTTTGGCAAAGCTCAGAAAAACAAGCGAGCGCCTACTGCAAAAGAAGGTGGGATTCTTATTGATGCACAGTACAAAGAGGCAATGATGGCTGTTTTAGACGGATTGAGGGAGCAGGAGGAACAAGAAAGGAGGGAAGCAGTCGAGATTAATGCGTTGAAAAGTTGGAACTTTTTTATGAAAAAGCTTCAGATTATTAAAAGATTAGATTTGAGTCATGGAAAAGTGCCAGGCACACAAAATGAGGTACCTTACTCTAAACTTGAACAGAAAATGACGCTTGAAGACGAAAACTCAGAAGATTATTTCAGCGTGGGCAGTGATGATGAGGGTTCCGACAACAATGTTTATACCCCCCGTCGCTCAAGAAGGTCGGTACAGTTGCAACCAGAGCATGAATACAACAATGAAGATTACGGTGGAGGATTTTTGCCTGCAGAGGGTGTAAACGGAGAAACCTCTGATCAGTTTGAAGCGGGTGGGTTTCTACCAGGGGACCCAGCATCTTCAGTTGTATATCCAGCGGGTGATCATTTTGTCAATAAAGAAACCAATTCACACAAGGAAGGCGGTTTTTTTAATGAGTCAAACAACGTGGAAACAACGGGAAATTTTGACCAAATTAATACAATTGAACACAATGCTTCCGGTTCCACACTGGGGTTCGACTCAAATTCAAAGCCCGATGCGGAAGTCAAATGCGAGCCTGTCCCAAAAGAGAAAAAACGTCCGCGCAGTCTTTGTTTGAACACAAGACACACTCGTGCGGCTAAATTGCAAAATAATGAGCAGCAGATTCCAAATACAGAGGTTATAGATCTAGACTCTGATTCAGAAACAATCATGGCACCAGAAGTGTATGGGTCAATTCGGCAATCAAGAAATCTACGTTCCCTGAATGCCAATAAACGAAGAAGCAGCAAACACAATTCGGAAGGTGTATGGAACACAAACGACGATTCGAGTACACACATTGAAGAGCAAGAATTAGGTATCGAGTATAGCGACTCAAGTTGAATCCAGGGTTATTTTTACCCGAACAGGGCTGTGACGATGACCAGTGCTTGCCTCGGAAATTCCGTTAGCGATGCATGAAAAGCGCAAATATGCGCGCTGCACTTTTCCGCCGGGTGAGCGCCGCTGACTTGTTTAGTCGCGTGTTGCCACTGGCGCAATAATCCAAACACCTGCGCTATTAAAATTATGTGTTATCTTACAACGAAAGCTTACTCAGCTGAAAAAATTTGCTCGTTATGTCTCATTCATCTGCTGATTCGCTGCTCTGAGTAGGGGGTGCTAGCAAGTTACATGGCTAGAGATAGGTCTCGTGCGAGACGCAGCACGGAAAGAAAAAATTGCGCTTTCGTGCAGACTGGGGATGAAACTATTTAAACATTGATCTTGCTGTACCGTTTCCCTGGAGACAAGAAATTATATCCAGAGCACAAAGCCGAAGACATTCAACTTCAAGAAATTCGAATTAAAATCAACATGGCTAACGCAGTTGCAGAGAATGTTTTGGCTACCATTGGTACGGTGTTATGGTGCATTCAATTGATACCCCAGATTATACGGAACTACAAAGTAAAGGACTGTACGGGCTTACCACCCATGATGATGTTTCTTTGGGCTTTGAGCGGTGTGCCCTTTTCCATTTACTTCATCGGCACTGACGGGTCTATTCCTCTCAGGATCCAGCCACAGCTCTTCACCTTTTTCTGCATCGTCTCCTGGGCACAAAGCCTTTATTATCCTCCTGTCAGCATGAGAAAACTGAAATTTGCTCTCTACGTCGGTATCTTTGTTGTTTGTGCTATTGGAGCCGAAGTAGGGCTCATCCTATGGCTCCGTCCTTTGTACCGCCAGGGCGTGACGTGGCCTATGTTGGTGGTTGGAATCATCGCATCGGTGCTTCTAGCATTGGGGCTTGTACCACCATACTTTGAGATTGTCAAAAGAAAGGGCCGTGTTGTGGGACTCAACTTTTTTTTCTTGGGTATGGACTCCGCGGGCGCCTTGTTCTCGATGTTGAGTGTTGTTGTCGGCAATATGGACGTAATGAGTCTCACTTTGTATGCGATAGTTCTTGTGATGGAGCTAGGGATTTTTTGCAGCTACATCGGGTGGTATCTTACGGGAGGAAGGAAGATTGTCAGAGAGGAAAAGCGCCTCAGGAAAGAAGAACTCGAGAAAGAAAAGCTTGTTGACGAGATGGATTCTACGGGACTGGACCCAGACACGAAGGAACTGATCCTCGATTTGGAAACAGGAAATCCCGTTTTGGCCAGAGTATCCATTGCAGACAACGCATGATCTGGCATGTTTGAATGCGCACCTTTAGCGTGCTGGGTTTATATGGTATGGGTAATGATGAGATATTTATAATAAATTGATAGAACATATGAAAAGTTTAAATCTTTCGGATGATAACCCAGCTATCAAAAACAAAACAGACACGGACAGGTCGAAACCAATATGGCTCTGTTCGGTCATTGTAGGAGAATCAAAGATTAAAAATCTCCCGGAACAGCGAAGCGGGGCGCGCTACTTGACTCTCATCTGGTGCGCATAGCACTGTCGTCTATAACCTATAGCATAAAGGAGGAGCAAAACATATATCGGCAAGCACCATCGCAGGCCGAGTTAATTGTTTTACACAAGTTCTCCTTAGATATAAATAATGGTATGTTCTGCCTCCCATCCAGCACGACTAGATCTGTCCAAAGTGCATCCATACTAACATCCAGTCGGCGTTTTCACCGCTAAACTTGGTGGAAGATGTTTCCGCATCAAAAAAGGATCTAGAGGAAGAACACACAAGAGAACTCGAAATAGAAAGCGCTTTCAAGACATATCAGGAAGCCATTGCCCTTCAAAGCAAGAAGCAATGGGCGGCCGCATACAAGAAATACAAAGAATTGGCAAATTCCACGGTAGTGACCAACCATTTTTACGAAGAAGTGTCGTTTATCAAAGGGCTTCAAAACGGCGGTAGCAATCTTCAGCCCGATGAGCTCAGTTTCATTCCGCAAAATGTGAAGAAAATACGGTTCTTATATTTTAGGAATCGAGGGTTTCTCCACTTTAATATCTTGAAAGAGCAGCCCGAGACCTTTGCCGAAATCTTGAAAATAGAGCAAGAAATTGAACCCGCTTTAGATCTGTTTGAGTTTCGAAAAGACTTGTTTTACACCATGCTCGATGGCTTTGTGAATTGTCTTGTCTACGAAGAGGCGGACGAGTCTTTGCTACATATTCTTTTCGACATATACACCTATCTTGATATGCGCAGGCTTTCTCGATTTACGCTCGAATACTGCATCTCTTATACTAATGAGAGTGATGAGCCCCTCAGTATCTCTTGCATGAATGACTGGGCTATTCAAATTTGGAGTCGCTTTCAGAAAGTCGGACTATACAGCCCCGAAATATCCAGCGACTTGGAACAAAAACTCTCGTTTTTGCTACTGTTGAAGCAGGATTTCCTTGCTCAGATGATGGAGAAATTGCAGTTTAACAGCGTTCTAGTGCAGTTGAAGCCCAACACGTCGTGGTTGGGTGTCATTAATGCGATAAATACTATCATTCGCGAAAACCAAGACAAAGAAAGGCTTCAGGATTTACAAAAGATTGCATACAAACATCTTGACCCTTATATCGTATCCGAAACCATACTAGACAATATCACCTTTGAGTTTTTGTCAGAGGACACGGGAGAAGAGTACAAAGTTGAAGATCAAGCAAATGTTTTGGCTATGGAAATAGAGGCCGAGGAAGATATAAAGGTTGAGACGGGAAATGGCTCAGAGCTTTCAAGTTTGATTCCGGAAAGACAAGACACGGTTGGTGCATCAGAAAGAGCATCAATGAGACTTTCGAAACGATTAAACCCAGGGGATCTGGCGCCCGTAGATGCAGACGACATTCTTTTGATACGGCAATACTTTGTTGAAACAGAATTGTTTTTCAGCAATGTGAACGACAAGTTTAAAGTCATTTTTGGCGAGGACCAACCGATTTTGAATGATATGGTGGGTCACATTGTAAACGCCGAAATCTCGAATTCACAATCCAACTACATTTATGACTATTTGAAAATTCTCAATGAATGGAAACCCTTGAAGTATGACCCAATTTTGTTTCCTGAAAGTGATAATGATTCGAAACGAAAGAGTCATAGTGACAAAAAGCGACTCATTGACGTATTAACGAGTTTCGGCAACCAGTTTGGGGACTCTAAAAACCATTCAACCAATTTTAATGACTTACAAGGGCCAGAATTTGTGAAAGACTTCATAGTCAACGAGTTTAGCGGACACCATCACATCAACGCAGTAAAATTACGGATTTTACTGCATCTTATGTCCTTCATCACAGATCTGTCATGGGGGGAGCAGCTTTACTATGTCACTTCAGAATGGGTCATGCAGATTGAACCGTCAGTTTTTGAAGTGTCAGCACGACATATCCGCGAAACTGGGGAATTGAAAGACATCAAACTTGCCATGGGTATTTATGAAATTCTTATCAACGCCTATATCGAAACAAAAGAACGACTCGAACAAAACTTGGAGACTGAAGCGCACACAAGCTTTGTAAAGTCAGTGAAGTCAAACTTTAACAACACTACAATCGAGCTCTTGAGATTAAAAGATAGGATTGACAAATGGAAGGGACTATTCAATCAAGTGTTTGCAAACAAAAATGTCGAAAATAATGATATTGCCATTTTCATACGTTTTTATTGGGCCTCAAATTATTTCCTTGCTGCCAGAAGTTTTCTGTGGAAAGAAAAAAAGTTTGTTGTTGTTCACCTCAATCAATTAGCGGATCACTTGCAAAGCAAATTTGTGGGAAGTGTTGCTCAAATCACATATCCAAATTACTCGAAGATTGGAGAATTTTCATACGAGGGGCTTCACAGGCGCCTTTCTACAGCGTCAATCTTGTCTATTTTTTCCAAAATTCTAGACCAAAGTGACTCTGAGACTATAACCACTAATGAAACAATTTCACTTTTAGAAAGCATATTGTTTAACGACGAAGATAAGGAGTCAATACCCTCCCGCAATGATGATACGAAAGGTAGCTTGTTGGTGGAATCAGTGATACATGGACTTGCTGTGTTGGACAAAGTGTCTCTCTATAGTGTGAAGGAATTCTTTTCAGAGTGTCCTGTTGACCTAAAATTGAGTTTGTGGAATATTGTCCTTCTGTATTATCAAAAAGACACATTTCACAATTTTCAGAAAGGACTAGAGAACTACCTTCAATTCACCCTTGATTTCTTGAGCAGCTCTAGCTACACAGAATTTCTAGAGGACAAATATTCTGTTTTGCTCAGTCTTGTTGCTTGTTACCGAAGTCACTTGAGAACATTCTTAAACTATTTGTCTGATAATAAATGGCAACTTCCTTCGAGACAACGGGCGAAAAGACAAATGTTGAATGTTTCCAGAATCTTTGAGCTTTGTTATATTTTCAGCTTGCACGAAGAAGGAGCGTTTTACACAAGCCGAAAAGTTTCTGTGGAAACAAAGTCTGAGGAAGCATTTCGTTATTTCAAAGACTTTTTCATCGATTGCATTACTATGCTCTTAATCTACTGCTTTAATCATATTTCTGAAAAAAAGGCTGCAAACGACTCATTGATAAGCGATTTCTTGATTCTCATTCATCATCAACTTGGATTGCGTCACCTCTGTGATTCCTCAAAAGGCCTATTTTTGAAGTTCGCCGAAGATTCACTAGTGAATTTGTCTCAGCTTCCGGAAAAAGAGCTTATTCAAATTATGTCATGCAGATATCACTACAAGGTAAAGCTCTATGGTCAATTTCCATCGGACCATTATACGGAAAAAAGCGCTGAGCTCAACAAGAAAAGCGCAGAAGAATTGGCGATTTTCATCTTACCGCTTTGCTTCCGAACCAACCCGCTTACACAAACACCGAGAAATGATCTCAAACAGGTGGTCGACGATCTTTTCGAAATCATTGGAGACCCTGACGTGGAAAACGATAGAGCTCTTTGCGAAAATATTTCCTTTGTTGAAAAATTCATTGATAGATCTCTGATAGGGGCCAGGTTCATCAAAGAATCTTTTTATGGATTAAAATCCCTTGAAATGTTTCCCCCACAATACGACAATAGAGTTGCTCAAGAGGGTCTTTATTTCATTGAGGCTGTCTTGATGTTCAACTCCTATAAGATTCGCAAGAAGTCAGCTCAAAGCCGTACGGTAGAATTAGAAAGGATTATCACAATTCTTACATATGATCTTATTTACGGAAGTAATAGGGTTGAGAGCTGGATTCTTCTTGCGCAGGCTTATGGTTTTATTGTTGAAGACGATTTAATCTGGACGTCAGACAAAATCAGCACAATTGAGCGCAAAGTTCCCACTGCCAACATTCAGCGTAAATCTTTAATATGTTATTTGATGGCAATCAATACCGTTACTAGACAAACTCAGATCGACACTAGAACAATCAAGCCTGTCATGAATATGTTGATGAACAACTTTGCAAAAGAGCTTTACAGTGCGTCAAGAAGTCCAATGGATATGCTAGCCTTTCAGGTTCATAGTAACCCTAAATTTGTCAGACAAAACCAAAATGCCTTGTTTTTGAAGGTCGCAGATAAGCCAAGTGTCTCGCAGAAATATTGCTTGGTGTTAATGAATCGATGCTTGAACATAGCAGTCAAGAGCGACCCCGATGATTGGAACTCTCTTTATTACTCGGCAAAAGTGAAATCCAAGCTTGGTTTTGATTCCGCCATTGTTTTAAACACCTTGATAAAAGCCAGTACTGCGGCGAAACTACAAAGTGTCTCTGGTGACCCTATTTTAGAGCCCGTGTACAAATTTTTGAGTCTTCTTTACAAATATGCCAAGTCACAAAAGCTTTCAATTGAGGATGGGATAAAATTTCTCAATATGAATGCCATCTTAAAAACTACAGATGCATACGAAGGAAATACAAAAAGCGAACTTTACAAATGTATTATTTCAGGCTTCAAAAAGATTCTGTCGCTTGACAAAAAGGCGTGGTACCATAAACCTGCCTACCGCCAAGCAAGAATCATGTTTTCTGAATT
Source organism: Metschnikowia zobellii (assembly GCA_939531405.1). Classification (NCBI taxonomy): domain Eukaryota; kingdom Fungi; phylum Ascomycota; class Pichiomycetes; order Serinales; family Metschnikowiaceae; genus Metschnikowia; species Metschnikowia zobellii. The sequence goes on from OW618029.1 coordinate 190,423, forward strand.
TAACGATGTTATTGGATCCAAAGAGCTTTTGTCTAAGTTTTTTACTTTAAAATCCGTGAACAAGACGTTTCTTGTGATGTGGAAACCCGAATTCGAGAGACCAGGTAAACATTTTGTTTACATGTACCAATACACAAAATTTTTCATCACGTTGCTAGGATACGATCAAGATCTTTCTTCATTGGTACTCATGTATCCAAAATTGCGAAGAGCCAACTCCACTATGATTCTGCTTGTGAGTGTATGGGGACAACTATGCACCCTGATCTGTACGATTATGAGGAAAGTACTCGACGTCGATGCGGGCCAAGAAAAATACTTCTTATATACTACCACATACTCCACCTTCATGGCTAGAGCTCAGAAAGTGATTGAAGTGGTTCAAGCTGATGAAGCGCAAGGTCTGTTACAAAAGAACTTATTGCTTCTTCACATTTTGACAGACATGAGAAGGTTGAACAATGGTTTCGGACCCACCGCATTAATTGACAATATATTTAGCGGGGTGTTCATCGAAATTTTCCGTGAAGTTTCTCAAAAACATAATGAAATTGGTGAGATCACGATACCAGATTCTCCTACTGCAAAGGTAAAGAGGCTCGCGAAAAAAGACTTATTTCCTTTTGCTATCGAGCTTGCATCCAAATGCAAGCGTGAAACAGAGCTGTTTTTAAGAACAAACCCTGAAATTCTCAATCATTATGTTACAGAATATGAGAAATTGGCAGAGATAGCACGACAGAAGATTGCGGCAGAAGAAGAAAAGAATAGATTATTGGCCCGGGAGTTAGAAATAAAAAGAGAAGCCGCGGAACGTGAGAGGAAGAGAATGGCTTTAGAACAAGAGAGACAAAAAGTGAATCCACAAACAAGACTTCTGCGTCTCTTCGCAGAACAACTTTTACTTCGTGGCCAGAAAAAATCAATGTACAAGATGTTGGCCGCCACAACACCAATGAGCTGGCACAGTAGAATTGTTGCGTTGGATGGCGTCAGTGTTGCTTTACCACCTACAAAAAGCATCGAGATATGCGGACCTGAATTTCTTGCTGCCAACTTCTTCAACGAGAGCAGGCGCTTTGCAAGGATCAATGAGACCTTAGTCCCTGCGAGACTGCCTTTTGATGAAAGAGCACACCCGACGTCAAATATTTTGAATGTTAATGATGGAAGCACAGTTGAAAACTCGGGAGAATTGGACTGCGCGGAAAGAAAAGAAAAAATTGAAGAGCAAAAAAGAGAGGAAAGTCCAGAATTTGTTAGCATTCCTGCAATTGAAAACCAAACAAACGATGAAAAACTGACAGATTCGACCATTGAACCAACTACAATGCGTCCCACCTGCAAGATTCCAGCTTCGATCAACAAGAATATTCTCGCGTCTGAATCACGGAGCAATAGAAGGGACCCTAAATACCAGCAAATGGCTTTACAGGGCACGAAGCTGGACCCTGTTGACATTGATTGCGAAGATGGCGTGGAGACAATTTCCGGAGCAAAAAGACCACTTGTATCCCTGGCTGAGTTCGAGGAGCTGCCATCGAAAAGACAAAATAATTAGTCTAATAAATTAAAAACATAGTGAGAACATGTTTTATACAACATATCACATATAAATAAAATTATCATATGAACGAAAAAAAATTGTAGGGGAAAAAAAGATGCTCCACGGCAGGTTCGAACTGTCGACCTTCAGATTGCACAAACTGTACGCTTATGAGACTGACGCTCTGCCAACTGAGCTAGTGAAGCTTCTTGTGGAGAGAAATTGACTAGTGATAAACATGATACACACGTGCTTTTCATATATCAATGAATCACATATTGTCTCACATCAATAGCATATGAAGAGCAGAACTGAAGTTTACACCTAAATCACCAAGACATGAGTCATACTGTAAGAGGTTCAAAAAGATCTTAATTTGAGGGCCTTTGTCTTGTGCAATGATACAATGTCTTCAACACCCTCGAGTTTCGTGTCATTCCCCATGCAAGGCAGAATTACTACACTGTCTTTGCATGTGCCATCTTAGTGTCGTTCATCTGCTGTGATAGAAGTTTGTTAGTAGAAAGTAATAACTAGTAATCCTAAATCTAATAAATTTTAATAACTCGTGCATCCCTATTCAGTTCAGACGATCCGTCAGTCAGACTGGGTATTCCTGTCTGTTTTGATAGATCTTTGCTCAGACCGTCGATTCTGCTAAACATATTGTGGCTGGATAATAGTGCGCAATGAGTCACTAGATATTGATATGAGTATCTTACAAAACCATACGTGTGGGGTTTAGTTTTAGGTTTTGAAGTATAACTTCATCTCATTATATTAGTGATCTTGTTTTTTATATCTTACAAAGTCAACAAGACAAGGTACGGAAATAATATGGGAGCAAGAATGTATTTACGCAAATCAATCACGGAAACGACTCACAAGTCAGTGTATATTTTGTCAAGATTATCTATTTGAAGACCTTGAGAGACATCACTTGGAACTTCAATCAAGGGAAGGCAAACAATTTAAAATGTTTTTGCATCTTCATAACAGTTGCATCTTACAAAACTCAAGGATCTAAGAAATGTTTATAATACTGTCAGACTGCCTGGTGCAAATGTCAAAAAGATATGAAGGCTCGGTTTGTAAATGATATATCGAATAAAACCTATGTAATATCACACCCATAGAGATTCTTGCTCAGTCAGAAAAAATGACATCCGCGAGATTTCGGTCTCGGGTGTTCTATAATTTTAACAAATTCATGGCAAGTATATTAATCTTTGTTAATCGTTTGATGGATACTGCACGACGTATGTGAACTAGTTTTGGAGACTATATTAAAAACTCTAGACAATAAGCCCTACGAGCTTTCAAAAGATAAATGTCTTTTGTCAATGATTCGGAAAGTGGAGAGTTTCAATTTAGATCAACTTTTGAACATCGGTCTTTAGCAAGCGCGTCGTTTTCAAAAGACGGAACTGTTTTAAAAGCAAGTCATGCTCTGAAGCAGGCATGCGGTATTGGATTGATATGATGTCGTTGGCATCGATATGAAGTAAATCCTTCACCAGCAAAATATCTCGAAGCAGGTAATTTGTCTTGAAAAGGCGCCCTAAGAGCTCCAGAGGTCTAAGAGAATCACCAAATACAGGGACGAAGTGCTTTAGCGAGACAAGCTGCGAGAGCCTCACAATTTTGTCGAGCGCCTTTACATACAAGATTTTCCCTGGATATTGCAGTGGGTCAATTCTTCGCACGATCCTCAGGACATCGAGGGCAGCTGAGCCTGGGTTGCCTGCACGGTGAAGCATACCGCTCATGTCAAACGTCTCAACTAGACGCTTGACAGCACCCAGTCGTCCAACGTTACCCGCGAGGTTGAAAAACTCAGCAACGAGCCTCACCTTCTCCTTGTAAGTACCATCAGCAAGAACACTGCTTAGTGTGACGGAAGCCAGCGCTGCAGATTGCACTGCAGCCTCTGCTATTCTTGGCATAGATACTACGCTGCTGGTACGGGACAGAGAGGCGGATACATCAAGTTCAGCACCGCAGCGGCGGTTGAATGATGATATAAAAAAGCGACGTTCGCGGGCGAACGCTGCATGGGGGGCTGCGAGTTCCGGCAACGAGCGCACGTGGAACAAACTATTAAGGAGAAAGTAGAATGCAATCTCTTCGCGTTCCGTAGGGGATACCAAACGGGTATATCCCGTGGAAGGGACTGCGACAGCCCCAGTTTCGGACATTCCAGACGTATAGTTAGCTAAGTGAAGGTGCGGGAGCGCAAGCAAAACATGCAAAAAGATGTCGGCCTTAGAAACGACGGTGCCATCAAGATCGGGCGCTTCCGCAACGGTAGTGACAAGACAGAATGCGAAGTATCTGTAAAAGTCCGTGACGAGAGCCAAAGAGACCGCTGGATCGAGGACCATCAGGGGGAGGAATGTCTCAGATACAGGAGCTTCCTTCCCTGAGGACAGAAATAATAGCGGTAAAACTGCCTGGGACATGCCCGACATATACGCTGCGCGTGCCAATGTCATAAGAGGAGTTGCCATAGCAAGCCTGCACTGATGCAATTCGGGCGGCGGGGAGACCTCAGCGACTCGGAAATATCGAACTAGGGCGTCTACAGCCGCCTCAAAGAGATGAATTCCGCGCACAGGCGGCTGTCCTGCAATGAAGAGACCACTAACAGAGATAAGGCACGCGCCGAAATGGGCACGGGAAGCACCGTTGGCGGTGAGAAAAGCGGCGTTTGCTGCGTTAAAAAAGGTTTCTGCATGCCGTGCCACGTGTTGAAGAACAGGAGCCAAAACGGTGGTTGCGTTTGAGAGATGCGCATCGTTGCTGGCCGCGTGTAGCAGGGAGTGTTTCAGAAGCATGCCACAAATGCGAGCAAGTCTTTCAATCACGTGTAGCCATAGCCAGTGGTGTTCGGCGACGCCTGCATTCGCCAACACACAGAAGTACTCCGTAGCGCTATCGGGTAGTGTATGTGCGGCTTTGATGTAAGCCGCTCTGTCCATGGTCTCTGCGTACATAGAGAGTCGCTCGTCCAAGTGTTGCTTGATTACTTCTTGAAGCATGGGCTGACCGTCACGAAATGCGGCCAAGTCCGTAGCCGGGGAGGGAGCATTGCGAGACATGGATGAGACCTATGCTATCTGAGTATTTGGGTTCCAGATTTATGAGTTTGATTGATGCTGACAAGGAGTGCTTCGCAGCGGCCAGTATGTATTTTAGGGCAGCGTGAGGTGAAACAGAGCTTTGCCGGTAAGCCGCGCGCGGTGGTGTTATCGCGGGATGCAGGCGGGCGATCTAGTCACATGACCAAACCTGGGGTCGCTTTGGGTAAGTCTTGATGAGGCAGGCGGCATGGAACAAAAACCAACGTTGACGATGACCATAAGCTGTGGCGGTGTAAGGTGCATGGAGCCAGCGGAAGGGAGAGGGGGAATGGGACCAAACCAAAATCGTTTGTCACGTGAGCGGTGGGATTGCGGGCCCTGATTCTGATTGCAATGCCTGCGGATGCCATCATTACCCATCATAGCTGTCTGATTCTTCCGCATCTACTGGTGCACATTGTTTTGAGCGCGGTGATTCCGTTCGCACGCGCAGAAAATATATGGCAAGTACGTCTTTTTTCTGGAAGCGGAAGCGCCAAACTCCTCGTCGTCTCCTCGTTCTTGATTCCGATGCCGCATCTCCATCCTTTCCACGTGGTCAATGCTTTGCATGTCATGATCAATCCTGGCAACTTGACTTCAATGGCCAAGATCTCTTTCAAAAGACCCTTGCAAAAATCCGAAAGGGCGCTGGTTTCCAAGCCTGTAAACACAAACCCGGGTATGGTTGAGTTGCGGAATTAAGAGGTTGCAAGTGCATACTGCGCACCCACCAGCTCTGCCGCCAAAACGGGCCCTGCGCGCGAAATACGCCCTCGCGGAGAAACAGGCCGTCATGTGCACCCGTGCACCTGCGAACCTCCAGTGCAATTTGCAATCGCTATCCTTTCCTTCGAGCAGCATCCCACACCTGGCTTTCCACCCACCCCGCGCATGTATGGCTCGTTGCGAGAGCTCCAGCGCGCACTTGCCGCTGTGTTTGCTGCTTGGGACAGCACCCTCGACTGGCAGGCCAGCCCGTCGCCGCAGATTCGCGCCCTCTACGACGCCATTGACGCGTACACGGAGCGCCACACCACGCCCGACGCGCCTGCCGGCGGCGCCAACGACGAGTTGCGAGCGGCCCACGAGGCATATGTGGCTGGCAGCGAGGACGGATCCCGCGAGGTGTTCTTCCTCGAGCTCCTTGCCCGGCTCCTGCCCGTGCTCAGCGCGTCACAGGCGCTCCTATGGCTCCGCACGTATCTTCGCCCCGCTGTCGACAGCGCGGGCTTTGACCTCGCGCTCGTTGCCCAGGCACGCGCCTTTGTCCGCGCGGTGGCCCTGGACGGCCTGGAGTCGCTCCCGGAACCCGACGCCGTGGTGCGCCGCCGCCGACATGCCACCGCGGTACAGGTGATGGAAACCGTTGCCCAAGTGTACGTCGGTGGGCCTGAGGCCATGGCGGACGTGGTGGGCGTGCGTGTGCTGCCCGCGGAGGCCGCAACACAGCTCTACGCGGAGCGCGTGCGGTTTGTCCAGCGCAATGCCGCGGCGTTGCTCCGCGACTGGGGGCTCCAGCACCCACAGCCCTTCTTCTCGCTTCTCCACGCGATTTACGCCGACCCGCAGTCCCGGGCAAAGGTGCTTGCGCTTGCTGCACGTGCGGCGTCTAGCGGCGTGTCCCTGGTCCAGCGCATGCTCGATACGCCGTTCTTCACCGACGTGCTCCGCCTGCTTTTGCTCGACAACAGCGAGTCTGTTTTGGGCTGCTGCTTGGGCTTCTTGTTGATGGCCGTGGGAAAGTTTTGTCACCGCGTGGCCACTTACGTGCCAGAACTCCTTGCCGTGTACGCACGGCTTCTGTTGTGGAAAGAGCACAGCCTGGCGCTTTCACCGAGCGATACCAGTGCCTTCGCGTGGACTGTCGCCGAGAGCGATTCGGCGAGCGACTCCGCGGTCGCTGTGATGCTGCCGCAGGTCTATACCGACGGAAGCTTTAACACGCTGCATCTCGCCACAGTGCTATACGGGTTGTTTCCACATCATTACTTGAAGTTCTGTAGCGCACCACATGACTACTGGCACAGAAACTCGCCCATCCGCATGCCTGCGGAGTGCGCTGCTGTCGTAGAGTGCTTGACTAGTAAGGCGGGCGTGCGCAGTGCGCTTGCTATTGCTACCAAACGCCTCTTGTTGCGCCTCATGCTCCACCCAAACCTCCTCACTCAAGTCTCCCTTCAGGATGAACTACAAAATCCAATCAAGTGGATTCTAGATAAAAATCAGGGCGCAGATGTCGGCGAGGAGGATGTGCTCATTGAGTGCTTTGCATTAAATCCAGACATCATCTTTTCCGTGCCTGACGACCTCATTGTCTCAGACCGCATGCTTAAAAAAATTCACTCGACCAACAGTCTCATCAATGAGGCTCCAGAGCTACAAGCTCTTGGTCCCTTCACTTCACCTCTACGCCCTGCCACGGGTTCTGGACCGCCATCACATCGTGGCTCACTCCAGCTGCCAAAAAGCGTATCTGGAATCTCATCTGACTCGAAGCTTCCTAGCCACTGGCTCAATATGGACAGGAGAGTGTCTATTGTGCCCACAAAACTTATCCTAGAACCAATCATTGCAACTCTGCCGTTGGCTCTGCCGCTGCTGCTACTGCTGCATGCGGACCGAGATGAGATTCGCTTTAAGTCTTTTGATTTTGGTGGGAGCAGTAGTATCAAGTCCGACTATACTGCGCCAGAGGACTTACACACAGACTCAAAAGGAAAAGACCATTTGTCAGATTTGTTCAAGGTGCACGAAAAGCTTTTTACTTCATCCGCCACTGCCACTTCAAACCAGGCCGCTGTCAATACTGATACTGCTTTGGGTACCACAAAAAACTTTCAAAGGTCGCTTAGCACTGCGTCTGATATTCTCTCAAAACAACTTCAATGCGACGAGAAGAGTGAAACACATTCAGAATTCAAGGAGGCTCTGGTGGGAGGAAACGCAATTGACTTCTACCAAAGAGAGCTTCTTTTGATGAAAAATGAACTAGAGTTTGCTAGCTACATGAAACATCTTAACAAGATTAACTATGTGAAGCTCAAGCTCAAATTCAACAAAATGACAAGAGATCAAAGCATGAATTCTCACCATAAAAAACAGGCTCATATCAAGGACAATACTTCATTGAGTCTCGACAATCTTACAGATTCGATGAAAAACCTACAGGTGGCAACAGAGCAGACTATTGCGAAGAAGTCAGAGGAAACCAAAGCCTTGGTTTTGAAAATCCAAGCTTTACAAAATGAAAACACGGAGCTTCGTGAAAGCAACGAGAAGTCATTAGCTCTCCTCAGCGATGAAAAAATTGCTATCAAGCGGATTCAAGCTACTTTTCAAGAGCAAGAAAATAAAATAGGAGAGTTGCGGCTACAGCTTGAGGCAAACAAGACCGCTCGTTCGAGTCTACCTACTGCTAAAGAAATTCGAAAAGAGCCGATTTCCTCCATATTCCTAAGTGAGCAAGAAAATATAAAGGTAAATCTTGAAAAAGATGTTCAGATATTGAAAGCTCAGAATACAAATCTTATGAAGCAACTGGAACAATTAGCTGCAGATTTGGAAATGCAAAAAAAGAATGTCGCGGTTGAGTTAGAAAAGAAACGCCTGCGAATAGAAGAAGAGTTTCGAATGAGAGAAATTCAATATGAGAGAAAGATTAAAGATCTCAGTCTTCTTCAAACAAGATACAGGGAAGCTATTGAAGACAAAAATGCCAGGATTGTCGAACTCACGAAAGCCAAACCCATACGAATACCCGCGCTGGCCCCCCAAGCTTTTTCAGCCTCTGCGGCACCAACACTCTCTACAGGCTCTCAATTATTTACAGGAGAGAATAGTGGAGACTATTTTGGACAGTATCCGAGGCAAACTAACGATATCACGGATAGTCAGAATTTACGCGAGCGGTCTCTGGGAAGCCTGTCACATTCAACCACAGCCCTTCTGCCCCAACAAGGTGGCACATATGCTAAGAATTCGCGGGTCAATGAGCTACCTCGACTCCAATCTACCTCTTCAATTCCTATTATAAGGGGCCGAGGGGGATACCAAAAGCGGTCGAAAAAATTTATGTAAGGCAGAATCGCCGGTGCGCCTTGGCAGGGAAGTATGTGACGTGTCCTGAGAGTATATTCACGTGATTTGCCTACACGCGCAACACTGCACAAAACTTCGGAATGAAGGTGAATGTTGTTCTCATTTCAGGACGTGATCGAATTCACTCTCCTTTTCATTCCACCGGCCCCATTTCGGCGACATGTCTCAGACGCTCAAGAAGAGAGGGAAAAAATCCACAGCATCTGCACACACAGCAGATGTTGACATTCTGGAGCTTGTTTCGGAAAAAAAAAAAGTTGATTCCGAGGTCTCAAAAGATCCGGAGCTTCACTATTGGGTAGCTTTGGGAGCTGTCACTGCCGTTGCAGCATTCTTGAGATTTCGTATTCTTGGATATCCTGACAAAGTTGTATTTGATGAGGTTCACTTTGGAAAATTTGCTTCTTACTACTTGGAAGGGACTTACTTCTTCGACTTGCACCCACCTTTTGCCAAATTGCTCATTGCTTTGGCAGGATGGCTTGTGGGATATGATGGTAGTTTCAAATTTGACAATATTGGGGATAATTATAGCTCTAACAATGTGCCTTACGTCGCGTATCGGGCTTTTCTGGCTATTCAAGGAACTTTGGTCGTGCCAATTATGTTTTTGACGATGAAAACCCTTAAATTTTCTGTCTTAGCGTGTGTTTTGTCATCTTCTCTCGTTGCATTTGATAACGCACAAGTAATCGACTCTAGGTTGATTCTTTTGGATGCTACATTGATCTTGAGTGTTGCAATGACGATTTTTTCTTATTCCAAATTTAGTGTGTACCGTCGCCAGCCATTTACCAAGTGGTGGTGGATCTGGTTGCTTCTGACTGGTGTTGCATTGTCTTGTGTTATCTCAACAAAGTACGTTGGTGTGTTTACATTCTTTACCATTGGTATTGCTGTGATTCACGAATTATGGATTTTATTAGACATCAGAAAGGGACTTACACTTGAAGAGTTTTCCAAGCATTTCGTTGCTCGTTTGTTCTCGTTGATTATCGTTCCTTTCAGTATTTACTTATTCTGGTTCTACTTGCACTTTCTGATTCTTTCCAAATCTGGACCAGGTGACGCTTTTATGTCGTCAGATTTCCAAGAATCCTTAGAAGAATCTGCTTTAGTCAAAACTTCTAAATCCGTCAATTATTTTGACGTCCTTACCATCAAACATAAAGACACAGAGGCCTTTTTGCATTCGCATGATTTAGTTTATCCTTTGCGTTACGAAAATGGGAGAGTATCCTCTAATTTGCAACAAGTGACATGTGTCCGCAATCAAAATGGCGAGGAGCTTGATGACCAGAATTCTCACTGGGAGATTTTGCCATCGAACGGAGCCAAAAAGGGCGAAGCCGTTTTCACTAATGATGCTATCAGGTTGAGACACGTTGGAACAGGGGGTTATTTGTTGACCCATGATGTTGCTTCTCCTTTGAAAAGTACGAATGAGGAGTTCATCGTTGTCAATGAAGAAACTGCAGAAGCTAGATACAATGAAACCCTCTTCCGCTTGCGTTTGTCCGAGGCTGGTAGCAACGATAAGCTGCCCAAACGCAAAATCCTCAAGACCAAAGCAACACCCCTTAAGATCATCCACATTGATACTGTTGTGGCCATGTGGACTCACAACGATGAGTTGTTACCAGAGTGGGCTTTGGGGCAACAGGAAGTCAGTGGAAATAAAAAGGTACCTGACACAGACAATATCTGGGCGGTCGATAGCATTATTGGCTTGCCAGAAGACGACGCTAGAAACCATCATATTCCAAAAACGATTGTCCCAATGCCATTTTTGAAAAAGTGGTGGGAGTTACAAGGCTTGATGTTTTTTCACAACAATCAATTATCTGCTGATCACCCTTTTGCCTCCAATCCAGATGCGTGGCCTCTTGCATATTCGGGAGTCTCATTCTGGAATGATAACACCGAGAGAAAACAAATATTCTTCATTGGAAATGTGATTGGTTTTTGGATCCAAGTTGGGTTTCTCGCTGTGTATGTCGGATTTGTCGCCGCAGACTTAGTTACAAGTCGCCGTGACTACAACATATTAAGCCCCAAGTCCAGATCTACGATGTACAACACTTTAGGCTTTTTGTTCATTGGTTGGGCAGCTCATTACTTGCCTTTCTTTTTGATGAATAGACAAAAGTTTTTACACCATTACTTGCCTGCTCATTTGATAGCTGCATTGTTCACTGGTGGATTTGCCGAGTTTCTTTGCACCAACACATCGAACTCGTTACGCAGGGGATTGGCTCCCTCCGAGATCAACAAACCTAAGTTTGCGGCCATGACCGTCGTTGTTGTTGTTGGAACTTTGTGGTTCTTTTGGTACACTAGGTTCCTTGTGTATGGAAACTTCACCTTGCCACCTGCAGAGATAAAGGAAAGACAATGGCTCAACATCGTGTTGCACTATGTTAAGTAGTAATATGAATAGATTGCGCTAGGCGCTTGTTTGAAATATCATTATTCCGCACTTGAAGCAGTGCATTAGTGTGCCGTATTCATCACTGCGTTTACGTAATATACATTTCAGATCAAGCTCATGATCTCATCTCATCCAGAGTTTAATCAGCCTTGACAGAAGTGAGAGTTTTTTCCCACAAGTTTGGCTTCACAACTCACGTGGATTGCACTTGGGAATCTCAAATTCCTTTCTCAACAGAGCGTGCGACATTTGGCGCGAAGACCAGATCCTCGCACTCTGCTGTTCATCCGATTTATTTCCGTTTATAGTATTTATCCTGGCGTTTAAATCGCCCGTCGTACTTCTCAGCATTATGACTATCAAGGCTTTTCTAGATGGCTTGCGTGTATTTCCAACTAATAATCGAATTGTCAAATTTGTGACAGGAAACCAGTCTGCGGACATGGACTCGGTGGTCAGTGCCATCACTTATGCATACTTTCACCACCACTTCAACCCGAAGGAGGCGCCTTTCTTGCCTCTCATAAACATTTCACGTGATGAGTTTCGGCTTCGTAAAGATATTGTGCTACTTTTGAGCAAGCACGAGATCTCGAGTACGCGTCTTTTTTTTCTCGACGACGTAGAAAAGATTATACAGCTGTCTTCGTCCATTGAGTTGGACGTTGTTTTGGTAGACCACTGTAATTTGCAAGGAGAGCTTTTGACCGCGTTGTATGGAGAAAAGCGCTTGAATGTTTCTGGGATCATCGATCATCACGCAGACGAGAATGTCTTTTTAAATGCCAAGCCCCGCATAATCCAAAGCAATGGATCGTGCTCTGCATTGGTGTTCAATTTTTGGAATAAGAAACATGGCCCTATTACCGACAAGGACGCAACGCTTTTATTGATGGGTCCTCTTTTGATTGATACGTCGAATATGGAGCAAAAATTTGAGGCTGGAGACCTTGAGGCGTTCAATGAGTACGCAAGAATCTTACTGGACACAATTTCCTTGACGCAAACATGCGCTTCGGGACCAAGTTTGTCTTTGGAATTGTATTCACAGCTCAAAACAGCGAAAAAGGACTTAGCGGGGTTCACTTTATACGATATTTTGAGGAAAGATTACAAGCAGTTCACATTTATCGGGAAGCTGGGCGAAACTGTTAAAATAGGGTTCTCCTCAATAAGCAAGTCGATCAGCTGGATGTTGAATAAATTTTCCGTCTCAGAAGTTCTTGAGTCTCTTGAATTAATGACAAATCTATATCAATTGGATGTTGTTGTGATCACTTCGTCATTTTCGCAGAAGGTGACAAAGCTTTATACCAGAGAGTTTTGCTTTAGCACCCAGAAAGCTTCGCTCCAGTCGCTTGCGTCTCTTGCCACCGAGTTGCAATTGAGCCCTAGCTTTTATAGAGACAAAGATGTGACTCAACAATTGACACAGATCAACAACTCCGTGTTCTTTAGCGTGCACAATCAGCAAAACACGGCGGCATCCAGAAAGCAGGTTGTTCCTGTTATCAAACAAGTCATTGAGCAAAGGCTTTGAAATACTCGAAAATCTTCAGACTCAGACAATGTTTGTTCGAGGCGACAAATAGCACACTCTGTATTTTCGCTTGGCTTCGCCATCTTTCAACTCCACAGTCTTGTGTCTTATAGGTAGAAGTGCGGTATTTTCAGCGAAATATTGCTCGAGAGAATTCCACACCACACGTGGCACTTCCACGACATCATCATCGTTTGAGTCTGTCTGTGTAGCATAAAGTAATTTTAAGCTTTCTGTTAGTTTTTCATTGTTTCCATACGAAACATTGAGCCCAACACTTGTCACCCATACGTTGAACGCCGAAGAAGTCTCATTCAGCCTCACGGTAAACTTACGAACACCCAGCGCATTTACACGATCTAATATTGCGAAGTACACATACGAATATGGTGGGTATTCTTCGATCTTACCAGAGTACCGTAAATGGAGATCCCATTTGTTGATCTTCAACGCGCCACCTTCCAAACTCCCGAGTTTGTGTACACACGCACAAGTGGTTTCTTGCAGCGGTAAAAGAATATATGACGAGCCCACGTGTACAAATCCAGGCTTTGGAGTAAGCTTTCCATTGTAGTCCTTAGCGTTGAGATCATGATGATCTTCATGCGGCTTGTGACAATGCCAAAAGTCCATCATTTCGTGCCAATACTCCAGTGGCATATCAACAAATTTGCACAGTATTGACTCCACTATGACTGTACCGCATTGGGCACACGTAAACTCAAATTGGTTGACGTCTTTCGCGTCCCGTGGCGTTTTCTTCAAAAGATCTTCCACAGACCACACACCATTAGAGGCAGACAAAGCTGTAAAGGGCAGGGGTGAAACTTCCGAATCAAGCGCGTTCAAAGATAGCGTGAGACAGACTGTCAGATCTATAGTGGTCAATTTTGTTATCCTTGCACCTGCCAATGCCGATGCATTTTGAACAGGAAGATGGATTGTATGTTCATCGGCTGAAACTTCTTCATCGCCTTCTTTCAGCGCTGTCTTGAGCAGTAGGGTGCTATTTCTAAGATCCAAGCTCTTGATGACATGATTTTTAGAAACCTCCACAGTCACTGAAATCTGCTTCAATCTTGGTAAATATTCTGCCAAATACATGACAAAAGAGAATAGTATCTAGCGCGCATAGCCGGATCCCTGCCTCAAGTGCATTAGACCCCAAATCGCTATAAAAAAAAATAGTAGTAATTCATTCACGACAGCATTTTGTTTACTCTATGGTTTAGCTGATCAATGTGGAAAGGCGTTTTGTTTCTTTCCTATTTTTTTCAAAGCATATCTAGACAAGCAAGCATGTTATGAACTCACGGCCCTTATCTATGCTCACCGCATTCTATATAGGATATGGGAGTTCAGAGGAGCTAAAGCTGGAGGCACGGGCTCTTGCCCGTTTTTTTATATATATTTTCTTGTTATCGTGAGGTTGCTGAGGCTCAGCCATATGACGATTTGCTTTACAGCGTTCCAAATTCAGTCCCGAATGAGCCACTGGGGTGGATGAGACTCTAGTTGCACTGCGCAATTGACTGTCTTCTTTGCTGCTCGAGTATCCATCGTATCTGTGAAATGGCGACTTCGAAAGGGGATCATTGGAACTTACTTTTCGGGAGACGTGGCCTGAGTTGATTCTTGTCTGGGGTGCAGATTTCCATGCAAATCTTTCGTTGTCCTCGGATGCTGCCGTTATGTTTCTGCTCTCTGTCGTCTTAGAAGAGATGCGAGTTTTGTCATTTGTAGAAATGGAGCCTCTTAATGAGGTTGGAATTGATGACCCCATCCTGACAAACATTTCGTGTGATTTTAAGTATCGAGCTCGTAACTCGCTTTCCAGATCAACGTAGCAGAAATACTCCAAGCTGAACTGAAGAAACAGAAGTCTCTTCGGCAGCAGGGCATGATGTTCACATAAGCTCCGATTGAACATAAGAAACTCATGTATGGGTGGGATGCTAGAGGAGTATGAGCTCAAGAAGCTCTGCAAGATCATATTTCTAACCAAGAAAATAGTGATAAATGGGTCTACGACTTTCTGGTCCAAAGCACTCACAATTGATGCAGCACTTGTGTGACCTGTGAAGCTTGGAATGTAGTGATGCATGGTCACTAAACATCCATGCGAATAAAACATCCAAATCTGAAGCAAATCACCGAAAATGTTGATAATTGATGAGAGAGGAATTTGCATGTTCAGAACATGGTACTGGGCCCCGGAAATGCACGCGTAGAATAGCCAATATGTGAGCAAGAACTCCATGTCTTGGTGAGGGCTTTTGAGCGCTTTCACTGAGAGAAGTAACGGCCACCAGAATGCAAGGAGCGTCAAGAACGGTCGGGGGCTTATGAAACCAAGCATTGCTATGTTTCGCACTGTAGAATTGCAGATGTGGGCAACCGTCGATAGGCCAATCAATAATTAAGTTTGTTGGAAGCAAGGAATATTTAGACCACAAAGGTTTTTGCGAGTTATTCAAATTAAAGCACGTGAATTCTGGGTGAATAGAAAGCTGTAGCTTTCACAAAAAGTGGCGTTGCACGTGTGGCTGGCCTAAGCAGTGCGACCTGGATCAAATTACGAGGCCGAATGCGCTAGCATCATTTGCGGTGGATTTATAAGATCTTTGACTTGAATGCAGATTCTGGGCCAGGAATGCCAACTGTCTGAATAACTGAGCCTGTCTTCGAAATTTTGTTTGTTGGGAGAGAATGTCTTCGGAGACCAACAAATGCCCCACAGCTTATCTTGCCATGGGAAGCATAAGCTCAACAATGGTAAATAAAGAAAATTATGAAACTTCTTGGGTGACAAATTACTAATCCGAAATGTTTGCGAAACCCCAAACACAGTGTCCAAGGTTATATTTATATCAAATCAAGAAAAGTGTGTGGAGTTAGCAAAGTGAGGAACAAAATCCTCAACAGAGGCGGGCTAAAGCTGTTTGACTTGAACAATTATCGTGATGACTATTCGCTCACAGTGATCCTTTAATAATGAGCTTCAAACTTTTTTTTCATTTTACGAAATCAAGTGTCAGGAAAATTAGACCAGAAAAATGTTTTATAGTTAGTACGGAAAAGAGTCGCTCATGTTGCATCAGTCAACACACCGCACGAGAGCACGACTCAATATTCTCCGTATAAACGCTGACTATTCACAAGAAATACAAGCTTAAGAGTAAACTTTAGATTCTGATGTTGCAAATAACGAACATAAATCATATCATTTCTTAGTTCTGAAATTTATATATGTCATTTGAAGAAGATGAAACCTACGTGCGCCTTCTTCAGTCGCGACGCGTCCCCCCGCATAGTTCACATACAACGAGTTTCTCGAAAACATATACTCTGTCAATAAACCGCGTACAACGACACAAAAAGCATGGATAGTGGAAACAACGACTTGGGCCTAGACCAGCCACTTAAGCTTGGGCGTGTCTCACGCATTGCAAAAATCACCGACGAGCTTCTCTTCGAAAATAATCGTGGCCTTCCGCAGGTGAGAAAGAAGTACAAGAATTTGCTGCGAGCTTTGCGTAAAAACGATCAGGCATCTGCCAAAAGAATACGGAAAGAGCATCTATCTATATCCTCTGCACATGAACTCAAAGTTTCGACCGAAGTGGAAAACCTTCAGAAGGTGTTGCTGTTCTACCAGCTCTGGTGTCATGGGCTCTTTCCCAAAGCCACTTTTCAGGACTGCCTTAAGATATTACGGGCCCACAAATCTATTGCAATACGAGAATATAGGCGTGGCTTGATTGAAAACGAGATTCGTCGCTTGAAAATCGAGAAAGGCATAATTGTAGAGGACCCTGGAAACGGCGAGCCCGGTGAATCGGATGAAGATCTCTATATTCCTTCGAATAATGGGGTGGGAATATCTCCCGGGGAGAAACAAAATATGGAATCACAGTCTAAGCATGCAAAGAACGTCGCAGCTGAAAGCGACGATGATGACTGGGGGATATTGTCAACAAGAAGAAGCAGGAATGGCGGGCTATTCATTGAGGACGAAGACGATGATTCGACTACGAGCACAAACCCAACGTCGGCCCATATTCAATCTGAGGGCTTACCGCAGCACGAAGATTACCCAGATGAAGCAGATTATGAAGATTTTACTGGCCCTCAGCATGACGAACACGACGAGGAGCTTTCAATCATGCGCGATATGGGCATGTAAAGACATGTAGCTATTTATTCAAATATAGCATGCGAGCAATCTTCACGTGATCGTACACCTTCGACACCATGTTCGGGTTTATACTGCTACGGTTGCTCGATTTGTTGAATGCGCCAATCATGTACCCTCCGGAGCGCAAGTAGATGTCCACATTATCCTCTCCCGTTATACGCTTGTCTTTTTTGATGAAGTTAGGCTTGGATACAAAAAACGGCATAACAATCCCTGAGTTGTAGATGGAAGAGTCATCGCACCCGATTATCTCAAGCCCCAGGTCGGTCGTGAACGCCTTCTGCCATACATGGTGGTCTGTGATATTGATATCTTGTTCCGGGATGTTCAGTGCCAACACGCGCACTTTGCAGCGCCCCGAGTTAACTTTCGAGCCCGCAATCATCAGCTTCTGTAATCGCTGAGGAATTGCCTGACTAATACTGGTGGTGCTCTCAGAGAGGTTTGCACGGGCCACCTTGTGCTTTTCCATGAAACGGATTTCCATAATCACCACGCAGTCGAACTGGTGGTACCCAGCGATGGACTTTGTGATGACCTTGCATGCACCCTTTAGTGTCTTGACACGCCTCAATGCATGACGGACCTCGCTCTTGTGGGATTCTGGGATCATACTATCACTAATTTGTTTATGCTCCTCGTAGTGGGATAGCTTGAAAATATGGCTATGGGAATAGCAGCTTCCTGAGCCATCCCGTTCAAATATAGTCATGTGGCCACCACTGCAAGTGGCTCTGCCTAGTTTTGATGATAATTCTGCAAGCTCCACATCACCTGCGTTTGGGTTTTCGGGTAAAAACTTCTCATCACACATGACAATATGCTCGAGCGGTGTGTTGAGCAATGTCATCAAGTGGGCAGCGATTTTAGCAAGCAGCCGAAGTTTTGTTGTGGAGAACAGCAGCTTGGCTAGAGTACCAAAGACGGCGAGCACCCCAATAGCTATGCCGGTGGAGGTCACCAAGCTAACGCCGGCGTAAAACCGTATTCCTGGTGGGCCGGTTACAAGTGGGTTCTGGCTCGTGCGCCAGTCCATGGTAGTGTCACGAAACACAAGGCCACCTTTGGATAATATGGCATGAGCGTCGAGCAGTACCACGCGGGGGAGCTCTTTGAACTCCAATTTCGTCTCGTACTTCACATAGATTGTCTTCTTGTGTATTAAGGATACGCTCACTCCAAAACTACCTACAGTCTTGCGTACCTGTGATGTGACGTGCTGGAAAATGATGCGGTTTTGCCAGTGCTCAAGCCGCAAGTACTTCTCAACGGCAGGGGTCCGGAGACCCTCACGGTAACTGTCTGGGGGAGCCAAGAATCCGTAGTCTTTGAGGCAGCTTGGACATGGGATATCTGTGAGTGATTTTTCGCCCTAGTGTTAGTACAAAGAGGAATGCAATGGCACCCGCGGGATGTTTAAATAGGACGTACTTTTGAATAGTTATCGAGATATTGGCATATAGTGGGCGGAATGGGCCCGTAACTATTTTCCAGGTAGACAGGCAAAAACGTGTTCTTTTCCTTGTCGATCGCCATTACTTATTATGGTGTTAATAGTGATTGATAGATGTGCTCTAGTACAAACGCTCTGCAATTTTCGCACCCATTTTGTCATTGTCCCAAAGCAATTGGCTGACAGGTCAGACACGTGACCTTCGGCTGCACTGGATACGGATAATGTTAATTAGATCATGAAAATTTCTCCCTTGGTATAAGTTTGAAGGAGTCAAACCGTCTGCAAAGCAATGTATCATAACTTGATTAAATTAATTTGTTTTCTTGGGCATATTAAGCCCAATCAAAATTAGAATACAACTGTTGGGGGGCTCGTTGTGTTACCATGTGTTCCTCACGATTATAATATATAGTCAACGACTCTATAGGGCAAAAGAAGAAGGTAACTTCGCCCGTAGGAATTTATTTGAAATCAGGCTGCTTGAATCCTTTTTTAGGCTAGCTAAAACGCATACAGAATATATTGGTATAAAGAGGAGATCTGCACATGTATATGTTTGTCACCTCAGGAAACTTGAAGATGGATCTCGCTTAACTACGGAAAGCGATTTGCAGCATTGGTAGGAATGATCCTCCATGACCACGTGGAACAATGAGAGTCCGACCAAAGAAATAGGAATCTCAAACACGCATCACCTGGCTTCAAAGCTCGAAACACATATAGGGAAGCGGGAGGATGTACGGCCTGAAAGCGCACCAAACAATGCAAATTCATGGGTAATTACTATTTTAATGGCCTGTCAATTACAAGCTACGCAAGACAATCTCAATATCTCTATATTCAGTATAAAAGCATAGGCTTCAAGTAGCACCTTCCGGCTTTGGCCCGTCTTTCTTTTCATCAGTCTCCTCGTCGATCTTTCCCAAATCGCCGTTCTTGGCCACCGCCTCTGCGGCCTCACGTTCTTGTCTCAGCTTTTCCTCTTCCAACGACAAACGCAACGCCAATGCCAAGTCTGGATCCATGTTGGCGTCGACACCACCCATACCCATGAAGTCTCCCAGGTCGCCCACGTCCAAGCCATCCTCAACTAAGATTGGCGACGTCGCAATCACCTCATATAATAAGCGGGGACCAGGCAGCACTGAAACCAAGTGCGAGTTGTCGTGGTTGTTGACTGCTGCGTGAAAACGCTCCAACTTAGCCGTGTTGGTGGCCTCTTCGCCAAAGTTAATGATGTCTACGGCCACGTTATTCTTCTTCATTTTCTTTGCCAACTTCTCCAAGTCCTTTTCAGATTCGCGAAGCGGACTCCCGACAAATGCAATAATACGCTGGCTCTGTACCTTGTTCTGGCGGTGCTTCAATGCCAAAGCAGCGACCTGAATCCCGCTTGAGAAATGTGTTTCGCCGCTCACTTTCGTACCATGAGCCCCGGACAATATCTTGCCAAAATCGGTCGTCAAGGTTGACAAAACCTGAGGGCCGTTTCCTCCGTATGCCAACAATCCCACGGTATTCTCTGGGTTCAGATTGAGCTTGTTTTGGAACACGAACTCCATCGCCGTGATCTGCGCGTCGTACCTGGTCGTTAGGAAGTCGCCGTTGCGCATGAACTCAGAGCTGTCAATGGCGATCATCGTTGCTTCAAGTCCCATAGTTGCTGGTTTTGTGTGTGCTGGGATGTTGTGAGAAAGGTGAAGTTGTGAATTGAAATGGGTACGGCAGCTTTTGGGTCTGAATGTATGGGCTGTGGAGCTCACTGCGGGCACGAAGGCAAGTGGTCGTGCGCCGTGCTAAGTGTAGCTGTCGAACTTAAACTACTGGCAAAGTTGTTGCTTAGTGGCCTTTTGTAGTTTGGGAAAAAAGAAAGGAATATGTATTGTGAGTGGCAGTAGATGAGATATAGCTACAATTTTAAATAGATTGATTACCTAAAGCGAGGACCTGTCAACCGAGAGGCTCAATGGGCTACTGTTTTTCGGGCGCTGATTTCTAGGGCCGCGGTGAATGCCCCGCGCTAGGGCCAAATCTCCCGTGAAACCTCCAATCGCTTCCGTATACATATGGCCCCAAAACTTACCAGGGTGCAACGAGACGAGCTTATTGAGCAGCTTCGTGCTCTCAAGGAATCGCATGCAATATACCTTCGTAACGTGGTCAACAAGGCGGCGATCAGAGCAGAACGGAAAGTGAACAAGCGAGTGAAGGCAGTGAGCATGACAGTTCGGTCGGTGCCAATACTCGAGGTGTTGAACTACGAGCGACTAGCGACTCCCACGATCTCAGAGATCCGCAAGTTTGCACGCGAACGATGAAGTTTCGGAGCCTTTCATCATCATTATCATCATCTTCTTCTTCTTCTTCTTCTTCTCAAGATAACTACATACAAGAGGGAAATCCCGTTGTCCTCTCGAAAAATCGGACGCAAGATGAAAATATTTTCCTCATCAACTCAAGTACTTCGATAAGTGAAGTTACTGAAAGAGTCAAGCAGTTATGCTGGCCTTGATACGTGCTGAGATATGCCTCGCGCTTTCACAATGTTTTTCGCTGGCACAACCAGATAAGTGACGGTTTGCGTCTGTGAATGTCCGAAATATAAGATATGATATTTACGTTAAAAACACTGTAAATATAGCTGTAGATATGGCTAGGTAATTTTTGTTAGCTTAAGCCTCCTCAGGAATGCCTTCATGGAAGTACTTTCCTTCAGTGGTCTCCTGGATGACACCTGTTCTGATGCAGAAGTCACCGAAAGGCTCACCCTCATTTCTCTCCAAACTCCATCTCTTGAAAAGCGGTCTGAGAATACTAAGTATCTCATCCTCCTTGATCGAGTATCTGTAGATTTTGTTCAATCTTTGACCGTGGTGGCCTCCTCCCAACATCAAGTTGTAGGCACCAAGAGCCTTGCCCACCAAGGCTACCTCAGCCACCCATGGTCTGGCACATCCGTTGGGGCATCCGGTCATTCTCATCACAACAGAGTCATGTCTCAATCCGTATTCTTCCAAGGACAGTTCCAACTTGGAGATCAACTCGGGCATGTACCGCTCGGACTCCGCCATGGCCAAACCACAGGTTGGAAGGGCAACACAAGACGAAGAGGATAATCTCAATGCACTGAAGTTCGTGTTGTCCAACTTATACTTGGCAAGCAAATCTTTGACGGCAGGCAAATCCTTGTCCTCAATGTTCGAGATTACCATGTGCTGATTACCAGTAAGTCTGAATTCTCCGGACAAGTTGTTCTCGAGCAAATATTCGGCAATTTTCTTCAAGCCCGTCTTTTGAGGCAATTCTGGAGTGTCCTCAATGCGGCCGTTCTCGATGAACGCGGTGAAGTGATTGTAGTCCAACTCGTCCTTGACCCAGCCAAAGTAATCGATGTTACTCTTGATCTCAAATGGCTTGGGCTCTTCAAACTTTTCGCCCCAGTACTCCTCGACAGTACTTTTGAATACATCCACGCCCATGTCGTCGATGGTGTACTTCAATCTTGCATGTTTTCTGTTGCCTCTGTCACCATTGTCTCTTTGTACCAACATGATTTTCTCGCAGGCTATGTGCACCTTTTCCTTTGAAACAAAACCCATCATCGTACCGACTCTAGGGTATGTCTTCACATTGTTGTGAGTGGATCCCATACCACCACCGGCACAAAGATTGTACCCAATGACCTCGTCGTTTTGAACAATGGCAATCAAACCAATATCATGCGCGTACACGTCCACGTCATTGTATGGAGGTACAGTAATGACAATCTTAAACTTTCTGGGCAAATAGGTGGGGCCGTACTGAGGCTCGTAGTCCACCAAAGCATTACCTGCGACCATGGTCTTCTTCTTCTTGGGCCCATCCTTCCTGTTTTCCCATGCTTCTCTGTCTCCGGGCTTGTCGGATTCATCGGCGCCCTCCAACCAAATTTCGTGGTAGGCCGTGGTCTGAGGTAATAAGTATTCCGAAATCAACGTACCCGCCTCGGAAATCTGGCTATGAACTTTGGCGTTGCCTGGAAGCGCGGAAACCATGACATTTCTGTTGACATCACCACATGCGGCAAGCGTGTCCAACAAAACAGAGTTCATGCCTCTGATCGCTGGTTTCATGTTGTGCTTAACTATACCATGCAATTGGAATGTAGCTCTGGTAGTGATCTTAAGCGTCTCGTTACCTCTGACGTCAGCAAGCTCATCCAACTTGAGATATTGGCGAGGCGTGGCAAAACCACCCGGCAATCTCAACCGTACCATGAACGAATAGGCTGGCTCCAAGCCCTGCAGCTTTCTCTCATCTCTTATGTCACGATCGTCTTGCATGTAAATACCATGAAACTTGGTCATTTGCTGATCGACGGCGCAAATAGCGCCAGTTGACTCGTCCTTCAAACCCTCAGCAATAGTGCCTCTCAAGAAATCAGACTGAATCTTCATGTCCTCGTTGGTCAAAGGCTTAGGCTCCTCGACACCCTCAACGTTGTCTACACCCAAAGCCTTCCAAATCTTAGGAAGCCACTCCTCGTAGCCAGTGTTGAATCCATCAGGATCCTGGTCATCACCCAACCCCAACTCGGCCAACTCAACACCGCCATACAACTTGAACTTACCGTACAAATCTTGTGCGGGCTTGTTGTAGTAGTGTTTGTCCTCTTTTCTAGGCCAGTACTTGGAGTCTCCCAAACCAAATACGGAAAACTTCACGGAGGAAAGATCTAAATCTTGAGACTGTTTCAACTCGTCCCAGAAAGCTTTACCGTTGTTTGGGATTTCACCTTGACCAGCCGTGGCGGACACCAAAATGACGTTGGTCTCTGTAGGCAAGTCCTCGACGGAGATTTCATCCATTGAAAGCACGACAGATTTCAAACCACGACCTAAGGCTTGTCTATTAATCTTTTTTGCCACTGCCTCAGCGTTTCCACCATCGGAGGCGAACCCAATCGTCAATGGAGGTCCCGACAACCCTTGCAATAACTGCTTGAATGACTCATCCTCGAGCTTCTTTTGTTGTTTCTTGATTTCGCTGTTGGCAGTTGCGCTCAAGTTTCTCAGGAGCTGCGGGTTCTTTTGCGCTAAAAGGGTCAACTTATTCTCGCGATCCAAAAACTCCTTCAACTGTGTTCTCAACGACGATGAGTCGAGCTTGAATCTAAGGCTATCGTCTTCAATAGTAGGATCATACCTGTATAATGGCCAGTACCCCGTGTCAACGGCCGACTTGGTTTCCTTCAAGATGCTCAAGACATCAGAGTTTTCGTTCTCGTAAGGCAAGTATGCCAAAACAATCGAAGGGCCATTGAATTTCTCTGCTTCGATGAACGCTTGTAAAACCTGCGTGTACGAAGAATAGATAGCAATGGATGAAACGTAGCAGTTGCCGTAGTTCATGGCATACAAACCAACATCCTTTTTTCTAAGGGCATTAAGCTTCTTAGCCGAAAACGGTTCGGAGTCAATGATCAACATATTGATGTTCTCGCCCGATGAAATCACGCTGTGTACACCAGACGAGCCCAAGTCATAGGACCAGGCATCAGAGCCCACCAACCAATTCGATTTGATCTCCAAATACTCTTGTAAACTAAGAATACTTTGCGCTGAAACAGACTTATCGGTGTTTAATATCTCCACGACCTCATTAGTACTACCGAACGACTTGCCTTCACGGAAACTGACCAACCACTGCGACAAAAGCTCGATCAATTTATCATTGTTCAACGAGCTGAAAGCCTTGTCTTGCACAGCGGAAGACACTATGCGAAACAATTCTTTCGCCTTAGTCTGCGAGTACAAGAAGGATCCAAAGCCGTACTCTGGGTTCGAAGCTCCACCAACAGTCGTCTCAGAGAAGTCGTTCAAAATAACAGAGTTCTCGTTCACTTGAGACAAGACTTTGGTGTAAGCCTGCTCCAACTCATAGACCTTCTTCTGCCCCTCTGCCTTTTGAATCAACTTCAGTTGGTGAGTTTTGGTGGACAACTCGGAAATCTTGCCGAAAAGAATGTTTTGCGCGGGAGCGTCTGCTCTGGTGTTGGCCAACAAGTTGGCGACGGTAGACTGGGTCCTTTCGGCGGTGACGTGTCCCAACTTGGCGCCTACAACCTTACTGAAATTCTTCAAGTGCTGGTGCGTCGAATAGTTCTTGAAGAACTCCAAAAGCAATGGAGAGAAAGAAGAAACCTTATATGACTGTTCGACAAAAGTCAATGTTTCCACGGACGCGGGAATCTGAGAGAGCAAGCTGGCCAAGTCTAGTGGGTGAAGTACATTGACACCAAAAAGCAACGCCTTTTCTGTGGTGAAAGCGCCAGTGAGCTCGGCCGATGCCTGGCCCAAAAAAACGACTGCGTCTCTTGCGCTCGCCACGGAATTTAGCGCAGGGAACGGAGCAATTTTGTAATGGCTGAGAATTTCAGACACAGTAGCCAATTCAGCTGGAGGGGCAAACTTAGACACATCTGTGCTTACGCTCTGAGACGTTGGCGCGTAGAAGTGAAACACTGCTTTTTGTTCCAAAGAAGCCACGGCAAGCGCGGCCTGCGCCAGCGAGAACGCATCCAGGGAGTTTTGCGACACGAGCACAGTGTACTGCGAGTCTGTCAATGCAGTGACCACATCGTAGTCAAAGTTGACAATCTCCACGTGGACCACGACTGGGTGCGATTTGTAAGCAGCCAACGACAAGAAGGGCAAGTTCTTGAAAAGCGTCACGGAGTCCGTGGCAATTGAGATTGGCGCTACCAACTCCTCTGAGTCTTGCTCGTCGATGAAACTGGCAACCAATGAAAGTGGCTCGTTGGCATCAATAAGCGGAATGTACTCTGGCACATATTGCGCATACAGCGACACCGCTGCTTTAGTAGGCTGAGTGGCAAACAACTGGCTTTTAGCGTGGCTGACAACAGCAGCCACAGCTTCGGTTTGAGAGACCATTCGGCAGAAGTTCCTAGTCCGTATTTGACAAAGATCAGCAATCTGCTATTCTGTAGCGATGCGATAGATGAGGCCAGACGGTGCTGCTTGGCGTACTTTTTTTGAAAGGCGCGAAGTCAACGAAAGACTCGTAAATGAAACGTTTCGGGAGAAAGCTTCAGTGAAGGAGTCTGGCTCTGAACAAAATTCTTCGTTGTTAAAAAAACGTACGTGGTGATATTCAGCCATTTTTGTTGTCTCAGAGGCGACCCCATACAAGCACTGATAAACCTGCAGGCAATACAGTTGCAAAGTTTTTGTAGATTGAGTAATCTCACGTGTTTGCGGATAATGACATCGCCCCGGAATGTTATTGGCTGGTGCGCTAATTGCATGCTGATATGTTCATTGGCAAGCTCATCTCGCTGTGGCTCGTTGCCTTGTTTTGTGTAAAAAAAAACAGAAGAATGACTTTGCATAAGTTCGAAACGAGGGCGGCTAGGATCGACAAATAGATGAGGACCAACGGGCAGTGACACGTAGATACTGTCATAGGCTTTCACAAATACGTTGTGCGAGGGTTTTTTTTTTCGCCACCAGACAAACACTAGGGGCCTGTATCGAAAAGTGCGCGAGAATTATGCGGGAAAAATTAAAGTACGTCCGATTTCGACAATCAATTTTGTGCTCTCCCGGTACCCTCAAATGCACTTAAGACTGGGAAAATCTCTTGTGGTACTAGAACATAACAGCCCAAAATCTACGTAGTATGTACGGAAATTTGATTGCCTTCATTTGCCTTCATGACAAAGGGTGTTTCGAAAAGCGATACACAATGCGCGTGTCTCATCCCACGTGATATGGCCTGCTGCTCTACTCTCCGTGCGGCTGCGAAAGTGTATCCAGGTAACCAGCCAATATGTCAATTCAATTAATCAGAGACGAATTGTGAATCGAGCACTTCTAAGCGATTATCCAAAAGTCGAAATAAGACTTTTTCATGCAGGTTTTCCTTGCCTGTTCCACTCTTCCTTCTGAACTTGGTGGTGGAATGAATATCACAATATATTCGCATCTGTAGGTTTGTGCATTATATCATTCATTGATTCATTGGTTTTATTGAATTTTGAATATAATTTGTTTGATACCCGGAAACGAATTGCAACAGCATACGTTTCCATTCCTGGGGATCTTGGCCGCAACAATCCCCTTCTTTCACACGTTTCCATCTCATACTACGCCTTAACTTCCACGCCATATTCACAATATGAGTTCCCAAAGAATCATTAGTAAAACTAATGAAGCCCCGGTAAAGATACGTGATCAGCTGTGGACATTTAATAGCTATTCAAAGGCAAAACATGTGAGCATCATCAATTGCTCGGGAACTTATAACTTTGTATCAATCACTGTGCCAATCACTTCAAAATGACCGACAACATGGGCCCATTGGTTCCTAGCTCAACTGTGAAAATCCTTTACAGTATCAAATAACATTTTACATAAAGAGCAATAAACAACATCGTCTTCGATGAAGCAAAGCTTTTCTGAAGGTGGCAGTAATCCGGCGCCGACAAGCGTATTGTTCCGTGATACTCATGAAGTAAGAAGAAATTTCCCGATCATAGACGTAAGCCTTGTTTTCGCAAAGACTCTAGGCTTGTTGCGATCTGTAGGTTTCAAAAACATCCAATTTTAAAGTTGCTTTTCTGGACCCACAAGCCTCACGTACATTATTTTTAAAGATCAACAGTGCCTTTTCATAGGAACACGTCCTTGGAGGTTTCTCAATTGAAGCCATATTATGATTTGTGTTTTTTTGTTTCGATAAAATACAATAAAAACCTTGTTGCATCTCTGAATGATGTTACAATTCAATGCCTAAAAAATGTATGACATGGACTCCAAATCGAAGCTCGAACCGAAAAACAAACGGCATTCAGACACCAAATTTTTGCAAAAAGGAGGTCGCACGAGTAGCATATCTTAATTGAGTGGGTGTTTTCAAGCAGAGGGCGATGGTGTCGACCCCCGCTCTAGTCTCACGACAGAGTTCCTATTTTGGCTAATCGAGCGAGGTGACTGGTGCCCAGGTAAAAATCGCAGAGCTGGATCACATGCGAATCCAAGCCTCTTTCGTGTCCGACTGATTTTCCGGAAGACAGTCAGTTCACGCCAGAATACTTTTTTTCCATTCCAACCCCCGTTGCATTGTTTCTTCATCAAATAATGCCTAAAGGAGAGGGTCTATCGTATGTGAGATTCTTCTGTAGAATTTTCTGTAAAAGTGCTATTAAAATTATTCTTGTTTGGTTGCCAGCCATTCACGAAAATAATTTTCCAAGCCTCCTCTCCACGTGGGCGCAAGGAAAATTGATATCAAGAAGGCTTAGGTCACACGACTAATGCCGCACAGAAAACAGCGGACTTACATTCTCACATATCTTTATAAGAATTGGTTCTTTTGAACACTCATATATACGCTGCTCCCTGTGTGGGGATATGTTAAGACTGACTTTTCTTGTCCAGAAACGCAGCTGCTCAAAGGGTTTCGTAAAGGTCTGCGAGGAGATGAAACGAAAATAAAATAGTTTATTTGGTGGTGCATATGGATACATCCCTTCTCAAGGACCAATTTTTTATGCGCACCTCAATTCAGAATGATAATCCAACGATGGTGGGATTCTTTTAATTGACCTTCCTTTTCTAAAACTGCCCGTATCACTTCTTCAACCACCCACAGCTTGCGTTCAACCCAATCGTTTGGTGAAAGCAGAGTTCAGATTAAAAGACATTTTTGCTGGTTCTTTCTCTCAACAGCCTGTATGGCTATCCTTAGCTACAGGAAGCGTAAGGTTTCTAAAGCTAGCGTTGTGACGATCGTGCACACCCCGGTCTATGTTTTACTGTTGCTTCTATCAATCAACACTTCATGAAGATGGGACAGAAAGCAAAGTGCGACCCAGCCTATCGCTGGGTTGTTGGGGGGAAGGGGGCCTTAATGAGTTTTCAGATAGGTAATATTTCATTTTATATGTTCATGAGATCGGTAGTCATTGCTAACTAAAGAGAGGTGCACTGCCAAGCCACATCACTGTCCGGATTAAAATATTTGACCCCCCGTTTATTTCATAGAATGCTGTGGAAGTCACGGATAAGGTCTGTCTATCTGCCCGCCGAATTATGCACTATTAACTCAGGTGCACGTGAATGCTGCGGAGAGAGAAGCGGCATTTTGTAGCATCGGCACACTCACCTCACTGTCGTATAAATTCCTGGTATTTATGCTTATTTTGGTAGGATGATAGTTGAGAAATATCAATCTCGAGCCTGCAAACCGTTTGAGGTAGGTCAGCTCACCAAAAGCTGAGAATCAGTCAGAAGCATAAGATTGGTGCCAAACAACTAATTAGCTTAATCACGATGAGCTTTGTGACACGCCTAAACCTGGGGATTGAATGTTCGACGAGATTTTTGACTCCCGTCTTAGGCTGATGTGGTGTGCAGTCTTAATACAAGTCCAGTGTATTAGGTTCTGCGGCGTTATCGTGTTTATGCACCACAATGGCCTGTATATTCAGGAATGCTTGCAGACAACGTGCATACCGGCGCAATGGAAAACCCAATTGCGGCAGCGCATCACGTGACTTGTTTTCCTAATCTAATCGAAGCCTTTTTTACAATCATCTCCGGACAACGACGATTATATCTACCATTTGATATCCGCGGCCGCGCGGTAGACTTGACCCATATAATTTCTTACAGAAGCTGCCCAGGATTACCGATGAAATTCGGCAAAAACTTGGCGCATCTTTCTGTTCCTGAGTGGAAGGACTACAATCTCGACTACAATGACCTAAAGAAACATATTCGGCATGTCTCGAATACGCCCCATCCTGACCTTTGCAACCTTAAGCTGGTATTTCTCGAGAAGCTCGGCTACGTCGATCTTTTTGTGATGACTAAGCTGGGTGAGTTGGCCCGAAAATTGAAGAGTGATGCCTCAGAGTTTACTCGGCTCAGGGCGAGCAACGAGCCAGTGATCCGGAGGCTCGAGGCCTTAGATTCGCTTCACTACAGATGTATCAACGAAGTGTCGATTGAACTCCGCAAGCTCAACAAGTTCATTTTGGTGCAGAAGCTCGCAGTCAAAAAGATACTCAAAAAGTTTGCCAAGCACTTCCCTGATCGCGATGCTGGAAAGCATTTCGTTGTTTCATTGAACAAAGTGCTCCATACAAGCAAGGCCTCTTTTACTAATTTCGATTCCCTGGAAACAACTGCAAATCTCCTGTATCTACTACTAGACGTGGAACAAGAATCGAAGCATTTGAACGATTCACTACAACAAAATCCAGCAAGATTGTCCAAGACTCACTCCACGTCTTCAATCGGCACCCTTCGCACATCCGTCTTCTCCAATCACTCGCCGCCCGAGGACGTCAACTTGGATGTCAACTTCGACCTCGAAATCTCGCTGACAGCCCGTTTCGATCTTATCACCGCATTGAAAAAAAACTTCTCGTTACACAGCCTCATTCCACACGATGTGGCATCGCGGAATGACATCAGCCTCAGCATGGATGTATACTTGAATATCCCCAAAGTCTCGAACACCTTCCGCCTCTCTATTGTGTATTTGACCGCAGGTGCCGACGACGATAGCCCCTCATGTATCATATCTTATGAAAACCTGCCTGTGTCTAGTCTTATTGCATACACAGGTGGGCTCCGGAAATATTCATACTGCTGTCTTCCAAATACGGTTGTGAATAGCATTCTTGCTGTTTTAAATAGCAAAGCTGACGATGAGCAGCGTGAGTTGGAGGTGACGAAAATTGCTTCGTATTTACTGGACGACAATCTATCGCACATGACAAAATTGGCTGTGACGTGCGTGCTTGAATATGACTCAAAGCCTTGTCTTTGCTTGATCATGGATAGAACGCGTTATTTCTTACATAAGGGGGGCAATGAAACGAGATCGTTCTCGTTTAACGATCGTAGCGACAAGCTCTCGATCTCTCCAGTCTCAGATGAATATCAACCTTCAGCGTCTACTTTCCAAGATCGTGAGGTTTTCGAAGATAATTTCTATATGACCTTTGACGAACAAATTTACACTTCGTGCCATGTCCCTGACGAAGTTTCCTTTGATGTAAGCAATATGGATCCATTTCCTTTTTGCACACTCAATGTCTACTCAAACGACTCTAGTTTACATAATTTCGAAGTATCGCTCTCCACAGAAATTCGAAGCAATGTTCTACAGAATAAGTATCGAGCTATTACGCTCAAAAAACTCCCTGTCAAGATTCAAAATCTTTTCAAAACGGCTTCCGTGCAGCTTTTCAAGGACCTCAATATTTTTGACTATATGCGTTCATGCTACTGCAATGTCATCCCTACGAACCCCGATAATCATTTCTCACGTCTTCTTTGTGTCAATTTGCTCAAGTGCTTCGAGAATTTGGAAGTTCTAAATAATCAACACGATATGGATGGCTCTATAATTCAGAAAAAGAGCCGTGTCATACTCAACAGGCAGAAATCTTACAAATCAATTCAAGAAGAATCTAGTATTCAGCGCGAAATTGCTCAGCATGCTGGCGATCTATCACAGGAACCTTATTCAAATTCTCTTCTCTTGCCAAGAACTCTATACCAGTCAAATGCAGGCACGTGTTATTCAACCAAATTGTCCGATTTGGAACAATACAACGATGAGGCAAACGAAGACAGCTACATTGCATATCTCAGTTTGAGCAACGACTTAGAACAAAATTTTCTAAACAACGTCGTACTCTCTTTTATACGGTTTAAATACCGGGTCAAAAATCTATTTGGTATTCCCCAACCCTTTCCTGGTTCCACGTCCTATGATTATCGACCCGAGTCAAAGGGTCAATGGAATGATCAAAACTATTTTTACGACTCCATCAACGAGGACGCAACTTTTCTTGACAAATCAAACGATTACCAGGTCAGGCTCATACGCGACTATGACTACGTTCTTTCACTTCTTTATTTCTTGCTTTGTTTCAGTTCCATTTTCATATCTGGAATCAATATCGGAATCCTTTACTCATTGTTACATATGGTGGACGACGAAACCAAATTCAGTGTGGCCGACAATTCAATGGTGTTCATTTTACTCACCCTCGGATTTTTGTTCTCTTTGACATTTACCATGATCAGCATCAATTTAAATTTCCAAAGATTCACGCCTTCGCCATCTTCCCACTCAGGTATCATATGGACAGGTTTCATGCTTGTGATATTTACAAGTACCTGGTCTATAATATGTATCATTCCGTGATACTATATAAGCTCGCTCTTGAGTATGCTAGTCAATAGTACAGCCAATGTATCTTCCAGCGCCAGCATGCTCACCAATGTATATGTATTTGCTTTTATAGTCACTAAACTGCATGAAAAATTTGTGATGGCAAGATTCTCAAATTTTAGAGTCGTAGTCTTTGTAAGCCACTTGTATAAGCAATACAAGGGTGGGTGGTTTTGCAGTAGTATATTGCTGGAGTCATCGGGCGTGAATGATATTGAAATGACTTTCAAGGAGTTTCCTGTAAGTGCCTTTCTGGGCGAGAAAGTCAAGTCGATTTGCCCCAAAATTGACGAATCTTCAGAGACAAGACTTCTTAGGCAATTTACATAATTGGTAATGAAGTCGTGTGTAAGCGAAACTGGTCGGAGTGCCAACGGTGTCTCAAGTTCAAGGCTTTCAAGAAGCTCGACCAAAAATAGCGGCATAGTCAGTCGCATTAGTGTAGCGAATTGATGATCATGTTGAATAAAGACTACAGTTTGCGTCGACAGACCGTGCTCTATAGATAGATGAAGTAAGCTGAGATCCCCCAAAACAATTTTCTCGGAGTACACCCTGACCTTAACGTCACT
This sequence comes from Metschnikowia zobellii, assembly GCA_939531405.1. Taxonomy (NCBI): domain Eukaryota; kingdom Fungi; phylum Ascomycota; class Pichiomycetes; order Serinales; family Metschnikowiaceae; genus Metschnikowia; species Metschnikowia zobellii. The sequence goes on from OW618029.1 coordinate 222,649, forward strand.
AGGACTCTTAAACCGTGGAATCAAATCATTGTTCGATTTTGAGTACTTAGTGTAAAAGTATTTAGACACAAGAGATGTGATGAAGTCTTGGTGAGCCACAGAGAGTGTTGGGAATTGATTAGCTTTGAATATACGAAACCCACGATTTCGCAAAAATAGGGTGTCCATTCAAGCTATTTTAAGGGCTTTAATAAGCTCCCACTGTTTTGAACCCGAGTCAAACGAACGAATACTTGGATGTTGTTTCGCAAAAATATCCTGTATTCAGTGTTTAAAGCAGGAGATTCGCAGCAAAGAGTAGGCGCGTTTCCCGCAAAACAGAAGTCGTCGAGGTTTACCAGTAAAGTCGGCGGAATCGTGAGCTGCGATTGGCCACCAATCGCGGGATCAACTTCAATGATTGCGTTGTAGTTGGGCTGACATATACCTCACATTGGAGCTCTACAATTTCGGTGATTATCAGACTGCTTCATCGGATTGCTTTATACGGAAATGTTCTCCACTAGGGAGCTCACTATAAGCTAGCTATATAGTCTGGTTACAACTTCCCCAGAATTCAAGAGCTCTTGGCGACGTGCTCCAACAAGTCGACAACTCTGGTGGAGTAGCCGAACTCGTTGTCGTACCAGGAGATCAACTTGACGAAAGTTGGGGACAACAAGATACCGGCCTTCTGGTCGAAGATGGAGGAGTAAGAGGATCCCAAGAAGTCGGTAGAGACAACAGCGTCCTCAGTGTAACCCAAAACGCCCTTCAACTCGCCCTCGGAAGCCTTCTTGATAGCCTCAGAGATCTCGGCGTAAGAGGCTGGTTTCTTCAATCTGACAGTCAAGTCAACGACGGAGACGTCGACAGTTGGAACTCTCAAAGACATACCGGTCAACTTACCGTTCAACTCTGGGATGACCTTACCGACGGCCTTAGCAGCACCAGTAGAGGATGGAATGATGTTGCCGGAGGCGGTTCTGCCACCTCTCCAGTCCTTGTGGGAAGGACCGTCGACGGTCTTCTGAGTAGCGGTGATGGAGTGCACAGTGGTCATCAAACCCTCCTCAATGCCGAAGACGTCGTCAACAACCTTGGCCAATGGGGCCAAACAGTTGGTGGTGCACGAGGCGTTCGAGACAATGTTCTCGCCAGCGTACTTGTTGTGGTTGACACCAACAACAAACATTGGGGCGTCAGAAGATGGGGCGGTGATAATGACCTTCTTGGCACCACCGTCAATGTGCTTTTGGGCACCCTCCAAGGTGGTGAAGACACCAGTGGACTCGATGACGTAGTCAACGCCGGCCTTGCCCCATGGAATCTGGGCTGGGTCTCTCTCGCCGAAAACGGTGATCTCCTGGCCGTCAATCACCAACTTGTCGTCCTTAGAGGTGACCTCACCGGTGTACTTACCGTGGGTGGAGTCGTACTTGAACATGTAAGCAGCGTACTCTGTAGCAATGAAAGGGTCGTTGACAGCGACGACCTTGATGTCCTTTCTGGAAAGGGCGACTCTCAAGACGAGACGTCCGATTCTGCCGAAGCCGTTGATACCGATAGTGATAGCCATTGTGTTGATGTGTTTTTTTTTTATTGAGGTGAGTCAATTGAAAAAAAGGGGGGTGGGGCGAGAATTGGGGAATTTATATAGCCGGCCCCTGCTGCGACCACGACCGCCGGGGCAATCTGCTCCATAACGACATAGTACCCGTGTGCACGCCGCGGGCCGGCGAATGTTCTTAGAAACCCTTGTGGCGCCGGGGCCACGCGGCCCGTGGAGCGCGGGCGACGAAAAAGTCCGAGCCCGATTTGGATCACGTCATTCAGAGCTGATAATCAGTATTTCATTTTTTTAATGGAACAAAGTGCACGCTTTTTCGACGGAGCTAATATTTGGAAATAAATGCGTCTCTGAGATGCTGCCGCGAACGAGTCGCATATAGGGCTCATTTTCAAATATTGCCCGCTTTTTTTTATTGCGCTGGTCCGGCCCGCGCTCGCTGGACCCCGAATTGCGGAGATGCACCCGGAAATCCCGGGCTTGCTCAAACGCATAGCCACCAATAGCGTATACGCTTACGAGTCCCATGCGATGTTTGCTCTGTTAAAAGTAGCTGAAACCTTAAACGGCGGGAACGAAAAAAGTACGGCGAATCCAAAAAATGTCCGGACTCAAAGAGAAAAAAAAAACCCGCCTCTAACTCTCCCCTCTCCCCTCATCCCGGGCCTTGGGCTTTGGACATGCAGGCCCAATAATTCATGATATGATACTCGGCTCATTTCTGTTGTTCGATATTTTCGCAGGACCACCGCAGTGTAATTCTAGGGTCAAACATCGGATCATTTTTTGGCTGTCCTTAAAAGTTATCGTACTGCAGCCAACCCTTGTAAAGTTTTCCCGGTTGCAGAATGGACTACTTCACGTCGATTGAACTTTCTGTAATATGTTTGTGCGATTTCATAGTCTGGAGTTTTTTGATCCATCGTTAAAAGGACACAATTTCTATACAGAACTACGGTGTACAGGGGATTACACAGCGTAAAAATGTATCCTCTTGTTGGTCGATTGATCAAGTTCAGTGCAGTGCAGTATTTCACACTGAAGTTTTTTTCTCCTATAATTTGTTCAGTTTTTTAGAAACAATTTCTCACATTTCTCACAAGTTGCAAAGGTTAAAACAACACATTAGGTAACTAAAAATCAAGCCAAGATCCCAAATTCACTTGAAACAATACCAGAGACTCAATTGTAGTTCTGCTTGCTCAATTATATGTTATTCGGAAGGTTTATCTAAAAAGTTGTACAACGTTTCAATCAATTGTCACAAGTAGTCTGCGTGTCTACACGCGAATACAGGGAAGTTCCAACCGTCATCCACACCTACTGAGCCACTATATTTTCGGGCCGAAACACCGACAATATGCTTCTTTCAATACAGCAATACCAGGATAGTACAGAAATGAATTCAACATAACTAAAGAAAACAGTTGAATTCAAAGGCACTTATCTCTTGCAGTGCTACATTTAATAGCAAGCAAATCTCTAGTGGCCTGTGCCTTTCGCGGTCGCTCATTGCTACGTGTAGGGTTGTGAGCCAATCTATTTTCGTGCGCGGATTGGCATCATAAACTTCCTTTGTTGCCCGGACCAGATTTTCCGGAGCACTCTTGCTCCTACAATATTTGCTATGGGTAGTGCTTTGTTCAGGGTCACGAAAAAACATATCTTTTATCCAGTCTGACTCGAGCGTACTTGGCAAATAATCGTGCACACCAGCAAACATGGACGCCTCGGACGACAATCAGCCTCAGCCCGACTTGTTCCACACTCAGGACGCGTTGCAGGAGGAGGGGAACTTGAGATACGCTGCGTACGCTAGCAGGTTGCGAACTATTCTCCTTGCCTCGCACCGGTACGTAGCGTACACGTCTGACATCGGCGAGAGTTTCAGACCCGTGGCGCATCCTGTTCTCGTTACACTTGGGTACGGTGTATCGTGGGCATACCTCCTCAGCGACTGTTCATACGCCTCTTGGAAAGTGAAAATGAAGGCCGAAGGCCGGTACACTCCCGGCTTGAAGCCATGGAACAATGTGCCAGCTGCAGACCCCCGCGCCGCGGCCCTATACAAAAACCGGACTGCGGCAAGCCTGGCTGAGTCTGACTGGCGTGTGATGTTTGTCAAGCGTGGTGTTTTCCAGGGCTTGGCGTCAATGGCTCTCCCTGCATTCACCATTCACTCTGCGGTTCGTTATTCATCGGTGCTTTTTCAAAAAAGCAAGACAAAGTCACTTCGTTCGTATGGACCTGTCGCCATAGGTTTGGGGATTGTGCCTTTGTTGCCGTACATTTTCGATGAACCTGTTGAACATGCCGTAGATTGGGTGTTTGACAAAGGTGAAGAATTCTACAAGAAGAGTCAGAAATCGTAGGTGAATGAAAAAGTGCCAAAATATTCTTTGCTAGTAGAGGCCGTTTTGCTTTCAAATGCAAGAACGTCCGGCCTGGAAATCGCCCGTCTGGTACAAAAAATACTTGAGACCGTAGTCTCAGCTTATTGAGGTTTTGAGTAATTCAAAGCGCCACATTTCTTGCACGTACGGGCATCAATGTCGCCATCAAAATCGAGAATGGCACCCTTTACTTGGGTACCTAAATCAGAGCAGTAAAACTCAACTTCGTGCACGATTTCCTTGCACCCGCGACAGTACCACCTGATTTTATCGTTTATCCCCGTGGGCCGATCTTGTTCTACGACTAGTCCTATCGTGTCTGCAAATCTGACCGGGTTATGTGGGACATTACCAGGCAAAAGAAAGGAGTCGCCCTCATTAATCACCACATCTCTAAATTCTCCATCATCAATGACTTTCAAGCACATGTGGCCTTTCAACTGGTGAAAGTACTCCGGTGTCTGATTGATATGATAATCGGTTCGCTCGTTAGGCCCTCCTACAATCATGATTGTGAAGCCACCCTTATGAAGACAAAAATTGTTCACGGGTGGCTGGAGCAAGTGCGAGTTCTCTTCGATCCATTTCTGTATGTTTATTGGTGGAGCAAGCATGATTCCTGATTGCTGTTGGTGATTGGGGTGGAGTTGGTGAAGTGGAACTGCTTGAAATCGCAACGACTACTCAGCGAGCTGATGCGCGGAGAATCTCGCCATCAAAAGTATGCGGCTAGAGCGCCGGGCCCAATAAGATCTGTTTTGATTATCGAGATTGCAATGAAATGCACATTGATGTAGATTGAAAGAAGAACTTGCTACTCGTACACGGGATTTTTGTTGTTTTATTTTTTTATCTATTAAAACGGGCCACACACACTGAGAATATAGATGTTTTGGAAGATCTTTGACAAGATTAAAACTTGTAATGCATGATTGTGCGAAGAAGGAAAATCGACAATGAGATTGAAGTGAGAACGAGTAAGTGTTTTGGCGTTTGTTTTGGTCCCATTCTCTGTGCAAGAAGAACGAAGCGGCTTCCGCGTGTATTCATAGATTCTTGTGGATGAAAGGCAATCGAATGCATCGCTAAACAAGGTGTCAGGATTCGCTACACAGATAAGAACAAAACGACAACATCATCGTCGCATAGACACCTCTTGAATTCAGTACAGACAGACAGAAGATCATTCAGAAACAAGAAGCCTCAACAGTGGGAAAAGCCTGTTCTTGCTGCTTAAATAAAAAAAAGAAGCTTCCCCACCAGGAGTCGAACCTGGAATCTTCTGGTTCCAACAGAAGTGGTTACTTTCGTAGCCAGACGCCTTGACCATTGGGCCATGAGGAACGAAGCTTGAATGAAACAGAAAAGATATAATACATATAGATCAAAACACAATGCCACAGTCAATTTCTGATTCAAGATCGAAGAGTTGGTTGTATTGTGTACTGAGTACACTTGATGTTATTTCAGATGATCTCGCGTTTACAACGAGCCAGTTTTTGCTTTACCAAGTCTCTTTTTTTCTCCGCCTTCTTTGGCCATTCCGCGCAACTACAGGTCGCACCAGCTGCACCTCAATACTCATGGCTAAAGTTCAACCCTTTTTCACAACTCATCACAGCAAATGAAGATTCACATTATTGTGCGCTTTTCTGATGCAGCCGCCGGCGCTGGTGAGCAACCAGACTTACGTGTGCCCGTGATGCTTAATCTTGCACGCGACGACGTCAACTCTCTCATCAGTTCGCTGTGGCTCAAGCTCATGATCCGGAGCAAGGTGGATTCCACGCGCCAACGCCGGCTTCGGCTCATTTACAACGGGCGCATTCTCAATGACGAGACAAACTTCCAAACTGAGGTGTTTGAACCCAAATTGAGGCAGCTTCAGGGGTCGGAGGAGCCCGAGCCCATGCGTATTATCATCCATTGCCTCATAGGTGAGCACATGACCCGCGAGCAACTAGCAAAGGAAAAAGAATGGGACAATTGTGCACAGCCCGCTTCAAGCGATGCTCCTGCAGTAGGATTTGACCGGCTCTTGCTGCAGGGAATGAGTGCCCTGGAAGTCGCCGATTTGAGGACCCAATTCCAGCAAATATATTTTCCGGAAGCCGCTCAGACGCAGTCCCTAGGCGCAGTGGCTGATATAGAAGAGGACGAATACCGGCAACAGCTAGTGCGTGAACTCGAGGAGCGGTGGCTCGAGTCTACCACCGGTGACGGGAATGGACCCCCAAGCGCACGTAACTCTTCACGGCACCTGACAGCAAACAATCCACAGTTTGCCGAGGGGCAGTCGGGGCTTGCTGAAAGGGCTGCGGTAGAATTGGAAGGCACAAACCATAATGAGCATCTTCTCGTGGGGCTTCTTCTCGGAACCTTTCTTGGGGCCGTGGCCCTTGTGTTTTTACTAATGGACGACACGCTGTTCAACGACGCCCAAAAAATGGCGTTGACGCTTGGTGTTTGTCTCAATCTCTTTATCGCTTTCATGCGCGTCGGGTCCGATTATAGTGCGTAAAAAGACATAAGTTGGTACCCTCTTGGAACCTAGTTGCAAGGAAAGCTATGAACAGGAGGTTTTCTGGAATAGATTACGCAGAACTGGTTTCTGCGGTAATGGAAGGCATGAGATATATATACCAGTCTCATTGGGTTAAATAAGGGCCAAGAACCTGGCATATCATTCGAGAATTATTCTGGAAGACTGCTCTGACTCAAGAAAGCTTGATATATGAAGCCTTGAAAGAGTAATTATACGTGGTCAAGGTCAGGTATCCTACTTTGTAATTACAGAGCGTGTTGTCAGTGAAGAGTACTCAAAGTTAAGTCTGAACGCTGATGGCACTAAAAGAATTTGTGAGAATCTTGTTGAAACCCTGACTTAAGATGTGAGAGCGTCTTTTGGCGGAAAACAGGGTCATAGTCTTTTGGATTTACAGGAGAATTAAGGATGAAGATTATTGGGGAATGCGTCAATGATTTTTTTTTGCAGATTTTGTTAGGCGGACTCTAATCAGATGCTTGAGGCACTGCCACTGAAAAGATCCTCGGTTTGCTTTTGAGGCCAATTTTTGAGGATGGAGTAGCGCTGACCTCTTTAGTGTTTCTTTCCAAAATGTCTCTAATACAGCTTTATACGATCCCATTACGATGCAATCTAGGGTTCTTTTTGACTTCACAGAGAACCATCTTTCATTATTTACTTTCTGTCGCTCGAGGAGCTATTTGCCAAAAAGCGTACGTTATTTAGGTCCATGATATTAATGAATGAAAAAGATCACATATTTTTAATGACTGCTCACATGACTTTAGGCAAAGAAAGAAAAAAAAATGCGGCGAAGATGAACATGGCACGGATTCAGTCCGGCTCTTTTAGCATATTGAAATTGTCCTGGCCTTGCATCATTCTAGATCTTTTGTATCCTCGCTGTCAACAGAATTGCATTTGAGGCAGCTTTACAAAACCATTGTTACAAAACGCATGACTGTGTTCAACGAGGAAATGGTTGGTGAACATAATCTCGTTACGAAGGAATTTGCGTTGATATTGGCGAAGCTTTTGACGAGCAGTGAGTTAGTTCTTCTTTACAGATAAGTGTTTGCGCTTCTTGGTGACCTTGAGGATCTCGGTGAGGTGGTAAGTCTGGAATGTTCGGATAGCTCAGAAAGCCACATCCTGGCACCTGCAAGCCTGCTTTTCATGACGCCTGTCTCCGAACTTTAATTTCAACTTTACAATAGCAGTATACTGCGAACGGTATGTGGCTTTACACAATGAATGCAAAAAAACTTTATCGTATTTTGAAATCTTTCTACCATTTGTAGCAGAGCCAATGGAATATGCCAAAGAGCACCATCTATAACGGTGTCACCTGGGAGTACCAGAAGGATCTGCTGGCTTTTTGATAGGGGGCTAGTTAGCCTAAAGCGTCCAAAGAGCACATTTTTCGATTGACAGTATAGGGCATCGACTGGATAGCTGCCTGGTAAATATGCATACGTGCTACAAGGAATCAGATGCGAATTTCAGCAACATGGTGTTAGGAATTCATGCAGTGAACTAATGCGCTGATAATTCGGTCTCAAGAAAACTACGAAAGTCGTATTAAAATGTCTGACCTGCCAGCCCTCATGTATTTCCATGCAGACGATAGCAGAACCACCGGCTGCGTTAGCCAAATTCATGAAAGGGCATTAAGATGGTCGTTGTCCATCACTGGATGTTGTTCAGACCAGAACTTGACACTCGCCAACTCGTAGGGATAACGTGAACAGACAAGCAACACGGTATAAGTTCTGGCGCCGCACAGAAAAAAAAAGAAGAAACGAGATGCAAGAGCGAACAGCCAGAGCTTATATATTGTGACTGTATGGGGTTACCCGGCCTGGAGGGTTCGAAAAATATCTTCAAGCGCAGTAATGTGAGAGTGAAGATTATTTCAAGCAAATCATTATCTCCTTGAGAATTCTAAGAGAGGGTGTGGAGCGAATGAAAATGTAGGAGCTGAATTCGATAGAAATTCATAAGGTCGACTGTCGTGGCTTCTCCAATAAAGTACTTCTTGCTCTGACAGCTGGGGATGACTCCTGCACATTTAGCTAAACTACACCCTTTTAGCTATTGATATTTGTGATTGAGAAATAACAAAATTGTCATGAAATTGAATAAGCTCGGAGTAGAAAAATAGCATTTGCGATCAACACGCAAAACATGTGCACTCAACCAGTTCTTGAAATTACGAGCCGCTTAAGTAAGAAATTCGAAATTTAACGACTCCGGACAACACTATGCCGAACCAGAGCGCAATCGCTCGCCTCATTTATCGGACGTTTCCGGATGTCGACCCAAAATCAAAGCTTGGAACAAAGCTTCATGCCAAACATCGATTTTCCTTGGAAAACAACGAATCTCGTCGTAGAAACATACTTGAAAACTTGTAATATATTTTATCCAGGCGAAGGAGAAAATTATCAGGCCATCGTTCTTGCTTCTTTCGAAAGAAGAGGGGTGAGGGGAATTATAATTATGTGGCTCATTTGCCATCATCCAACGACAAGATAATCACACTGCCCATGAGTACGTGTATTTACTTTCTTTTGTTCAAATATAAATACGTGAAGATATTACTTTGTTGTATTCTTCAGACTGGAGTCTGAACGCCGTGCAATCATTTGTCCGTATTTTGAAATTACTCACGCGCGGTCGAGCCGCTAATCAGTGGGGTCGGGAATGCACAGGACTCTCATGGCCCAATCTTTCCCAGTCAGAAACGAGACAATTTTTTTATTAACCACTGCCTATTTTCTGTACCTAGCACAGAAATCTTCCACGCTTTCCTTTGTATTAAGCCCGGAATCACTCGCTGCGAGATACTCGACCTAGGTTCGTGAACATACACTCGAAAAATCTTACTTTTTTGTTCGTCCACCCATCTGAATTATCTCACCTACAATGTCCGAGCCTAAGCCTTTGCCATTCGTGTACCAGTTTCTCTCTGGCGCTATTGCCGGAGTCTCTGAAATAATGGTAATGTATCCCTTGGACGTTGTCAAGACGAGACAGCAATTGGCCACCACTGCCGACTACAATGGAACGATCAGATGCTTGAAGAAGATTGTCGCTGAGGAAGGTTTCTCTAGATTGTATAAGGGTATCTCGGCACCCATTTTGATGGAGGCTCCCAAGAGAGCCATCAAGTTTGCTGCCAATGACGAGTGGGGAAAATTTTACAGAAACGCGTTCGATGTGCCTAAGATGACACAGCCTTTGGCCGTTTTGACCGGTGCCACTGCCGGTGCCACTGAGACGTTTGTTGTCGTGCCTTTCGAGTTGGTGAAAATTAAGTTACAAGACAGAACTTCAAAGTTCAACAGCGCGGGCGAGGTCGTGAAGCACATTGTCAAGTCAGATGGTATTTTGGGATTGTATAAAGGTTTAGAGTCCACCATGTGGAGACATGTGGCTTGGAACGCGGGATATTTTGGCTTGATTCACCAAGTAAGAACATGGATGCCCAAGCCGGAAAGCTCCACCGAAAAGACTCTCATAGATTTGACTTGTGGCTCCATCGGTGGTACTTTTGGTACCATGTTAAACACTCCATTCGATGTGGTCAAGTCCAGAATCCAAGCTGGATCTTCCAAGTATATCTGGACAATCCCTTCGGTTCTCACAGTTGCTAAAGAGGAGGGTGTCGGAGCCTTGTATAAGGGATTTATTCCCAAGGTCTTGAGATTGGGCCCAGGTGGTGGTATCCTTTTGGTGGTCTTCACTACTTGCATGGATTTCTTCAGAACTCTTCAGAAAGACTAATTGATCTAGATTTGTATACATTGAAGAATGCTATATCTGTATTTTCTTGCAAATATCGCACTGCATTGTAATTTTATTTGAGCCAGGTCAACGTTTGGGGATCGGATCGCCGACCCAATCTGTGTCGAATATGGAGACGAATGACTTGATTAGCTCTTGCTGCTTCGGAAAATCTTCATAATCCCCGTACTTGTCAAAATACTTGAATGTTTCTGCGTAATTGAAATGTTGAAGCTTGATAGTGGTCATCTTCATTTTTTCGTCTCTGAGAAGCGAAAGATCATTCAAGAGTTTAACAACATCATTCTGGCTTAATTCCCTGTTTGATGTAGCAGAAATTTGTTTTTTGAGTTCTCGAAACGCTTTCTCGACACGATTGAAGTTTTCTGCCCGTCTTATGTACTTTTTGAAGAGCGCCTCCAACACATCGTGCTGTTCAAGCATGATATATAGCAAACCAAAATTCATTGATTTGGCTGGATGATAGCCGAGTGAGAAGAAGTCGGAACTTTTTTCGAGAACTTTATCAAAAACTGGACTGAGAAGAAGCTGGATGACTGAGAAAAGTTCTTCAATGATATACTTAACTCCTTCTTCGTTTTGACTCCTGGCGACGAATCTAACAAAATTTACCAAGGCCAAATATAACTCATTCCATGAATAGGTATGAAGGCCGTCAGTTGGATGTGCCTCGAGTTCTAAAAGAACTTGGTACAAAACGGTAAGCGCGATTTTCACGTTTTCCATATCTAACCTTTTGGATAAGTTGTACCGAAAAGTGACTTGGAGAACATCAATGATGTAAAGTAATGCTTCCTTCTCAAAGCAGTTCTCATCAAGCGGAATAACCGGATGTTTGTGATGACACAACTTCCACTTGTTCTCGTCAATTTTGCGTTCTCGAAGAATGGGTAAAGTAGGAGCCTTAGGCGATGTCAACTTGAGCAAAAAGAGAAGAGACACTCTGGCTCCAAGATCATTAATGACGGACCTATACTGATAATGGTGAATATAGGACGATATACAGAGCCAAATATCTAGCAAAGCGATTTTTTCGCTGGTCTGAGTCACAAGCTCTTTGGTGAATGTTTTGTTGTGGACTAGCTGAAACATCTGAAATGTCAACACGAGATATGACGTGCTCTGAACCCCTGCAACCGTATCTTCTCCCTTTTTGATATGTTGAAGTCTTTTTTTGTACTCATAGAGGCCGACTTCATAAAGAAATGGGTCAACAGGGTCCAAGGTGACATTCGCAAATGAGGTGGAATTGAACAAAGTGTCAGTCGAAAGATACCGCCCAGAAGACAATGTGTTACCTGTAATCCAGCCAAAAAACGACGAATGTTTGAGAGAGTGTCTGAGAATATCTGGAGACATTTCGTAAAAATAGTTGAACATTGCCGCGAATTGTATAACAAGTCTGTTACTTAAGAGAAAGAATGTATCCTCTTGAGAGAAGTCAATTAGCTCGAGAAAATGTACGTATGCGTTAGGTGAAATATCTTCGGGAGTTGTAATGTCGAGAGACAACGAGACTTTATCCACAAGAATAAGATTAATTGGGCAATTTGCAAGCGAGAGATAAATTGCATATATCCTCATCACTGCCTCATATGAAAGCTTAAGCTCGGCCTTCTCAGCCTTGAGGTCCTTATTAATGTCAAGTATTTTCTCGGATTTTTTGAGCTGGTCATCTCCAGATTGATAAACCAAAAGTTGTTTTTTTGTGGTTTTGTTCAAAAGCGACTGAAGTACTTCGGAGAGATCAACCAGGAAGAAACAATAAAGCAAGCTCTTTACCACAATAGCACTATTTGTGCTGCTCGTGTCTGCTTCAAGTGTCAATGCTATGAAAAGCGAACGCAAAATTTCATGTATCAATAGAACGAGTTTCCTAAGGGTCCCAGCTCTTTCGAGGTCGTCAAGTTCGAGCGCCTTCTCCACAAAACACTTGGTATAAAACAAAAGAGAATGCAAGTGGCTGTCATTTGGTGTCTTCTCTGATCCTGGAGGTCCGAAGACGATCGAAAACGCGTCTTTATTGTGTTTTTTTGCTTGCTCCGAAATGCCAGAAAACCATTCGACAATTACGTCCGCAATATGGCCAATCTTTGCAATCTTTTGTTCTACTGTGAGCTCTGGCGGGAGTTGGTTATCTCCGTTGACAAAATAGGCAACAGAAGTTGTGTCCTGAGATATGTCAATTTCCGCGAGTGGTTTCGCCAGGGAAGACGCAGCCAAGTCTACCTCTTGGTTCGACTTTCCGGGATCGGCCACAACTTGCGAGTCTGTGTTAACATTGCACTCCTCTCTGGCGAAGTTCGTGATATCTTCGCCATCTTGACCCGCATCGTTGCCTGCGGCGAAATCTGGGGGGTCTGTGGTGGCGCAGTCTTCTTTCGTTGATCCTTCCAAAGAAGTGATGGAATCTTCTGATGGTTCATTCTCGGCCACGAGGTCTTCTTCGTGAACTGTCTGGTCGAAGGAATTATCCAAGGCTTCCAGTACTTCCTTAAAGCAGGAAACGCCGAGACAAAACACTTGACTTAAAACAGAAATGGATCTCCCGGAGCCTGTCCATATGACTGGCGCTGCATGCCCGAGGGCTTCTGCAAATTTTCCCTTGTCAAACCCATCATCAAATATCGAGAGAATCTCGCTATCTGCAGCGTCGCTGGCAAATACACGAGCGTAGTCCATTTTGGTGGAGACAAGAGGTGATACGTGGCACACGTGAATTAGAGTGAGGTACCCGCAAGAGCGTTAAGAAACCAATTTCAGTCCTTGCTAGGAATGCACACTGACGTGAATTGAAAGAGTTTGTAAGGGGGAGAAATACTGAGCGAAGAAAAGTAAAACAATAAACTAGAAATCGAAGACTGGATGATTTTGAAGCGCACCATTGCGGCCTGGGCTTCATTGCATATTCCCCCAGTTGCCTCAGGCCATAAATACGAAATTGCGCGCCGGATCTCAAGAAGCGGGGCGCAGGCTGTTTCACAAACCTTGGGAGTCATTTCTTAAAATCAGTGACCCGATGAGGCAGGTGCAAGCTGCCTTTGGTTATCATCATACAACAGGCTCTCAAACAGAAAAACAATAGCTTGGGCTTTCTTTGTTGGGTTTGTTTCAAAGTTGTGGTGGCTTCGAGTTTCCATCCCTTATACAGTCTGGGGCATTGAATCCCCCTGGCTGCGCGTCGCAGCTTGTTCTTTATAGGCCAAAACGATCAGGAACAGTCTGGGGTTAGACATTATAAGATAGAAACGGGTCGCCAAGAATACACTTATCCCTCGTCCCGCAGCCTTTTCTGAAATTTTTGTTTGAAGTAAATATAAAAGTTACTTTAAAGAGATACTGGAAGCCTATGGCAAAATTGTGATGGCATCTGAATGATCAATCTAATTTAGCTTTTAACCAGTCTTGCGCACCTGTCTTTGGCCAAACCCTGGCTCCACGCAATCAAATTACTCGCACACGTGACTACTGTTTATATTCAATAATCCAAGCGGCACATTCTTTCCATTAGTTCGTACCAGTCTTTAGCCATTCCTTCCAGGCCTCGATATCATTGACACTCTACAGAAAGTCAACCCCCCTCCCGGCGTATCATGAGAAATGAATCTTACAAAATGTTACACCAAACAGAGTCGCATGAGGCTATTCCTATGACGATCCTACGATCTCAAGACAACCAAAGCCTGATATCAATGTCTAATCAAACAATTCTAGATGATGAAGGATCCGACCTGGATTCGTCAGTCACGTCACAGTTGTTTGCAGAGATAAATCACATCCTGGAAAGCACACGCACACATAACAGTTTCGAAAATGACATGGGATTTCAGATCCAGTGGGACAAGTTTAGGCGAAGTACAACATCTTACAGGCTAATGGGAACTCTTGTGGCTGTACTTTGCGTGAGTATATGGGCAGTTTCATTGATCGTGTATTCAAATGATAATTCTCGGCAAGGTGGTACTTGGCTATGGCGCGGCTCAAGCACAAATGTTTTGGAGCTAAGTAATCGCAACATTACTCTTAACAACTTTGACCCAAACAACAAAAATATATCTTTAGCTGATCTTAGGAAGGGCATGTATCTGCCTTCTTTCAGCCCCCTAAGGTGGCTTCACAATGCGCAATTTCCTGCTTCACCTGATAATCTGGATAAGGGCTACTATATCACACGCAAACGGGAAAAATTAGTGGTGTGTCTGTCTGACCAAAGCTATGAAGATACTATTTTGGACTCTAATCAATTTTCGTATGATAACAAGTTTTACTACGCACAAGACGTTATCTTGAACCCGGGATTGCCCACAGACGACCGTTCCGCAGTTCACTTGCTCATTTCTGATCTGGTGAGTCAATGGCGTCGTTCTTCCTTTTCATTGTTCTGGCTATGGAAACCGCTTACTGGAGAGGTCTTTCCTATCATTCCACCTTCAAATATTGACTCGCGCTTAAAAAAATTACTGTTTGCCGAGTTTGATCCGTCTGGTAGGCACATAGTCTTCGGGTATGAGCACGATCTCTTTTTTATGGATGTCAACACGCGAGAAATCTCAACCATCACGAATACCGGCAGTCCCGACATCTTCAATGGTAAGCCTGACTGGGTGCTCGAAGAAGAAGTGTACCCTCATGAAAGCATGATTTGGTGGAGTCCCGATCTGAAACACCTAGCATATGCACAGATAAACGATACTGAGGTGGAATCTTACAATCTAGACTACTATGTGAAGGGCTCGGGGAAAATTTCTATGTCATATGAGGACCTAAAATCAAGTGGAAAAACGAGTGAACCCAACCAGTACCCGCAACACACATCTGTGAAATATCCCAAGCCAGGCACAGTCAACCCGAAAGTGCGAATGTATTGTTATGATCTTGAGCTGAAATCGACCACAGAGATCAAAAGTTTGAGTGATAATCTAGTTAAGGATGACTTTTTGCTCTATGATGCTACATGGGTGGATCTGAATAATTTCTTGATCAAGATCTCTGATAGGTACAGCTCAGTGCTTGAAAAAAAACTATACTCCCCTGCAGATTCATCTGATGTCAAGTTTGTTTCCTTACAAAACTCATCTGAGTACCTTGGTTGGATCGAGAAAATGCCGCCCATAACTTTAGTGAGAAAAAACAACTTGATACTGTATCTTGATCGAGTGGTTGTGGACAATATAGTTCAACTTGCCTTATTTGATCTGGCATCGTCAAAAGAGTATTCGCAACTTCTTGGTCCCGTAAACTACAACTCACCTCTTGCGTATGATGAGAATGAAAACTGCGTTTACGGGATATTTGGAACAAACTTGAACTCATCGTTCGCACTGGTCTCTTTGAATAATTCAGAAACTACAACACTAGCAAAAGACGGTGAGTATGAACTTAATTTCAGCCCCAGTGGCCAGACATTAGAACTCACATACACGGGACCTACCGAGCCCTGGAGAAAAATCCTTAATATGGCATTTGTGGCACAGAATTCTGAATACATTTCCGATTGCGATTTTTTCGACACATCTACTCGCCTTTCGGCTGCTCTCTCAAGTACAAATATTCCTACCAGAGTTCTTAGTTCAATCAGAGTGGAAAAAAAACTAGTGAATATGATGCAAATATTCCCCCCAAACTTCAAGCGAACTGAAAAGCACCCGCTTTTGGTACACGTATATGGCGGGCCAGGGTCCACCACCGTGACTAAAGCTTTTGGGGTTGACTTCCAAGACATCATAAGCAGTCAATTGGATGCGGTGGTGCTCATAATTGACCCCAGAGGAACCGGTAGTGACGACTGGAGTTTAAAAGCATCTCTGAAAGGTAATATGGGACTTTGGGAGCCTCAAGACATTGTTGGTATTACCAAAGACTACGTGGAAGCGAACTCGTACATTGACAATCAAAAAACAGCCATTTGGGGGTGGTCCTACGGGGGTTTCACCACTTTGAAGGTCCTAGAATTCGACAAAGGTAAGGTTTTCAAGTTTGGAGCGGCAGTGGCACCAGTAACAAATTGGCTTTTTTATGACTCCGTTTTTACCGAAAGGATTATGGGAGACCCAAAGATAAATGACAACTACAAGACTATCTCGTGCATCAATGACTTCGCGGTATTCAAAGATGTGGCGCGTTTTTTCATAATGCAAGGAACCGCGGATGACAATGTCCACATTCAGAATACGATGTGGCTCATGGAAAATCTCGATGAAGCAGGAGTCGAAAACTATGACGTACACTTTTTTCCTGATAGCGATCATTCGATCAATTTCCAGAACGCGAACACCATCGTGTACGACAGATTATTCTGGTGGCTCAAAAAAGCGTTCAGCGGGTACTTCCTTTAGGAGAGTATAATTTAAAACAGTTTAGGTATGGTGTAAACGAATGCAGAAGTACTTTTTCGAGTGACAGTATTTCTAGTAAGCTACGTCAAAAGCCGAAAGGTTTGCACCCATCATTAGTGGTCGCAACCTGCACATATGGTGTTCTCAGCGAAGAGCATCATCTCATCTCTTGTGGGTAATTTTTCATTGGAACCAATACCAGACACTTCAAGATGGGGAAAGCGTCGAAAGCCACAAAAAAGTTTCAAAACAAGCATTTGAAACACACGATCGAACATCGTCGTGAAGTGCAAAAACAAAACAAGAAGATATCTCAAAGAAGAGGCAAGGGAAATGGCCCTGCAGAGCCCAAAGAGAAGAAATCTACCAAGCCCATTTTCGATGACATGTCTGTAGACCAGTTTTTCGAAGGCGGCTTTGAAGTTCCAAAACCCAAAAAGGGTACTTCTGTTGCCGAGGCTGCAGATTATGGGGAAGAATCCAACGCTGACAGCAAGTCTGAAGGTTCAGAGGAGGATTCCGAAATGCAGTCCGAGCTGGAGTCAGAGGAACAGGATGCCGTCCCAGAAGCAAGTGAGGGCGAGTCTTCTGAAGAAGAAGATGAGGAAATGATGAAACAAGATATGGCTGAGTTGGAAAAGAAAGACCCAGATTTTTACAAGTACTTGAAAAACAACGAAAAAGAGTTGCTTGATTTTGAAGGCGTCAATCCTCTAGACGCCATGTCCGACAACGACAATGAGTCAGATGATAGCGCAAGCGATGCCGAAGAGGAAGCTGAGGCTAAACCAGTCGTATCTGAAAAGAAGAAGATCGATATTTCGAAATCTCTTGTGGCCAAATGGGATCAGCAGTTGAAAGACCAGCCAAAAGCCAAAACTATTCAGAACGTAATATCGGCGTTCAAATCAGTGGTATACATCAATTCGAGCGACAAAAACGAGTCTCGATATACTTTCAACGACCCAGACGTATTTTCAGACTTGATGTTTGTCGGTTTGAGACGTGTGCCAGAGGCCGTGCAGAAGTTGGCCCCGTATAAAGTGAACCTGAGGGAAGTGCGGTCTGTGGACGCCAAGAATGAGCAGACGCG
This sequence comes from Metschnikowia zobellii, assembly GCA_939531405.1. Lineage (NCBI taxonomy): Eukaryota > Fungi > Ascomycota > Pichiomycetes > Serinales > Metschnikowiaceae > Metschnikowia > Metschnikowia zobellii. The sequence goes on from OW618029.1 coordinate 240,356, forward strand.
TGTGGTGGGCCGCTTGTTGAAGAGTCAGGCTGGAGCATACATCACGCTTTTGCAGGACATCACCAACACTGAAACCGCGGCGTTGGTCTTGGCCTCCGTGCAAGAAGTATTGCCTTTCTACATCTCTCAGAGAAAGATTCTCAAGCAGATCTTGGGTGCCGTTGTGGACGTGTGGGCGTCGACAACCAACGTCGAGACGCAAGTTTCAACATATGCATTCATGAATAACGCAGCCAGAGAGTTTCCAAAGTCGACGTTGGACATTATTTTGCGGTCGTCTTATTCCTCGTTTTTGAAGAACTGCAGAAAAACCAACGTGCATACGATGGACTCCCTCAATTTTGCGAAAAACTCCGCTGCCGAGCTCTTCGGCATCGACGAGACCTTGTCGTACTCTATCGGCTTCGAGTTCGTACGCCAATTGGCCGTCCACTTGCGCAATACTATCTCTTCAACCAGCAATGTCTCAGAGAAATCTGGAAAAGACGCATACAAATCGATCTACAACTGGCAGTTTTGTCATTCGTTGGACTTCTGGTCGCGTGTGTTGGCCAAGCAGTGTGATCCCGAAAAGGAGTTGGTCTCGCACAAATCGCACGAGTCCCCATTGCGCCCATTGATTTACCCGTTAGTTCAGGTCACGTTGGGTGCGATCAGATTGATCCCTACTGCTCAGTTCTTCCCATTGCGGTTTTACCTCATCCGCTCGTTGATCAGATTGTCTCAGGGTTCTGGGGTGTACATCCCAATCTTCCCTTTGATCTTCGAGATCTTAACCTCGACCGCTTTCTCTAAGCCCCCAAAGAATGTGACGTTACCCGCTGTCGATTTCACGTACATCATCAAGGTAAATCAGCAGTATTTGGGTACCCGCGCATACCAGGACGGGTTGTGCGAGCAGTTCCTCGAATTGACCAGCGAGTTTTTGGTGTTATACTGTAAGTCGATCGCCTTTCCCGAGCTCGTCACGCCGGTGATCTTGTCGCTCCGGAGGTTTATGAAGAAGTCCAAAAACGTCAAGTTCAACAAGCAAATGCAACAGCTCGTGGAGAAGCTCAACTCTAATGCCAACTACATAACGGCCCAGAGAAGTGGTGTTGAGTACGGTCCGCTGAATAAGGCTGAGGTTCAGGCGTTCCTTAAAGACGAGAAGTGGGAGTCCACTCCGTTAGGGCAATATGTGGTGGTCCACAGGAAAGCTAGAGACGAGAAGGCCAAAATCTTGAAGGATGCGGTTGTTGAGGAGGAAAAGGCCAAGCAGAAGAAAAAGGCTGCTGACGTCGAGATGGAGGATGTTATTGATGACGAAGATGAGGATGAGGATATTCTGCTCGACAACGACGAGGAGGAAGAGGATTAGAAGAGTGTAAGAGCCCAGCTATTGTGTTTAAACATAAATTAGCCAAGTTGGCATCAATAAATAATTAGTTCCAAATATTGTATCTTCAGGGATCGATCGGAATAAAGTTGCCCACTATGCAACTGGGGATGTTATAACGGTCTCTACGAATGGTGAAACTGAAACAACAGCTTTTTCTCCTACGCCCGTCTTTGGTACGAAGGTTGCAGCTAGTGAGAACCGCTTTTTGACCTTTGTCAAACGCAATGGCTCCGTACTTTTCCCAGAAGTTCACTGCACTCTCCTCGCTCATTAGCTCATAAATTGCAAGCTTGCCGTCCTTCAAGTCGTCCGTCGTGACTCCCACCAACGACGCAAATTCCTTGTTCCCCCTATATATTTCGCCTGTACGTCTCCAAAGACATGCAGGAATAGCCATTGACGTGAAAACACGGTCATAATCTAGAAGCATGCGTTCGAAGCTCTCTTCGACGAGTACTAAATCAACATCCTTGAGCGTTTTCGCAATAGCCCGAAACGCGGGACGAAAAATCAGAAGTGGTTTCAAAATCCTTTGCCGCGACGATTGGTTCATAAAATTATCCATGTAATTCTGCAAGCGGGCATAACCCTTTGCATAATTGTAAGGCTGTAATAAGCCTGCCTCAAGTTTCGCCTTGATAACCTGTTTGAGTCGCTCTTCTGGTGAAATTTCTGTAGTTGGGTCTGCAGCAGTCAAGAAAAATTTATCGCGGGCCGAATCGGAGATAACTGGCTGGTTGTTTGCTCCGTCTCCTGTGATCAGAGGGAGAGTTCTCGGAGGAATGTTGGGCTCAGCTACATGAAGATGTGTGTTATTAAGTGGTAGAATTTGCGGGTCCAGTCGAATTTGGCCGCCTTGTGTTGCATTTTCTGGGAATGCACTTATAGTATTTGACGCTGGCGAGAATTGTAGCAAACTGTTGAGATTTGTCGCAGATCCCTTACCATCCGGATGGATCAGAAACGGTAGCAAGGCTTCTCCTCCAGTCTGATCTTCTTGCAAAGCGCCGTTGACGAGCTCAGGGTCATCGATTATCAGTAAAAAATCATTAAGAGAACTAAACTCGCTGCCCGCGTGTTCGGAATAGAAAAAAGGCTCTTGATTGAAGGGTAGGGCTTTGTTGAGACCTGTGACCTTAGTTTGCGGTTCCACCGGCACTCTTCCGGTATGAGTAGCCATTTCTGATTCGGGTCGCATCTCAGAACGAAACCTGTCCATGTCCGGATTGGAGAGACTAGAAGTCTGAGAATTGGGGTCATTTTGCGAAGTTATAGCTTGCGATTCCAAGATAACAGGTGTACTCTGGATATCAGCTGCTCCTTTTTTTCGTTGTTTCGCCGGGGGCTCGTCGTGACAAAGATGTCCGATTCCTCGCTTGATGCATCTCAGACACGGCCTGGCGGAGTCGCAGATCATATGAGAGCGCCGGCAATAAACGCATGCCTTATCGACTTTTTTTTTGCGCTTTTTTGATTTCGGTTGCGAAGCAGTTTCTGCTAACGTAGCCAGAGAATTTTGGTCCGAATTTTGGTCCGAATTTTCGACGAAATTGGTGCTTGCAGAGGGCGCCGTATTTTCAGGGGCCTGCAGGCTCTCCTGTGGTGATGTTGACAACTCCTGTTTCATTTCAAGATATTAAAAATAAAGCCGTTATAAGGAATAAATTTCAATGCAGCAGCTCTTCCGACAGCTCCTTGTTTGAATTAAAGGGACATAGGTCAGTGCTAGAGGAGATTGATGAGTGGCCCTGCCTTTTTTTATAAACATCGGTGCGCGCTTCCCCAGGTCACGTGCACATTGTGATTTGTGGGGTCGATGCGAGTCAATTTAGAAACTCACCTTGTTCATTAAACGCTTTCAGAAAGGGATCAAGAATATCGAAGAGTGGATCTACTGGACTCATGCAGCTGAGTGTCTGTTGTATCTTGCTCTGCAGGAATGGCGGCGGATGTGTGATACGAGGATGGCACCGATACTTGCGACATGCTCGTGGAATACTGAGTCTTGGTAGTGACAAAAGATTCGGAATCAGAAACACGAGCTCCAGATAGACCCGAACCGTATGATTCGGCACTAACATTTCCAGGAGATCTTGAGGAGGTGGTTGTGGCGTTGGGGAAATTGATCGCAGTAGCGTCGTGCACGCTCCGTGCCCCGGACTTTGCTTCTTGCTCCGTGACTAGGGCTTCAGAGGCATCAGTTGGGTGAGCCAGCTCGGTGTTCGCCGTGGAGCATTGGTAATTATCCATGTACGAGCTCCTGGTCTCGCCCAAATCTTCGTCGTTACTCATCACACTCACTCCAGTATTGGCATTCTCTAAATCCACTTCGAAAGTTCCGTAGTTTTGTGGCCTCTGGCTAATTAAGGAAGAAACATCAGATATTCGCAACTTGTCGTTGCAAAGAGGGCATGTTTTACGAAAGTTTATGAGCCAATTTGAAAGGCACTTTTCGTGGTATATGTGCTTGCACGCGAGAACCAACACGCGCAGTCTGAGCGGAGTAAACCTGCCAAGGCAGATAGAACACTTTTGCGTGGGGTAAAAATCCGTCTCCGCATGTAAGATGTGCCACTGTGGCATCAGATGGATATCTGTGCCTCCAAGAACGACGGGCAGTCCTCCACTGACAAAAGGCGAAGCATCATTACAATCTCCATCCACTTCCGCGACATCCTCAGTAGAAGACAGTACCAGGGGAACATCGCTCGTTTGGTTAGTCGCTACAAGGTACTCATAAAAGTGAGGAGAAGGTACTAAGTGCCCACGCGCATAGATATGTACCGGAAGCAGCTTTACAAACTGCTGGTTGCGCGCGTTGCGACGACGACGAGACCAACACTGCGTTCCTCTAATTCCTAGGTAGCATGCTAGAATGAGGAGAGGGGGCAGCACGGCCATCAGAAGCACAAGTCCAAGGAACCCGTCAAAGGATGCTGTGCGAATCGAAAGCTCAACGTGCTGCTGCTGAATAAGACGCAAAGTTTCGGCGTCTTCAAATGTCATGAATAGAACTGGGAACGAAAGCAGTGCGTCTTTGTTGAATGTTTTGGAGTACATCGTAATAAGGCCACTGTGGGGCACGTTGTTGGCAACTATGACCGCACGTGGCGTAAAGTCTGCACCCCATATAACCTCGAGCTTTCTACTGAATGTGCATTTCCCTCTTGCCACGATCAAAATCTTGTCCGTGTACTCCGGGTGCACGCTGGCATCGAGATCTGAACATGCGCTGCCTGCAACGAACACGTATTGTCCATGGAGCTCATCACGGAGTACCGGGCTAAAAGAAGCATATCTCGCAATAAGTTCTCCACCGAGGTGGCTGTCTGATGCGTTGTATGAAATCACCAGGTCGATCGGAAACACCGAGTTCACGACTCCGGAAAACGCCGGGTCATTTTCCCGCTGCCAGAGGCCCGGCGGCACGTGAGTGGTGGTATCTGCTATCGACGAGGTATCCAGTTGAGCACTGGTCATATACATGTCGTCTCCTAGCTGTGGCGCAGCGCATGGTTGGGGCATATATACTAGCGCTCGCTGTGCTATGGCCAAAGAGTGACGAAAGAACGCCATAAGAAATAGTGATATGGCAGCTAGCCCAGCTATGGATTTTCGCACGGTTTGCATGGCAATTTTCGGATGATAACTGTTATTGTGCTGGTTTTAAAGTTTTGATATCTGACCTAATCCTTTCCTTGTGTAGGTGATGTATTCGAATGCGTGAGAGTGAGCGCGGCTGGAGAATCAGCGCGTATTCCTCGCCACTCGAAACAGATGAAACGGGGAAGGAACTAATTATGATTTTACTGACCAATTCGAAAAACTCTAAATTGTTCAAGTGTATTATTTTGTTGCAAGATGCTTGACTTTTGCAGTTATTGGCTTCGATTCATAGAATAGAAGTGAGTGGGATGGGGTATCTAGGTATCTTTGCACCTCGCTATATTGCTAACTAATCAGTGTATAACCGGAACTACTCAAATGTATTTTGATTTCGGTTCCGGATCCTATAGACGGTATTCCCGAAACATCTTCCCCCTTTCTATTTTTATCCCCAAGGGTTTCACTCTCATTCATATGCGTATTATGCGCTTTGTTCCAATCATCCTGAAAAGTCCGTGCCCTTTCGTCTATTAATAGTATCGTCCCGAATCTCATTCTTACCTCGAGAGGCACATTATTTCATGAGTTTGGTAATCACTTAGTGTCTTCACGCTCACATCCTAATTTCAGGCACAGCCCTGGTTTAGCAGCCTATTATGATCCCTTCGAGAGAATAGCATACTGCACAACTACTTAGAAGCAGTCATCCTGGCCAATACACAGAATCGCCTAACCATATTGTCTATGGTCTTTCATGATGAAATATCGAAAATTCTAATAACAATATCTCAATGGTGCTTTAGGTGAAAGCTCGAATTGAGCATCACACAGTTGCTGACCTATCTTTGGGATAAAAAGCATGGTCAATTTAAGTTTGCAAAAGTTAGAGGAGAGAAAAATGGAGGCATTTTGGCAAGCGCAAAAGATGACCAATATATCGCAAACAAAAACTATAATACCTTGATAAGCTATGCATGCTCTATCCCTTTCGTTTTCTGTTGATATTTTCTTTTCACCAAGTCAAGCAACTCAAAATATTGATACTCATCGCTTTCATGAGCTTTAACAAAGAATATGCCATTATTGGTTGCTTGTCTTCCTATTTGTGATTTTGTTTGAGGCAGCTTAAATCTTAAAGTCTCAAAAATTCAAGGTAGGAGAAATCCACAAAAGATTTTGCCAATAAAATGTACATCTGATAGTCACAAAGTAGCGCACCCGAATGTAGATTGGCCCGATCTACTGCTCGTCAAAAGTGGCCGTATTTGAATCTATACTACGGATTGAATGATAATTTTGCGAGACGAGACGACCTATCAAGAACTAAACAGAAAATGGATCTACCATCTCAGACATCATACGCTTTCTAAGACCACACTTGAGAATACTTCAGACACTTATATTAACTCAAGTGCAACTCAAAAAAACTTCACAACGTATGAATGTAAATGTACGATTGATGGTTTTCCGCCGTTTCATTACAGACACTCCTTGAAAAATGCACCTAGACTTTCTTTCTGGGACCTTGCTCTTTGCTCCATGGTTGATTTTTATACAGGCCCGGAACCGTCAGCACCCAACGCAGGTACACTAAAGCCGCTGCGCCGCGCCATGATAAATGATGGGCGGTACACGACCAGCAATACCCAAGACATCTCGACCGCTCGGCATTGCTACTTAAATTCCAACGCCCTCGTCTTTCTCTCAGCAGATTTAAAATAATGGATCTGGCAGACGTCGCGGCAACTGTATGTATACCCCTGAATTATCAATGTACCATATGAGTGCTCAATGCTAACATGCTAGCCTGCCGAGGTCTTGGAGCCTCCCAAACAGGCAAAAGTCGAGGACATTGATCCTGCTGATCTTGAGTCCACAAAGGCCAGTGACGTTCAGGAAAGCACAATAGACTGGACCGTAAGTGAAGACTTTGACATGTCGGATGCCAAGAAGAAACCTGTGCCCAGACAGCCTGTAGAGCCTACATACAGAGGCTGGAAAGAGGTCGGCCACTTTGAGCAGGCTGACGCCTTAACAGGATACGATGAAGGCGTCGATCTCTTGTCACGTGGCTCACTCTTTGACCTTTACCTCCCCACCTTAGCTTATGGCGACTGGTACCATAATGTTGCATATATAGTGCTCGGTGGCACATTCTCGTGGCTCGCCGGGTGGTTCCGGTTCTCGATGGGCCCTGTGTTTTTTATTATGGTCATCAGCGCAATTCTCTACCGCAGTTCCGTCCGCCGATTCCGCCAGACGATTCGCGACCAAGCGCAGCGGGAGTTCTCGATTCGCTCGATCGAAAACGACTACGAGACCATTGATTGGCTCAACGTATTTTTGGAAAAGTTCTGGCATTTTTTGGAGCCTTCTGTGGCACAAATAGTTACAGAACAGGTAAACCCGCTTCTCGCTGCGAGCCCAGCGCCAGCTTTTATCAAAGCGTTGTGGCTCGATGCGTTCACTGCAGGATCCAAACCACCACGTATTGACATGGTGAAGACATTAGCAGGAACCGCTGAAGATGTTGTGGTGATGGATTGGGGTTGCTCTTTTACTCCTAACGAGATGGCGGACTCCATCAACAAACAAACAAAAAGCAAGGTTAACCAGAAGATCACCGTCAAGGCTCGTATTTTCGGCATCGAGGTTCCTGTTACAATTTCAGATGTGTCTTTCAGGTGTTTGCTTCGTGTGCGGTTGCGTATGATGGCCGCATTTCCTCATGTGGAGACCGTGAACGTTTCACTCTTGGAACCGCCCCATTTCGACTTCACGGCGCGTTTGTTCGGCGACACGCCTTTCAACTGGGAAGTTTTGGCGTTTCCAGGATTGTACCCGTTTATCAACGAAATGGTTAAAAAATATGTGGGTGCTATTGTGTTTGCCCCACTTTCTTTCCAACTCAACATCCAACAGTTAATGGCTGGCGGCCCTCTCAATTCCGCTATCGGTGTCTTAGTGGTTACCGTCAAGCTGGCCAGAGACTTGAAAAACTATGGTCGCATTGATAATACGGTAGACCCATATTGTATGCTCGGATTTTTCAAGTCTGTGTTGGCTAAAACAAAGCACAAAGACTCCACCAGCAAGCCCGTATGGAACGAGACGTTGCATATCCCTATCTCCTCTTTTAGTGAACCTTTGAACATGACCATCATGGATTACAACGGCAACCAGCTACGCAAGGACAACCTCATTGGTACTGTGCAATACGATTTGGGTGCCTTGACTCAAGAGCACGAATTACCAGATATCACGGCCCCAGTTGTGCGCAACAACAAGCACGTCGGTGAGATGCTGTTTGGCTTGCAATTCATGCCGGCATTGGTAGCACAGCGCCAGGCTGATGGCGCAGTAACTCCACCGCCCGACTTAAATACAGGTGTTGCCAGATTGGAGGTAACTGCTGCAAGAAACTTGAAGGGCACCGACGGAAATCCAGTTTCCACTTACGTGGAGTTATTTGTCGATAACGAGTCTTTCATAAAAACCTCCTTGGTCAAAAATAACAACAATCCCAGCTATGGTCAGGGCCACGAGCACATTGTTTTCAATCGTGCAAAAACTAGGGTCAAGGTAATTATTCGAACGAAGGACAAGAAAATTTACAGCGTTATCAAAACGTCTTTGAACAATTTGATTGATGCCACGCAAGTTGATGACCCATGGTTTCAATTGTCCAAGGGTGGTGAAATTCAGCTTAGTACTGTGTGGAAACCAGTCATGCTAGAGGGAGCCTCCGGTGCTGGAGGATACACTCCCCCTATTGGCGTAGTAAGAGTGGCCGTCGACAATGCTGAGGATTTGCGTAACTTGGAGAGCATTGGCAAGGTTGACCCTTACACGCGTCTCTTGGTCAATGGTATTCAGAGGGCTCGAACAACCGCCATTGAGTCTACCTTAAACCCAACATGGAATGAGGTGCATTATGTGACTATATCATCGCCGAATCAGAAATTAACTTTAGAGGTCATGGACGTTGAAAAGTTAAGGCCTGATAGAACATTAGGATCTTTTGATGTAATCTTAAGCGGACTTATCAATAAGGACGAGAAAGGTAACTATATCGAAACCGTGGACTCGAAGAAACGCACTTCTAAGTTGATTCACAAAAGAGGTCCAAAGGGTACCTTGACATATTCCTTGTCATTCTATCCAACCTTGCCAGTCATGACTTTGGAGGAGATTGAGGAAGAGAAAGAAATGAAAGAGAAGTTTGCGAAAGAGAAGGCACAGAAGGAAAAAGAGAAAGCAGAAGAGAAAGCCAGCGGAAAAAAGAAAAAAAAGAAGAACCAAGAGGAAGAAGAGGACGAGAGCGAATTTGACCTGTCCAATAAGCTCAAATTGAGCTTGGATGAGTTGCAAGAATACAAGAGTGGTGTTTTAAGTTTCGAAGTCAAGGAGGTAGAAACTTCCAAAACTGATTTGTATTTGCAGATGTTTTTCGATAATCACGGGCTACATGACTATGTTGCGCCCAAATTGAGGAGCCGGCGTAACAACATCAATACTACTGGCGATGTTATTATAAAAGAGCTCGACTGGTCGGAAGCCCTCTTCAGGCTCGTAAAGAAATCAGACTTTAACAGAGCAGAGAAGGCAATCGCTGAAGCGAAGATTCCGACTATACAGTTATTAAAAAATGGGTTTGATCTGCCGATGACCGTTGAATTGTCCGGTGCTGGTGACGCCAAAGTCGTTGTCCAGGTTTCATGGATTCCAATCATTTATGCGAGCGATATCCCTCCACAAGACACGTCTGACAATTGCGGGCATGTGCTCATTACCGCTGTGAGCGCCGAAAACTTGCCTGCTGGCGACAGAAACGGAAAATCAGACCCATATGTGAAGTTGTACTTGAACACCGAAAAAGATTGCTTCTTTAAGAGTAAGAAAGTCAAAAAGACTTTAGACCCAACATGGAACGAGAGCACTGAAGTGACGACCGCAAACAAGTATGACACAATAATCAGAGTAAAATGCTACGACTGGGACGTCGGACCAGAGACAGACGACTTGTTGGGTATCGGTGAGATGAAGCTTTGTGAGGTCAACAAGGATGAAGAAATTGATATAGACGTACCCTTGCTTGATGAAGACGGTAAGGATGCTGGTATTGTGCATTTCAAGGTTGGTTTTAAGCCAGACTTTGTCATTAATGTTCGACCTGCGAGTGCCACACGGATAGGTGAAGCATTTGGGGTTGTTGGTTCTGGCGTCGGAGCTGTTGGTCACGTCGGGAAAGGCGTGGGTAAAGGAGTTGGAAAAGGCCTTGGCAAAGGTGTTGGCACGGTTGGAAAAGGCCTCAAAATGGGTCTTCATCTAGGTAAGTCCAATGAGTAAACCTTATTCATGATCTACGCAGTGCTGTATTGAATGATTATGTTTGTATTTTTGAAAAAGAGCAGTAAAGGCATTTATCGTTTCTAAGGCAAGCCATCAGATTTCTCATTTTTTCCCCAGCTCGGATCCAAAAGCTTGTCGCGGCTTTCATACAAAACTCTGTAAGATGTTTTAATGGTTCCTTCGCTCACACCGGTGTTATTGGCAATCTTTGCGGGCGATACTTCAGACTTGAAGACAACAGATGCCATGTAAATTACCGTCGCCGCCACAGTAATGGGAGAGCGCCCGGCCAACGTTCCATTGTTTTTACAGTTCCTAGCAATATGTTCTGCAGCATTGGTAACCTCGTTTTTGATTCCCAAGCGCGAGCAGAAGCGGCGAATAAGATCCTCAGCCGAGGTTTGTGTGGTTTGCTCACTATCTTCCATCAAAGAGTAAGCGCTGGGGTTCGTGGCGTTTTTCTCTTTAATTACCAGAATTGCAATCTTAAAAACCCTTCCGATCTCTGTTTTGGGTACATTTGTAAGAGCCCAAATCTCCTTAAAACTTCGGGCCACTTTAGAGTTACGGCACCCTATGAAGATCGCAGCTGCCATAATAGACTCCTGTGACTTTCCACGCAATCGCTTTTCATCATACACTAATTTGTAGACTTCCTTGGAGGCATCCTGAACGATCTTAGGTAGCTGGTAACCATCACACATTTGGGAAATTTTAGCATACGCGGCCGATAACGCATTGTCTTTTTTTTCAACTAAGGACTTCGACTGAGCTCTGTTTAGGTCGCGTCCCACCCGCACGTTTTCGGGAGCATACGAAATCATGGTCGACAAATCTTCGCTATCAAGCAAAGGGTTTCCAGCGTCTCCCACACGGCTCGGGTCATCACCATTCTGGTCATCATTACTAAACGTCCGCCATTCGGACCGCGTGTCTACAACACGGTCGCTTAAAACGAGACCGCAGCTACCGCACACAATGTCACCTTCGCTGAATCTCTCGATTAGATCTGGCGGAAAGGTCTTACATTCGGGGCATGTAAGGGTGATGTTGAGGTTTGGACCTGTGAAGGAATCCTCGGGAGCTCCTGTGGCTAGCATGACTAAGTTTTGATTGTAGGCACAGTGACTTCAGCTAGTAGTAAAATGTTACTTAATCAACAGTGGCTTATGGCGTTGCTTTCCAGAAAGAAACAGTCCGCAGGGTACATCAGCTAATGCGACTAGCAGAATGTTTCTTAGTTATGGTGATGTGTTGTTAAGTACACGACCTATTGTTTCGGGGACAAAGATTGTGAGATCTTTTTAAACAAATTGGGATATCTTGATTAATTATATGTGAGTTGTTCCAAGAAATCAAATAGATCACGAGATATTACTTTTTTCTCAAGACAAACCTGATATTCGTGAAAGCCGTAAGCATATACCTGCACATAAAGGGATATAGCTTTGGCTTCTGTTTAGTGACACCATAATTCAATTTCAGAACAATTGTTTCTTACATTCAAGTCTCTAGTATCTTCTGACTTTATCTTGAAAGTTTTAGAGCCCCTGTTGACAATATTTAGTGGACAGGTCCGAATTTGGAAGTTGAACCTGACGGGATGTCCAGTTTCCAGAACGAAAAAGAGTAATTTAGATACTTCCTAGACAATTCGTTATAATACTATTTTGAATTTTGTGAACGAACCATACAACAGAGAAAAGAATGAAAGAAATAAAAATTAAGCCTGTTTGGAAAAAATAAAAGCAATTGCATTTTTTGATAATTTAATGGCGGGGGAGGACAATTTTAATGCGGTTTTATTTTATTCATAAAAACAAGAGAGAAAATCAAAAAAAAGCTTATACAAAACATTTGGGGTTCTGAAATGAGTGTTATATGAAACTTGTCAATTCAAGCTACATTTTCAAATTCAAAATCCACCAATGATGCGTATTCCAATGTGGAATATAAAAAAAGGAGCGCTTCGCAATGCACCACTTGGCGAGCTTCGAAAACTTATTAATTTTGTTACAATATGCTTCACGTAATTCAATATGGGAGCGAGTAACCTTATAATTTTCATCCAATTTAAAAACATGTGTTTCAAAGTTTGATTTAAAAGCTAGTTATGGTAATGTGAAATTAGTAATCTAATGGAATGTTGATTACTGAATTATGAAAGCTAAAATACATCTCCCAATTTTAAGCGTGGAGCAATATTCATGGACAAAAGCTCTTGAAACAATAGCTTGGCAGCATATGGGATGGTCATTTTTATGACATGCTCTGAGCTCTTGCATGTATTACACCAGGAGCTGTAACCCATCAAACCACAGTTGTTGCAAACGTCAACTTCGAATGCATCAGAAGAAATCATCAATCTTTCCAATAAGAGCTGCGATGCACCGTAGGCGATGACACAGTCTCTTTCCATCTCTCCCAATCTTAAACCACCATCTCTTGATCTACCCTCTGTAGGCTGTCTTGTAAGAACGGCTCTAGGCCCTCTAGCTCTGGCATGCATCTTATCCAATACCATATGCTTCAATTTTTGGTAATAAATGGGACCAAAAAATATATATGCTTGCAAGCACTCTCCTGTAATTCCAGAGTACAACATATCCTTACCTGAATAGTTGAAACCCTTGTCAACAAGGATCTGAGACATTTCCTCCAATTTCGAGCCACCAAAGCAGGTGCCGTATTCAAGGGACCCGTTCAACACACCAGCTTTTCCGGAAATTAACTCAATCATTTTACCAACTGTCATACGAGATGGAAATCCGTGTGGGTTCATAATGATGTCGGGACATACTCCGCCATCATTGAATGGCAAGTCTTCTTGCTGCACAATGATACCACAAACACCCTTCTGTCCGTGTCTGGAAGAAAATTTATCTCCAAGCTCTGGACGTCTTGTTTGTCTTAAAAGAACCTTAATGAGTGCTTGATCGTTATCACTGACCGACATCATAACCTGATCGACGTACGAGGGCTCCGGCCCTTTGTAGTACGCTGGAGTCTCCCTATGAGATTCTGCACTTTGCATCTGGTTGTGTTCCCCAAGAACAGATTCACCAGCGTTAGTGGGCACTTGTTTGTTGGCATAAACCTGACCGTTCTCAACCCTCATGCCAACCTCTCCCAAACCGTCTGGGCCTAAGGCAGAGTGAGCAAAAATTGGTTCGCCCTTTTCGTCAACCCTCATACCACCCACGATATCCTTGGTGTGATTGGGGTATCTCTTAAGTTGAATGGTGTTCTTACGCACAACCTGACATCTCCCAAAACCTCTATCAAGCGAGGCTTTGTTCAACACCAAAGCATCTTCAATATCATATCCTGAGTAAGACATGACGGCAACAGTAGCATTTTGTCCGGCCGGTAGCTTGTCGTAGTCTATCAATTCAATGGTTTTGGTCTTTACCATCGGCTGCTGAGGGTAAACCATGAAGTAAAGCAATGTGTCAATTCTGCGGAACTGGTTGTATGCAATCGCGCCGATGGCTTGCTTACCCATAGCACACTGATATGTGTTTCTAGGAGACTGGTTGTGATGTGGGTAAGGAATCAAACCAGCAACCGCACCAAGAACAGTGAATGGCTCAATCTCCAAGTGTGTGAATCGAAGGTTCGGACTCTCTTCCATATTCTTTTCGTATAACGCAATCAAGGAGTCGTTTTCCTCGTTGACATCCAAGTACTCAACAAGGCCATGCTTTAGGAAGTCATCAAATGCCCACTCTCCTGTCATTAGTTTCTTTAAGTGGTGGGCCTCCACCTTGGGATTTCCAGTTTTAGGGTCCACAATAATAAGTGGACGACATACTCTGCCACCGTCAGTAGCAATATGTACAGCAGCCTGATGACTGTTGGTGAAGATAGAAACGAACTCAGAAAAGCGACCTGTTCTCCGCAAAGCACGGAAATCTCTGACAAACTTAACTGGGAATCTAGTAACACCCACCATGGTACCATTCAAGAATACACCATAGTTGCCGCCGGCATAAATTGTGGCCGAGTCGACACTCATAATGTCTTCGCACCCTAAAAGAAAACATAAACGTTTTATGGGGGCCTCTTCGTCGTCAGTGGTGATATGTGTCATCAAGGCCAAGTTCTTCACCAATCCACATGCCTCACCCTCAGGTGTGTCGGAGGTACATAGCATACCAAACTGCGAGGGCTGCAAAGCTCTGGGCCCAGAAACCTTCCGCGATTTCTCGAACTGCGAGGAGATTCTCGTCATCATACCCAATGCAGAAATATACGACAATCTCGACAAAACATGGGTAACACCAGCTCTTTCCATCTTAAAACGCTTCAAAGACCAGTTTCCCGTCGAAATAGCCCGGTTCATGCCCATGGAGATGTTATTCGAGTGGATGTTGATAGACAATAACGCATCGAACTCGGACGTCTTTCCCGGTTTTTTCAAGATTTTGTCAATATTGAGCTTAAAATCAGAGTTAAACTTTTTAAACAAGTCTTCGAAAAGCAATGACATCAATTGTCCGGCTAATTCCAAACGCTTGTTACCCACGTAATCCCTGTCGTCGACCATCGAAGGGTCGTGCATGGTCATCAAAACCTTCCTAGCCATGGTCGCTGTATACAACGCCTTTTCACGAAAATTGAGATCAGAAACCGTTAAATGGGCCACCACGGTAGTGGCGATAGCCTCAATACCTTCTTGCACTTGCGAAAGCTTGGGTGCACCAGCACGACGAATGGTCTTCACACGTCTTCCGATGTATAGAAGTGCCTGTTGCTGGGTGAAAATTTCGAGTTTGGCGGCTTCTTCAAAATTTATGGCAAACAAATCCTGGTATTGCGAGTTGGGCCCACACACCAATTGCAAGATTTCGAGGTCGGACGTGATCCCCGCAGCCTTCAAAAAAATGACGATCGGCACATCTTCAGCAATCGAGTTGTGCTTGAGATAAATCTTCTCGTTTTTCGCAATAACATAGGTCTTGGACTTCCGCTCGTGCGTGGACGAAGTCACAGATGCTTGGACAATTCCTTTTTTCTCGTCGGCCTCGACAATGATTCTGTTTTTGGAGAGCTGCTCCTGAATTAAGATCACTTTCTCTGTTCCATTCACCACAAAGTATCCACCTGGGTCAATAGGGCACTCTTCAAACTTTGCCATCTGCTGCTCGGTCAAGCCATCTAAAACACACTTGTTCGAACGCAACATGATGGGCATACGGCCGATCTCCAAGTCCTTATACATGATAATTTTTCTTCCTCTCGTATATTCAACATCAACATAGATAGGCGCTGAGTATGTTAGGTCACGTAGCCTACATTCGTGAGGAGCCATGATCACTTCCTTAGTGCCCGGAGCCAGTGTCAGCTTGTGGCCTACGCGAATGTCTAAGTACTTTAGATAGAATTGCGGGTCCACGTCTGACAATACAAGTTCATTTGCCTTGATGATCTTTTTCAAATCCACATCCACAAAGAAATTAAACGAGTCCAAGTGCTGCTTCACCAAACCTTTCACTTTTAAGAAGGCGGGCAAGAGCTCCCATTTATCGTCGACCGTATTGATGGCATCGGTCAATTTTTTGCCTTTGTACTCTTCTTGCAATAGCAGCAGAAACGCTTCATCGGGATGAACGTCACTGACTTCTGCCTTGCGTTTGGCCATGATTTCTGGGGAGTTTTGACGTATCAGAGATGAGATGCCAAATCATTTTTTTCTAAACGCAGGTCGTGCTTACATACCATTGAGATGTACCGGTGTTCTAACAACATGTAGGGCTAGTGCTTCAAGAGGATGTCATTTAGTTTTTCTGAAAGTGACCGCAAAAAAGACTGGGAATAAAATTTAACTGAAAATTCCGAAATGAAAAAAAATTCTGGAATCTCTCAAGATATTATTCTTGTAAAAGCATAGCTTCTAAATTTGAGTGGATTTGTTACAGAAAATTACCCTTTTCACCACGGAGCTCGCGTGGCGCAGTGGTAGCGCAGCAGATTGCAAATCTGTTGGTCCTTAGTTCGAACCTGAGCACGAGCTCTTTTTTTGGCAAACTTTGATTTGTTTGTCTGCCAGTCTGCAGACTTTTGATCTCGTTGCTTGTCATTTTTTTTTTTTTGCGGATGAGCTTGGCATTCCAGAAACAACATACGCGTCCTTACGCAAATCACTTCCTTATACATGTGGCGTTCAAATTATATCCATCAACGAGATTCACCTGTATTCTTTGACAAGATACGTTGAAATCAGGAATCAATTGGATAAGATGTTGCGTTATAGGACACAAAGGCTACTGGATCATACACAGAAATTGCATCTTAAACTGAGCAAAATCTTTGATACTGGAAATCGCCAGTAAAAGTTCCACTCCAAAAATTACTGTTCACGCGTGAGGCTTTTATGAAAAGCTCAACTTTAACACCGTCAAGCTAGCATGCCACAGTGACACCATTGATGTAAAAGCTGTGGCCACCAGAATAAATTTGCGCTGGTACAAATCAAGATGCAGATTCAGCAATTCAGAAAGGAGGAGTCGTTTGAGAAGCAAGATCTCACAGAGCGGATTCAAGTTCACAACAATGTTGCTCGACAATATGGTGCCCAGTCTCTTCAATAAGTTCACATCTTCGAAGAATTCACATCTTTGGAAAACTCAAATTTTCGGAAAAATTCCATTGATTCTTGTTTATTGCCGGAAGTTCCGTACTGTTTTGTCACATTTCGATCCATTCTCCAAGATTTAAACTCTTCACCAAGATCTTTAACAATGTGAATATACACCCGTACACTACGTCAAAACTTGCAATGGTGCGGCGCACGGTTAACTCACATAAAAAGTTTCGTCGCAACTGGGCATGCGGCTATAACGGCATAGTTCGCTTTAGGTAAGTAAGCACTTAGTATTAGAATGGTGCAAGTTACTTACGAGAACGAGATAAGTGAACCCTTCGACCGAGCACGTCTAGAGTCGTTGCTCTCTCGCTTGCTGGCTCAATTGGATATTTCTTTCTCGGCCATCGAGCATTGCATCGCAAATATTGAGGATGCCCTCACTGAGAAAATTCATGTTGATGAACTCCTTATTTTGGTGGCTGAGTCATTGGCTCTGAAGATTACAGAGGAACCATCCTTTTCCGATTTAGCAGGTATGGTAGAGGCTCACAGAATTCGGAGAAAAGTCGTTTTACTGTTTTCACAAAACTTTCAACTTTTACATGATTACGTACACCCAAAGTCTGGCAAAAAAAAACCCCTCGTCGCTGGGTCAGCTAACGAATTCGTTCAGAAGTACGCTGAGCAGTTAGACCGTACGATAGTACCAGAAAGGGATTATACCTTGTCTTTTTTCGGCATGCGCACGCTTCAAAACTCATACTTCATTAAGCGAGATAACAAAATTGCTGAGACCCCACAGTTTTTGTTCATGAGGGTTGCTGTAGGGATACACGGGGTGGAAAAAGATAAGTGGTCCGAGGAAAGTCTTGCAAGAGTTCAGGAAACGTATGAGGCCATGTCTACAAAACATTTCGTTCACTCATCGCCGACGCTTTTCAACGCAGCCACAGAAAATAATTATCTCTCCCTGTGTTTTCTTTTGGCTATGGAAGAAGATTCCATCGACGGAATCTACAAAACGCTTCACAAGACTGCCCTCATTTCAAAAGGCAGCGGAGGAATTGGTGTTCACATGCATAACATTCGATCCAATGGCTCTCTCATTGGATCTTCGAATGGAACTTCAAGCGGCTTAGTCCCCATGCTTAGGGTATTCAATAACACAGCGAGATACGTAGACCAAGGAGGGAATAAAAGACCGGGCGCCATAGCTGTGTACTTGGAACCCTGGCATGGCGATATCCAGGAAGTATTGGATTTACGCAAAAATCACGGTCAAGAGGAGCTTCGGGCTCGTGATCTATTTTATGCTTTGTGGATTCCTGATCTATTCATGGAGCGTGTTGAAAACGACAGAATGTGGTCTTTATTCTCGCCAAGTGAAGCTCCAGGACTTGCGGATGTATATGGTGAAGAATTCGTGACCTTGTACAAGAAGTATGAATCAGAAGGGCTTGCTTGTCGTACGATTCCGGCAAGAAAGTTGTGGCTTCAAATCTTGGAAGCTCAAATTGAAACAGGCATGCCATTTATGCTTTACAAAGACTCCTGCAACAAAAAGCTGAATCAAAAAAATTTGGGCACCATTAAGTCTTCTAACTTATGCTGTGAGATCGTTGAATATTCTTCTAAAGGAGAAACTGCTGTTTGCAATTTGGGCCTGTTGGCTATACCCTCCTACATATCATCAACAGATGGGAAGCTAACTTTCGACTTTGCCAAATTACATGCATACACCAAGATTCTAGCGAGAAATCTAGATAAGGTGATTGATGTCACCTTATACCCGCTTGAAGATGCTCACAAGTCCAACTTCAGACACAGACCCATAGCAATAGGTGTTCAAGGCCTCGCTGATACATTTATGGAGCTAAGGCTACCGTTTGATTCTAATGAGGCCCAAATTTTGAACCGTCAAATTTTCGAAACCATATACCATGGGGCTGTTGAGGCTTCTGTAGAGATGGCGATTGAGCTGGGAAAATATAGCAGTTTTGCCGGATCACCTGCCTCTGAAGGAATGCTACAATTCGATCTTTGGAATCACCAGCCAGAATTTTTTGATGATTGGGATGAGTTAAAAAGCAAGGTAAAGTCCCATGGTCTCAGGAACTCATTGTTGGTTGCTCCCATGCCTACTGCATCTACTTCGCAAATTCTAGGGTTTAACGAATGTTTTGAACCTTATACTTCGAATTTATACCTGCGTCGGGTTCTTTCTGGTGAATATCAGGTGGTAAACAAATATCTTATAAGAGATTTAAAATCTCTTGGTATATGGAACACTGCTGTAAAGCAAAAGATTGTTATCGATAATGGACTGATTCAAAATATCGACGTGATTCCACAGGAGTTGAAGGCTTTATACAAAACTGTTTGGGAGATCAGTCAGAAACATATAGTCAATATGGCTGCTGACCGGGGCTGCTTTGTTGACCAACTGCAGAGTATGAATATTTTCATGAAGAGTCCCAGTATTGGAGCGCTTACTTCGTGTCATTTTTACGCCTGGAAGAAAGGCCTCAAAACAGGCATGTACTACCTAAGATCACAGGCTGCTTCAAGAGCAATACAATTCACCATTGATGAGCAAGAAACTTACAATGCTTTGGCAGCAATGAAGAAGCCAGACGCGGCACATTTGATTGGAAGTTCTTACATTCTGTTAGCAAAATTCCCAAAAGAATCCTACAAGCCAGTAAGAGTACATGCATCCAACAGCTCACTTGGGTCAAAGAGATCACGAAGTATTGACTCGGGCATCTCTCTCTCCTCAAGCATGAAGTCTCATGCGCCAAGTCAAAAGATTGCCAGGCTAGCACGGACCACCAAGTCAGAGAATAAGTCAGCTCATCCACCCGGAACAAGTCATAAGAAACAGACTGAACAAGAAATATCATCAAAGTTGAACGATCAAGAAACCATATCGCACGATATCTTTGACGAGTCTCCTCGAATCTGCCAAATTAATTACATTGAATCTTGCAGTTCTTGTTCTGGGTGAACAGATGAAGCATGTATATAGTACGCATCTTGTAAATAGGCACTACGACCAATCGAACATTGATCATGGAAAAGCATGTGAAGTGCAATATTTGGATATAATATCTTCGAGCGACGATGTCAAGATCAAGGATCATATTTTATTTATGCGAACAGCGGTGTAAGACAAAAATATAAGAACTGACACAGGTAGAGAGATAAAAAAAAACACATTTACATTATACTACGCATACCTTTCTTCCAAGGACTAGACTTATCCCCTAATGATTTGTCGCGCCAAAAATACACCACATATAATAGCAAAATTAATCAAATGTCTGGTATTAATCCATCAGCCTTAAATATACGCAAGCTGGTCATGGGAAATTCGTGGATTTGAGAAATTAGTTTTGATAAAATCTTTAGCTAGTGATGAATCTACATTCACATCAGAGTTTTTGAAGTAGACCTTAACATGCTGCTCACGAGGTTCGAGTTTGATTCGATCATGAGCATGCTTTTCTCGATCCCCATGATAGTAATGAGCCAACAATTAACCATTTGGGATATAGGCGAGCTCTCCCAGACCTCAAATAGCCTATTGGCCAGATTTTAAAACAAATATATGCCATGATTTTGGAAATGAGACACGTCAATTTGAGAACAGTGGAAGCCAGTGTTCGACAAATACCAGAGAGTGTCGCCAATAGTTGAATAGGAGGCAAACGTGGGGGCATATGACCACGTGGTTTCTTGAATTTTGTCGCATGATTTATATCATCAAACTATCCTACAAGCCTCTGAAAGTACCAACGGATATTCTGCTGTCATCAATAGGGGTTTGTAATAAAGTGACAATTACCGGAACTTTCTGCCTGCAAAGTCAGCCACCTGAGCCATGCCATCACTAGTAACGAAGAAACGAAATTTTGACTTGTCAGACCACAACAAAACTCCGACTTCGCTCGCATAGTTACACAAGATATCATACTCGTTTTGATTTTTGAAATCTTTGAACAAGTAGCCGTCAAACGTCTGAATGCGATCCAACTCCAACTGCCACAAACGGATTTGATCGACGACATTTGGCGGAAGAATCTCGAGTCGGTGCTGAGCTACAGTAGAGTCCAGCGCCTTCAGCTGAGGCGCGCCGCCCGCAGTGTTGATATTGTGGCTGGCGTCAAACTCGATTTTTTTGTCCAACTTCTCCTTTGCCAAAAGCCGCATCTGCGGATGCGCGTGCGTCTCCAAAAACCGAATGATTTGATCTGCGGTGATTCCATTATAGAGCGCATTTCGGATCAGCTCGCGCGTGAGCTGGCCAATGACCATGTTAGCGAAACGCGTCTTGAGCGCAACAAACAAGTTGAGGACGGCGATCTCGAGCGGCGAGTTGGTGTACGCATAAACTTTGAAATTTGTTTCAATCACAACCAGCCCCGGCTGCTGCGCAGTCTCACCCGGATCCTTGCTTTCCGCATCAGTCACAGCTCTGTCCAACACCATTGATGGAGTACGAAGTCCGGTAGACTCCGACGTGAGAGTGGTGGCAAGCCGCGTCGGGTAGAACCGTGCCAGACCCTCGGACCGCTGATACACGAGCCCGTAGTCGCGAAGGTCGGGCAACATTGAGAGCTGCGTGGCACTGAGACTGGCGACGGAGTAGGCCTTGCCCAACTCAAGCGAGCCGAGCACAAAAAGGAAGTTGAGCACGTCAACGGGGTCCATGTGAAGGTCCTGAGCCAAGTTTAAGTACTCGAGAAGGAGCGTCCAGATCTGGATGTTTGCGTCCTGGAGTAGGAACTGGAAACCCGAGTTTGTGATTTTGAGCTCATGGGCCGCGTGTCCGGAGCCTTCCATCAAGCCGCCCAGTTTCAACAATGAAAGCACGGGCCTCAGGGGTGTTGCTGGGAGCTCCAGACCGACCATGAAATGCAAAATTGTCTCCCACTTCTGCGCTGCGAAGCGATCCAAGAACGCGACATCTACAGCATGCTTGTCGGACGCCAGCGCAATCACACCAAACGCGTTCGGTACTTGCGTGCCGGCAAGACATGCGCGAAGGTTACTGCGGAACGTCTGGTGCAACCGCACATGGGTGCCAGAGGCATCCTCCTCAAGCAAGTGCAATGCTCGAAGCCGCTTCACAGCCTCGTACTGGAGCTTGCGTGCATGTGGTTGGCACCATTTTTCGAGATCTTTTACAGCAACAGGCTTGTCTGTGAATATCATGCTGATGACGTAGAACTTTGCAAGCGGAGGTAGAAGGCGATAGATTGAGAGGCACGTTGCGGGGGCATGGTAGAGCTTCGATTGCACCACTTTCGGAAGACCCTCGAGGTACTCGTTCACGGTGAGTTTGAACAGACCAGACATTTATGAATAGCAGTATAGCAGCAAAAAATAGTGGACAAACAGAGAACACAGATGGCCGAGTGCTGGCCGCTGGCGTGACGTGAAAAGTAGAAAGAGATAGCCGTGAATGCTCAAGGTTGAGCCCGCGCGACAATGTATAGGTCACGTGAAGTGAAGATGGGCGTGTCAGCTTGTTGACCCGAGGTTCAGAGAAGAAGCCATGAGAAAAAATCGTCGGGGAAAGTTTTGACTTCGAGAAGCTATCGAATTGAACGACATATTGTGGCATATTTTGTGTGGCTTGGTTGAGTTAATCCCTTCATATTTCGACGCGAATGCGAGGCTTTGTGGGATATTTCTTGACGAGTATTTCACGGACTTTCGTCGATTTTTAAGGTCTTCGGTATACATATATATATTTAAATAAAGAGTGTAAATTCGTGCTTTTGAGTTATTATAGTCATTGCTCAAAATTCCGTCAGATAGATCGCAAACAACTTACATAACGTTTGAGTGCGTCATGCCGCTCTCGTCCTGGACATCTTTCGATGCATATTCACAGACAAACACCACTACCTACAATTATAGGCCTATGAAATTTTGCGAAGCCTTTTACCCGCAAATTCACTCAATCATCTCAAGGGTCCACACCGGCAAAATATGTTGCAAATGTATGAGGGAGAGAACATCGACTTATCTACGGCCCGTGATCATAAAATTTCTACAAGAATCCGACTTGAGTCAACTTGCACCTTTGACTTTTGGCCAGGCTTTCGCTCAGAAAAAAAAAACAGAATACAAGAAGGAAAACCCCTGGCCGGAAATACTTTTGAAAGTCCGACCGGGCCAGGCAGTCTCCATAGTTTTTGGAGAAGTAGACTGGTAACATCTATCGATTAATCGGGGATACCAACTTCTAACTCTGAGACGACACGAGATGGAACAAACCACCCTGCATATGTTTCATACCATCATCTCTGGAACGTTTTCAGAAATTTTGGGAAACAGAATTGTATAGTGCAGGGATATCATTCGCATCCGAATCGTGTCTAAAAGGGTTGTGAGATGCCTGAAGCTAAACGCGAAAACAATGTGGTTCGATGAAGGAGTTCCTGAGAATGAAGTTTTTTAGTATCTTCCGATAACATCGATCAAGAACTTTTATTCGAAAAAATTTGGGTGTCACGTGCTTGGATTGTTCCGGGGACTCGACAATCTCGAATTGGCACGAGCAATGATCATCATTAGTACAACTTTCCAGTAACAGAACTTTCAACGGAAAAGTTTTACATTATCCACGAATTGTTCCAGTGCATCTTGCTGTGAATTTTAGGTTATCATCCGTTAAAAAAAAACTTTCTACTGATACGCGAGTGAAAATGGAGCAATCACATTCGTCAATTTGTTAAACGAGTCGCGGATTGGAAAATGATGCGATGATTTTATCATCACAAAATTTGACATCGAACGATCAAAAATACAACTTGCTGAATTTTTCTATCTTATGCCAGTCTAATGCTGAACAAACCAATATTGTTGTGTTGCAGAAACAAATGATAAAGAAACGAAACACTATATCTTCAATGAGATTGCTGATGCAGAAGTTTACTTTAGTGTTAAGAACATACTATTCCTTCTTCTATCTATAATTACCGTAGTATGAATCTGACTCATGGG
Organism: Metschnikowia zobellii; assembly: GCA_939531405.1. Classification (NCBI taxonomy): domain Eukaryota; kingdom Fungi; phylum Ascomycota; class Pichiomycetes; order Serinales; family Metschnikowiaceae; genus Metschnikowia; species Metschnikowia zobellii. The sequence continues at coordinate 264,301 of OW618029.1, forward strand.
AATAAATCATGGTGTTTTGACTCGAGCTGTAATTTGAGGCCAAGAGATCTTCTCTTTCCGTAGAAAGGGTAACACAAGTTATTTAACACAACCGCTTTGATGACTTTCATTGTCATCCTTGGGTCTTTAGTAAAACGGAATTGCATGCAGGAATCATATCATCAATCTTTGCTCAAGCATAATTGCCTCGGCAGAAGCACGGATGGGCTCATTTTCTGGTGGTGGTTTTCGGCAAATAAACGTGGATTTGCCGTGTAAATGCATTGGCGCGTGCTTTCGTAAAACTAAAATGGAGTGTCAGCCTGCATATATATCCCCTGGATACATGTCGCGGCGTTTTTCGCCTGCGCGTGCCGCTCAACAATGATCCAAGCCTCAGGTCAATTCAGAATGACCTGGTTTAAAAGCTTGGAACAGACGTAGGAGTCGCAAAATTTTGCAACAAGAAACTTGCACTTGTTTTTTTGAAAGTAACTGTGTTTTAATAAGGAGTGGGTAAAGGTCAAGTTTGCCACCAGACAAACCGAGCAATGAACTATCACGTGGGTTCTGGAAATACATGCGGGGAACCAATAACCGTATTTCTCGAAAAAAAATAAAAAACTTGCATTTACGGCATCATCATTTCTTTTCTTTGAATGACTAAGGAAGTTTTTTTCTAGCAACGTTAAGTTTGAGGCGGCTTTTCGGAATTTGCGATGGGAAATGCCCAATGAAGTTTGTTCGACTTTTCCAACCTGGGCGGATCGATAGGCGGTCCCGCCACAACTGCATAAACAAGATTCTAGATCCGTCCTAGACGTTGGCCCTTGAAACATCCGTGCCTCCAGCTGCATCATTTGCCGGAATGCATTTAAGAAATTGCAAGTTGAAACACGCCTGCTGGTCAAAATTGTCACCTTTGTGTTCTCTGAAGATGTACGGGACGAAAGGTTCTTTAATCAATGCTCATGGCAACTCGAGCTACATCGGTTTTAGCGGTGACTGGCCCGCATGCAACAAGTCCGTTCGCAGATGACCTGTATATGCGATTAATCGACAGAGCAAGAGAGAATATCGCCCTGACTTTTTTTTTTCTTGCTGCACACAATTATTCCGCCCAATCCGATCAGCCCCCTCAGTGGAGGTGTTTCTTGGAATTAAGTGAAACTGTGAAGTGACTTGCGATGAGTAAAAAAATTATACACGGGCTCTTCAAAGGTGGGGCAGCTTGAAACACCTCGGTGCCCAAGCGAGACTATTCTTTGTTGTTTCCTAACAGGAGATTCGCTGCGAAGATGCATGTCCAGCGGCACATGAATCCAGACTCTCGCGGCACGCCTTGACTCACTCCGGCGCGCGGGATGCACTGGTGGTGGATGCCATCACCATGTGGGGTGCAGAAAGCCTAGTTGCAATGCGCACTGCTGCACTGCCTGCACGCTATGCGGTATTTGCCCCCTGCGCAGCGCATGGGGCGAGCTCGAGGCCCATGGGCGAACTCGCCTTTAGGCGCGGATGGAACTGGCGTTGTATAAAAGAACGCAGCCACCCACCGGCAGGCATGGGAGATAAGCAATTTGCCGCTTCGTCTCCTCACTTAATATATATTCTATGCATTTCCCAAGACGCTCCCTATTGTAAAATGATGATTTCTCCAATAGCAGAAACCAGCCCGTTCAAGCGCAATTCGTGGCGCACGCCTATAGCGCCTCAGCTGGAGACACAATTGAATGACGCGGCACCTCAATTTTCCTTGCGATCGACCCAAGTGTCTAAGCAGACGCTAGGACTCGTGCCCAACTTAAACACTTACAAATTTTTGGTTGTTGACGATAATGAAATAAATCTCCGGATCTTCCGCCGGGTGTTGAAGAGACTATTTCCCAACAGCGCCATCGACACAATACAGGACTCTTGCCAGGTCGATACCACCAAGCTTCTGCTGTATCAGATTGTGTTTCTCGACATTGAGATGCCTCATGTGACTGGCGTCGATATCGCTAAGACGGTGCGGCTGGATCCCGCATTGCGAAACGTCGGTCTTGTGGCGGTGACGACCAAGAGCGCCGCCGCAGATTTGGAAGCCTACGACGCGTGCGGGTTTGATTTCACTATTCCCAAGCCAATCCAAAATGCGTACAGCTCCGTTTTCCAGCGTATCCAGGAGGTGTTGGAGTGCCGATGTGCCGATGTCTGCGAAGTGAGTGTGAGTGGAGTGTTGATTCCAGACACACTCGAGGCATCTGAGCGTATCTCGGCACCTCGCCTGGCGCACGCACCCAATCTGATGGAGAGCGGTGCAATAGCGATTCCCGGTGCCAGTGGAATCACGCGCGTGCGTCCAGAAGTTGCATTGGTGCTGCTGCAAGCTGCCGCCACCGCTGCGGTATCCGAACTATTGCTATCGATAACACAGGGTGATGCTGCCGTCCGTTGAACCTGCCACGCACAGGGAAAATGCACACTTTTCCTGCGTTCATTCTCTATCCTTCACACACTACCACTCATGACCATTATGACTTCAATTCTTTTCTTTTTTTTTTTTGGCGATGCTCGGAACACAGCAGTAAGCCCTCTGCTGGACCAGACTTTTTGTATTTTATTCACGGCTTATGTATGGTTTACATTGGATTTTTCATTTGTATTTTGCGCCACCCGCGCACTAGAATGGTATCATTGATTAAAGAATGAGGGGTGTTTAAGAGTGTGCACAAAAAAGTGGGGAGGGCGTAATGGGCCCCCATCTATTGCCTGAATTCCAAAAACTCTGACCAATAGCTTAATTTGGATTGGAACGTCTTTTCAAGACAGTCACTCATTCCAAAGAGTCCCCCCCCCCACACACACACATTAATTGAGCGGCGATCATGTGTCTTGAATGTGCATTCTAGTCAGCAGGTGCATTATCTATTCTTTTGCAATATTTCCCCTCAATCATACAACGCTATCCCGGAACTTTTTAACTTGTCAGCTAACTAGGAGTTTCTGGGCGCCATGGCGCGGGCATACTGTATCATGCAAGTGCGCACCTTTCTTCCCTTCTTGTTTCCTTTATTTTTCTCTCTTGCTCGCGATAAGCATCAGTTTGAAGCCCCCTTCCAATGTATGTCCTTAGAGTAAAGTCTTCCATTCGCATCACAATAAGACACGGGGTCCCGAGTCCCCTGAAAGCCTGTTTAGAACGTTAGTGTGCCCTGCACACTGAAATTTCCAAACCCGTTTAGCGAAACCCCCTTTTTTGTCGTAGGCGTAATTGCACAGCCACGTGTATATCCGTTTTGAAATACAGCCTCAATATCTCCGTGTCACCCAAAGTAGCACCAGGAACTTGCCTATCTTCATGCATACTTTTTAAGGATATGTGATGGTTTGCGTGGCAAGGAACTTTGCTTGGCCGGAATCTGCGGGTGCCGCCCCCAAGTCCTGCGCATATTTGCATGCGCACTCGGTGACAGTTTGGATCTCCGTATTTGTCCTGTGGTTTCCGTTGACTATTGTTCAAATACGGTTTAAATATGTTGCTATTGTTTTTAAGCGCTAGTATCGGGCCACTTTTTGTTTCTTTTTTCGGTCTCCCATGGAGACTCGGGAGAGGGTATCAAATGCAAGAAAAAAAGAGTAATGTTGTCAATTCCTCGTCTCTGCAAATTAGTAAGCTTTGCAAAACACAACACAATAGAGTCTGGATCTAAATACTGACATCATCCTTCCTAGCCTTTCCGTCTCTGGCGACTTCGCCCATCATGTGAATACACTCATTGATGTTCTCCCCTTTTGGCGCACACACGGGAATGCATTTCCAGTCATTTGCGTTGTTTTGAATGAACAGAAGTAGCGCCTTGTATCCTGCGGCGTGTTTCACCAAGTCGGCCTTTGTAGCAATCACCATCACCTTCTTATCTTGCATTCTTCTGGGACCAATCTCATCGATAAGCAACTGTAAGTCGGCCACGGGGTCCTTGCTCTCTAGAGACACCACAAATACGAGCCCACCGCTGCGCTCGATATGCCGCAAGAAGTCCATCCCCATACCTTTGTTTTGAGACGCGCCTTTGATGATGCCCGGAATATCGGCAACAGTAAATGGGTCCTCATCGATGCGCGTGAAGATGGTTCCGATAGTCGGCTGGAGCGTAGTAAATTCCCAGTGGCCAACACGGGGCCGCGCCTGTGATATTGCTCTCAAAAGGGTCAGCTTCCCTGCGTTCGGCAACCCCACGAGCCCAAGGTCCGCGATCAACTTGAGCTCGAGCAAAAAGTGTTCGCAGACCCCCATGCGCCCCTTCTTGCTGAAACGCGGATTGCGCACGTTGGGGGTAAGAAAGTGCATGTTGCCCATGCCGCCCTTCCCGCCCTTCAATATAAGGAACGGCTTATCGGCCGGCTTATCAAAGTCAATGCCGCACATGGGAAAGCGATCGAAGATGAGCTCTCCGGCAATCGTTTCGCGGTCGTACTCCTTCACCTGCTCGTTTAACTCAGTAAAATACTCTCTTTCTTGGTGGTACTCCTCATCCTTGTCCTTGTATATCCACCCCTCCCCCGGCCTGTAGTCCTGCTTGAAAAGCTGGATGTCCATATTCCGCGACGCCTTCAACCCCATCATCACCTTAGAAATGTCGCCGCCCAGCTCGCGAATCTGGTCCCGTACGAGCAAAGGATCCGGTATCCAGCGCATGGTGGTCCCCACGGGAACCTCAATAATGACATCGTCACCTCGCCTCCCATCCAACTGGCTCGAGGCACCGGCCTTCCCGTTCGCGGCCACGTACGTCCGCTTGACCTTGTGCAACAGACTAATGTTGCTCTTCACCTGCACGTAGATGTTTCCGCCGTCGCCGCCGTCGCCGCCATCGGGCGGACCCACCGGTCGGTGCGCATCACGAAGAAAAGAAACACTGCCGTTGCCGCCGTCGCCCGTGTGCAACTTGACCATCCGTAGGTCCACAAAAGTACGCTGCTCTATACGCAGGCCTTGCTTGTAGTTATGCTGGCCGCCACTGAAGATCTTATGGGTGTGGTGAATGTCGTCGTTGAAGTACTGTTGCATCGAGACCTCTAAATCGAGAAGGCCGAGATCGTCGGTGCCCTTCCTATAATAGTCCATGCCGCGATTGTGTTCTTCCACCGATTCTGCGGATTTCGTGCTGCTCAAATTGCACGTTTCCTGCGGCACATTGGAATACGGGTCTCGCGTGACGCTGTGTTGGGCTGCTTCATTGAAGGCCCTTGTGGCCAAGCTGAAGCGGCAGTTGTGCCACTGACCGAATCTGAAAAATGGCCTAAGCATATTGTGCTTCTTTGCGGCTCTGAAGGTATGTACAGGGAGTTGAGCTGAAGAAAGACCTTCACTTGGACATAAGTTAAATAGTGTGGGGACTGGCGCAGAGGCCTCTGGATATAGTAGCGACTCGCATCCGGGAAGAGTCACGTGACGCATTATTGCGCGGGTACATTTATACTAGCATTCCTCTGTTTCCAAAACAGGGCTAGATTGGTATATGATCACCAGTGTTTAGAACGGGTGAACATTGATGGGGGCCTCGCTTGTGTTTTCAGTTTTGTTTTCCATTTCATTTTAATTTCCATTTCATTTCATTGTTTTTTTTTGTCGTCACGAAGCTATTCTGGCGTCTCAATTATTGAGTAGCCTTTACCGTGCTTCCCACAGGAGAGGTGCCGATGAGCATCGGACATGGAAAAATGCGCGTTCGCTCAGTTACATGTAGTCTAGTCACCAGCACCAGTAAAGCCCGCTACTACAAGCCTTCAATATTTCACAAAGAAGCCTCGGTGACCATAATGTCGTTCAAGGATTTAGGCGTTGCAAAGTGGCTCGACGAGTCGCTTGCGGCCATGAAGATATACACCCCTACGCAGATCCAGCAAGCTTGCATTCCCGAGATTTTGCAAGGCAAAGATTGCATCGGGGGTGCCAAGACGGGTTCTGGTAAAACAATCGCCTTCGCTGCGCCTATGCTCACCAAATGGTCAGAAGACCCCCTGGGCATATTCGGGCTTGTTTTGACACCAACCCGTGAGTTGGCGATGCAGATTGCGGAGCAGTTTGCCGCGCTTGGTGCACAGATGAACATCAAGCTTAGTGTGATTGTGGGAGGCGAGGATATCGTGAAGCAGGCCCTTGAGTTGCAGAAAAGACCACATTTTGTGATCGCCACGCCGGGGCGTTTGGCTGACCACATCTTGAACAGTGGTGAGGAAACCGTGCGTGGTCTTCGGAGTGTGAAGTACTTGGTTTTGGACGAGGCAGACCGTGTTCTCAGCAACACTTTCAGCAAAGATTTGCTGCGATGCTTGAGTGCATTGCCAGACGCGTCGAAAAGACAGACGCTTCTCTTCACGGCCACGGTGACGGATGCCGTTCGATCGTTAAAAAACAAGCCCCAGGCTGAGGGAAAACCCCCCGTGTTCCTACACGAGGTGGAGAGTGTAGACAAGGTAGCGATCCCTGCGACCTTGTCTTTGTACTATGTCTTTGTGCCGTCATATGTGAAGGAGGCTTACTTGCATACCATTGTCTCGCTCGAAAAATACCTGAAAGCCAACATCATCATTTTTGTGAACCGCACTCATACTGCAGAACTCTTGCGCCGCACATTACGCAAAATGGACTTCCGTGTGGCGTCGCTCCACTCGCAAATGCCTCAGCTGGAAAGAACCAGCTCTTTGCATCGATTCAAGGCGCAGGCAGCCCGGATCTTGATTGCCACGGATGTGGCTTCTAGAGGTTTGGACATTCCCACGGTAGAGCTCGTGGTGAACTTCGACATTCCAGCAGACGCCGATGACTTCATCCACAGATCAGGAAGAACGGCGAGAGCGGGGAGAAGGGGTGACTCTGTTTGTATAGTCACGGAGCGGGATGTCGAGAGAATCCATGCAATTGAGGAAAGAGCAAATAAGAAGATGGATCTTTTGGAGGATGCCACGGATGATAAGGTGATCAATTCCTCCCTCACCAAGATTGGCCACGCCAAACGCGAGGCATTGATGGACATGGACAGAGAAAAGTTTGGAGAGAAGCGGAAGATCAACAACAAAAAGAGGGAGTTGCGCAATGAAGGCAAAAGTGTGGGGAAACCAAGGCAGAAGTAACCAAGGCAGAAGAAGGGATGCTCATAGAGTGTAGTATAGCATTCATACACGGAATTTGCGCAACAAATAAACCGTTTAGTGAATAAAGTAAAGCGCTCAAATCTGCTAGCGGACCAGATCAACTGCAAGGGTCCACCCATATTTTGAGTGCTGAGAATGTAGCGAGACTTAACCAGAAAATTGAATGGATGGAATCCTTCTTTCCAAAACACTCTTGTTTGGAGCAAATGGTTCGGGAGAGTATCGAACCTCAGAAACGTAAAATAAACAAGAGTACCCAGCCATGCAAGACGGATTTGACATGAGCGGATTCTGCCAGGAAACAATACTGAGAAGCCCGTGTTTCGCAAGTCGGACATGGTACAAGCTTTGTAGTGTGACCTCCCCAAATACTTCGGGACAAGAAATAATCAGTACCTCATTTCTATTAAAAGCTTTGGGGCAACACAATTAGGAATCAAGTCTACATGTCATACAATCGAGAGTGCGCACCTAGTTCCGTCGACATTTGTCTTCCCAGGGAATCTCGAGGAGACTGTAAGGAGCGAAACATGACGATTTCCTACAGAGGCGTGAGAAGCAGCAACAAGCACTCATTCGCGTTTATCCTCGTCGCTCGCCCCAACGCGTCGTGCGGCTCAACCACGCGTCTCGGGCCATTCGGAAAAGGCTAGACAACAGGCCTCAATGAGCAAACATTTCCATATCTCCCCTCTTCTGAAGATTCTTCAAAATTCAGCCCCCATTCAGTTTGATTTTCTTGTTTGTAGTTTAACGATAAACCGGGAGCAATGGTCTCTCACGTGACCCATGTCTTTTCGCGCTAGGCGGCTGGCCGCGAGGCTCGGCTACATACAACCACATCGACCTGCACTCGGGAATCTACAGGTCACAACAAAAAAAAAATTGTAAGTACCACAAGATCTGAAACAGCGCTCAGCACAATTCAGCGCCCCTAGCAATATACAAAGATATCTTAGGTCAATCGCCTGGAGCAAGATTTGCTATCTGACTTTGCATAGCTCCTCTGAATCCAGACGTTCACACGTGACGCTCAGCTAGGGTACTCAAGCTAGACATTAAGCCATTTTTCCCCTCGACCTACAGGTTTTGGCCACGAGCGACAAGCAATCACAAACACCGGTCGTATGAACAAACTAGCGGCCGCCAAGCCCTGTGCGGGCTGTGGACATACGGAGTTCACCCGTGACTTCCTGGCCACCGCAGGCGATATCTTGTGTCTGCTGTGTGGTATGGTCCAGATCGAGAACCCGATCGTGTCGGAAGTCCAGTTCGGCGAGTCGTCCAGCGGTGCCGCCACGGTGCAAGGATCTATGGTGGGTGCAGATCAGGCACGCGTGTATAACATGAGAAACTCCTTGGAAAGTAGGGAGCAGACTTTGATGAACGCCAGACAGAAAATTAAGCTTCTCGCTGCGGCAATGCGTATTCCCGAGTACATCCATGAATCCGCGCATGGATGGTTCAAGTTGGCACTCGTTCAGAACTTTGTGCAAGGTCGGCGCTCGCAGAACGTGATTGCCGCTTGTCTTTACGTAGCATGTCGGCATGAGAAAACGCCGCATTTGCTCATTGACTTCAGCTCACGCCTCCAGATTTCCGTGTATTCGCTCGGTGCCACGTATCTCAAACTTGTGCGTGCACTCCAGATCCAGCGCTTGCCTCTAGCAGACCCTTCGCTCTTCATCCAGCATTTCGCCGAAAGATTAGATTTCAAGGAGCACACGGCGAAAGTATGCCGAGACGCAACCAAAATTGCCCAGCGTATGTCGTCTGATTGGATTTACGAGGGCAGACGACCAGCAGGAATTGCTGGGGCGTGCCTACTTTTGGCCGCGAGAATGAACAACTTCCGGAGGTCGCATGGTGAGATTGTTGCTGTTGCTCGAGTGGGCGAGGAAACATTGCAAAAGCGGCTCAATGAATTCAAAAAGACATCTTCTGCGCTGCTCTCTGTGCTGGACTTCAGAGAATCTACTGCAACCAACGACTCCCAGCCGCCTTCGTTCCACAAGAATAGGGCCATTGAAAACAAGATCGAGAAGTTGCTAAAACAGCGTTCCCACACTTTAAAGAAATATAAAGAGCTTGCAAAGCGCCGCGAGCTTTTTTCGCATTTGCACTTGGACGACGAGCCGCATTCTGCTATGGAGCTTAAAACTGGTGCTGATATCCCTGACAAAAGTGTTAAGCATGGTATTTCATCTGAAGTGCAAGAAGCTGCAGCCCTCAAAGTGTCTAGTCAACAACCCGCGAACGAAAGTACCGAATCTGCAGTGCAACATGCTCCAAACGAACAATTTTCTGGCCAAGCTCTTAGTCCAGCTCCTGCTTCCCAACCCATGACTGGACAGTACTTTGTAGGTCAAGACCTGATTGCGGGAGAAATTACAGAACCAGAGTCTCAGCCTGTGCACGACAAACACCCTAATGTGGGAGTTAAAGAAGCAGTTTCTGGACTGCTAGAGGAGGCACAGCAACATATTCTGCCGCAAAACTCACTCTCTGAGCTTTGCTCTGATTCTCAAAAAGTCTCAGCAGACACTGACACGCGAATGATAACCAACCCACCAGCGAATAATCTTATCGTTCCTGGCTCGATAGACGAGCTCAAATCCTCGACCAACTCAACCGCTACACATAAGCCTGGAAATGGCGCAGGTGCTAGTGATCCTGAAGACCAGGTCAATGCACTCTTCGTACCACACTCAGACGATGACGAGGATCCTTACGGGTACAATACCCTTCCAAGTAACTCTGATGAAGCAGACAAAAATTATGACGAGCATCACCGAAAAATCATCGGTCTTCGACAGAGAAACCTACGTTCCAGTGCTATCCTGGCCCTGGAAAACGCTCCGGCGCCAGTGGTAACAAATGCTGCATCCAAGAAGACAGGCAGACTCGGCAGTATCACAGGCTCGCGTGCGGTTCGTGGCCGGAGTAAGCCATCTTCAAATGAGACTGCCCCGGAAGACAAGTCATCAAAGAAAAGCAAGCAAGATGCTGAACTGAAAAAACTTAAGGAAAAACAGAAAGCGGAAGAGCAGGAGGCGCGGAATGATGAACTTTTAAAGGCGGTACTCCAAGGCGGTGATATTAAGGAGGATGATTTGGAGATTGCTTTGGACAGAATCTTGCAGGGTCAATCGAAAACACTTGACACATCTTTGTACCGAACTCCAGCCCAGATTCAAAACGAAAGCGACCTTCTCAAGCGAATTGAGTTAGACCGACCCCGGAATTTGGTGAAACACAACCCAACCACAAGTCAGATTCTTGCAAGAGTCAGGGATGACGAGACTATCAATTCTGATGACGAAGACGAAGAGGTGATGAACGTCAAACTAAGTGAAGACGAAAAGCATCAGAAAGAGCGAATCTGGATCGCGCTCAATCACGACTTCTTGATAGCCCAGGAAAAGAAGCGCTTGAAAATCGAAGCTGATGAGTTGACAGGTAACACTTCAGGCCAACCTCGCAAACGGCGGAAGATCAAGGAGGCGGATGCGCTTTTGGATGACGCGGCAGTTGCGAACGCTATTCATCAGATAGGCGAGGGCGGCCGGATGATATCACCAGCAGAAAATGCCAAGCAGATGCTACAGAAAAAATCTTTTTCAAGAAAGATCAATTACAGCAGTATAGGTGACTTGTTCAATGAATGAGTAATGCGTCACCGGAAGCAAGCTCACTGAATTGGCTCCGCGGTCTATGCGACAATGAACAGTGGTTCTTGCTAGGTACTTTAGAGGAATAAAACAGTAATCCTTCTTTTTGTTTTTTTTTTTCAGTTTTTTTTTTTCTAAAAAAAAAGGTGAAAAGACTTTACGTCACTTTTCAAACGTGATGGTCAAGAACAAAGAAATTAGATGCGGAGTTGGTAGTTTTCAAGTATCAGTCTGAAATTTATATTTGCCTCATTGAAGCCCCCGGTGCGGCGGTCGCGCCCATCGCATCTCCATATCAGCGTGGTGCATAGAGCGCGGCGTGCGAGCGATGAGGTTGGGGCAAAATTTGAAGAGTATTATTTTCTTAACCAGACGAAAAATTGTAAAACATACAAGATGGGAAAGAAAAGAAGAGCCGCCATTCTCCCCAGCAACATTATCTTGCTACAAAACGTTGTGAAACGCGACCCGGAGTCGTACCATGAGGAGTTTGTGCAGCAGTACTCCCATTACGAGTCTCTCAGAGACATATTCTTGATGAATCCAGCAGCGGACCAAGGCACGGAGTTCGCGGACTTGATCGGTTTTGTGAGTGCCGTATGCTCGTGCTACCCCAAAGAGACGGCCAACTTTCCCGACGAGTTGAAAAGCATACTCTTGAATAATCATCGAGACTTGCCTCTGGCGCTTCGGGAGAAGATTGTGCAGTGCTTAACGATGTTGCGGAACAAAGGCACAATTAGCGCAGAGTCGCTCATTCTGACATTGTTCCCCCTCTTGCAGTCCTACAGTCTGACGTCGCAGAACGCGTCGACGCTGTCGCAGAATGCCAAGGCGGTACGGAAGCAGATCTATAACACGTTGGTAACGTTGTTGAAGGCGATGAACACCGGCGGTAAGAACCAGAAGATCAACCGCTCCACGCAGGCACTTCTTTTCAATTTGTTGGAGCAGCGCGATGCACAAGGATTCTGGGCCACGAAGTTAACGCGTGAGTTGTGGCGCCGTGGTATCTGGGACGACACGCGCACAGTGGAGATTATGACCCACGCCACGTTGCATCCCGATATCAAGGTTGCGGTTGCAGGCGCGCGGTTCTTTATGGGTGCTGACAAGGAGCGTAACGACCATCTCGAGGACGATCTGTCGGACGAGGAGGGCTTCGACATGAACGCCTTGAAACACAAGGCACAGCACAACAAAAAATCCGGCAAGCGGAGTCGCAAGGTGGACCAAGCACTCAAGACAATGAAGAAGAAGAACAACTCGAAGGTACTGGCGACGTACTTGAACTTCTCCGCCATCCACTTGCTCCGCGACCCACAAGGCTTTGCTGAGCAGCTCTTCGACGGCCACTTGAGCCACAAAAACGCAAACCGCTACACGTTGGAGCAAAAGATCTTGTTTATGAATCTTGTCTCGCGACTCGTGGGCACGCACAAGTTGATGGTCTTGGGTCTCTACTCGTTCTTCTTGAAGTTCTTGACGCCCAAGCAGCGTGATGTGACGCAGATCATGGCCGCCGCCGCCCAGGCGTCCCACGACCTCGTTCCCCCCGAGTCTGTGGCTCCTGTGGTTCGCAAAATTGCCGACGAGTTCGTCAGTGATGGTGTGGCGGCCGAGGTCGCCGCCGCGGGCATCAACACCATTCGTGAGATTTTGGCACGTGCGCCGTTGGCCATCGAGCCGCCGCTCTTGCACGACTTGGTGCAGTACAAGGGCTCTAAGTCCAAGTCTGTGATGATGGCAGCGCGCTCGTTGGTGTCTTTGTTCCGTGAGGTTGCACCTGAGATGTTGCAGCGGAAGGATCGCGGCAAGCTCGCGTCCATGGAGTTGCAGCACGGCGAGCGCACTGGCTTGCCTGCCTTTGGTGTGGAGCGCACAACTGTGACGTCGATTCCGGGACTCGAGCTCTTAGCCAAGTGGAGGCAGGAGCTGGGCGTCGCCGACGCCGATGCGGAGGAAGACGATGCCAATTGGGAGGTCGATGAAGAGGACAATGCCAGCGACATCGAGGGTGACTGGGTGGCCGTTGCGTCAGACGCAGAGATTGACATCTCCGACTCCGAGGACGAGAGCCCGAAAAAGCTGGCAAACGTTGCGAACGACACTGCCAAAACTCTGGGCGACGGCGACGTGCCGCAGTTGGTGGAGGAAGATTCGGACCTCGAACTTTCGGACGACGAGGAGCCCGCCAAGAAGAAGGCCCGGCCCGCTTCTGCGGAGGAATCGATGAACGAGCTCTTGTCGAGCCGTTTCTTGACCCCGGCGGACTTTGCGAAGTTGGAGGAGTTACGCGTCCAGGCAGGCGTGGACAAGATCTTGGGCAACAAGCAACAAAACGAGGAGGAGGTCGACTCTACAAAGTTGGTGGGCAAGATCAAGTACAAGCAGTTGCGCGAGGAGAGAGTTGCCCACGCGAAGGAGGGCCAAGAGGAAAGAGACAAGTTTGGTTCCAGAAGAGGCAAACGCGATGTTGCTCACTCCACGACCAACAAGGAGAAGGCCCGCAAGAAGAACTTTGTTATGATGATTCACAAGAAGGCCGTGCAGGGCAAACACAAGTTGGCACTTCGCGACAGACAAAAGGTGTTGCGGGCGCATATCGACAAGCAGAAGAAGAAAGGGCACTAAGCATGCCGTGGGTATGGTTTCTAGATCAGTTTGCAGTAAAAATACATCTTATTATATATGGGACAGTGGGTTCCGAGAAGCAGCCGCAGGGCAGATCCAAGAAAGGTAGATCAAAACACGGGAGAAGTGAAGGCGTTCAGCGCGGGAGCAGCTTGGTTGCTTATACTTGATGCTCGGCGGTCTTCTTCTTCTTTGACGATTTTTCTGACGCATCTTTGTCCTTTCTCTTTTTCGTTGGTTTGATCTGTGCCTGAACCTCCTCGGCGGCGATAGCGGCCTTAGCAGTCTCAGTGGCCAAGGCGAGCAACTCCGCCTCGCTGAGGTCTGCTGTTTTCTTTGAAGCCTTTTTCTTCTTCTTAGGCTTCTCGGCAGGCGACAGCACCGTCGACGCGGATGGCTCAGTCATAGATGGCGCTGCAGGCGTGGCCACAACTGGCTTTGGCGCAGCTGGCTTGGCCACGGCTACCTTTGGAGCCGCGGGCTTGGCAACGGATGGTTTCGCGGCTGTGGACTTTGGGGCAGCCGCATTTGGTGTGGCAGGCTCAAAGACCGGGTCCAAAGATGAAACAGACTGGGCATCCTGCGCCGCGGAGGCAAGCTCTGTTATCTTCTTTGTCTTGTAGTCCTCGACATTCTTTTTGTATACCTCGTAGTCGGCCTCATAGGCTCTCTGCAACTCCAGCTTTGCTGCTTCGTCCAAGGTGGCCCATCTGTCGGCGATGATCTGGTTGAGCTCAGTGGCCTGGAGTGTCGGCTGGCCATTCTCGCCTCTCTCTTTCTTCAATCTCTGGCGTTCGGCAAGATTGAAGCGCAAGTACGACGTCACAGGCTTCTTAGGTGCGTTAGGGTCCTTCTCTGCACGCTTCTTCTTGGGCTTCTCTGGGCTTGGCTTCAACAACGCCGGGTCCGTGACCGCGTCAGATGAGACAGTGGTATCTGCCGTTGACTCGGAAGGAGCAGAGGAGGGTAACGACGCGGCTCCCAGTTCAGGCACCAGGGCGGCGGACGCAGGTGCACTATCCTTCTTCTTCTGGGGCTTGGCGATGGTGCGTTTGGGCTCTGGTGCAGAGACGTTGGAGCCATTTGCAAGCGATGAGGACGCCGCGTTCGCAGCAGCAAGCACAGTGTCGCTCAATGTTTTCAACGACGCGCTGGCGGTCGCGGCATCGGCACCACTTGTGCCGGCAAACTTGTAAAAGTTGAGCGCGGCGGTAGCAGTTTGGGTCGCGGCTGTGGAGAGCTCAACGAGCGACGACACGAGCGTTGACTTCGCGGTCTGGTACGCCTCCTCAGGAACAGCAGTAGACTTGAGATTCGACATCTTGCGTTTTGCTGCTTGTCGACCGCTTCGATCTGGTGGTTGATAGTTAGCGCTGGCTGCTGGAAAAAAAAAAGACCAGGCGTTCAGGGCAATGGGTGTTTTCTGGTTGGGGCGATCGATGTCTGCGGGTCCAGAAAGCGTGCTAGTGTCAGAAGGTTTTTTGGGGCGAGAAGCAAAGAGGCCGGTGAGCAGGGTTGTTGTAAGACTAGCGATTGCAGCAGGTTCTAGCCAGATAAAAAAAGATTTATGAAGCTAGTGGAACTCGAATGGTGGGCCGAAGAAAAAAAAATCTCAAGCTGTTTTCGTGCTTAAAAAAAATCTGGTTTAAACAAGGCGTGGAGGCTCTTGGGAAAAGAAAGACAGTGGAAATAAACAAACGCTGGGTGGGCCCGGCGAGGGGGCGGGCGCAGAGAAGGTGGGCCAGCGAGCCACAAGTGGGCGCGGCGAGCCTCGGAGCCACGGGCGGGCAGCCCCTGGGTGCGCGGGGGCGCCGGGATTGTAAAAGCGCGCGCATTCTGGCGCCGGCAAAAAAAAAATTTTCCCGCCTATTTTCGCTCTTTTTCGCCCAGGTCGCGCCCAATTTTTTGGTGCCCCGATCGCGCCTGGGCGCCTGGACCTTTTTTTTTCGGCCCTTCTTGCTTTTCGGGCACGCCGGGGGTTTTCCAATTTTCTTTTGGGCCGGAAATGGCGCGCGCCAGGGAATGGGGCGAAAATACGTTGCTACCAAGTCAGGCGACTGCCCCCCCCCCGCGCCTCTTCGGCAAGCGGGTAGAATTTCGACTGCTATTGGTTTCGAGGTTAAAGGGCTCATTTTTGTTTTTAATGGCAACAAGCGTGCGTCGTGGTGCTCATGACTGCTGTGTGGCATTTGCACCATCAGCTCATGAAAACCAGCGCTTGGTGCCTTGTGTGCATCAATCGTTTGGCTGGTGAATTTAGAGCAAACTGTTTCGTTCCCCGGTTCACGCGGGTATTCCTCTAGAATTGACTCCTTTCGGGCGGGTTTTGGTGCGGGCGGTTCCAGGTCCGCGCGGCCTGCCCAAATGCGGCGCCGAGCGTCCCCACCCAACCTTGGCATCATGTCTTTTAGACATTTCTCATTTTCGACAAATTCGTATTTTGCAATTTGCAATTGCCGGCT
This sequence comes from Metschnikowia zobellii, assembly GCA_939531405.1. Taxonomy (NCBI): domain Eukaryota; kingdom Fungi; phylum Ascomycota; class Pichiomycetes; order Serinales; family Metschnikowiaceae; genus Metschnikowia; species Metschnikowia zobellii. The sequence continues at coordinate 280,187 of OW618029.1, forward strand.
GGAAAACTGGGTCTTTGGCTGGTGTCTTGTTTTTTTTTTTGTTTTTTTTTTTTTTTACTGAAATCAACTTGATGCCGTACGCCGTTTTTGATCCACGGTGCCAAATTCGATTCGTATATTGCTAAACCGCATCCGATCGGTCTACTCTTTTATCTGCTTTTGCATGTCGCAATCCCTGTTTTCCCTTCTTTTAAAAACGTAAGCCTTGCTGATATCACCCGCTTTTGTTGCGGTGTTCCAATAGAGGGTGATTGTGAATGGCTTGTGTGCTTTATATACCATCATCGCAGCCCGGTTTGTGCCATCTTGAGTAATAGGAATTCTAGTCGGACTGAGACTTTCTTACTTCTTTGTCTAGTGAGACTTGTTGTGTCGTCATGTCTTGTTTATAGTTTGCGCCATTCCGTACCTCCAAGCTAATCCCAAACTGTCCCAATCACCGAATACACACAGTTTGCTAGCAGCACCAAAGACTCTTCCGCCCACACGCCCCATCAGATTTTGTTTTGAGGCATTCACTCGACCGTATGAGACTCCACCATTTTATCATAGCGAGACCAGTGCAAGCATTTGAAAATTAGAATCGGGAAATATTTTTTGAATCTGCCTGCATTCGCCCACTGCCGGCACCACTCAGGTTGGCCACGTCCCTCTGACACACCCGTTTCTGGTTACTTCTCCTTTATCCCCACATTGATGCATCTCGAGACCGTGCCTTCCTTCATGAATCGAATATGCAAGCCATTCAGACTGCTCAAGCTTATTGCTTCCCAATAGTGCAAAAGCCGTGCCGTTTCTCTACTTCTCTAGTTTATTGTTTCAGCCGCACTGTAGATTGACCCCAAATTGGCGCAGCCCCATAATGCGCGAAGCTCTAAAAATTAACTAGCTTCTCTCGGGCCATGGCATGCCCATCCTTTAAGCGCACAAACATTGATTGACCTTGCACTAGAAATGTCCAATATTGCACGAATAAAGTCTCTAGCCGTAGCCTGTCCTGGTCAGGGGATTGTTGCGCGGGGCTGTCTTTATGGTGTACGAGAGCACCAGCGTGTTTTCCTGGAAACCCTAGAATGTGTGGACCTGCTTTTCAACGCCAAAGTCTCAGACATTCTCCTACAAAAACCCCCCACGTTGCCTGATCCATGGAGTCTTTCAACGGCAAATACGCAGCCAGCCATCGTGGCCTCGACGTATGTGCTAGTGCAGATTCTCAAGGATGCTTATGGCATAGATTTGACATCTGATTCACGTGTCTCATTTTACCTCGGTCATTCTTTAGGCGAGTACACGTCCCTTTTACTTTCTGGAGTGATTTCTCTCCCACAGGCCCTTTACATTGTAAGGCAGCGGGGCCTAATGATGGAGGAGCTAGTTAGGGAGAAAGCCTACGAAATGCGTGTCCTAATATTTCGCCCGTCTGCCTATGACCATATATATAAGGTGGCTGCTGCTCAAGGTGTCTTGGCATGCGCCAATAACGCCTCCCAGATTTCCATTTCAGGCGAGCCCAATGTGCTTGATTCTGTGGTGGAACAATTGAACTTGCTGAAGAAACTCGTGCTCAAACAGGTAACATTGCCCGTGACCATTCCATTTCATAGCAAGGTATTAAGTGCTATCGAGCCGGAGTTGATGAATATGCTGACTGATATGAAGCCTCCCACCAAGCCTATCATCGGCAATCTCACGGGCGTGGCATCTAGTGACAATGTTTTTAGCAGCACCGTTAAATCCAACTCCGCACCAGTTGAGTGGAAAGCCTCGATGGAGTTTTTGATTGGCGCCGGTGTGGATGCGGTCGTTAACTTAGGTCCTGGTAATGCAGTTGATGCCATTAACTCAAAATATAGCTTGGCCAACATACCGGTCAAGACAGTGGAGGATATGAAACATTTAAGTGAAATTTTGAAACACAGTTGACTGCGCACTGGTGAGACAAGTTGGATCCAAGGATTTCAAGATGCACATATTATATATCCCAAGAGCTACATTTCCTATGTGTTTGCCACATACGAGCCGGAAACTAGTTTGGCAAAAGCCTGATGCTTCTTTTATGGTGGAAAGTTCTTGACTGGGAGGGAAGGACGTCATGAGAACTCAACTGAGTGTATACAAAAGGAGTCAATGATTTAATCCTATGAACATCAGTAAATCTCAACATTGTAGCTAGCAGACACGCCAGTTGATCGAGTCAAGGACATTGAAGAGACAGATAAGATATACCTACCTCGAGAGCAACTTTCCGGAACTATGAATTTTGACTCAGGCTAAGTGATGAAGATGGATTGCCCATGGAAAACGCATTCTAGCCAGAAAAAGAAAAAAGGAAAAGAAAAAAAAAATTGTCTAACCGAAATTGACTGTGCCAGAATCACAGCGTCCCATGCACGCACGGTCGCCTGGATTAATATTGATTGCACCTGGGCTGTTTTCAGCCAGGCGCAGGCTGTCGCGATAGCCACCCTGGTCCGCGTGCAATCATCACGTGGGCGCGCAAGGCCGTGCACGGGTCCGCGCCGGAACAGGCCCGATAAGCCATGCGGCACTGGGGCCCAACCCCCCGCGGCCCCGCGAAAAGTCGCTGGGCCTGGCACTCAAAGGAGGGGCGCCGGTCCCAGTCAAAACACCTCATTCATTTGGGGACGCTTCGAAAATAGGGCCTCCGCGTTCCAGCCAGGGTCTCAGCCACCAGACCCGGGCGCCTGGGCCCAGACGTCAAGATGAGCATCTCACATCGCTTTCCCGCCCTGTCCAATTTTTTTATTTCTTTGTTTTCATTTTTTTGCTCTTGTTTTTTGTAATTGTTATTGTTTGTTTGTTTTTGGCTCTTGTGCTGTGTTTCTTTCTGTGGGTACTTTCTGTGGGTACTTTCTGTGGGTAATTTATGTGGGTAATTTTATGTGGGTAATTCTATGTGGGTAATTTTATGTGCTGTGGCTTTTCTTTCTTGCAGACACATTCTCCCTGGCCCATTTCCGCCGCCGCTTTTCTGACTCCGCGCACCGAGTCACTGGTGGTGGTGCGAAAATATTTAGTATAAAGCGGCCGCCGGCGCCGCGGCCGCGCCCTGGACCCCGGACGATACAAAAAAAAAGCCAGGCCCTCACTCCCGCGCTTACACGAGACACCCTACCCCACCCCCCTGCCCATGAGTGCCCAGTTGATTGACGGCAAGGCCATTGCCTTGCTGCTCCGCCAGAAAGTGCATGCCGACATCCAGGCCGTGCAGGCGAAACACGCCGACTTCAAGCCTAGCTTGACCATCGTGCAGGTTGGCGAGCGCCCGGACTCGAGCACGTACGTGAAGATGAAGTTGCAGGCCGCCGAGGAGGCCGCCATTCGCTGCGACATCGTGAAGATGCCCGCGGACGTGACCCAGTTCGCGTTACTCGCGAAGATCGCCGCGTTGAACGCCGATGCTGCCGTCGACGGCATCTTGGTTCAGTTGCCCCTCCCCGCGCACTTGGACGAGACCCAGGTCACCAGCAGCGTGGCTGCCAGCAAGGACGTGGACGGCTTCGGGCCCCACAACGTGGGCGAGTTGGCCAAGAAGGGCGGCAACCCAACGTTCTTGCCCTGCACGCCCAAGGGCATCATGCAGTTGCTTGAGCAGTCCGGCGTTACGGTGGCCGGCAAGAACGCCGTGGTCTTGGGCCGCTCCGACATCGTCGGCCGCCCTGTCGCGAGCTTATTGACCAAAGCCAACGCCAACGTCACCCTCTTGCACTCGCAGACCCCCGCAGAGAGCTTGCAGGCGTACTTGGCCGCAGCAGACATTGTCATCGTGGCCATCGGTGTCGCCAACTTTGTCCAGGGTAGCTGGTTGAAGAAGGGCGCCGTGGTCATTGACGTGGGCGCGAACTTCGTCGACGACAGCTCCAAGAAGTCTGGCTCGCGTATGGTTGGCGACGTCGATTTCGCCTCCGCAGTGCTGGTGGCTTCCTTGATCACGCCTGTCCCTGGTGGAGTCGGCCCAATGACCGTCGCCAACCTCTTGGACAACGTTGTTATCGCTGCCAAGACCCACTACAAGAAGAACAACGAGACCCCCAAGTTCACGAACCCGCTCAAGTTGGAGTTGCAAACGCCCGTGCCTTCGGACTTCGAGATCTCCCGCGCACAACAGCCTAAGCGTATCAACCAGGTCGCGGAGGAGGCGGGTATCTTGGACTCTGAGTTGGAGCCTTTTGGCTTCTACAAGGCCAAGGTCTCTTTGGACATCTTGAAGCGCTTGGAAAACAAGGTCAACGGTAAGTACGTCTTGGTCACCGGTATCACCCCAACACCTTTGGGTGAGGGAAAGTCCACCACCACGGTGGGATTGGCCCAGGCCTTGGGCGCGCACTTGGGCAAAAACGTGTTCGCCAACGTCAGACAGCCCTCCATGGGCCCCACCTTTGGAATCAAGGGCGGTGCGGCAGGTGGAGGCTACTCCCAGGTCATTCCCATGGATGAGTTCAACATGCACGTTACTGGTGACATTCACGCTATCTCGATGGCTAACAACTTGTTGGCTGCCGCCATCGACACCAGAATCTTCCACGAAAACACCCAGAAGGATGCCGCTTTGTACAAGCGCTTAGTGCCTGCCAAGAAGGGTGAGAGAAAATTCCCTATTTCTTTCTTAAACAGATTGAAAAAGCTTGGTATTAACAAGACCAATCCCAACGACTTGACCGACGAGGAAATTTCTCGCTTCGTCAGATTGGACATTGACCCTGACACCATCACCTGGAGAAGAGTCGTGGACTGTAACGATAGATTCGTGAGAGGCATCACTATCGGTGAGGCGCCTACTGAAAAAGGAATGACTAGAAAGACGGGTTTCGACATTTCGGTCGCTTCAGAGTGCATGGCCATCTTGGCTTTGTGCACTTCGTTGTCTGACATGAGAGAAAGATTGGGTAAGATGGTGGTCGCCGCGTCTAAGGCCGGCGAGCCTATCACTTGTGAGGACATTGGTTGTGCCGGTGCCTTGACTGCTTTGTTGAAGGATGCGATCAAGCCAAATATTATGCAGACTTTGGAGGGCACTCCTGTCTTCGTCCATGCTGGTCCTTTCGCTAATATTTCCATTGGCGCATCGTCTGTCTTGGCTGACAAGATGGCATTGAAGTTAGCTGGTACGTCGCCAGACTTGACCGAGGAGGAGAAGAAGGAACAGGAAGGTTACGTTGTCACCGAGGCTGGTTTCGACTTCACCATGGGTGGTGAGAGATTCATGAACATCAAGTGCAGAGCCTCTGGCTTAACTCCAGATGTCATTGTCATCGTCGCCACAGTTCGTGCATTGAAGGTTCACGGAGGTGGCCCAGATGTGAAGGCCGGTGCGCCATTGGCTGCCGAGTACACACAAGAGAATGTCGACTTGTTGAGAGAGGGCTGCTCTAATTTAGGCAAGCACATTGCTAATGCGAAGGCTTATGGTTTACCTGTGGTTGTGGCTATCAACAAGATGTCTTCTGACTCGGACAAGGAGCACGAGGTCATCCGCGAGGAATCCTTAAAATATGGTGCCGTTGATGCCATTGTCTCTAACCATTGGGAGGAAGGTGGTCAAGGTGCTGTAGACCTTGCCAACGGTGTCATTGAGGCTGCGAACTCCATCGACAAGGACTTCCGCTTCTTGTACGAGACAGCGCCAAGCGTTGAAGAGAAGATCAGCACCATTGCCAAGGAGATGTACGGTGCAGGCGAGGTTGAATTCTTGCCAGAAGCGCAAAAGAAGATTGACCTCTACACCAAGCAGGGTTTTGGCGACTTGCCAATTTGCATCGCCAAGACTCAATACTCGTTGTCGCATGACGCCGCGTTGAAGGGTGTTCCAACTGGCTTCAAGTTCCCTATTAGAGATGTAAGAGCCTCTATTGGTGCCGGTTACTTGTACGCTTTGGCTGCTGAGATTCAGACCATCCCCGGCTTGCCTACGCACTGTGGCTTCATGAATGTTGAAGTCAACGAGGACGGCGAGATTGACGGATTGTTTTGAGAACACATACAGGAGTTATGAAGTTCAACACTTTATGATGTTACGAAAAGAGAAAACAGATTATATAGGATGCAGTATTACAGAATTTCATCATCATCTAATACATAAATTATCCAACAATCAATGCATATGAAGTTGTTGTGTAACTCATAAGAACAGCAAAAGCGTTCTTTGTTCAAAGTTCATTGATGAACCAGAATCGGCTTTCAAGCAAATACTTATCGCACTGTTGCCTAAATCTAATGAAGGAAAGAAATCTGAGTACAGTGTTCAGTCACCAAGCAATCTTAAGCATAAACGCATTGGCTGGCTATAATACCCAAACGCTTGTCCTCGCGCGATCTTTTTTTTTTGTGAATCTATCCACATAACCTTTTAGCTGTGGGAGAACAAGACCCAAAGTGCTTACATCATCAAAAAACACTCACTCTCTGAGAATAGTCCTGGAAAATCGACTTTGTCTACCTAACTAAGAGTGGCAATGAAAAAGCCTTAATTTCAGCATCTTCTGGAATCAATCATTTTTATCTGATACGAGCCCTGATTTCAATTTAAGATTTTATTCGGGACAATAATACCCAGATAATTTGCCTTGAATTGTTTACCGAGGTTCTCATGGATCCGCGATACACAATCTGCATTTTTCTATGTGAAGTTGATTCCAATTTCTACTTGATGATCCCAACCAGCTGGAGCCGACTGGATCTATTAGGATTGGAGACAATAGAATATTAAATCAATTCTTGGAAGGGGATGTGGAGATAGCTATGTCGCCAGTTCAATCTGCATATGAATCAAGTGAAAATATCGGTTCCTCGAATATATTAGGTTCATGAGGCATACATTGCTATTATTCGGGGTAGTCTACTATCTCATCTTTTAGGCAAGAAAAAGCGAAAGTATCCATGAAGTAATTTTCAATCGTTGCAGATCAAAGCTTTGTTTTTTACTTCCAAAACTTGAGCGAGACCAAACCACAGATTAGTACACTTACAATAAAGTCTATCGAATATACGATTCTTTGCCTCAGGCTTTTCTACAGTCTACGCAAAGATCCCCTTCTCCCTTGGTTTCATATCTTCGTATTCCAAGCTTCACCCAAACTGGATAGTGTCGTTACCTAGTGTTGAATCTTGCTCAATTCTGATATCTCCTTGCTATTCACCGCCAGCAGTGCAAGGAGGTACAGCGCAGCATGTCTCTAGTAGTGGCCGCGCCGTTTCTGGATTAGAGGCTGACAAGCATCACGCCAACATATATTTACAATGTCTACAAAAAAAAATTATCAAAAATGAATACCACGAACAGGTTTCTTCCATTAGCAAGTTTTGTCCATGAGCCCCCACGGCCATCGGGACCAAGCTTTAAATACATCCTGCATGTTCTTGACTCGCCGCCTCGCGATATCTCAGACCCACGAAAAAACCCAGCGCCTGAGATTTGCCCCTTTACTCTCGAAACCGCCGCCTCTTGAAAACAGGTTCCCCTTTGAGTTTCGCAGCACACGCCTGTAATACACTGCCCATGTTCCGTTTGAATAGAGCTTCGGCACATGCACGTGCCGCCGCGTTGCACATGGCACGCAGAACGGCCACCCCTGTTGCCGTCAGATGCCTCACCCAGATCCCGGCCAAATCCGGGTGGGCGACATTTAATGGACCAAGTCTCCGTGCGCTTATCGGCCAATCTCGGACTTACTCAGTGTTGACGCAAAACGCCGCTAAGCAGTACAAGTATGACGATGTAAAGGCTCTCACCCAGGCCTCCGGCAGCTCCTCTGACGCCTTGCTCATTGACGTGCGTGAGCCCCTGGAGTTCCAAGAAGGTCACATCCCAGGCGCGCACAACGTGCCCTTCAAGCTGTCCCCAGGCGCGTTTGATTTGTCTGAGGAGGAGTTCGAGGAAAGTTTCGGGTTCCCAAAGCCTGCGAAGGACCAGCACTTGGTCTTCTACTGCTTGGGTGGAGTGCGCCTGACTGCTGCGGAGGATTTGGCGTGCTCGTTTGGATACACCAACAGGGGCAACTACGTTGGGTCCTGGGATGACTGGATAACCCATGAAAACGCCGCCAAGAAGGAGTGATCACCTGCGGCCCTCCCGTTCTTTTAGTTACCGTCCACACACACACTGTACATAACCCGCTCTCGGGCCATTAATTCCAAAAAAAAAATACTGATACTTTCCTGCAACGACTGACGTACCGAAAAAGAAAAGTTTATCGAATGCACTTGGGTTGTTGAAAATTCACTAACATTGAAAGGATTACTAACGCCCAGACCCCCGGCCTACTGCTGGTTTCTGAACTCGAGCTCGCGGAACTCGCGGCCTAACCGCCGCTTGCGTTTCCGCTCCATGACCTTCTCGCGCTGGTTGGCACGCATGCCTTCGAACTTGGCCTTCTGCACCATCTTGCGCTGCTCGGATTTCTTCAAAAAGTATGGGTTCACTTGCTCGCCTGTGCGCATCTTCTGCATCTGGTCCTTCTTATGACTAGACACGATGTTGCTCGCCAAATCGCGGCTTTTCAATGTATCCAATCTCGACTTGAGCGACTGCATCTCGAACTTGAGGTTCTCGGCGTCGCGATGGTTCATCCGCTGCATTGTCTTCTTATCTTTGAGTGTTTTCTGCATTTCTTTAATTTCTTTTTCCCGGTACTCGTCGAGAAACGCGTAGTCCTTGCGGATCCGCAGCCAGTCTGCCTTGCCGTACGCAGCGTCGAACCGGATATCGTGGTAAAGCGTGCTTTCTTTGGGCGTCTTCAAGCCCGGAATCTCACGGACTTTGGACACTGGCCGTTTCAGGCTCGCTTCAGACGGCGCGTGTTTGTTTTTGCGGTGCTGGATAGAACCCTTGGATCTGGGTTTCTTTGATGGTCTCTCTTCTAGAAACGCATCCCCCAGCTCCAGATCACTGGCACTTTCCGAGTCCAGCGACTCGTTTCGTTTTTTCAAGGGCCTCGAGCTTTTGCTCGTTTTCGCCGATCTTGGGGCCTCAGATGATTGGGCCGTTCGTTTCTGGCTTGACCCCTCCTTGGCCATGAGCTTCTTTTGCGCAGAGCTCAAGGCACCGAAAGATAAGGACGAATAGTCGTCATCACTGTCAGCCTGAAAGTTGTTCTGTTTCAGGCTGAGCACACTTCCCAAATAGTCGTCTTCGGAGTCCAGCCCCGGGCCCACGTCAGGTCTGACACGAGAGTTCATGATAAAGAGTAGTTGATGGTGATGGGCATCTCACTGTTTATGCAGGCGAAGATGGGGCGTGCGCCGGATGTGTTTTCCAAACAGGAATCATGGCTAACACAGAAATATTTTATTTTTGTTCACGACTTGCTTCAGGAGTCAAAACTGCCGTATATCGGAACTCGATTCCGATGTACGGCTTCGCAGTTGGCTGTCAGCTGTGCAAGCTTTATATACTTCAATACACTTGCTCAAAGAGGGCTGCGAATCTCGACTCAATTTCTTTGAGCCAAATGAATTATTGCCATTACGAGCTTACTTGGGGCCTCTTTAGTGACCAGAAATAACAAGCGGTGGAAAGCGTGAACTCATACTATTTTTCAACTGTATGCTTATTCTAAAACTGGTATTTTCCGTAGCTTTTAGTATGATCGATAGCTTGTTGCCTCATAGTACTTCATAAACTCCATACAGTCTTATACACGATCAGCCAATTGCAAAAATTCCTGATTTGTATGGGGAGAAAATAGTACGACTAGTCTTTTGGACAATATCATCGTCCCACACTTCAGTCTGAATATATTCTACATTTATCATAAGGGGTAGTCTGCCGTCTATTGTGTGAAGACCTGTATCAAATTCCATTGAGCAATTAATCGCCATTGGAAAAGGTTTTCGTCAATCACCACTTTCCTTTATATCTCTTTCAAGTCTTTTCTGGGATGCACTCTTGATGAGCGTGCTGTTTCGCTGCGTATATGAATTGCCAAGGGGTTCCTCTGCAATCAATAAAAGAGATTCTGAAAAATAAAGCATGGTGTATGGCTCCAGGACTTTATGGACCTAGACGCACAGACATTATAATGACATTCTTCGCATCACTGTATCAGTACTGAGCTCTATGATATGGGAAGAAAAAATACGGGGTCTTTGAACCAACTCTGCATGCTGCCCTTGAAAATATCGTGCCCATGTTATCCTCGCCAGCTTCTTTCAGACTCCTAGATATGCCCACCTGTGGGTATGTACTTGGCTCTTGTGCCAGCTTCAACCACAACCATCGGATTTTCATTATCAATGCTCCAATCGCTTTTGTAATTTAATCTCCTCGCTCACATATCAGCTCAGCTCGTATCTCAAACCTTTTGGTTAGATCCATCGAGCATTTTCGATCCCTAGCTGTTTTGGTTCCAGAACTGATCCGTCAAGGTACATACGTTCTTGCAACATTTTGTCCAAACAATGAAAACACTTCGGGCGAATGGCTCCACGACCAATGTTGTATCAAAGTTCTCCCAAGCATACCGATATATACACCTCTGAGTACGTGCTTTCCTCATCTTAAGTGAAAGTGGTTGGAGCGTGACGATGTTGATGTGGATGCGAAATCTACCCGAGATGTGTTTGGTTGAAACAATCACTGGTCTTTTCGAACCAAACTACGAATGTCCAACTATGGGTTGGAATGTTGGGGAAATATCGCTCCGACATGATACATCGCATAAAGGCTCGTTTTGATATATAGGTGCCAATTGCTCAGGAATTCAATCATCCTTCACATCTAGAAAACACATTAGGCGGCATCCCAGAACTTATGGAAAGCGACACGAACAACAAATGTATGAAGAGGGCTTTCCTGCCTGTGACGTAATTCGCGGGGCTGATTCCAGTGCGGCCCCATCTGGAATGTGTAGTACAGGCGGGTGTCTCCTGCCCGGCACCTATTACCACAAACCACCGGCTACATATTTCTGTAGATATGCGCTCTGAATTATTGTGAGAACGGGCGTAGCCCTGGAGGACAAAACACAAGGCTTGGGCTGGACCCAGAATTCACGGACACGCCGCCATGTCACGTGCGCACGGCGTTCGGCTGCGCGAGTGCCCAGACTAACCCGGCATGGGGCGCAACATGCTAATACATCCCGAGCGAACACCCTTGTCGAATTTACCTATGGGTTCATTTCGTGGATTGGAAACAAAAAAAATAAAAAAAAAGCTAAAGGCCTCGGAAGGTTTTGTATGCAGCCCGCCCCGCACACTCCGTATTTTTTTCACCATATTCACTGACCCGTTTTTCCCAACCGCCCCATGGTTCAGCACAGCTTGGGTTGGGCCGAGCCCGGCGTGTTCCTAGAAACGCCGGGGCCAGTGCGGCACTCGCACGGTTATGTGCAGGCAAGGACCAGACGTGTCCGAGCCACCCTGGTGCACCGTTGCGGTGGAGAAGCCGCGTGCCATCACCGCGAGAAATTCGGGGCCGTGGGTTATATAACTGCTTTTTCACAGTACTGTTTCTTTCAGTTTACACTTGCTCCACAGATACCATGTTGACCAGAGTTGCCCGTGCCACCAGAGTATGTACTAAATGTCGTCCCCTCCCTTCGCCCTTTCTCCATACCACAGTCTCCGGACCCGTGTTTATTGGTTTGCGGCCTTGTTTCGCCCGGCGGCCAGCGATCCGTTTGTGGAGCAGCTATGGAACGCACATGGTTTATGTATCCAGTGATGGCAAACTATGGCGTTTCCTTTAGCAGTGTATGACGCGAGGGATTTGTGAACACACCCTTCTTTGTTGGTGCCTGCTAGTGTGGTGGTACCCGCCAAAGCGGGGATCTCTCACCCGCAACGCCAGGTCTTGGCGCTCCGCAATACTCAATTTTGGCACAAGTGCTAAAAATGCCGGCCACGCCCCACACACCAGGGTCTTCCCCTCACCAATTCCCGACATGCTCGCCAACTCACGCCACGAAATATACTCGGGCACCGCCGATGTATTTGCTTCAGGGACCACGTGCCCGTCTTTGGCGCAAAATGGCGATGCGAATCAACTTTTGTCCTGCATCAATATACTAACATTCAGGTTGTGCAGAAAAGATGTTTGTCTTTGCACGAGTACCGCTCCGCCGCTCTCTTGGAGTCCTACGGTGTGGGCGTGCCTAGAGGAAACGCCGCCACCACCCCAGAGGGTGCCTTCGACGTCGCCAAGAAGTTGGGAACCAGCGACTTGGTGATCAAGGCCCAGGCCTTGACTGGCGGTAGAGGAAAGGGTCACTTTGACAACGGCTTCCAGGGTGGTGTCAAGATGATCACGTCGCCTGAGGAGGCGCAGGAGTTGGCTTCTAAAATGTTAAACCACAAGTTGATCACGAAGCAGACTGGTGCCGCCGGAAAGGAAGTCACCGCGGTCTACGTTGTCGAGAGAAGAGACGCCCGCACCGAAGCCTACCTTGCTATCTTGATGGACAGAGCCACCCAGAAGCCCATGATTGTGGCGTCTTCTCAGGGTGGCATGGACATCGAGGGTGTCGCTGCTGAGACGCCGGACGCGATTAAGACGTTCTCCGTTGACTTGGACGCCGGTGTCACCGACGCATTGGCAACGGACATTGCCTCTGTCTTGGGCTACACCGACGCCGCTATCCCTGAGGCTGCTAAGACCGTGCAAAACTTGTACAGGGTCTTTATCGAGAAAGACTGCACCCAAGTCGAGATCAACCCATTGTCTGAGACCCCCGACCACAAGGTGTTGGCCATGGACGCTAAGTTGGGGTTCGATGACAACGCCGAGTTCAGACAGAAAGACGTGTTCTCCTGGAGAGATCCTACGCAGGAAGACCCAGAGGAAGTTGAGGCCAGCAAGCATGGCTTGAACTACATCAAGTTGGATGGCAACATCGCCAACATTGTCAACGGTGCTGGTTTGGCCATGGCTACTATGGACATCATCAAGTTGTACGGCGGTGAGCCAGCGAACTTTTTGGATTGCGGTGGTACCGCCACGCCTCAGACTATTGAGAAAGCTTTCCAGTTGATTTTGTCCGACAAGAAGGTTAACGGAATCTTCGTCAACATTTTCGGTGGTATTGTCAGATGTGACTACGTCGCTGAGGGCTTGATTGCCGCCACCAAGAACTTCAAGTTGGATATTCCAGTTGTTGTCAGATTGCAAGGTACCAACATGAAGCAGGCTAAGGACTTGATTGACAACTCTGGTTTGAAGTTGTATGCATTCGAGGACTTGGATCCTGCTGCCGAAAAAATTGTTGCTTTGGCCCCAAAGGCTTGATTTAGCTTCGCTATCAACCGCATCTAAATAAGAGATAAAACGAAAAATGGAATTTACCGCTGCAGACGCATATTCTTCTTTGTAGAAGAATGTATTTCCCCCCCCCCCCCCATAACAGTTTGCCATCGCTCCAGGCAAACTTTAGAAGATACTCGTTTAATCCATTGTATTGATCGTATTAAAGGCTAGTCGAAAATTGTTGCCCTTTCGTGCACTTTGTTTAGTACATACAATATACCATATCATGTGTGTCGAGATCAACTGCCCCGTGAAATGTCACCAACTCCACCAATATTCAATACCCGACTGTGTTTTTTTTTATATTTTGAACATTCTTTTAATATTTTGGATGCCCCTTGTGCTTCACGCTGATTGACTTTAGTCTAATATAGAGATAATTACTCTCGAATCGAGACCTTGATGAATCAAAACGCTTGAAACATGAAGGCTTTTTTCTGAATTTCTCCTTTCTTCCAAATTCTTGAATAACAGAAAGACAGTAGGAGCACTTTTTCCAAAATTTCGGGAGATGACCCTCTTTAACAAATCACAGGTATAGCAGAGCCTCAACGCGTTGCAAGATGTATCACAGTAAGTAATACCTTCAGTTAGTGTTTAAAAGAAACGAGTGTATTTGAGCACATACTACGCCTTCTTGCTGAAATAGCTTTTTGCAGTGACTCACAATTTGAAATATTGACAATTCCGAACAAGACAAAGTAAACTCACACGTCTACTGAATTGCTCTTTTCCTTGTCCTCATTCTGATTTCCTCGTCAGAGTATGGCAATCTTCAACGACATTGGTTCGTAGTGTAATTTGGGCAGATGATAAATTAACAAATACTTTTATACCAACATCGTTGAGATTGTCTGAAATGAAAACGAATTCCCAATCAAGTCAGCTTCCAAACCTATATATATACACATATATATATATATATATATATATATCACGTGATCATGCGCCGCCACCATGCTACTCGTGCGCACTCTCAGTCGAAACATCAAGAAGCGTTAACCACACCTCCAAACCCGCCCCACATACACACACTGGCATGTTTTTAACGAGATCCGAATACGATAGGGGCGTCTCAACTTTCTCTCCCGAGGGCCGTCTTTTCCAGGTCGAGTATTCGCTCGAGGCCATCAAGTTGGGCAGCACGGCTATAGGCATTCTGACCTCTGAAGGCGTAATTCTAGGCGTCGAGAAGCGGGTCACATCGTCGCTCTTGGAGTCATCCTCCATTGAAAAGATTGTCGAGATCGATAAACACATCGGCTGCGCGATGTCCGGCTTAACCGCTGACGCAAGGTCAATGATTGACCACGCGCGTGTGTCGTCTTTGACCCACAACTTGTACTACGACGAGGACATGCAGGTAGAGAGCTTGACGCAATCTGTGTGCGACTTAGCATTGCGCTTCGGCGAGGGGGCACTGGGTGAAAAGCGCTTGATGTCGCGCCCCTTTGGAGTTGCTTTGTTGATCGCTGGGGTTGACGAGAAGGGGCCCCAATTGTACCACGCTGAGCCCTCTGGTACCTTTTACCGGTACGACGCCAAGGCAATTGGGTCTGGATCTGAAGGCGCTCAAACAGAGTTGCAGAATGAATACCACAAGTCTTTGACTTTGAAGGAAGCCGAGCTCTTAGCGTTGAAAGTATTGAAGCAGGTGATGGAGGAGAAGTTGGACTGCAAGAACGCGCAGTTGGCTTGCGTCACCAAGGAAGGCGGCTTTGAGGTTTATGCGGACGAGCGCACCGACGCGCTTATTAAGGAATTAAATGAGGCGACAACGGAGGACGCTCAGTGATGATAATGCAACTGTATACTGAAAGAATGAGCGGCCCAGCCGCCTAGAGCACCGCAAACTTGTGGGCGAGCATTGCGAACGTCGCGTTCTCGGTGCTTGCAACCCGTAGATCCTGTGTAAAAAGCTGTACAACAGCGTTAAAGTCGGTCCAGAACCGTGTAATCACATTGTTGAGCCCGGCGACGCGGGCCCGAACGGCGTCCTCGGTGAATTCAACGTTGTCGAAGCGTCCGGGATAGTCCCGCGCAAATGCCTCTAGCAACGCCGAATTGGTCAGAATAAAGGTTTTCTTGAGCCGGCTCGTGAGCCCAGTGAATTCTGTTATCAACCCTAAGGATGTTCGGAGATGGCCAAGCAACAGGCTATTCGTGATCATCGAGTCCCGTAAGATGTTGCTGAGATACGCACCGATGCTCTGCCTCAAGCCCTGAATGTCAAAACGTTCGCTTTCTGGCCCGAACTTACCGGCAGATGCCTGTCGTCCCGCGGTAATTTTGATCTTTTCGTCGAAGATATTATTTTTGCTTTGTTTCACGAATGGCTGGCCCGCGTCTTTGAACGGCGAACTTGACCGGGTGGCATGGGATGCTGGTCGTGGCTTTTCGAGCGAGAACATGTACTGACTCACGGTTGACTGGAGTACAATGTAGTTAGTTTCGACGACACAGTAATCAACGTAGTTCTGAAGCTCCGCAACAAAGTTCTTCATACGAAATATCAACACACGGCAGCGCAAGATGAGCTTCTTCAAAGGTTCGGAGAATTGTTTATAGTTCCACACAGTCGAGTACATTATATCACGCCACGACGCGTCGACAAGCTTGCTGGCATACCGCACAAGCATCTGAAGCTTAAATACAAGCTGGAACTCAAATACAAGGTTCTCGCTGACTATCAAGTTCATAGGGAAGGGCAATTCGCAGTCTATATTCACGGCTGCAATCACACTGTTTTTATCTGGTTCTTCGCCAGCAGACTGTTCAGATGCCAGGGACGTGCTCTGTTGCTTAAGAGATTCACTCACGAGTCTCTTTATGGCTGTCGACGCTTGCTCGTCACCCGTCACTGCAGTCGATGCGTCAAAAGAGCGGATACTGATAATCTCCTCTGAGAGATCAAAAAAATTATTGGAGTCAATGCTAAATTTCTGGAACGTGCGAAGAAGACTAGAGACAGAGACGCGCGAGTGTTTATTGCTGGCACCTGCTTTGCGACGGCGCTGGTGCGGATCACCCAAGTCAAAAACCCCATTGAACGTGTCGGCTAGAGCCACTGTGGAGACCTTCTTCTTGTGTTTGCCCAACTCGTGGAGTGTCTTGTCGAGAAAAGTGTCGATTTTGGAGGACACGCTCAAAAGGTATGTCTCGTGAAGGCATGCAAGCATGTCTCTAAACTGGTAGCCCCGAAAGAGCAATTTCAACAAAAGATTGTTCGCCCGATCATAAAATTGAACAACCTTGAGGCGAAGGTCCTGTGCACACAAGCTGGTGATTTTCTCCGGGCAAGCAACGGTAGAGACTGTATCTGGAAAGCCTTCCAAAGTGGCACTGCCTATGCACCGCCTGAAGATGTTCAAGTACTTGCCTGTCGCAAGTATCTGTGCCTGCACTTCGCGGTCTGAGAAACAACTTATTATCCCATCAACCTTTATCACATAGAGCTCATCCCAGTATCGTTCGACGTTGGAGTAGAATATGTTTTTAGGAAGCTCATTCCTCTTCACCAAAAACTCTTGAAACTGATCGTCGACCTCACCCTCTGCAAGCCATGTGTTGAGCAGCAGCACGTAGTCAGCGCTGATTGCCTCGAACAACTCACCAAGAAAAACGCATGCTTTCATGTCACCTTCGAACTGCGCGCTTCTGTTTTCTACAATCCGTAGCACTAACCCACCTTTGCACACATCGAAAGCATTCGGGTCTGAAGACACGCTTGTGCCTAAATTTATGTCCGTTCTGAGGGAGCTTAAAAATGTGTCAAATCGTGGATCTCTGCCGCCAATATCTCCAGATATTGCCAGCGACACACTTGTAGCAGATTGAAACCGCGGGTTGCGAGCTTCGGTCTCTGCGTGAATGGCACACGAGATTTCATAAAGGTGTTTTAATGGGTCTGCAATTTTATTCAGAATCTCGTTGTCCAATGCGGCTAGCGAGAACTGTGTGTTTTGATTAAATGCGTGTTCAAACAGCAAAATAAGTCGGCGAAATCTTGCGAGGCACTTGCAAATTTCACGGCAGAGTCGCTGGTTGACTCTTCCAAAATGACGCATATCGTATATCTTTGCAAATTCTTTGAGCCCCAGGCAATACTTGCCATATCTGAGAAGTTTCTTCGTGACTGTTTTTAGGCTTATATCAAGCGGCGCAGCGACCTTAAAATCTGGACCCCTGATGCGATCCTGGAGAAGCAGTGGCCTATAGCGCTCACTGTATCTCACATAATGGCCTTCTAAGCCTAGCAAAGCGAAAAGCAAGTCTTTTACAATCAATGCCTGTTGTATCGAAACGTCTTGGAGCTCATTTAGTGAAACAGGCCTGATTGAACTAGGGCCGCCAGTTTGGGTCACGGAAGAATCGAGATGAAACTGCAGCCCGAGTACAACCATGCGCTTCGTTTGTGATCTCGCGGTCTCCGACCCATACGGGCTCTGGTCCATGGCGAAAATTTGTCTTTGTCTTTGTGGAAATGAAGCTGAGACAGTAAGTTGAGATTGTCTGTTGACATATCTTTTTGCATACAGGACGCGGAGTATATGAGACAACGTTAGCTGGGTTGGTTTTGAAAAAAAAGGAGCAAAATCCCTTTTTTAAAAAACATTAGGAAGGCTACTGTGAATATACATAGTCAATTTTTGCCGTGTTGTATAGGAAGAGTCGACATTCGCTTTGACAATCTCTTTTCCAGCCATGCTAGGTAAACTTCAAGCTTGTACACATCGTGGCATTCTCCCTAAGTATTCGTGACTCATCAAATACGTTTGGAAGAACGCAAATATCAGAAGCAACTCATAATTCCTTTTCAAGCTTTTCCCTGGCAGATCACAAGACTATGATATCTTCTGAAATAACACTTCCTGATGAGCTCGTGTCACGTGAGTTTTCCGTGACGTAAACAATGCGACGCGCGTTAATCACCCACGTGAATCACTTTCTATTCATTCGTCACCTGTAAGTCAAACCTTGCACATTGTATATTTAGTTATTCAGAGAGCCAGTCTGATTTAGCGTATCGCTAGGAATATACCGCAGCTGTATAATGATTCATATTTGATGCGCACATATCAGTCAGTTATCTCAATCCACTGTACCTTCGGTAAAATTTGCGTGCCTAGGATCATTTAACACGAATTTTGTCTCTACACCATTGCGATTTTGAGGCTGCATTTAGAATCTACTCTTGAAGTTGGCTTAAGTGGGAATATTTTCTCATCGAAACTGAGCGAACGTAATTTTGAACGTCTCTTGTCTAGGACCAGATGGTTCGTAGCCATAAAAAATGAGTTTTGGAGCTTGTATCACACAACCTTCCTACAAGAATGAAGAATTGAGGTATCCCTTTAAGTCGTACTTTTATGGATTCAGGTTCTATCCTAAAGCAGATTTTAATCTAGCTTGAATCAGTCACTGAATTCTTCAAATTGAAAGGCAATCTTGACACAAACAATCACTTCTCAAATGCTCATCATAAATTACAGTACATCAGCATACCTGAATTTCGTGTTGTATCTTTACAAATCGTCTTTTTCTAAATCCTCGTCCGATAGGGACATATCTTCCATCATCGCCTCCGCTGCTCGCTCCGCTTCCTCTTGCACTAGCCGCAATCCGCAAGCGTTCTCCAAGTACTCAGTGCTGTTAAGACAGTTCTTCACAAACTCCCATTGTCCTGTCTTATAGAGATCGACCACCGCCCTAGAACAAGCCGAGCAGTGCTCGTATGCCGGCATGCTGAGCTTGGTTTGAGTAAAATTGTGGAGAAAGCCTCTAATTTGGTGGGGCACCTCGCCGAATTTAGATACCGCATTGTGAGGCGCCTTATTCCTCTGATTGTGCTGGAGAATTGACACCCAGAGCTCAACAGCTAGCGAAGATGCTAATAAAGCACCGCCGGGTCGGGTCACGGTGCACATCTGGTCCAAACTGCGGTCAGATAAAGAGTCCGTGGGTGCTACCACGTCATTGCAGTAATAACAGCCCAACCGGTCATTCATATCGAGTGGGCTATGTCTAAGAACTAAGAAGCTGTCAAATCCTAGAGCTGCGTTTATGACAATCTTGTTCATAGCCACACCCATCACTGTGGGAAGCCACCGGGACTCGCGCAGATCCATAAGTAAGAAAACCGCATCATGAGTCTCGAAAAGGTGCTGCAATTTCTCAAAGTTCTTTTTCGCCTCCACCTCTGCTGGCCCATTGACGGGGTGGCCAATCATCGGGACCTCCATATTATACCCTCTGGAAGACATTCCGGGAAAAATCTCCTGCAAGGCCCTGCTAGCTTGTATTGCTTTCTCACGTCCCTGGTGCAAATCTCCGAAACAATCTTTGAACGTGAATAGTGGTTGTCGGACCGGATTTGAATACGATACTCGGCCGCTATCGACAAGGCTGATTTCACGCACACCCCATCCCATCAAGGCACGCGCCACGTAGCTGCCTAGAGTGCCGGCTCCCAATAAGAGCACCTTCTGCCTCTTAATGATCTCCAAGTCGAGTTCTGGAGCCACGCGCCACTTCATAAGCTGAAGGTTTAAGTCAACAGCCTGGTCTGCCAATTTTTTTGGATCAATAAGTGAGCCTAGATCCGCCATTTTTGGGCCAAGCCGGCCCTGCGCTGTACGTTCCCAGCCAGTCACTTGTGGCTCTCTTCCAACTTCAAAGTTTGGATCTAGCTCGAGCTGCAAAGTCGTGCTTGTTTCGTTTCTTCTAAAGATCACAAGCTCAATCAGGCGGAACCCTTGAAAAGTGAGAAGATATAGGTAGTTTTTGAGATGAATCGAGGGGATATTGTCGCCAGCAAGACATGCGTCGGCGTAGACAAAGAATCCGCCCTTCGAAAAACTTGCATCCCTGAAGGTACATCCATTCTTGTTTTCGTGGATTTGAAAGAACGATGTCAGAGACTTGCTCACGTGAGTTTTGATTTGCAGCAATATTCTGGCCCCCGGGCTCGTGTTGGTGATGTACCACGTAGAATGGAGGATTGGATATGCAAGCCAGTAGTAAAACTTGTATTTTTTTAAGTCGGAAAAAGTCAAAAGGTAGAATGTCTCAGAAATCTGGCCATTCCTAATGTCTTCCATGAGATTCCGGCCCCACTCCTGAAGAAGCTTCTTCTTATCTACAGCCTTGAACTCTTCTATTGTATTCACATTGTACAACCAGCCATCCACCACTCTTGTAAGGTTATCTGAGTGTTCTTGCTCGAAAGAATTGTAGTCTAGGTTGATCACGGGCCGGTCGTTGAACTTATTTAGCTTGAAAGGCTGGGACATAAACCCGTGTATGGGTCTTGGTGTCGAGTCCAACTTATACTCATTGAGTTTCTTATGGGACAAATGTGTGAAGAAAGAAGATTCGACAAATGACAGAATGGAATGATACTTCAAGGTTTGCTTCTCGTCCATTGTTTCGAGCGAGGAATGACAGGTTCGATATTTCTGAACTTTGCTTGATTTATCTACAGATTAGCCAAAGTGAGACAAGTGTGACGCACCAGTACTGCCGCACTGGAAATTAGGATGCAGGTCTTGTATTGTAAAACTAAATAAGGGTACTAAACATCTTTCTGAACATATCTGTACATGCATCTGGTGCCTATGTTTAGAAAAATCAAATTAAGACACTTGAGAATACCAGCTGGAACAATTGATTTTGAACTTTAGATATTAATGCGATATATATAATTCTGGGAGCACACGCACATGGCATAACTCTCCCAATCATAGAAGAAGATACTCGTAAGTGTGTACTTGAAAGGTAAGTCAGAATCAGGTCTCTCATGAGGTCATCACGCGGTCATCGGGGTATGTTATAAATAGCTCTGCCACTTTTGAAAAGAAAAATAATATCAGAAAACGATTCAATGATAAGAAGCTAATATGTTGTACAACCTCACGATTTCAATCAAGCACCATTTGACGTGGTTTCAAATAGCCAAAACCTTGGGTTCTTCCTCTTTAATTGATATTCAAGTTCATTTAGAATTTGTTTGGCCCACAAGCCAAGGCCCAAGATGAGCCCATAAAATGCTTTCTCCTTTGGTGTCGCTTCTATTTTTGCGGACTACAATTCTCCGGGAAAACAACAAGCACATCCCAAGAACATACAAATCCGCGCGAGAAAAATTACTTGTAATATTCACTATGCAGCTAGAGATAAACAAATTCTGTTTTTGTAATCCCCAATAGTATGAAGCATACATGAATACATATAGAGCGTAAATCAGGACAGCTCTAAACAGCTCTTTTGTCCACTGATTTTACAAAGATCCAGACTTGAGATAAGAATGGGTATAAGCATCCAGAAGCACCCGCATACATGAAGCATAGGGTCTCTTGAAAAGGACACATTCAAAGAAATAGTTTGCGTTGCAAACAAAAACCACAAACGGTCAAGCAAATAGAAAAGGCAATAGGAATTGCGGATTTTGGCCTCGATTCAATAAAAGGGCATATTTGTCCCACGGGTTCTTAGCACCGTCCTACTCCAAGGTCATGCCATCGATCTCGTCTAACAACTCGTCGATGCCAATTTCTGCCGCGTCCTCGTCGTCCTCCTCCATATCGTTTTCGTCCTCGACCACTGGTGCTGGCTGCTCGCCTGCCTTGTACAAATTGATCGTCTGTCTCAACTCCTGGTCCTCCTCCAACTCCTGTAAGAACAACTCGTAGTCGCGCTCGGCACGCTCCTGCTCCTGGCGGGCCTGTCTGGAGTCATCGTTGGCGACAATATCGCTGTGCTCCTTTGCCATGCGCTTCAACTTCCATTTTCTGTTTCTGTTCTTCTTCGACTTGCGAGCGTAGTGCTTCTTGATAAGCACGACCTCCAGCGTGTTGCTCGTGTCCAAAGAGTCCCACAAGTCCGAGTTGAAGTTGGTGTTGCCCAAGTAGTAGCCCATGGCTGAGTCTCCCGCGTGCAAGAATGCACCTAAATGAGAGCGCACGTAGAACGTGCGGTCATTGACGCCCAAGTCACAGGCCCTGCACACGGTGACGTCCGCTAGCACATGTTTTCCTTTCATGGCGCCTGTGGGCTCAACATCCAACACGATGAACTCGACAAGCTGAGTCATGTCGAGAAGCGGGAGGAACGGCTTCTTCCAGTAAAGTGCGGCCGGCACGTCAGCGGTCTGCAACGTGTTCGGGTCAATGAATTGCAACATATTCGTGACTTTGTGACACACTACCAAACGCGTGATGTTTCCGAGCTGGAGAGCCAACTTCTTGGGAAGCACGACGAGATCGTCCCTACAAATGGGAGCGATTTCGATCGAGAATGTGAACTTGTACGAGGACAGTCCCGACTGTGTGTCGATGGAGACCAACTCCTCGGAGCGCTTGTTCTTGATCGGTGCCACCGCAGCCAAAAAGTCGACCATCTTAGTCGCGTGGTTGCGCTGTGCATAGAAGAAGTCCAATCCATCCTTGGCCTCCTGGATCGAGATTGTGTCCACGTGCGCGTTGTGTCTCAAGATCAACTGTTCCAAGTAAAGAAAAGTACGCTTGTGTGCAACCTTCTGTCTGATCTGGACAGTGGCCCTCCACGTGTTGGTGGTGAACGACTTGGCACAGTCAGGGCACTGCATGGCAATCACCACGTACTCGACTTCAAACGTCTGCTGCACAATGGTGTTCTGCAAGGCTTCGCCCTGCACAGTTAACTTCACGCGGATACGGCGCGAGTGGGGTTCTGTCCAGATGAACGAGGCGTCGATCAAACGTACCTTTGACAAGCCCTTCAAGCGGCGCAAGCAGATCGCCAAGAGCTCGCGCGACTCTAACTCCGCACGCATCCACTGTCCAGGTGGCTGCAAAAAGCGCTCGCAGTTACGGCAGAAGGAGATGTTTGCCTCGCGGGGGATGCCTTCGGTGATGTCGACGTTCAACTTGATACAGTCGTAGCACATGACGAGGCCCAGCGAGCCATCCATGGGCACTCCACAGTTGCAACAGAGAACTGTGGCAATGCCCTCGGGCTGCGTTTGAGGCTGCAACGGGGTGTATGACATGACAGCGTGTAAAATGAAACCGGATGTAGATGAATGCGTTTGTAGTACAAACCAATGAGTTTCTTAGACTGGCTTCTAATTAGGGGCTGGTGGAAGGACCTATTGTGGGGCCTCTCTGCACGTGTCGCACGGAGTCTTTGTATGTGTCTGCAGTTGGATTTTTTTTCCTCAAAAGCTAGATTTCAGTCCGCTGAAATTTGACTTCTGTTGGATATCGCCACCTAGTAGAGAATAAGTAGACCCATCGGAAAAAAGAGCCAGGCGATGAGCTCCGAGCAGGTGCGCGTGCCGTGCACCCGTGCATCCGAGAACCGCGGAGTGCATGGCTTGAACGCACAGTCAACATGGCCCTTACAGAATCAAAAATTCCCGGCTGACATAGATGGTGGAGCGCAAACGAGCCGGTAGCAGCCTCCATGGCCCTCTGAAAATATTGAAAAAGAACTCCTCGGAGCCGGTGCGTCGCAAATTTGGCGCGGGAAAAGGCACCAACACCGGCGGGCATGCTGAGACAGTGAAAAACACTGATGGATTAGAACACAGGACTCTGGAGAACAATGGTAGTGACGATGAGGCTGAAGGGAATGACAATGCTCAGGAAAGCACTAGTGTCAGATCAGAAGCATCTGAGGCCAGGGGCGTGGATGTAGACAAGCCAACTGACCGCGGAGAGCACACTGACATGACGCTGAGGGATGTCCAAAACTCCCTTGATTCACAAGCCGGAGACCAGATTCAATACGGCGCTGAAGATGAAGAGGGCGCCAAGGAAAACGAAGATGTCGAGGACGGCGAGGACGAAGATGACGACGACGATGACGACGAGGCGCGGCGCGTGACCGTCTTTGACTTTGACGGCGTCCCCTATGCGTTTAAAGAGCGGCCATCTGTGCTTGAGGAGCGTGAAGGCAAGATCGAGTTCCGCGTCGTGAACAATGACAATACGCGCGAGAACATGATCGTGCTCACGGGTCTC
The DNA here is from genome assembly GCA_939531405.1 of Metschnikowia zobellii. Lineage (NCBI taxonomy): Eukaryota > Fungi > Ascomycota > Pichiomycetes > Serinales > Metschnikowiaceae > Metschnikowia > Metschnikowia zobellii. Next base: position 304,451 of record OW618029.1, read on the forward strand.
AAGAACATCTTCCAGAAGCAGTTGCCAAAGATGCCCCGCGAGTACATTCTGCGGTTGGTATATGACCGGCTGCACCTCCTGATGGCCGTGGTGCGTAAGCCACTCACTGTTGTGGGTGGTATTACGTACCGCCCCTTCGGCAGCCGTGGCTTTGCTGAGATTGTCTTTTGCGCAATCTCGCTGACGGAACAGGTGCGCGGATATGGCGCTCACTTGATGAACCACTTGAAGGACTACGTGCGGGCCACGTCCCCAGTGAAATACTTTCTTACGTACGCAGACAACTATGCTATTGGCTATTTCAAAAAGCAGGGCTTCACGAAGGATGTCACGCTCGACAAGCTGGTGTGGGTCGGCTACATCAAGGACTACGAGGGCGGCACCTTAATGCAGTGTCTGATGCTCCCGCTGCGACTCCGCTACTTAGATTCGGGAAAGATTCTCCTTCTCCAGAAAGCTGCCATCGAGCGGCAGATCAAAGCCCGCTCCACGTCCCACATTGTGCGCCCGGGACTCCAAGTGTTTAAAAACGCGCGACCGGGGTTCACGCTCCTGGCCACAGAGATACCGGGACTCATTGCCAGCGGCTGGCTGGAGGAAATGGATAAGCTCGCGCAGAAACCCAAGCGGGGACCACATTACACGTTTATGGTGACCTTGCTCTCGGAGCTCACAAACCACCCGCTGGCATGGCCTTTTGCCGTGCCTGTGAACAAAGATGAGGTTGGCGACTACTATGATGTGATCAAGGAGCCCATGGATCTTTCCACTATGGAGCTGAAGTTGGAGAATGACAAATACGAGACATTCGACCAATTCTTGTACGATTGCAGGCTCATCTTCAACAACTGCCGCTCTTACAACGCAGAGACTACCACCTACTACAAGAATGCATCCAAGCTCGACAAGTTTCTCACCAAAAAGGTGAAAGAGAGTGCTGACTACTCCCATTTCTTGGACCTGTAAACTTCTCGGTGTCATTAACAAAGAAGGCCTTCGAACATATGATCATTCAAAAGGACTAAAGAAAGCTTTCACAATCTCAGTTTGATGCTTTACATTGAGCTTCATCAAGCAATGTGCTCCTTAAGTGTAACATTTTCAAACACAATGCGACCTAATAATTCATGCCGACAAGGTGAAGGGAGATCGACATTATCGGTATCACATTTCGTGTTGAATGGCAAGCTAATTTTACACTTTTCTGAATGTAACATCGACTTTTGATTGGTATTATCTAACACCTTAAAAAAACGGCACGAGGATTTGGCGACAAAATTTCATGGAACGGACCCCAATTATGAACTTGTCCACTTGATTTCGCACCCTATAAGTTCATTATTGGGGAAACACTCCGGATCAAGGTATCACAGAATATATCAAAATACTCAATTCTAAGCGAATGTTTATTCTTTGTCATTTCTGGCTATATAAGGTTTTTTTTTACGCAGAGCTGATTCCAGATTATCTTGACAGAGGTGGTTCATTTCATACTCTTCTCCTGCGACAGGATTTTTGCAAGTTGTCTCTCAATACACTCGGCTAGAGAAAATTACTCTTTGATAATGTGAAATGGAAAGTCAATATGCAATCGACGAAAAAAAAATTACTCGCAAACGAAACAAAGAGGAGCCCGCGAAGTCAACCGTTCGCAGTAATCCGTTTGCAGTAATTCTTACTCACTTCACGTGGAGAGCGCAATCAATGCGCGGCGCAGGACACGATTCCTGCATAATTTCGTAAAAGCTCAAAGCAGCTCTTTTCAAAGGCAAGCAGCAAGGATTTACATTGACTCCACCCTAAAACTCCTCGAAAACACACAAATTTCAAAAGAATAATGGCTCAAGTATACACCAGCTCGACATCGCCTGAGGTCGCCCAGTCTGTTGCGGCGTTTGTCCTCAAGCACCAGGACGAGGCCCTTGCCAAGTCCGGCACTTTCAAGATCGCCGTTTCTGGAGGCTCGATGGGCAAAGTTTTGAAGGCCGGCTTGATTGACAACGCTGCATCTGCAGGAAAAGTCCAATGGGATAAATGGGAAGTGTTTTTTTCGGACGAACGCTTGGTTCCTTTGGACCATGCTGACTCTAACTACGGGCTCTTGCACGAGTCTGTTCTCAAGTACCTAACCGGTGCCAAGCCCAAGGTGCACACTATCGACGCATCGCTTCTTACCGGCAGTGACGGGCAAACAGACGGTGCTGATGAAGAAAAAGATGAGGCCATCGCAAACGCATATGCAGCAATTCTTCCTCTGGATGGCAAGATGGACTTAGTACTCTTGGGTTGTGGCCCCGACGGTCACACGTGCTCCTTGTTCCCCGGGCATACTTTGTTAAAGGAGCAAGGCAAAAGCATTGCGCTCATCCGCGACTCGCCCAAGCCACCTCCAAGAAGAATTAGTTTCACATTCCCCGCGTTGGCAAAAGCGAGCGCCATTGCCTTCATCGCCGAAGGTGAAGGGAAGGCACCAGTCATCAACGAGATCTTCAATGATGAACTGTCTGAGTTGCCTTGTAAGCTTGTCAATTCTCTCGGTGTTTCTGTGTCGTGGTTCGTCAACGATGCTGCACTCACCGGAATTAGTGTACCTGCTTCCAAATACTAAGGCAACAGTGTAGCCTTGATAGCGGAAACTTTATAGATATAAAGAGACGACATAGCTGCTCTTGAGTAGATAGTAAGTTGGTTTCATGATGCATAATATTCTGATATATTGTAGCAGTGGAAATTTCAAAACAAAACAGTTGATGACATCCGAAAAAAGAACGGTGCTAATATATGATGTGCTATTCTTCGCTTTGTTTCACTAACATTTTCACGAGACACTCGTGTGAATGGATTCAAACGCGTATGTGTGCACTGACACTTCACACATAGATCATGCGCTAATAAAATCTGATCATTTATTTGTCTCGTGGCAGCTGATCAGAATGATATCCAAACGACTATCAATGATTGCAATACGATGGTTCTATTTCTACGTAGTATAATTTAATAATGCCAAACAGCGCGCGCGCTAGGTTAAAGGGAACCGGACACCAGCCACTTACTTTTCCAATGGGTATGTTTCTGCCGTCAAAACGCCTGTCTGCCAAACTGCCCCTGCGGTCTAACACTGCTACTAACACAAATGGCATAGGTGTGGCACTATGGCTCTGTCCTAAGAAGAACACCCCGCTTTATGATAAGCTACATGTGCTCATGAGCTCGCTCGCAACAGTCTTCCCAGGCCAGCCGCCAAGATTCGAGCCTCACATCACCATAACAACAAACATCGCAGTTGATTTGGAAAAAGCCCACGATGAAGTGGACAGAATCTTGCTGGCGTGTTGTGCGGCGCTCAATGCGCTCCCGGCTTCCACAGACCCTGTGAGAATCCGTTTGGGCCGCGTCGGGAGTCAGAAAAAGTACTTCAAGAAGCTTTATTTTCAGGTCCTTCACGACCCTGCTCTTTTGTCGTTTGCCCGCATTGTACGCGAGCTATTTGTCACTCTTCCGCAGCGTACTGAAGAGGAGCATCGGGTGAAGAATCCGCACTTGTTTCGTGCGGATGATAAGGGAAATATTGTGCGGCGCAAGTCAGTCCAGCGTTCCCGCGGGCACGCTCGTGAGGAAGTAGCGCTCGATTTTGATCGTATCCGGATGGATCTGGCCAAGGAGGCCGCGGAGTGGTCCACTTCAGAGTTCGACCCCCACCTTTCACTAGTCTACAGCGACTTACACCCCGTCGACAGCGCGTTATGGCACACCGTGCGCTCACGGGTGTCAGATTATTTGTCTCTAGAAGATTGCGACCTGCCAGATTGGGACTTGGAGGGAAACGGACTCTCGTGGGAGGGTGGTGTGTTGAAGTTAGTACTTTGCGAGGGCGATGTCAGTGAGTGGCCCGTACTTGGCTCAGTTGACATTCACTCATGAGTAACAATGATGCACGGTTTTAATCTCGTGAACTTAAATTCGGTGTGTTGAAAAAAGCGTTCATTCCACTAAGGCGCTGCAAAGATACTGAGCCGTAGGCGAGATTTGGCTCGCCAGGTCCATGAGCCCAGATAAACTCCATAATCACATGAAACCACAACAAATATTTATTTGAATTAAGTACTTGCGTCGATAAACTTAGCAAGTTAAGCATGAAATCTGAATATGTTTTCATGTTATGCTCTATTAATCTTGGAAACTAAAGGGGAGTACAAAAAAAAATTGTCAGGAATTGCCTAAATTGCTAGAAGGTCCCATAAAGTAAATCTAAATCGTGCCGACCAGCTTTTTGCTTCACGGATATCCGGAACTTCAAGATAAATTTATACTACCTTACTTTTGAGATAGGCAATTACCTGAGGTTCAACCACAGCTCCTGCATCATATTGCTGAACGAATATCACAGAACAATTCTGTTTCAGGCTATCCGACAACCTCAAGAACTAATCGATTACATGTGCATTCCGTGATTCTTAAGTCAATTCATCCTATAATTTCTTTTTCCCAGATTAATTAAGAAGAGATGATACAATTTACCGCGAACGCCTTTGACCCTGGGCTTGGAAAAGACTTGTTGTGAATCATTTGAGTCTGGCTAACCCAAGCAAATACAGCAAGTGGCAGGGATGACTGTTCAGATCCAGGAATTTGTTTTCGTCTTTACACTGATTAAGTATTTCAATTGAAAACCATAAACCTCAATACTAGGCACATCCCAAAACAAAAATAGATACAGCCGGCACTTCAGTATGCTTCTCCAGCAAGAAAAGTCGAGCTTTTCAAAATATTATACGTAAATTTTACTTGTATTCGGCCTATTCCTTTTGACCAGGATTTTACTACACTGGTTTTCTGAAAGATTTTCTTTTTTTGGAAGAAAATTATTCCCCTTTTCAGATTAATAAAGAAGTATGACAAGCAAGTTTTTGGGAATGATTTCTCTGATAAACCTTTCTTTGGTTGAGACATTCAACAAACAATTTGATGTTGTCCTACGTAACGCATACTGCCATACCCACTTCCTTCACAATTTAGGCATGAAGTTTCCTTTTCTTGGAAAAGTCTGTTCAAATTTCTCCATGGAGTCTATCGATCTCTTTGATAATTATAGACAATCGCCTTATTTTTTGTGATCCAGTGGCCTGGAAAGAAAATACGCGGACTCAACAGCTTCATCCATAAGACTTCAGTTTCTGTGGTCATTTGGTTGATCCTGCCAGTAGTCATATGCTTGTCTCAAAGATGAAGCCATGCATGTCTAAGTAAAACGAAAATCTATGCAGTAAAAATACGAATGGCTCATTATATCAGCTATTATTTATTTGATAGTTCCTTGCAAATCGGCATACGCCTGAAAATTCTAGAGCTAATATGTGCATTCAAGCCCGATATCTGGGAAGACTTTATTCAGTAGGTCGAAAAAACATAGATTATTCAAAACATACTTGCCTAGACGCATTGCCTCGGACTGGCAATGCCTCATTCAGATTTCTGTCCTATCGACTTTCGATAGTAGGATAGAGGCCTACCATAGTCATAAACGGGAAACGGAGACTAGAGTTCAATTTCAGAGAGGGAACCTGAAAAACGGCCACCACATCCAAGGAAGGCAGCTGGTGCGAGCCAAATTACTGTATTTTGAGAAGTATTGTATTGGCTTATAACAAAGGGTAAATACTGGATTTCGTAATTTGTTGCAATTTTAATTTTTAACACCTCACATTTGCATTCGCAGCTTTTTATTTTTTTTACGTCACTTTCGAACTCATCGTTCTTATTATACCCATTAAAAAATCGGAGTTAAACAGAACTGCTTTCCAAAACAAATAAAGGGCTAAGGGCTCTCTAGAAATAAATCTTAGATATTAAATACCAGCTATAAGTTCGACACCTGAACTTTCAATCCCGAAAAACAACATTTGTGATTTCGCTACCTACCATCAAGATTCCACTGACGCGCGCGCGTGAGGCCCACGCGCAATTCAAGCTAGCACGCTGATCCGAATAACATATCCAGTACAATGACAGAGTCTCTATCAAAGTTAGCGCTAAAAGGCTCATCAAAGATAGTAGCCGACTACTTTGAATTTGCTATACACAGCATCTTATTTCAACGGGGCATATATCCATCGGAGGACTTCATCACTGTGCGCAAGTATGATTTGCCCATGCTCTTCAGTGCTGATGATGAAGTCAAAGCGTACATCCGCAAGATCATGGACCAAGTTAAAAAGTGGATTTACGGCGGCAGGCTTTCTAAGCTTGTAGTAGTGATCATAAACAAAGCCACCACTGAGAGCTTCGAAAGATGGGAGTTCTCGCTAGATACGAGTGAGGACGGCAATGTGGAGGCCACTAAGAGCAAAGCAGAGATTCAAAAGGAAATTCAGGCAATCATCCGTCAGATCACAGCGTCAGTCTCGTATCTACCATTTTTGAGAGATGACGAGTATACCTTTAATGTGCTTGTCTACACTGATCCCAAGTACGAAGCAAGAAGCATTCCGTGTGAGTGGGCCGACACCAATGGAGATGGCAAAATGATAGAGGGCGAGAAAGACTCGGTGAATTTCTCTACATTTCACACTGCGATGCATAATGTGGGTACATCGGTTAGCTACAAGTTGGGCTGAGACTGCAAATTTTCTTTTGCATTTCAAAGAACTATAGTACAAGGTCCTCCGCCTTTTGAAACAGTGGATTCTCTCAAATTTCACTTTCCTCAACATCCAGCGTTTATGTCTTGTGCGGCTTTTGTGGACGTAAGATAGCGCACTCCTCCTCGAACCTGCGCCGCTTGTTGCCGATCATGAATCGTGCTGCACCTTTACTTCCAACCTTATAGTCCCATCTTCTTAAGTAGTTGTCCTGCTTGAGCAAGCCGGTGGTGGAAACAGACAGTTCGCTGAGAATTGTCAAATCGTTGAATCGCGACTTGAGATCCATAAATTTGAAGATCTGTTCCTTCCCGGTCTCCGCGTCAACCGTTGGTAAATAGTCGTTCAATATCAGGTAGTTCATCTGGTGCACATAGTAATCCAATATGTAGACAATGCCCTCGTTTACCAAGGACTCAGGGCATCTAAAGTCCCGCATGGAATCGATATTCTCCAAAACCCCACCAATTTTTTCTAGACTTCCGATTTCTCCGTACTTCGAGATTAAGTCGACCGGTTTTAGATTCAATGTCACAATCACAGTAGCTAACGCAATGCAATGAGGTGGAATTACAAGCGAGAGGGGCGTGGACATGATGTCAAAGGCCACGAGCCACGCGAAAAACGTATGTTTGTAGTCCAAGTCCAATTTTTTTGAGAATATGACAACGAGTTGGTCCACAGACGGGACATTTGCGGCGCCACTGAGAAAGTCAAACTTAAGAATCTGGAGCAACTTGAACTCTAGGCTCATTATGACTTTCCGCTGGACCTCAGATACTGTATTGGACGAGTTGTTGAGATTTCGGTAGAAGTTTCTCGACTCGCCATCGATGTCCCGTATTTTGTTGGCCACTGCCTGAATATCTCTTAGTTTCTTGATACAGTCCTCGTTTTTGGTTGCAAGAAAGAGGCACGTGTATGCCACCATGTATGGATCCTTTTCGAGTTCAGCTAAGGTGTCGTTTTCCGCGTTCATGTCTGCTTGCTCCTCAAAGTTGTTAAATAAGTAGTAGCGCTGGTAGTAATTCATCAGCAAGCTCAACACTCGCAAAGGAAACCTCATTGCCTTCACCACCAGGAAGAGAAATTGGTACATCTGATGCTTCCGTTGACTGTACGCGATTTTCTTATTATCTGGGATAGTGATAGCATGAAGATACGAGAGTTCTGCGTGTGTTAGAAATGGCCTGGAAACTTGTAGCACCGTTGGTTTTTCCGCCACAGGTCTCTGCTGAGAAGGTGTCCCTGGTGTACCAGGCGTCTCTACATGAGTCCGTTTACCCTCAACCATTCTTTAGTGTTTGTTTGTTGGCGATGGGTGAGGTTTAAGGCAAGACATGAGCAAGCGAATGCGCGGATGTACGGGTGCGAACAAGGGAAATATACAAATAATGACTATGTCAAATGCGTTTTATATTTGAATTTTACATACAGCTCATAAAGGTAGGACGCTTAGGCGGCGAATGACAAAGAGACACCCAACTTGTGCACTGGCTCTGCCAACTTCAAGGCGTCAAAGGAGGCACCCAAGCCCAATCTGACGCCTGGTCTCAACTCTTGGGAGTAGGCCAAGGCGGTCAAGCCGGAGTCAGCAATCTTAGCCTTGACAAAGGCAGACGAGTCCAACTTGTACTTGGTGGCGAATTCGACGTTGACGTTCTGGGACTTGACAGAGTCCCAGGTAGCCTTGGCGCCGGCCTCGACCAAAGGTGAGACCTTGTGGAAGTAGGCGGCAGTGAAGACAGACAAGTTGGAGGTGGAGGTGACACCAACAGTGTACAATGGGTTAGCGTAACCAACACCAACAGAGTACTTGTTGAGCTTGGCAGAGGAGATGTCGTAGCCCAATTCAGCGCCAGCGGTGAAACCGTCGTGAGCAACGGCCAAGTCAGCAGTGGCAACTGGCCCCTTAAGCAAGTCAAAGAACAATCTGGCGTTGACGGCGGACTGCTGGTAGAAGAAGTTCAACTTGGCGTTCTTGGCGCCGTTGGGCACAACAGAGGTGTCCAACTCACCCTTCAAGCCTGGGGTCAACAACTCAGACAACTCAATCTTGGTGCTCAAGGTGTTTCCGTTGTTCCAGCCTTCGGTCAAGGTCAAGCCAGTAGCCTTGTCAGCATACTTGGCCTCGACGGACGCCGCAATGGCATTGTCCTTGGCGGTCTTACCCTTGACGGTGAAAGCAACACCATTTGGAGCGACGGTCTTCACATCGACGGCAGCGGTGGACAAGTGGAAGAAGTCCTTGTTCAACAAGTCATTGGATGACTTTTGGAGGTCAGAGAAAGCAACAGGAGCCATTTTTGTGAGTGATCTAAAGTATATGGATAGTGGGGTGAGGTTTTCAAAAGTGCGCGAGGCCGTGGGCGCGCACACCTTTTTATATTCTCAACGGAGGTTGGGGAGGCACCACCGACTTCCTGCAGCACGAGCGCGTTTTTTGGGCTTTTTTGACTGCTTGCGGCCACAACACCGCGAACTGTGGAGAATGTATGGCCAGTATCCGAAAGCTTTGTGATTGAATGTAGGACTAAATTTACTTCCCTGATGACGAGATAAGATAACTCAAAGTAACAGTAGCTCCTGGAATGTATGTGTCTCGATCGATTTGTACGTTTGCAAGAATTCAGCTATTCTCGGGATAAATAGCAAGTCTAGCTGTCGGCACTATGGGCCACCTAGGTATGCACAAAAGCTTTTGCACACTGACTACTTTGAGTGACCAATTTAAGTATAAGTCAAGTCCACAACCCCGTAGTGGCTTCTCTTTGTTGAAAACATTCGATAAATACTGTGTTCAAATTGTTGTGTACCTTTCATGTGCATGTAAATAAAATCAACCACCCCCCGCGGTAATAGCAGCTGACGCCCGCTTGTCAATCGGTGATAAGCACTAGGTGGCCCCGCACATTCATGCAGAGAAAAGATCACGCTTGACCGGATATAGAGCAGTGGCTGTATGCAATTCCACTCTTGGTCGTGGCATACTGATATAATTTTCGCAAGAGTGTAAAGCGTTTTCACCTTTTTGCTAGCATCCGTCTCGCTCTTTGCCAAAGCTACTATGAAAAGTCATGCATGCGCGGCGCTGGGCCACGTTGAGCATGACTGCGCTAATTCGTCCCCGGATTTCGTGGTCGCGCACGTGCTTTAATTTTGCTTTCGTGACCAAAGACCCCGTCTCTGTTTGAGTGTCAGATATCTAGGAGAAGCCTTTCAATTACTACTGAGCTGGGTCGAGAAAGGTAGCCCGACACTCCATTATCCTTGGCTTGCTATTCCTCAGAAACGTATTCCCTATATCGCTTCGTGGACTAACCTCGACAAGGGCCCTGTGATCATAAAACAAGCATCCTTCACTTGTCTGCGCCATGAGGTTCGTAGTCGTGAATTCATGTCCTAAGACTATTCATGCGTTTAAGAATGGCTTCCAGGAGATCAACAAGTCTCTTCCGCAGCGGATAGGCTTGCAGTGTTTCCAAGGAAATCTCGCACAATATGTAGACTCACACAGCTGCCCATCAAACAAGAAGATAGCGGTGGTATCACCAGCAAACTCGCTTTCTTTTATGGGGGGCGGATTTGACCGGGGTATTGCGGAGCTACTCAGCGGAGGGGAAAGCTATCGAAACTTTGAAGCCGTGGTCCAAAACCATCTCTTATTAGAACACAATGGCTTCATCCCTCCTCACTCTGCTAGTATTGTGGACCTAAAGAAAGTGTTTGGCGAAGCTGGTGTAGAGCTTTTGGGAAGCCCTAAAGTTACACATCTAGTTCAGGTTCCGACCATGGCTGTCCCTGAGGATATCACATACTCTACTGTCTTTTATTGCATGTGGAATACGCTTTTGGAGGTCGACGGAAAATTCGATATAGTGATTGTGCCTGCGATAGGCACAGGCTACGGGAGTGTTGCAACGCCTGTGGCGGCAAGAACTATAGCCGGGGCACTAGGGCTATTTTACATAAAAATGGAGAAAGCGGAAAGTCGTGGCGCTGCGGTCTTGCTATTCCTACGCAAAAATTACAGTGCCTTCGGGATCCCGGAGGACATTGCGCGGATTGAATCGGTTCTTGCTTCTGAGCGGAATAAGAAAAGGCCCGAGATTTACAAGTTTTCTGAGCAAGATGGGCCGCTCAAGTGGGAGGAATTGTCACAAATTGTCGGCTCGCTCACTTGATTTCGTAAATGCGTGCTTGTATGGGCCATAAACGCGGCGCGGTGATGCGTCGCGACGCGTGCCTTCATGAGCCATCGAAGCGGACCACATGGTTCATCATAGTTAGTTTCTGCACTCACGATTTATCATTTTTTTTTCTTTCTTGGCTGCTAGTCGTATTCACTTTGTGGCTCTGTTTTGTCGTTCAAGCATTTATCGTCGAAAATGTCCGAGATACAGAGACAGAAGTATACATTGGGGTTCATTCGGTCAGAAAGCGATCATGTTCTTCTTCTTAACCGGCAGAAATCACCGTGGATGGGTCGCTGGAATGGTGTGGGGGGAAAACTTGATGTCAACGAGAGCCCATATGAGTGCATTGTGCGAGAGACGTTCGAAGAAACGGGCCTCACGCTTCCTCAGTATCAAGATCGAGGAATAATGCGGTGGTTTCGTGATGGAAGAGATTGTGGGGGTGTTCACATTTTCACCGCAGAGGTCCTGGTGGCGGAAATGGAGCAGTATGTGACTCCAAGATGCCACTGTCATGAGGGTATCTTAGACTGGAAAGCCATGTCCTGGATTTTAGATGACGAGAACAGCGGGATCGTGGACAATGTACAAGTGATGTTTCAAAAGGTATTTGCTGCCGGGCCTGACTCGCGATGGGAATCATGTTACGAGGGCCAGCAGCTAGTATGCTGCACGTATCGAGGATAGACACGACTCTTGATGGTTCGTTCTCTCATGTATTGGCAAGTCTAGTATGACACCAATTACGGCATAATTGGAGATTTCGTTTAGTGACAGGCTCAAACCATGTTATTTATGGCATGTCCATATAGTGTGAGATGTGTTACTGTGCCATGTAGCAGCAAACTGTTCAACGGCGTGAATACCACCTTCTACACAATCGTGACAAGCAGACTAAAACGCAGGACATGATGTTCTTTTGGGTACCAACCGAGGGTATCCGATGAAATTGAAGTGAGCAGTGCTGCCATGTAGAACTTGTGGCCTAGCAGCACGGTTTTGATGTTTCTTCGCACGCACCATATTAAAAGCCGCACCTCATCACCAAATGCATAAACCAAAGACTCGATGGGTTTGGGGGTATTGTTTACATGTTCGAGCCATCAGTATGCGACAAAGAGATGTACAGCAGCGAGTGCATGTTATAGTGTAATATATATACCCCGCTGCATGTCATCTCGCGGTATCTCTACAGGGACCCAATTAACATGAATAATTTAACCCATACACCTTTTGTTCATTCTTTTAATTCGATCAATGATACAGAGTTTCCTTTTCATATAGCTAAATGGGTCAGATAATGTCGTGCCTATTGAACTGAAACAATACACAGGCGTCGCTTAGAAGAGCAGTGGCAAGATTGAATATTACGAAGAGGCTGATACGGTGACATGAAGTTGCAAGCGTGCTAGTGTTGAAAACCTATCTTTAAGAGTAGTGCTTATGATCGCATGCGGCATATCTGCGGCAACACGCGTGAGCCCAATCCTCGGGCACCAACAAGAACTTAGCAGAACGCCTGAGACAGGGGCCTACATCTCAAGCATTAGGAATATGCGTCCATGGGGTCCAACTGAAGTAGGAACAGTAAATAATGTTTTTGGCTGCAGATTGAAGAAGCACCCTGCTACCTCCACTAGCACTTGCTTGCTTGGCCCCCCCTGGGTTCATGGCGTGGCGCGGCAGCTGCACATCTCGTTCATTTGCCTAGTACTCGCTATATAAAGTAGACAGTGGCACGTGCCACAGCAAATCCAAGTTGGCACGCTGGCGTCCACACAGCGCCCCAGCCAGTGGCCTACGTTGTCCAGAGCCTTGCGGTCCCGTCCGCGCCCGCACTGAACAACCAGGCCTCTTGTGGGTGCCATGCCAAGTCCAACACACCGATGCTGGCCACAACCAGATGCCCCGTCAACTTCTTCAACGGCACAAGCAACGGGTTCGTCATGTAGTCGTCGTACACTTCTCCGTGGAACACATGAATGGCGCCGTCATCTGACGCCGATGCGAAGAGCGGCAACAGCCCCTGGTGGAAGCGGATCGCACGTACGGCTTTTTCGTGATAGCGCAAGGTCTTGTACGGCGTCGCGGCCAAGTCCAAGTCGTGCCACAAGACGCGCTTGTCGTACGACGCGGCCAAGAGGTGGTCGCCGCGCGGATGCACGTCGATGGCGGCCAACATACGGGCGCCCGGCTGCAACTTCTTGATCAACGTCTGCTGCGCCAAGTCGTACACGCGCACCGCGCGCTGCGAGCTGACAAAGAGCTGCGGTTTTGTGGGGTGGAACTTTGCGTCGACAATCACGCCCTTGGCCTTGCGGAAGGGCAGCTGCGAGAGGTGCTTCAGGAGCTGGTGAATGAGCACCGCGGAGTGGCGCGCCTCGGGCGCCACCGTGACGAAGTAGTCGCCCTTGCGGTGCCACGCGAGCTTCTTGACGGTCTTCTTGCACTCGACAATGGCCGCGATACCGACCTGCGACTGCTCCGCCGAGGCGGGGTACCACTTTGCCACCTCCTTGTCGGCGTTGGTCTTGGGCTCGGCCTTCTCGGAGTCGTCGTTCTCGCCCTCCACATCGATGTCCGTATCCTTGCGCTTCTGACCGAACGCGGCATAACCCCAACCGGCCTCGATCTTCACGCGGGCGTTGTTCTCCTCTTCGTATCCAAAGATGGGAGGCACGAAAAGCAACACGCGCTCCGCGGCAGCGACGGCCACAAGCGGCACTGCCGCGTCGGGGTGCCACGCCAACGCGTCGATGCGGTCCTCGGGGTTCTCGCTGGTGTCGATGGCTTGGACCATGTGCACCTGCCTGCCTGAGAGCACCTCCCAGAACCGCACCAGCCCGTCGTCGCCGCCGGTGGCCAACCACAATCCCAGTGGCGAGATTCCTAGCGTGCGGATGCGGCCGGTGTGGCCGCGGTACACGGTCGAGCATTTGATTGGAAATGGGCGCAAGTCTTTGGGCGAGGGTAACTCGGGCACCAAACTCTCAGGGTCGATGTTCAACTTGTTGTGGCGCACGCGGGGTGCCAAGTACAAATCGAGACACCGCTCAAAACGCTCACGCACGGTCTCGGGGTAAGCAGGCACCTTGCGCAACGCCAGGTACTTCTCTGGTAAGTACCCTGTCTCACGCTCGGAGGGCTCGGTGTCCCTCCACCGCTGCTTCTCCTCCTCGTCGAGCAAATACTCTGCAGGCGGGTTGTAGGACTCGTCGTGAGTTGGAGGCGGGAGCTTTGGGGCCCGAAGCAGCATCACGTGTTCCGACAGAGTGCCCTCATTCTCCCACAAGTCAACCGCCAGGCGCTCCTCGGCGCGCTGCTCGCGCACCTTGTCCGGTGGGATGATTTTACCCTCACGGATGGCACGCACGATCTTCATCACACGCTGTGCCTCGTGGCGCGAGGGCACAAAGCGCCGCTTGGGCTCAGGCGCAGCGCTGAGGGGCATGACCTCGGTCTTGGAAGTAAACCACTCGATCGTGGGCTCGTAGGGGTCGATGGAACTATCCGTGCTCTCATTGTTCTGGATCTTGCGGATCAACTCCAATTCCTCGGTCGAGAGATGGAGCAGCTCGCCGGTGTTTTGGTCCAAGAGTCCCGTCCAGCCCTCGGGCAATTCAATCTGCGCCAACAACTGGTCCAAGGCACTGCCCTTCGCCGGGCGCATAATGCGCTTACCGTTGATGTCATAGCCCACGTGCGGCATTTCGTCGTACGCCGCGAGGGGGACATTACCGATAGTGTTGAAGTTCTCAGCATCGGAGTCGTCAGAGTCGTAGACAGGCTCAATTTCCGGCTTAAGGATCCGCGGACGGCCGTCTGAGAATTGGGTATGGATCCCTTCGTCCACTGTAGTGGCTGTCGAGAGTGTTTCGCCACTGAGTGAGTCTGTGACGGTCTCGGCGTCAGAATTGAAGCCAGAGTCCGAGCTGGAGTCAGACTCGTTGGAGTCGGAGCCTTCGCCTTCTGCGAGAAGCCGGTTCAATTCGGCCTCCTCCTCATCATCACTGGACTCGCCATCCACACTCTCGTTATCACTATCCTCATTTTCACCGTTTGCATTATCGCTTTGGCCCACTTTGTTATTCGTTTCAGCGTCTTGTTCGAGTTCGTCCTCTTCATTGTCGTCTCCGAGGTCGAGTAATCCAGAGACCTCAAACTCATCGCCCGGTACATCCGCCTCGGAATCAGGCTTTCTCTTTTTCAGTTCGCTTTTCGCGGTTCTCGACGCAGCGTCGTTTTTGCTCACTTTCGCCATGTCGTTGTGGTATCCCTGCTGCGATGCGGTGGAAAAATCTGTAGTAAGCATCGCTTTGGGTGCGCACTGCAGGTGCGCGCGGCCTGCGATGAGGCGATGCCCTGGTGATATCCATGAGATCACATGAATATACCCGTCTTGAAGAAAGAGAAAAGAATGTAGTAAATTCTGCTTCAAAGGCCCAGTTTGTGACTACAAGAGCCATATTTTATGTTTCGGTCTTTAAAGACTTCTGACTTACTTTGCAGTGTGTCGTCCGCATGGGTCGGCTAGTCTGCGACAATTCATATCATCTACATTTTTGCACCTAAACGATAATCTTCTTGGAAAAACTAAAAACTCGCCCACAAACAATCAATGTGAGTTTGTTCAGGCCCATCATTCCTGTCTCTGAATTCACTGACGTACACGCTCTGTCTTTCGAGTCTCAACTAAAAAATCAAATAAACTTACAATGCTGGCCGCACGAGACTAATTGATACCTTCGAATTACAATCTCATTGTTGCAAAGCGGTTAAAGGGCAATTACTTTTTCCAGCCTGAATCCTTTCCAGAAGCGCAACTCGCCCGTGACTCTCTGACGGATTACATGGTTATCAGAAAAGAGCTGAATCAATAATTGTATGCAGACCACCTCACATCATCTTCTCAACCAAGAAAGCCCTGGTCCCGCGGTACCCCATACTTTACCGGCTTTCTAGTACCAAACTCAATGAACGCCATCCATAAAATCTTAGCCATAAATGAGAAGGAGCTTCTGCTGAATGTCTCTGACCACGCCTCGTGGCATGCAGACTACTCCGACACCTCGTATATTTACATTGGCAATCTCCATGAAAGCCTAACAGAAAAAGATATCTTGACCATATTTTCACAATACGGAAATCCTACGCATATCCACTTGGTAAAGGATCGTGAATCAGGTTCATCTCGGGGATTCTGTTACCTAAAGTATGAGGACCAGAGGTCATGCGTCTTGGCCATCGACAACTTCAACGGCGCACTCGTTTATCAGAGGCCACTCAAGGTAGACCATACCTACTATAAGCTAGCAAAGGGTCAAATAGAAGATGATTTCAAAGTCTTGTATCCAGATATTAAACAACCTTCGAAGCCTAAAAGAATTGAAGCCGCTCCTAAGCTCTTGCCTTACACACTGTCTGATGATCACGGAATGAAAACTAAACAATCACTGCAAGAACTCTCCCTGAAAAACATAGTGCCGTCTTTTCAAGATGACGATTTTGCGGATCCAATGGCATCATTTACGGGTGGTAATGGCTTTTCAGACCCGCTTTGCGGTATCTCGAATCAGAAGGACACTGTCGAATACGAATCAAGCAGCAGAAAGGAAAAACAGAAAGCAGACGACAAAAGACCTTTTCGAGAACATAGCCATCGCAGCAAAAGACATCGCACTTCAGCTGAACATGAACGCTAATACAAGAGATGTCATGCAGGTGAGACGTAGTAAATCAAACACTCACTCACTCACTCACTCACTCGTCTTTTTTGATGGCATAGTCTTGAAAATACCTGAAGAATTTCATTTTTTCGTCCACCCCTAACTCCACGTGGCACAATCCGTTTTCAACAAATGCGGTCTGACAGGCTTTCAAGGAAGGAGTAGGAAGAGGAACAACCCTCACTTTTACAAAAGCCTTGCTAGACATGGTAAGCAAGCGAGAGACGTATTGCGCCCGCGTGATGTGCGGCACCGGAAGGGAAAGGGCGTTAGGGTAGTATCTCAACACAATCACTTTCACGACAGCATCTCTGGCCAGCCAGAGCCGACTACATTGTGTTTGCAAGGGCAAAATGGCTTTGTTGTTCGATGCTGACCCTTCTGCAAACACTATGACCAATTTGCCTTGCAAAATCTTCTGAAGATCATCCTCAAGTTTGGTGCCTGCTGACATGGCCGTTTCCAAAGGCAGAAAGAGCATCGATAGAGACTGCCATGCAGTGAACGTATATAAATCATTTTTCCAGGGAACTGCAACCACGATCGATGATAAAGATTGGACAGACGAAGTGAGAAATATAACAAAAATATCTAAAGGAGAGACAAGATTCAGCACCACGATATCTCCCTCTGATGGCTTGTTTGCATTCAGTTCCTTCGCATTGGATTTGCGCACCCCTTCGACCAGAAAGTCAATATCACCAATTGAGAACAAGATTTTGAAAATGAAATTAGTGGCTATCTTCGGCGCCATTGATGCAAGCAAATACAAGACAACAAAAGCGGGCCATTTGAGTGCAAGAATAACCGGGCTTATTGCGTATTTTCTGATGCGAGATTCTTTAAACTCCGCCGGATAGAACGGGGAAATGCCCGTGCCTTTGTCCCTCCAATTGCTGAATTTTTCCATTGACTAGTAATGATGCTTTCGAGTTAAAAATGATTTTCTCGTGGCGCGTATGAACTGTACGTAAATTTATCAATGATCTGGGCACGACATGTGAATCAGCAAAAGCCATTTCGTCAAAACATGTGTGCTTTGAATTCTTTATATAAAGGAATCTACAATCAGCGGTCTAATAAATACATTTCTTTGTGACAATGAAATTTTATTTACGAATCAAACACAGTGCTTGTCTCTCTTATTGAATGTCGAGATGAAAAATTCGAAAATCTAGTAGAAATTGCCTAAGGTTGGCATTCCAAAATGATCTTGAAACCGATGGGTTGATCTTGAAGAAGAGTAAGGTATATCTCAACCGAGTCAGTGTTTTACCCGCCTAAAGAAATCGTAGTAAATATACCTATCACTCTTAACTCTATTGATCGTGGTTATTCTCGTCCTTAGTTAGCAAAATACTTTATTTATCAGACGAAAAAGTTATCAATTGAAACACGTTAAAGCTGAAAACCCCTAGATTTATTTCCAGGTCTTATTCGGAACTGAAATCAATGGTGTTATAATTGCATTTCGAACCAGACAAGGAGAAGAAGTGTCCCAAATTTTATGTGAAAGTAAGGAGCAGGGTGAAACAAAGCGAGAACACGAGAATGAAAACAACAATACTATACAATCCAAAACACCGCTTTTCCATATTGATGTTGCTGCAAGAGAAATTAAAGAAACCAGCCTATCTTGTAATGACTTCGAAGAATGACTCAGGGCTCTGTCTCTGTCCATTATGGTACATCTTTATGACCCCAATGTTTTTCGAGGATTGACCTGACCTCAATTACTCTTTATTTTTTGGTTTCGAGAAGGGCATGAAAACTTTGTGTAATATTTTTTTCATTTGTCAGCTTGGGTTTTCTCAATCACAACATTGGTGATTGACTTCACCCTCATAAATATAAGAATGAAGAGTTCTTTTTTACAAAACATGTAGCATTCTTTGCAATTGGAGAGCCCTTAAAGCTTGCTTGCGCTTATTTTATTATAAAGCGATGAATTTGATAGAAAAAAACCACCTTGGTTGTCTTTCTTGGAGTGCTTCATTTTCTTGGCTAAGGTGCATTGTTCGAAAATTCAATGGCTTCTCACTTAATGCTGCGGCATATCTAGGCTTCTTATTTAAATAAGTATTAATATGTGTACTCAAAAAATCAAGTAATGTTTTTTCTTCAACAGGGTTTGGCTCTATGCGTTTTTGCTTCTGCATTTGTCGCTCGCACAATCCAACCAGGTGCTTTCAAGGAGATGGTTAGCTACAAGCGTCCACTTGTCGGCCAGGGCTTGTTGTACGGAAATGCTGACTTATCTGGCTCACCAAGTGTCTTGAGTTCTCCGCAGCAAAAGCATTTGAAAGTAAGAGAAGAAACTCAAACCATGGAGCTGCGAATTGAGGCGGTCCTTGAACAATTGGACACGCTCAACTTGCGGTGGGCCGAAAACAAGGATTACTTTGCCAAACTTCTACGATTGGCAGCAGACAGAGAAATGCACCTACCTATAGGAGTGTTCCATCGAACAATGAGTGATGTTAGAGGCTCCATTGGCTTACTCCCAAAGAAAAGAGATCTGCATCTTCCGGCAAATAGACGTGCTGCCGGTGAAAATTTTGGATTAATCGAAGACTATGGTGATGGTTATATTATATTAAGTCTCATAAGCGGCAATAGTGACTCGCTTCCTAAACACAAGGATAGTAGTGAATTGTGTGGGAGAGTGAACAAAAAAGTCATTAGCTCACACTTTAGTGTGGAAAACAAGGCATGGTTCACCTCGGGAACGTTTGCTGATTTTGTTTGGCAGAGCGCACAAGCTGAAGTCTCGGGATCAGGATGTTTTTCAATGCTTCAAGCATCAGTTAGCGCAGAACGTCGCATTCATATCATTAATCTTGGTATGTCTTGGGCCGGCTTGTTTCGAGACGGAGCTCTTATTAAACAAACAAAACCCCAATTACATTCCGATGGATCACAATTTGAGATTTGCAGCCCAGTTGAACCGGGTCAGAAGGACCATATGGGGAATGGGCTTAGATATACTTGGGAAGCAAAAAGTGATGATATATTTGTTGTTGTTTCAAGAGGAGTGCGTGAGCTTTTACTGCCAGAACAGATACTGGACTCCTTTACTTTAATCAAGCGTCTCGGTCCCGAGGCGGAAGAATTCATGAAGAATGACGATGTGGACCTATATGGCATGGGAATCGTGAAGGCAGCCAGAATTGCCTCAGATAATAAGCCTCAACTCGACATGCTAGCCATGGTAGTACAGCTTGATTAGACGCTTTAGTCGAATGAAAAAAAAAAAGCAATCGCAACTATTTAAAGGCTGTATCATCCGTTGAACTCATTTTCGATTAGATATTCACCGGATAATAAGTCGCAGCGCACCATTTCTTTTCAACGCAATAAACAAGAGTAGTATGAGCTTTTATTAAGATAGCACAAACAAGAAACGTGATCTCAGGTGTAGTTATTGCTCACGAAATTGACTATGCCATGCCATTATGCTCAAGCCAAACTAGCTCAGAAAACTATTTATCGAACACTATTATACATAAAGGGTGACAACGATTTCAAACAAATAGCAATCGCTGCTGAGCCCCGTTTCGGTACGTAGTTCGACGCACAAAGCGGAATTATATACATACGATACCCGATTATTGACATGGCATAAAGCTTGCTGAAACAGAAACACAAGACTACATAATGAATATGGTAAGCAAATATATCTTAACATTATATTGACCACATACTAATATACACAACAACAAGGCGACCGTTACGCCATTGTGTCAATTATAATATAGGAACGAGGAAAAATCAATTCTCTCAAGCGCCCATTTACAATTCCTGAGAAGCCTTGGCGGCAGCCTTCTTGGCTGGCAACAAAGACTGGTGGATGTTTGGCAAGACACCACCCTGGGCAATAGTGACGTGGCCCAACAACTTGTTCAACTCCTCATCGTTTCTGATGGCCAATTGCAAGTGTCTTGGGATGATTCTGGACTTCTTGTTGTCTCTGGCGGCGTTACCGGCCAACTCCAAGATTTCAGCGGCCAAGTACTCCAACACAGAGGTCAAGTAGACTGGGGCGCCGGAACCGACTCTTTGGGCGTAGTTTCCCTTTCTCAACAATCTGTGGACTCTTCCGACTGGGAAGGTCAATCCAGCCTTGGAGGATCTGGAAGTGGATGCTTTTTCAGTGGAACCTGCTTTACCTTTACCGCCGGACATTATGTGATAGTTATTTGTTTATTATAAGTTAATAGTTGAGGAATTTTTTGGGGTGAATTGGGAGCAGCGGTTCGGTTTTATATAAGTTTTTTCCCTGCCGAGCAGGTGGTGCGCGTGCCTCTCCACGGAAGCATTGGCGTGCTCCCCCCTCCCCTGCACTCTGTGAGCGCGGTGCTCTTCACGCATTCTCCAGACTCTCCGCGCCGCGAGTCCCATACTTACGCGCGCCCATGAGTGTACTGATTGTTACGCACTCGCACAAGTACTTTCCAGCACACTTTCACTGGCCGGTCAAATCGGGTGCACGAGATTTGCACCAGCAAAGCCAGACAGCATCTGCATCAGCAATCTTCAGCATTAGGGAGAGGCGTGCCAAAAAGTCCAATGGTCTTACAGCTAACGAGAAGCCCGCCATGGATCGCTTGAGAGTGCATGCAACCATTTTGCCCCGGCAACTCTGGCGTATTTTGCAACTGCAATCTGGAGCCGCACGCCGGCACGTTTGCAGCGTGTATCTGTCCAGCGTTGGTTGTTTTCTGATTTGTTATTTTATTTTTTTTATTTTATTTTATTTTATTTAATTTGTTATCATTTTTGCGCTGGAATTTCTGCGTACACGCCGGCACGTCCAACCGCGGCGTGCAATCCCATCACGGCGCGCATCCCATCACTAGGGCGAGGACGTGTTGTTTGAATCGCGGGCAAGAAATCGCGGGGCCCAGTGCGGTGGGCCGCTGGGAGAGAGCGAGAAGTGTGCTGAATTGTACACCGTGACGTGTGCATCTGAGCACGCGACCGAGTGTTTGTTTGGGAGAGCCCGCGGCGCCTGTGCACCAAATTCGTGAGCGCGCGCACGGGTTTCTCTCGCGCACCGCGAATCCGCCCTGCACGCCCTCTTGTGGCCCTCAGTATATAACTTGAGGCGAATCCCCGAGGCTACGGGATCTACTTCAGTTTTCACACAACTACTTTATTAATCTATAATCATCAACAATGGCCCCAAAAGCAGAGAAGAAACCAGCCTCCAAGGCCCCAGCTGAGAAGAAGCCCGCTGCCAAGAAGACCGCCTCTTCTGGTGAGCCAAAGAAGAAGACCAAGACCAGAAAGGAGACCTACTCTTCTTACATCTACAAGGTCTTGAAGCAAACTCACCCAGACACTGGTATTTCCCAGAAGGCCATGTCCATCATGAACTCTTTCGTGAACGACATCTTCGAGAGAATCGCCACCGAGGCCTCTAAGTTGGCTGCCTACAACAAGAAGTCTACCATTTCTGCCAGAGAAATCCAAACCGCCGTTAGATTGATCTTGCCTGGTGAGTTGGCCAAGCACGCTGTCTCTGAAGGTACTAGAGCTGTCACCAAGTACTCTTCTGCTGCTAACTAATCATGATGTTGAGTTATGTCCGAGTGATTAGGAAAATCAAAACACTGCGTGTTTGTTGATGTCTGGTCACTCAATTCTTTCAGTACACTGAAGTCAAGGATTGACTAGTGTAATGTGTATTTGTATATTAGTAATGGAACTTATTATTGTATTTTTCCAATCTTCATTGCTTCGCGTTGCCTCTATGTTTCCTTGACAGTGCTGCTTCAATCAAGCTTCCGTAAAAAGAGTGTACAGCAAAGCACCATTGTTATATTGCGTAAGTTTCGCTTGGCACTTTCTCATGCAAGTGAGTCTATTAATTGCTTGTTTATTAAAGCGATAGCTGCAAAGATATATGTGAGGGCCTTATCGTGTCTGTTCAGAAGCACCACATATTAAGCTCATGAACATTACGCATATACAACAGCACCAGAAATTAAATAAATGATGGAGCCAGAATGTATGCCGCGTTCCATAGACAATGCTGTAGACCCCCAAGTAAGCAAGAGTCGCAAATGATAGCTTGTTGGCCCAGCTGTCTCTGGTTTTTTCACTTGCGTCACTTCCAAGGGGTAGAGAATTCCCGAAATAGCTGCAAATCTCAACCATCATAAGAATCGGAGCAACTGCAAGAAAATTGTGATGCGACGAGAAGGGTGTGGCCCAACTGACATTAAGATTGTGAACGAAAACAATCAAGACTGGTATATTTATTGGTAAGACCCATGCCATCATCATCAAAATGCTGATGTTGAAATTCCAACATGATTTTGAAGGTTTACCGAGTAGAATCTTGATGCACGTTGTGGTATGAATGACGAACGAAATAACGTATGCAAACTGATACGGTATGTGAAAAGGAATGAGAATAAGAAGAAGCGCGGATACAATCACTTTCTTTCCATAGCTTTTTTCCGGTGTTACGGGCTCTGTTTTTTCAAAGTAGTTTTTGGGGAGATACACTCTCAATCTCGTTGATACGCTTGCTAGTTTCGCGATGATAATGCCCAGAATTGTGAGTAAATGGTAAACGATCAAGTTGATTCCAATTGCCATAGCGAAGAATAAAGGTCCAATGAAAGCCAAACAATTTTCCTCCAAGCCAAGATAAAAAGAATTTAATTTGTAGTCTCCAGCCAAGCTCAAATTGATCTCGTTTGGGTCTTGGAGAACAACAGGATCAATCATGTTCAACACATACTGCACTACTCGTACTTTTGTAATGGGAGACAAAAGCCACAATATTATTGTGACAGGAACAAAAATATTCAAGCTGCAAACCTTGGAAAGCCCATAAATATAGTCGGGAAATAGACCAGAGGCATTGTACTTGCGAAACTGAAGGATCATTGCGAACGCAGTGACGGCAATGCAATGTGAAACAACCGCAAGACGGTAGCGCATAACAAGTAGCCTGAGACTGCGAATCCAATCCACTGATAGAAAAAGTTCAATGGCAGCGACGTTCTCGTCCGACCAGCCACCTTGTGGATCGGACCATAGTTGCAAGTTCAAACCCTGTCCAGATTTGTGGCTCGTGAAGGGAGTGTATGGCGCCACTCCATGCATGCTTATCAGAAACTTTGAGTGGCCCCTCAACTTAATAATCCACTTAGTTTCGTGAGGATCTTCCACCCACTGACGTATAAATGGCTCAAAGAGGTCACCACTGCTTTCTTTTAGCGTAACCTCGTATGCCAATAAGCTAGACCAAGCCGCAGGAACGTTGAAATTGACCGCAAGTGGGCGATTTGCTAGCAAAGATACTTCTGCGCCTCTGGTGATGAGAGAAAACATGTCACCGCGTATAACATGTTCGGAAACTGCGCTCTCGCTGGTCTGGGCAACCATAAACCCTTCATCTAGGCTTGCCTTGACACGATTATGAACAATCAAGAAAGTCTCAAAATCTCTTAGTCCATCATTTTTGAGGTATACAGCCCAGAAAGGCGACGCTTCTCCGTCGAGAGCTGAGTCTTCGAGCCTAGCAACATCCATAGAAGACTTCGGGATTTGGTTGTAGTCAGAAGACATGCTGACGCAGAATATCTCCATGAACTCCTTTGTATTTTGACTAGTAATGTCAAGAAACTGCTCAGCTTCGCCGTTCTTTTTGCACAAAAACACGCTGTAGGGCTCCAGGTTCAATTGCGTGAGTGGATCTTCATCTGAGACGGCTTTGTCGGTTAATATCAGGATAGTCGAGTCACTTGAAAGAGGTAAAAGATTCAATGTGATATCTCTTGTAGCATCAGCATGCTCTGAAGATTTCCAAATCTCATTGGCCCCGCTATAAAGTACAGCATCTTGAACATCGAACTTGATCTTGATGTAATCTTTCGCTTTTGAGTCGCTCACCCTCATAATGGGGTCTTTTCGCGCAGTTTCTTCGAACCCTGTAAGGAAATTTTTCTTGAATATAGACATCTGCGTCGGAAGAGGGTACACTCTCTGCGGAGAAGAAAAGTCAACAATTTCTAGGAGCGCTTTCAGAACACAGCGTCGAAGTTGACGACACCATACTATGGCTAAGTGGTCCATTGGTGTCCAAACCCCCGGTATTCCCGTAGTATATGCGGTGATTCCATTTGAGGGTGGAACCAAGAAGCCAAGCGTGGTATAATCCGCGGGCAAAATGGAGTCGGTTATACCGCCTGTAATAGACACTACCGAGATATCTCTGAGCCTGGAATACGCCTCCAATACTCTATTGTAGCGTGTGCTACTTGAGCTATTACAGAAAGCATCGTGCCAGAAACGGTCAGCAGCCAGGTATATTTTAAGAATATCACCATCAAACGTCAACGGTGCAACTGAGTGCGGTGACGCAAGTGTCACTATAGTGCTAATGCATCCAGGTGTATGCGAAGGCAAAGTTGGCATGACTCGCGCCACAATACCACCCATTGAATGGGCTAGTATCATCACCGATGAAGGTGCGTTTTTGGTGTGCGCGTACAACAGCAATATAAAACGTACTGCCTCATTCAAGTATTCTGCCTGGTCAAGTAATGTACGGCCATGAAACGCAGTGAAGTCCTCATTAAAGTCTGCCGCAAAAAAATCGAGATTCAGACCGTGCTCGTTGCGCACGACATTGATGTTTTCGTCATAATAAAGACCCGAGCACTCTGCAGCGATAGACCTCACCTGTCTGTAAGACCCTGCGTTCCCCGGTATGAAAAGAACTGGTGTTCCATCAAGACTTTCGAATCCTTCGCCTATGGCAGACGGCACCATATCTTTGCCCTGCTCTCTGTAGAGGTAAAGTGAGTACTTGGACGCGTATTTTGTGTGCGATTCGTCAAACGACCGGATCCGCGCGTACGAAGGATACATGTAGACTGACTTGCATGATTCGGTATCGAAAGCTTCCTTGAACCCCTGGCGGTACAAATGGGCTGTGAGAAGGAAGAGCGTAAGCCCGAAGAGGGCAATTGGGTAGAGCGGCTTTCGTAGGCTTTCACCGCGTATCATGAATGCTGGTTTGTTTATTCCCTGACTTCTCAACTCTTTACAGAAAGTTCAATAGGTGTATATGACGTGTTGCTGTGATTTTGCAAGAATTCCCGGTGGTGCTTTCGCTGTTATATTTGTTGTAGAGAGGTTGTTGATATGGTATGTGTCCAAGATGCCGCGCTGGAGCCAGCGAAACCGCGGTTTGCAGCTGAGTGAGATTGCAAGATCTCCATCTAATCAGGAGAGATGCAGCGCTGAATACAGCGGAAAGGAGCTGAGCTCAGCGATGCTAACGAGAAAAAGAATTGGCTACTAAAGCTGGTGCTAAGAACTTTCAAATCATCGTTTCACGGTGTGATCTAGAACCAAGTCTCAGGCTCGGCTGAGTAGCAGATAAATTTTTGAGATCCCGCGAAGGAAAAGTAAGTAGACTAGACTAGAGGGAGTTGTGTGAACACTTCACAGGTGCCCAGCGAAAGGTCGAGCAAGTTTTGACTGACTGACATTGGTTTTCATTAGCTTTTCTACTTAATACGAAATCAATACCGCACAGGAGAAAAAAAAACTAAACATAATCTCGAAAACTCTCGAACGGAAACGACACCATGTGTCAAAGGCACATGATTCCGATATCATTGAAATAATCGTGGGTCATGGAAGGTTACCAGGCCCACAAGAGGAAAAAGAAAGGATGTTTTTCGACTTCTACATTGAAGCCGATAGTTCAAAATGACTATTGTTCAAGATGACTCAGAAATCGCAAGCTTCTCCCCTTTAGACGGTTTCCAGTCGCGGCTCCACAACTTCCGTTTGGTTGCTTATAGAGTTGCTTGCGATCACCCGTACACAAATATCTTTTCTCAACCCTCCTCCTTCTTTGCTCAACTCTACCAACTCTTCCAACTCCTGTTTCGAGAACTGGCCGTCTATGGGAATTTTTCCAGTGGGTACCTTGAACCCGTCCTGGTCATAATCATCAAAACCATCCGCTTCTTCATCTTCGGGATTTCCACACAGCTCAAGGGGAGTTCTTCCTTGATGAATATCGCGGTCCACTAAGTTCTGTAGCTTTTTTAGAGTGGCTTGTCTTATTCCACTACTCATTTCCCTTGTGTCTGGCTGCGCCAGGATCGCAATTTTATTTTCCTTCATGTTTATGATAATGATTATGTTGTGGTTTTTGAGTGCTTCGAAATAGTGAGATAAAAATCTTGTAAAGTTCCTTCGAATCTCTTTTTTTGCAAGCTCTGTATGTATGTATGCAGATATATGTATATATACATAATGCAAATGCCATCATGGCTGTGCCTTTAATTAGCAAGTATCATCATCTGCTGTATGCCCTACCCGTCAAGAGTGATATCACACTGAGTGCTTCGCGGGGATAGACTGTATGAAAGAGACCAATCGGCTGCGAGCAACGCCTTCACCCATCCGTCTCCACATCCATTTTGAGCCCTAGTCTTCCCTGCCATTCTAACTATTGCTACCCCTAGGTTTCGTGTCTCAAAATGCTCGGTTTCGCGGCTAAGCGTTTCATTCTAGGCGCACAATCTGCGAAAAAGACAATAGACACAATGTAGAACAAGTTTCTCCATTTCCAACAACTGTACAAGATGTAGAGTAAAGATATTTATTAGACACTTCCCCGAAAAATCGTATTTTTATTAAGCAAACAAGACTTTTACCCTGGGAATGGAAAATTCAAGCGCGCACGGCGTGAGGAAGCCCTAGCCTGCTCCTGATCCCAAGGCAAATGAAAGAAACCAACAACAAGCCAGTTCCGACCCACATGACTATAAACATGTTCCTTCCCAAGGCTGCACTGAAACCAGATTTGACGAACTCGTGCACTCCCATTGCGTGGGCCACTGTGTCGAGAACACAGGCCGTGGTTGCGAAAAGAAACGCCATGAACAGCACCGTTGTCGCTGGCGAACCTGAACGCAGGCGCATTGAGTATTTAGGCACGAGCACCAGGAGGGCCGCAAGCACGGAGAACAAAAGCGCAACGATGAAAAATCCGTATGCTATCCTCAGCAAGTAATAGTAGGTGTTTCTATTTGTCGTAAACTCCAGCGGAAGATTAGTAAATGAAAAATTGTCGGCCGGTGAATACGGGTATGCGGGCACCGGTGACGAGCACAGGTACTCGTTGTTGTCGCTTACCTGGCAAAGTCCGTACATAGTCCATCTATAAGTGCCCTCTAGCTCTGAAAAATAGAATCTGCGAATGATTCTGCTAGTGCTGGACCCGCTGATATTGACGAAAATCATTGAAACCACCGCACCGGTGGCGCATAGAAATGCGACTATGGAGAGGAGTATTCTGAGCATGAGGCGGAATTTATTGTTGGTGTGACTTATGCTTCCAGGCTTCTGTCACTGGATAGGTCTGTTTCAAGGTTCGCCTCCAGTGCGGTATGGAGTAGCCGCGTACTTATAAATTCCAACTGCAAGTAATCTGCTATGTTTGGCATATTACATTCTAGGATAACAATAGAACTTGCGCCGCGCCTCTTACGTAAATGTCATGTCCATGCGCATCGCCTACAGGGCTGTGCAACTTGAGGCTCGCGGATTAAAAGATGCCCCCAGAACAATACCAGGCAATTCCTGTGATATTCATCAGTTATATGACTGGCTTCATGTGCTGGGAAACCAAAAGCTACCATCCATTCCGCTTTCTAATTCGTCCTAAATTCTTCTGTGTACATGACCTTGATACAACAGGTCATCCTGATGCCAAGCCTTGAGGAACTTCCCGCGCCTTATTATCGTGACCCCAAACATCATGAGGCAAATGAGATGAAGAATCATGATGTTAGGAGGAACTTCAGTCACTAGAAGCTAAATGGTTCATTTGCAAGTAAGATAGATAAACCCAAGAAGCGGGATGTCTCCTCGCCCATAGACCAAGCAATTGTACAATTGCACTCAGCCATACTCTAAAAAAAATTGGAAACGACAGTAAATATTTGTGGAAATAATCATGCTATCGCATTGTTTGTCAAATAATGAAGTTTAAAACGCAAATAAAAAATACTTGCACAAGTCAAAATTAGCAACCGTGTTTATAATAAGAGATTTCTTTCCATGAGAAATCTACGAAATAAAATGAAATTGAGCTTCAACTGAATTGTCATTGAAAAGGCGTAAATATATTTTAATTTTCATGGCGGCCTTTGCTTTTCGCGCCCGTACTTCACTATATTTAGTAGGGGAATTAGGAGCGTTGCACAAGGTGCACGCCATAAATACGTGTTGCTAGATTTTCTGGTCCATATTAAGCCAAACACCACAATGACAGTTCAAAAAATAGCCTTGTTGAATCTTGATCTAGCTGCCCATAAAATGTGAAGCGTTGGGCGAAACTTTGCGGACTCTACAACCAAGAGCTAGGTGTTTGCGGTCACGGTTTTGAATACGGCCTTACCAAATTCCAAAAGGACAAAAACGTCTCTTTGTATCCGATTTGAGTTTGCTAATTCGAAGGAGGCGAGTTATAGCATCAACGAGATATTGTTCGTCTTTGCTACACTGCTAGACTTCCTCAAGTTGAGTAGGACTATAGTAGCATTTGGCAGAGGACTGTGGAGCTTTGTGCTTTAGAAATCTCAGACAGATAAACAATATGGGAAGTGATATTTTATGCAAATGAGTTCGAATGATTTGAAACAGGTGTACGTCTCTGTTTCTGAAGGACAAAATTCTTCGCCTCTACATTGAACCAGCAATTTCACATACAACACTGGTCTCAAGTGTCATCATCAGTATTTCCAACAAAACCTAGAGCTTACTAAGAAAAAGCCGACGATTTCAAAATAAGTGATATTAAAGTTGAGGGTCAGAACTAATGTGAGTTTTGGAACCCGTCAAAAGCCTTGTAGTTTAGGCGCATTCGCAAGCTCCCATTCCAAGCCGCGCGCACCGCCTGCGCATTGATCTCCATAAATAAACATACGTATATTGCTTTGGAAACAACAGTTTCTCGAAGCCCACTAAGAAAGCACAAGATGACAGAAAGCACAACCGAAGATCTTGCTACACAAGTACAGCAGCTTACAGAGCTTGTACAGAAACAGGGCAAGGTTATTGCACAGACAGGAAAACAGCTCATGGAGATGCAGATATCGAGCGTAAAGGCAAAGATGGCACTGGCAGACCCATCTTTGCAACCAAAGATCAACGTGGAGGACTTTGCCACGAATGAAGATATCGTTCAGCTCGTGTGTGAGTTACAGGGTCAGCTCGATTTCATGGAGGAGAGATCAATTGCAAGGGCCCTTAACTCACATCTTACTAAAACAAGCTCCGACACAGAGAAATTATCCCCTTTATGCAACAGAGATGGAACCCCTGCGCCCGAGTACTTCCCAAAGACAGTGGGAGAGCTAATCGAAATTGATGCCGCGGACCTACTTCGCTTATGTGAATTTTACGAGTTGATGGTAGAGAATGAGGCAGATCCAGAGATGGAGTCGATTTTGAAAGCAGACACATTGACCGCAGATGATGCTCAGAAGATCATGAAAAATGCTCTGGAGCAAATTCCCTTAGAGCAGAGACTCGAGCAATTGACCACCCAGGATGAAGACGAGCTCTTTGATGAATTGGCCAGGTTCATCGGCGTGAGGATCAGGAGAGGCGCCGAATAAGTGATCGAGATCAGCCACGATAGACTCAGATTTTTTTTAAAAAAAATACAAAGTCAGGCGACGTGCCATGGTTCGACTTTGAAGCTTGCAAATGATATAGCAGGAAATGTATACCATGTCACGTGCGAGTACTGAAACGAGGGCTCACACCCTAGTGCCATAGAGCAATATGCCGGTTTCGCGAGCCAAAAAAAAAAAAAAAAACTTCTCGCACCCACAGGTGAAAATTGAGTGAAGGAAGACTGATCCTAGTGGACCTTATTGCCAAACATCAACAATGGGTAGAGTTATTCGTAACCAGAGAAAGGGTGCTGGCTCCATTTTCACTGCTAACACCAGATTGAGAAATGGTGCCGCCAAGTTGAGAACCTTGGACTACGCTGAACGTCATGGTTACATTCGTGGTGTTGTCAAGCAAATCATCCACGATGCCGGTAGAGGTGCTCCATTGGCCAAGGTTTCTTTCAGAGACCCATACAGATACAAGTTGAGAGAGGAGACCTTCATTGCCAACGAGGGTGTCTACACTGGTCAATTCGTGTACTGTGGTGCCAAGGCTTCCTTGAACGTCGGTAACGTCTTGCCATTGGGCTCTTGTCCCGAGGGTACGATTGTCTCCAACGTCGAGGAGAAGGTTGGTGACAGAGGTGCCTTGGGCAGAACCTCCGGTAACTACATCATCATTATCGGCCACAACCCAGACGAGGGTAAGACCAGAGTCAAGTTGCCATCTGGTGCCAAGAAGATCATCTCTTCCGACGCCAGAGGTGTCATTGGTGTTGTTGCTGGCGGTGGTAGAATCGACAAGCCATTGTTGAAGGCCGGTAGAGCATTCCACAAGTACAAGGTCAAGAGAAACTCGTGGCCAAGAACTAGAGGTGTTGCCATGAACCCAGTTGATCACCCTCACGGTGGTGGTAACCATCAACATATTGGTAAGGCTTCTACCATCTCCAGAAACGCTGTGCCAGGTCAAAAGGCTGGTTTGATTGCTGCCAGAAGAACTGGTTTGTTGAGAGGTACTCAAAAGACCTCCGACTAAGCGAGTTGCTGATTGAAATGTATAAATAGTAATGATGCAAAAAAAAAGTAATCGAATGTGTTGTTTTTATTGGGCCATTCGTGGCACAGGTAGAATTTTCTTGAAAGCTTTAGTATGAGCTAACGTATGCGTTGTGAGCTCAACCGTTTTGCTAGTTCTGTATTCACCGAGCTACTTACCGGCGCCTTCACTATCGACGTGGGATTCCAGGCCCCTACGTATCCTGTGCCTTTCCAGCTTTCGCCTCGGATGCACAATCAGGCCTCTCTTCCAAGCCACCACTCCCTTCGTGGATTGCCTTCTTTGACGCATTCTCTTGTTCAAAGCTTTGCATAGTTGGATCCGTAGACTCATCTTTACGGTTTTCAATTTCATCTGGTGAAGCTTCGTCGGCAAAAGCTCCTTTTATTTCACACTCTTCCTCAGCATCAACATTAACTTCAGCCGCCTCTGCCTTTTTGATTTTCTTTGTTTCCGCATCTTCCTGATCATTGATCGCGTCAACCAAGTTTTCACACTGCTCTTTTTTAACTTTAGCATCAGTCCCTCGATCTTCATTCAAATAAGCTCTCATAACAATGATTGGATTCCCGCAACATCTTTCACCCGTGCAGCTACTGATAACTTCTTCTAAAGTTTTTTTCTCAGGAAGATCGAGCGTTATTATTGCGTTGTGTGAGCGGTGCTTCAAGCCTTTGATCCAGCCTCTGGGCTTAAATATATTAATTTCTCTGGGATTGTAGTCTTCGAATATAGCTTTGAGATCCCCCTCACACGTCTTTGCTTTCAATCCTTTCACGAAAACGCTATCTTCAGAATATTTCCTTTCAACTGAGGAGTTCACCACTTTAACGCTGCAATTCTCTTTGTCATTATCTTTGAACTCTTCACTTCCTTTCTTTGACAATCTTTTGATGGATTGTACACTCGAGAGACGAACAGGTTTTGAAGTAGGGGTGTATGGTACATGAAGTTTGATCTTAAGTTTCCTATCCTTGAACAGCTTGCCTTCAAATTCTTTGATAAATCCTTCGGCATCTTCTGCTGTTGGAAGATCAGCATAAGCAATACCCAAAGGTTTGAACTTCAGACTACCGAATCCCACAAAGTAGTTTGGAATAAACACATTGGTTCTGCATTAGATTAGTAATCCGGGGATTGTACGACAATTGTGTGCTATCACCAATATGTTTGCGTTTGATATACATACGCTTTAGTTTCGACCAAGTATTCCCTTAGCTCATCTTCGGTGGTGTGGTAGTTGAGGTTGGAAATATAGACTTTACTTTGAGTCGTCATTTGGTCTCAAATTGAAGTCGTGGTTGTTGTTTGTTTGGAGCCAGTGTGCTATTTCTCGAAAAAAAAACTCTAAATGTTGCTTTATCGCTTTGTGAACTTATTTCTGAGATCCCCAAAGTGTGCGTATCTAAAATTTCCCCCGAAATAATGGGACCTCTCTTATATATGGTGCTGACGCCTTTTTTTGCAGCCTCACGCTTTTGTAGACAATGCCGCATAAGCCATTGCCGCGTTGCAAATGTCATTTTGAAAACTAGCGACATGTCATCTACCATTGAGTGTCGATGGTATACTCAAATTGTTTTTTTTTCAATTCGGAGCCTGCGATAAACTCAGATCTTTTAGTGGATCATGGCGTCATGTTTTCTGTTTTTTGTAGACTATCCTGTATATCCTTTGCAGGCAGCAAATATTGCGGCACGGTGCCTCGGGACTTAACTATTTTGGTTTCGAGACTACACCGAATACCGCAGTTTCTTATACTCTGTTTTAATAACCAAATTTAACCTTATTTGTTATTCAACAGCTTCTCGCATTTATGTTTAGAATGCTTGCGAGAGTATGGTGAGAGTATTCTCATGAAGCACACGCTAGTCGCGACTGAGTAGGGGTGTGTCACAAAGAATTCAAGAGGACGAAATTTAGCCTGCTATACACAATTTCCGGCCCTCCTGCGAAATTCAAAGGACTCTAGCGAGCAGCACTTGAGGTTATCGATAGATTGGTAGAATCTTCAGTGTGATCGCGGGAACACGAGCCCATCGCTAAAAAGAATGCCCAAATCATATTATACACGGCTAGTGGTTCTATCAACAGCTGGTTCACCAAGCTAGCCTGGCTACAAAATTATTCATAGAGATGGAAAAATCTCTACATTGAAACTCGGGGTTAAAGTAACATTCAAAGCTTAAGATTCAAATACACACGTGGCTACGGAACAATTAGTTTCCACCTCTGCCCTCAGCGACGGCCTTGGCGGTACCTTGCAAGGCGTATCTGTGGTTTCTTCTGAACTTGGCGTCAACGTTCTTCAACGTTCTGTATCTGTAAGTCTTAGGCTTCTTGATACCGTTCTTGTGGGCCTTCTTGTTCTGGTTGTGGTTGGTATGGTTCTTGGACTTGGACATTGTTACTGATGGGTTAGTATACGAATAAAGCGAGTGAGTTGCTTGCTGGAATATGCCGTTTCAAGGTCATCACCATATCTGAACCAAACAACGATGCTGTGTAGTTCTCTGAAACAACATTCGTGGCTGACGGGAAATAAACCAGTCTATTTGATCTTTGGAGCAAATTCAATACACCCTAGCTCCTTGAACAATAGGTCCTTCTAACATCATAAGAGCGCATGTATTTTCAATCAACAATGGTATGCGATTCCGATGAAATCAGCACCCCTGGCAAGCATGTCGGTTCGGACATACCTTTGGTCTATAGTGTGGAAGAATAACAGACTCAGCGCCTGTGAATTTTTCTGAGCGCACCCAGTGTGCGGACGCAAAATTTTAGGGTCGCGCGCACGACCAGCAGTCACAGCACGCACGTGATGCAAAAAGTGCCATGTGAGTGCAGCTAGCATATGTGTCATTAGCACAAGGTATCACCTATGGGGACTCAAATCTCCAAGGCTCACGAATTTGCTAATGATATGCTTTGGCGTATGAATCATTACACTGTTATTAGAACGACCGATCATGCTGAAATGAGGCATCGCGGTTGATCGATGAGGCTATGCGCGAAACAATTATTGACCATCAACAACAGCGCGTCGCAACTTGTGAGACCCTCCCAATGATATATTTGCCAGATCAAAAGGGCATGTGTTTTTCAGCTAAAGAAATACAGTTTGCGAGAGACACCATCATATGGCCAGGATAAAGAGCACATCCGAATATGCTCAGTCTTTTTGACGTGTCTCTCCGCAACTAAACACTTTATAAAGAGACACTTGTATACACCGCGTAGACTACGTATAGGACACAATACTAAAGACAGGTTTTGATTAAATTTAAGATATTTCAGTGATACAAAAGAGAGGAAAGCTGCAGAAAAACACATCTAAGCTTGTGTGGTGACGACATCCATCTGCTTGGCCTTCTTGACGGCCTTGTCGTTGTGCTTCTTACCCATGACACCACCACCCCAGTGCTTTCTGGAGTCCTCGTACTTCTCGATGAAGTTGGCGTTGATTGTGGAAACCAACTTCGCTAAGTCAGCCTCGTCAGCAGCGGCAACCTCGGTCAATGCAGCGACAGAAGAGGTCTTCTTGTGGACCAAAGTTCCCAATCTAGCCTTGCCCTTGACAATGGCGTATGGGACACCCATCTTTCTGCACAAAGCTGGCAAAAATATGACCAACTCGATTGGGTCAACGTCGTTGGCAATCAAGACCAACTTGGCCTTCTTGTTTTCGATGAGAGAGACAACGTGGTTCAAACCGTACTTGACGACAACCGGCTTGGCAGAGACGTCAAAAGCCTTCTTGCCCTCAGCAATGGCAGCGGCCTCCTTGGTCAATCTGTCCTTCTTCTCAGTGGCGGTCTCTGGTCTGTACTTGTTGAACAACTTGAAAGTCTGGGTGGCAGTGTTCTTGTCCAAGACGTTCTGGAACTGGGCAATTGCAGGAGGGACCTTCAATCTCATGCTCAAGATCTTCTTCTGTCTCTGCAATCTGACGTATTGAGGCCATTTGACAAATCTGGTCAAGTTTCTCTTTGGCTGGAGGCTCTGACCGATACCAAAGTTCTTTGGGGTAGCCTCAAAAAGAGGGTTCTTGGCAGGCTTGGCAGTTTGGCTCTTACCGGCCAAGGGGGCTGGGGCAACTTTCTTGGAGGCGGGCTGTGTCATTGAGTTAGTTTTTTTATGTTCAAACTTGAATCTGCAAAAAACTTCACTCTACAGTATCACTATGATACTCAGCCTATGCCCCAAGAAGCGCATGCGCATTCTTGGTCACTAGATAAATGTTACATTGGAAATGACCCGGTCTGGGACCATCGGACCCGGTTTGAGCACAGCGCAGTAAGAGAGCTCTACTGAAGGTCGCTGGCCTCTGCATGGTAGGTTCCAGAGAAGCACACTGGAGATTTCCTATCAGCACGGAACAAGCCGAGTCCTAGGGCATCTCTCACATTGAAATAGATGTAAAAACGGCATCGCTTCTTGGCACATAATCCGTGAAGAATTGGTGCAAGATGTCTCTATGTTTCAAAACATACCATTGTGTATTGTTTGTGTTGATGAGAAAAAAGTGTAGGTTGGAGAAAGAAAAATTTTCAGTGAATGACTGATGGCCTTGAACATCTGGGATGCACGGGTGTATCATGTGTGCAAATTTCGATGATCGAGGACAATGAGGATGGCCATGCGTTTCGCCGAGAGACTTTCGTGATGACGGACTGACAGTTCATTGTCTTTTTTTGTTGGCTGTAAAATTCAAAAAAAATGTTGAATCAACAAGTGTAGTTTGTGTAGATATAAAACGATTTGATATTTCCCACGCGGAGTCGGCAAATGGCGCAATGCGCGGAGTATTTTGGTTTCCAGACATGCGAAGGTATCATTGATGGAAACATCGTTTTTGACTCAACTTCTTCCACATAGTAGCAAAAAAAACGCTAATTTTTTTCTCTAAAAACTGAATATGATACGTTCCGTTGGCTCTGAAGAGGGAGTACATTCTTTTAATAAGACTTGAGCTTTGACTCATCTCTACTTCATTTATGGCGCGACGGTACTTTCTCCAAGCCTTGGTGATTGCGAGAAAACATATCCTTGCAATAAGGTTTGTGCTGACAATTATGTCGCTGATGTTTCATCAAA
The DNA here is from genome assembly GCA_939531405.1 of Metschnikowia zobellii. Lineage (NCBI taxonomy): Eukaryota > Fungi > Ascomycota > Pichiomycetes > Serinales > Metschnikowiaceae > Metschnikowia > Metschnikowia zobellii. The sequence goes on from OW618029.1 coordinate 340,844, forward strand.
GCTTTCCATTGAGTACTTAACGAGCGGCATCTAGAGCTATAAAATGCCATGCGATACTTAACTATCAAATCCTTAACCGTCACGCGGAATTGGCATGCACGGAAATATGATTACTGCACATTGCACACGCGAAGCCGACTCTGACTCTCTTGACCATTCTCAACGTTTTCTTATCTATTACAAGCGGCTCATATATCAATGTTTTCTTTTCTTAGCACCCTTGCAGAGAATCTGGTACCATGGAGGACCACAGTATCTGGTGTGATGGGTCTGACATCGTATGTTTCCGTTCACCCGCTTGAATCTGCTGATAAATGGCAGAGAACACCGTGACTATCTCTTCGTCCGTTTCCTAGCCCCGTACTAACAATACCAGACTAGCGTGCTGGGTCGTTTTGCTCATGCCGCAGCTAATTGAGCAATGGCGAATGAAATCGGCTGACGGGATTGCCATTGGTTTTATCTCCATCTGGTTCTTGGGTGATTTGTTCAATTTGGCAGGTTCTCTTTGGGCCAGGCTCTTGCCCGAGGTCATTTCGATCGCCATATGGTTTTGCATCGCCGACTTTATGATGATTTTTTCTTACTTCTACTACACAAAGATCTATCCCAAACACCACAAAACCAATACTGCAGGTCATGTCGGGGAGCATGCGGGTGCTCCTTTGTTGAGGAGAAGATCTTCTGCACTCACCGACATCGCGCTAGAGCCAGAGGAGTATAGCGTATTCACGAAGTACGTACTTCCTGTTCTCTTTGTTATTTCTGCCGGCTGTTTGGGATATTTTTGTGCCGGTTCTGACTCATCTGCGGGCGATGGAAAAGACACAGACATTCTGATGGGTCCTCAGATCGTTGGTTATCTTTCGGCATTCCTATACTTGGGAGCAAGAATCCCTCAAATAATTCAAAACCACCAGAGACGCTCTGTTGAGGGCTTGAGTTTATTATTTTTCATGTTTTCTACCCTAGGCAATCTTACCTATGCGGGCCAAATACTCTTTTACAGAAGCGACTCAAAATATCTTTTGTTGAACTTAAGCTGGTTGTTGGGTTCTCTCGGAACAATTTTCGAAGACAGTATCATCTTTTTACAGTTTTATATGTACAAGGGCCACCATGAGGCAGTTCACATAGCTTAGGATACTCAACTTAATTGATCTCATCGCAAAACTTTTCAACACTTTACAATACTGTGTCATGTCCGTCAATTTTTTCCCTCCCCCAGTTTGTACTGAACATTTCCATGTCAAGAATTTGTAGAGTATTGGGCTCGAGCAAGGCGGCATCGATACTGGTGTCAAGCACACATCGCTGTGCAACGTCATCTTTTGGCCCAGTCACTGAAGGTTCGCTTGGATGAAGAGATTCCAAATTTGGATTGGGTTGTATACCAGATAAGAACTGCGACGCATACTCCCTTTCTGCTAACGTGTTGAGAATGATCCAGAAATTGTCTGTTTGCAATGTTTTATATAAATCGACTCCTGTCGCATCAGCATCATATCCGCTTGTGATTCTCTGATAGCACTGGTCTTCGAATCCATTTTCGTCGGATATATTGATTGGACAGCTTTCCCGAATACAACTCAAGAGGTCTATTGTTTGTTCGTTCGTGAATGAGTATGCAGCCTGGGCGATTTTTTGTGGATCGACCTTGAAAAATGTTCTGTCGGCGAGAAGCTTGCACCCAAAAGAATTGATCTTGACACATTTCCAGGCGTATAAATAACGCTCGCTAAGAACTTTAAAAAATCTGTGTTGCCTCATAATTATGCTCTGACAAAATTTTAGCAATTCTTTCATCAAAAATATGTCTTTGGATTTGTCGCCCGTATATTTCAGCATAATCAATCCACATCTTAGCGAAATTTCAAGCGCCAGACAAAAAATCAACGAGCTCTGCTTCGCGACTATCATGAGAGGAGACATCATGAAGGCAAAAGAGGCATTGAAATACAGCTCTTGGCAAAATATGAGCTCTGAACTTAAGTACATGAATTCGTTCATGTGAGTAAGAAGTGTTTTTTTGAAAAAAAAGAAACTCAATCTTTGGTCCCCCTTGTACAAGTAGTAAAGGTAAAGAAAGTAGTTCACAAACGAGATAAATAATCGTAGACTGAGAAGGGCCTTAAACTGAGCAATATAGATAACTCCGGTATCTGACCCCGACTTGTGCTGGATGAAAAAATCATCGATGACTCCAAGATTTTCCTTTACCCGGATCTCGAACTCGTTAAGAGTGGTTATCAAATTTGTACTGTGAATCGGCAGAACCGCGTCAATAGTCAAATCAAGAATTGCGTTTCCCTGACTGTAAATTGCGTGGATTTTTCGGAGCTGATTTATGGTTTTTTCTTCCAAAAATAAATCGCTGATGTTTGAGGACAGCGAATCGAATGTGGGGAGCCTCGTTTTGTACATGGTCAGAGATATCGTACGAGGCGTGAGAAACAGATACGACATGGAATATTCAATCTGTAGAAGTGTGTACCATAGTTTTCGCCGGAGGTTTCGTTCTTTCAAATCACCAGGAAAATTGACTATTGCATCTGGGTCGCGTTCCAACATCAAGGAAACAGCTAACAGAAGCAAAGAGCTTGCGCCCGAGACGCCATCTATATCACAGTATGCGCTTTCGTTATCTAGCGAATGCATCTTGTAGATGACTTTTAACGTATGCGCTTGAAGAAGAAGAAACAGGGGCTTGAATCGAGATTTGCCTTTCAGCAACATTGATAATGCCAATTCTATCGTGCACTTGGAGACCGGGAAGCGTTTCAAAAAAGCATCACCTACGACCGTATGATCGAGATTATCCTCATTCTTTGCTCGTATATTGGTAAAATAGGAATGGTAGGAGAGTCCCATGATGAACAAGACGATTGAAACTGTAATCACGTCGTCACGTGTCGTTAGATTTGCCGAATGAAAAGTTGCATTGAGACCTGAAAAGTTGAAGAGCCTACTGGCCTGAGCAAAGAGCCACCCTTCATCAATAATTGGATACAAAGGGTAAATTTCTGCGAAAAATCGAGCCAAATATGCCAAGAGTACAGGCTTGGGTGGTATCACTTTGTGAAGGCTTACTTGAAAACCTTCTTGCTCATTGTAGCTGGGCGTGAAAGTAAAGCCTAGTGAACATCCATAAGATGAAAGCTGTGTTTTTGTCATGGCCTCGCTCAAACGATTGTCGGAAAGAAAGAGTGAACCAAAATGTTTGCCTGCAGCTTTTAGAACTTCACTTCGTCTGGTGGGAGCAAGTTGCTGTATGGTCATCAACTTGAGCTCTTTATTGCAAGTATTGTGTTCCCAGTATATCCTGATTGCTGGATCTTGCTGCGATAATTTCACAAAGAACGTTGTTCGCAGTGAGACCTTAAAATTGAGAAATGCATTGGCAAACCTCGACTCGATAAGCACCGGCAGCTCAAGCGCAGATTCAGCCCTGGAAAATTGGATGAGGCTCGAGAGATTCATGTGTAAATTCATAATATCTAAGGATGTCAATGAGGGTTTTTCTCCGATCATGTACATGTTTTTCTTCAGCCGTTTGCTTGTATAGTGCCCAGAGCCGACGCCCAGATCTTGACAGAAGGCAAACATCAGAGATACGGCAGCCTGAAATAAAAGTTGATTTGGTTCTATGTCCATCATATTTGATTCTCCAAGGTAAGCTATTTGACGATTTTTTTTGGCTGAAACAACTTGGCACGTATGAGGATACGCCATGAGGAATTGCTTGGGTAAATTGGGGAGCAGGCTCAATGATTTCTTAATCGATGCAGGTGAAGCTCTATCGATGGGATCCAGTGAGGCAATTGATGTCTCATACAGACATTCATGGGGGCAGAGGGCTTGTACGCATAGGTCGCATGGAAGTTGCCTATTACACTTTGCCTTCTTCCGACGACATCGACGACAGACAACAGTGGGGCGCTTTCTGGACTTTTTGGGCAAAACATCTTTAGACATAGAAAATCGACGGGTTATTCTCAAGTATCTTGTCCACCTTCATACATGATATGACGCTGAAATCTGATGATGAGAGAAGATGCTGTATATGGAGCTCTTCCAACAACACCCGTACACCATATCATTTTGGAGCGACTATGCTTGCTAAAGTGTGCTTTGCATTGTGGGACGTAGTAAGCTGACTTGAAGGCGGCTAAAGTGTAGAGGGTGGAAACAAGCGCTTCATGTTTGGTATTTGACTCAATACAACTATCACGTGATCAACAGTGCGTTTTGTCCTCCTGGGTGATTCACATAGCGAGCAATATATCTCGATGTCGCGCTGGTTTTGACTTGGGCCCTCAATTTACGGAGTATTGTGATTTCAATACGCCAGTAGGCATACCAGATCTTAAGGTCATATTCCTGAAGAAAACCATAAATTTTTTTCTGAGCACATTGATAGGACTTACAAGTATCATGAGAGTCCATAGCCACGTAGTTTGACTTCCATCACGTAGTTATACCTGCTTAGCAAGATGTCGTTGCGAATCATAACTTCCGCAAGCCTTTCTTCTGTCGTTCCAGGGTTTACAGGTATCCAGTTCTCTTTCAGGTCTTCAACCACACTTGACACCAAACTCTTTAGAAAAGAAATTGATGCACCTATATTTTTCTTAAAAGTATTTTCGTCCATTAAATGGGAATTTTCACTGTCCATCATTGCATGTAACCTCATCATCACATCGAGAAGGTGCTGGTGCAAGCGTTCTTCATAAGCTTTTGCCAAGTCCGAAAGTTGCTGTGCTCGTACGAGTTTGGAATCCAACTCAGTATCGTATGATGAAAGATTGTCTAATCTTTCTTGCATTTCTTCCATTCTTTGCGGATGTTTCTGGATCCGATCTTTGACTAAAATATTGGCGAGCTTGAAGTCTGCAAGAACAGCATTTAACAGTGAAATTTCCTCGTTTGTAGACTCGTTCAAGCTTTGGAATACATCAGATGCCAGAGCCTGTTGTGAAACAGCGTCCAGTGTTAATGTAAGCCCCGTAGCTATACCGATCAGATCATTCTTCATGGATTGATAGGGCATCTGTTTGAAGACCTCATGATGTGCTAGAAGGTGTACTTGGCGCATGGTATCAGAACCCCAGTGTTTCCCCAGCGACTCAGACCCACCAGCAACGCTACTTATGGATTCATCATACACCTCGGGACAAGGTCCATATTTCTGCTCGAGCTGTTCTATTGCAGCATCAGCCTGCTGAATGAACTTCTTAGTCCTTGCGATATCTGTAGCCAATTTTCGGCGATAAATTTCCTGCGAGAAGTTTTGAGGTGGCTCCAGTGCTGGACAGGACGCCGACTTCAAGACACGGCTAAGCTTTTGCGCTTTTGACTCCATCAATACTGGCATGACGTACTTATGAGTTGCACGTATAGACAATAAAGTTGAGCGCATACACCCGTGCACCACTTTAAGAGCCCGCTAACCATGAGCAAAAAGACCACCTCGGGTCTGGAAGCTGAAGACACACATTTGGAGGTAGAAACGATGTCGCAGATCTCCCAGACAGCGTTGCAGAATCTTGACGAGACTTCTCGTAAGGAAATCTTGCAGTTCATAGAGTCCGAAAATTCCAAATCTAAGGTGCAAATGTCAATTCACAACTTCACCGACATGTGCTTCAAGAAGTGCAATGAAAATGCGCCAATCACCACGAACACATTAAGCAAGCCCGAGGAACAATGCTTGACCAACTGCTTGAACCGATTCTTGGATACTAACATCAAGGTCGTGCAGGCATTGCAAGGCCAGAAGTGAATGCACCTCGAGGCCTCTCTTGTACATATGAATAGATCACTTTTGTCAATACTCACATAAATTTGGGGCTTGTTCAGATCGAACTGGTTTCGATTTGGAACTATCTAAAAATCTCATGTAGCTCCGGAACCCTTTCGGTAATTTTCTCCCAGTCCTGCTCAAAGTCACTTATCTGAACAGACTCTGCTATTCTTCTTGCGAGTGAAACGTTTTCTCGCAAGATCAGCCTGGTAGCAGATGTGAACCCTCCATAGTTGACCATACGCTTGCCTACAATAGCCCATGCAGCTAATAGGTCGAGTTTATGAGATAGAAGTAGCTGTTTAGGTTCCGAACTTGCATGTTCCTCACATACTGTCAAGAGATCAAAATGAACTCTCATCGCAGCCTCAACCACCAAGCCTCCATCATCGCTTTCAATGAGGTAAGGATTTACCAAAGTCTGGCAAATGATATAGTTCAAACGCGAAAAGCAGGCGAGAACGGAAAGCCGCAATTGCCGCGTGATCAACAGCGATATCTGAGAAAAAAAGAACGCCAACAAGTGATTAGTCGGGGCATTTGTGTTTCTTCCCAGAACGTGCGTGATCAGAGCCAATAAATGTCCATCTAATACCTTCAAATAATCGACGTAAGAGGTATCTTCGCTCATACTCAAAATGGCGAAAAGCGCCGGATACGCTCCATCCTTAAGCAAGCGGAGGGACACTTCTGCAGGCGTGAGCTGAGGCAAATATGTCAAGCATGTTTGAATTGATTCTTCGAAAACCGAGCAGAGTCCTGCGCGGGCCAAGAACCTGCCGTGACCTAAGGCTGCCATTTGTCTCAAGAGAAAGCATCCTTGCGCCCTAAAAAGGGGGTCTGGGTCATCCATAACATTAAGGATGAAAGCAGCACATTTAGAGGCATACTGGCTTGTTTTGTCACATATCAAGAGCATGAGAACCGAGGAAAGGGCAGTTACATTGGTGGAGTTTTTCCATGTCGATCGCTCGTTCTCTTCATTAGCGCTCAGGAATTGGAGACCCAAGGCTGGCCTAGCAACTCTTGTTTTTGTAAACTTGGATCCAGTGTTGCGTTTGGTAGGAGTAGTTGAAAATTTGGGACCAGAAACCGAAAGGAACTTAGGTGATAGAGAGTCAGCAAATGCGGAAAGATAGGGCACACAGCTATCCTTGGGCACAGCCATACATATGTTTGATAGCTGCTCATTACTCCATGGCACGTACGGGTTCATATATAGAGACGTTGCAAACATGAGCTGGAGATTCTGCTCTTCAGTTGCACAATGCTCGAGACACGTGACGGCGATCTCTAGTTGGAGTCGTCTTTTGGCATCTGGCTTTGCAGACTGAAGAAAGTCCCACTGGGACTCGCAGATTCGTAACATGCGACAAACCACCGGTGTGATTTCCAAACTTGTCTCTTCAGGGATTCTGCCGCTTTGCGCTTGTAAGTAGTTCTTCAAAAGCCCCAACAGATTTACCAGGTTCTCATGTAGAAGAGCCTTCGGGGAGGCAGCGCCTGAGTCCGATATAAGGCCCATGTGTAGAATCTTTACTGGCAAGATTTCGCACAGATTTCAACAAGACAAAAGTATCTGAGAGGTCTGAGGATCAAATGTAATACACTGTACCAAGGCTTTAGTGGACCATGTCGAGGCCGCAGTGAAGTTCGCGCAATGATGGCCAGCATGCGCAGGCGATGCAAAGTGTGGAGACGAGAATGTCCGCGACATATATATTTTCCAAGTCTGTAAAATATATCAGCCGTCTACATTGGCGTACTGAGAAACTTCTTAACACAGTCATTGTTGTTGCCTTTGTCAACCGATCACCCCAATTGTTTTTATAATAAAAGAATGATGCTTCGCTGGACCCGGGTGTTATCCACCAAGAGCCTGCCTCTCCGTATATCACCAGAAGTATTACAGGCCATCAACGATAAGGTGCCAGTGGTATCTCTAGAGTCTACAATTATCACACACGGGTTTCCCTACCCGGATAATCTTGCAATGGCACGCGACGTGGAGCAGAAAATCAGAGAGCAAGGATGCGTGCCGGCAACATGTGCATTTCTCAAAGGCGTGCCGCACGTGGGACTCAGTAGTCAACAACTCGAGGGCTTGGCGGAATTGAAAACAGCAAATAAAGTGTCACGACGTGATATTGGGGCCACCATGGCCCAGAAACTTGACGGAGGCACGACTATCGCAGGCACCATGATTTTGTCTCACATGGCCGGCATTCACGTTTTTGCCACGGGTGGTCTCGGTGGCGTTCACAGGGATGGCCATGTCACCATGGATGTGAGCGCTGACTTGACAGAGTTATCACGCACGCCAGTCACTGTTGTGTGTGCTGGCCCCAAGCTGATTTTGGATATCGGGCGAACCATGGAGTTTTTGGAGACTCAAGGCGTATTTGTGGGCACGTATAACGACGACATGCGGGCTCGTGTTGATATACCCGGATTTTTTTGCAGATCACTGGGAGTGAAGTCGCCATACTCTTTCTCCTCTTGGAGTGAGATCGCGACCATCATTCATAATCTGAATACCGCGATGGGCCTCACCTCGGGCAATCTCGTATGTGTGCCACCACCAGTCGAGGCAGCTCTTTCCAGCGACTTTATTGATGAGATTATTGACGCTGCTAATATGGAAGCAGTTGCAAAGGGTGTTCGGGGCAAAGAACTTACGCCCTTTTTGCTCTCGAAAATCGCCACGGAAACTGGCGGCAGGTCGGTGGAGTGCAACAAGCAGTTTGTGATAAACAATGCAGAGGCTGCGTGCTCGATTGCCAAAGAGCTTGGCAAATTGAGGAAAGGTACGAGCCTTGATCTGGTATGTTGAGACTTATTTGGGTTCGCATTATTATTAATTTCGACTCTACTAACGATTCTAGGTCTCTTTTCAGCCAAGCACGGACTTGAAACAACGTCGAAGCAATTTGGATTCACGTCTGGAAAAGCCACAAATGGCGAGCTCCTATAAAACATCCAGTAAAGTTGATACAGTGATCATTGGCCTGGTCGCCTTAGACAATATATGCACTTTACAGCAGGACCCTGTGATGGCTGACTCTAACCCAGGAAATATGGCATCCACTTTGGGTGGCGTCGGCTACAATGTGAGCCTAGCCCACAAGTATGGGCTCCAAAACCAAAATCTCAGGGGACTGTACCGCTTCGTTTCTGCGGTCGGAGATGATATAGCTGGAAAGTCCATACTAGAATCATTTCAAGATCAGACCCAGGATGTTTCTGGAATCAAGCTTTGCGAAGGAGAGTCTACCGCACAATATAGTGCCATCTTAAGTCCCCAAGGGGACTTGGTGATGGCATGTGCAGATATGAAGATATTTGAGAGAGACACCATCGAAGCGCACTTAAGAAGCGAGCTCAAAAGAGCGGAGCCTCGTTTTGTTGTGATAGACTGCAATCTTCTGGCAGCATTACTTGACGCAGTACTAGAAACTACTCAGTCTTTGTCAATAAAACCGACCGTGATCGTTGAGCCCACCTCAAAACCCAAACTGGCAAGATTGAGTCAGATAAACTCCGCTAATTTCCGCGTATTCCCCAACAATTCCGTGCTGATGATCACACCCACGGTTGCAGAACTTGAGGAGATTTACACATCTTTCAGCCAGCGCGAGTTTTTTGATGATTTTGATGCATGGTTTCCTGCGCTCGATAGTTTGGGAATCGACGCTGCGTTTCGAGAAAAGTTGGATGTATTGGGACTGAAGCATCCGGCTTTGAAAGAACTTAGGAAATGTGGTACATTCCAGCAAGCGTTTCAATTACTTCCATACGTCCCCAACATATTGGTCAAACTAGGCAAGCATGGGTGTGTACTTCTCAAGCTCAGCACTAATGTTAATGACTACAAATCTATTCCGACAACATCCAAATATAGACCTACCGTGTCGTTAGTCTCGAGCGGAAAGCCGCACGAAAACGAGAAGAGATTTGGTATTGTTCTCGAGTATTACGAAGTCCCGTTAGAAAACAAAGATCTTAAGATTGTCAACGTGACTGGCGCAGGTGATTCTTTTTTGGGCTATATGAGTGCATCTTTACTCAAAGAGAATTGGCTCACATCAGAAGTTGAATCCTTAGAGCAAGAGTGGGGAAAATGGGAGGCCGTATACAAATCCCAGCTTGCCAGCGGGAAAAGTTTAGAGAGCCCTTTGGCTATCAGTGAGAAAATCATGCAATTGTGATGCAGGTGACTTGGTACACATACTAATTGGTATTGAGTGTTTGTAATTTCAAGCCTTGATCTTATTAAATATGAGAAGTTAGGCTGTTCCTTGAAACCTTAAGACTTTATTTGCATTGCTGTAGCAGAGAATTGCATAATGCACCTTTTGAAAGGCTAGAAATGGCTTCACGTTTTTGTTGAAATAACGCAAACCTAATCTATTCTTTTGGAGGACTCTCAATCTGTTCCATGTAATGTGATTACAGACAATAGATGTCTGAACTAAACCATAAACCCATGCAGATGTATATTGGATCAAAACACCAGCCGTAGCGAAGCCAAACCCTTTAAACTGGACAATTTCGTTTTTTTTTCTTACAAGGCCATTACTACTCTTAAATAAAATATGTCTAAGCCAAATGATTGTCACTTGCAAAAGCGAGATTTGATTGATTTTAGTGAAGAAAACTCCATATGGTAAGTATTTCCAAAACTGGGTAATTGCGCGAATGATGTTATTGATTTTGGGTACATGAAGGCCAGCCTTCGCTTTCACAATTATTCTCCCTTTTCATAGATTAGAATTAATGATAGAATAAATGAAGCAGCTTTCTTGTGTTGGCGGTGCCTTGATATATGGGTGCTTTGTTTGCACCAATGAGTAGCCTTATTTAGTGCGCGCCTTTATGGTACCATATTCCCCATATTTCGAGACTGAGAGTAGCGCTTCATCGTCCCACACACTTCTTTAGTCTTTAACATGTGGACACTTTTCAGAACTCGCATGCCCAGGCTCTCTGCCTTGACGAGCATTCATAACAAGGCTGCCTTCAAGGTGTCTTTGGCCACGGTTTCTCTGGTCTCGCTCTTTCTTGGTGGCTCTGTTTTAGCTAGCGACAATAGCAACAAGTCTTTGGAGGGTATTGCAGTCGACCCTTCCATTGACCCGTTCCCCACTCATATACTCCCCTCCGAGAATAGGCTCTTTTCGTCGGAATACAAGTTGGTTGCGTCTGGTGTCAGGTCAGTAACCTTTGTGGGGTTCAAGGTTTACGGTATGGGGCTCTACATTCCCACAAAAAGCGAAAAGACAATGATATCTGTGATTTCTGAATATTTGAAGACTCACCCGGAGCAAACTGCTCAGAACATACTCGATGATAAAGTCGTATCGCAGGACCTAGTGGCCCAAATTTGCCAGAAGGTGCCTTTTGCAATGAAAATCACTCCAGTAAGAAACACCGACTACGGTCATTTAAGAGATGGCCTCACAAAGTCGATCTTGGCCAGCCCTATGGCAAAGTCGTTAAAAGAGGAAGTGTCTAAGGGTGTTGAACAGCTCCGTAATGTGTTCCTGGGATTTAAGGGCTCTGTTCCTAAAAATGATACATTGTGGGTTGTTTCTGACACAAGCAAAACGACCGTTGCACATGAAGGTAAGTCTTTCGAGATAATGGGCCAAATTACCGAACCTGCTTTAGCCCGAATCCTACTCGTGCTGTATTTGAGCAGCGCCAAGCCTTTGAGCGAGCCTCTTCGCAAAAGCTTTGTTGGTTACGTTGAAGGATGGTTTTGAATTCTCTTTGAGTTCGCACTGAGGGTGCATGTTTGGTAGACTGATGTATATACTAATCCAATGCCGAACTTGGCGGAAGACGTATGCTACAGGCGTGTGTTAGTGAACATGTCTCTAGTCTGCCTTATTTGCCATCTTCTTGTCATTGACTGTTCCGCCATTCATTGCATCAAATTCGTGCGTTTGGCTCTGTGGTTTTTCACTGGTCCAAAAGAGTGTTTGTTCTACTAACTCTGTACTTAAAATCCGGGTAGAGTCACGTGTACCACAAATTGAATGTATATGCTTCATCCACCTGCCATAGGCTGGTCAGTTTTCAGCATCATGTACAGACGGAAACCCTGAGTATTAAAATTAATTCACGGCAGCCATAAGAATCCATAAAGAATATATCATTTTCAATTTCCCGTCCATGTCTGTTGAGCTCCAGAAATCTCGTTTTGTTTCTACAAACGAATATCCATTGCATACACAAGTTAAAACCCTATAGTATTAGGCCCGAATGTACCACTCTCGCTTTTCAAAAAGCTGTATTTGACGATTAGAAAAGAAGTAGAAACCCTATCTTTTCATGTCGACAAACTTCAATGACTTTGATTTGAAAGCAATATACTGGTGCCCTTCTGTAGACGATTCAACAATACCTCCTACGTGAAATCCCATGGATTTCGAGAGCGCAGGGTTGTTTAAAATGTCGCTTCTCTTGTTTCAATTGCATTGATTTTTTGGACCATGCTACGGAAACACCAAAGTAACCAGATATCTGTTTTTTTTTTTGCATCCTCCCAAAGCCATATCCAAGACCTACACCGGGGAGCTGAACTCGATATGACTATTCTATGCCGTAAGCTCAATCAAATATCGAGCAGGAACCCTTCAAAAAGGCGACTGTGAGCTACTAGTAAACAAGCCTGCGTGTGGAAACAACTGGCGGCAAGGAGTCAATAATGACACGTAGAACTCAAAGCACGGCCTCTCTTAGTCCATCTGTGCAAACATTCCCCATTCACAAGAATCAAATGATAGCGTATATTGCCTAAATGGCGTAGTGTACAAGTCCAAGCATATTGCGTCTTTACATGATAATAGCTTCCAGCTCGACGTTGACCGAGATGGTCTTGTGGGGCAACACCTTGGCACCGTTCACGTAAATCTCGTTCTTCACCTCGACGTCGTCACCCAATACTGTGCAACCCTCGGTTCTGGCCCACTTTCCAATACGCGAGTTCCAGCCCACGATGGTAGACTTGACCCACGCGTGGTCCTTGACCTGCGAGTTCGCCAACAAAACGGCGCGCTGGATACGGGCACCCTCACCCACAATCACGCCTGGGCCAATCACAACGTTTGGTCCAATCAAAGCACTTGGGTGAATTTGCGCGCTAGGATCAACCAACACATTGCCTTGGTGCACGAATTTCTCGTGGCACATATCCTCGGGCTTTCTCTTGGTCAACGAGGAGAGGTACGAGCACGTGCCAGTCAAGAAGTCCTTTGGCTGGCCGACATCCATCCAGTAGCCCTCCAAGTCGAACGAGTACAACTGCTTTTTGTCAACCAACTGTGGGAAGGTCTCCTTCTCGATCGAGGTGGGTCTCAACTCGATCAAGTCAAGTACGCAGGGGTTCAAAATGTACATACCCGCGTTGATACGGTTGCCCACAAACTCAACAGGCTTCTCGACAAAGCGGTCAATCAAGTTTGGCGTGTCACGGTCGTGAACAATGACTCCGTATTTGGAAGGCTCGTCGACCTTGGTGGCCACGATCGTGCCGGCAGCGCCGTGCGCTTTGTGAAACGCCGCCAACTCCTTGAAAGGGTAGTCGCAAATCACGTCCGAGTTCAACACAAAGAAGGGCGAGTCGTCCTTCTTGAGGATTTTCTCGGCAAGCTTCAAGGGGCCTGCAGTACCCAAGGGCTCCTCCTCCTTCGAGCACGAGATGTTGATGCCATACTTGGCTTTGTACTCCTCCAACAAGGCCTCCATCACCTCGGCCTTGTAAGACACAGCCAACACAATGTCGGTCACGCCGGCCTCGGCCAACGCCTCGATCTGGTGCTGGATCATAGGACGGTTTCCGAATTCAACCATGGGCTTAGGCAACGTCAACGTCAAAGGTCTCAAACGCGTACCGTAGCCGCCAACAAGAATAATAGCCTTCATAATGAGTGCTTGTGTATGTGTGTGTGTGGGTGTGAGTGTCAAAAAAAAAGAAAAAGATCTTCAAAGAGAAAGGAAAAAAGCGACGAAACGCACAGGTCAGCAGGTGTCGTCTTATATATGTAGTGGGGCCGAAAAAAAATACACCAAACACACCTCGAGAAAAGTCGCGGTGGGACGTGGCTCGCTGAGTCTGATGCAGGCACATGGGCATACCTCGCGCCGTCTCTTGCACAGAGCAATGGTGGTATGTGCGCGACGCATGGTGTGCAGGCCCAGTGCTTTGCGCGCGCCGGTCCTGCGAGTTAGGGTCGACGGAAATGTCGCAGCTCTTTTTAGATTCCCATTGCATGGCCCTGGGCCATACTCTATTCTCGCGGTCATTTTTGGGCCGCTCCCGATTTGGACTGAGCGCTCCTTTCCGGACTGGAATAATATTTCGGGGGCTAAGCCCCGCTCCATACATATACAGACTGTCCGTATTTGCAAATGGTAGTGGAGGATGACTTTGTCTCCGTTGAGACATAGGTGTCACACAAAAACCCACTTTGGCAACCTGAACAAATAAGCAGGCTCTAATTCACTGCTCCCCCCGTTGCTTTTTTTTTGTTTTTTCCCCGGCGCTTTCTGCTAGAGAAGCGCCCGCGTATCCAGTGCACGGGCCCGCGCCTCAGCCCACTCGCAATTCCAAGAAAGGACACGTTGCCTGATATGGGCTGGCCACGTGACTATGTAATTTGGCCAGTGCAAGTCTGGCTCTGCTCTGCTCCAGGCCAGCCTTGTCCATGTTATTTGGGCGCCCCGGCGATACTGGACAACCCTTCCCTGTGTTTCACTGTTGCCGCGTATTTGTCGTCACGGTCTCGGAGCGCAGTCGTACGGGCCGCAGGCGCTTTGGGCAACATTCTCCTATGCAGCAAACGTGGCACCGCGCAAAGTGCGCTGAGCCCAACACGCCTACGCCCTGAAACCAGAGGTGGGTGCTGGAAATAGTTTGGGTATCTGAAATTAAGATAGACTTCGCGTATTAGGTGGGGGGCCACAATGCACTCTTTAGTGTGGCATGGACAATAACGACGATGCATGAGGCGCCGCGTAGCCGCGCTCTGTTATTCTCTCGCTGATTGTGTGGTTTTGTTTTTTTTTTGTTTATTTTTTTTTCTATATTTTTTTTTTCTCCGTTGAAAAAAATATTTTATCCGTTGGCTAATCAGCATCGCATGTCAATCGCGACCGGCGCGACATTGGTTCCTGGCGATAACGTACGTGTTGGGACGCGGCTCTCCACCATAATTACAAGAGAAGATGGATTCCAGAGTGATGCCTCAATACAATAGCCTTTTTGGATTTCTCTACTCAGGTGTTCTCGCCGAAAAGTCTCTATACGTCGCTTGAAGGTAAAATCAGCAGGTATAATACCTCGCCTTGGCGGAGCAGGCACCAGCCACGACCACGTGCTGCGAGTGCAGTGTGCCTATAAAAACAATAATGTAGATACAATGTCAAAGGTAGCTGCTGTAGTGCTTTCATCTGGCCAATGAGAATGGAGTTGAAAGAATTTGCAGTTCGCCCCTGGTATCCACTGGTTTCTCTAGATCCCTGATAGCGAAGCGATATGCACTCATCTAAACCCCCCGTGTATACTTGAGATCACGGCATTTCTAGAGGAAAGCGGCACCACTGAAGAGAATGCACGCCCTTCCATTAGAGCCTCAAAAGCACCTTAAGCCTCTTCTCCACCACAATCCTCGCCATACTAAGACGATAAGCACTAAGCCAATACAAAAACACGCGGCCGTGAGTTTAAAGTACGGGTTGAGGCACCCGGACACCCCGCTATCGAGTCCGCAGACATCCATCCTATAGCCGTGAAGGAGCGAAAATGTGATACTGCCAAAAGCAGGCGCCACCATGAACGAGCCCCACGTGGAGCCCATCAAATCGACGCCCCACACCGACGCAACTACCATGGGGAACGCCGTGAAAAGACCGCCGTAGCATATTCCGTTTAGCAGCGCGATGATGCTGAAGTCCACGGGGTAGAGCGGCGTGAATTGCCCTGCAAATCCGACCGCCATGAGCACAACGAGGAACCATACTTTGCACACCGGGATCCTGCGCTTCTCGCTGGACACCCAGTCTATTACAACCCCGATGAAGAGACGAATTCCGGTCGACAGGGCCGCTATGATAGAAACCTGGTCAGATAGTTCCACAGTCGAGCCCGCCGTGGCCTCAATTATCAGACCCAAGTTGTTCTGAAAACTCTCCAATGGCCCAACGGTGAAAAAGAGCGCCGCAAGTAGGATCCAGGCCGACTTGTCCTTCAAAAACTGGACGTATCTTTCGCGGTGACGAGAGGGCTCCACTGCCAGGCGCTGTGGGGTCAACGGCGACTCCAGATCCAGATATGTTTCTGCCAACAAGGGCTCTGTGTCGTTGAAGATCACGTCCTGTTCAATGGACACAATCAGATTGGACACAAGGTTCAAGGCCCCAACAAAGAAATAGAGGATGGAGAAAAACATGAACACCTTATACAAGTCCAACACCTCGCGCGACCGGTGGAAGTAGTCGAGCTTCAAAATCTGCGAGCCTAGAAGTGACAGTACCCCATAACAACTCACTGGCAACGATATCGCCAATCCTTTGTGATCTGGGTAGATTTTTGCGCACGTGAGTAAGCTTGAGAAGTATAGAGAGCTGGTGGCAAGGCCAATGAAGCAAAAGCTGATGGCCATGACCGCCACACTGCCGCTAGAGATTTTAGCAGCAGTCTGAGCACCATGCTCCAGTGCCTGCACAATTGTGGCATTCACAAAGTAGGCGGGGCAGAACGCCCAGATGGATATTATCGATAAGAGCGCGGGGCCGTAGCAGTCAGCCAAGTAACCTAGCACGGGCAAGCACAAGTACATCCCCACGGCAGAAAAGGACACAATAAAGTTGATCTGTGTGTATGTGAGACCCACTGAGTGATGAAGGGCCAGCGAGAAGAGTGAGAAGAGCATAATCAGACCCAGCGAAAGGCAGCTTGTGAGCGCTATCAAAAACGCCCACCGCTTGAGGTGTACCAAGTCGTAGCGAGCCGCAAGCGTATGCTTGATTCGGTGTGTAAGTGCGCAGAGCCGTTTTTGCATTGCGGTGAAGCTTAATTTGTTTGTGGGTAAAGGCTGTAAATGCTAGTGATGTAAGTATGCTAGTAGGCTTGATATACAAGTGAGCTATGGGTCATATAAAAGAGAATATATTCTGGCCAGATTTCTATGCTCCAGGAAAAAAAGCTTTTAAATATCGAAGGAACAATCGCACGTTTATGGCAAATTCTTGTAGCGATATACGGGTAGTGAAGCAAGATGTGGAAGCTCGTAGCAAAAGGGTGGGTGAAGGTGCAAAATGTGAATGATTCATACCCAAGGCAGAGTGCAGGATATCAACTTTTTTTTGGTTTACGTACAGGTCTATTGATTCGACGGCTGAAAGGCTATAGTTTGGGGAACCTGGGGATTCCGTGCAAGTTGTTCAAAAAATTACGAGCTGCTTTCCTTTGATGTTTTCACTTTTAAACAAAAACAAAATAGTTTGGAAAGTTGTGTTTTCTTACGTGTGCTTACCCTTATCCAATTGATGGAGGAAGACGAGAAATCAATGCTTGTCCAATGTATCATTTATCTATGCATTGCCTGCAACAACCCCGTTTTACAATCAAAAAGTCGTTTTGTTCATTCTTACAATTGTGCGCTATCTGTAATAAATTAGGGAGTATTGGGCCCCTTATCTGCTCTGCACACACCTCCGTCTTAGATGTAGCTCAAGAAGCGGTCGATCTCGCCCTTGGAGCCCAACCAAATACCCGACCGTTCGTGGATTTCCTTTGGCAAAATGTCCAATATGCGCTCGCCCTTGTCATTGACAGCCGCACCGCCGGCCTCCTCCATCAACAACGCCATTGGGAAGCACTCGTACAAGACACGCAACTTGCCGTTCTTCAGCTTCAGGTCCGCAGGGTACGCGAAAATTCCTCCATACAACAACGTGCGGTGTATGTCAGCAACCATAGACCCAATGTACCGTGCCGAGTAAGGCTTCCCCTTCAAGTCATCCTGTGGTTTTTTCAAGTCCTCGATGTACTTTTTCGTGCTCTCTGGCCAGTAGTAGGAGTTACCTTCATTCACTGAGTAGATTGCTCTGGAGTGCGGAATGCGTAAGTCTGGCTGTGTCAAGATAAACTCGCCCAATTGGGTGTCTAAGGTAAATCCGTTGACACCGTGGCCCGTAGTGAGCATGAGGTGGGCAGACGCACCGTACATGGTATAGCCCGCGGCCACCATTTCGGTTCCTTTTCTGAGCACATCCTTGATCAGTCCGTGCAGGTCATCTTTCAAGCGGTAGACGCCGAAAATGGTACCCACAGACACACCGGCGTCAATGTTTGATGAACCGTCGATTGGGTCTGTGCATACAGCGTACCGGCCACCGCCCTCAAATACAATGAGGTCCTCCTGCTCCTCGGACACGAGAACCTTGACATTCCCGCTCGACTTCATCGCGTTGATGAAAATCTCGTCGCCGATAACGTCCAATTTCTTTTGCACATCGCCGGTGGAATTGGCCGTGCCGGAAATGCCAATGAGGTTCACCAACTCGGCACGACGAATGTTGTGGGCAATGAACTTGAACGCAAACTGGAGTCCGTTCAATAAGAGCGAGAGCTCTCCAGTCGCATCGCGGGCATACTTGGCTTGCTCTTCAAGGATGAACCGGGTCAAGGTAATGATATCGGTATCCACCTTCATTTGTTCGGAGACAGTTTGAGACATTGTGTGTGGAAAGTTGGTAGGTTTATTGGCTTTGGTTCTGGTTTTAAAGGACAGGTCTGTAATCCAAAGAGGTTTAATAGAGTGAAGGGGTTGCCTACAATTTCAGTATGTAAATATTCCGAGCGAGCGCCTTCAATGGGACCTACCCCAGACTTTCTATAGTTGGGCCCGGAGAATCGAGGGTTGCTTTTCGGGAGTGCAGGTAGGTGGACTGTTGCCCGCAAGTCTCCGGGTGTGGGGGTGTCGGGCCGGTGGATGCGCGCAGGGCGTGTCAGGGCCGGCATTAGGAACCGGCAATAAAGTGTCTTCAAAAAAATACAGACAAATGACGGTGAAGCCGACACAGTATTTAAATATCGTTATAAGAGCCTGGTAGGCATAATTAATATAGCTTGCAATTTTCACTTGCATTGTGCATCAAAAAAAAAATTAAAAGGGATTTTCTACACCTCTTAAGGACGGGGCCCCGGGATAGTTCGGGCAGTCCCGTCTTGGTCCTCCCCCGCTCGCCCCACGAATGATCGTAGGGCCTACTTCCATGCACAATGCAGCCGCGCATGCCATTCACGAGGACAGGTGCACGGGCGCACGGGCCCATTGTCGCCCCTAGCAGCGGCCGGGTTTTTCTGTCGTTCCAGAAATCGGCCCTATAAACGCCGGGCCCGCGCTCGCAAAATCGGAAACTCTTGCTTGAAACGCGAAGCGTGTTTTGCCTTTAGGAAAGATAGGATAGGACTTCTGGTATTCTCTATTTTAGCGTGAAGAGTTTTGGGGGCTGTGTTGAGCTAGACGCAGCTCATCTGTACCAGTGCTCACAATACTTGTGTTGCGGGGTGGGGGTTCCACAGCATCCTACTTCAGTTGCTGCGAGCTCACTGTTCCTCGTTGCTCAGCAACTGGAATGCGGTGGTTCTTGCGGTGACAGGCTGTGTATATGTGGGGCGTATCGTGAATTGTTTCGAGCCTGTGTTTAATCCAGGGCCGAAGCAACCAATTCAGGCATCGTATGGCACCCATGGAGCCAAACTGCGTAATTTAAACTTGCAAGGACAAGATGCGGTCCGAGCCCTCCAATTTCACGTTGCGCCTATATGGCCATATTCCATCGCTTTTGGGTTGAGAAATGACTTCAATCCTATTTCAACCCAGTATCTTACAAGATCCACGACTGGACAGACATTGCCCAAGTCGTCGTCCTGGTGTTAGTCTCATACCGCTTGATCCTATGGTTTTTCGCCGAATACGCCCATTCAAAGCATCTTTTTAGCCACTTTAAAATCCCAAGCTTCGCTATGCTTTTGATTAATCGCAAAATTTCGTCTTCTTCCAGTCTAATCCAATCACCAATTGCAATCTGCTACGCTCTATCAAAATCTTCTGACCTTGGATTGAAGCGTGCGGTTTATCTCCAGCAACAAATCGTAGCGGTCATCCTCCTTATACGACTTCTTGCCAAAACTCGATATATTCGTCTTCCAAGATGAAGACAGCTCTAACAGTCGATAAACAGTTGCATACTCGCCCGACTTATCCGCTTGGGCTTCCTCTACATCTGCATCGAACCGTGAGGTCATCCACGTCAATATCTCGGCGCTATTGAATGGCTCCAAAGTTTCAGCCCCACTTTTTGGCAATCCATGTTGTTTCCCTGTTTTAGCATCTTGGGAGTTCGGCGGTTGTTTTGGCTGTGTGACTACCGGCGATCTGCAATTAGGGGATGAGGTTGAATTTCCCGATCCAGGGGTGGAGTGTGTGCTTTGTTTCTGCAGAAGTTTAGCCGCCCAGTCAGACATCGCTTGATGATATTGTTTTTTTTTTCTCCTTTTTAATTGCTTCGTTTAATACAATGCTAACTACTTCAAAAAGTTGAGCGGGTTTTTGGCGCGGCAAGGACGGCGCGTTTGAAGAATGCCCTGATTATTGGTCCAGGCCCGCCTCCAGCAAAGGCAAAGAACCATTTAACTTTTTCTGTTTTAGGAGCAAAAGCACCTTTGAAGGCTCTTTTCCTTTTTTGAGTAAATTTTGTAAGGAAATGATCGATGCTTAACGCTTGTCCATATAAACTAGTAGAACGGTAGGCTGGAATCTGGATAAACGGCATTATTGAACACAAGGCCGCATAGGCCTCATGTCCGTATCGATACCACAAATTGCCTCTGTAATGAAATGTAGGTCGAAATAATAGTCCTTTTATAGTTTTGAATTGTGGACTATGACTCAAAATCCTTTTTTTTGATATCATTTTGTTTTGATTATATGCACCGATCTCAAAGGAGAAGATTCTCGAATACACAATTGGTGTTTAATTCTGCTTTATTCTTGACCAAACCATAAAAGCTTCCTTATTAAGTTGCTTAGACAGACAATTGAAGGTAAATCTTTCAATTGCAATATCCTGCTTTCGAATAAGTGAAACCACCTTCAAATGTTTGCTAAACTTAGTAGAGAAACAACAATGAGAATTGTTTACGAGCAGCATGTGTTTTTTCTAGATACAACTATTAAGTTTATATACATTCTATTTCTTTAAAGTTCCGCCTGTGTCTGTGTATAGGCAATCAGTCTAAAGATATGGGAGTCAAATCACGTTGATCGACTTCTTGCGGAACAGACAACGAGATACGATGTGAATATAGCGAAGGCCTCTTATCTAAAGAGGCGTCAGTTTGTGTCCTTAAGGTTCGTGTAAGAATCCACATAAATCGACCACTCTTGGTTTTCATCACAACTTTTCTATTTACTGTTAATATCTGAAAAATATGGAGCATCCGTTATCGAATTTGGAGTTTTCGAAAAGTACACATGAAGCCTTCTCAAGAAAGGCGGATCCGTTTCAGTGCGTTGAGTGTGTGGTAATCATCAAAAACATCGTCGAAATATCAATAATTCATTGCTGGAACACCATCTCCACTAAGTACGGTAGAGACCTGATTGCAGAATGAATGCAAGCTTATACAAATACATAATATGGCGAATTTGAGTTTTGAAACCAATCTAATTGACGGACTGAAACTTTTCGACCGACTTTTCACTAATCATTGTCCCAAAATGTGCAGAGTGACTGTAAATTTTGGAATGAACGAAAAACACTGTAACCTTGAGGAACTTCAAAGACTGTTCATACTTTTGAAGCATTGCTTATCTTTAAATCTTTGTGACCGTAATTCTACTCTATATTTCACAAATAGCGCTAGACGGTGATTCCAAAGATCACTTATCAAGATCTGATCACAGGAATTTTAAAAAGAATTTACGTTCAACAGAGAAACTTCTTAAATGTTTCCCCAATTGAAATATAGGTTTTTACTCAAACATTCTATGTAGGTTTTGAGGTCTCATCCATAGGAGTTTTCTCGAAAAACTCTGTCAAAAAGATGTTCGGTGAGCTCCTTTTAAAACGTAAAACGTTATTCAAAATCAAAAATGACGCAGTATCAGGCTAAACTTACTTCAATGTAAAGATTCAGCACTCAATAGGGTAGCATTGTTTTTAGGCAAATATACGACGCTGGTCATCCACTTAAGTTATATACAAAGCAAAATTTCCAGTACACGGCTTGATTAATTAGGAGTATCTATTGAGTCCCATCAAAAGTTTGATACAGAATATCAAAGTATTACCCCTCTTTCGCTGATGTGAAAACGCCATATAGCCCCATTCGCAAGATTACAAAAGAGGATCGCCATCGGTCTTTTCTACTAGCAGTATTTACAAAACTTGCCAAAAATCGCATTTTCATAAAGACACTGAAAGAGGTCCCGAAGAATTTTTTTGGCCCTCTATTTATGATATCATAAGCTGACTTTTATTTTTCAGGAGAATATCAATGCCTTATCTCAAAAGGTTCGTTGTCTTGATAAAATCAACTGAGATGATTTGGCTCTCGAAGTTTTTTGAAGTTTCCGACTACGGATAAGAACACCTGAGGTATTTTAATGACTTCTGTTGAAGTCCTTCGAAAACGAAAGTTTGACTTTCAAGGCTCCAGCTACTCGACCAGCACTTTTAGCGTTTCGTTATCACTTAATTCTTGGAATTCTCACAACCTTAAACTCGGATAATCTTCGACTCGAAGATCCATATCTCACTGAAAGAATACAGACGGCCCGAGCAAAGCTATATCAAAACCTCCATGGAACAAGGGCTATGAAGGGAATTTTCAATCAATTTTTGATTTTTTTCTTAACACCCTTGATCTCCGCTTGAAGATTTTGAGTTTCATTTGGTATCATAGTACGTAATATAACGTCGAGACGAAATTGATTTTCGACGTTTACCTATTTTCTATTTAAATGGTACGAAAGCAAAGCTCAAATACTGACCAAGAAGTCTTTGCTAGCTTCGCCCTCCCCCCCCCCCCCCCCCCTCTAGAACTTTAAAGATTTCTGGAGCCCATTGCTCGAATCGTGTTCTCGTCGATTAGCTTTTTGACAAATAAGAAAATGAAATCACTACCAAACTAAACTCAAACTAGGAATGCATCTCGTCATTTTTCCCATCACTTACCAATTTAAAAAATACACAATGCCATTCATTCATAGAACGGCTGAAACTTTCTAGCCTTACCAATTATGTCCGCATAGGCTGATTCTATATATCCTTTAGAGGGGAACTTCGCCACAAATTTGTGAATGAATAGATATTTTAATCAAAAGAGATGCTATATTTTTTCCAAATACAGAAGTGAACGCGAGGCCTCGAAGCAATTTTGGGAGTCTAAAGAACTGGACGAAAGACAAGGCAAAGAAGTGCTGGACTAATCGCCACAAGGAAGAACTTAACTATACGTCAAAATGAAAGTTGTTTTACATCAATTGATTTTACAATATGTAAATCAAAGCAGCTATCTGGAATCTCCTAGAAATATATCCTTCTAATAACTTGGCGACTCATATCTTTTGTTTGAGCACTATGATACTTCAGAGGGATATAATTGAGGTCCAATAGAATCTTGCGATCCGTATATGCGATTTGACATTTTTAATCATTTAGTCTTTAGTGAGCTAGTAAGAGTCTGGGATATACAAAATACTGGGTATCGTAGTTATTTCTAAGCTTGATGTGGGAGCGCAATTGCAAGCAAACGTAAACGCCGTGAGATAAGCCTTCGATGCAACACAAATTGAGGATATGCAGAAAAGTAGGAATACCAATTTCAACGAATAAATAATACTCAATGCTTTTCGTTTTATAACGAGTATTAATCCCTCATATCATCACGGCCATAATTTAGGAAACCGAGTATGTATACGCGCAATCATTTCGCAACAAACATGTTTTCACCCGAAGAATGACATTAGTTTTCTGTATCTAGACGAATTTCCACAATCGGCTTGAGGTACTCTTTTTTGAATCATGGCTCTCAACATACCGGAAAATGATTGGACCAAAGTTTGCAGAAAACGTTGGCAGCTCCAGAGCGCAAAAGCGGTTACATCATGTGGTGGAATTGATTTGAAAGAGTCTCTGCGTGAAGAAGCATTAACAATTGAATAATAAGACATGCCAAAAACTAAGCTTGCCAAACCCTCAATATAAAACAATAGTATATACTTTAACTGCTTTTCACCTATTTCAGTTGCGGCCATACCATGGAGAACACACTGTTTCCCGTCAGATCAACGTTAGTTAAGCTCGATAGGGCCACACTGAGTAGTGTAGTGGGAGACCATATGCGAAATTGTGGTGCTGCAATTTTTTTCTCATCTATTTCGTTACAAATCAGAGGCAGCGACCAACAAGCACCAACACACATGGCTTGCTTAACCACAATGCGAATATATGATAACGCTGGTCTTGCATTAAATTTATTGCTCATACTTTCGCTTTTAAAGGAGATCCTGAACATTACTTGGATTCGTAGATTCAGGTCCCTATGCTCAAGCCAGCAGATAAACATAAGGAGGGGGTAAAAGTGTCCGGTTACCAGGATAGCGCTGACGCTTACCAAATATTCAAACTCGTAAGCAGCAATTTTCTAGCACTTTTTGTATTTTCAGACCCAAGACTGTTTGGAGCACTCGCAACTAACACTAATCACGGCAACACATTCACCTCTATTACCTTGACACTGTGACACATACAAACATTATATTCCCATAGATCTAGCGTTTCGAAACTCAACAGTCGTACTTGATCTCTCATCGACGGTCAAGCTCTCTATGTATACGCCTTTGTTTGGGGCGATACGTTTTTTCATGAGGTTGGATTTTCGGACGTTTCATGCTGTATGAGCACTGAATTTCGCTATTGAAAATTCTCAGATGTAAACGAAATCACTAATTGCGCTTTGCCAACCCCCATAGCGGCCTTATCACCATGTATCAAACAGTCCGAGTTTCAATTTCTTTACGCAAATAGGGCACGTGGCAGAATTACAGTAGTATTGAGACACATTTCCAAAAACAATATCTCTTTCGAAAAAATCAAAAAAAAATGGAAGTTCACTGCTCTTTTGCTCTACTACTTATGCTCTCGACCTTTGGTATGACATTCATGTACTCTCCGGTCCTGGTGAAGCGTTTGATAAAGTCTAAACTTAACCAGGTGATGTAAATCTGCATAGCACCGCTCGTTATTGCTAAATTTCTCAAGGTTCCCCCCAGCGGCAGCGGCGTACTCTAAACTCGCGAAGTTCAAACACGTCCATGGTGAATGTGCAGTCGCAAAAACAGTGCCGATCGTCCGCTTCTAAATAAACCAATTGGAAGGCAAAGCAGAAGATACCACGAGCCCGAAAACCTCTAAGCCCTCCACACTGCAGGCAAAGCAAACACTCGGGGTGAAAGTCACACGTTACTAGGTTTCTTATTCACGCTTTGATTAAACGTCTCGACTACTCGCCGAATGGTTCCCCAAATCTCGCCCACGCGACCCTCACTCACGTGACCCGCGAAAGAACACGTCAACTCGACTCACCAAAATCTGCGTCCACTTCTTCTCCCACCACACAATGAGTTTCCGAGTCTTGGACCTAGTTAAACCGTTCGAGCACTTGGTGCCCGAGGTCATTGCGCCTGAGCGCAAAGTGCCGTTTAATCAACGCGTCATGTGGACTGGCGTCACATTGTTGATTTTCCTCGTCATGTCCGAAGTGCCGCTCTACGGAATCGTCTCCTCGGACGGCCTGGACCCCTTACTTTGGCTCCGCATGATGTTGGCGCTGAACCGTGGAACCTTGATGGAGTTGGGTATTACTCCGATCGTGTCTGCACTGATGGTCTTCCAGTTGTTGCTGGGTACAAAGTTGATTTCCGTTGACATGTCGAAAAAAGAGGACCGCGAGCAATTCCAGACCGCGCAGAAACTCTTTGCCATGATGTTGGCCGTGGGCCAGGCCACTGTTTATGTTTTGACCGGAATGTATGGCCCTCCAGCTACCTTGGGTGCTGGAGTGTGCCTTTTGCTTGTGTTGCAGTTGGTGTTCGCCGGAATCATCGTCATTCTTTTGGACGAGTTGTTGCAAAAGGGATACGGCCTCGGTTCCGGTATCTCTTTGTTCACAGCCACAAATGTGTGTGAGCAGGTTATGTGGAAGGCATTTGCCCCCACGACATCAGCGTCGGGCAAGGGTGCTGAATTCGACGGCGCTGTCGTGGCGTTGTTCCATTTATTGGGTTCTAGAAAGGACAAGAAGCGCGCTCTTTTGGAGGCGTTCTACAGACAAAACTTGCCCAACATGCTTCAGGTGCTCTCGACTGTGCTTGTCTTCTTTGCCGTTGTGTACTTGCAGGGCGTACGCGTCGATTTACCCGTGAGTTCCGTAAGACAGAGAGGTCCTTACATCATGTACCCAATCCGCTTGTTCTACACTTCTAACACGCCCATCATGTTGCAGTCCGCGTTGTCGTCAAACATCTTCCTTATCTCGCAGATGCTCTACATGCGCTGGCCAAACAACCTCTTAGTGCGCCTCTTGGGCTCTTGGGGTGCTCGTGGTGGCTCTGCACAGTTGTATGCTACAAGCGGCTTGTCTTACTACATTCAACCGCCAACCTCATTCACCAATGCGTTGGTTGACCCTGTGAAATTGGTTGTATATGTTGCATTCGTCTTGGGCTCGTGCGCCGTGTTCTCTACCACATGGATTGAGATCAGTGGTACCGCCCCGA
Organism: Metschnikowia zobellii; assembly: GCA_939531405.1. NCBI lineage: Eukaryota > Fungi > Ascomycota > Pichiomycetes > Serinales > Metschnikowiaceae > Metschnikowia > Metschnikowia zobellii. The sequence continues at coordinate 367,505 of OW618029.1, forward strand.
GGGACATTGCCAAGCAATTCAAGGACCAGGGTCTTGTCATCGCTGGTTACAGAAGTACGTCGGCATACAAGGAGTTAAAGCGCATCATCCCCACTGCCGCCGCTTTGGGCGGTGTGGCCATTGGCGCGTTGTCTGTCATTAGCGACATGCTTGGCTGCTTGGGCAGTGGCACATCTATCTTGTTGAGTGTCACTACCATCTATGGCTACTATGAGTTGGCTGTAAAGGAGGGCGGTTTCTCCAAGTCCGTTGTCAGTGGGTACGTGGACGGCATCTAAAGACAATGACAATCCAGAAAGTTAGGTGTTTCACTCGGGATCCCTGGACATGTGTATATGTATGGACGTATTTGTCTGCTGCATTTTGTATGGTAAAAGTAAATCCATATTTTGTTGTATTTTGAACTCAAGTAGATTTTTGTATCATGCCAAAGTAAACATCTCCTTGATAGAGCAATGAGGATAACGTCTACTACAGCCGTGCATTGCCGTATTCTAGATTATCGATGAATGTGTTTATGATTGAAGCTGTTCCGCATAGTCCAGAATACGATACAAATAAAGGAGGAGGGGTCTTAAGTCTGGAGAATTGCCGCATGTGACTGCCAATGAAAAGCTATAGAGACTGTTCGTATTCCCGCCTACTATGCGCCCGATGACCCGAACTTTGCCGCCCAATTTGCATACTCGCTCAAGCCTTCGCTCGATACAGATGGGCGAATGTAATTCAAGCTCTCTACGAAGTCCTCGAGCTGTATTGGTCGAATGTCTTCTGTGGGCGTGCTCAAGAGCTTGTCACCCAATGACCGCAACGGACCCATCGCGCTATCCTTCGCAAGAAGCGTTATGTCACTACCACTGAATCCTTTGGTGAGGTCAATGAGTTTGTTGAAATCTTCGTCCAGCAAAGTGTGGTTTTGGTACGCCAAGAGCTTTGAAATCTGTACCTTTCGTGTTTCATCTTCGGGCAACGGAATGTATACCCTCTTAGCAAATCGGCGCCGCGCGGCCTCGTCTATGCCCCATGGCAAGTTAGTGGCACCAAGAATGAGAACTCGGCTGACATCACCTTCAGCAGAGTCACGTCCCGCCGCCGCTGATGAGAGTTCAGACCACTGAACCAAAAACTCGTTCTTGATGCGCCGCATGCTCTCCACCTCGCCCTCATTTCTGGTCCCCAACAAAGAATCGATCTCGTCAATGAATACGATTGAAGGGCTGAGCTTCTTGGCCAAGAGAAACAAAGCTTTGACCAACTTTTCACTTTCGCCTAAGTACTTCGATGTCAAAGACGACAGGCTGATGGAGAAGAACGTGGACTTTGACTCGGTGGCCACCGCACGCGCTAGCATTGTTTTACCCGTTCCCGGAGGTCCGAACAAGAGCATTCCCCTGGTGGGTTCGCGAAGCCCGCGGAACAAATCTGGACGCAAAAATGGATATACGACAGCCTCTTTGAGAGAGTTTTTTGCGGCGTCAAGGCCGGCGATATCGTCCCAGTAAACTTCGTCACCGCGAACGACAATGTCGTTGAGAATCTGGTTAGCGGATACCTCGTCAATACCCCTGATTGAGCGAATAAGTGCTGCTTGTGCGTCAGGCGACATGTCTCCTGAAGATTGTACCAGCACATCGACAGGAGCTAGCGGCTCGTCATCAGATTCGTAGTCGCTGATAATACTATTCATATACGGCGACACTGGCGACGTGGGAAGCGCCTGCTTCAGGGGTTTCAGTTCTGCTGATCTTTTCACGGGCACTTTTCCTGCTTTTGATTTCTCCAACGGCTTGTAATTGTATGTGATGTTCGATTTCTTCGCCTGCTTGGCCTGTGCACGGGGCGCTGGTTCAGCGGCCTGCGTTGGGGTATGCGTGGCTTGTATCTTGAGTGTCGGTGGCTTTTTGCTGTTGGCCGCGCGTGCCTTGCTACGGGCACCGCTCTGCTGCATCATCTTTGAGATGTTGAGCGGCTGTGGCTGCTTGTAAACGTATTTCTTCGGCTCCTGAGCCTGTGCAACCGGAGGTTCTGAAATATCAGAGGTGGATTTCACCATAAGCAGCACAGGAATACTTCCCAGGGTCTGGGCGTCTTCTACCCTTCTTGTGGCCGCTTGCAGCGCGGCGCGTTTTGGTGGCACAGGCGGTGCTTTTTTCTTGAGCGTGAGGTCTTCGAGCGAGCGGTTCACGCGGTCGTCGAGATCTATCAAGTTCGCAGGCTCTGGTGAGTCCGATTTGGACGATGCAGAACCGACGGAGCCGACGGAGTTGAGGCGATCATATTGCGCAGACAGTATCTCCGTCTGGTCAAAGTCCTCAAAGATGTCGGCGTCGTAACGGCGTGCAGCCAGCGAGGCAGGCGGTGCCGCCTTGGGTTTCGTCCACGACACGTTTGCCGCTGCGTGCACGGTGTCTCTGTTCTGCAGGGACATCTGATAACCGCTCGGCTGGCCGCTGCGAAGCGACTTGACCATGTGCCGCGAGGAGCCATTCATCGAGCGCGCCTGCGGATTTGCAGACCGCAACGACGGGATGCTCATCTTGTGCGGCCCTGTCCGGGAGCCAGAAGCAGTGCTACTGTTTGCGGAGTCGCCCTTCGCGGTCTTACGCTGCTCCTCGTCAAGCCGTAGCTGGAGTCGTACCAAATGCTTGACATTCTCGTCGCGAATTGCCTTGAGGTCTCCCAAGATGGCGGCCTCGTCAGGCGATGGTTTGCTTACTTTACGCTCAAACACGTCCACCTTGTAGAGTAGCAGTGTGTGCAAGCCCTTCCACCCGCGGAGAGCCTCGGCAAGCTGACCGGCATCCTCAAGCAGAAGGTTTCTGATGGAAGTTGCGGAGACGTCATTGTAAGTCTCCAGGAGCTCCTCGAGCAAGGAAACTTGCGGCGGCTTTCTCCTCAGAAACATGTGGTCTCGAAAGTGCTAGGAGGGCGACTTTTCAATTTCGCTTCCTGGAAATGGTCGTTTCTTTCTGCGAATCAAAAAAAACAACCCAAGACGTTAAGGTACGTGCGTAGTTGCAGAAGAGAGCGGCTGGTAGTACACGGTGTTGGCGATGGAAGCGGCGGAGTATGGATATGACGGGCTGGATGGTTTTCTTTCACGCGGCTGTTCGCCAAACGGTCCTGGCGCACGTGACTGAGTACACCACAGCCCAGGTTAACGTGTCCTCAACGAGAAGGCCCACCATATGACGACAGAACGTCATTTGCTTACGTAATTTCAACTGTTTTTAAAGTTATAGCTGCACCCCCAGGTTAGCAAAGTTACAGTTTGCGGGTGTCTTGTCTACTATTGTTCGCAATCCTCGGCTACGAAAGCGCTGCGTAAGGAGCGGTCGCGCCAATTCGTGCTACACGGCTCGCTATTTCTAAAATGTAGTGGCATAACGGGATACACAACGGTTTCTAACCCGCGGCGTATACTTTATAACCTCGTTTATCTGACCGAACTTCTCCAGCAGTAGCAACAATGCCCAGAGTCACGGCCGCCGGCACTCTTCTCACAGACGGCCCATAGTGTACCTCCCTAAATTAATAGGCGAGGCACGGGGCCGCTAGCTTCCAGTACGAGACTAGGCGAAAAGACCAGAAGATGTGGCACAGACGTCGCTGCTGCATAAAGTATATGTGAAGACGCCCGGAGGTCAACTTTCTGAAGAAAAATCTCTACCCCCGCACGCGCGCATCCACCGCTTTATATATTTGTGTGTGTGCCGGGTAATGGGCGAGCTTCAGCTTGAGGGTCCAGAATCATCAAGGAAACCCTTTTTTGCAGTCGTGCAGCTTCTTCTTCTTCTATAAAAATCTCATCTGAGGCCCTGAGTCGCAATATAATAAAAAAACCTTTTTTTTGGGAAATATTGTCACGTTTCTAATTTTTAAGGGTCAGTTTTGTTCACTTAAACTCAAAGACTTCTGCGACATTTTCAGTATTATGAAAGAAAAAAGATTGCGGAATGGAAAGTGCGCTCAAGTTAACGAATGTACTTATAATGGCGTTATGATGTCTTTTTTTGGCAATAGCTGCAACATTCCATCAGTTGCCGCTCTTTTCTTTTATGCTTTGAAGACCATTGTCGTCTATCTCAACACAAATCCTTTCGTTTTTCAGAAAAGTGACACTTTTTCTTTCTGAAACTCGATTTGCTATATTCGAAGCCGATATCTAAGCTTTCAGCAACACCCAAACAAAGAGAGTGCTGCATCTGATGAGTTTATTGAGAATACCTTCGCATATATGAATTCCCGGTGAAAGTGAGATTCTTTGCACGAAATCAGGAAGTGAAGCCCGAATCATTCACTCAGAATAAATTTTGGTATCCTTGTGATTTTGTGCATGTTGAAGTTAGACGCTTGTAACACCCAAAAGAAGTAGTCGGGTACTGCATATCTCACCCATCGCTCATGTTTACCCCATTGTTCTCGTCGTCCTGCAGATCAGTATTACGTATAACATTCAGCCAGGTGTCTTTCCTCTTTTTTTCCAGCTGGTAATGCCTTCATCACCTACGTTTACAGATGCGGCGAGTATCGCTGTGTCATATCTTGTTCTATTGCTCCTGAATGTCCTTCTTGCATTGCAGTATTTCTACACAAACCACCCTGAGGCTGCGAGAATAATTTCGGTCTTGGTAGCAGGGTATATCTTGTTTCGGAGCTTTATGAAGATCGTTCGGTTCTGGTGGGGAATGCTTAAGTTTACTGTGAAGGCGACACTTTTCTTCATGGCTGTATTCTTGATGTTATGTGCTTACTACAGAGGACCTCATCGCTTTATCACCAAGGACATTCCGTTTTTATACAACATTTGGCAAAGGATCAGCCAGAGACAGAAAGAAAATTTGAAGAAGTCCGTTCAGTACGCAAGTGTTCTAAAAAAAACTGGGCTAGACCCAATGGCAGTGAAAAACAGTGCTTCAGAATGGCTTTCCGAGAATGCAGATGGGATCGATACCCTAAAAAATGAGGCCAAGCACCTTGCTGTGGAGAACATGGAATACATTGAAAAAGTTGTGAATAAGAAGACCTTGCGTAGCTTCTTGAATCTTTGATATATATACCACAGCTGTCGCCAACGCAAAGTGTTTAGGAACAATGTCAATCCATGTCCCAAGGGTGTAAAACCATATCAAAATCCATATTTCGAAAGAGAATCATTGACAAAGAATTCAAGCAAATCAAAGTTTATTTTTTGACATGATTGCCGAAGGATTTATCTGGGCTTTCAAGTGATGAATCAGTTTGTCCTGTCCATGTACAGGTAGGATCGCAAGTTTCAAGACAAAATTGTACAGTGACTTAATAACATGGTCCTCAAAAATCTCAATTATTGTCTTTAGACACAATCACATGAAGATTGCATACTATTGACAGGAAAAAAATAGCAATTTTTCAACAGCTCAAAGGTGCCCTCTACAATGAAGTGTGCACTGAATTTGTTTGTTTTGCACTCTAGTAATTATAAGCCATTTCTTTCTTCTTCACGGGGCTCATCCAAACACTGCAAGCCATTATCCTTTGTAGTAAATGCCAAGAGTAAACAGATACCGAGAAGGGGCACAGTAAAGTAAAAATAGTTCCTGAGTGCCCTACTGTACATGTGTCTGACAACAGCCACCTGTTCTTTAGACAAGACAGAGACATCAGGGTGCGAGTAGATATTTGCTTTCATGTACCGCATGTACAGAATAGGCAAGCTTGAAATTCTGGATTGGTCATTGATATCCTTCAATAATGAATTGGTGATGATTAATGACGATATTGCTGTACCTAAAGCACCACCAAAAGATCGAATCACGTTTCTGGTGCTGATTACTACAGCCCGCTGAGCCTTCCTTGTGTTTGCCTGTGCAGCCACCATTGTGGGCTGGAAGATAAAGCCACAGCCTGTACCAAGCACAATCATGGTTCCGACAATCATGGCATCAGAGGTGTATTCATCCCATGCAAGAGTCATACCATGTCCCGCAAACCAGAATAAGTATCCGGCTATCATCACCGGTAGATAGTGACCCGTCAAGGTCATTATGGAACCTGCAAATGCAGACATTGATGCCTGCATCAACACTAACGGAAGAGTGAATATGGCCAGCTTCATAATTGTATGACCTCTAACCAACTGGAAATAGTAGGACACAGCGAATAAAAATGAGTAGTAAGCCATACCAAAAAGAAAAGTTGAAAATAGGATGATGCTTAGTGTAAAGTTCTTGAAAATCGAGAGTGGAATCATTGGCAATTCTGGAATTTTGTACTCGACAAGCAAGAACACGAAAAAACAAATACCACCAAGAATAAACATCACAATGACCAAAGTACTATTCCATGCATATGTTGAACCACCACCACTGATGGGAATAAGAAGAAGCGTCAAGGAAGCGGCAGCAAAGAAGCTGCCAATATAGTCGATACTCTTCATTTTTGCGTTAGTTGACAAGACCGAGTCCAAGCTCTTTTTTTTGCTCGACACCGAGAAGTAAACCAAAACAATAATAACAAGAATAATCGGAGGCATCATGCGGTAGAAATCCCGCCACGTTCTTTCCTCTGCAAAGTAGGCCATTATTATCGGACCAACTGCGTTTCCTATTCCCACACTCGATCCCAAAATACCCTGTAGCTTTCCCCGTCTTTTTAAAGTGACCACGTCACTCATAATCACCATTGACAACGAGGAAACGCCACCACTCCCAATTCCAGCAATGGCTCGAAATATATAGAACTGGGGGCCGTTGGTGGCGAACCCACAGAGCAAACTGGAAATAAGAAGTAAACCTAGACACGAGAGCAACACCTCTTTGCGCCCAAATATATCAGCAAATCTTCCAAATAGAACCTGGCATACAGTACTAGCTAGCAAAGAGGCTGTTCCGGCCCAGTTTATGGTGTTTTGAGCATCTAAGTCCTTTGCAATGTACGTGAGTGCTACGGTGACACTCGTCTGATCACAAAAAGCTGCAAAAAGACTAAGAGAGGTCCCAAGAAGACAAATAAGAAGCTTCTTCATAGGTAGAAGGTTGACATGGGCGTTTCCCAACTGATCTTCTAGATGCTCGGGATGCTCCTTCAACTCCACTGGAATAGGGTATGAGATGTCAAAATTTTCGATTTTTTTGAAGGGGAGATCAGGAATAACTGGCGATATATGATCCGTAGCCACTTGAGACTTTTTCTCGGATTTTTTAATATGAGCCATTTTAAAGCTTGGTTTGTGAGATTGAACGTAAGGAGGGAAAGGCCTGGTGAGCTTTTGGGAAAGAAAGATACAAGCGGCTTATCAGAGATTCCATATATCGCCTAAGAAAAACAAGCATAGTAGGGCGGGGAACTGTTAGGGTGATTATTAGCTGTAGACATGCATTTTTAAAATCTGGGGTACATTAAAAATCTGCAGTTGCTCTGCCCTATTCCTGGCATCATATAAACCTGTCAATCTCAGTTGCAGCCGACCGATAAATTTCGCAGTTCATAAAATGTCTTCTGCATGCATGTGGTGTGTATAAAAAATAATGACGCAACAGCTACATTTAAATTTTTAGTTGGAATAAGTGGCTACATCGCTATTTGCGTAAAGATAGGTCGAGAGAGCCATGCGAAATTTGGACGAAGATAAATTCAACATGGGACATACTGAACTAATAGTCAGATGACGAGTTAACGTCATCCGTGTGATAAAAACAACAACAGCAACATAAAGAGCGCTTCCATGGGTGCAAAAGTTCAAATTTTCGAATGCAAAAAATCATTTGAGTTGAAACACATTAGTTAATACCATCACTAATAGTTAAATGGGCAATATTAGTCGGAAGGTGGACAAAATGAACTGTCAACTTTTGGGAGAAAAGCAAAGATTAGAAAGCAGGGATACAGTATGATTTCGATTTCTTACAGAAAAACATGATTTCGAATTCCAGCACGAGTTCTCTCGGTAGGCTTTAAAACTATTTATTCAAGAAACAGTTAAAACTGTAATTCCGGGAAACAAAATGTTACAACAATGCTGTCTCTTTGTCCCAATGTCCCATGAGAGAAGGGAATATCAATTTCAAAGGGTACCTATTAGTAGGCTGGACTGGAAAGCACAATATTTTTTCAAAAATCAGCTGAGTGCAGTTTTAATCAGTTTGAGATAATTTCTAAGATAACAGTCTCACATACATGGCTTCCATTTCTTACCATACACCGAATTAGATAAAGTCAATACTCGATGAAGCTGAGTAAAGTTAGGGTTGCAAGAATTTAAAAAAAAAAACAACCTTTGCGCATGATCGCACTCATCTCCGTCTGAGCCTTGTTTCATGCGACTCCATTGTCAATACAAACCTGATTGCTCACCTTTTTCAGGACTACAAAAAAGACTTTTGAAGAATGAGATATCGAGCATGTTAACGACAACACACATGTAAGATATTCTGTTGTAATATGCATACTCATAATAAAAAAAGTGCAAGCTATGAATGATATGAAATGAAAATTCTTAAAGAAGGTCTATAAGCTACAGGCACCATCAGTTCAAAGGACTGTTCGTTTGCTAAGTTTAGCGGGAGGCTTTGTATGCACCATCTCAGACAATCTTTCCTGCGGGTATGACGGGTATATGCAATTGTGAATAGTTGAGAATCATAGACTTGAGCACAACGAAACATGCACACACTTGGAAAGACATAAAAATTTGCCCGGATATGTTGTTTGAAAAATATAGGAAGCGATAAAAAAAAGTAGTTACTCGGGCCCACGTCTAATAGTGGTGCACACCAGATATGCCGAACAATGCTGCGCCGCGCACGACCCGCAGCCGGGTCCCAACGATTTCACTCCCGCTATCCTAATTACAACCTCAATTGCTTTTGAAAGCATATCTTAGCAGCTGCGCAAACAATGGTGAAAGACACAACGTACTACGAAATTTTAGGTGCCGCGCCTACAGCCACAGAAGTGGAGTTAAAAAAAGCGTATCGCAAACGGGCAATCCAGCTTCATCCGGATAAAAACGGAAATGACCCTCAGGCGGCAGCTAAGTTCCAAGAGTTGGGTCAGGCGTACGCTGTCTTGTCTAATCCCGAAACTCGAGAGCTATACGATGAAGTCGGCGTGGAAGGGCTTAATGAGAACCGAGCAGAGAACCCGGCAGACATCGACCCCAGCGAGTTTTTCAAGATGATCTTTGGCGGCGATAGTTTTGTTGACTGGATTGGCCAATTGTCGATGTTTGACGAGATGAGTGAGACTGCAGAAATTTTGGGTGAAAGTGATGATGAAACGGGTGGGCCGCATAGCAAATCCGGAGTTGCAAGCGCTTCCACCAAAACTGCAGAGAATGGTGCACTGGAACCACTGGAATCAACTGATATAACCACAACACAGGAGGCTACTGCTAGCGCTGTAAATGCGGGCTCCACCACGCCTTATACAGATTTAAACCAAGAGGTTCACAAGAAGAAGAACAAGAAAAAGATGTCACGTGAACAGCGGGAGAAACTCGTGGCATCCCATGAGGCGCTGCGACTCAAGAAAGACCAACGTGTGGAAGCATTGACTCAGGCACTTGTTTCGCGAATCGAAAGGTATCAGAGCTGCACAACTCCAGAGGCGAAATCAAGCTACCAAACTAAACTTCAAAAAGAACTCGAGGATTTAAAAATCGAGTCTTTTGGTATCCAGCTTTTGCATTTGATTGGAAAGATCTACGTACAACAAGCACATGCGACAATGCTGGCGGCGAAAACTTTTGGTGTGTCGAAAATCTTCACCAGCGTGCGCCTGAAGAGCGAGCGAGTTAAAAGTGGGTTTCTGATTCTCAAAAGCGCCTTAGACGCGCAGGCATCAGCGGAGGATATGCTCAAACGACAGGCTGCTCTTGAGCAGAGTGGCGTGGAACTTACTGCACAGGAAAAGCATCAGCAAATGGAGGCCGAACGCATGATTACGGGCAAGTTTTTGGCAACCGCATGGGCTTCCACGCAGTTTGAGGTTCAGGGAGTGCTTAACAAAGTCATGCACCGCGTACTCAATGAGAAGGCATTGTCGAAGAAACAGCGAGTCGCGCGGGCGCAAGCTATTCAATTTATCGGCAATGAGATGCTTTCTACACGTCGTTCGCCGGAGGAAGAGGAGGAGGCGCGAATTTTCGAAGAAATGATGGCCGAAGCCAGCGCGAAGAAATCCAAGGGTAAGAAGAAGAAGATGGATGAGCAAGAGTTCGAGAGTTATTATGCAGCGGTTGACCCCGAGTCCTCCAAGGAGTAAGATACTGGAGATAGAGCGCCAAATTCAAAGAAAAGAAATTCATGATAGACAGGGAGGAAAGTGATATTGGGTAAAGTCGTCTAAGAAACGTGAAGACAGGAGAAAAGAGATTTTTTTAAAATTCAACTACAGAATACCACCAAGAGACGTTGTCTTTCAAGAGTCTCGTCTCAATCACGTTGAATGCTGTTCCCCATGATTGTAAGGCTAGTGCAACCGCGACATCAAGAGTGTGCGCATATCGCCAAATCCTGCATGAAACGCCACCGATGCCCGCTTTCCGTCTCCGCTTTTATGTCTCATTGGCACATATCATCATTTTTCAAGATGGCTCCTACAAACAAACAAATCCTTAGTCTTTACAGACAGCTCTTATCTAGAGCAGCTAAGTTTGACAATTATAATTTCAGAGAGCATGCGAAGAGAAGAGTCCAGGACTCTTTTAAGGAACACAAGAATGACTCGGACGAGCAACGAATCACTGCCTTTTACAACGAGGGTGTTGACAATTTAGCAATGTTGACCAGGCAAACAACCATTTCGCAGATGTACACTTTTGATAAGCTTGTGGTCGAGCCCTTGAAAAAGCACCATTAGATGGCAAATGTTGATTACTAATTGCACGGTGGACAGCGCTGGAGGCAGGCGGGGACAGGAGGGAAATCATGGGAGGAAGATAAAGTGTCAAAGAGCGTATAGACACCGAAAAATTTGTTTGGGCGGGATGAGAACTGAATTGTATGGGATTCGCATAGATTCTGCGGAAATGGATTGTATATCCATCAGAGCTTTGTATAAACGTCTCTTGAGTATTTTTTGTGAAACACTGTCAATTTTATTTTGCCTGCACAATTTTCAATGAAAGCATCAGTTAGTAGTGAATAGTTGCACTGAGCTTTTGAAGGAAGCGTTTTCAAGTTGCATTCTGACCTATTGCTTTTTATTTGTTCGAAGATGCCAATTTTGAATCAGATCAATGTTGTTTGTCTTTTAAATTTCCCCAATTATTTTGCTGGGACCACTATACCCATTCTCGGACTTAAGATCAGCATCTGTCGAAGCAGATTCTCATGTTTCCACCTCAAGAGAGACATTAAGTAATTATCGTGGGAACGAAACTCTCAATTAATATAACGTTATTCCCAGGTGTGTTTGTCTGAATCTATTCAAAAGAATGGCTTGAACATGATGCAATCTCAAACTTGGAGAATATTGAAGAGCATCCGCTCTCTATAAACGGAATCTGAACGAGTTGCTCAGATAAGGCCACAATGACAAAATACCCGTTTACATATTCTTTCAAGGTATCGTTTATTTTTGATTCGACACGTAATTAAAATAGCATTTTCGGAGAATTGACTTGTCTTTGTATATAGACAAATGAATCAAACAAACTATTTGCAAAACCTATTTTCCTAAAAAAGTATTTAGTGAGATTGATTGGATTTGCGGGTAAGCTGTGTCTTTCTCGGCTTCCAGGCACTATAATGAGCCAAAGCTTTGATCGAAAGTCAAAACACTTGAGAAAATTTGACACATTTTTTTTTACAAGCAGAGGCTGTGAGAATGCTCGGGAGCTTGTGTCTGGGAATTTTTCACCAGACACAAGAGAAACCAAAATATGTCAGCGTAATTGGCGATCAATTGCATACAGGCTACGTGCCGTTCCCGCCCACGTGCAGAGTTACCGCATGGACGCATCTCTGCTCGCCAACTCTGAGACTATTATGCGATTAGCAATTATACATTGATATCAAAAAAACTGCATAGCCCCCCTCTTCTGGCAACATCACAATCAACAATGGTGGAACAGAAGACCGTCGATCTTAACAAACCGTTAGACGCGGCTGAAAATCCGGTGATCAGCCGAGTGCCTCTAGAACCCTCTTTGGCTACAGTGGCCTTGACTTTGCATGGCGATATTTATCGCCAAGCCCAAAGCAAAACAAATCACGCGATAGTGTGGCATCCTCTTGTACAGGGCTACGCTTTTATTGTGTTCCTGATTGCAACAATCTACGTATTTAAGGATCTCGTGGAGATTCTGGACTCGGTGATTGAGTTCTTTGATTTGCTCAAGCACAACAAGTATGTCTTGACCAGATATTTTCCTGCTATGATCTTCGTGGCAGGTACAATTGGATTGATCAGCTTTACCATCACAGACGAGTTTCGTGTCATCAGCGACAAAATGACCACAGAGAAGTACATGGCACAGGTGTTTCGGTTCCCGCTTAGAATTTACGCCAGTGCCCTGTCTAACGAACAAAACTCTGCATTTGTGAAGTCTGCTTCTCAAAGCACGGATTTGATTGAATATAGGAACTCGCCTATCGCAATTGTGACAGTGGTTCCTTTGCCCAACCAGTCGAGCAAGGATACATTTGTGGCCAAAATCACTGGGCTCCATGTAAGAAAAGCATACAGCAGTGCTGGTGTTGAAACTGATCTTTTAAATTATGCCATAGAGAAAGCTAGAATCCTCTGCAATAGGTATGTGACCGACAACAAGATACACACAAAAAACATTCGTATTACTTTGATTGCTGAAGCATATTCAGTGGACAAGACCCTCAACTCGCTTTACCAACAGCATGGATTTTTGATAAGGGAGAAATCGACCAAATTGGATCCTTTTTCCTCCCAAGTCACGAAATCTTTTTTTTATGTGATTCCCGCAGCATCTTTGCTAAAATGTTTTGGCATTACCAGAGTCACCTACGAGCGCGAGTTGGATAATGTAGTTGACTTGGAATCAGGAACAACCTCGACAAATAAAAAGAACTCGAAGGTCAGGAAAAGAGCGTGATTTGATGTCTCCAGAGTTGTCTGATAGTCACATGGCTCGTGTTTGCATATACTAGGAGCGATTATAGAATTTAGCATAAAGAATGACATACGCGCTTTAAACAATTGGACACATTTGTTTTATTGAGCTTTGGTAGTACTGTAAGACAGTGTTCTGACCTAGAAGACAGAAGGAGGAACATAATTTTAGTCACCTTGATGGTTTTGTTTGCAAAGCCATAGAAACGATTTCAGGATACCAATACAGATCTTTGCGCAGTAGTCCATACCAGCTTATGAGAGATTATTCAAGTTGTGCTTATGTATGTGTTTACTATAGCGTGATAGAAAAAACGGTAGGACGTGCTCTGTCTATCAAAAAGTTCTGAGAACACGTCAGCTAGTCCAAGAGACCACCACGTCTATACCCGCGCCTTCCTCTTCTACTCTTGATTATTAGGCGGATGATCCAGATCACTAGCAACATTATGACCGCATAAATGATGTATAGCACCAGGGAAACGAGCCTGGTATACCACCTGCGCACGAATGTTGCTTCGGCATCGCCGTACTTCTGCAAACGATGCGCCCGCTCTCTCTCCTTAATTCTCTTCTCTGCATTTCGTAAGCGCGAGATGGATTTTCTGGCACGCTTCTTGATATTCTCCGGCTCCTTCTCACTAACTTGCTCTTCCATTATAGTTTGTAACTCATCAATGGAATTGATGTATTGGTCGGAATTGGGTAGGTGTAGAGCGAACATCTTGCTTTCTATGATGTCAACGTTTTCATGCAATTCGCCGGTTTCTGCAGAGAGCCCAAGGTAAAACTTGTCTGGAAGCACCACATCCAGAAGAGAAAAACAGTTGTTCCAATCACTCGACAGGTCAGGGTCATGGTTGAAGTCCACCGAGAGATACCCATTTTTCGTGTGTACAATCCGCATGCGTGTTTTCCCCAGAGAGGGGTTAACCAATGATTTTGGCAGGCACGATGCTATCATTGTGTCTGCACCATCGGTGTATTTGTTGTAGTATAACGAAGAGGCGGAATACTGTGCATTCACCAAGGGAAAGTTGCCATCATATCCGTTGCGAAAAGTATCCACGAGAATTCCTAAACCTTTGAAGTTGTTTTGTGCTCCGAAAATGTCGCCTATGGGCAGCGGATCTGCCGTGAACCATACAGCCATACCGTCGGCTATCAACTTTTCTTCACCATGAATATGAAATGTAAGCTCCATTTCAAACGATTCTGCTTCCACTGGCTTCTTCAGAAACATGCTGCCAGCCTGATGCTTTCCGTCAGAGGTAAGACTTATGTGCTTTCCATTCTGGACCACTACGTCGCCCCTAAGATCCCAGTTCACCAGCTGCAAGGTACGCGGATCCAAGTATGGCGATGAAATCGCATGCTCGTACAACTCCACACGCTTTACGTTCACCTCACTCTTTTTATTCTGAAACATGTCATTAATATCCTCGGGTGAAAAGTCGTTGGGGGTTTCGCTCATGAACATAAACCAGTAAACAGCCACAAGCGATGCCACCGTCACTATGGCCATGAGAACTCGTGTTTTTAGAGTGGACGAGGCCATTGTGAACGAGAAGTATAAGATAAAATGAAAGTGGGCCAAAGGCAGTTATGAAAGTCGGCTTAAGTCGTTCACTCTAAATCCCTTGGTGGTGGGCAATTTACACATGGAGATGGCCTTGGGGACACGTAATCGCGCAAGGTCTGAGTATATGCCCGGCTGCATAAGCGAGATGACGCCTACTCAGAAGCAATGTGCACTACAAAGACATTTCCAATTTCAAATTAGTAGGAGAGTATTCCGACGTATATTTGCGTTGGCGACCTCGACCAAGATCAAAATCAGGGTATCACAAATGACAAGCCCTTATCGCGACAACTAGTGGCAATGGTGGTCCCAATCATTGTACCGCTCCTGCTATTCAACCCCCCATTTGCAAGTACATTGTGGACGGGGTGTAAATTCTTGTGCATACTTAGGACATCATAGTCTTTAAGAAATAAGAGGTTCGCAGAACTTATGACGAGAATTGTTGCAGCCCAGCTTGATATAGTCTGTATCTATGTGCGCGTGTGAGACAAGGCTTCAAATCCAATTGCAGTACGAATCAACGCATGCAAAAGATTTATAGAAAACAAGTTGGCTTTTCATCAAAGAATGCGCCAATTTAAGAAACACAACAGCATAGATAGACGTTTAATTTAGATCTCTTTAGGAGCCTTCGCAAGTCAAATGGAGAGCTTTTGGGCTATGGAATAGCGTATACCATAAAGTCACTCGGGAAGGTCTCTTTCCTCTAGGTTTCTAGGGCCATTATGCAAGCTTTTCTTGCAAGCCTGTGGATGCTCGCGAAAACGATAGTCCAAACCTAGAAAAAGCGTGTGTTAGCACTCTGCGTTGGAAGACGTATGGCACGAATATCTCGCCTTTTTTACTCGTTTGTATTGCCATGGGGATATCCTACAAAAACTTTACTTTTAATTCAATGCCTCATATCGTTAGGTTCCTGCTATATACAAACGGCTTCTCACTTGCCGAAAACTACCGTCCTCATCGCACTCATCCACGTCTCCTTGCCCTCACCTCTGATCTCGGACAAGATCCGCTCATAATATTGGGGGTTTCCCTTTGGCTTCAACAACTTATCATCGAGCTTATAGTAGTTTTTGTATTTGTCGTTGACTAAATCACGCAAAGAGATGTATTGAAGCTTCAAGTCTTGCTCTGAAATCAGCTCAATAACCTCGGGTTTGTTGAACCTCTCGAGCTGTGATTCCCTAAAGGACGCATAATGCTTGATCCTATCTTTCGGAAGGGTCTTTAAAAGGGACACTATTTTCTCCGCGATCTGCGCTTTGCTTGACATGATTAGTGATATTCTACCAAAAAGGGCTCGCCTGCGGATTCTCTTGGACATCAATTTGGTTCGTTGCCCTATGTGCAGTCACACAAAGCACAATTGGAAAGTAAATTCAATGTGGGTCTCAAGTCCAACAAAATAATTGATTGGATTGGATTATCATGACTTCCAAGTAAAGCCTTTGAGGCTGGAAAGAAGTATCCTTGACCTAGTCCAAAAGTTTTAGTACGACTCGCCATAAGGGGTACCTACGAACAGATTGAGTATGATCTATTGATGTAGAGTGCTTCACGTTTGAAATCGAGCAGTGTGTGTTTCAGGCAACACAAGTAGCAGTATCAATGCCTTCATAAGCTGAAACCATGGCGTAAAATAAGAAAACCTTTCCGGGTCCAACAGGTCACGTGATGGGTCTAGTCTCGGCCGTGCCATGTCCGGGGATTTTACTAAGGCAGAAGTAAGATTCAAAGTCTCATCACTTCTGTCTATCAATCATACAGACTTGCACAATATAATGCCCACCCCTAGACTTATTTTTGTACGCCATGGACAGACAGAGTGGTCCAAATCTGGACAATACACTTCGGTAACCGACTTGGAGCTCACTAGATTTGGTGTTTCTCAAATGAGAAACACAGGCAAGCATTTGATCGGCAACACACCTTTCCAAATGATTAAGCCTGCAAACCTCAAGCTCATCATTACTTCTCCACGCACTCGCGCCAAACAGACAGCCAATTTGTTGCTTGAAAGTTTGGACGAAAATGCCAAATCGGGGATTCAGATTTCCGAGGATAACGATTTGAGGGAGTGGGAGTACGGCGATTATGAGGGTCTCACGACAGACCAAATCCTTGATTTGCGTAAACAAAGAGGCCTTGACCAGGATGGTGTGCGCTGGACGATTTTTCAGAAAGGCTGCGAGAATGGCGAAGACTATCTTCAGGTTACACAGAGGATTGACCGTTTGATTGAAAAAATCCGCGCAGTACACTCAAAAGCTATTGACGACAAAGTAGCATGCGATGTGATGATTGTTGGGCACGGCCATATTCTTCGCTGTTTCGCCGCCAGATGGGTCGGCAAACCACTCAACGTCAATCCGGATATGGTGTTGGATGCTGGAGGAGTGGGTGTTTTGAGTTACCAGCATTGCAATATCAATGAGCCCGCTTTCTACTTGTCTGGAGCATTCACTGTCCCAGTTGAAGAGGAAGAGGAGCAGCAGTAGACCTACCAACTAGAGAATATTAATAGACAATTTAGGTAAACAAAAAGCCGCAATGTCGGGTACAGCGCCAAGTAATTTCGATCTGGCTTTCAACTAGCAAGCATTTCAGGTTCTTGATTCTAGGTGAAGCTTGTTAATTGAGAGCGTTTGGTTGCTGGACCCATTATTGCCGTGTCATTTGGCTTTCAGAATCTAGATTTATCATGAAGTTGAGGGTGAATTGTGAATAATATTTCTGAACCGACAAAATCAATGAGGCTTTCTTCAAGACTATTGTACAATGATATAAATGTATAGATGTGCTAGTCCAGTTTTTTATCCTGAAGATACGCAAATTCATTAAAAAGGCGCACGATTAACTTGTGCTTAGTGTCTATCCATGGCCACCTTTCAATATCGATATTTGAACAACACCACATAGGTGACAGTATGAACAAAAGATTACCTCCATATGGTAATGTGCTACACATAACATCCTAACAAAAGAGATTGTGGCTAAAATTGAGTTCTATCTACAAACCATGTTCCATACTCACTGCTGTGATGGGACTCTGAATTTGCATATAAGAGTGTACAAATACTTTTTTGAAGGACGTCACGCAGTCGGCCATTTGTTTTTAATTTTGCCGTTACTACTGTATGATACCGGAAAAACTAAGGTGCAGTCCTGTCAACGCCATCGAACCCAACTGATATACGCCGATTGGATAAAAGCTCCAACGCATTGTCCGTCTCGTGGTACCTTTCAGAATTTGCTCTAGCACATATATGGAAATTAAGCGGCTTTAACAATAACCTGAAGTTTCAATATTAGACGCATTGTGAAACGCCGCGCCGTGTTCCCCGCGAATCAAGGCGCCGTTCCATGTCACCAACCCCGGCTTTTCTGTTCATTCCCTTGCAGCCGACCGAAACACAAGCCTCACCTTCTTTTTTGTTCATCCAGCTACTATTATCTTCACCTTCATTCTTTACCAGGTAATATCAGTCTTTCATTCAACATTCCAAAATGCCGTCTCTTGAGCGCCACACTTCTCATGCCGTCCCCATCTGGCTTGATTGTGACCCAGGAAATGATGACGCCTTTGCCATCTTACTAGCAGCTTTCAACCCAAACTTCAGGCTCTGTGGCATTTCAACTGTACACGGAAACGTTAGCTTGCGCAAGACCACGCGCAACACTTTGGCATTGCTCGAGAAATTGTGCTTTGACCAAGACGAAATCCCGGTCTATGCTGGCGAGGCGGCACCGCTTGTAGTGCGACCTTTAAATGCTGAGGCAATTCATGGAAACTATGGGATTGGTGGCACAGACTTGCCCGAGAATCCGAGCTTGCATGTGAATACAGAAATGACGTATCTCGAAGCGATTGCTGAGGCAATCGAGCAGAACGATGGGGAGCTTTGCATTGTGTGCACGGGTGCTCTTACCAACTTCGCCAAGTTTACTCGAGAATTCCCTCATTTATTGCCAAAAATCAGGCTCGTCTCAATCATGGGCGGAGCTTTTGAATGCGGAAATGTCGGACCAAACGTTGAATTTAACATCCGAATTGACCCACATGCGGCACTGGCGGTTTTCAATGACTCGAGTTTGGCAAACAAAATTGTGCTTGCTCCACTCAACCTCACACATACGGCATTGGCGACTGAGAATGTGCGCCTTGCCATCTACAATCCGCAAGGTAAAAATAATTCGCCTTTGCGAAAAATGTTCTCGGAGATTTTGAGTTTCTACAACAACGCGTATGTAAAAAAATATGGCCACTACCACGGCCCGCCGATTCACGACCCGCTTGCGCTTTTTTTGATCTTGCCGAAACTCGCACTCGAGGACTCAAGGAATTCGGATGACGCAGAACTATATGACTTTCACTATTTACAGAGGCACTTGCATGTGGCTATCAGAGGGGATGAATTGGGACGGACTACTTATGTGAACAGTAATTTGGACCCATTGCGCGTGGAGATAGGCGGTGTGTTTGTTGGTCAGAGTGTGAACATTCCATATTTCTGGAAGCACATTTTTATTGCATTGGATCTAGCAGACAAACATGCTTTCAATAAGCGCGAAACACAGGTCCTCGACATGGTATCATAGGCAATATCTTTATCCTGATCAGTATCTCTTAATTCTGAGGCTCTATGACACGGCATATAGCCAGATTTTTGGGTCAACGAAATAGTTCTGCTGACTGATCCACCATCTCTAATTCGCCCTATCCTCAAGTATCGCACTTGAAACCCTTTCCAAAGAAGAGAGTAAAATCACATCAAAATGAAGTTTACTTCAGAATTGTTGTTTGTGCGACCAGTGTATTAATCTTCTCGACGATAGGCATACCAATTGTTCCAATGCAATTCAGAGCCCATATCACATCAAGATGATTGTACTCGGCAAGCTCGACGACTTCTAAATTTTGGGGTTGCGAGTAGAAGTGACGCTCATAGTGCTTCATATGAGTGGCAAACCTCAACCCATCCACCAAATAGTCCGCGCCGCCTACGAAGACCATCATAGGAACAATGCTGCTTTTTTGAGTAGTGGTGAACCATTCGGTTTTGTATGGAAAGAGTGTCTTGCTATCTTTCTCATGCGCTTCGTCGATTTCACCCATATTTTTCTCGAGGTCTTCATTTTGCTGGGTGGGGGTGGGTTCATCTCTGGTGTTGAGTGGGGTGAAATCTGCAGTTATCCCGTCTTTATAGGCTTGTTTCAGCTGAAGTTGATTCAGGAACCCTTCTTCCACAGATCGAGATAGCCACCACGACATTAATTTCGCCGACACAAGAGTAGCGTTGAATAAAAACTGGACATGAATGACTTTTTTGTGATCGTAGCAATTGCGGATATTCCAACCAAAGAGGTATTTGAATATTTGATACGAGAGAGTGCTGAAGAGAGCGGTGGTGCCGATCAAATTACGCATCTGCGTCAACATCGCCAAAAAACAGCAATTACCAAAAATCATCTTATACATCCGGGGGGACTTGCTGTGGATAAACTTAATGAAACTACGCTCGTGGAATAGCCTGCCTGGAAAGGCCGCTGGTGCCAAGGCAAAAAAATGCTCAATTTTCCCGTGATATTCTTTAAGCTGCTCGTTTCGAAGTAGCAAAAGCGTCTGCGTACATCCCTGAGAGTGGCCAACTAAGTAGATCTTGGAGTGGTGCGGCTTATTCAGCAAGACGTTGTCGATGATACAAGGCAAGTCGTAATACGCCAAATGACGCACGTCCCAGTCCCAGAAATGCTCATTATGCATGAGGTTGCCCTTGAGCGTTGCGTGGTTTGGCTTGAAACCACATCTATTGTTGCCCATCCACACGTCGTAACCCTGATGCAAGAAAAAGTATGGAAGCGAGTTTTTACCTGGGGCCAAATACGCACCAGCGCACAGCAAGAGCCCGTGCTGCAAAATGATGGGCAGTTTTCTATCGCGTGCTTCCAGGCTTTCTTTGGGGTCAATAAGTCGGTGCACCACAATCACGTAGCCATCCTTGGTGGTGATTTCATGCTCCTCCAAATCCAAGTCCAACAATTGTGCATAGTAACGCAAGTCACGTGTGATCTTGAGGTTATCAACATCGGGGTAGGGTTCCACCGGGGTATAGTTTGCAACTGCATTTTCGGCCTTGGGCCTATTAGCCTTTTCACGACCACTGAAGATGTCTCGGAGATGATATAGGTTGGCCCCGAGGGTGACAGACCATATAAAAAGAAACGAGCCTATGGCTGAGCTCAACACTATAAAAAATGTGAGCGTCGGACCATGAAGATCGGTTCTTGCAGTCGGATTTAAGTTTGACATCTGATGCAAGAGATAGTCACCCAGACGAATTGTCCCTTAGTTTTTGAGGGGCTGAATTCTGATTGATAGCTTGGCAATGTATCGCATGAAATTTTGTTATTTGAGAGTTATCTGAGATGGCGGGAGGTCTGAGACCTACATAGAGACCGGCTCGGTAGGTGAATCTCAATTTTGTTTTTCTCCGCGCGTTTGGAACCTACATATAACCAAACTTGTATTTTAGTTTCATAACCCTTGTTCCCTTTTTGGGATGTCTTGATTTATGATCAGGTGGTCATGCAAGTTGATAGGAACTCCTTCTATTTTGGTCCGGGAAAACACGCTTTTATGCTTAACGCACCCAAAACTATTAAATTTTCTGTGTGAAAGCTACGGAGAGTAGTTGGCATTGCAAGAATCTGGGATTTCGCTTGTTAAAGCTCCACTCATCATAGCTTGCATCGCAAACAGCTTGTGTGAGATCAGATGTGGTTTCGAAAGCATGCACACTATCTCAAAGTAATTGCTTGTGACAAAATTGGACCCTAAAAATCTTGCTTTGTCAAGATCAGCTCAATGGAGATGGAATCTGGGAATTGTCATTCTCGTGGCCAACTATTTCTTGCCCTTTTGACTATTTTCGGTATGCCTGATATTGTTTGTGTGGCAAATGTTGGATGATGGGTTGTTCCAGACTGAGTTTTGCGACTTCAAAAGCCCAGACAATTCCGCCTTGCGCAAAGGACACATTATTCCGCGGCCACTTCACATTTTTTTCGTCAAGACGAACGGCAACGAAATTCACGGCAGAGTTCCTATTCCTAATATTTAAAAGTATGTGCGGCATTGATATATTACTTTAATGTCATATATTTGGAAGTGATTAAAACAAGAACACACAAGAAGACTTCGTGGCCAAGTTGGCTAAGGCGTAAGACTGTTAATCTTAAGATCGTGAGTTCGACCCTCACCGAGGTCGCTTATTTTTTCCCCATTGATTCTCAATATCATACAAAAATCTGTCTTAACGCTTGTTGACGGGGGGAAGTGGCACGATTCTGTATTTTATTTGCTCCACTTGAAGTTTTGCTTTCCAATAAAATGTAGTTGATTTCCAGAATTTTCTCAACAATTTGGTCATTTAGAGATTCATGTATTGTCTGTTGAGCAGACCAAGGCTTCAAATAGATCTACAAGCGGTTTCTTATTGATTTTTTTTTTTCACTTGCACCCAGGTGAATTTCTGGAAAGTCTTATTTTCAGTAACTGAAGAATCCCCCTCCACGTTCAGGCCAATTTCCGTACAGAATAGACTACCCTTTTTTTTGTTGAGAAAATTCTCGTTATTTGCCCAACCACACAAGAAGTTTTGGCCCATAAGCTTTGATATTTGATCACCGGTTGCGTTCAAAGTTGTCATGACGACAATGATCAAATATGAATACTTTAAAACTTCTCCTAATCTTCCAGGGTCCTCTCGTATCCTTTTGAAAAAGGGACCCTAGCCAAACATGCTCCCACTCGATTAATTACGCTATATAAATTATAGTCCACAACATGGTAGATTCGCGGGATACCTTTTGCCTACAAAGGCTGCAAAACAGTTCATGCAGAAATCTCAATGTTTTTTTTTGAATAGGAACAGTATGCCGACAGGTGCATTCCTAAGATTATGGCATACAGCGTAGGAAGATGAGTGTGAGTAAATGACAGGAGTTACCATTTTTTTCAATACATCTGGCATGGATCGAAAAATCATGTGAGATAGGCTAGCCCTCATACCAAATCGTTTGATTTCATGATTACACTTTCATTCAAAGTTACTGGTTTCCTTGTCAAGGGGTACTGTAAAGACTGCTCTGAAAAAAAGGATTATGATAAATGTGGGTCAAAGTAATATGCCAGCACCATAAATTGAAGTATTGCGTACCGCAAGCGATGAATTGACCTGGTGCATGCCTTCCCCACATATTTTAATCGTAAGCTTCCATGAGTTTCCAAAAGCACGAATGGCCTCAGAGTAGTCACTTACAAATTGAAAGTGTCTGGGAGATATGTCTGCTTCAATCTGCTCTACAGTGTCTACGACAATAATAGCGGCTTGCTAAAGTTTTGATTATATGTGTTCGAATTTTTGCACTTAATAAAGTCAATAAAAAAAAATGCCCATTCGGCCAAAATGAGTTTAGCAAGTTCTGTATGACCTTCAAGTTCAGACTCGCAAGTCAATTTTTTGTTAGAGTAAACACTATAGTGAATTTGTTCCCGTAATAGAAGAAGTTATCTTTTTTATCGATAATTGTTGTTTGGTCAGCCAAAGACTGAAATATTTCGAAAAGTTGCGATTCCATGTTCTTGGACATAGAAGAGTTTACCGTTTTGTTTTACGAGTCAAACCCATACACAGTTTGGTATCTATTAAAAGATGTATCCACAACACGTCGTCCATGAATTATACGATTTACAAGATTAAGCGGAATGGATTACATGTAACCGCTTCGTTGGGATCCTGAAACGCGGAGATACCCATCTAAAACGGGGAACGTCAAACGCCAAACATCTACGCATGTTCTTAAATACCTCACCGAACAGGTTTCTCGATTTTGCTGATTTATTAAGTATAATTTAGTGGCAAAATGTTTCAAAACATTTTATCAGTCATTGGTGTGTCTCCAATGTAAGCCTTTCGCGAGGAAAGCTAAGACAATGTCACGCAAAGATTCATCCCAGGTTACCAACGGATTAGCAGCAATCCACCATACATATGATCCTATCACAGGAAACAGAATTCAAGAAAAGATATATTATTCTTATTGCTTCCGCAGGAATTGTTGGGCTGGGAGTATTTATAGGTATAGGACCAGCGTTGAGCGCTGGGGTCTAGTGGGACATATTTTAGGATTTTCGATTGTCGGCATTCTTGTCGAGACTATGATACCCTGGATCGGTGAAATAAATAGTGTTTTTGATCTTAATTCAACACTCACACCAAAAGATGAGTTGACACTGCCTTTAATGCAATGGAATGGCTTGATTTGATTTTGTGGATGTCAAATATCATCGCGTAGTTGGTGCTGGTGAGCACTTTATTCTCATTTTCTGGCTCAAAGGTTCTATTTTATAATTATTTCTTGCTGTTGTGACCTGGACTTTCGTAGTAACATATGCTCACAGTAGATTTGCTTGTTGAAGTTGAGTATACTTCGGCCTTCATAAAATTCATCCCTGTTTTTGGATTTTACTTGTTCAGTATCGTCTACGCATCATTGAAAATCCCTGGCCATAGACAGGGAAGCATTCTAAAAGACCAGCCTCTAGCCGAGGGGCTCAAGGGCCCCCCGAATTCTTCTGTTTCTGCTGGTGTTTCATATACGGGCATCGCAAGTCTCTTGCTGTCCTTGAGGAAGCTGAGAATGTGAACTCAACAGTTAAAAGTGGGGCACGCCAAGAAACATTTAGAATATCGTATGCCAATTTAAAATCTCTTTTGCTTAGGAAGTTAAATTTGCCTATGACGATCCTATGCTATCTTCAAACAGCAATCCTATGCGATCGCCCGTGCCTATGACTTTGACTAGCGCGGATTAAAAAACGCCGGGTCCTTTGTAACTACAATTGGTTTTATCCCCTCCCCCTTTTAGTTAATAGTTTCGCCGCCCGAGGTTCGAAAAGAGTCACCAGCAGCAGAGTTACTCCTAAAAATTTCAGCAAGGTCACAAAACATGGTGTACCATGGATTGCAACGCACGCTGTTCACGCCTTTCAATTTTTTCTCCCTCCATAACCAGCAGATTCGAAGTTGCCTATGGACATATGGTCACTTTAGGAGCAGTGTGTGCTTTCACAGTTTGAAAAGGTTTAGTGTTAAAAGAATTTCGGTTTCGAAAGGGCTGGAATGAGCAAGGTAGAGAATTCGAAGAACTTTCCTACAAAATCCAGCACTTTAATCTTTCGACTATGGGGGAATGTTTTTGGGTGTAACGTTTGTGTTAGTGCAGAGACGGCAGGTCTACAAAAATTTCGTTATCGGCGAATTCATTGATTTTTTTTTCATAGCTTCTCTCTTTTATATTTGCATGACTGAGTTCATGGTTGGCATAAACATGAAGTACATAGACCAGAGGCTGGTAGATTTGGGTGCGACAGAAGCGAGACAAGCGGAATCATGAACAAGCATAGATATGACTCTGTTATTTGAATAAATGCCTAATATGAAAAACATTTGGGACAGTGTCTAGAAAGATTTTTCACACTAACCAAATTGGTCTGATAAATAATACAGAAATGTGCACTCTATGAAATTTTGTTCTGTGTAGAATGATGAGTCCTAGCATTTAATTGCTGAACCGTCAGACTTTGCTTTGACTTAAAACGATGAAAGTACTTCGCAGGTGCAAAAAGCACAAGGTGCGATCAAGAATATTTGAACGCTTGAACAAAAGAGGATAGAAAGATCAGTAAGCACATCATTTGTGAAAGTCTGGATTGTTGATGATTCCTAAAAAAATAAGACAAATCTTACTTTTGTCAAGCTTTGAAGACAAGTGATTTTGAAGAGCTAAAGATAATAAGCTAAAAAATATTGAATCGTGAACATCTGAATTCTCCAGCCATCGTATTACAGCGAATGATAGATAAATTATCGAACAGAGTGAAAAAGGCTCTTCAATTAAGCCAATATGTGTGGCCAAGATAGAATGTTCGGATCAGTGCACCATTTGGTGCAGTGGTTAACCTTTCTCTGGGCATGCCGCAAATACCCGCTTTCTTAAAGCGGCAGGCCCTGGGTGCGAACCCGGGGCATGTCCGCTTGGGCCTTGCCCAGCGCGGGTGGGAAATTCGGTGGTTCACTCCATCCTGCCCTGGAACATTTGTTTCAAGGTAAAGTACTGCTCCTGAGAGTTTCCTTGGCGTAGAATTTACGCCGGGCGTCGCCATCAGAAATCAAGCATTTTCGGATGCATGGGAGGCGGCGCGGATGGTTGGTCTCTCCGTTTGAGGGGAGGCTGTTGAGTGCAATTTGCGGCCTTTGGCACCCGATACCGATCACTGCTCAGAGTGAGGTTTTTGAATTTTTTTTCAAACTGCCAATCATTTTGTTGTCTTGTGCACGGAACTTGAACAGAAATCCCGCTGGAAAAGTTTACGATCTTTTAGCTGAACAGATTGATTTATCTTTTCGGCAATCTAAATATATATAAAAAGTGACCCTGCT
Organism: Metschnikowia zobellii; assembly: GCA_939531405.1. Lineage (NCBI taxonomy): Eukaryota > Fungi > Ascomycota > Pichiomycetes > Serinales > Metschnikowiaceae > Metschnikowia > Metschnikowia zobellii. The sequence continues at coordinate 393,668 of OW618029.1, forward strand.
TGACTTGAGTGATGACGATACGACGAGTCTGAATTTGTGTTGAACCGCAAAAAATAGCCACAAGCGTCATACTGTGTTTTCAAACAAAGGAGAGAATGACACAGGATGTGACAAAAAATCTGTCCGGGCTCATATGTTGATATCAGAAGGCGATTCGAGATCATATCTCGAACGAAATAATTGAACCTTTTTTTGGATACTCAAAATGAAGAAAAGTAATCGTCCAGTTGACGACAACGCATGTCACAATGAAGTTTCGAACGTTGAAAACAGAGGCAAGCAAATGATATTCGATTCAAATACCCTTGTTTTGGACTTTTCTTTCTTTAACTGCCCTTCAGACACTGTTGTATTCGCCGTGAGCGATTCATGGCTTTGGAGAGATGTAGTTTATGCAGTGTCAATAATACACCGAGCGGGTCTAATAACACTCCCAGATTGATTTTGTGATTCGTGTGTACCGATTTATTGCATGATGTGGAGAAGAAACCTTGACTAAAGCGAGGAATAGCCGTACCTTGTTCACGATTCAATTTTGCCGACGGCACGCTAGTCACTACATTGTCGGTATTCAAGGATGAAACGGAAGGCATAGGGAGACTTGAAAAGTAAATTATACCTCCTTAATGTGGCTTCGGCTATAACAGAAATACCAACTGCGTCGAAACGCCGTCTTTTCAGACACGTATTCTGATAGAATACCGTGGCGAATTTTCTTAAACCCTCGAGTACGATAGGCAATTAATTTGACACTATCACCTTTTCTGCGCACTGTGACACAAGAAGTGCAATTTCCCCATTAACCAGGATACTCAAAGAAGTATTTCTACTTCTTTACACTATAATCAGATGAAAAGTGAAGTCAATATAGATTTACGAGCTTGCTTAATCATATCTATATGATGCACGTATAGTTGCCCCTGTTCCCAGAGCTATGCAGTTTTTAAAGACGAAGGATTCAAACTGAATAAAAGTTACCACGATTGGTAATTTCAACCAAAATCCGATAATCGTTTGCATATTTCCGTTTCAAACATCCCTAGGATTTCTGGAGCATAGAAAGAATTTAATATATGTACACTCCCGCTGCATTGCCACAGATCAAAGAAGCAATTGCGTGAGACGACTCACGAATTGGGTTGATGATATCTTGCTGGAGTCATTTAGCTCTTAAGTCGTTTTCGAAAAGTATAAAGTTAAGAAAATTTTCCGCTCACATCACAAAAAAAATATAAACAAATCAATCAGACTACAAAAATGGCCGCTCCTCAATCATCCAACAAGAACACCTCGACCCCAAACAAGGATAACTTCTTGTCCGCTAAAACGCCAACTGGCTGGTACTCATCCTGCGTAATTGCCTAGTTTTGACCTTTCTAGGGATTTTTGTTTTTGCACAACTGTTCAGTGCCTCGACACCAAGTCAGTGTGTTGCTGACTTGTGTTTATAGTTTCAATAAAAGACTTTGTCAATTAAGAATTGCTTCGAAAAACGTTCGCGAAGCATGCGCGTAAAACAATTTTCTCGTATAGCATTAATTAGTTTCAAAAATTCTACTCAAAAAATAACTCACGAAAGCGGGAAATCGCTTAATAAGAATGAAGAAAGAAAAACCATATCTCCATATATTCTGGGGGAACGGTAGTTTCGTACAATCCTTGGGTTTGTATATTTTCAACACTGGACTGCACAACAAGCAGCTTGGGATAATGCTGCGAATGCTGTATTTAAGTCCTGGTGATGATTTTGATCCTGGCGACAGTGTTATGAGTTCGTTTCTCATGCTCTTATCTGAATTGACCACTTTATGTCTCACTTGAACAAAGCCACCTTTTTGGAGCATCGTGACTCTTTTTTCTCATATGCTCCTTATCTGGCCCCCAAAAATTTAAAACGTTTACAATTAATATTGAAGAGTATGTGTGTTGTCATTGTGATTCATGCTATTATTAAGTGCGCCTCGAACATGTGCTTACATGAAACCTTTTTCAAGAGTGCAGTTTTTAAAGGGTAAGAACCTGAGTTTCGGAGTATACTTATATGCTGTCGATATTTGAAACCAGAAACAAAAATCAGGGCACGAGAGGAACAAGCTGCAATTAGTAATTTGTTGAACTGATTCTTGAGAATGAATGACTGTAAATCCTGCGGTGAGTAGATTGAAAAAGGCAATGCTCGCACACGTGACCTGAATCTTGTTCACCATCTCCTCACCACAACAATGATCATCGCCAGTATTCGACGTATTTTCACATCGTTTCGCACCGAGGAGGAAGAAAAAGCATATTCACGCAGTGCATTCTTTAAGTTTTTGGGATTCCTAGGCAGCTGTGTCATCTTTTCCTTCGTGGCCCAGAGGCTTTCGAAACAACCGCACTATCTTCTCTGAACCAGCCCGAGTATTGTTTAGGTGACGATAGCAGTCTTAATTTAATATTATATACAATAAATAAAACGCCATTTGATATAAGACCGTGCTGCCCTTAGTCTCGCAATAAGAGCTCCTTTGCCATTTCGTATGCTGTCCACGAGATTGCGGTGCTGGGTATGTTGAATATGATCCGCGGTTTCCAGCCTCTTGTGAAAGCTCCAGTACCTCCTTGTTGATACATGACGCGAGCCGCACTGGCAAAACCGTTTACAGAACGCATCTGCTCATTGGTCGAGATACCACGAGTCTGTAACGCGGTCTTGATACAATCTAACGGGTTGGTCAACGCTGCGGCAATTCCTCCGGCAACTCCACCCGAGATGCAGTGGTAGTATGGGTTGTAAGTGTGGGTTGGATTTAAGAGCGAAGATGAGTACTCGTAGAAGCCAAAGTTCAATGCCGCAAATGGGATGTTTGTGAACAAAGTCGTAGGATACGAGAGGTAGAATGCGCCAAAACCCTCGCGGCGGTAGATGGAGAGCGCCGTTTTTAATAGTCTTGTGCCGGACGACGATGCGTCCAGCACCTGCATTCTCTGTTTCAACACATCGAACGGCGTCATCAACGCGTCCGATGCGGTAGTGGCAGCAATGCCTGCGCCCGACGCGATCAACGGATGGCTTTCATCAGTCACCCACTTGCTAGTGGAGTTTTTCGTGGGCTCCAGGAAACGGGCTACCAAGAACGTCTTCAGGGCCTCAAACGTCGAGAAATAGACGGCGTGTGCCGGTCCAGCACCCAAGACCACGGAGGAAACACCGCGCCATAAAGCGTATGCGCCCTCACTCAGTGCAATTTTCGAAATTGACCCAATCATCAGCTTGTTTGACGGCTGGCCCAGGGCCAACATCTGCATGCGTGTTTTGATCAGGTCCACCGGGTACATGACAGTGTGCTCCATGACGCCCGCAAAAGCGCCGGCAGAAAGATGGGCTAATATGCTGGCATCATCAGGAAGTGCCTCGTAGTCGACCTCGAGGTGGTCGACACCTAGCTGGTGGGGATGGTCTGCCATGATAGATCTATATGGACAAGAAAGACGAGGAAAATGTGTTGCCTAGCACCAACAGCCTCGAGAGTGACAGAATGGCGATGAAAATGCGGGTGGCGGAATTTTTGGAATTTCTGCCGAAGTTCAGGGCTTTAGGGTCCGGGAGCTTTGTGGAAAAAGGAGATATGGCTTGCTGCGATGGTGAAAAACGAGAACCTCGAAGGAAGGCCGCCTCAGCTACGCAGTCTCACCGGTACAGAAAAAGAGCGGTGGGGAATTGAGCTGAAATCGAAAATGTACACACACACACATATATATATATATACCTATACCCATACATTTACTTACACCTATTACATATATAAATATAAAGAGTCGAGATTCATCAACAATGCATTCTTCACAACTTCAGGCGGAAGTGCCCTTGTGGAAGCGGAGAAAGTGAATGGCAAATCTTGGGGCCGGGTTTTTTTTCCGCACCTTTAAAGCCGCGCCCAGTCCGAGGCCGGGCTCTGAAAAGACCCTGGAAATTTCTGCAAAGCGCTTTGGAAGAAACGGTCACTCTTCTTGGGATGCCAGAGCCTTATTTGCTTCTGTGATTATGTACGATCTACGATACAAGATGGAGGGCCTGGCTCAAAACACGAGTTTAAACGGCGGGCATGTGTACTTAGTCAGATGCGCCGAAAACGGCCGGCGCGCACATGCCAATCTCATCCATCTGCGAGCCCGGCCCGCTATCTCATGAATCATGCACAGTGGCGAAATAACGGGCGCATATATTTTTCAACGAGTGCCTCTAGGGAAGCTGTCATATCACGTGGTTCTCTCAGCACACGAAGAGTCATTGTCAGAAAAAAGGTCATTCGAAATTGCGGCGGTGAAAATGATTGGAGATTCGTTAAGATACAGTCTTTCTTGACAGGACCGTGGGAAGTCACATGTCTCAAACGTCTTGGTGGGTCTTTTCCCGCAGCTGGACCCACGCTTTATAGTAAACAATTTGGCCCCGCTTGGCATATGTATTAAAAAAAATAGCCCACGTGCCCACCTTTTGATTCTGGCTGTTGCGAGATTGATGGCCTTTTCTTTATCGCTGTAAAATCCATTTCATCTATGTAGATCTAAAAGGTTCGTTTTAATTTGAAGACTCGACACTCATACAGCGCGCCGTCAGCTTGCTCATGGATTAAGCCCTGACCAGCGAGAGCTCCATGCACATACACCATGTTCCTAAACCAGCCGCCGACGCAATAGAAACCGCTCCAGCATTATTTGTTCAGACCAACACTTCGTGCTGAAACTCAACACCCATCTGCTCCGGCACGTTGGTGAGCATCTTTCCCGTAGACAAGAATGTGCGCACATTTTCCACCACAAAGTTCTCCATGTTTTCGTGAGCCTGTGTCGTATGGGTTCCCATATGCGGCAACGATACCACGTTGGGCATGCCGTAGAGTTCCGGTGATACCACAGGCTCGTGTTCAAAAACATCTGAGCCAAAGGCACCTATGTGGCCGCTTTTCAACGCCGCCGTGAGTGCCGCCTCGTCGATCACTGCCCCCCTCGCGGTATTGATGATAACCACGCCTCTCTTCATCTCGGATAGCACCGACGCATCCACTAAATGACGTGTGTGCTTGTTCAAAGGTACGCTTAACATCACAACATCGGCAATGGATACTAACTCCTCAAAAGGCAAGTACTGCGAGTCCTGCTCCAACTCGGGGCTCAACCTAGATCGGTTGTAGTACACTATCTTTTTGAATCCAAAAGGAATCAAGCGCTCACGGATAGCTCTTCCAATTCCGCCCATTCCCACAATTCCGACGGTCAATCCTTCAGGATCACGCCCAGAACGTACGCCTGCTTTCTCTGCCTCGGGCCACTTCCCTTGTGTGAGAAAGTCATGGCCTTCCTGGAAGTTTCTTAATGCTGCCAATGTCAAGAAGACGGCCGTCAACGCCGTGGGGGCCTCTACGGGAGTAGTGACGTTTGAGACTTGTATGTTGCGGTCCGTGAATGCTTGCACATCGATCTGGTCGTATCCCGCTCCACAATGGGAGATGCTCCGCACCGAACTAGGCAATTGAGAGGCCAATTCGGCATCAAAGCGACCAGTTTGTTCAACGGAGAAAAATGTCCGCGCGATGCTACAGACATCCGAGTACTTTGTTTTCAAATCTTCGAAAAACTGATCTCTGTTCTTAGATTCGCAGTCCACAATCTCGGAAACTTCACCTAGTTTTGACCATTTGGCCTCGGAAGAGGGCCATGAGCCAAGCCGAAGGATTTTGGGTTTTGGCTGTGTCATATTCTGTGAGATTTTACCGGTGATATTTTAGGATGAAACCCTGGAATGTGCGAGGAGCTGGTCTCTTTATATCCGGACTGCTGGTAGCGATAGCGACGCGCCCCCACGCATAATTCTGCGCGTACCCCCACGCTGAAGTTATCATGGTTGCAGGCATTTTGCCATGTTCGTAGCGATTGTTTACTAGACTAAACTCCATGATGAAAAAGCAATATAACAGCCAATGAATATGAGGGTATTACAACGTATTCTCATATGTTTCTAGTGATATTGGTCAACCATGAGATAATCGCGCTTGGCTCGGTTTCGTTCACCGCATTTGGCATCTGTCAGATAAAGCACCTTGAGGTGGCTTGGCTTGAATGAACACCCGCGTATATTGCATGAGTCATACGTTGCTGATTGCAAGGAAATTTAGGCGTGCTTGGAAATTTCTCTATATGGCTGGCGATATTGTTGACGATTGCTGAGCAAGCATATATGACTTGCCGCAAAGTCGAAGATTTTGAAGCCAAAGGTTGTGTTCACTGCTTGGAGCACTCCAAAAAACGAACCATCATAACAATTTCTCACACTCAATGCTTCTGAATCAGGGCGCTGCTTCAATAGTGACAATGACATGCATCAAACTCCGAGTATACCAGCACGAAAGAACCGAATAGCACATTCAATGGTTGCGTTTATTACTGCTAAATCTAGATAGTAGGGTTTACAAACAATGCTCCGGAGACTACATGCCTGCGGCTACCTATAACACGAGTTGCGAGCCGCGGTACTTGAAACCATCACTAAACCTGTCATTAGAAACTGACGCGGCAGAGACCTGTCTATCAGGGAAACCAGCGAAGCTTTGCGCATACGTGGCAACGGAATGAGCAATCAACTTTGTGTTAATCACCCAGGCATCGTAGTCTGGATTGGACAAGTCGTCGCAAAGTTGGTGGTAGCACGGGTCAAACCACTTCCCAGCTTCACCGCCGAAACGCTCCTGACCTTCTTCAGTCTTGACACCCTCAGCACCTGTGGCGATTCCGCCCGCAGGAATGCCCGCGTCGATGAAGCCCACGTAGTCGGAGCGGCCATCAAAGGGGACGAACGTGTAGTTCAAGCCCTGCTCTTTGTACCAGTCAACATAGAGGTCCTTCAAGTTGCCGGACCCGTTGGGATGATCTTCGTTGTTGGCATCGTAGATCTGGTACTCGTAGTTGGGAGACGCCATCATGTCGTAATCCATAAAAACGCGCAATTTTGAGTTCTCTTCGGGCAGAAGTGAGTTTGCGTACGCGTACGAGCCCAAAAGACCCTCTTCCTCGGCGGCCCACCATGCAAAGCGTACCGCGTTGTTGACCTTGAAGCGAACTAATTGCTTGGCGACTTCAAGTAACGAAATTGTGCCCGACCCGTCGTCGTTGATTCCAGGGCCTTCAGCTACAGAGTCAGAATGCGCACCCAATGATACCACGTTGTTGTGATCACCATCTTTTGTCTCGGCAACAATGTTAACAGTTTTGATTTTCTTGACGTAGGAATCAATGTACAATGACACTTCATACACCTTCGAAGGGTCGTCTTTCAAGCTGTCAATGTAGATTTGCGCATCCTTCTTACTGATCGATAAAGCTGGAACTTCCAGACCAGTTGGTGTCCCCAAAGTGCCATGCAATGGCGCTTCTTCGTCGAATATAATCACCGCAGATGCACCGGCAATTCCGGCATTGACCAGCTTTTCGCCAAAAGCACACTCGCCCCGGGCCACTAAGGCAATTCCGCCTGCAGTCAAGTTGGCGGGATAGTCTGCCACGCTACAACCAAAGTTGTTTACCAAGACTAAGTGGCCATAAACAGGCCTTCCATCAGGTGTGGGAGGTGTCAAGCCGAGTGCCAGCACCAGTTTTGGTTCTGTGCCATCAATGAGAAGGGAGTATGAGTTTATACGTCCGTCAATCGCGTCGAAGCGCTGTACATCCCATGTGTAAAATTTTGAAAGCTTGTGTAGCTCACCCAAGATGTAGTGAATCGTTCCCCAATGGCCCCTTGAACCAATGACCCGCGTAGGATGTCCATAGTCTTTAATGGAGGCCTGCGCAATCTCGTACAAAGTCTCTGCGCGAGCCTTTAAAGCCTCAGCAGTGATAGTGCCTTGTAACTTTTTAGAGTCAATTGCAACCTTCGGCCACTTGGGCCACGGAAACCACGCTTCTTCGTACACATCCAGTTCAGAAGCCACAGAATTGATGACGGCCTGGCCATTCCCCAAAGGAAAGGTGGGAAACGCCGAGACAGCACCTAGCAAAGCAAGCGATGTAGCAAGAGACAATTTCATCGTCTCTGTTCAGCAGTGATTTTGTGTGTAGCTGGGCAGCGAGAAAAGTATTTTTATAGGGGTTTGGTGCCAATGGATTTGTGGCCCGGGTCTCTTTTTATGCTCGAATCGAGCCACACCTGTACATCCCTTGCCGCGCGCTCAGATAGGCGCCACGCCATGAGCATGTCCTTTATCTGGCTTGTCTTATCTACGGGTGGACGGAACATCGTCTTGTGCTTTTCATTGGTTATCCCATCATAAGTCAGCTTTATAAATTTGTTGGAGAGCTTCAATGTCTTGTGTGCCATAAATATTAATTGGTAGCGGGTAACATTAACTGGCCTACATTCTGGAAGTGCCGGTAGAGCGCCGTTAACTGAAGCCCCTGGAGCCATACGCTTTTGGGAAAAACACGGCTCTTTCCGGTCAACCAAGGACTGTATGTGAGGATTAATATTATTACAATGGCTGCATTACTTAAATGTACAGGCTCTTTTTTTTAAAGAATACATGTTTGGCTGGGAGCTTATCTGGGCAAAACTAGTCAAATTTTGGTGAAGATAAAAAAAATTTGTCGATTGAAAAACATCCGCTTTATCCAAGATGATTTTTGTTGCGAAAAAGATTGTTTACTCTGAATTTGGGCAAGACAGATATATACTCAATTCCATTTCTTCTTGACCACAGTCTATGATGCAATATTAACGAAACACCTAGTCTTCTTTCTGGTATTCTTCGAAAGCTCTCGTGTATATTGTATCAAATTTCGAAAGTCGGATACATTGCGCTTCCCACGGATCTGTGTTTTAAAGCCATATGCTAATCAAAATTTGGCGGTCACTCTTCCAATGTCTTTGGAACCTGCGTGGCCCTTTTGCTATGATACGATCCCCTTTTCTTTTTTTTTTCCCTGACTAGAAACAAGTGTATGAATTTCAGAGTAACGAAGGTCAATACTGAATTCCGAAATAAGTGTTACATCAAATAAAGAATTATTGTTTCCGAGCTACGAGTATTCTTTTGGAGGCTTAAAAGATGCCTTTGTTCTTTCGCATGTATCAATTTTCAAACCCTTTTCTGTTTTACATCTGTATAAAACACTGGCTCGGATAGGTGTCCAGTATCAAATATGATGCATCGGAACCCACATCAAGCGACATCATATTTATACCCAAGTTACATTGGAAAATGACGCAGCCTCGTGTAATGTGTGTTATCAATTTCAAAATTTGTTTCAGAGGCTTCGAATGAGTAAAACACTGTCAGACGTGACTATGACCATGAAACTTGGGTCCGATCAAAACAGAAAGCGGAAACCACCTCCGCCAAAATTCATGAATTGTTCAGGATTGAAGTTAAACTGTACGTTCTGTGCCCTGTGATTTTGCTGAAATTGCGAGCCACCGTGGCGGGCCTCGCGTGGCCCGTGATCATAGTCTGCTCTGGCCTCGGGATCAGATAAAATTTCATAAGCCTCGTTGATATCTTGCATTTTCAGCTCGATTTGCTTCTCGGTGAGGTCTGTGCCCTTATACTTGTCCGGGTGATACTTGAGCGTTTGCGCCCGGTAGGCTTTTTTGAGTGTCTTTTCATCTGCATCCTTGCTCACATCCAAAAGCTTATAGTAGTCCTTGGTCCGGTCAAATTTGGTCTGTTGCTGCTGTTGCTGCTGTTGCTGCTGATGTTGCTGTTGTTGTCTAAAGAATTCCTGCTGTTGTTGTTGCTGTTGGCGTTGTTGTTGTTGGCGCTCAAAGTCTTGCACCAATTTCCACCGCTTTTGGAAGATATCTGTTTTTTGCACGTTTCTGTTGTATTTTGCTAGCGCTTCTTTCGCAGAGTGAAAGTCTTTTTTCTTCAACCAAGCATCGATTTGTGCCACGTGTTTTGGTAGAAACGGGTGAGTGCTATCGTCTACCAATTTGCAAAACTTTTTCTTATCCCCTTTTGCCCTTACGCTGGCTTCGCATGCAAGTTTATTGAGAACCTGGATCATGGGTAAGGAGTCAGCCATGTCTGCATCTTGAAATTCACGCTTTGCAAATACACGGGCTTGGAAGACAAGAAAATCATAGTTCGTCTTAATATGCTGAGGCAAAGCCCGCAAATCTCTTTTCGCAAGCATCACGGGTCCCGTAAGGTCGGTATAGATTTGCACGAAATCGACAGCTGACGAATCGACTTTCTCGTCAGCGAGCTCGGGATTGGAGTCACCCACAGGATACAAATATTCACTTAAAATAAAATACTCCTCTGCCGGCCGAAGAATATGTTGCATGCGGTTGAACCATTTGGAGAGGGCGCCACATGTGGGATAGTCATTATCAATACGAAGACAACCCTTCACCGCTTTCCAGGCCTCATCAAAACTGCCACGTGTCCAAAACACGTACTCGGCAAATTCCAGGTAGCGTTCAAGGCCTCGTTGTGGCTGTAGTTTGAGAATTTTGGTATAGTCGCGTACAACCTCGTCATACGGAACGCGTTCTCCTGTTGTTTGTGCCACGGACACGCGCTTTTTCAGCAAACGGAGTCGAAGTTCACTTGTAGCAGCGTTCCGAGGCAGGATTCGAGCAAGGGTACCATCAATAATGTCTTTTAGTCTATCTAAGGCAGCTGAATCCAGCGCCTCAGCTAAACCTCCGGATACCTCAGTATACGCTCTGTCCCACGAGTCCATTTGCGCATACACTTCTGGAGATTGCGCTGGAGAAAATCGGGCACGCAATTCTGCAAACTGACCACGCTCAAGCCACGTCTCTTGAAGTTTTGTGGCAGCAGGCGCAAAGGATGCATCGATTGCCAACGCCTCCACCAAATCTGCAATGGCCTGGGAAGTTTTGCCCATGCCAATTTCAATGAGAGACCTTTGGTAATGCACCTGTGCACGGGCGTGTTTCAGTACGGCCAACTCAGCCTTTCCTAACGCCGATACCAAGCTATCATATTCACTGAGAACATCGGGCGTAGAGCCTTGCAGAAGAAGTAATGCTTGTGCGTTCTGAATGCGCTGAGTGAGCTCGGAATCCAGCGCAGCGGCCACAACCTGAGCAATAGCAAGGAGCCAATATAAATAAATTCTGCGCATACTGTCGCTGACTGAAGTAGACGAGGTTGGTGACAGGTTAATGTATATTTAATGGTGTGCGGCCATGCGCGACGTGGAAATTATGCCTGCGTGGCAGAAATTCATGGAAGCCCCGGAGATGCTGGGAATGCGTGTTGCAATACTTAGTTTGAGATCTCCCTTTTTACAATTAAAATCAGCTTCACTAAAAACAATTGGATGTCTTATTACAAAACAAAATAAAGCAGAAGCAGTCTTTTATTCGGGATGTACTATACCTTCAATTTGGTCGCGCCAGTAACGCCAGGTTGCAATCTATGCTTAGAGACGTACATTAGGTCCAAACCGCGCAACACATATTTTGGGAATATGTCTTTTTTTGTCGTATAAACACTTGACCAATCGGTGCGGCAAAATTCGAGGATCATTCTTACAAATCCTTACCAGCGATTCCAATTTTGCTCACGGGAAGTCAAGGTCTTTTTATCACATGCTTGTCGCATGTTCTAACCTGTTCAAATCAAGCGAAGCCTTTATTCAACCAGAGAGAATCATTCTCATAGGCCGAGGCATTGTTGTGAGAGCAATTATCTTTTCTTTGTCATTCTTCAAAATTTCAAAAAATTTCCGGAGCCTCAAAGCTTTATTTGGAATCGCCACATAGGATAATAAGTGAAGAACTGATAACTTGCGAATACACCAGATGCCTATTAGCTTGGTCTTGGTGGCCTGTGAAAGGGTACTTTCCAGATTTTATATCATAACAATGAGATAAAAGATGTTAAAGAAGCGATACTGCCAAAAATGTGAAAGGTCCACTGCATGCGAATGATTTATAAAGTAGCTTCCCGTTGCGTGATACATACTATCATTAGCGTGTCACTGCTCCAGATTGTTGTAGGTTGTCGTCCATTTCGAATATTTTCCAAGCACACATCTTGTCTGTTGTACCTGGCAACTGAATGTGTGCTTTTTTCCGCCTCAAAAGCTCGTGTAGAAAATAAAATTGTGGATTTATAGATTGCTTTTGAATAAGCTTTCATAGTAATATTGATGAGTCTATCTCTTACATTCATTAGCCATCTACTTGAAAAGCTTAGCCAAAGAGACTGCGCCCTCGTCATTCTTCGACATGACCTTTGCCACTGCAAGCTCAAAGTCCTCTTGTGTCACATGAATTCTACGCTCTCTCAAAGCGTACATGCCTGCTTCAGTGCAGACACCCTTCACATCAGCACCCGAGCATCCATTCATCTTCTCCGCGATCTTGCGCAAGTTTATGCCACGGGTCAAATTCATCAGACGCGAGTGGATTTTGAGAATATCCGCGCGGGCCTGAACCGTGGGCGCTGGAAACTCGATTTTTCTATCGATTCTTCCAGGCCTTAATAGAGCAGGGTCCAAGATATCTAAACGATTAGTGGCCATGATTATTTTGATATCCTTCGAGCTCTCAAATCCATCTAACTGGTTAAGCAATTCCAACATGGTTCTCTGTACTTCTGAGTCGCCACCAGAAGAGCCCTCGACTCGTGACGATCCGATCGAGTCAATCTCGTCCATGAAGATGATTGATGGAGCGTGCTCACGTGCCATCACAAAAAGCTCTCGCACCATCCGTGAGCCTTCACCGATGTACTTCTGCACCAATTCTGAGCCAGAGACCCGGATAAATCTACAATCGGTATGGTGTGCAACGGAACGCGCTAAAAGCGTCTTACCCGTACCAGGTGGGCCATACAAAATGACACCTTTGGGCTGCGCAATACCCAAGCTCTCAAACAATTCCGGGTGTTTCACAGGTAATTCAATCACCTCCTTGATCTCCTTAATCTGCTTGTCCAAGCCTCCCACCATGTCGTATGTGGAGTCCGGCACCTTTTCCACCATCATCAACGAGACCAATGGGTCGACCTTGTTTGGCAAGATCTTGTGTAAGTCATACAGATCAGACTTGAGACATACTCTCAAACTGGGTGTCAACTTCTTGATGTCAATATCTTTCGTCACGTTCACGATGTATTTTCCCTCGGGGTGAATTTTGACAAGCACCTTTTTAAGGCCCATCACTTTAACAACTTCACCTACATAAGACCCAGGCTCTTGCAAGAGTCTCAACTCGTCTTTCAACTGGCGCACTTTCGAGTTAAGCTTATTTCTTTGCGCTTCCAAGCGGCGCAAGTTCTGCGCCGTTGTTTGAAGCTTGATTTCCGTGTCCTGTATCTGCTGTTCAAAGTATGGCTTGATGCCGCCTTCATGAATGTAGGGGGTATCGACTGCAGCCATTTCAAGGATTTATATGTGGGTTTAGTGGAGATGTGAGACAGTGATTGAGTTCGGTGAGCTTTGCCTTCATGGGGCCCTCAATTCTATATACAGGTCATTCACGCTGGTCCCGAGAAGATACGCAACGTCCACAATTGAAAGCAGTGATACTGAGAGTATTGACAAAATTGATGAATTTTGCGGTACATTGCTAGTGAAATTTCTGCAACAGAAGACACTGATCATGCTTTGTATACCATTGAGAAACCCAGCATTGTTGGCTCGTAATCCCCTGACGTTGAAGAGAAAATGGACTGGTGGAGCAATGTAAACCAAAACGAAGCACTAATTTTCTTTTATTTTTTTTTGCATAAATTTTTCCAGTTTCTAAGGTCTGAATTTTGCGTCAATAAGTATATATATTCAAGATCTCGTTTGCCTGGAAGAAGGAGAATGCGGTTTGTGCGCGATCCACGTTCATCACCATCATTGATCTTAAATAAACGATATGTGTTTCGCAATACACTTTTGGCTTTATTTATTGAGGCATTTGATTTAACATGATTCATGTGCGAGTTTTGTGACAAGGCACGGCTTCAGATTCATTCATCCATTCCGCAACATCAAGACTTTCTAGCAGAGTGTGCATTAGGATTGAACCGCATGAGGCAAAAAAAAAAATCTTTTAAAATTACGCGTTTATTGTAGACAATTTGAATCTTCTCTCCTATAGCGGAAAAAGCTTTCTTACAAATGACTTTGTATTTACTGAAGATGGAGCGTCAATGAAGTCTCGTCGATTTAGATTTTGGGTTGCTCACCTACACTTAACTATCTCAGGAACAACATGACCGTACGTCTGGTGAATAAACTGGATGCCTTATTTTATTTCTTAAAACCCAGAATCAAACTGTGGCTTGCAATGGTTCAAGCGGTTTTAGCTTCGTAGCATACACGACTTCACGATTCTGAATATTTTGCAATAAAATTTCTCATCACTCAGCGTGGGCAGCATTACATACTTTATGTTCGTACTTGACCTTCATCTTCAGAGAGATTCGATTAGCTAGCGAGGGTTTGCAAAATCGTCTGTAGTTCAAGATTCAGGGTACTAACTCGAATGGCAGATATAAAAAAAAATTGCAGAAAAAACATGATGGATGTAACAATAGTAGCATGATTGTATGTGTACCGCAAAAAGTCCATCAAAACAATGGAAACGTGGAATCTTTCGAAAACCATTATACTACATGAGTGAAAATCGACTCCTGGCTTTTAAACTACTGCCCTTATGACCAATATTGCGAGGCGTCTTATCTTAAAGTCGACCATTGTTTATAGGACGCCGCATTTCGATTTACGCGCTTCGCATCACGGCAAACGTCATAGTACAATCCTCCTTCATTGATACAACTTTCTTAGACAAACATCGGTGTTTTTTGCAAACATCTTCGAAAATATGCGGGCTGGACGAACGACTCTGCCCTAAATCCTATGGATCCTAGCTCGAGGCACTTCATTCAAAATGGTCAATTTGCTTGCCGGTGCACAGGTTTATTTCTCTACCCGGGGTGTATATGCAGGAGACTACTGGGTGCGCGCGGCCAAAAACAAAAACAAGCCCAGAGCAAACAACACAATTGTTTTCTTTCTGCTACCCCAACACCAGATTTGAAGCGCAGCAATGTCCGAGTTCAAGAGCTACAGAAAGGCGGACTTAGCAAAGATCGCCGTCAAGATTGGCGTCGACGTGAGGTCTAAAGATACCAAGACTTCGTTGCTCGAGAAGATCGACCTTCTTATGCAGCAAGAGCCCGAACGCACCAAGGCATTGCTTGACCAGGACGACGATTTGGAGGTTGTGACCTTGGTTGATGAGCCAGGTGCGACCACTGAAGATGAGGACGAAAATGAATCGGCTGCGTCCCTGGCAGAGATGGACGAAGCTGCCCCCACTTTAGCCGATGAGTTAGCTGCCGAAGATGACGACGATGATAAAGACTACAACGCGCCTCCACCAATCAACTTGAAGGAGTTGCTCGTGGACCCAGCAATTTCGGCTTATGAGGCTGCGTACGATCGTGTGTTGTGTATGACTGACTGTCTTGGAATGACCACATTGGAGTGCAACGACGACTTGCGCGAGTCATTGTCCAAGACGGTCTCCCTCAATTTCTTGGAAGCTGCTACTGAGGCCGTGTATTTCTTGCACTCTTACGTGCCGCTTGTTCCTGTGAGCGAGAATCCATGCGTACACCAGCTTCTTCGCGACAACGTGCCTTACTTAAACACCTGCGCGTGGCCGCTGCCCGATGTCTCGACATTGCTCAACTTCAGTGTCGCCTCCATCCTCGCAAATTGGGTATTATACGCAATAGTTTTGCCGTTGGTGATTTCCTATTACGTCAACTTCTCGAGAAGAGTCGTCACTTTTGAAGCTGATGACAGTGACAGCGACAGTGAGAATGATGCGAACGAAGACGTCGAGGATGTGCTGGTTGTGATCAGGGCATACAAGTATGATCCGTTTATTTTCGCGTTGTCCAAGGTCTTGATACACTACTTCATCCACAAGAATGGGGCGCTTACCACCGTCGAGTCCTACCAGGGGCTCGTGCATGCGTTCAAGAATCTTGTTCACATTCAGTTGGGAATCTACAACACGTTTCTTGTCAGCTTGGGTAGCTTCCCGCTTGTGCTTGGAGTTGCCAATGTCGTGATTGCGCTCTACTCCCAGTTTGAAGACTACTAAGAATCCTGCCGGCTGGGGGCTTGGCCCCATTCTCTTTATTTCTGCCGCCTGCCACCGCTAGACGCTAGTATTACTATCTTCATCTTTGTTTGTTGTTCTCTCCTTAAACTCTTTCTCATGTTTACCCAGCGCCTAGTATCTCTAGCGTCCCTGACTTCCGCCACAACCTACCAAAAGATGGGGCATGCGATTCTTGGTTTATGCTGTAATATATAATGGTACAGATGCTCATAGCGTCTTGTAAATTCGCCCGAGAATTGCAAATTCCTGCTCTATCTCATTTACTTCACAGGCCATTTAGTATCTATGCCGATTAGATCCAAGTCTTCTGTGAGCTCTTGCGCACTTGCAGCACTGGGGCCGATGAATTGCTTCATAATTTTTGCCACGAGCGCCGCGTCGCTGCTGCTTTTGGCAACCTCTTCCCCGTACGTCGGCTTCGGGGCTGCCCGTCTCCCGGGTCTTCGCTTGAGCACGATACCGCTGTCGGATGCGTTGGCCTCCGATCCTGATGTTACACGGTCGTAGAGAGAACTCTGGAAAATCTGATGTCTACCACCTTTACCCTTCGAGTTTGAGTCTTTGGCAGGGCCGAGTTTCGAAGGTGCCTCGCCTGTAATCAAGCGGACCTCGTCTTTGGTAACAAGAGGCATGAAGTCATGCACATTAGCCGTATGCTGATGTCCTTTGTAAACCTTACGAAAGAGAGCTGGATCTAGCATGTAGGGATCGTCCTTGTCTAATCCATCGTCTTTCGCAATGGCTGCGCGGAAAACCTCTTTAATTTCGTTTGAATAGTCTTGCTCCACAAAACTTTCGTAAAATTTGGCGATGTCTCTGTTACGGATGTTCACGGCATCCAAATCACCCAATTCATTCGACGGCGAATGCTCTTCCAATACCAGCTTTTGGTGCTCTAGGAAATTTTGAATCTTTTGTAACTTGTTGATCATGACGAGATTCATTGTTTTGTACAGGCGATGAGAATTTTGGTAAAATGTGAGCGTTGTTTTTAATTTTTCGTAGTTCATAGATAAGCGAAGTCTGAGAAGCTGTTCGTCCTTCTCAATCAGTCGCTCCTCATGAAATCTTCTCAAATCTTCGTCATTGATCTTATTCGTTGAACCATCATATCGGATCTCAGAGGTTCGAAGCCGATGCAACTTTTCCAAAAGCTGTCGCTTGCGCGACGCATAAATTTGGTCTTTATGATCAATAAAGCGGGTTTCGAGAGCTTTGTAGTTGCTTAGAAGATTTTCTCTCCTGAATTGAGTGTTCTCTTTGCTGGAATCTACCACGTCATCTCCCAAAGCAACAGCGCTCACGCTTTCCGGTGAGGCCGTTGTGCATCTTTTTGTGTTCATAACAAATGCCAGTGGGAGAGAATGTGGTTTTGCCTGCAAAACCAAGCCCGCCTTCATATCCCTTGTGTTCACATGAGTGTATTTACCTCTGAGCGTCGAATTGACTGTTAAGACGCCGTTTTGTGATTTTGCAGCGTACTTGTCGTGCTCGCTAGAAACGTCAATGTTTTCGAAGTAATCCATAAACTGACGATAGGAAGACTCCAGCGTTCCCAGGGAATCTGAGAGATCACTGCGGTCATCTGAAGCTTCGGGGTCAGATTCGGCAACTTGCCCCAAACGCACAAGCTCCTCCAAACGAGTGGCCGTGAGCCCCGCAATACCAGCCTCTGAATGCAAGTCAAAGATGGTTCCTGCAGCGCTGGCGACAACCATATCTACCCGCGGAAGATGTATCAGCGCATCTAGCCACGCATCAAATACCTCGTGCGGTGTCGGAGGCGCCTTTTTTGAAATCAAAGGGTACGGCATGTAGTTGGGTGGTGGAAATGGCAACGGGGCGACCACCGGACGTGAGGCAGCAGTCTTCTCGCCCTCGGGCATATTTGTAAGCGCGTCTGGATAACATACTGGGAGCGGTGGAAACACAAACGGTACCATAACTCCAGGACGTGCGGCAGTCTCCTCCAGCGGTAAGAAGGGTGCTCTTGGTGGCGGGTAGCACTGTACAGAGTCAGCGAATTGTCGCTGGGCACCCTGATCAAGCCGCGGGCAATGATCTGCAAAAAAGTCCGACGCCCGATATGGTGCTTTTAATACGGGAATGGCTTTCCGTGGCACGCTGTGCGATGATGAATGGAACTTCGTATTTAGCGGTGGTACAGGCGCTATGTCAAAAACATGAGGGGCTTCATGCATCTCTATAAGTTCAGGTCGATCACGACGGGGCTTTTTGAACACCCGAGCGAGATCTTTAGGGGTGGGAATGTGGCCTGGAGGCCTTTTGTTGTTGGTCAGAGTGGTCAGCATGTGTATACAGTGCACGAGTGCAGAAAAGGACGTTTAGAACAACGACTAGCAATTTGGAAGCTTATATCACTTGCCACGCAGCTTATTGACGAGAGTAATGGATTGATATGTAAGAAATAAAGTAATCTGCCGCTGGTGGGGGAAAATGAGGGGCGTTTTGAAGTGCTCTCGGCAATGGGTGCAAAATGAGAGAGAGAAAAAAAAAGTAGTGTATTCGAAAAAAGCGTGGGCGAGCAGGCGGTGCAGCATCGTTCGCGCGGAAATGGAACTTGATTTTGAATTAGTCAAAATTTTGGGTCCGCTTTCTACGTGTGAAAGAGATTCCTACTTAATCTAAGTCAACTCCCCAAAATCAATGCTTTAGTTGAATACGCTTTTTTGGTATTACATTAAATCACTCAAATATCAGATCACGCTACTAAATGTCTTGGCTTCACTGTTTTTTAGCCTTTTGACTAAAAATGTGATATGAGATCGAGCAATAGAACGGCGGTCAGCGCCAACTCAAGAATAGGTTTTTTTAGCACAGCTTGAAACATATGCAAACAAAATCGTTCCCGGTGACCCTAAAGATTTTATTTTCTCTTCTTTGTTAGCAGTCTATATTGGGCCAACTATGGCTGGCTAGTGAGGCAAAATGACTCTATACCAGTTACTGTAATATGGAATTTTTTGATCAAAAATTTAAAGCCACACAGAACCGTTAAAAAAGTGTTCTAAGAAATATGTTTGTGCAATCCAACTTGGGTTCTATTTTTCCCATTCTTAACCCATCGCAATAGTTCTTCACTACAGGATGTTTATCCCACTCACGTTTTTTACACCAATTGTAGTCGCGATAGGAACACAATTCTTTAGATTCAAACTTTTTTTATTGGAATGAGAGCTACATAGAAATAAAAAATAAAAATTACAATTTGCAGTTCGATAAACTAATCTGACATCTCTCATTAAGGCTTTTCTCACTTCAGGCACGATTTAGTCTCCTGTGTTAACAGATGATTAAAACTAAAAATGATGTGTTGTTTTTTTAAGTCTTTCGAAATTTTGAATTCTCAACCACAAATCATATATCGACAGTAATCGCCAAATTTTCTTTTTATGTTAAATCAAAAATCATTATTAGTTGCCAGCCAAAATACATAATTATCATATGTTTCATCGAAACTAATATGTTTTGAAGCCAAGTTCATAGAGATACTGTGCTTGGAGCTTAGCGAAGGTTAAAAAGAAGAATATTTCTTCAGACATTCAGTTTTCGTACTGATACTTGTTGCTTCAGACTCAAACCACTTTCATCGCGCTATCATTTTGTACTTAAAAAGCGATCTATTTTGCTACGTTAGTGTCTATAAAAACATAGTTGAACAATATTAACGATGCAAATATCTTCTCCGCGGTCATTAAATTCAACCACTCGAATCAAATATTTATTCAGCTCAATGGGTTTGCCAGTGGTGCCACTAGTTAACAAAATAAACAGGCCTGCCAAAAAGTAAGTACATGCCAGATTGCCTCTTTCGCTACCCAAAGTTAACTTTTTTTTTCAAACTGTGCAATTTTGGTTTGAGCTTTGACCCAGAGAATCTGAACCTTATTAAACAATCTGGGCAATCTATGATTGTTTAAGACAAAGGAAGAAGTTTTTTATTCATTGGGAGTGTTTCGCCATGAAAGCAACCACCGAGCACAAAACTGAACATTTCAACTGAAAGTTGGTTGGAACCAAATCTATCAAAACCCACTTAGATTACCAACCTTTCTCCGTTCAGCGCAATAAAATGAACACAAAAATAATCCTAGGATCAATTTTTGTTTTTTGGGAAAATGGTTAAAGTACACTCTCAGTAATGTGGGGTATATAAAGCATTTGAAAGGTTCTCATTCTTTATAAAAGCTTATATTTTTAATGACTACAAGAATCAAGCATCGCGCTGAATGCACTTAAAGTCTTCGAAAATATCTGGCAGTGCTGTCAACTTCTTGGATCTTTGCCTGGATAGATATCATCAAAATACGACGAGAGAGCTGCAGAGAAAGGGAAACGTTCCAGTCCGGCACTTTTGTCAAGAGTTTTTTTTTCTGACTTGCAAAAACAGTATTCCAGAATTTCTGATGATAAAAGGTGACGAGAAAAATATAACATATAACATAATTCTATATCATGTAATGATAACAAGATGTCACTAGCTTCAAAACTAGAAGATATGTTGGTAACTTTGAAAATGGACTCTCTTTGACCGCAGCAAATTATATGGAAACTTCAACTTCATCATGGAGCTGTGTAGATAAAATGATTTCTGTCGAACGATCAAGGGATAAGACCTTTAAAAACCCTTTTCTTGTTGACGTTTTTTTATTCACAATCTTTCTTAGAGCTTCGGTGCGCCGTGTCAATTTGATCATAAAAAAGAATATTGCATTACATCTAAATAGAAACAGAAATTAGGCGAATACCTCTTGCTTCTGCCCAAGAAACATGTTTTGCGCGTGAAGCTTGTTGAAACATTCAAGCCTGAGGGTATAGAAGAACCGAATTTCTAAGAGGCTGGTATATGAAAAGTGTAAAGCATGAAAAACAATTACCTTCTCTATTGAAATCGTAGACTAGTACAAAAATAAGCATGAAGATAATTCAAATACTTTATTCTTGAAGTTCTCCTTTGAAAGAGTATCACTACTTCAATTGGAATACAAACAAAAGCTTTGCTCTCTTCATCTTGAAAGGCAAACTGGAATACCCGAATCATTGCACCAAGACAAAAAACAAGTCTCAAACCCCCCCCCCCCCCCCCCCCCCCCCCCCCAGAATATCGATATAACAAGAACATTCTCGAATAATCAATTGGTAAATCCAAGACTAACTTCTAATAACTTTTGGTTTTAATTTCTGTATCACCAAAAAGCAAAAATATATTATGGGGCACTCACAAAAGAGTCGTAAATGTATCGTGAAAGCAAAGCAACTTCAAAGATTCCTCTTTGCACCTCACTCTACAGATCAAATATCTCTCAGCGCGTGCTAAAGGAATATTTATATGACAAATCTCAGAAGAGCGCCGCGAGCCCATGTCTTTTACGATACCTGTTAGAGCTCATGCTACTACTTCCGAAGACTAATTTACTTCAGTGAGTATATGGAATAAATTGGATAAACCAGTCCTCAGTGAGAATCAGGTGCTCAGATTTTGATTTACTGCAAGGCAAAAGTGCCATATACTAAAATTAAGAAAATTTTCCAGGGATATCATGAAAGTTGTGAATCAGGATTACTTCATGAAACGTCAAATATCGAAGCTCGCGTCACAGATAGAGATGGGGAATGAGTTTGGAGCTTTGTTTCTTTTTGTCTTAATGATTGACAATTTTATAGTTTTGAGCTTATGCCATCACTGATATTGTTCCAGGTATGAACTATTGTACTTTGTGAAGATTCCGTTTAGCCGCTTTAGCAAATGAATTTCACTTTAAGCACAAGACGTTTCATCTTGTCTTCTGATACGCATGAGCCGAAGTAGTCTAAGTTTTGTCTTATATTCACTGCACTCCGAGACATTTCTGGCATACTAGTAGACACAATGTGTAGATTACGAATAGGTGGCTTACAATACAGTGACGCGTAACCCACCCCCAGCTGACATGACAAGAAACAACAAGTGAGGCGTGGTTGGCAATAACTCCTAATATTTTGAGCTGCTAAAACAAAAAATGACATGATTATGATGGGTGAGCGATCAATCTTAGATCCTTCTGTAACAAATTATCGCGACTATGATGCGAGTCAGCACCCATTTGCAAGGCCCCTTGACCTGAAAGCCGTTCATGGAATGAAAATGGTCCTCAAATATTTTTTTTATAATGCCCAAGAGGCGTTTTCCAATTCTGTATTTTTGCTTCAAAGAGGAGGGTCACGATGGCGTGGTTTTGGGAAAGTTTGGGGACTGGCAAATGTGCAATGCGAGCGGCTTGCCTGCAGAAACCCCACGGTGGTGTTTTGACCCGCGGAATCTCTTCACGGATGGCTTTAAAAAATCCAACACGGGCGCGAGATTGAAAAGCTTTGTTCCGATGGCAAGTCTGGTCAGGAAAACCGGCCTTCTATAGTTTAGGAATACGTAGGTGCTTGGAGATGGCTTGTATCAGCACCTGGCACTATATGCACTGATGGCCCCGATGAAGAAGAAATACATGGATAAGCCCGGATAATACGGCCCCGCAGCAACGGGGCCAGCGCCCATTCACCCGCGGGCCATGCTCTTCCCAACAGACCCACCTGATAGGTACCACTGAAACCCCTCGGCGCATCCACACTCTGCATTCAAATTGGTGAATTGAGAACAAACCCATCGCCACAACGCCATTCGGCCACTCTTTGTCTGCAAATTCTTTGTCTGCAAAAAGCCTGTATGTGCCTGCCCGTTCTCGGCCCTTTTCGGGCCTGCTCGCCCTGCTCGCCCTGCCCGCCCTGGCTCGCCGCGCCGCGCCGCGCCGCGCTGCGGCCCGCGCACTACCTGGAGCCAGAATTCGGGGCCCTGCGCAAGCTATCGGTCACCGGCCCGCGTGCTCGCACGCCTCAACCAAAACATCGTTTTCCTGTTTTCCGTCTCCCTCTAGCAATCACCGTCTCCCGTGTGCGCCATTTGAGCAGCAATAACGCCGTTAGCATAGCTGAATCCCTCCCTATCCATCATAATCACGTGACAGGTTCCCCAAAGAAACTGTCTCGCCCAACACCTTCTTGAGTCATTGCACAGTGCTTGCCAGCCGTATACTATTCAACCAGCAGCTACGCCGCCCAACACGCTATACATCCATAGCAAGTACCCCATCAAGGATAACACTGGCTGCTGTACCACTCTTCTCATTTCCAAGAATCGGAATCCCTCCGCCATCCTTTATTCCTGACCCGTGATCAAGTCACTTTTGGATACAGCCTCCAGCACCGAAGAATACAGCTCAAGCGGCATTCTTCATCCACAAAGCCCAACTCCAGACATCCATATCCGGTCCTGCCGCAGTTCTTTGTGCAATTACGTCTTTCTCGAAAATAGCATGCCACCCAAATCCGCCAAGGCGCCCCGCTTCCAGCCGAAGGATATGGTTTTGGCCAAGATGACCGGGTTTCCCGCATGGCCGTCATTTGTGATGCCCTCCGACATGATACCTGATCCTATATTGAAGGCTAAGAAGAAAGCTACCAACACATGTGTCATATTCATTCCTGACGGCGACTTCTATTGGATGAACGAGAAGTCGCTAGAGGCATTATCGCCCGAAAAGCTCAAGACAAAAATTGACAAGATACCCAAGGACAAACTTAAAGCAAAGGGGAAAAAAAAATCGGGGCGCACCAGCAATGTAGTGGAAGCGCTCGTGGCTGCATCCGGCTTGCAGTTCGACGCATTTATGGCAGAGCTAGAGAGTGCAAAGCAAGCTTTGGAAAATAATGCTTCAAACGACGAAGAAGATGAAGATGAAGACATTCAAAATGTTGAAGAAGAAATTGATAGGATTTCCGAAAGTCTGGCGCCCGATCTTGATGCGAAAGAGGCCCCACAAGAGCCTACAAACGATCACAATGTAGACGAGGCAAATGGTACTGACCATGACAATTTGAGCACTCGAGCTCGGAGAAAGCTCACACGGTCTTCAGAGGATCTTCCGGTCAAATCTACGGTTAGACTTAGACGTCGGAATGGAAAACTGCATGATGTTGATGAACAACTCTCGGATACCAATGTGGAAAGTAATACTGAACAAAACGAAACTGAAGTTTCTGAGCTCAGAGATGATAGCCAAACGGATGTTTCGAAGGAGTCAGAGAAGAGCACGGCTAGTCGCAAACGAATGCGTAGCGATCACGAGGAAGAACCAGATCTGGTGTTTAATTCTGCTGGCAAAATAGCTAGCGTCGAAGGAAAACCAACAGATTCAGAAGATCATTTGGCAAAAAAGAAAGTACCAGAGGGACGCGGAAACTCGCCGAAACCTGTAAGTGATAGTGACAGACAACATCAGCTTTGGCTCTGTCGGATTAAGCTTCAGCGATCGTTGATACAGCGAAACCAGCCTGTGACGCCTAAAGATCCCAAGAGTTTCCCGCCACCAACCGTGGATGAGCTTCTGATGGCGCGTATCATTTTACAGAAACTTGCAGACTTTCCTGTGACGGTGGATTTGTTGCGCGACACGAAAATCCACAAGGTGTTGAAGTGTATCATTAAAAATGAAGATTTGGAATACCCAGACAGCTTCAGGCTACATGAGAAGTGTGGAGAGCTATTGGAAAAATGGCACAAATTAATTGAGGGTCTCAAGCTGCCGAGAAATGTCAAGACCGAGTCCCGCATAGGCAGCTCTGCACCTGAAGACTCAGAAATTTCAGGGCTTGAATTCAAGCCTACACTAGAAAAATCCGACGCAGGGAAGATCAACGTCTAGGCCAGCATTCGAATTTGAGTCTGAATTCATGCGTTGCACTTACATTGTGCAAGAAAAGGATATCAACATCTATGCCATAGCTATCAAGGGGACCACAGACTCAATCGATAGCGTGTGTTATGCACCAGCATTTGACGCGTACCCTCTGCAAATTAAGACGCTTGTGTTGAACCTACACTATATCGTGAAAAACTCACGATTAATTTCTTTGCTCTACTCAGCTTTGAGACATTCTAGTCATATGTGGCATGGAGAGTTCTCCTTTACCGCTACTGTGGCTGATTCCGCCCTTATAACGCGGGCTTGATTCAATACTTTGACATAAGATCGCATGCTCTCATGAACGCTTCTCTCGGAGATATTCGAATGTGAGATGGTGCTCACATTTAATGGTCATTTCTTTTGAGCAGATATTTCGCTGTAGACTAGACTGACATGCGATACTAGATGCCACGTTCAATATACCGCCCATTCAATTAAGTATATTCAAGTAGATCATATCTGATTCTTTACATTTCAACGGGGTCAGAAACCGCTATTCGAATACAGCTTGGACGAGGAAAGTCTATAAGATTATGTCGTATCAAGCCTCTCAGTATCGCTATATACTGCACATGGTGATTTTTTGTCATACTTGGGGTTCAACCCCATTGTCTGTGTGCAAACTCTAGGGTTCGCACACGCCCCAAGGCTGCGCGAGGTTCGCCGTAAGCCGGGTAACACTTTGGACCGCTGGGTGCTAAAAGATCTGTCCATGTGCTTAATATTTACCAAACAGACTTAGACATCTCCTTCAACTTTTCGTGATAATACTTCATCAGTTTTCGAGTCTCTACATTTATATAGTCTTGCTATACCTGATAAAATATATGTCAGCTTGAACGTTTTGCGTGCGGTTTACCCCGGTCTATTCTGCGCACCTCACCAGTGGACAGCAAAAAAAAAAAATTCCAACGACGCAGCGCGCACCCTGACAATTTTTTTCTTCTTCTTCTTCTTCTTTCTTTCCTTTTCTCCACCATATCCAATCATTAACAAAATGGCTGACGAAGATGTATGTTAAACACTTTCTGATGAAACAAATTCCAATCGCTGTACTTCAAAGGACTTAGTGTGCTTTAAAAACCTGCGGGGGTGGCTCTCGATCTCTGTTGCTGCTGAGCTCTGGAGTCGCTGAGAATCCATTCAGATGTTTGTTTAGGTTCAACATAATGGAGTATTTTGTCTTTGATATTGGAGGTCCTGGGTTTGCAAAGTTGAAAGTCTATGAGTCGCTGAGTTTTTGGCGATATCAAGAGCCATCTTTTTCCCGCGTAGATGGTGGGCATATCGTATGAGCTCACTCAGTTTATCTGAACCCCGAGCTTGCGAATGAGTCTTGGTTGACTCCCTTGTTCCTATACTAACATTGAAGCACACCTTTGAGACCGCCGATGCCGGTGCCGCCTTGACCTTCCCAATGCAATGTTCTGCGTTGAGAAAGAACGGTCACGTTGTTATCAAGTCTAGACCATGTAAGATCGTCGACATGTCCACTTCTAAGACCGGTAAGCACGGTCACGCCAAGGTTCACTTGGTTGCCATTGACATTTTCACTGGTAAGAAGTTGGAGGACTTGTCCCCATCTACCCACAACATGGAGGTTCCAAACGTCAAGAGAGCCGAGTACCAATTGTTGGACATTGACGATGGTTTCTTGTCTTTGATGACCAACGACGGTGACACCAAGGACGATGTCAAGATCCCAGATGGCGAGTTGGGTGACAAGATCCAATCCGAGTTCGACGAAGGTAAGGACTTGACCATCACCATCATCTCTGCTATGGGTGAGGAGGCTGCCATCTCTTTCAAGGATGCTCCAAAGGCCTAAGTTGTCTTGTTTGGCTTTGGGCTAGTGCAGGCTTTGTACATTGTGACCAATACACAAATTAAGAATTTTTTGCCTGTAGATTCCATGTACATAACTAGAATGGCGACGTTAAATCGTTTCAGTCTTGACTTTGAAATGAGCAGAATTACAAGTTTTTGTCGTTAAATTCGCATCACATGCGGCAGGATCTTATTGCATGTGTTGGAGCGGGCTCCAACACCAAAATCCAAAGCATGGCTCCAGGGACCCTGGAACCGCCCCGATGGCACCACGTGGATACCAGTGAAGGACCGCTCGAGGACTAATCCGACTTCACACTTCGAGGTAGTCGAGAAATATAACCTATGCCATTATTATTTAGAGCACGGAGACAGAAAAAATGGTGGACAAGTACCGTTATTGAGTCAGTTGTCATGAAAAAAGAAAAACTCTGTGTGCAGTACGTATCAATATATGTTGATTTGTGTGTTGAACGAGTAAATCAAAAAAATTAATCACGTGGCAAAAAAACAACCCGGTGCAGCCGAACCCTCGGCCAGAAAGCGGCTGAAGAGCGCCGCAGTCACAAGCTGATAATAGACAGGATGGAGCTGCTGCATCAGCGGTGACGACAATTTTGCCTCACGTATAACAATGTGGAGGGCGAGAAGCTAAGCGCAATGCCCTGCCCTGATTTGACTTGGCAAGGGAATACGACGAGCAGGCGCCTCCCCCCCCCCCCCCCTCCCACCGTCTACGGAATATGCATGTGACTAGGAAATGCTCGTTTGGCATTTAAATTCGACCCGCAAGGTAGGTTGTAGCGAACCTGATAGACGAGCGCGCCCGGCACTTGCTCCGGGTCTGCGGAGTAGCAAGCCGGGAGGACACTAACTCCGTGAGATCACATCAACATGAGAAACCTGAATCAAAGCATGGAGGAGCGAAAAGAAGAAATCACAAAAACTAGGCAAGATCGACGTGAAACCAGTAATATTAGTATAGGAAAGACCACAAATGCGCCTCTTAAGCCGGGCGCCCCCGCGGAGATCTGCGCCTCGCCCATGACGTATTAGAGTCGCTCAGCCATGATTTGCCTCGATTCCATCAGCCCACCATATCTACAGGGTTTTGACCAGGGTGCAGTTACGAGGGCCTGCGGCCCCATTTTGCTGATTCAATTGAGTCAAACTTGCAATGGCGTGAACAAAGATATCCCCTTCGTTTCTGGCATCCATGGCCGAATGTGTATTAAAAAAGAAAAACCATCTCGCGGTTCATCGATTTCATTGCACCTTGCATCGAGTCGCTGTGCGCCAGGGCCACGGCACGCGGCTTTCTGATTAAAATTAAAGACACCCGGCATGCGGCACGAGTCCCCTCGGCCGCGATGACTGCGGCCCCGTGCATCGCGCGGGTCCGCTATATAGAAGGGCTACTTTCCCATACGGGAAAGAATATGACCTCACCAACGCTGAATAGCCTTCTCTGTCGGCCCCTCATCAGCGTGCTCAGCATTGCATTTTGCCTTCAGATACAGCCTTGGATCATCTGCGAGCACGGCTCATTTGTCAGCGCAGAGCTTATATTATCTTCTTAGCTCGCTGCTGCCCATCGGACAAGTCTGCGTTGTCCCATCGTCCGCCCCCTGCCCCAAACCCAAGACATATTCAGAACGCCCCCTGCTCAGTGTTTAGGATACACAAACTGAGCATCTACAGATAGAGCACCCCCGGCCAAGAACCACGCACGATAGCAGTCAACGACTCGGCATCACGGCACTACCGGCACATCTAGTATAGGCACAACAAACTGCCCTTTTACGTTTTCGAGACGTGCGCCTGTTTCTGAATCGCCTGCATTTGTTCCCTCGGGCCCTGTGACAAAGCGAGCCCGTGCCACGCTCTTCCCCGGATTTTCCCAGACACTGCCACAAGAGTATCTCGACGGCCCACAGCGGCAAGAACGCTTTCCACGCACATTTACACAAACGTTCACACCCACCACGTTCGAAAACAATGTCCACCGCTGTGTTGTTTACGCCGTTGGCCACAAGCACGTCCATCGCTGTGTTGTTTACGCCGTCCGCCACAAGCACGTCCGCCACAAGCACGTCCGCCACGAGCTCCAGCTCCAGCACAGCGACCTCCAGCGCCACAGCTCTCAACCTGACATTCGTGGGCAACATGCCCTCGACGGTGCTCTTCTTTCTCGCCATGGCCGTAGGCGTCTCCATTGCTTTGGTATTCGCTTTCTTCACGGGGCGCTACTTTGTACGTGCCCGCTACGGCCTTCGCCAGCGGCTCGGCACGAGCCGCAACTTGCTGTTCCTGCCCCGCTCTGGCGGCACAAGCAATCCCGTGACGTACACCGACCGGGAGATTCAAGAACACTTGGAGTATCTCCGAAGCCACCATTTTCTCCGCGACGACTTTTTGGAGCGCAGACTCTATGCGTTTTCTAATAGAAGGCGGCACCGCAGAAGACGCGGCCGCTTCGCAAAAATGAAGAAGCTCACCGCCGAGGAGGTGCAGAAGTTGTTCCCGAAGTGTAGTTACGCGGAGTGGCTCAATACGGGAGACGATGGCACCTCCGTCTCGATGCACGAGCCCACCGACGAGTCCTCGGGCATACAGCCGACGGAAAAGGCGGCAGTCCGGCCTAAGTCGGAAAGAGCTGCTAGCTCGACCATGGTAGTCGAGATGCCAGACCCCGAACCGATGCCGCAGGCCGGCGAGCTGGACGCAGTGTCTCTGGACGCGCTGCTGAAAGGAAAGGCTGAGTTGCATTTCGACTCTGGCTCCTGCTCAATTTGCTTGGAAATGTACGAGCTGGATGATGTGGTTCGCGGGCTTATCTGCGGCCACGTCTACCACGCCGAGTGCGTCGACCCATGGTTGACCAAGCGCAGAGCATGCTGCCCGATCTGTAAGAGAGATTACTACAAAGAGGAGGAAAGGAGCGGTAATAACGGTACTGTCACCATC
This sequence comes from Metschnikowia zobellii, assembly GCA_939531405.1. NCBI lineage: Eukaryota > Fungi > Ascomycota > Pichiomycetes > Serinales > Metschnikowiaceae > Metschnikowia > Metschnikowia zobellii. The sequence continues at coordinate 423,401 of OW618029.1, forward strand.
GAGGAGGGAGACGAAAATGGCGATGGCCAGAGCGATGGCGTCTTGCGATCAGACGGCACCGCTGCGGCAGAAATCAACGGCAATGCACAAGCAGACAATATCAGCACCAGCCCAAACACGCCACCCGCAGATGTGGCAACAGGCGATCGAGATGACTCGCAAGAACGCGCAAACAATCTGCCGCCTCCAGAGATTGGCCCCACGGGCGAGCCTTCAGGTGGCGAGACGCTGGGAGCCGAGGTCAACACGAACTCTGGTGAGGCAGCCGCAAACAACACCCTGCAAGACAACGAGAACACTAGGCCCACGCAAGATCTTGACTATGATGTTATTCGTGCAGACGCCAATATCCAAGCGCTCTTCAACGAATTAGTCCCGCTCTCTGAGCGGGTGCGAGTACTCTTGGATGAATTCCCCGAGCTCAACATGGAGGCGCGCGCCAAGCTTATCGCCAAAAAGAAGTACGGGCACGTGTTCAAGCTCGTCTTTTGGAAATTGATGGGCATTTCTAAGCGAGACTTGTACAACTTTGCCGTAATGAAGATTTATCAAGAGGAGCGGGCTTCCTTGAACGCTTCAAACGACGCCGTCGCCGGTACGCAAAACACTGCCGGACCCGGAAACACGGACAATCAGGACCTTGCTGCGACAGAGACTGGCCAGGAGATGCCAGTGCCTGGGACAGAAAATTCGGTAGAAATGACGGAGATCAGACCTGTAGCAGGTGCGTCTGTGCGTGAATCTGCTATCTCGTCCTCACATCCCAACACAGAGGGAGCTGCGGAAGGCGTGGAAGACGCAAATGCTAGGCGTGAGACAGTGGAGGATAGAGTATAGGTTTAGAAGAATTATCAACGTTTTAAAGAAGTATGTGTAGTTGTGCCTTGAGCGAGCTAATTTAGATGAAATTGAACGGGGCCACGTGACGTGGCGAGGGAATGACGCTCGAGATTCCGTTGCAGCCGATTCCGCGCCCCATTCATTGCCAGGCTCATCTCAGCTCCACTCGATGGTACCCTCTCGAAGCAGATTGAAGTATAATGAGTATACATAGCCAGTCAAAGCCTTAGGGTATATGTGCGCAAAGTCAGTCTTGATATCCCATGCTGGGCCCTACCTTGCATCATATATCATATCACCGTTTAAGCTTTCCGCTTTGCGACGGGCACATCCCAAGCCGCGCGAACAGGAGCATCAGGGAAAAAAAGCGTAGGGACCCCAAGAAAAAATTGCAAGAACAACGGAAAATTTTTCATTTGAACCTCCAGCGACTGCCACCAAGTGAAACACCCACAAGATGCGTATGTTGATATAACCCGGATCACGCTCGATAACAATCCGGCCCTTGTCCCCGTCACCTGTCTTCCAAAAATATACTTCTCCCCAGAATCGCCTTGCCGATACGAGACAGGGAGCCGCCAGCAGTTGGGTGAGTGTGCCCGCTTAGACTGCCATTGTGAACTCCGTGCGTCCCTATTCATGGACGCAGAAACATCACGGTTAAAGTTATTTGGTTCGACCCGAATTTATGCAATCAAATGCAGAAGCATACACGTCTTCCCAGCATTACTAACACAGCAGCACCAAAGAAGAACATGAAGAAAATGGACTTGGGCGCCTTTTTGGCGGACGAGTCCTTTGGATCCTGGGCCGACGAGGAGGTCGACATGTCGTCTATCGGCGTTCCCACATCCTCGACCGCTGCGCCTGTGTCTAACTACCGTCCAGACTTCGGTGCTCAAGACAGTGCCAGAGCCGACAGGGTCGAATACCCTGTGCCTGATGCGCCCCCATATAAGGCTCGGGTGGGAAACTTGCCCTACGACGCTGAAGAGGGTGCCTTGGCTCGTTTTTTCGAGGACAGATTGCAGGCTAAAGACGTGGTGGAGGACGTCAACTTGCCCATGGACCAGATGGGTGGCAGACCTAAGGGTTTTGCCTTTGTCACATTCTCCGAAAGAGCATTCTTGGAAGAGGCTTTGCAATTGACGATGTCCGAATTCAACGGCAGAAGGATCTTTGTAAATGTCGCCGCTCCTCAAAAGGCTGACGTATTCGACATGGACTGGAGATCCTCTAGAACAGGTCCTATGGGCCGCGAATCGCGTGAGAGAAGAGAGGATGTTGACTTGGACTGGAGTTCAGCCAGAAACTCCTCCGGACCCATGCCTCCCAGAGACAGAGGCGACAGAAGAGGCAATCGTGAGTTTGGTGAGCGCAGGCCTAGGGAAGATGAGCCCGACTTGGACTGGGGCTCTGCGAGAGCCTCTGCTGCGCCAATGGCTCCACGAGGCGACAGGAGAGGTGACCGCGAATTCGGTGAAAGGAAGCCCAGGAGAGACGAGCCAGAGTTGGACTGGACCTCTGCCCGGACTGCTGCCCCATTGCCCCAAAGAGAGAGAGACAGCTTCCGCAGAGATGGTGCTGCCAAAAAAGATCTGCCTGATATTGATTGGTCTAGCGCCCGCGGCTCTGGTTTGGGTCCTTCCTCTGGTGCCGGTACCGGTGCCAGCCTCAGAAAGAAGGACGAGAGAGAGTTTGACTGGAAGAGAGGTCAGGCTTTACCCGCTAAGACTCAGGTCAGAAACGAAAAGTCAAAGAAAGAGGAGAAGGAGAAGGACCTCAACAAGCCCCAAAAGTCTATCTACGATGTTTTGTCCCTAGAGGGTGATTCCGATGACGAAACCGAGGCGACGGGCGAGACGGGCCTTGAGGAGAAGGTAGCCGAAGTCTCTGTCAGCGATAAAGCATGAAACACTGTGGGGAAGTAGTCGACTCACGCTGGAAAGCGTGGCGGCACATACTGTAAAATATCATTCGCGTACAGGCACGAGAGAGCCCATAGATATCCGTGGTGTACAAGTATATTGCAATCAAAAAACTAGCATGAAACTATGTATTTCGTGAAAGACTTTCGTGGTCGTAATCTGAATTTAAAAAGCGATCAAAAAGCTTGGACCTTTGTACTCGCCAAGTCATGTATATTCAAAACATTTCTTTTGTTGAGCTATTCCGCACAACGACTTGTTGTTAATCGATAATTTAATCTTGAGCCTCTTTTATCGCATCCGTAAGCTTTTGAAAATTCGTTTCCCCAAATTTTCCAGAAGCCTCGGGTCGAAAACTAATAAATCAATTCTCCGTTATTTACCTAAAAGCGACGCGTAAGCATGTGTAAGAAATACTTGAATTGACAAGATAAATGGGATAGGATTGATACACAAAATTCTACCTTTTCTTATGATTATAATTATACATGATCCTAATAACCTGATGCTATGAACTAATACTCGTCCTTACCACTGATAATCACATCGTTGATCTTCAAAATCATTCTCGTCAACTGCGTAGCCAACAACAATTGTTGTTTTTTTCCAATCAAAGGATCAATGATAAAAAGCTCTTTCATATCAATTGTGCCCTTGCCCAAGCAGTCGACGCCCAAATGCGATGACTTCTCAAGAACCTGCTTCGACTTAAGGGTAGAGAGAGTCTCAATAGGGTCCAACCCGGAGTTCTCAGCAAGAATCATGGGAACTTGATCCAACGCCGTAGCGAAAGCTCTGAATGCATACTGATCAATACCCTTCTGTTTGTCTGCGGCAGCGCTCACAGCAATCGAGCTGGCCAACTCAGCTGCTCCACCTCCATAGACCACCCTGTTATCTCTAATCAAGTTACGAACGACACAAATAGAGTCATGCAAAGCACGGATTCCCTCTGCGACGATCATCTCGTTTGAGCCTCTGATGAAACAAGTTACCGCTTTGGTGTTTGAGCAATCTTCAACCACGAGCATGCGATCTCTGGTTGTACCAAACTCGAGCTCTCTGATGACGCCAGCTTTTCCTAACTTCTCAGCTGATAAGTCCTCAAATCTTGGAACAATGTTACCGTTGGTGGCAATGGCCAAGAGTTCCAACTCAGACCCACCAATCCATCTGATAGCATTCAAGTTGTTTGACAACAACAAATGGTTGGCTTCGTCGTCAAATCCCCACTGGCAGGCGACAACATTGGCGCCCGAATCCTTTACCTGTTGAATCATGTCCTGAAACTTCTTTTGTTCATACTCTTGTAGGACCTTGAACTCTTCGACAGAAGAGATGTCTAACTTGTGCTTGGTCTTGGGCTTTGGTGGCTCAAATGGACAGGTCAAGATGGCAATCTTGCAGTCTTTCACTTCTTTGATCATCTGCGGGTGAGAGAACTCTTTGTCCAAAAGAACACCCTTGATAAGTGTCGAGTCTTCGATTCCACCGCCAACTTTGCTTTCCATTTTGATCAATTCGAAATCGACGTCTTTACGCTCAAGGTCAGCAACAGCTAACACAGAGTCAACAGCCATCTGGGCAAAGTGATTGTGTGCCTTTGATACAATCTTGGATCCCAACGAAGTTTTCGCTGCCTTCAACAAGTTGGAGTCGGTGGACTCATGAGAAATGTTGATCTCGTCAGCCACGGCGTTTAACTCATCAATAGCAATCTTACACGCCTCGTCGAATCCGTTGGCAATCTTTATTGGGTGAATACCCTTCTCGATAAGTTCAAGAGCCTGATCCAATAAAGCACTGGCCAACACAACCACACCTGTAGTGCCATCTCCGATCTCGTCGTCCTGAGACCTAGACAATTCGACCAAAAGCTTTGCGATCTCGTTATCCAAGTCCATCTGCGACAAAATTGTCGCTCCATCATTGGTGATTGTGATATCTCCATCTGGTCCAACAAGAATCTTGTCCAATCCACGAGGGCCCAAAGAAGTCTTGACGATAGAGGCTACTGCTCTGGCAGCTAAAATGTGAGACTTCGTGGCCTCAACACCGTGTTTCCGCTGCTTTTGCCCTTGATCTCTGACGATAATGAATGGTCTTCCCATCTCGTCCTGCGCCATAATAGCATTTGACAAATCAGGCATTGCTTGGGCCATTTTGTATGTTGTTTGCTTATGACTAGAAGTGAATCGCTTACATAGTCTCAAATTTTTCGGGGTTTTTTAGTGCGCACTCGATTCTACGGTTCGCCAAAACGTGTCGCGCCAGCTTCCCGCTGTGTTGCACCAGATGTTTGAAAACACCCCGTAGAATTCTTTACGATTCTACTGACGAAAAAATATTCAGCCTCTTAGCTTCTTTCCAAAATGTCAGAATTTTCTCTCATTCATATGTACATAGCATCTCATACACTAGATTTCATACAGCATGAGTGTTGAACTAACTGCAGGCGAGATAGGCCGATGAAGGAGTCCAACATAATTGGATGCTACACTTTCTTGAAACGTTCAATAGTATATATCTTCCCCGTGATGTCTACATACATATCTTATAGCCACAAAAGGTGAATTTGACTTCTGATATCAACGTGCTTTTTGTTTTTCTAATGCCTTTCTAGATGTGAAAGTGAGTAATTTTGTAAGATAATGACGTAAAATTTACACAAATTTTGTGAAAACTTTTGTATCGTGTATCAAAGGCGAATTTCAAAAAAAGCTCTTTTAACAATCTTCCCACTCACTATAGTCTATCAATGTCAACATAACACAAGAGCAGGTCGGCAAGAGAGGGTTATCTTGGAATTGGCTGTATTTGATTTTGAGGGAATCAGAAACAACTTCGGCTATAAGCATTGCAATTGATTGAATGGTGTGTGCTTCCAAGTGACTTCGACACATTATTAAGACCAAACTGATCAATTCCAGGGTGTGCTAAACTGAAGATCTTATTTTTTTCTTTCGACAAGTATTATTAATTGTGATAAGAGGCAGGGTAGAATTTAAAGAGAAGGCTGAGGCTCATCTTTACATCATTTTTAAGCTTCGCAAGCTTTCTATGTATGACTTGTTGTAAACAGGGTACTGGCGGTTTTCACCGCGGCCCATTCATCTATCTTCAAAAACCTCTGAAACTATCTTTCTCATGGCCACATTTGTCATTGAAGTCATCTCAGTGCGCCTGGGCATTTCTTTTTGCCGTCGCTGCAGACTGATGAAAAAAGATAAAGAGAGCGAAAAAAAAGCACGGTGAGATTTTGTTAACTTCGCAAACCAACCGAAAATGAGTGAAATTGACGTAGACTCTGCCAGCATCGATCAGTTGAGAGATGTCTTGTGCAACAAGACTGGAGATGTGGCTTTGGCCAACAGATTTAGAGCGTTATTTAATTTGAAGTGCCTTGGGGCTGACTCCGAGGACGAGGAAATTGTGCACAAGGCCATCGATTACATCGCTGAGTGTTTTGCTGACAGTTCAGAGTTGTTGAAACATGAGGTTGCCTATGTTTTGGGTCAAATTCACAACACATACGCTAACAAGCACTTAAAAAGCGTGTTGGCAGACACCAAACAACAAGTCATGGTCAGACACGAGGCTGCTGAGGCCATGGGGGCTATCGGCGATTCCGAATGTTTGGAAATGTTGGAAGATTACTTCAAAAATGACCCTTCACTTGAAATCAGACAGACTTGCGAGTTGGCTATCGAAAGAATCAAATGGGAAAAGTCGGAGGCTGCCAAGACCGAGACATTGGAAAAGTCTGCGTTCACTTCAATAGATCCTGCCCCGCCCATGGCTACTGATAAGGAGTCTAAGGTTGAAAAATTGCAAAGTATTTTGAATGACCAGAAGGTGCCATTATTCGAAAGATACAGAGCCATGTTCAGACTAAGGGACTTAGCTACCGACGAGGCCTGCCTTGCCTTGGCAAGTGGGTTGGACGATCCATCTGCTTTGTTCAAGCATGAAATCGCTTATGTTTTTGGCCAGTTGTGCAACCCAGTGACTGTTCCATCTTTGATCAAAGTCTTGAAGGATGAGAAGGAGGCTGGTATGGTTAGACACGAGGCAGCCGAGGCCTTGGGTTCGATCGCCACGGATGAGTGCTTGCCCGTCTTGAAATCGTTTTTGAATGACGAAGAGCAAGTTGTGAGAGACAGCGCTATTGTTGCCTTGGACATGTACGAGTACGAGAACTCCAATGAGTTGGAATACGCCACAGTAAAGTGATTTAATTTGATGAAGAAGTAGCTTCTTGATGTAAGACTTTTCATCATCTTTCCATATCTGAAACACGCATATTTCTACTGTCTCGGATTTTGCTGTAGACTGGTTCTTTGTGTCAATCGATTTGAGCTTTGAGTACGCTCAGGTGGAACCGGGCCTCGACTTACAAAACAAAAATAAAATAAAATGGAGGAATGTGAAAATTTCTATAATACATGAATGAAGAGACGCTCCGCTAATTGTTTGTTCTGAAACGGTAGCCACAGCTGGTACACGTGTAGAAAACAGTGGCACCTTCATCAGCAGATCTCAACTGTAAGGTGTGATATTGCATCTCGTCGTTTCCACACTTTGGACATTTCTCCTTGATCGTGGCACCATCCTCAATCTCGTCCGTCTTCAATGTAGTTTTCACCACCGACTGCTTCAACTTCAAAGCAGAAGGGAAAGCGTCCTCGGACGATTCCGTAATGACCTTCAAGTCAGCAAACTGCAGACTGGCGTATGTCTTCTTGCACACCTGGCAGTCCAACGTAGGCTTGGAACTCACGGAGTCTAGCAAGTTCCCACACCCCGTGCAAAAAATGAGCGATCCAACTGCAGACATTGTTTATTGTTAGTTGCGTATTTGCCTAGCTTTGATTTTAGCCAGGGTCTTCCCGTTGTCTGCCTCACTCGCGAAGAGATGCACTGTGGGCCTGCGCGTAGATAATGAGCGCCAATTTTTTCAGCATCACCCTCGGTTCTGCATCCCCCCCGGATATCACATCAGCATCTCATCTCATTGTTTTTTCCATTGAAGCACGCTAGGTTGCCAGCTATAGAATGAGACAAAAACGTGCCAAATCTTACAAAAAGCAGATAAACTTGTATCTACATGCATTTAAATTTAGAGAGCCTTTTCAAACAATCATTGATGACGAAATCATACTCAATTGTGTGAAGGCATCCTTCAACCTAGTTAAAGGCCTCGATCGGACCATTCAAGCTGATACCAAGCCTATGATCACACAATGTTGCATGCAAGCTTTATACAAAACAAACGACCAGATTGCTATAGATATGGCCAAGTCGTTTGAGAGGAGAAGATGCAACCACTCTATCAATGACCCAAAGCCTCCGGCAGATTGCATAAGATCCATCGTAGATGTCGATGGAAAGAACAAGCACAGATATATAGTGGCGAGCCAGTCTACCAGCTTGAGAAGAAAACTTCGTGGTGTTCCTGGAGTCCCTCTCGTGTTCATGAACCGGTCTGTCATGGTGATGGAGCCCGCATCCGACGCGACGAAACGTGCGGCAGAATTGTGTGAAAACGCCAAGCTAAAGGCCGGCTTAAACGATTCTAAGGTTGGGTATATCGAGAAAGAAAAGCCGAAAGAGCTTTCCGAGGAGAGACACACACGAAAACGAAAAGGTCCTAGTGAGCCAAATCCCTTAAGTGTCAAGAAAAAGAAGACAGATATCAAAGGAGATTCTCAGGCGAATCAGCCTGTGAAAAAGAGAGCAAGGCGACACAGGAAATCTAAAGATAATGCAGAAGTATCGGCCGAGAATCCTGTGGGTAAAAATGCTACAGACAATGAATGAGTCAGATATATTTAGAAATATTCGTCAAATTGTGTTTTGTATTTTTATGGGTAAGCAATAAATAGTAGCCACCGGAAAAATGATAGGGCCACATAATCATCAAGTCGCCGTCTCTTCTAAAACAGAAAATTTGTTTTTTCCCCATTGCTCTGGCTCTGATGAAGCCACACTTTTCGCAACATTTCTTGAGTCCGTTTTTAAGACAAGCGTCACGGCGTCATCGACCATGCACATCTTGCAATCAAATGCAATGTACTTTTCTCGCAAAACATTTTTGAATGACTTCAGAAGAATAAACAACTTGTCCTCCTTCTCCTTGTTCATTTCTTTGAAATTTTCGCAAGAAAATGCAAAAGTAGAATCTCTGATCCAATGAATCAGCGGATTCTCAATTTCCGGGTGCGATTCTAGTATTTGTTTCACATTTTTTTCGACATCATCCTTGGAAACACCAAAAAATACATCCCGAATCAAAATGGAATTGAAAAAGCTCTCTTCAATTTGTGTTTGCTCTAGGTTTTCCAAGAACAATTTCTTTTTCTCTATGTCATCCTCTGCAGCAACTGTTTGTTTTAGCGTTAAAGGAGGGACTGTTGTAGAGTCAGTGATACAAAGAAACACAGATCTTAAAGGTTCTTTGTCCTGCGACTCCGAGTAAAGTTTGAACGCCTCCGCAATCTGATGTATGAACTTTCTTTGGGGATTGGTCATCGGAGGAAGGTGCATGGACTTTTTCGCCTGTATACCTGCGGCGATATAGTCTTGATAATCACTTATGAAATCCCTGATCTTAGTTTCATACTTCAAGCACCAATTTGTTTGTCGACGGAAAACCTTGATAGCGTCATCTGGGTATAACGAGGTTGCTGGTTTCACTCCCATATTGAAAGCAAGGCGTAATTCTTCCTCACGTTTCGCGAGAGCACAGTTATCATCACACCCAAGGAATGTCCCAATTTTGCTTTCAGTCGACACAGAGGCTCCACAAGGCACACTTTTGGAGATCCTGCCACATGCACAAGTAGTTTTGACCGGTTCGATACATTTTGTCAAGTCACAAGGTTTTTTGCCCCACGCATGACATTTTGCTGTGCACATGTGTGGACAGCTATTCTTGATCTTTCGGCAGAGAAACTGACATGATGCAGAGGACGAGTGATTTCCCTCAGTACAGTCTTTCGAGCAGGGCCTATTACATGGATGTCCACACTCCTTTTTGACCTTGCAGATCTTACCACAAGAAACGTTTTTCACAGAGCATAAAACATTCGGAATCACTTTGGAACCACAATTACACATCTTTGACACCGGCGTTGTGCAGTTCGGGCACTGCTTGTCATCCCTGTGACACTTATGAAGTTCCTGACCGTGGCCACATACTTTTGGACGCACACACGGTTCTTGACAATCGAGAACAGTACCACATCTGACTGGAGCCGGAATCACAGTTTTCCCACAATCGCAGATCAAATCTTCATTTGATGCTTCAAGACAGACTCCACATTTTCCACTATGACAGAGAGCCTCACAACGGTGCAAGCCACACAGTTTCATTTGATTGCATACCTTCGTGCATATGTGAGGAGTCTCCATTGTGAACACTTGGTCATCAAAGTTTGTTCTCACTCTATTCCTGTTGAGCTTTTTCATCTCCCGCTCTCTCTTGAGAGCCACTTGCTCGTACTCACAGCATTTCTCTCGGTGCCAATGCCTTCTACAACTGAGCAACGCAGTACACTTGCGGTGGCACTTTGGAACAAATCCTTGCTGTATAGCTTTGCAGGGCACCAAAAAAGTACAGTAACCACATGAACAGCTGGTCTCCAACACATTAAAGCATTCACATGGACCCTCGTGACACTTGGCTAGACATTCGCATCCGCATTCAAGTTTCTTTCCACATTGACGGTCGCACTCTGGCATTGGATCGGTACACTTTTTTCTGTGAAGATCTTGCGAAGGCAGTTTACCACAGTAGCAGGATTTTACTACATCAGGCGAGAACTTGCAATGTTCGCTTTCATCAGAGAGTGGCTGACAGCTGAGCTCTTCGAAATGGATGTTGCAGTCAAAATAGCGTATTGTGACGTCGCTACAAGAAGTGGCGCCAATAAATGACGTCCCATCTTTAGAGCAGGGTTTGGGCTTCAACTCAGAACATTTGGTGGGAATTTTGTGCATTCCGCAGTAACATTGCACATCTTTCATTTGATCGCAGGGTCCGCAAAAGCCCAGGTGACACTTTCCCTTCGAGCAATGGTGGCCCATCGCACAAATTATAATCTCACACGGCGAATCGCACATCCACCCCTGCTCATAAGGGGAGACTAAGCACGGGAGTTGCTGTGAATGCTTGCCACAATGACATTTCATCACCGGGCCTAATGCACCGCACTGTGGATGTTCTCCTGGATGGCACACAGATGTGCAAGCGTGGACACAGTCTGTATACTTGGCATCGCATAAATTTCCGCAGGAAAACGGTACTAGGCTATCCGCCTTCGGGTTTTTGATTCGCCCGCACCAGCACGTGAACTTGTTCGGTAGTGAAGTGTGCTCGTAGTTGCACGACGGACATCGCCATTCACGATTGCTGGTCGTAGACGAGCCTCTTGTTGCCCAATCTTTAATACAATCAAGATCGTAGACCCGATAACATTCCTGACAGCTCCAAATTTCAGATTGACGATCAATTTCGCAAGTGCATACCAAGCAAATGTAAGTTCCTTCCTCGATTTCTTGGATGATTGTGGTGGCTATTGCCTCGGAATCCTCTTCACCATCGGACTCCGAGTCTGATTCGGCACTAGACGCGGAATCGGATTCGTCCTCCGAAATAAATACTTTTGTGTCTGAAACAGCAGCCTTGGTATCATTAGTGGGACTCAAAGCAGTGCTCACAGCATTATCATCATTCTCCAGAGAGCTGTTTTCGAGGGAGTTTTCTATCATTGTGAGAAGGAAGTACTTGAGAGCAGTTGAAAAACTTATGCAGATCTGAGGTTCACATGAGTGCGCTTTCCCACAGTTAGCTTTTTTCACATTTTGATCTGATGAAGGCTAAATCTATGTTAGGTGGCAAAGAAAAAGGATCTACATATTTTGAGAAGCACGTAATATCATGTATTCTGAGTTCGTTAAACATTATTCATTTCTCTACAAAAATCAGTTGGTTTCCGTATTTGCGGGGGCATCTCGTCGCACTTCGAACAAACAATTCACCCGATCCTGACACTTTTACGCTTAAAAAAATTCATCACTTTGCGAGCTGCACTCGCTTCCCTGCCATTAACAAAGGTGCTAGTGTTTGCGCTTGAATTGCTTGTCCTTTTTGTCAGTGTCGCGTTACCTGAGGATGAAGATTCGGTGGTTTTCTGGTCCCTATGACTCGAGGGCACGGGTAAATTTGCTTCATTCGAAGGCTCAAGAGCCTTTTTAACTGATGAAGAGATTGTATTTGATGATGCATTAGAAGTGCTGTAAAAAGACAAGATGCTGAATCTGTTTTTCTTTTTATTTTTTCTGACTTCTTTGTTCTCTTTGTCACGGTCTTTGCGCTCAATGACGTGTGATTGTTTGCTCTCTACTTGTTCATTCCCATTCACGGCACGTTCGGGGCCTATCTTAGTAGAGGAAGTATCAGATAACTTGAGTAATTCCGCAATTGGAGATGCAGATGGAGCTGTAGTGTTGGACAGAAGGCCCATTCCTAGGGTCTCATGGGCTAAAAGTGGCACCTCGAGCTTAGGTAGTTCAGGAACCTTGGATGTTGCCCAATCTTCGACAGGGGAGCGGATAGGACTATGCAGCTCAGTTAGTTCCAAGGTGTCCATTTTATCCTCGAGATAGCTCAACACCGAATTTCTTTTGTTTTCTTGTTGATTAGAATCAGATGATAGCACACCATTCACATGGATGGGGGTCACGACTGAGTCCCTCCTTGTGGTTTTACGAGTAGGTAGGGTGGACAGAGATCCTGGGCTGCTTTGTGCCTCGGAAAAGGTTGCACCAGACTCGACTCTGTGCAAGCTTTTCGTAGGGGATGAAGATAGGAATTGAGGAACTGATAAATTTAATGGAGGGCTCATTTTCATGTAGTCCAAAACAGCGGGCGAGTTAGCACTTACCACACTAAGTGAACTGCTTATTGATCCAGGATGATAAGAAGTTGGACGTGGCCGTCTCTGACCATGTGGCAATCTTTCGACTGCCGGCATAAGATTTTTTGCTTGGGTGTTGGCATTGGGCTCGACCTTAGTTTGAGTCGGACTTTCAGCAATAGTGGGGATGGTTCCAGCATAAGTAGACACTCGAGTGAGATCTCCTCGAGACAGGGTAGCGGAGGATACTTGTTGCTCAGCTTCGACAGGCTTATCATGCTCAGAGACAATTGCTTTGAGGGCAATGCTTGCCGAAGAAGGATACGCTCCAGACATGGACGTTGATTTCGTATGACCACGTGTAAATGAAAGCTGTACTGATCTAGTCGGAGAAACTTCCTCTCTCTGACCTCCACCAGATGGTACTTGTGCCGGGGAATTAGGTGATACAGAAGTAGAGGAGATACCCAGTATTATTTCGTTTGGCAATGCAACAACGTTTGCAAGAGAAGACAGAGTCGTAGGGTTAGCATAGATGACGTTTGAGTTCGAGGTGTAGGATCGGCCATGTGGAGTCTTAGCGGAGTTGTACATCAATGCAGAAGAGTTTGTTGTCTCGTTGAACATCGAGGATCTCTTTTGTTTATTTGAGCTGACAAGGTGCAAGACTGAGCGTTTCTCTTTGTCTTCAGTAACAATTCTATCCCACTCGACCTGTCTGATGGATAATAAATTGGCATGTGGGGCTAGCCACGGGTGGTTGCGGATCTCATCCATCGAGATTCTTTTAGCAGGATTGGGCACAATGATTTTTCTTAGCAAATCTCTTGCCAAAGGCGAGATGTACTCTGGGAACGTGAGCGGGTTGCTGCATATGTAGTTGTACAATTTGACGATATCAGCACCATCTTCGTTTTCGGCATCATCATCAAAAGGCAAGTAGCCCGCAAGCATAGCGTAGAGAATGACACCAATTGACCAAATATCCACCTTGCGACCAGCGTATGGGGATTGAGTCAAGACCAACTCGGGGGCGGCATAGCAGGGCGAGCCGCACGATGTCTTCATGAGATCATTCTTGGATTTGTTGTAAGAATTCACGAACCCAAAATCTGATATGACGATGTTTTTATGCTTATCCAATAAAAGATTTTCTAGCTTAAGGTCTCGATGGATAAGACCTTTGGAATGCATGTAGTCGACACCACTAACCAACTGAGCAAATAGCTTTTTCGCCACATTTTCTTTTAAGTATTTTTGCTTTAGAATGAAGTCGAACAACTCGCCGCCGGAGGCATACTCCAAAACAATGCCAATATACTTTCCGCTTTTCAAGACCTCGACAAGATTTACTATATTTGGATGATTAAGCAACCTCAAGGAGTTGATTTCACGGAAAATTTTTATCTCAGACTCCAGATCTTTCACGATGGTATCACGTTTTATGAGCTTTATGGCCACTTGACTTGGATGTTTACCATCCTTGCGCCATCCTAGTTTGACTTTGCCAAACTCGCCTTCACCTAGAGTAGACCCAAGTATGTACGCACCGAAGCGAACTTCCCGATGACTCCGTTTCTGCATAGCGTTGTTTCTTGATATTACCGATGATCTGTTGTTTGCAAACTGATCTCCGATGTCGGAAACAGACGTATCTGCATTCTGATGATCAAAGTAAGACCTGCTAGTGATGCTGGTTGTTGTGGACATGTGTGCTAAGTTTGAAGGATGAGTTCACGGAAATAAAGAAAAAAAGAACCTCTAAGGTGAGGAGCGTCCTGGATAATGGGATGAAGGGAATACTGGATCGCGATGGAGGGGGAAGGATTTCGATCAGGCTTTTGTGGCGTTCCAGCAGTGAACGACTAAGGGAATCTTAATGACAGCACGCAAAAAATAGGATGCGTATTTTCGCGATCCAAAAAAACCAAGCTGTGTTCCCTGGAAATTATCACTTGAGAAAAACAACCTGCGTGATATCAAATTTCGGGGCGAAACAAAAGGGGATTGCAGCTGCGTGGGATGCAACGACAACAAAGAAAAATCACAGGATGCCGTGTCGGAAGCGTGTGGTAAGGAAAGGGGATTCCGATGAGCAGTAAAAAAAACGAGACAAAATTTGTGAATTTGTGGAGAGAGGTGTAGATAAGGATATATTCTTTTTTCTTCGTATTTTCCTTCATTGTCTTTGTTGTTAATTCGATAAAATAGCGGGATATTGTGCTTCTCCACTACTGAAAAGCACAGTGCACAGTTAGGTGTTTGTTGTGCTTGCCGCCAAATGTGGCAAGGTTATAAGCCACTGAAAGGGTGTGCAGGATCAAGGTACCGGCGGTAGCAAAATCTGGATCAAATGTACACAAAACACATGCCGAGTTCCAGGGATTGTTTATTTACCTTCAAGAAGACAGCTGTAGGGTTTTTATTCTTCTCGAAAGCAAGATTCGAACCGCATCTCTAAATGCGAACCTTTCCTGTTTGAGCTGCTGTCATCATGATTTGTTTAGTGTAGGTTTTTAATTACACATGAGTGCGGATGAGGGAACCAAATCCAAGAGGGTGGTATATAGTTTTGATCCACTGACTCAGTAAATTGCCCAATTGTTCCGGGCTCCAAACTAAAATGCGAAAACTCTTGTTTGATTTGATCAACCCAATTATCTGCGACGGTCGTATAATCATCAAACATCTACATAGCATGGTGAAATGATAGGAAAATTTAGCTTGTCTGACTTTCAAGAAGCACACGCATTGAGAAATGGCGATCATACAACTTGATCTTTCCCGACAAAAAATCTTCTCCCAAATGTTCTTTTATTTAAAGTTACGGCATTTAAAATCAAGCTTTTTTCCTGGCGCAGAATGTGTGAAAGCACGAAATGTCTCGCGATTTGGCAAGTAAGGTTCATTGATATAAGTGAGCCCAATCACACACAATGATGCGCTGAAACTGGAAAAAATTACTCCATAGAAATTATGCTAAATTTGAATTTTCCTAAAGAAAAGAAAAAGATTGACTGAAACCACCTCTTCTAGGACTACGATGGCTAGATCTGAGAATAGTACATGGTTGAATTTTCATACGGATACTACCTCGAAACTCTTAAATTAATTTGAACACCAAAAAGATAATCGTGATACATACAAAAACTACCATAGTCTACCATATTCATCAAACTTGAAAATCTAGAAGCTAACAAGCCAACCAAATTTCTCATGTTTTTTAAAAAGTACCCGACAAATATATCCAGTGCTTGTAAAGCTTGGTGCCCCAATTTCTCTGACCCTGTACACAGTGCCCCCATATACGCGTAGCGTACCACGCGTCCCAGTTCAAGATCCTTTTTCTTTCAAAGCACAACATTCCCAGCCCGAGTTTTGACAATGGCTCGCAGAGTGCAAAGTAAATCAGTACTCGACGTACCTATTATTTCAACGATCGGGAAGCCAATACCCACTAAAGAGCTCATTGCCCGTTTGCTGAAGATAGCGGATGCGCTCTCCGCAGTAGATCAAGAACAAGCGGTACCTGAGGACTATAGAAACCTCGCAAAAGATCTCGCCAACCTCAAATTGATTAAGCATGCGAATATTGGAGTTCAAGCTTATGCATGTTGTGCCATTGCTGACATCATACGCTTGTATGCGCCAGATGCTCCTTTCTCTGATGAGGAACTCTCGCACATCTTTAAGGCATTTTTTGCGCAATTCTCACACTTGTGGGACGAGGAAAACCCCTACTTCTTACAGCAGTCATACATCTTAAAGCGACTAGTGGAAGTGCGCAGTGTTGTATTGATCGGCGACTTGCCAAATTCACCGCAACTCTTATCGTTGTTGTTTGAAACTATGTACAATCTCACTACTAAAGACTTTCCGTCAAGGTTGGAGCCTCTCGCGTCAGAAATGCTTGCAGAGACCATTTCTGAGACGGACTATGTTCCAAAGGGAGTCATTTCTTTGATCATCAAGCACCTAACAGTTGCTGCGGATTCACAGCTCTTGAGTGCGTCCCCCAACATCTCGAACACAGCCTTCGTTTTTTCGTTGGCTATATGCGAGGCTAATTCGGACAAGATGGCTCGACTGGTGGCCCAGCTCTTTTCTGAAATGCTCGACGAGAGCGCCAGATCATCAACGGACCGGGACCGGCGAGCTCCCTTTAAGGCTTTGGAAAAAATTCATCATTCATCAGTGCAAATATGGGCACACGTTCCAGATCTTCTTGGATCTGTAATGGGTCTTATTAATGATGAGCTAAATTCAGACGACGAAGGCATTCGGATCCTTGCCACAGAAACCATCGGCCGTATGTTGTCTTCTTCTTCACGGTCGAAAATTGGAAACTCTGCAGTTACTTTTGTCAACCTTCACCGAGAGACGTGGACAAACTGGTTGAAAAAGTCTTTTGACTCCTCTTCGTCTGTGAGGGCTGCATGGATCGAACAAGCTGCTACCATTGTTGCTCTCGAAACCACATCAGAAATCAACCTAGAGTTGAGCAAGGGGTTCTCGAAGTGTTTAACTGATTCCAGTGAAAAGGTGAGGCACAGCGCTTGCGTCGGTCTTGATACTCTTTCATTCACGGTAAGTATGAAGAAGATTTGCAATGTTTCCATATTGAAGAATTTATTGCAGCTTATCAGAGAAAAGCACCCGCAAACAAGAAACATGGCAATCAATATTTTAGCCGACTTATACAACAACTGTATGGCATCAATTGTTAAAGAAGAAGTGCTTGATTTGGGATCCTTGACTCTAGAAGACTACAAAGATATTCTACATCTTATTGTGAACGGAGTCCCAAATCATCTACTAAGGCTCAACTATATCAATGATAGAGCAATCACGACAGCAGTTGACATATCTCTTTTTGAAAAATTGCTTCCTTTCGACGATTCCGCGGAGGTAAGGGTATTTCGCTTGTGTCATTTTTTCAAAGAATTGGAGGAAAAAGGGAAACTCGCTTTTATAGCCATCATCAAACGACAGATAAAAAATGCCGATGTTCTTCTCAAATTTCTTGATTTAGCAGAAGAATATGCATCTAATTTACCAATCGAATTGGAGGACAAGGAGAACTCCCACACTAAAACTGAGTCTATCAGAAACATGCTAACTAAAATGGAAAAAATTGCGAGGTGGTTAGAATCCCAAGTTCCAGAGGGACTCAATTCTTTCGAAGCCATCAACACTTTCTTCAGACTCAAAAGTCAAAGGTTCAACACATTACTTAGAAACTGTGTGAGCCCTGATCTGGATTACAAAACAGTGAAGAATTCGGCAAAAGAATTACTCACGAAATTGAGTGATGTAAAAAACTTGAAACATGGGAAAGAAAAGCCCCGTATTTCGACTGCGGACATGATTTCCAACATGAAAATCTTGCTCTACCGATCATCCATGATACTTTTTAATAGATCGAACATTTCACATCTCATCAAATTTTCGCAAGATTTCGATTCTGATATTTGTACCTCAGCAGATGAGATCATGTCAATCATCACAACTAACTGTCCGAGGGTTTTTGAAAACCACATTGATGCTATAGTCAATATGGTATATTCAGACGACACAAAAAACATCACCGTGTCTTTATTGCAATCACTTTATCATATTCTTAAAAAGGCGCCTGAGAAATACCCAGATGGAGAATCATTTTTTAACCGAATGTTCTTACTCGCAACAAAGGGCAATCACTTGCAGGCGAAGTACTGTTCAAAAATTTTAGGCTGCTCATCTTCAAGATTGAAAGATCTATCCAGGATTTTGGATTCTATTTTGCCATTGAATCCCAGGGATGAGTACTTCGCTACTCACCTTTCAGTCGTGGCTGAAGTATATCTCATTGAACCGTATTGTTTGGCTCCTTACTCTTCGGAAATCAATACAATAGTTGTAGAGGAAGTCCTCAAGAAGAATAGGATACCTCTGTCGAGGTTGTTGTCTATCAAACATTTAAAGTGGATCGATGAAGATCAGCTATGCACCCACGAAGTACTTATTGAGAAACTTATGGCAGTACGTCTCATTGCAAACAAATTGAGGTACATTGCTACAAGTGACACAATTGACAATGCGACTTTGTCGGCAGCTGAAAAGCCAATTAAATTACTAGCTAGTATCATCTCTAACAATGGCGAGCTTGTAAAATCGTCGAGAGATGCGGTGCTGATCGCAACTCCGCATTGCTATCGGCTGAAACTAAAGCTTGTCTCGGGATTAATGCTCATCAAACTAGCGAAACTTCCACGACTCAACTCCTTGATAACTCTTGATGTCATAAAAAAAATGACGCGGTTGCTTCTAGATGAAGATATCCAAGTGCGGAGGAATTTTCTAAAATCATTGAGGAAAAGTCTACAAGAGCAAACAATATCTGAAAGATTTTTGCATCTCGTTTTTTTCATGGGTCATGAGCCAGATACAAATTTGAAGGATGACATCAGTACTTGGATCGCTTCACAACATCGTCGATTGGAGAACTCTCATGATACGATATTCGAGAAAACATCGGTTAGACTCATTTATGCCATAGCACATGATGAAAGATTCAACAAATTGATTAGTGATGTTATCAACGATCACACAGAAGACGAGGTAGAGGCTTATCTATATGCACTGAAATTCGTTTCCATGTATATCGGCATTATTGCAAGGGAGTCAAATATTAATTTGCTATACTATCTTGCAAGCCGCGTGAAGCAATACCGTGATAAACTGGTGGACCCTTCTGCTTACGGTCTAGAAGATTTACCAGATGAGGTGATGAATTTGTATCGAGTTGCTGAGTTGTTCCAGTTAATGTTGAAGGAGCTAGCAGATCACAAATCATGGAACTTACAAACTTGGCCTGGAAAAATTAATCTTCCTGCAGACTTATTTCTGCCTATGGAAGACTATCAGCAAGCACAGGAATTTGTCACGCGTGTTTACATTCCTGATCTGATACAAATAGAATTGCGAAAAAGTCTTTCCAACAAGTCTATAAAAGTTGTGAAAAAAAGGGTTTCAAGTTCTCAAAAGCGTCCAAGTGAAAAACCAACAAAACGAGCGAGACAAACAAAGAGAAGATTGTCAAAAATAGGAGTTACAAGGTCACAAAACAAAACCAAAAGTGATACTATGAATTCATCAGGTCCATCTGTGATCAGAAAAAGTGCTAGAATCGTTACAAAGCTATTTTATGGGGAGTCAGATAACGACACTCAGGCAAGCGATCTTGAGAACGAAACTTCCGAGACTTCTGATTTTGATTAGGAAAACAAGTATGAACCAAAAATCCAAGAATCTATGGCTCCATTTCTTTCAATGTGTTGAATTTGCTTTTGGTGAACAATTCTTCTCCGAGGATTTGTAAACGTGTAGCAGCAGGAAAGGATTTACTTGCACCTAAAGCAGCCCAGTCAGTAGCGGCAAGAGAAAGCAATTTTTGCGCCTGTTTGCCGTATGTTTTGTAAAACTTCTCTGCGGATGCTTCCCACCAGTTACATACAGCGACAAAGTGCACATCACCTAGTAGGTCTGGTTTGGCGTTGAGCAACCGAGCTAAAAACATCCATTCAGCTTTCATGTTGAAAAGCGGAAAATTTGGCATTTGATTGACCCAACCGATGACTGCCCACACAGATAAAATCCCACCCATGCGCTCTTCGTATTTCACTTCCGACTCCCATTTTCCATCGCTTCTGCGCCAGCCCATGCGTATTCTTCCTTCCTCTGTATCTATGGTACCTGTGTACCCAATCACAAGACAGCACTTTTTTACAAAGCGTGCGGACAAAAAGTAATCTAGACCATCGAGATTACAAAGCAAATAGTAAGTCAAACGACCAAGAGGCAATGCAGCGACCGGCTTGACAGTAACTTCTGTTTCTGCCTGTGAAACAATTCCTTTCAGCAAGAAATTAAGAAGCCATTTATAGGCTAGAGGGTGCGAGGTGGTCTGTTGAACCAAGCTCACTATTTCCCGGGATATTTGGTCTAGTTGTTTGAGCGAATTTGAGAGCTGTCCTAGCCTGATGTTTACCTTTCTTTTGATCGCACCAATTTTTTTCTTCAATTCTTTGTCTTTGTCCACCGCCTCAACAATGTTATTCTTGATGTCGTTGATATCCTGTCTGTATTTGAAAAGAGTTTTTTCGATATCATCAGTGTTGGAGAAGGCAGATTTTCTCTTAGCCGCTGCTTCCTTTTCGGCCTTGGCCTTTAAAATTTCGGCTTTCTTTTGCTCAAGTTTTTCGAAATCTTCCTTTTCTTTTTTTATTCTTTGCTCTTCAGCCAACCGTTTTTGCTCAGCTAGTTTCTTCTCTTCTGCTAGATTTTTGAGGCGCTGCTTTTCTTCTTCTTCAAGCCTTTTGCGTTGCGCCTCTTCTTTTAGTTTTTGTTGTCTTTCCGTTTCTTTCTTCAATATACGTTGTTTCTCCTCTTCCCGGAGTCGTAATTGCTTTTCAATGATCGTCTGTACATCCAACTGCAGCGCTCGAATTCTCCGATCAAAATCTTCATCCAAGTTCGACAATTTTGTTTTTGCTAGTTTATTTGATTTTTCAACAAGACTCTTCCATTTTTCAGATCTTTCCTTTAGGCTGCGAGATTGATTCAGGATGTGCAAAGCGTCCAAGGTCATCAAAGAATCACTTATGATCTGAGACGCGGATGGGCCAGCAGACAAACCAGTGTTAAAATTGGATGAAGTCCTAGGATTGGTTGTTCTTGTAGAATTCATACGAGGTCTAGGCAGAACTGCCACATCCTGACTGGCGGGTACTCCGAATCTCATTCCTTATCTTTGCAAAGTTTGGAATACCTATAGTCATTGCACACCGTGTATTGCACGGTGCACGGATGTATTATGACATTTCTCTCTGTCGTAAACGTGAATTTCGAGGATGACATTGGTGAATGCCATGAGTAGATTTATAAACAAGAGGATTCTGCCTGAAACAGAAAAATCTCCCTGCTATTCCTAAATATATATAAGTTTCAGGCGGTTACCTGGTTTGAACACCCATAGGAAGCTCTATAGTTCGTCTGTGCAGTTTAGAAATTTCTAGGGAATAGTCATCTTTAGAAAGAGCGAGATATCCTTCTTGCTTCACCAAAAAGATGGGCCAAAGGATAATGATTTTTTTTTCACGAAGGATCTCTATAAAGATTACAGCTTGTTGTAAAAGAACCTCGACGACAAATCACCACTCATGATTGTCGCATCCTACAAGCAGTCCTCTGCGCGCTACCACGGGCACCTTTTTTACACGCAGTTCATCAAAATTTTTGCAATAGAAGAAAACCTCGAACTTCAAACGCCATGAACAAGCAGTGGGTCCGTCTCTTCTCCAATACTGGGGCAAAATGCAAGAAATACTCAACTGTTGAACCAGTGCACCATTTAGTGGAGGTAAAAAAGGCGGCGTTGTCCCCAAGATATCAGCCATTGTTGATGTCGAAAGATGACATCGAGGCTGTTGGTTTTAAACCAACAGAAATTGACCAAGACAGACTTGGCGAACATTACAAAAACACATTGAAAAGCGACTTAATGTTGCACTTTTTCGATCATGCGAACGAGACCATTCCCGGTGCCAAAAAGAGGGACTGGGGCACGGAATCTCCATACGCATTATATCGTTCATGGAAGAAACCAAGCGGTACGCCTCGTCCCACTAGAGACATAAAGCCCGTCACTTACAAAAACGTTCCTGAGCTCACAGGAATCTCGATCAACTTGTACTCAAAGGAGGCGTTGGAGCACTCATGGCTTAACATCTCTTCTAGGTTGCAGATTGCTCAAATCACTAACGTCAAACCTAAACAAGCCTACAACAAATCTAATGTCTTGCAATGGAAGGTGAGAGAAGGCAGGCCTTGTGGTTGCAAAGTCGAGTTAACTGGCAGAGATATGCACCAGTTCTTCTCTACCTTAACAGAGATAGTGTTACCGAGAATCAGATACTACAAAGGTATTAGCAACACATCTGGAGACAAGGGCGGAAACGTCACATTTGGCTTAGACCCAGACCATGTGAAATACTTCCCCGAGATTGAGAACTTCCAGGAGTTGTTTCCTAACCTTTTTGGTTTTCATGTCACCTTCAAGACTTCAGCCAGAACCGACGAAGCTGCCCGCACCTTGTTGAGCTCTATGGGTATTCCATTCTATACCCGCCCACGTAACCTGTAAATAGCTATGATCGATCGCGTTGTTATACTTATCATGCGACATCGAATGGATAACTCTAAATGTAACTTTTTTGTGGAAGTCCAAATTTAGGAGAATAAGAATCACTGAACGACCCATGTATGTTCGGTTCGTATGTCATCAAATATAGAAACGGAGAGAAGAGAAGGAAGAAGAAAGAATACGATACTAGTTAATTTCTTCAAAAGGACGGCCACTTCATTTAAACCAAGATTCAATATTGATGATAATAAGTGCCCATATATGGAATCAATGCTTTGACAGATTATAGAGACGCATGATATGTTTTGCAAGCTTTTAGTCCATTCGTCCCCCCTCAAATAGGCGCGAAAGGGGGCCTTCTCGATCGCGGTTTCCCCAGATTTCTGTCAAAGTCTCAAGGCATGTCTCTTCTCTCCATTGTCCACGAATTTGCAGTGCTATATTCATCTAGAGTCCATCAAAAGGATAAGAAATGGAGCGACGGCCGCTTACGCTACTATGAGCTTAACAATAAACTCGAGGTGCTCAATGAAAGCATGCTCTTGGTTGGGGCCGATTTTTACCCACATCACGCACGAAGACCACTTGAGACTGGAGTCTTTTCAGACGGAAACGAATATACTCTTCCCAATGGCAAACTCATGCTCGAAGTCAACGAATATCTCGGCTGTTTTGAACGTGATTTATCCAACGTTTTTGCGAAGAAAGACCTCGCAACAAAAGTTGAGCCTTCAATCATAATCACCTCACGAAAACACAGCTCGTTCAAAGCAAACATTGATAATGGCGAATGCAAGCTACCCAGATCCACAATTATGGTTAAAAACGAACCGAGCGTATCAACACCCATGATTGGTCTGAGCTTACAGCCGCCCAGGCGTCTTTTAGGAAGACCTATAGGCTTGAGACGCCGAGTTGGGAAAGCCGAAACACGGCCTACGATTAATTGTGCTATAAAGGAGAAAACAGGCAAAAAGCTCGACTCTTTTTTCTTCTCATTCCGGAGACCTGCAACTAGAATTCCGCCGGGCTCAAACAAATTAAGCAGAAGACTAAAGCTCCAGAATGACATACCTCTGGTGGCGAAAAATCCGATACTCAAGAAAGAAGGGAGCGCCGATCCAGAAAAGATGAATATGTATCCCGGGAATTCAAATGAACTGGGAGAAGCATCCCATCATAACCTCAATGAAATGTTGAATTTCACACAAAAACATGATCCTTTCTGATAGAATGATTGCCTCATACAGACTGTTCTCGGGTTTCAAAACCCTTCAATCAAACAGAATGGTATACATTTCGAAAAGGTACTGAACTGCAACTGGTTTATTAAAAGGCAGGTGTTCCGTCTGATCTAAAGCATCGATTTGATAACTTCTTTTTTATGCAGCTACACCAAATGAAATAATCAAGAATTGAAATCTTTGTGAAAACTTCATTTCTTCCCTTTTTAGTTTGATTCTGTGAATGCGGAAATTAGCATAAATGGTTTCGGCGAGTTTTCCAACAAGAGTGTTCTAGAAGGGGTTGAAAAGAAAAGTCGAATAGAATCCAACACATTGCGGCGTTGAGTATGCGGGGCGTAGCAATAAATGTTCAATCGATACAACCTTATGCATGCTGTCATCAGTAGCCCCGCTTCAAATACTTTGAATTGCCACAAGACCTCAAAGACTGAAGCCTTCTCAGGAGCAAAAGCACATTTGGTGCT
Organism: Metschnikowia zobellii; assembly: GCA_939531405.1. NCBI lineage: Eukaryota > Fungi > Ascomycota > Pichiomycetes > Serinales > Metschnikowiaceae > Metschnikowia > Metschnikowia zobellii. Next base: position 447,983 of record OW618029.1, read on the forward strand.
TGACATACGTTTGCCCTTTTCTCAAAAGCGCAAAATTCCGAAAGCCGCACAACTTATGATGTGGTGCACTGCTGAGTTTCGTAATGCCAAGAATCGTTCTAGCCGGAGACATTTTCGGAATTCGGCGGGGCCAACTTTAAATGTTTCTCCATTAAAAAATACCAGTCAAGCTTCTCCATTAGCTCCCGGAAATAGGATGTTTCTGCCAATCCATGAAAAGAACAATCACGAAGTGCTAATCCAAAGTGCTTATTTCGAATCGTTGGCCGGTGACTGACTAACAATTAATTATCTGAAATTCGCGCCGCCTCGTGTCAACGTGGGCCCTGGCAATCATGCACACGTGCGCACGCAGTAGGTGAAACAAACATTATTTATGGGCGTGTGTGGGCTCTCGCAACATGTGAGGCGCCTGTAATAATAAAGCGGAGCTTCGCCCAGACTAGATTGTCATTAAAATTTTGTTCACGATTTCAAGCCTAAAATCTCTGATAGCTTTTCTCGATTGCTTCCTTGCTTTGTTTCAAGAAAGCACATGAGAACCTCGAGTGAACTAAAGAGACGCTGCCTTTTGCTCGTCACCTGATCCACCTCACGGTCACGAGCGCCAATACCTCATCAGAGACTGCGGTGACCTGTGAGACAAAATCCTACCCAATACTTTCAAGAATACGCTTGTTTGACTACTTCTTGAGCCCACCAAGAAGACAAACCGACCGTGCTAGGTGTCCAGAAAACTGAAAAAAAAAATTAACCGAAGATATATCCATATTCTTGTCGTACCTGGTATTTGAAAGGTCACAAAATTCTGTTTAGTTGCCTTGAATGCGGTCTTCACGTCAGCTATGAGTTTGATAATATCCCCACATACTTGTTCGATGTCCAGCTCAGCTCGAACATCTAGCCCGGCCCATTCCAATCACTCCTCTCCAAGGCTCAAACCTCCGGCACACCGAAGACGTGATCTGGATGCTTCGAAGCGAAGCCAGCGAAGACTAGAACCCTCAAACCATGCTCGAGCTATCGAATGTGAAAATCCCCCTCAAAGCTCAGTCCTTACTATCGACCCCTTTCTCGCTCAGTACATCAAGCCTGCAAGTATCCCGAGTCATGAGCTTTACTTCAGATCACTTAAAAAGCAAATGCGGGTGCCGAGTTTTGACAACTATCAAAAATATCTAAACAATAAGATTATCGCTTCCCCCAGAGTGAATCATCTTAGGCAAGATTCCGGAGTATTCCAAAAACCACTATCACCACCTCGCTATGAGCCCACCCCAAGCCATGCTTTGGCTATCGAACCAAGAGCAGAAGTTTCGACTCAACAGATTCCACAGCGAAGAAAAAACTTAGGGAGCGACAAAAATCTACAGCCAGACCTAAAGAAGCCACAACAACGGCTTATAACTGAGACTCTACCGGTGCGATTCGAAAACTGTTCAACTTCAGATTTGATCAATTTGATGGCTCGCATGATGCAATCGCTCATAAGCCTTAATGATCGCAGTGTCCCTGCTTCAATTTCCAGCCCGCCTTCACTCAAGTCTCCGGTCATGGCGCCGGAGCAAAAGAACAAATTGCTTACAAGATATCACTCACGAACTCCTCCAGCGATATCGATACATACATACATCAGCAGACTTGCCAAGTTCAATAACCTCACACCGGCAACTTTACTCACAACCATCTACTATATTGATCTCTTATCTCATAATTTCCAGCCATACTTCACTCTCAATTCATGGACCGTCCACCGGTTTCTATTGGTTGCGACAATGCTTGCGCAAAAGTCGTTGGAGGATTTTTTTTACACAAATGATCATTATGCACGGGTTGGCGGTGTTGCTCTCACTGAGTTAAACTTTTTGGAGCTTGATTTTTTGAATAGAGTGGACTGGAAAGTTGTACCAGCAAAGCAAATACTGCCAACCGAGTCTTCAATAAGCCATCTGAAAGAAGTGCTCGACTTATATTACTGGCAGTTGGTGAATCTTATGGGAAAGAATATTTCTGAAAAAGACAAAATCATTTATTCGTTTCCATCTGAGTCCGACTAAATTTGCTTGTTTTTTTTTCTTATCTTGACAGAATACAATTATCTTTCACTGGTCTTTCAATGCTCACCACATTCAAGCATTGAATTTCTCTGAGCCACGGACACTGAATTGAACAAATTTCATCGCCATACATCTTTTTTGCCCATTGCTGAGATGTTTTTGGAATCAACCAATGTAATGTACTAAAAGTTCCATGGCTTCAGTGGCATCGACTTTGCTTTAGGTTACTAGTTTACAAATACTATATTGGGGTTAAATAAATGATAAACAGGATACATATAATAATTTGTTATAAAAAGAAAGCTAACTGAGTAATATAAAATTGGAGAGACGTAAATCCATACTATTGAGTCTCACAGTCCAAAAGGCAGAGCAAGGAACTTGAAAAGGACAGAGTACTTATGAGTGCCCTGAGCTTTAGAGTTACTGTGGTTTAATCAATTCAAAGGAGCAACACAAACTCTTGTCCACGCCCATTATGGCGCCGTAGTTGTTAAAGTCGCCGCAGTAGTTCGGAGCCAGAAAAACAGTCACCAATTTTCTTTTATTAAAAAATTCGTAACCATCTTCGACAACCATATGTCCTCTGACGATCAAGTCCATGTTAAATTTCGACAAAAAATGGTCCACATGCTTTTTGCCAAAGCAATAAGAAACCCCACGGTCATTTTTAGGCCAGTTGTTCTCGGAAAATGTCCTCACCAGCGCATCCGGATCTGACCAAAGTAAATCGGCCAAAAGCCCCCGGTCAGGTATATCTGTTGGCCTTTGAATTTGTTCAACTTGTTTTAAACTGTGAAGTTCAGGCGAAAGTCCCCCGTGTATGCAGAATATTTTGTCATTGATTGTGGCAGCAATAGGCAATGTATTGAATACATCAACAAAGTTTTTCCACAACTTATGGCTTCCAGAAATAAGGGGTAATCGTCTCTTACATTCATCATAGAATCCGTAAATTTTTGTGATGTTTGCAGACTCATGATTCCCCCTCAACATAAAGAAGTTTTCTGGGTATTTAATCTTGTAACATAACAAGAGGAGTATGACTTCCAAAGATTTGTAACCTCTGTCGACGTAGTCGCCCAAGAAAAGGTAATTGGTGTAAGGAGGATATCCACATGATTCGAAAATTCTCACCAAGTCAAAGAACTGACCGTGAATATCACCAACAATTTTCACAGGTGGTGACAATTTGAGCAAAGAAGGCTGGTCCATGAATATAGAGCGGGATTTTGCCAAGATGGACCTGATTTCCAGGGTCGTCAAAGGCAACTTGTCTTTCAGCTTGCGTGCTTTTGAGCCTTTTTGAAAAACTTTGTTGCGACCGATGACAAGCAACCGATCAATGATATCATCTACGTCAAAGTCGGTTTTCTTGGCTTGCGGAAGTGAAGGGGGCGAAAGAGACACAGGCGAGACCGCTTGTTGTTTAACAGCGACGGAGCCCAAGAATCTAGATTTGCTAATAATCTGGGGTTTTGGCTCAGTCCTCTTAGGTTCCGGGGTTGATTCTGTGGATGTTTCCACGATTGGGTCCAAAGACTCCAGCGGCACTACCAACGTTGTCTCGGTCTTCGGTGCAGTGGGCAGAGTCGACGGCGAGTACAGTGACAGGAGCAGGCTTGCATCTCGTTCACTCGCAGTGAACAATGGTGACACGGAAAGAATGTCGCTCTTTTGGCTTTCTAAAGAGGAGCTATATTCCAGCGCATTCATCAAGGCACGTGTGTTCGAGTGCTTCCACTTGGATAACGAGTTACATGACTGGGACAGGTTGCTTGCCAAAAGTACAGCCATGGAAGCATCGATGTTTACCTCGAGATCCACGTCGTTTGAGGATTTGCGCCTGGAATCTTTTCTCGAGGGGATATTTTGCGGCGTGGACTGGAGGCTCAGAGATCTAGTCTCACGAGAAGAAAATTGGAAAAGACGTTCGGCACGAACGTCGCTACCGTTTCCGGTAGGCCGAGATAGCGCAGACGAGGATGTTTCCTCGGACTCTACGTCGCCAGCGATCATGTCCGAGGAGGAGCCAGCATTTTTGCTGCTTGAGATATTCGGTAGGGGTTCATTTTTGGACGGGTTATTTCCCATAGTTGGACACGAGCAACAGTAGAGTGTTTAAAAGGAGCTGCAAAGAGGTAGCGCTTGTGTCTATAAATGGACTCGGCGAACTAGTGGTGGTTATAAATGAGGCTATTTTGAACAGATATTACAAATACAATAGGAGAAAAAACGTCGCGGCGTCCGTAATGCCGCAGGGCGTGTTCAACCCAATACTATGTCAGGCTATTGTGATGCGGAGTCTGCAATGCGAGCTCGGTCAGAACCATGCGACAAATCTGCTGGCAAATTGGTCTCAAATATTCGGGCCGCGCCTCGCCAACCAACAAAACTGTGAAAGGCGGCGGGACAGGGCGAATGAAAATGAGCCGGACTTTGCGGGGGAGATCTTAGGTGTATTCTCAGTTCGTAGAAGAAGGCTCGACTCAATATTCGGCTTTATATGTGCTAAGAAGAAAAAAAATCCTGTGTTCTTAACTACCTCGAGACCGGGTCAAATACTTTTAATTTGAGTGCAACTGGCGCGAAAACTTGGCTAGCCCCGCAAGATTTAATTGGTGGTGAATTTGACACGGTACGTGTTGGTCTTTACTAAACAAACTTCCAGTCTAAAGTTTGCTTACGATTGGATTGCTCACTGTATCCTAAGAAGAAAATCATCGGTTTGTCGCCGTCGTTTCTTCTATCTTTATCATTTACACACCCACATAACCGTACTGAGCCAATGGTTTTGCTTTATTAACTGTTTGTAGAGTGAGTCAAGAAAACCACCGAAAATGAAAATGTAGGCATATTTTCGATGTTGCTTGACCTCATCTCGTTGATAAAGTTGCAGCATGTAATATTTGCCGAATATTCTTAATAAACATGATCTCAGGTGTGATCTCTTTTTTGCCTGCCGATGCCGGCGCCGCGAGCAATTATTGCCACCGATCGCGGTTTTGATATTGTCCTTATTTATGTTTCATCGTCTTACTACCATGAGTCGCTCAATTAGCTCAGCAGGCTGTCTCATAATTGGGGATGAAGTATTGAATGGAAAGATTCTCGACACAAACCTGTTTGAGTTTGCCAAGTTTTGCTTTAACGAACTTTCTGTACCCTTAAAGAAGACCATTGTGTGCGGCGACGATAAAAAGGATATCGTTGAGTCTCTCAAGGTTTTAAGGGACAACAAGTGTGATTTTATTGTGACAAGCGGTGGAATCGGCTCTACTCATGACGATATTACATATGACGCTCTCGCTCTGGCATTTCAATTGCAGTGTCAGTTGGATTCAGAAACTGTGAATAAAATGCATACACTAAGAGAGGACTACTTGCTGCTGCTATCGAAATCACAACTTGACTCATTCTACAGAATGGCAACCATACCTCAAGCCAGCGAGGCCATTTCCGTGCTGAAACTCTTCACCGATGAAAGTTTGTGGGTTCCTATAGTTGGCATCAACGAGCAGGTTTACATTTTGCCGGGAGTTCCTCAATTATTCAAAAAGCTATTAGTCGGATTGGGTGAATCCGTGAAGCATCGTGTTGTGGCTGAAAAGTATACTAGATACTTCGTGAAAACGACCACGGGCGAGAGCATTTTGGCTCCTTTCTTAAGTGAGCTACAAGACCAGTGTAATTCCAGCCATGGCGCGGGGAGGATTAAACTAGGCTCGTATCCGCATTTCAATTGGAAGGTCAACACAATCAGTATAATTGGAGACAATTCGGTGTCACGCGAAGAATTGCGCCTGGTGGTTGAAAATGTCATCAAGAATATCGGGGAGAATGCGAAGGAGATCTCTAGAGAAGAAGAAGAGCACATGACCACGCATGAGCCAGAATCGCAAGCGTAAATCTCTTTGTAAATCCTGATTATGTCTATACGAATATAAGGGGTCAATACGCAATTACAACTTCTCCGCAAAAAGTTTGTTTAAATCGGTCAAGGCTGATGTGATGCCCTCAGGTTTGTCACCCATGCCTTGCACAACATTTCCTTTGCCTCCAGCCTTTCCGCCAATATGAGCACTGACAGCACCAGCCAATTCATTTGCATTGAGTCCTTTAGCAATGGCTTCATCTGAAATGTAGCAGCCATGAGCAAGCTTCCCTTCAGACCCAGTAATTAAATAAAGACATTTGGTTTTATCTTGTTTCTTAAGAAGGTTGATTGCCTCAGTAATCGCCTTTGCGTTCGCTTCAATTGGAACATGAGCAGCAAAGAAAGGAGCTTTCGAGGTTTCTTCATCATCCAACCATTTCTTCACGACTTCAAGGGTTTTCTTCGATTCTTCTTTCTGTTTAGCCTTTAAGTTGTCCTTGATAGATTTGTCGAGCTTGTTGAATTTCTCATTCAACTTGCTTTTCTCCAACACAGAAATTGAAAGCTGTTTCAAACTGACTCCTAACTCCTTGGTTCTCTTTTCTTTCTCTGCACCGAATGGAAGTTTATCAGCCGCTGTCAAACATTCATCAAAATCTTTTGCAATTCTTTGAACCTCGTGAGCTTCTTGTCCCGTGACGGCCACAATTCTTCTTATGCCTTTAGCGATTCCAGATTCCTCAATAATGACCAAGTCCTTTATTTCGCCAGTTTTTGCTACATGAGTTCCACCACAAAATTCAATAGAGAGCCCGTGCCATTCTTGATTCTTTGGATTGGATAATAAGTCATCGACAGAGACACCGATCGAGACAACTCTGACTGGGTCTGGATATGTTTCTCCAAAAACAGCTCTTAAACCGTTAATTTCTTTCGCAGCAGACAAGGAGACATCTTTGTAGAATACTTGTTTGTTGGATGCAATGTTTTCGTTGGAGATTTTCTCCACTTGTTCGAGCTCCTTCTGAGACACGGCTTGCTTGTGAGAGAAATCGAATCTTAATTTCTCGGGTGCAACTAATGAGCCCTTCTGGTCAACACCATCACCCAAAACTTCTCTCAAAGCCAAGTTCAAAACGTGTGTTCCGGTGTGATTATTTCTGATGGGCCATCTTCTCAACTCATCGTATGTGGCAATTACCTCGTCATTGAGTTTCAACGTACCCTCAGCCAAGAAACCAGTGTGAAGAACGTATCCAGCATAAAGCTGGACGTTACGAACGTTAAACTCTGATACTCCGTCAATAACCAAGGAGCCTGTGTCGTATTCCTGTCCACCTTGCTCAGCGTAAAATGGAGTTTTATCCAAAAGAATACCATACTGTTCGCCTGCGTCAGAAATACTATTGACAAACTTAGTGCCGTCATACAAAGCAACAATCTTGGACTTAGTGTTATCCAAACCATACTTGTAGGAGTCATCTGTTTTTGGCACGGTAGAATTGTTGTCCAACTCCGACAAAGCGTGAACGTCCAACTTAATTAAGTTGGTGCCTGATTTAGAGCCCAAGCCCTTAGATGCTTCTCTTGAGGCTTCCTTAGCTTGTTCAAACCCATCTTCGTCAATTTTCAAGCCAGCTTCCTCAGCCATCAATCTGGTCAAGTCAACAGGGAAACCGTACGTGTCGTACAATCTCCACACAATGTTTCCGGGCAAAGTCTGTTCTGGTGTTTTGGAGCAGATAATGGCGTATTTCTCAAAGAGTTTCTCACCTCTCTCTAAAGTCTTTGCAAAAGAAACCTCCTCCTCGACCAAGATTTCTTTCAACTCAGTGGAGTTCTTGGCTATCTCGGGAAAAACCGAGGAGTTGTTCTCAATAACAACATCAACTAATTGTTGGAAAAAAGAACCAATCGGATAGTTCATGTATTTGCGCACGTAACGAGCTCCTCTTCTCAAGATTCTTCTCAAGACATAACCTCTTCCTTCATTATTGGGAACACCGCCGTCAGAGATGGCAAAAGTTAATGTTCTCACGTGATCAGCAATCACTCTATAGGCAGTATCAATACCGTCTATATCATCGCTGCCAAATCTGCCTGCATATGGTCTAACGCCGGTAATGTCCCGGATCTTGTCAAAAATTGGCGTGAACACATCAGTGTCATAGTTTGAAGATTTGTCCTGCAAGATGGATACTAATCTCTCGAATCCCATGCCGGTGTCGATATGCTTGTTTGGCAATGGTCTCAAGGACGCATCTGGCTCCCTGTTGTACTGCATGAAGACAATGTTCCAGATCTCCAACACGTTTGGATCATCCTGGTTCACTAAAGCGGCGGCATTTCTACCTCCAATTCTATCATAGTGAATCTCCGAGCATGGGCCGCATGGTCCTTGGTCGCCCATTTCCCAGAAGTTGTCGGCCGCATTTCCAGGTAAAATGTGGTCCTCGGCGACACCAGCATCAAGCCAAAATTGCTTAGCCTCCAAATCCGGCTGTAAGCCGTTCTTTTCGTCACCTTCAAAGTAGGATACGTACATTCTGTCGGGGTCCAAGCCGTAAACCTCAGTCAACAAGCCCCAAGAGTACTGAATGGCTTCTTTCTTGAAGTAGTCACCAAAAGACCAGTTACCCAACATCTCGAAGAAGGTATGGTGGTAGGAGTCCTTTCCAACATCGTCCAAGTCATTGTGCTTGCCTCCGGCTCTGATACACTTTTGTGAGTTTGCTGCAGCTTTCAAAGAGGCAAAGTCGGAGCCAGGGTCAACCGTGCCCAAGAAGATAGGCTTGTACTGGTTCATGCCAGCATTGGCAAATAGTAATGTTGGGTCATTGTGAGGAACCACGGAGGAGGAAGGCACGTAGGTGTGCGAGCGCTCCTTAAAGTAGTCCAAGAAAGTGCTTCTGACTTTTGCGGCGGACCAAGGGTTTGAGGACATGACGTGCTTTCGAGCTAGGGTCTTTAGCATGAGGAAGAACCCCAACGAGCCCGCGAGTTTTTTTCTGTCTTCACCATGTCATACCCGCGCCCCCGTGCACCAATTGCAGGGCATTCTGGGACTCCAGCAGATTGATACGCTGAGATTATAACACGGCTCATCATATTGGGCCTACGCTCTAGCATTCATACTCCAACTACAGCGCATGTGAGCAATGCTTGTGCAGTAAAAGCTGAGCCCACGTCACTTCATGCAAGCTGAAACAAATACTGAAAACGGAAATATTGAGAGGGAAAGAAGTAAATGTTCCAAATTTGGCGGGAAATCGGTTTTTGTTTAAACTTCAGTTTATTCATTGGTCTGATTGGCATCTTGGAATGATTAAACGGAATATCGATACCATACCGCCGGCCGAAAACACACCAGGCCATGGAGGAGCATCCAGAAAGTCATACGGAGCTTTATCTTAAAAACTTATGGACAACGGTGATATCTCGGTTGCTTGCACCCAATTGTAGACGATTACTATATGGTCCCGCAGCACACCATTGGCGCGGCTCCTCCCCTGACTCCCCCGCCCGCATTGTTGGCGCCGTTCTATTCTCACGAATCCAGATCGCATCATGGAACTGCACCCACGCACCCCCGCTGCTCTCAGAAAGCATGCACCCGTGCACCAAAGCATTTAAAGCCGCACGTTTATTTGCTCATACTATGGGTTGAGAGCTGAGACTTCCAAACGTCCTCAATGACCTCTTTTGCCGAAATTTAGCGCACAGAGCCAACGCAGAACATATGATTCTTATAGACAACGTCAAGTACTCATGCCTGGAATGCATCAGAGGCCATCGATCAACGCTGTGTCGTCATCACATGCGGCCTCTATTGCAAGTACGTTCGAAAGGTAGACCGAACTTACTATTTCCCTATGGTAACAAAAATTATAGAATCGCGGTGTTCGCACAGGAAGTCGAGGATGACGAGAAGCCTCAGGCTCAAAATTGCAAGAATACACCTGTCGTCATATTGAAAGCTTCCAACAAGCACGTGATCGACGTCACCAACGGCCAGATATTGGGTCGCTATGACGATCTGGACAAGGATAAAATGCATACGCCTGTGATAGGACCCGATAACTTCGTGGTGTCCAGTTCATGTTGTTCTGCGGGTGTCTCCAAGGTACGCAAAGGCTGTTCGTGTGATCAAAAGAAGGTGCTGCCGCTGAAGATTTTCAGATCTTACATTTCAAAGAAAATGGCTCTCCCGGAAGCAATTGCACGGCGGCCCTCTCCGTCGAGTTCCTCAAGTCTAGCGAGCATGGCATCAGACACCCCGAGGACTTCAGCTCCGCTGCCTCACAGCTCTGTTTCGGGAGCGAAGGCCCCTAAGATTGTGCCCGAGGCCTTGCCAGCTCAACCTTTGTGCGACTCTGGTCACTTTGAAGCGAATATGCAACAACTTACAAAGCCACAAACGGATCCAAAAACAATACCCATACTGCATCACTCTTCACAGGCATCAGGCTATAGCCTAGCGCAACAACTAGAGTCCATCCATGACTTTGCGACTACCTCACCTGGTGATACACCCGGCAAGTTGCAATCACAGAGTTTTGTCACACCACAAGGATACACTTTTCAAGCGCACGCGCAATCGAACAATGGGAATGCCGCGTCAGATGAACAAAATGTGTTTCAGGTTGTCAATGTCTCCTCGTGTTCCATACCAGGCACTTGTCAATGCTCGTCTAATTGTAGTTGTTCATCGTGTATGGTTCACAACCCACCTCCAAAGAATGACGATCCGCTCGTGTTCCTAAACAATGATACACAATATGGTTCTAACCTCTTGCTTAAACTGGAATCTCCAATAAACACGGCTGAAACATATGTTCGCGAGCTTCCGAAAGACTTGGGACAATACTCCACATATCTTGCTCAATTATCGGGTTACGAGACTAATCCACCACCATTTCTCTCAGAGTTGCAGATGGAGTTGCAAACAGCGCTGCGAGAAAACGCGCAATCTTTAGCAGATCAAGGGCTTCAGCCTGATTCAAGCCCATGTTCTTGCCCAGATAATGAGTGTTACTGCAGAAATTGCGAAAAACATGGTATCATTGATGGTTACAAGCTAGACGACATATTCGGCAATCAAGCCGGTACGAATATTCACTTTCACCACGGATAGACGCAGTTAAGGAATCGGGTTGTTTATTTCAGTTCACGTATTATGTAATTTTTTGTAAACGTCATAAATAGATTTGGGACCTGTAAATAATGAAAAAAATATTCTTTGCAACTATTTTCACCTGAAACTTGACGATTTGTCCAAAGAGCTACAGGGTCAGATTGGGAAGTTCTATACGTCAAGTAACATATCCCTGCTGATGGGTTGGGGATCCAGGATTGCTGCGATTCTGCAATATATGGCAAAAAAATTTCCCTCTTGAAACATGGATAGCAATTAAATGAGCCAAGTATGCCCTGGCTTAGATAGCTTTAGTTGTCGTGAAAAAATGAAACATTCAAGTTTTAGACGCTTTTTGTTCTGGATTCATATGATGTACAGATTCGACTTTGTGCATAATGATACCATCTAGGTAAATGTCACGTCGTTTTCTCGATTATGTATCATTTTATAATTAGATCCATACGTACCAATTTTTGCCTCGTGGTTATACCTGTTACGTGGCTTCAGAATGTCTTCTCTGTAAGTGTAGCAAAAAGATGCAGTATACACTCAGAATTTCACATTTGGCACTAAGAGAATTATTCTTAATGTGTGTATTTTTTCAAAAGTTTTGTATAGTTTGATTTTAAAGAGCGGACCGGTCAGGATAAAAGATACAAAATTCATCTTCCCGCTTATCGCATTTGATCGTATGTTACTTTTGTTCATATTTTGCAGAGGCATTCAAAATTTGAGATGCAGATGAATTTTAACGACATTGGCCTTAATTATTTTTTCGACAAAATTGACAAAAGCTTTCACGTATCTCTGAAAATTTTCATTAATTTCTGATAACATACTTACAAATCTGATTTGTTCAGTACAGAAGGTTCTAGAATTCTGTTCAAATTCGGAGCACCGTGCGCTTTTGTTTCTTACCCGCGCAAACCTCCATTCGATGGGTTCCTACACATTTCTGTTGTGTTTGCTCGCTCTTCTCGAGTAACCGCGGAAAAGAGAACGCTTTAATAATCTCAAAAATCTTCTCACTGTCAATAACGTACCGCAGGATTTTCTCGGTAAACCAGACTGAGCACCAGTAGTTTATATCATCGCAGCCATGTCTTATGCGAATAAGGAAAATGACAATGATAATGACATACATGTGATTTCCAGGGACACGGCCGAATTCGCTCATCCGGAGCAGATGGACACCCCGAGTTTTATGCAATCGTTAGACATGCCAACACCCACGGGAATCAGCAACCTGCTCTTTGATGGTTTTAATCCCGACTTAGAAAGCCAACTACACAACGATCAACTCAACCCAGATAATGCACATAATTTCCAGGACCCCCAGTCGCTCGGCCCTTTGGCAGATTTTGCGGATGATGATGATCATTCGAAAAGAGACGCTCCTTCAGAGAGCCAGCCCGCGTACTCTGGGGCTTTGACCAAGCTTGACCATCTGCTTCCTCCGCTCCCGCAACTCTCAGAACCGGTCATTCCCACAAATCTTCAGATTCAGAATCACACCCCCATCCCTGATTTTCTCCATGGAAACGCCAACTTATCCAATAGACCTCAGCCTTTGCTTCTAGCAGGTAAGAGGAAAAAAGAAACGCAGGCGCCCAAGGCACGCCCTGCATTTGTCATGAAGATATGGTCTATGGTGAACGACCCGAAGAATCACGATAATATACGATGGAACGAAGATGGTGAAACATTCCAGGTTGTGCACCGTGAAGAGTTTATGAAAAACATTCTCCCGAAGTATTTCAAGCACAATAATTTTGCGTCTTTTGTACGCCAGCTTAACATGTATGGATGGCACAAGATACAAGATATAAATAGTGGATCGATGAAGGACGACAGGAACCAAGAGGAAGTGTTACAATTCAAAAATCCCTATTTCATCAGAGGGAGGGAAGATCTTCTAGACAATATCGTTCGTAATAAAACTGGGGGTAGCGAGGACGCACTGGATGCTCACCTGCTTAATCTACAGTATGTCATGAACGAAATCGATCAGATTAAAATGAATCAGCTTGCAATTATGGAAGACATGAGGAGAATGCGTAAAGACAACCAGGTCTTGTGGAGTGAAAGCTTTACCGCAAGAGACCGTTATCAAAAACAGTCCCAAACTCTAGAAAAAATTATGAAATTTTTGGCTGCTGTTTATGGAAATTCAGCGGGGAAAATCTTCGAAGTTGAAAGTAATAACTTTGGAAACCAGCAAGTTTCGGCCTACAACAACCCCCCGACAAAACCAAGTTTCTCTCCGCCAGCGCCAGCACCAGCGCCTGTATCAAAACCTAGATTGATGCTTATGGACCAAGCATATCGTAATCTGAACGCATGCATTTCCAAATCTCCCTCTATGACTTCTATGGGAAAGGATTCTGTCGAAGAAATAACGCGAAACACTCCACAATTCCAAAATACTCCCGAATCCTCAGCTAATGCGAACATAATATATCAGCAAATCATGAACCCTGAATCAGCAAGTGTGTCATCTCCTAGTCACTTCTTTCCAGAATTAAGTGGCTCTTTCTTGAATTCAAATCAGCGACAGCATGAGACAGTACACGGGCCATCGCATCAGCAGGATGAGCAGCTACAGGGACTCGAAGATAACATCGTTAAGCAAGGTCAGGCGCTACTGCAAGTTCAGGACTGGATCCAGGCCTTGGCGAGTAGACAACAGCAACAACAAGAGCAAATTCACCAACAGCAGCAAAGCCAGAAGAGCCCGGGAAACCTGCCGGCAGAAGGAAATATTGACGACTTTGATGTCGATGAGTTCTTGGATGATAACACATTAAACATTCCCCAGCAAAGTTCTGGCTTGAATCGCAACCTGGTTGGGCCCGAATTTCCACGTGAGGGAGGTAAGCGTGTTGTAGGGCAACATGATATAGACCATAGTCAGAGACCGAAGAGAAAAAAAATGTGATATTCGGGATGACCTTTGGTATAATAAACCCATTTTATGTACTTATCTTCATGAATTCACCGAATTGCTCGGAACCCTAGCTTCTTCTAGTAAACGAGAATCTTACGTCGTCATCAGTTTCATCCGGCAGCTCGGGTTCAATCTGCTGCCTGCTTGATGTAATATATTTTGTTAGGTCATCATTTTTGGGTGCCGCCTTTTCAAAATCACGATTAGACAGAAACTGAAAAGTTTCAGTGACATTTTCGTTTTCATTCTCAGAGGCTTCATTCACAAAAAGTTGAGAAGGTTCAGGCTGATATCCTCTAACATCTTCCATCTCTGCTGCAAGGTCAATTTTTAAACGCTCGCCGGCAAGCTCAATTCGTGAAGGTGGAAGTAGATCCTTGAAAGATACATCGCGTCCATCATCAACAAGTTCTATGAAGGTTCTTGAAATACTGTCTTGTTTAGGACCGACTTTTTTGAAAACCTTGAAATTTTTGGGACCCTGAAACATACGATTGTCTTGACGAGGGGTTTTTTTGTGTGCTGTAAACTCAAAATTTTCGACAACCATGAGCTTTCCTAATTGCTCTGTTACAGAATTGTCGACGACAAGTTCTTGTTTGATTGAATCGTTGGCCTGTTCTTTGGCGGACTTAACAGCATCTACCAAAGAGACTTGAGGTACGATCCAGTTAGAGTTACCTTCCATTTCCAGCAAAAACTCATTCTTCCGCGGTTGCAGGTGCTCCCTACATGAATCAATCGAAGGACACGCTGAGTTCGTCACATCGATTTCCAGATTTAGAATATTATCTTCTGGATCTTGAGTTGTATTTTCGGTTTTTATTTTGGTTTCGAGACTTGGATTCAGCTTGGATCGCTTCTGCGAGATTCCGAATGAGGCGCTCAGATTTTCTCCTGCGAGGTCAAGTTCAGACTCTAAACGTTCTGCCGGTTGAAGGGTTTGCGTGACACTCGTGTGTTCGGGTTGAGTCACGCATTCAGAACCTGTCTTCGAAGACAGCAACGGAGTAAACAGAAAGAAATCAGTGTCTTCAACTCTTTCCAACTTTCTTCGTTTTCTACGCTGGCTGAGTGGTATTGCCACTTCGATGTCTGAAGCTTGCGATTTATGTTGGAACGAGTCAAACGATTTGAACTCAAAAACTTTTAGCTTAGAGAGGTCTACGCTGGTTACCGCATTCCATAAATCTTCAGCGTTATTTCCCTCATTCGCAAAGCTGTTTGTCGTTCTTTCGGTGCTGGCGAGCAAAGTGAACATGTAAACTTTCGCCCGGAATGAGCTAGGTAGCAATTCCCTAGCTTCCTTGGAAGTTTTGACCAAGATTTCCGTAGCTGAAAGACACTCTATCCAAGATTTAAATTTCAAAATATGCTTGGATTTTGATTCTTCAGTGACTATGAGAGCCGTCGAGCCAGAGAGAAGGGTTGGCCTTTGCAAGTTCGGAGCTAGACAAAGACCCCGCGTGTCTTCTAGATATAGTTCAGAACGAATGGAAAAGAGCCAGCTATTTACATCATCGAGAGATTTCTCCAACACGTCGCACCATTTGCGAGATACAATTGGGATTGCACGCAGAACAGCGACTTTCATGTTGTGGTCGACCATGTCCGTGAGTGAAACATAATGGGTGGCTTGACAAGGGTCATTTGTCAACAAAATATCGATGCCGGAGGATATAAGCTCTTCCATAATTTTGGGTAAGGGACTTTGTTGGACTGTGCCGTCGAACATGATCTTCTTGGAGAAAGGAAGCACAATCACTGGTACCCATTTGAGATGAAGCTTTATCTTGTCTGATTTATTGGCGTTGACTTTGAACAAAAGATCCTTGTCTAAAAATACCTGCTCAAATGGATCCGCATCCTTGCTGGGAAGCTTGTAGATGACGCCATTGACCGCAGTCGTACAAATTGATTTAAAGGTAACAGAGAGCGGCGTTGGCTCAGTGGCAATTTGGCTGCTTTCACCAAGATTTATTGTAATATATGTCTTTGGAACTTTGAGGTCAGCAATATAAACACATTCGGGGTTTTTCTTATACTCATGGCTTCTTCCTACATGTGTAGAAGAATTTGTACGTAGCGCACGATAGAATGCTGATGGTTAGAAATTCTTGATAAGAAATGTGCTTGACTTTGGATTTATCATAAGGAGGTGCTCACATACTTGTATCATTGTAAACAACGTGTAGAACCCACATCAAGGGTATGGAGAACGGATTGTCTGTGTGGAAGACACTGACATAAAGCTTGCGAGCAAACGCGCCTGGCATGGAGGGTGCGAATGTATTGCAACAATGAAATATTGTCTCTTGTTTCATGCATAAAATTATCGGCATTTTCTAAACAAAATTTTGATCCATTTTTCAATTTCGAAGTATTTTTAATTTCTACATCCCCAATTGCTATATGTTACACTATGGCTTAGAAACCTTGCCAGCGGTCGTAGAGGATCTCGACTTGGCATTCTTCTTTTTGTGGGATTTCATTTTCAGGCCCAAAACCTGCTTCACTGTGTTTTCGTCAGCCAACTCCAACAAAGCCTTGGTATAAACGTCCTCGGTTTCGGCCTCTTCAACATCCTCTTCACCGATGTTCTCAAGAACGTCAGCATCATCATAAATCTTCTCTGCATAGAAAAGAGGTAACACTGGAGAATTGGCGGCTTGCACCCCAACAGTGATCAACAGCTCTTGAGGAAATTGTTTCAAGACTTGTTCGATGTTCGAGAGCAAATCCTCCTCTGTAAACTCAGGACCGAGCGTTCCAACAGTCAAAGAAATGTCCGTGCTGACGGGGGGTAAGAATGCCGACGAAGACAAGACCTTGTTGATCTGATTGGAAAGTGTTTGATGAGACAATTCTTTGGGGTTTTTTGTCGATGCAACACGAATATTGACAGGAAACTTAGATGTCTTTTGATAAAATGTCTTGCCCAAAGTGGATGGGATGGACGATAAAATTGCGTCATCGACAACAAACAAGTCATACTCTTTCTTGAGTTCACGACGCTTTTCGAAAGTCTTGTACTCTGTCTTCAACTGGGTCAACGTGAGGATCTTGGCTAATGTGGGGATTTTGGCGCTCTCGATTTTCTCTACCTCCTCATCATTGGTGATGAATTGGTCTCTCAAAAACAAACAAGTCTTTGTTTTGCCGTTGATGTTTCGGTAAGGCTTGGTCAATGCAATAAGCTTTGGTTTAAACTCAGCTTTCTTTGTGAAATGTTTTCTCAAACCGAACTTTAACACCAAGCGAGTGTTCTCTTCAACCTCATCCTCGTCAGCAAATAAATCAGACTTTTCAGACTTGCTGGTGGAAGCTGTTTCCTTTGTGCGGGAGATGAATTGTCTTAATTCTTCGAGCGCCTTAGAGACCTGGGACTTGGACACGTACCCAAATTCCTTTTGACTAGCAGCTTTTGGTTGTGCCTTTTGAGTCTTTTTCGATTTGGGGGCGGCTGAAGGTTTCACAGGTGTGCCTTCAACAGATGCCGACTTTGAGCTTTTGGCAGGCGTCTTAGGGCTTGTAGAGGATCTGGTTTTTCTAGCCATTTTTACGTTGCAAGTGGTGTCGACAAAAGTTGGAGTGTAAAATGCACTGGGCTCATTAGGCTCATCGCAAGGAAAAAATCGAGACAGCACTGCATGCAACTACTGTTGATAGTGCTCATGTATGCCTGCGAGTAGGCGATGCTTCGCTTTCACCATCAGACCGCAGAATGGAAAAAAAAAACATTTTCTTTTGCAGGAAGCCATCGAATATTGAATCAAATGTTAGATCTCAAGATTGAGGGAAACCACTTTTTCTCTAAAATGCTGCTACTAAACTAGTTCCGACCGCTCCTTCAACATCAATTAGCACTAGTAGAAACCTCGCGGGGTGTCGTTCAATGGGGGTATGGCAGTTTTTGGAAGCCTACCTGATTCACTTTTTTTCTGGTTACTTACCCGGTCAATTATAATAGCCGGAGCACCGTTTTCGATATCTTCGAAAAGGACCTCAGGTTCATTGCGAAGGTCAAAAACAGTGTCTTCACACTCCCTCACATTGTTATTCTCGTTATCGCTCTCCATTTCATCGTCCTGATACTTGCGCACGTGAGAACTATCGAAGCCACCCAACCTATCCCACAATAGATGCGTAAGATCATCTGCAGAATAAATTGCTTTTCTATTGGGCCCCTCCTCAACTTTATCAAAGTCATTCCACTCGGATTGTGGTGATAGAGGAGGCAGAATGAGAAACCTCCTGCTCCCATCTTCCGAAGGCAACTCCAAAAAGTCAATATCCTCGCCTTTGAGTGCCCACAGGTGATCATTCAAGAGATTCAGAATATTGTCTCGCATGCTGAATGAAATCAGAGCTTTATATTTCAATGTGTCTATAAGAAACTCTTTTAGAGAGCTGGCGACCATGGCAGACACACATATAATGATGATTCTACTGAATCTCGGTAACAGAACTAGCTCAACATTAAAATTTCCAAGGGATAGAGCACGTGCAAGGTGTTCGAGGTGCTTATCAAAAGTAGAGTCAAGATTTGTTAGGATTAGAGAGTTCGTGGGCGCCCGGGGCATTTTGAGTGTTCTTTATTGTGACAACTGCCTGCCTGCGCGGGGCTTTACTATGAACTCGCGTTTCTGGGAGGCTGTGCACATGGACTCATTCGGCAAATCCATATCAAAATGGAAGAGAAAACATTCCAAAATGAGAATACTTTATGCTTTATCTGATTTAAGTCTTTGAGATTGTACGCCAAAAAAAACACTTCCAGTGTCTGCATTGGACAGTAGAACGTGTGAGCGTCCTAAAATTGCCTAGTCACATTTTTGCTGTGCATGGTATAGACATTTGCACAAGACTCAGATATGAACGCCGCATAGACCCATATGACGGAAATACGTGTTGTGGTTCTCGTAAAAGTTTCCTAGAGAGGAAAAAGGCATTGTGAAGTCTCCAGCAATACAGTCTGGGTTTTCAGCTGAGAAACAATCCACGACTTGTTCTGGGCTCGGTATATCAATGTCTGCAGTCGCATTTATATAGATTTGATTTTTGGAAGCGTCGTATTTCTCAAAGAAGTCATTCCGGGGTACCGTGGCCACAATATCACCTTTGTGAACCACCCGGATATATTTCCGAAGAAACGAATTATGGACTACTGGAAAGGAGCTTCCCAAAATGTCATCTGCCCACACCGTAAAGTCTTTGTTTCCAATTTGGGGCTGGCCCATTGTCACCAATGTCAAGTTGGAAAATCCTAAATCAAGAAAATGAATTGCAAGCAAGAGTGCCACAGAGCCTCCAAGAGAATGGCCTACGAACACAATCTCGTAACTTTCAGTAGACACCTCTATCTCGTCTCTTACTTGAGATTCTATCTTCGCTAAAGTGTTTTTGAAATACAACCAGAACCCAGAATGAACTCTACATTCAGACCCACATGACGACAATGAATGTCCCAAATTTTCGTATTTGACCATATCCACCTTAAGATCTGTAACTGTGTCGTACAAGGATCTTGTTCCTCGAAGAGAAACAATAATGGTCTTGATATCATCACGATGGTCTGATGTATTGCGGTTAAAAATGTTAAAAGAGGTTTTTGAAATATAACCACAGACGGAGTCGTCAAAATACCACTGACTCACCAAAGTCATCTTTGCGGCAAGGGGACCACATAGCTCGCAACTAAATGGCTCCTCAATTTGGTGATATGTGTCTATACAATAGGCTATATCAATGAGATTGGCATATATACCGAGATTGCTGTATACTAAGGGATCGATCGGTTTTGGAACATAGCTCTGTTGTGGTGATGGTATACCCAAAGGCCAAGCGTTTCTTGTGAGCAAGCCGAAGAGCAAGTCCGAATGTAATTTGAATAGAATACCAGCAATGCTAATCGCAAAGAAGTATACTATTAGCGGAAATAAACGAATCTCCATTTTGCATGAGACTAGGGGTTGGAAGTTTTGGGGCTTATCTTCTACGCTCGATACCTTATGATAAGAATGCGCAACAATAAACCTCGGTTTCAGCACAAGCTACGCGCTACCGTTTTTCCTCAATATCCTTGTTTTGGGAAACCGAAATAAGATCATAGATCGCGCATGCTGCTCAGCTTCAAAAAACTAATTCAGAAGACTACAGACTTCGCTAAATATGTTGTGATGGCTCCAAAAAATATGGCACTCAAAAACGTTCCTCGCCCTTGTATTTCCCTGGGTTTGAATTGAAACGCAAGGATTCCAAAAACAAGACAAAACGTGACTTTGACGGCCATTAAAAGAGGTCGTAGGAGCTCGCTAACGCTAAAAGCCTTTAAGTCTCGAATACGATCGTGCAATATTTCCAAATTCGAGTCTAGACCCAGGGATACTGCATTCATTTCGAAAACAGTCTGCCCGACCTTCTGACCTAGATATTTGAATTGAGTGAATGAACTTTCGAATGTTGTTCGAAAAACTATGAACAACGATAATGCTTCTTCTCGCAATTCCTGAGTGACATTTGCCATGATAGCCCGTGAGTCATTTTCCACGGTCTGGAGGATGTTGTTCACTCGAAGTTGTGTGCCTTGTAATTGATAGTCTATCTCTTGGCTTTGTTGTAGGTTTTTTCTCAAAAGGTCTTGTAAAATAATATGCCCCTGTTTTGTGTTGTCGAGAATTATCATTAAATCGTGGGATATGCTTTGAGAAGCCTGGAAATGAAGTTCTGCAATATTTCTGTTGGAATCAACAACGCTGGTAAACTGAGCGTCAACATATTCGAAGATCAGTTGTAGTTTTTGATGAGTATTGCTTAAGTCACGACGGAGTCTCTCGGTATTTATCGAAATTTCCCGGGATATGTTATCCCATGAATCTTCGACAGCCTTAGACTTCTCCACCATATACTGTTGAAGCTCATTGAATTTCTCTCGTTTCACTACCTCTGCCTTTTCATGGTTGGAATATGACCGATTCATAAGATCAACGACGGCCTGAAATTTTGCCAAAAGTTCCTCTTGTATCTCTTCAGCCTTCGCAGATTTCTTCATGGCAGACAGTTGAAAATCCGTATATATCCGAGTCACATTAAAAAATAGATCAAGAATGTTGCGTCTGATAAACGGTACAGCCTCTTCGTAGCACACGGCTCTAAGTCTTCTGTAATGACCGGAATACGTTGTCCAGAGCTGAGGGCTGACCAGAAACTCCTTAACACAGGATTCAAAGTCAACGTCACCCCCTAACCTCTGACAAATTTCCGGGTACTCCACACCTGCTTCTTCAAATTCGCAAATTGAAAGCATGACTGCCAGTTGTGTTCGGAGCTTGGAACCAATATGATCTGCCCCTTTAATCAGACATTCCGTGATATACTCTTTTAGTGCATTTTGCGAACATAGAAAGTGTTCTGATTGATATAAACTTTTGAACTGTGAACTGATATCTCCAGTCAAAAGAGAGAGATCATGACATAGCACTAGAGCGGGGATGAAGGATAAAAAAAGAACTTTTTGCCGAGCTTGGGTTGCAATTCCTCTCATCATCACTATCGTAGAGGCAAAAAGTGTTGAATTTATCAATAGGCAGCATCTATTCATAATTTATCTCTCCATTATCGCATGCCATTTACTGGTTTATATAGAATGTCGCTTTGGAATTGTAAAGCCGTCGAAACAAGGATGCGACAATGATTGGCACCCTGAAGCACTCTTTCACTATCGACAGCGATGAAACATGTATGAGTCTGTTACGAGACACAAATGTGTATGCACTGAACATTGCACAGAGCTGGAATACTAGTTGCTTCCTCTCTGGCTATGGTTTCCTGTTTCACAGAGGATCAGAAAAAATATCAGGATACTCAAATCTATGCGTCAGAATTTTTTTTTCGGCCTCTTGTGAGCACCTACTGCGGGTGTGCTTCAACATGCGCGAAGTCAACACGAGCTTTGTTTGATCACCATGAGCAAACAGCAAATGTTTAAAAGCCGGCAACTCTCAGCGCATGTTTGTGGGCGCTTTGCTCGAAGCTTTTATTGCTCCTCTCGCTTGGGGAACGGCTCGAAAGATTCTTTTTCATTTTATCCGACGGCATCATTTTTGGATCAAGAATCTCACGAGCAGAGAATGAAGGAGCAGGAGGCTGCTGTGCCAACTAGACCGTCTTTCCAATCTATTAGGCACATATACAAAGATATAACTCGTCCTCAAGATGTGTGTGATTTACTCTGGGTACCCTCATTCGAAGATGCTTTAGTTATCTCATTGTCAAAAGAATGCCACTTGATGGGAGACTCGCTGTACCAGATCGTGTCCAAGAGCCCTGTGACAGATGCGAACTTGATGTTCACAAACATTGCCATCGACTGGATGGACGCCTTCAAGGCACAAAACCTTGAGTTGACCGAATTGGGAGAGACAGATGATTCATTGATGTACAGTAAGTCATCACTAGAAGTACCTCGCCTACACACCACAGACTACTTCTCGTCCTTCAAAAACTTAGAGGCATTTTGTAATTTGCTGCTTGAGAACGGACAGTCTATTGAGTCTATCGCACGCTTTCTTCTCACAAACCACCAAACCTTGACACAATATAACTACATTCTCAGGTACTTGGATGAAAATTTGCACGAACTCAACCCCTTGTCAATTTCTGACTTTGCAGGCTATATGATTGACAATGCATTCAAGAGACAAACGGCAAAGGAGGTCAGCTCGATTGATTATGACAAGTCCTTCGATGTCTTTCTTCGCGAGCGTATTCTCCCGGAGTATCCTGATACTTTGCGTAACATGAGTGCAAGCATGCTAGACAAGCTAGCTTTTTTCTCCTCGGTTTGCCAAAGTATTCCAACTGCTGCAGTGGCTTTGACCGAGTTAGTACACCATCATAAGACGGCACCCTCGAAGCACACTTGGAACAAATTCCTCGCAGCGTATATCGTGAGGTCAGATAGTCAAAACTCATCCAAAGAACAAGTTCTCAGAGAACTTTCCGATATGAAGCCCATTTTCTTTTATCATGAGCTCACGTCTGATGCCTTCTGCCTCTTACTATCAAAGGTTGTTGATAATGTTCATGATCTCTCTCATCTCGTGCGACTTGCATTTTCTTCCTCGCCTCATGTTTTAGCCGAGTGTGGCTTTCAGACTATTGAGAAACTAGAAAAAATATTGAGCACAAGCACGGAGTCCCATATTCTAAAAGCTGTTCAAGTTGCACAACTTGTAAGACTTTTAGAGCTGGCCGGATACAAAAAAAAATCTGATTGACACTATGTAAGTGGAGAATTGAATGCGCAACTTTCGAATTTGTACTAAAGGCTTTTCATTTATTGTAGTTTATCGAAGCATCAAGCGTTTTCGAAGAGCTTGGTGCTCTCCGCTTATACGATAATTTGAGTAGAACTGAAGAATGACTGCAATGACGAACATGTATCACAAACCCAGCTGTGTGACCGTGGTTCGTTCACCAAGCAGCTGAGGCCCGCAGGATAGAGAGTGTGTTCCAGCTGCTGAGTAGAGCAGCGAAGCAACATGCTGCTCCTCATCCATATGCTCGCTTGTAAAGCCATTTGAGTAAATGAAAACTCCGTCATCAGAGTGAGAATCATCATCCCACTCGACAAAAACTGTGCCCTTTCCTCTCATATCATCAGCAAGGTAAATAGAGTCGTCAAGATGTCTTCTAGATTGGATAGATCTTTTTAGAAAACAGGAAAAAGATGCAATGATGGCCATTATCAGTACAGGCAACATTTGAATCCAACCTAAAGGTCCTAAATTGGGTACAAACAAGACAAAGTCCGCCAAAAATGCAAGCAAACTGGAGAGAAACGAGAGAATGGCAAACAGAAACATAACAGTAAGTTGTCTGTAATTTTGCCTCCGCCATAGTTTCGCTTCCGACACTACACCGGAATTGGCCTTGTTGCCAGACTTGAAGCATCGAGCCCAAAGTGCTTGGCTCTTGGCCAACAATCGGGCACAAAGAGGCTGCTTTACACCTAAAGTGTCCATCAATAAAAGTGAAATTGACTGCAAGGCTAGAAGACACGTGAAGCCAAAAGCAACAACATGTAACACCAAGAGTTTTGAGATTAAATATGTGACATTCGACGGTAGCAGTACTTCCGTATATAATGTCAGGGAGCCTAAATCCTGAAATCCTGTAGGATATATGATTGAGGCATCTTCATTGTAGCCAATTCTGGGCGAAGAGCACGTACCATGAACCGTGTCACATAGGCCAAAGACTCCAAAGGAGATGTTGTTATAGTGTGATAAATTAAGGTCATAGTTCGTGCTTTTACCTGTGATGGGAACCGAAATCACTGGTAGAAGCTGAATTACCCAACATATGAGCAGAAGAATGCCTATGAATAGGACCCCCGAGTTCATAGGGATTGACTGTGTAGGTGGTGGTGCCTTGCGAGACACATCAGACGGGGCATGCATAGAGAGCGGGAGAGATTATCGTTGACTGGGTGAGACCAAAATTAAACTTATTAGAATATCCTGAGGTAGGTCGCCCAAGAAGAAAGATTGAAACCAAACGTACATTGGCCCAAAGAGTAATTTAACTTGAGTATGTACATTTCCGTGCCATAGTATTTTTTTTTGCTCTTTGCCAAGACTTTTTGATGCAGTTATGCATGCTTCGCATCCGGGCAATGCAAAAGTGGCGGCGATTAGTTTTTCTCAAAAGATTGATACCTCCAGGAATAGGGTAACGATCATATCAATCACAGAATATCGATAAAGAACATACAACTGCAAGTCTTAAAGAATGAACGTTTGTGGATGGGTGCAAAATTGGATGCGGCAAATAAATAAAGAGAAAGCACGAAAAAAGCAAAGCCGAACATCGCAAAGGATACTGCATTCAGATCGCGGAGATCATTGAGAACAGGGCGACAATGCACAATCGCATGCATATATCAAAGGTTGTCACTACTTTTTGATACGATGATTTGCACCACAAGTCAACTGTATAACTATATAGCCTAGTGTGGCATTTCGGTATATTTGTTCGTGCCATAAAGTATGGTGTCACAATTTCGAACAAATATGAGAGACGGTATACTGAGCAGTCATGGCCAATACGCAAGGATGTGAGATCACGCACTTTTCCAAATTGAGAAACAACAAGCGAGAGACTGAGGGCTGAGCCGCCAGTTGTTAGAGATTCCTTTCTTCATGAAATAAGAAATCACGGATTGATTACCTTTCCATGCTTAATGCGACTATGAAATTGATTCAAGTCCTTTTAAAGCCAATACAGCTTTTTCTTGATATGAAAGGATTATTGCTGAGCTCACTTGCATGAGTTTATTCGTGTCTTTTTGGAGGTTGAGACCGTATCAACTTTCTTAGAACCATAAACGTATGAGATAACGATGTGAGCTACTCTTTTGTGACAACTGACTGTATTACCGAAGAGCTAGTCGCCATATTGGTATATATATTTAGGACAACACTTCTTTGTAGCTAGGCTGTTGGGACGCTCAAAATTCTTAACCTGGCAAAGTTAACATCAGTGATGAAAAAATAAAAACGATGAAGTTGCAAGAGGTTGGTATATGGGCTTGAAATTTTCAATTTGTGAAAGGACAGTGACTGTTGTACTGTCTTTTCTAGTTAGAGACCCGCGCTCTTTATCACTTATCCTCACGTGCTCGCACGAACATTCAGACATGACACCTTTGAAAAGATACATCGCTTTGTTTGCAACTGCGTTGTTTGCCTCTATCTTTGTTAAGCTTATCATACAAGCCAAGAATTTCTCATTACAGCCCTTGAAGATGTCACACCCATACTCCAAAGAATTGGAGGTGGCCACCTTGGCTGTGAAGCGAGCCTCGATCTTGACCAAAAAGCTCAGTGATTCCATTGCTGCCACGCTGAAATCAGGAACGCAGATCAAAAATGACAAGTCTCCTGTGACTATCGGCGATTATGCTGCGCAGGCGATCATCAATCATGCGATTAAGAGAAATTTTCCCCTCGATAATATAGTTGGGGAGGAAGATGCTGATTCCTTGCGAGAAGACACGGAAGAAGGCAGATCATTGAGTTCTAAAATTCTTGAAATCATCAGAGATGCCGAGGACTCTTCCCCTTCAGCCAATGATATCTTGGGATCTTTGCAAAACTTGTCTGTGATCTACGATAGCATTGATGATGGCAATTACGAAGGTGGGAAGAAGGGAAGGTTTTGGGCGTTAGACCCAATTGATGGCACTAAAGGCTTTTTAAGAGGAGACCAGTTCGCTGTGTGTCTTGCTTTAATTGAAGATGGCGAGGTTGTTTTAGGTGTTATCGGATGTCCAAATCTTGCGGAAAACATCATTTCCAACGAGGAACAGCATGGCGTTAAAGGAGGTTTATTCTCTGCAATAAAGGGGGTCGGATCTTTCTACACCCCGCTCTTCGAAAATGACAAGTTTTTGCCCGTCGCGGAGCAAGAAAAGATTTGTATGACGCAGGGCACGTCTCCGGCTGAATTAAAGGTGCTTGAAGGCGTCGAGAAGGGACATTCCTCTCACTCAACGCAAAGTCAGATAAAAGCCGCCTTGGGTTTTGATGCATCAACTGTTGCTCAGCAAACCATAAATTTGGACTCCCAGGTAAAATATTGTGTTTTGGCAAAAGGCCAGGCCGATATCTACTTACGTTTGCCCATAAGCGACACCTACAGAGAGAAAATCTGGGACCACGCGGCCGGCAACATTTTGTTGTATGAAAGCGGTGGGCAAGTCGGTGACATATCAGGGGCAAAACTTGATTTTGGAAAAGGTAGGCAGTTGGAGTCTAAGGGTGTCATTGCCGCGAATAAAAGCGTATTCCCACAAGTCATTGATGCTGTGGTAAAAGTCCTTAATCAGTAATGAATTCACATTGTTCTATGTACATATTAAATGAGAAGTATGCGCTACGCCACGACTTCTGTCAAGTAATAAGTTTGCTTTCCTGCTCTGACAAGAAGTAGCTTTCCGTCAATTAAATGGTTGTCTTTATCAAAAAGTACCACATCTTCGGGGTCTTCAAATTGATCTCTTTCTATCCCCAAGTAAATGCCGCCCGCTTTGATCAAATTTTTTGTTTCGCTTCTGGACTTCCCCAATATTTTTGATAGAAGATTGCTCATTCTGATTTCATTCTGATTCTTGAAAGACAGAATCGAGATCTGCAGCAAGATTCCAGACTTTTTGAATTTTGACAAAAGCTTTTCCGCTGAAATTTCATCATCGAACGGCTGATCGGGGGTCGGAAAGAGAAAACTCGTGATATAAGCCATTTCGTCCCCAGTACCTACACCATGAATTAAATCCACAACTTCCCTAGCAAGCACTCTTTGGGCAATTCTAAGACCAGGGTCAGCCAAATGCTTTGACATGACAACATTTTCGATTGATTGGAGTGGAAGAAGGGTGAACATTTTAAGGAGTTTGTCGACCATTTCGTCCTGACAATTGATGAAGAATTGATATAATTGGAATGGTGATGACATGGACTCACTTATGAAGATTGCGTTTCCCGCAGACTTGCCAAATTTTTGACCGCTGGGAGTGGTTAGAAGAGGCACAGTCATTCCGTAGGCAGGTTTTTCTCGATTCGTTTGATTTGAATCTCCAAAGTGCTTCTGAACACGAGAAATCAAATCTGTTCCCGCAGTTATATTACCCCACTGATCATTCCCGCCTATTTGGACGTTAACGCCATTGGTTTTGAAAAGATGCCAGAAGTCATACGCCTGCAAAATCTGATAGGTAAACTCATTAAACCCGAGACCGTGTTGAGAGTTGAGTCTGGACAGAATAGAGTCTCTTGCAAGCATTTGTGTGACGCGAATGTGTTTTCCATAAGTTGCCAAGAAATCCAAGATATTGATAGATGCCCACCAATCTGCGTTGTTCACCGGAGTGAACGAGCCGACTGACGATGTCTCTGCACCAGGGACATCCCTTGATTGCGCGTACGAAACGCCATTCTCGAAGAATCTTTGCATCTGTGTTTGGATGACCTCAACGTTGTCTATTCTTTCCTTGCTCTCCATCTCGGTTCTCTCTGTACTGCGACCGCTTGGATCTCCGACGGCACCCGTAGCGCCTCCCACAAGGCCAAAAATATCGTGGCCTCTCAAGCGGAAGTGTAGCAAGACCATGAGAGGAAGCAAGTTCCCTAAGTGAAGAGATTTGGCCGTTGGGTCAGCTCCGCAATACAACTTCATTTTCGGCCCCCCGGGTGCTGTCAATTTAAAAAGATCGTCACTTGTCACGGACTCCACCAAGTTCCTATTTTGCAAATAGCCAAGAAGCGACTGCTGATACTCGGCATTGAAGTGGTCTGCTTTGGTCAATGTATGAACCGGCGGAACAATGGCAATGGTATCTGGTGGGGCCTCAACAGAAGGGGGTTTGCCCGTGGATTGAAATCTGATCCATCTAGAGCGCACAAGAGGAAACTTTCGCAAATTCAGAATCATAAAGTCAGGTATTGCGTCACGAATAGTTTCTGAGGTTTCACGTCCGAAAGCAATATTCTTTGCGAGTTTTGGCAATAAATTATTCTACGGTAGTATACGCGAACAAACAGTTGGACGGGTGCGCTGTATTGCATGGAAAACGCTCGCAGTGAATTCGGATTAGTACCGATGCAAGAAGGCAATAAGATTTCCAATGTTTTCGTGTAAGACATTTGGATGTCGCGTATTGTCGTTCAATATTCTTGAAGAAACGGTTTCAAGAGGCCCCCGGGTTTTTTGCTCCGATGTTTCTCGCTAGAATTGACCTCATGACATACGGCTTCCGTATTTCCGCTGCGGGGACCTCGCTGATGAACTCTGCATTTATGCAAACATCTCTGCGGCATCTCTGCGGCATCTCTGCTAGAATCTGCGAGATTCTTCCAACAAAACTATCCCGAGTTTCACCACGAAAATGACAAACGATCCAGCCAAACAAGCCGATGTTGGTGCCGGGCAAAGGAAAAGAAAGAGGAAGAGATCAAAAAAATCTCAACCAGATATCATTTCTGAGCCAGTTTTACTGGATCTTCGCGTGAACAGAACAAATAAAAAAACCAAGTTCCTGGAGAGCGATCAGAGGGACGCAGGGATCACTTCAGAAAACCAAGAGGCTGAAACACAAAAAGCTGACACAACATCCATTGATGGATCGTCAGAGGTGTTTCCAGATGAGAAGTCTGACACACCTTCTGCTGAGCTCAAGAAATCTCCAGTAGTCAGTGTCAAGACAGACTTACACCAATCAGCAGTTACTCCACACCAGGAAACGCATAGGTCATCAGATAAGCCTAAAAAAAAGAAAAAAAGGGCCGTGTTTTTCGACGGCGACAATGAGGATGAAGATGAGGATGAAGACGATGAAGCAAGAACCTTTCGAATCTCCCAAACCGTATCTAAAGCTTCCATGGTCAAAAACGCCATGCAGTTGCTAGAGGTCAGAGAAAAATTGCCAATTTATCAGCACAAGGATCAGATTCTTGACTATATCTCTCAAAACCAAGTTACAGTGATAATTGGAGAAACCGGTTCTGGTAAGTCCACACAGATCCCGCAATTTCTCATGCCTTTTAACAAAAAGAAAATCGCAGTGACTCAACCTCGTAGGGTGGCTGCCGCGTCGTTAGCGACAAGAGTATCCGAAGAGTATGGATGTGTCCTTGGTCAAGAGGTGGGTTACCAAGTCCGGTTCTCAAACCTCACTTCGAGCAAAACGAAATTGAACTACTTAACGGATGGTATGCTTATAAGGGAGCTCATGCTCGATCCCACGCTATCCAAGTATTCATCTATCGTCATTGATGAAGCCCACGAAAGAACGGTGCTCACGGACTTGATCCTCGGATTTTTGAAACAGCTCATGTTAAACAAAAAACGGAAGGATTTAAAGGTGATTGTTATGTCAGCTACTTTGAATGCTGATCTTTTCAGTCGATTTTTTGATCATGCTCCAATCTTGTACATAGAGGGAAAAATGTACCCTGTCTCCAGGCATTATTTGACCGAATCATCCGAGGACATTGTCGACACTATGATCAAAAGTGTTGTTCAATTAAATATGGCTGAACAAGAAGGAGATGTCTTGTGTTTTTTGCCGGGTCAAGAAGAGATTGATAATTGTGTTTCCATACTCAACACATTGGCGTCGGAACTTCCGAAGGAAGCGCCGCTCATAGTTGCTTTGCCGCTTTACGCTGCATTGTCACCAGGACAACAGCTGAAGATATTCGAAAAGCTTGGGCCACGGAAAAGAAAAATTATCTTGGCTACCAACATTGCCGAAACCTCCATCACCGTATCTGGTGTGAAATACGTCATTGACTCTGGTCTCCGTAAAGTTAAGGTCTGGAAACACCAGCTTGGCCTTTCTTCGTTGCTCACAACCCCAATCTCGCAAGCGTCCGCAAAACAAAGAGCTGGAAGAGCCGGTAGAGAAAGTGCTGGCAAAGTCTTCAGGCTTTACTCTGAAAAATTGTTTTTGAACAAACTTCCAAAGCAGCAAGAATCTGAAATTTTAAGGAATGATATCATCTTGCCCGTCTTGACTTTAAAAAAAATGGGTGTGGATGACCTACTTAATTGGTCATGGCTTGAGCATCCCGGTAGAGAGAGTATTTTGAGTGCCCTAAATACACTATATGCTCTTGGCGCTCTCAATAACTCCGGAGCCGTCACACCCCTTGGTATAAAAATGGCCGTGTTGCCGTTGCCGCCGGCACTTTCCGCTGTGTTGATTAGTGCCCTTGAAATGGGAGTATTGCAAGATGTCATCGATATTGTTTCTTGCCTATCAGTGGACAACGTTATTCTCAATGTTGGAGGAAACGGCGAGCTTCGGGATGAGGTCAACATGAGAAGAAGGCAGTATTGCCCAATGGGTAGTCGTCTGGGAGACCTCATTTCATTAAAGGAGTACTTTGATCACTTCAAGAAACTCGACGACCGAAAGAGCGTCATTGAGCTCAAGCTTTGGTGTAAAGAGATGTTTTTCAGCTTCAAAGGATTCAGAAACGTCATGAAAGTCAGGAAGCAATTGACAGACTACATGATCACAACAATTAAGCAGGATAGCTCGTTGAATCAACACGAACGTGAGACACAACTAAAAAATTTACAACATCAGCTCAGAAATGAAAGTGAAGACTTGGATGATGATGACGAATTTGAAAATGTCGCACGCCCGATGAACATCGATAAGATTCTTAAGGCATTTCTCAAAGGCTTCGCGCTCAACACTGCCATAGGTATGCCAGATCGATCTTTCAGGACATGCTCAACAGGGCAACTCATCAGCATTCACCCCTCTTCAAATCTTTTTGGAAAGCCAAACATGGACGCCGTGATGTTTATCGAATACGTCTACACCGCGAAGGCCTATGGCAGAAACTGCTCCAAAATAGAGCTAAGCTGGTTGCAGGAAGTAGCTCCCCATTTACTTGGAGGATCCAGAACCACCATTAACGAGTAGTCTGGATAATAAGAAAGTAGTGCTTTCGGAAACCAATTATTAAATTTGACCGTTAAATTCATCATTTGTAGTCGGTAAATCACCTCGAGTCACTCTTATGCAGCTTCCGCGCAAGCATCGGTGCTGGAAAGACGAACTAACCCGCACTCATGATCTGCAAATTGCTGTTTGATACAGCGACACGTGCAACAAATCAAATCAAAATCAATGAATGTTGAAGAGCCTCTTCCACTTATACGCTCATCGCGGGACTTCACCAGTGCCAAGCATGAATTAGAAATAGCCAAGAACAAGCATGTGGCCACATACGGGTACATTCTCTTGTTCCTAACATGGGCATTATTTATTGTCACTATCAATTCGCTCTTCAAATGCTGGTTGTGGGTAATTCATCCCCTTAAGCTATCCGAAGATACGTTGCCTGTGTACTCGGAGATCAAGATTTGGTGCGAGAAGATGGATTACGTGGTGATAAGCATTTGGTGCATATACGTGGTTGCCTGGTGGTGGGCACTATTTTCATGGGTTGGCATAAAACTTTTTCGTCATTCAAAGGGCATACAAACCTGAATTCAGAAGGCACTACTTTTTTAGCCATTCTCGCCTCTTGCTGTTGTCCACAGAGTGTCGCCTGTTTGACGTCCCCGGGGGGCCTCAACACATTTTGAGGTCTTTATTTTATGACTGATTCGATCTTTCGCTTCCGGCAAAAGAACTTCATAGTACAAACTCAAATAACTGTCATCAGGACTGGAATCTAGCAGCTGAAGTATATTCCACCTGCGCAAAAGCAATTGAGCGTTGTATATCGTCAAAAATCTCGCGATTGTTTGCTCGTTGGCGACAGTGTCTTTCCGTATCATCTTGTCGTGTTCGGTGACATACTTTTCACTGAGATCCACAATATAGTTATTGCCGACTCCTAAGATCCAGCTCATTCTTTTGCCCCAGTTCTTTGAATACAACGAGGGCTCGTCAAAGACATTTTCGCATGGGTCCAAGTGAATCCATCTTTGTAGTCTAGTCCTATAGTATTCACACCACACATGATCCTCAGCATTCCAGATGTAGCGGATCTGCGCTTCGGGGCCTAAAATAGCTTTCAATATCAACATGAAGCAATTGACCCATTCCCCGCACCGTCCGCGCCGTGTTTCTAACAATTTTGCGGGATTATTAATTCTAGAAAACTCCACTATTTGCTTGCAGTTAGTGCAGGTGTATAGCTCAATCATGGATATTTCATTGGGATTAGCTAGAGGGGGACCCTTTGAGCCCTTCGGGACTATATTCTCGGCATCTTCGTGACAGGTGGGACACATAGGCCGGTTGACCCATGAGAAGAAGTCTGTTTTGAAGTAGTTTAGAGTTTCAAGCACAACGAAGTCTTCATATCCCAAGTCTGACGAGTCTGATGTTCGCTCTCGCTGATCCACCCCCGAGTAGATCTTAGCCAAATCTATTACATTGAGTGCTCTTTCCAAACTTTCGGGATTATCATAGCGACTTAAATCCTGGAAAATTCTTTCGAGGGATCGAATGATACGAGAGTCTTGTTGGCCGTTGATGTGAATCCGCCTTGATGCGTTCTTTTGGGCTAGATCAAGCATACTTTTTGTATATGCAATGAGCAAACGATTGGCAAGGGGCTCATACTCCTTATCAGCCATATTTGACGGAAATGAAAAAGAGACTGAATTCTGAAGTGACAAGAAAGGGTTGTTGTCGGCTGTAAGACAACTGAAAAAAAATTATCGACAACTGCAGGATTCGAACCTGCGCGGGCAAAGCCCAAAAGATTTCTAATCTTTCTCCTTAACCGCTCGGACAAGTTGCCTGTTTCTTTACTTTTAACATATATTTAGTATTATTTTATTAGGGATAATGCCGTATATATTATGATTGGTTCTACAGGAACTCTTTTCTTTTTAAGTAGTAAACTTCAGCTCTTATTTTTCGGAGATTCTTCTCTGAAAAATATGTTTTACCCAGGGATTCAAGAAATTGAAAACGATCTAGTGTGGTGTTGAGACTTTTGAGAACAATAAGCTAGGCTCTCAATTTCTTTTTAATAATAAGTTTTGCAAACTTTCGCCAATTATTTCAAATGATTTCCGAAGCAACTCATGAGGGAATATTAGCTCGGGCCTTTTTGTATACTATGAAAGATGCGCGACGTAAACAAAGTTCAAGTTTCAAAACACTCATATCACGTGATAAAGTTTCTCAAATATTGAACCGGTATAGCTCGAAAGATATGGGAGGCAGCGATTGAAAACACTAGTGTACAACAATCTACATCGATGGTAGATAACTTCAACACAAAAAAGAAACATGCAAGCCGTGACCAATTGCCCTCACTGGAAAAGTCAGAAAAACACCTGGAAATGACTCACATGTCGTCTACCAAAAAGACCCCACCATTTATTGACTCCCCACTTTATGATCTCCTACAGGTTTTCGAAAGGCCGCAAGATCAATGGATCGCTCGGTATATTTTGATATTGAGTATCGTTTGTTTAAAAGCAGCTGTCGGTTTAGGACTGTTTTCTGGAAAAAGCGAATTGCCCATAAATGGTGATTTCGAAGCTCAGCGTCATTGGATGGAATTGACTATACATCTTCCGATCACGTCTT
Organism: Metschnikowia zobellii; assembly: GCA_939531405.1. Taxonomy (NCBI): domain Eukaryota; kingdom Fungi; phylum Ascomycota; class Pichiomycetes; order Serinales; family Metschnikowiaceae; genus Metschnikowia; species Metschnikowia zobellii. Next base: position 482,138 of record OW618029.1, read on the forward strand.
GGTACTTTTTTGACTTGCAATATTGGGGACTTGACTATCCACCGCTTACCGCCTATCATCTGTGGGTCTTTGGTCAGATAGGCTCATTTCTCAACCCTGAGTGGTTCACATTAGGACTATCCAGAGGTAACGAAAGCGTTCAACTCAAAGCTTTTATGAGAATTTCTTGTTTGATAAGTGAGTTGATCTTATTTTTCCCTGCAGTCATGCAACTTACTTCGTATTTGGGAGGGCGGAAAGGAAATTTGAGCCGAATCCATCAAATTGTTGTTCTCGCCTTAATATTTTGTCAACCTTGCTTGATCCTCATTGACAATGGTCATTTTCAGTACAACTCCGTTATGTTGGGTCTTTTTCTTTTTTCTGTTATAGAGCTTTTGAAGGGAAATCTTGTTTTAGCCTCGGTGTGGTTTGTCTGTTCATTTTTGTTCAAACAAATGGCACTCTACTTCAGTCCATTCATCTTTTCTTTCATTCTTTCAAAACTCTTTTCCCCTCAAAAGACATTAGTCTCGACTATAGCTACGTTCCAATTCGGCAAACTTATTGTTGTTGGCTTGACTGTGATTATGACCATCCTCGTCATTTTACTTCCATTCTTAATTTCAGTTGACTCTTTATCAGACGCCATATATCACGTCTTGCAAATTTTGAAGAGAATGTTTCCGTTTGAGCGGGGTCTTTTTGAAGATAAAGTCGCAAATTTTTGGTGCACATCCAACATATTTATGAAGTATGCAACAAGATTTAGTGCAGAGGAGCTCAAAGTGATTTCCCTAACTTTGACCTTACTAGCTGTATTTCCACCATGTGCTCTTGCGTTTTGGAAAAATATAAGAAGGCTAAATCCGCCCGCAGAATTAGTGCTCTATGGGTTTAGTGCCACAGCTTGGGCCTTTTTTCTTTTTCTGTTTCAGGTTCATGAGAAGACGGTTTTGGTACCTTTGATTCCCTCCACTTTTTTGCTCCTTGCTTCTAATTCTTCTGCTTTATCTGTGATTCAATGGATCAATAATATTGCGGTCTTCAGTCTCTTCCCTCTTCTTAAGAAAGACGGGCTCGCGTTACAATATACTACTTGCACTCTCATGATAAATTGGCTCTTGAACGGATTCAGCTGGAGGAACTGGAAATCTCTTTTGTTGCCCAGTCTGCAAAGCATTTTTTTCAAGCTTGTGATTGCATTGTCGTACGCGGCAGTAATTGCTGTTCATGCTTTAGACTTTTTTGTCGTACCACCGGCGAGATATCCTGATTTGTGGGTCATCGCAAACACCACAGTTTCTTTTGGCTGCTTCTCGTGGTTTTACGTCTGGCTAATTATCAATATGTATAACCTTTGACCTACGGTACTAAACTGAAGACATCCCTTGGCTTCTTTTGATCATCAAAAATACCCCACTCAGCCTCCCAAGAGTCAGGCTGGACATTGTAGCGAGTCTTCCATGGCTCGTTGAATGCTTCATATATATACCAGTCATCTTTGATACTTTTCGCTTTATCTTCCACCCATGAGCGCATAAATTCTTGTTGAGTCACAGGTGATGCTTCCGCTCGCTTGAATCGCCCACCCTCATATGGCCAACCTATTTCTGATATAAAAAACTTTGTGTTTTTGTTGTGAAATTGATTCTTCAACGCCAAAAAGTAGCTCAAGCTCCATTGCGCTGCGTTTGACGATGAAACACCATTCAAGAATGGCTGGATAGGAAACCCAATAATATCACAAGAATCAACCAAATTCTGACTTACAGAAGAGGGGAACTCAGAAGTTCCCACAAGGACGTTAATTTTTTGTTTGGTGGCAAATGACTTCATTTCCTTAATATGCGCTATGATGGAAGTTTCATTACTATCGCCTCGGTAAATTGCATCATGTCCTATTAGAACTGACTCCACTGACCCCAGATCTGGGCGCATCAAAATCTTTCTCGCTTTCTGAATCTGCAATGAATTTCTGCTACTATTGTCGCTGATCCAAACCCCCATTGAAATTTTCATGTCAAGATTGAGTATTTGAATTGCTTGCAAAATATGATCCATTTGATCACACTGAGTACCGTACGTTTTGATCTTCAGCGTTATAGACGAGAGAAGAACAATATCGCGAATCGCGTCTTCTGTTGTGAATTCGCAAGAAGGCTCAATGGATCCAACTGGAGAATAAGATATTCCTGCAAGAATACTCAGTTTCTCGTTAGAATCAGGTAAAAATGTTGCTCGAGAGCCTCGCGGAAACATGTACTTTAGCCTCAACTCATTTGCAAGCTCAATCTTTCTCTCTTCTGTGAGAGAATAAAAGAAATTTCGGAAGGAAACGGGAGATCCAAAAATGGCGAAATATAGAGAAACCACTAAGGATAAACAAAGAATCAAGATAAAAAACTTGGCTGATGAAGGCAATTTTCTCGTTTCCTGGCCATCCAGAAATTCGTCGGGTGGGATCTTTACATTACTTTGTGATTCCGTTTGTGAATTGTTAGTATCTTTCATGATCAGCAATTCTATCGTCCCCACCTCAGCTTTGGCTGATGAAGCATGTCTCGGATCTGAAGCTCGCAAATCCTTATTCTCAGAATTGGATTGGTCTTCCATTAATGCGCATTGAACCCATTTGCCAGCTGGTTCTAAACCTTCCACCGAAGGCCAATCTGCTAGATGAATCGATTCACGATAATTAGAGGATCCAAGTGAGTTCACGTCCAGAGAATGTCCTTCCATTGGTGCGGTTGACTGACTATGCAAACCAGGAGACCCAGAGGTCCTTGGCCAGTCACATAATATTTTCGCGTCTTCAATATGATTATCGTTTTCAGCTTTCTGGTTGAATGATTTCGGTGCTACACTGTTTTTCAATTGCATATCGGGACAATTGACCGTTTGCGCCATAGGATTCGTTTCCAGTTTGCCTGCTTTGAGGCCCACCGTATTCCCAAAATCAGACAGTTGAGAATTTCGATCGTATTTTTCGGGACTGGTGGAATACGTAGAGCTTTGAGATCTTGTGTCAATATTTTTCATCGCCTTCGTGTTCTTTTTAAAGCCGCTTGGGTGCAAATCTAATGTTTTTTCTTTGCAAAAATATATGCGTCCAAAAGTCGCACCAGACGTTTGAGCAACTAATTCCCTAATTGATACACACAGAAAAAAAAACCCCCATTTACTGAGATACGATCTCAGGGTCTTTCTTGCCCACGCAATTTGAGATTTTCTCAAGCTTAAGTCAGATTAAAGAAGATTAAATGATTGAGTTACGCTCATTTGCTGAGCTTCACGTGCTCCTTCCTAGCACTAAAACTTATTGAATCATCCATTAGCGAGAAGTGGACACCCAACGAATGTGAGTTTGTTTTAATAAATTAACAAAGAAGCTGAAAATCATCTGGATATCAGCTTCTTGGATGTGTTTGTTTCATACGGATAATCGGGAGCTCTTAATTTATTGGCTACTGCGTATGGGCTCTACAGAAGTTGATGGTATATATCAGACATCGTATTGTACCACTACTGCGATTATGGAATTTTCAGTAAGTGTTTTGTTATGCTCAATATCAGGGTAATTACTGATCTGCCAAAATTAGACACCAACAAGGTGCCATCTTTTCGATCCCTTCTATATTCCTTTGTGAAATTGCATGCCGTATCGCGTAATTTGAAACGAGAACAGCTTTAGAATTCTGATGCATGGTATCTCTCGAAAATATTTTAGTCGCCCCCACCCCTCCCCATGGATGAACTATTCCAGGACAAGTTGCAGCTCCTTCAATTATATTATCCTGCTATACTGCACGATGTACTCAAAGACTTTCTTTGCAGTTGTGACGAAGACCTAGAAGTGACGCGTTCATTGATTGATGGCAAACCAAAGGCAAAAAAAAGACGGACGGCAGTTCAGACATCACTCACTTCTTTGAAACAGAAAAAGCGACTTAGAACTGCAACGGGAGAAACTAGACATGGTTTTGAGTCTGATCCACCAAGCATTCCTAGCCCACGAGATAATGGTCATTTCAGAAAAACTTCGCAGATCATCACGCTCAATACACCTCGAGAGGTGGAGGAGCATCTTCATCCTTACGCGTCATTACATTTAAACTTCTTACCAGAAAATCTAAGCAATGGACTTGTACAAGACCTTCTAGAAATGAAAAAGAAATTCCGAAGCAACAAATTTTTTTTATTCGGAAATCGTTGTGAGCTGAACAACACCACGGGTGTTTTCGCTCGACCAGCCGCTGCCTACACACGGTTAGTGTACAACGGTCTTGAAACACCTAGGCCCTTTCCTTATACAAAAAATATGGAGGATATGGCTAAGCGTACGGAACAATATTTGAACAATGAAGTTATTCCATGTTCCGAGAGACTAAAATGGCAGCTGAAAGAGCCCTGGATAAACGATTTTTCTGTCATCAACTGCTACGAAAAGCTTCAGAATAACATGGACTGGCATTCGGACCGTCTTTCTCATATAGGCCCCCACAACTATGTTGCATCTATATCATTGGGGACTACAAGAATGTTCCGTCTTAGGTGCACCTATAAAGACCATGCTCCCGTATATCAAGTGCCTCTTCCACACAACAGTCTTTTCATTATGAGGCCTGGGTGTCAAGAAGAATTCAAACATTGTGTCAGTCCTATGCTGAAGGCGATTGACGTGCACCCAACGCTTGGCACCATGCGCTTTGGGATCACTGCCCGGTGTTATTCAACTTTCTTTATTGAAAATCTGCCAAAATGTAAATGTGGCACAGGTATGGTCTTGCGCCGCTCACACAAAGCCGTAGCCAGTAGAGGTAAATACTTCTGGCTGTGTGAAAATGTCTATCAAAATAAAGGTTGCCCCACATTTTACTGGTGTGACTTCACGAATGTTGAGGGTAATTACATTGCAATTGACGAGAACAATGTGTCGTCGTGGGTAGCGCCAGACGACTTTGAAAAAATGGTGTATATGAATCAACTGCACATTTAGACTCTTGCTTCACATCTAAATCATTTTAAATGCTGCAAATGAATTCAAAAACTCATCAAAAAAAATTTTAAGCGACAACTGCAGGATTCGAACCTGCGCGGGCAAAGCCCAAAAGATTTCTAATCTTTCTCCTTAACCGCTCGGACAAGTTGCCATTTGTTGATGATGGACTGCCATAACTTTTTTTTCTTTTAACGTTTGGTAATATTATGAAAACATATAGCACCTGGAACTTCAACCGTTTTTCCAAATGAAACTTATCATCGAAAATCTCAAACTGAGAAGTTTAAGGACAGTATTTAAATCTAGGAATGGTATGCGACGTATGCCCTGTGACATCAATCTAAACATTCAAATACTTTCGTGATATTTACAAAACCTTCCGTTGATAAATCAAGGTCTTGAGTTATCGGACTTTACGACGGTGAAGGAATTTACATTTAACTTTAAGATGGGGTAGGCCAAGTAAGCGCTGTGTAAAATTCGCATGTGATCATCTAGGCGCTATGGTAGTATTGTGCAGTACCTTGTGTGTGGAGAATAATGGAGTTCGTTTTGTTTTGATACCCCAGTACCAACCGCGGAACACATAACTAGACACATGTCTTTCCGATGCCAAAAATGTGACTGTGAGATAAGGCTCGATGCATCCCTCCAGAGCATCTCGCGAGCTCAGGCAAAACTTCTTATCTCCAAAGTGACTACACCCTTATCGCGAACGTCTACTCTGCCTACTAAATTTATTCCTCAAGAAAGGTTGGACAGGTATCATCAGCTTTCCGATGAAACAGATGATGACGCATTGATATCTGAAAACTTCACAAGACTAGAGAATTTCAAACCAGATGATTTGAGCCAGTCTTTCGTGTACATCTCCGACTCGGAAGATGTAATTTCAACGACACAGCCACCCGATGATATGGATGTAACCGATCACAATTTGGATGGTCAACTACCTGATTTTTCCAAAATCAAAACGCTCAATCAGGTTTTTGAAATTCTCCTGACCAATCAAGATGTAAGCCACCCTATGTGCGCTGAGTGCTCTGATCTTCTAACGGACAACTACAGACTAAAATTTGATCAAAGTCAACGAGAAAAGGAATATTACATTTCATTTCTTCGCAAGCTCAAAGATCGTGAAGCATTCAACTCTTTAACAGAAGAACATTTGGAAAAGGAGTTGAACACAACTGCTGTTGATATGAAAAAACTTCAAGAGTTGGAGGCGAAGAAGATTGGCGACTTAGAAACTTTAGAGCTGGAACACGAGAGTCTCAAACTGCAATTAGAACTTCTTCACAAGCAGCTTAATGTTTCTGGTGAAACCCAATTGAGGGAATTGTTTCAATTAAAAAATACACTCAGTTTGAATCTTCTAGAAAAACAGAAAAAGTTGGATCAAACAAAAACCCTTTATCTGAGGCAATTGACCCATCTAGATAAAATCCGAAAAGTCAATATCTACAAAAAACTCTTCGATATACTGTTTGAAGGAGATTATGGTTTGATCAACGGCTTTAGGTTGGGATTCAAAATCCCATGGTCTGAATGCAACGTTGCTCTTGGGCAGATAGTTCTGATGCTTTACTTTCTACAGAATAAATTGAGCATATCGCTAGAGAATTACAAACTTGTTCCGTTGGGGTCCAAGTCTTACGTCATCAAGTATCTGGCAGATCACAGTGCTAACCCCAAATCGAGTACTGTCTTACAACTTTATTCGTCAAATGAGTTTACATTAGGAAAGCTTTTCAATTTCAATAAGCTAGATGTGTCAATGATTGCCTTGCTAGACATAGTTTCTCAGTTTGAAGGTCAACTTATGAAAACAGATAGCGAGCTTGGTTTTCCTTATACGGCTTCTGTCCGTGAAGGTACTCTCGGAAAGAAAAGCATACGAGTAACCTCTAATGGCCAATGGACGTACTCTTGCAGATACCTTTTAGTCAACCTCAATTGGATGCTCAGCTATGCCAGTGCGCAACTAGATAAATGAAAGTCATATAAGGCAACAGCGTTGTAATTCTTTTTTTCAAAATTTTCTTTCACGATTCTCACGTGTCATATTTTCGCTTCTTTGACTTGAGGAAGAAGAAATCGTCTTCGATGGATATTTGAAAATCATACATTATTATTTATTTCAGTGTAGGTCCACTATATAGAATTCCTTATAAACAGCCCAGAAAAGAATTTAAATTTCTCAATACATTTTATATTTACTGAAATTTCTCCTCAAGATTCCCACATGGTGACAAAAAATCGCGGCCGCGCTGCAAAAACCAAAAGTTTATATCCAAGCAATTCATTTTTTTTTTGTTTTCAGAATTTAAAGAGTTCAAATTTCTAAGAGCAAGACTCCTTATTCCTACAATTTTTGCCAAGTACATATTCGGCAACACAGATGAGAGAACAAAGTATACTACTGAGTGACTTTGATGTCAACATTGACGACTCCTTTCTCACGTCTGAGCCTGACCACAACGTAAACAGCATTGAGCAAGTGGTGGAAATTTCCGAAGCAATAGCCACGAAAATAGGAAGAGCATATTCTCAAAGCAGCATTCAAAAAGATATCACCCAAATCAAATTTGCCGATCAACCAGTCTGGAATCATGGCGAGTACTCGACTGTCAATTTGTTGTCCCTGCCCTTGCATCCTCAGTCACCAATACCTGCATGCCAATGGGACAGCACATATAACAATGTTAAAAATCTGACTCGAGCCAAGCGCAAGGAAGTCTACAAGAAAGTAAAAAAAAAACCTTCAGCAACCAAGAGCGGCCAGCAAAGGCAAAAGCGGTCCCACAGGTCAAAACAAGGATGTTGGACATGCCGGCTTCGCCACAAGGCCTGCCCGGAAGATGGCGACCCATGCGGTGCGTGTTCGCGGTTGGGCTTGGAGTGCGATGTTTCGCGGCAGAGGCCAATTTACATGGTGGACGCGCACAACGCCATGCATCGGTTGCGAGAGATAAGGACCAGAACTGACAAGCTTAGGAAACAGACTCGGTCTTGTGACCAGAGCGATTCTTCCTTCATGAGCTTTACGGGCAAGAACTAATTTCGATTTAAGCCCTTGTTTCTGCAGCACGCACTGAAATAAAACATACAAGAGCTTAAACGTTCTTCGCAGAATTAAAACCCCTCGACCTTTGTTGATCCTGTATATGTTTGCTGGTTTTTTTCTAACGTGTCACTTTTTGTAGTTGTATCGAGAACTTCTTTCCTCTTCCCAGAGAATATTTTTGGCCCAATGAAGTTTCACGCCTGGACCTTTGTTTCCACTCTTTCATTATGGATGGGGTTATCAGTGGCATTCTACTTGCCCGGCGTTGCCCCCACGAACTATGCGGAAGGAGACTCCATCAATTTGTTCGTGAACCACTTGACACCCTCTTCGAACCATATGGCCAGTTTCAAATCAAAAGGAAAAGCGAAAGTGACGATTTACTCTTATGACTACTACTACCCAAAGTTTAAGTTCTGCAGACCCAAAGACGGCCCAAAGAAACAGCTGGAATCCTTAGGGGCTATTATATTTGGCGACCGTATCTTTGACTCCCCTTTCGAAATCAATATGTTGAAGGAGACCAATTGCCGTTCTCTTTGTCTGTCACCATATTCAAAAGTGGATTCCGTCTTTGTGAATAGAAATATTCGTGCAGGCTATACGCACAATTGGATTGTTGACGGCTTACCTGCTGCTAGACATGTTACTGAGAGAAGAACCAATACCGACTTTTACAGTCCTGGATTCCCTATTGGAAACATAGACGACGATGAACAGCCACACCTATACAATCACTACACGATACATATTGAGTATCACAAGAGAGATGAACAAAACTATAGAGTTGTTGGAGTCGTCGTGGAAGCGGCCTCTCTTGATAGAAACGGAATCGATGAAAGCAAAGCAAGTCCTGAAGAATTGTGCGGATCTGATTTACCTCCTGTGACCTTATCCAATTCAAAGGATACAAACGTTTTATTCACGTATTCCGTCAAATTTGTTGAGTCTGAAACAGCTTGGGCTACGAGATGGGATAAGTACTTGCACGTTTATGACCCCAAAATTCAATGGGTGTCTTTGATCAACTTTTCGTTGGTTGTCATTATATTGGCTATCATTATGGCTCATATCTTGGTCTCTACGTTGAAAAATGATATCATTAAATACAATGAAGTCAACTTAGATGATGATGTTGCTTATGAAAGTGGCTGGAAGTTGGTTTATGGTGATGTCTTTAGATCTCCGGGTAACAGAATGCTCTTGTCCGTTTTTGTTGGAAGTGGAACTCAGATCTTCTGCATGATTTTCGTCACTATTATATTTGCATTGTTTGGTCTTTTGTCTCCTTCAAACAGGGGAGCTTTGTCCACATTCATGTTTATCTTATTCATCTTTTTTGGAATCATATCCTCATACGTCAGTGGGTACATATACAGATTTTTTGGGGGCGAAAATTGGAAGCTTAATTTAATTTTGACCCCAACAGTGGTTCCCGGCATTCTTTTCGGAGTTTTTATCTGTTTGAACTTTTTCTTGATCAGCGTCAACTCATCAGGAGCAATTCCAGTCGGCACAATGGCCGCCATTATAGTGATCTGGTTCTCCATCTCTCTCCCACTATCTGTGGTTGGATCTATTTGGCAATCAAAGCGCTCGACATTGTCGGTACCTGTGAGAACTAATCAGATCCCAAGGCAAATTCCTCCTCAACATTGGTATTTGAGAACGATACCATCCATGATAATGTGTGGTCTTTTCCCATTTGGATCCATTGCTGTTGAGTTGTACTTCATCTATTCTTCCCTTTGGTTCAACCGCATTTATTACATGTTTGGATTCTTATTCTTTTGCTTCATTTTGATGGTCTTAACCACCGGATTAATATCCGTATTGTCAATTTACTACACATTGTGTAGCGAGAACTATAAATGGCAATGGAAATCCATTTTTGTTGGTGGCGGTTGCGCCATTTACGTCTTTGTGCACTCTTTGTTCTTTATCAGCGACGAAGCTTTCGCAGGCTTCACATCTTTGGTGTTATTTATGGGCTATTCAGGGGTTATTTCTTTCTTGGTATTTTTGGTTTGTGGCGCCGTTGGTTTTTTGAGTAACTTGTTTTTTATCAGAAAAATCTACTCTCAAATCAAGATTGATTGAGACGATCTGGCGATTGCAAGTATATAAAAATTGCATGTTTAAATGAAGTATAGGCGCGGAAGTCATGGATGCTTGATTCAGAGACGATTGAAAAGGACTTGAATTCTGGCCACTGAGCTCGATAGATTCATCACACAGGTCATGTAGATGCAACATATATAACCTATCAGAGTTTTGGAATTTGAAGCTTATTGCTACTTCTCGTTGTGTCGCAGTCACCATTTGTATAATTTCAATTTCTTAGTCGGAAAGCGTCATGTTTCTCGTAAAAGGTAACTAATTAATTTAGACAACTCTTGCCAGAGTCTATATATATGGAAGACAAGAGTTCACAATACAAGGCATGACAATGAATCTAGCATCTTCGATTCATGCAAGGGTATTTCATGAAACAAATAGGCAAAGGTCGGCGCTATCGAAAATGAATAAAGTTTTCGAGAGCTAATTTACTGTATAGTCATAGCCACCCATCAATATTCTCAGAGAAAACAAGCGACCTAGTAGTGTTCATAAAGTCGTCTCTCCAGGCTTCAAAACTTGCACTATCGGCTTTTTTAAGTTGAATGCTGATCGTGCTTTGGAAATTCAAAGCATAGATTTCAAGCTTCCTGGACACTGTCTGAGCTGTCAGTACACCTGGTCCACGCAAAAACATATGATTCAAGGGTCCAATTTTTTCATCCAGTTGATTTACACCACTCTTATAGCTTTGATTGAGTCTTGTACTCAAAAGATCAGTTGCATGTGATAGGTCTTTTATAATCCTGATAGATCGGCTGATTATCTCATTATCCCCAGCATTTTTTATAAGTGATTCCAAATAGTCCTTGCTAATTTTTATTAGGCGAAATGATTGACCGAAACAAATGTTAAGGAACGGATTTACAAGCTCAGTTTCATCGACTAAAGATCCTTGTGATCCATTCTCTGAAACATGTTTAGCGAAGTTCAAAATGGATTGAGATAACTTTTTGACCAATCTGCTAGCTTTGAGCTGATAATCTTGTATGTGATCTTTCGTGTACTCATCTTCAAAGTTAATCCGTGAATGACTCTCGAAAAAGCTATGAATTTCAGCCGCAAAATCAAATAGATCATACTTGTCTTTTTGCAAGCAAAAAATCATCAGAGCTATGTTTGTTTCCGAAAATCTCACCCCAAAAGATGTTACATTTAATCCTTTTTTGCTTCGAGGCCTATCGAAAAACAACTCTTCACATTTCATATCCTCTAACATGCCAAAAAGATTTCCAAGCTCAATGTTTTCCAAGAATTGCACACTGAACTGCTTCTGGGGAAACGTAGGTGTCAAGGTGGCGAGTAAAAAATTTGAATATTTTGGTATTTGAGACTGCCTTCCCCAATATAACGCATGACAATCATCGATGATTCGCAAGCATAAATACAATCTTGGTAGGTACAATTGAATGTCATCTCTGTCAAGTTCTTGTATTCTGGATGGAGAGAGAGTTTTGAACGTTTGCAAAACTTTGAAGTCTGTGAAGGCGCTATGAGCGAGAGAGATTCCGGTAGAACAAGAATCGCCCCTTAGCAAAATTGTAAAATTGATCATGAGCAAACCAGCAAACAATAAATAAAGAATTTCATTTCTGCAAAGGGAACTTGAATTCTCGAATGGATATATGCTGTTGAAATGAAGAAGCATATTTCTGACAGCGTCGAATGGTATCAGCTGATGGTGAACAAGGTTTTCCAAAGCAGCTAAGAAAAATTGAATGACGGAAGAGTTCGACGCAGAGGAGATTTGTAATTCCTTGATGATATTTGGAAACAGTGATTCGTCAAAAAGGAGGATGGGGAACGCGGGGTGAAAGCTTCGATAGTAAGACCTTAGATTGGAATCTAGCATTTCGGCTGATTGGCCACCGTGGGCCGTGAACGAAGGTGACTGCGAGTATGAAGTAGAAGAAGGGGGTGCTTGGTTGAAGGAATTAGAAGAGCGAAAATTTTGGAACTTAGGTTGTGGCTGTTGTGCTTGGGGAAGATGCGAGATGAATTGAGCTTGTGGTGCCATATGCCACTGAGAAGAATGTTCAAAAGTTTGCTGGTTTGGCATATTCTTGCCGTGAACGGAATCCGGCTGACTGAGATTGAGAGCGCTCGTAACCCTCCCATTCAACAGCAGTAGTGAGCTGATTGAATTACGGGGAGATGGAACCTCTGAGCGACCGGAGTCTGTGTCTTCCATCTCTGAGAAATATGAACTATGCTGAAACGAAGGCAATCTGGAAATAGACCCCGAGGTTTGTGTTGAGGCCGTGGAGTCAATTGAAGACCGCCGGCTATCAAAACTTCCACCAGGCGAGGAAACTAGGGAGCGAGGCGTACTCGAAATCGGCATCTCATAAGGAACTTTCCATAACGGTCCTTGAATGCGACTAGTGGTGGAATCGCTAGTTGTGATCGCACCGGAAACACCTGGTACCAAAGCTCCACTAGTCTGAGGGCTCACAGAATTTGAGTACTTTGGAATTGGCAACGTCAATTTTACTGGCTGCGTCAGAGGCTGTGCACCCACAAGCGGCGGTAGTATGATTGGCTGCGTCATTTGAGTAGTTGAGGTAAACCCTGGATGATGTCCAAGATGGGGTTTCCCCGAACTCTGTGGCACATTGGAAGGTGGGCAGGTTTGAGCGGGGTCCCCTCTGTAGCTGGGTTGCACGAAGATGTTTGAGCCAGCGAGATCAACCAGCTTCAGTCGCGGTCTATAGCCTGGAAGTTCGGTGCCAGTGCTGGAGTCGCGGCTTTTGTTCAGGCCATCTGTATTCTCCACGAGATCACGATTGTATCCTTTCGATGGACCACGCTTCATAGGCACACGAGAAAACGAACAATCGTCGCCTGTCTTTTCGCAGTTAGTACACATCTTAGTAACCTGCAGAAGTGTGGACAGGTATTCCGCATTGCATCTGATTTTCTTTCGGCGACAGGCATCGCAGGCCCGAGAAACTTTTGATCTTTTTCTTGGAATATCTTTTTTTAGAGATAGTATTTCTTCCGTCGAGTCACTCATCATGGGCTCGGGAGATTTCATCGACATTCTGCACAGGGTGTGGGTCTGCTACTTGTTGAGCACAGCAGTCCTGGTTGATTGTCAATTCTACCCGACGGTTTCCGGGCTCGATGATTGGTTCTTTCCAACGACAGGGGTATTCGGAGATACTTCTGGAACCTTATTCTAGCTGAAATTCGATGGAGAGAGTTGATGGAATTCGGACTCCGTTAGGTCAAAGAGAAGTTTAGACCTCTGCAGAAGCCTCAACTTGCGTATACGGTGATTGGCTCAAAATCCAACAAAAACGGGGCGAATCAGACGTAGTTTATTTTCCACGACTGAAAAAGAAAAATATGTCGATGACGTGTATTTGTTGAGATTTGGAGTGAAAGTAATTGTGTATGTGAATATAAGAGTAAGGAGCACGGATAAACTCTTCTTTTTTTTTGCGGGTTCCAAATGAATTTTTGTTGTGGAGAAACCACGGCGTGAGCGAAGGCCCCGGAAATACATTTTCTCCGTGCATATGGACGCGGCTGCTTGAGGCATGGTTAGAAGCTTACAGTGGGGTAGGCAACTGGGGCGAGAGATACTACAAGGAATTTCTCAAGACACTGCATACAGGACGAACACAGAATAGTTAAATGACGATTAATTTTTGTGCAATAGTTCCAAGTGTTTCTGATCCAGGACTTTTCCTTCCAGCCCTAAGTATATCTGAGAGTTTTTTTGCTGTCCGCGTGGAAAAACTTTTATCGCTTGCAGCTCAGCTTGATTTCCGGAGAGATTAGTCGGGAAGTTTTTTCGCACGTCGGGAATCCGGGAAAACGGATAAATTGTAAGGAAACAGTCGGGGCTTCAAACGGATCCGGTTTGATTGTGCCCGCAAGAGGTTCAAAGTTATGGAAGAATGTGCTTTAAAAATGCATGCAAAAAGTCCCCTCCTACTAGATTTTAGTCATACCAGCCGCTTATCTAGATCGCATATGTTTGAGTAAGTCTTACAGGCATGTTGCTTTATATAAAAGTGAACCAGTATTAGTTTTCTCCACCAAGAATATTTCGGAAGAAATATCAGTCATGAGAGTTTGACCAGTAACGTGGGCGCCGTACGAATCTGGGTAAAAACACTACCATAGTGGCCGGAAAATTTAACATCGACTTGCATGTAGAGCACCTGCAAAAGAAACTGCCGGTAGATCTAACACTGTGCTCTGTCAAATACTAGGTAAAGCTTCCGTTTTCTAGAAAAATCGAATTTTTCTTTGAACTTATAAGCACAAACGGGCCACCCTCTGTAGTATTGCAGCTTTGGACTTGCAGCACACTTTGATGGCTTGTGCTCTGATATTCTTTCGCGATTTCCAAAGATGATCGTCACAGGATTGTATCGAGCCAAAAGACACCAGCGTCTCTCGTGTTAAAGCCAAGAACGAGTTTATGCGATTCAAATTAGCATGTTATTTGACGCCCCCCCCCTCCCCCCCCCCTTTAAATGTTTTTGAGAGGCAGAAATTTTCAAAAGAAGGAGACAGTTTCAAGAAACTAAGAATGATTTGGTTTTTAGTTACAAGATTAAAGTTTTAGTAAAGTGTTTCACGTCTCGTTGATGATTGGAGGTGGTAGTGGCACATTATGGAACCAAGGGCTAAATATTACGTTTGTTGTGATAATGCTCATCTGTATGAGTTTTGTTTTTGCCAGAATCAATTTGCGTGAACAGGCCTAGAGATCGCATTATGTGGAAATTCAAACCAGACTTCATTGCTTTTCAGTCAGGCAACTAAATCTCCGATTTACATATTCAAGTTGAAACCCGAGGTTCTGCCAGATTAACAACAGGATATATGCTGTCTCGATCGGGCATGCAACTTCCTTCTAATGGAACCTCTAGCCATTGTATTCGCGATACTGTTCAAAATACAGGAGAAGCCTCAAGGCGCAGTACGTGCCATCTTGTGCTCTTCTGGAATTGATGAAGCAAGCGCTATTGCTTCGTAAAAGCAAGTTTGTTGTGCCCTTAGTTGTTCTTGGAGCTGCTGCTTACATAGACTTTGCTTCATGTTACATTATCGCATGGCAGGAGGTGTATCTTCACCAACAGCATGCGTCCGCCATCGTTTTTTGGGTATTGCTAGCAATCTTCCATGTGTTTGGTTTATTCTATTGGGCGCTTATCTTCATTCGTGGGCCGGGAAAAATTCCAAAATTCAAGAATTTTGATTTGTATGGAACGAAGGACTCACAAAATGCTCCAGTACCAGACGCTTTCATCTGCGACGAACAAGGATTCCCGTACTGGTGCTCCAAATGCCAGAACCTCAAGCCAAACCGATCATTTCATCTGAATGATTTAGGTACGTGTGTTCCCCGCTTCGATCACTTCTGCCTCTGGATTGGTACTGCCATTGGAAGAGACAACTACGTACCCTTTGTGAAGTTCTTGCAATCGTTGAGTGCCTACTCTGTACTCATCCTTTGCTATGTTGCTACATTTACCCGCTCCTCTCTTCGCCATGACTCTTCCAAGTTGCCACATTTCATTATTCTATTCATTCTATCTGCTTTCGGTGCAATATTTTCCGTGTCACTTCTCATTGGAGTGGTAAAATACACGTTTACCAATGCCACATCTTTCGACGAGATCACGCGAAGACAGATGTATTCGTACAACAAATGGTCCCATAAAAGGCAAAAAGTCAACCCGAAACATGCATGGTGCTTAGGAAAGCCTCCTCGGATTGAACTGGGTATACGATTTGTGAATATTGCTCACGATGGAACACGGAAGGTCGTTTCCTTTTCTGTTGGAGACAGCCCATATTCTAATGGGTTCAGGGTCAATTTGGTGAACACATATCTCAATAATAACGTTAGTTCGAATCTGACCAAAGATTTCATTGACAAGTCTTATCTCATAAAAGCCAGTGTTGTTGCTACTGTTCCTTTCTCTGAATTTTTTATCGCCAGCATATCGAGAAGTGACGACTTAGTTTCTTTTCAGAGCAATACCGACGAGTTTAGCCCTGCCTTTATGCAAAAAATGTTGCAAAAGGTGGAAAAGAATGAGTTCAAATATGCGCTGTATCTGTATCCAGTTTTACCGACATAAGATGAGACAATCTGACCTTTAAAACTTTTAAACATTAGCCTAAACTCAAAACGATTCCCCATTCACGGATCATATCCATAAAGCTGCATTCTTCACCTTCTTCACCCCTATGCCAAACCTCGAACAAAATCTGCTTTGAGCGCCAGAAGTTGAATCTTCTAAAACAATCAGCATTCCATAATTTCTGACATTGATTTTTCAAATGGGCATGACTTGATAAATCAATTTCACAACCGCAAACAAGAAGAGGCCAAAATAACGGGTTGAAGCGTAACTGTTTCTTTCCCTTTTCCAAAGAGGCATTCAATGCAATTAATTCTTCCATATGCGTAAAACAAGCCTTTATGTATGGCTGACAGGACAGTTTTGAACTTTCGGGGATTAGCCTTTTAAAATAGACTATTAATGCATTATGAAAGTAAGTGACGTTATGAAATATCCCTTCATGTAATTTGGAGCCGAAATTTTTTGTTGCAACATTTGTAATTGGATTATAATGATTGTCGTACAACTTCCAATGATTTTCTACATTGAAGTTCATAATTTTGTCCTCAATTTCGGCACATATCCTTGGAAAATTTCGAGGTGCTAGCCCTTGGGTCTTGAACACGGATTTGTGATTCGCAAGATGGACAACTTCTTGAACCAAATGCAAAAGAGCTTTTGGCAAGCCGTAGTTCAGAAAGATTGAACCATCTTCCAAAGTGGGTACGACCGGATTAGGATATCCTCCTTTTTCAGGCAATCCATCTTGAAAACTCTTGAACCCTAGCTCCCTAGGCTGTCTGGGATCGATACTACCGGCAGAGGATCGGCGCCGATGACCGTCAAAACTGACAGTAAATGATAGGACTTGAGAGTCGTTTGATGTTGCACGTAAATTAACAGGTTTTTCGTCATTGTCTTCGAAATCGGATTCTCCGTCTGAATCATCGCTCGAGGATTCATTTTCTTTGTTAACATGCTTGGTGAGGTCGTAGTCTTCATTAAGATCCAGATATTTCAACTTTTGATCTTTGCTAGAAATCGAGTAATTGAAAAAATTTATAGTTTGGGTCGATTCGTAAAGAATGTTCAAGATGTTAAAGTTATGACGCAAGTATCTCTGTACAGAGCATTGATGCCTTCGATTTGACTTTGGCTTTTTCAAAATATAATCGCCAATTGCGTACATGAGCTCATAGTTTTCAAATACTCCGAACAAATTATCAATGTGGACTTGGAGAATAAGTGCTAAAAGAAAGTAAGAGTCGTAGTCGTCAGTAGGTTGCTCTTCTGAATTGCCGTCATATTCGTCCAAGTGATAATTTAGAACATTAATTCCGACTTTACGTAACTCAATACTAATTTTAAGCTCATTATTGACGTGGAATGAGTCAATATTATTCTTCATTATTTTGCCATGAAGAGAACGCTCGTGCCAACTGATTGACAAGCACATACAGAAAATTGAGAACTTCATGTTTTTCAATAGAAGACTTCGCGATAAATTATTCGGCATTTTTCCTGATAAATGAACTTTCCAGCTGTCGGGTTCAGGGTACTCTTCACAGATTATCTCAAAAAATATCTGTTTAATGAAAGGTACAATGAGACTCTCCAACGGATTTTGATAGTGAGCTACTCTCATAGACGACAGTAAGCTTTGAATCAAATATCTGAAATCTGAGGCCATGGACGGAGCGATGATAATATTTCCAGAATCATCGCGAGAAAATAGCATAGATAAAACTCTGCCACTTGGTTTCCAGTGGTCCGACTCGACGTTCGGAAAGAATTTAGGATAAAGGATATGAAACATGCCTTGTTCGCTAAATCTGTGGCGTGGACCTTTCACGGCCAAGATTGTAAGCTTGGCAAACTCCAAGAGCTTATAGTGGACGTATGCATTATTTGTCTTTGAAAAGATGGATGATTCGAGGTCACTACCAAGCACATCGCTGACAGAAACAGCGGAAGCAAGGTTTGAACTGTTTCCACGAGATTCTCTGCGCTCGTGACTTGATGCAATATTTTCTGCGTTTACATTGAAGTTTTCGGTGGGATGTGTTGATCGGAGTCTCGAGTTATTTAAAGGAAACACCCCAAAAGGTCCAATGGTAAAATACGGCAGAGCGCCTTGCGTATCTGGCTCATCAAAAGAAGCAACTACTTGACTGAGTTTGTCGTAGGTATTGTACATCATCAGTTTTGGGAATTCTACCAAATCAAGGTTTCGTCGCAGAGATGCTCTCTCATTCTTATTGTCACACAACTTTGCTGCATTTATAGAGATAAGCCTTCCTTTATTGTCGAGTGTGGAAGTATCAGCCCAAGCAAGTATTACATTGTAACCTTTGCATTCCAAATTGGCTTTGGAGCATCTTAGACATTTCGGTCGTGTGGCATCACACTTGATCTTCCTTATGCGACAAGTCCAGCATCCATTGAAGTTCCGTGACCGTGGGGGCATGGAAAACTGAGCTTGTGGTAATTTTTAATGGCCCTTTTGAAATTGAGATGAGAATAATTATTTGGCAAATGAGTTAGAGCGAGGATTCCAAAAATCCATTGTATCAGGGAGGCGAGCGTTTCACGCTGATATTCATTAGCTGTGCATAAGCCTCGATATTGCGGGCATCTGCTATCGCGGACTTGAGCTGCGGGCAATGCAAAAAAAGAAAAATTACGATGCCATATAATCATAGGGCTCGATGTATTATTTGAATGTTAGTCAAAGCTGGAAAAAAAAAACCGATACTCTTTGAAAGGATTGTGGATACGTGAGCTGGTTCTTGATGACTCCGAGGAAATCTTGTCAGATTTTACATGTGCCTCGCGTGCCCAATATGGAGATATTTGAGCATGGTTCTACTAGACATTAGCTTTAAATGCTACGAAAGGTCCGGGAACACCTCTAGTCCCCGGTCTCGTTTCTTAGATCATTTCTTCGTTCCGAGTTACCCGTGCGCGGATTGATCTTATTTTCTCCGACGTATAAACCTTCGAAGCACATTTGGTGCTCCCCACACGGCCGCGAGTGTTATCCTCCAACACAAATAACACTCGCAAGAATTAAAACCTAGATGCCACCCATCGCCCTTGAAAATGTCTTTGGAGCTATTCGACCAAGTGGATCCTGAAATACCAGAATTTTTGCCCCATGACATAGTATATTCCATACAAGTAGGCTACAAGCAGTTTCAGATTTCGGGAGCGTCCCTTCTGTCTGATGCTCCATCTTACTTTACAACCTTTTTCAACCAGCCAGAGAATCCTGCTAAAACTCTCTTTATAGATCGAAGCCCTGCTGTATTCGAAAAGATTTACATGCATTTGCAAGGCTACCACATCAGTGTGGATACTGATTATGAGTTCGTGCATCTCTGGCAAGACGCCTACTACTTTTGCTTGACTCGCCTTCAAAAGCTCTTGAATGATGAGGCGTTGCTTGCAACAATTGGAAACAAGCTCTTCAAGATTCCACGTGTTTTCTTGTACGGACCGGGGAATCACCCAAACTTTTTTCTGATTGGAATGGAACGCCTTTCCACAAAGTCAACAATACTTCGCTCAGATATCTCTTTAATTCGACCACCACCTCAGCGGCCAACTTTAACTGTAAACCGCTCACCCACGCTTTTTGCAGACTTACTTGAGTTGTTCTGGGGAAATCATGAGGTTCTTCGTGACGACGAGCATAGGGAGAATTTGATCAAAGAATGCAAGTACTACCGCTTCCTTCAACTTGAGCAAACTATCATAAAGCACAAAATTATAAGGAATCCATTCACGCAAACCGAAGAAATAATTATTAATCTTAAAGATCTCAGTAAACTGGGTGTTGTCAATTCTTCGACGGGGTTGGCAGATCAGCAGCCTGTATTATATGCTCGTCCATTCTTGCGTCGAGAGCCAGAGCGGCCGCTCCTTTTTCAAATTGACTCGGACGTTGAGTTTGATGCAAAGTTGATCATACCCAAAGCGGGTGATTTTTCATTTCTTGTTCTCACGAACAAGCTTGCAACAAAGATAATGCAGGTATTCGAGTCGCTCGCAAAAGACTTTTCCAGTAGCGATGACAAAAAAAAAATCATACTTCCTTGCAGCCTTGTAAATGCTGCAATCACCGTGAATGGAATAGTGCTTAAGAAAACATGGCTACGTGATTTTTTTGAGCCGGTGGACGAAGGAGAATCTGCAGACGAGCCGCACCCCAAACGAAGAAAAGGCAACTCATGTATAGAAGGCGATGTTGTGGATTTTAAATTGACGAATTCCCTCTGGAGAATAAGCAATAGGGCAGACAAATCGCTTCTCCAAGCAGTGTCCATTAAAGCCGTGAGTGATCAATTCAACTTCAACAAAATTGTTGAGTTCCTATAGTCTTCATGCGTTTATTAGAAAATCTGAATAGACAATCCTAATACATAGAATATTTTTTAACTGTTTTGCAGATTCATCAGGTAGTCTAAGGAGTGAGTTCGTAAATTGAAAAGAAACCCATGGCGGAAATTCTTAATGGGCACGTTTAATGAATTGTTTTCGCGCTGTCATCTCACAATATGCTCTAGTATAATTTCCTTTTTTCTCACTTCCCAAGAACAATTAATAATTTCAAATATTTATTGGCACGGTCTTTTTTCACGTATTTCCATTGTTCTACTCAAGATTCATCACGTTTAAACAACACTCACGCAACACTTTACAACATTCAAATTTGAAGCTATGATACCGTCATCGATCATGTAACCGTGTATGTAAAGCAAAGCAAAAGTAACGAGAAGCTGTCAAACCTCCACTCATTTCTTGTATATGTTGAACTCTCGTTTTAAAAATAATCGATGTATTTAATACTGAAATTCTCTGTGTGTAGGTGGTTCAAAGATGTGTGCTGAGAGCACAGCTGCCCATGATAATTGATCATCTAGAATGCTGTGCCACTAGATTTGGCATACCATAGCAGCGGTAGCCCATAGAGTGGGCCATGTAACAAAGTCCCTCTGTCTCAATCCCATCGTACCCCTCTTTTCGTTGCCATGTCGTGCCAATAATATTCATGGTGGGAAATACCGCCCCTTGCTTGAAAATGATAGACTTCGCGAAAAGCACTGCTCCGCCGATAGAATCCAAGGCAACGGTGTAGCTTAAATCAAGTCTTGAATCAGAGGTTGACAGAAGTTTGGAGTATTTCACATGATCTCCTAAATGAAATATTTCATTTTTAATGTCTCCAGGGACGAAATTGGCTTCGTTCCATTTATTTTCATCCATAAGTTGAATCTGGGAAGCCGAAGGAGTTCTCCTGCGACCACGCCAGGAGTTTTTGTCGTAATCTGTCAAGTCACCTCTCTCAATTCGAGGAACGACAATATCTTTTCCGGAATTAACGAAATGACTTAGCACATCTGTTTGATCAAAACTTATTATATCTGAGTCCAAGAATAAAGTGTATTGTTCTGTTTCTAGTGAGTTGAAAAGTACAAAATTTCTTCCACGGGCAATACTTCTTCGACGAAGCCTTTGTATCTTAGGATCATGATCAGAGGATTTGAAACCATTCTGAAGAAAAGGCGCATATAAAATAGTCACTTTCCGGTAAGGACAAGAAGCATTATTGATCTTCGCCTCAAAGAAGTCAGTTACGATCTTGAGTACTTGCAGCGACCCACAATAGATCGCAAGATTCATCAATGATTTTGGATAATCAAGGGAGCTGATGGTTTCATAAAAGTCTTTGAAACTACGTCCTTTGCCGAAAGAATTTTCGTTGGCAATGGAGGACGCAATCAATATTGAATTCTCGAGTACCGGGTGATTGTCTGGCTTTGTATGAACTATCTTTAGGTAGCCCTGACTCTGGAGGTTATCTTCTATTATCACATATGCTAGACCATGCGTCTGTGGGTTATTCAGTGTGGAAAAAGTATTGCCAATTCTCAAAAATAATGGATAAATGACACTGTTCTGATGCCACAATGCGAGAAACACCAATACAGCCAAAGATGACAACGTGGCCAAGGATGTTATTTTAACTCTTCTCATGCCTATTTCCGGAAACAAGCAGACGATGGCTGGAAGAGCCAGCTAGACTGACATTTTGTATTCGACAATTTATCAGCTATTTTGACACCGCAGTACCTCGCAGCAAGGCGCAGATATTAAAAGAACGAATCGTACATATTCCGCTGCGCCTGTCAAAGCCTCAAAATTTACTATTCTGGCATATTCTTCACTGGAGATAGCAAACTCGTTGGTTTACACAAGCCATTCACATCTTTCTTCTGATTTGATTTGATAATTCATGGCTGAGATGTCAAAGACTAGATGCATACATAATCCCTGATACCTATCATGCGAGATACAGGATACATTATGACATACACTGGTGCAGTGCGGTTGGCTATCAATAGTACACAAATCTTTGTTGCAATTGTGTATATTGATACCATCACCCGTTCCTGCAAACATATATCACGGCGCCATTTTCAACATTGACCAAGCTAATGCAAGCTGAAACTGAAGCTGAATGTCATACTGAATACTCGCCAATGACTGGCTGAGTATTCTGCACAAAAAGTAACAGCAGAGTACGTAGGTTTTCTTTGCAAAAAACACTGAAAGATTTCACTTTTGAACTCCGGGGTTCATAGAATAGTTTATAAGAATCATCTCCTCTCCTATTTTCTTGTTTTTTTTTTCTTTCGAAATTGAATACGTCATTAGAACTGAACATTCACGCTCCTGCGAACAGTCATGGTAGGAAATAGTCCAGCTGAACATACAAACAAGGACCAACGAGATAAGGATAGGAGTTAGAGACTGATCAAAATCAGGTGCTTTAAAATTTTGATCTCATTTATTCCCAACAAAATGAGCCGCTTTTGAGATACATGTTCGCCTGCATTTTCGAGCGGCTCGAAACACGAAGGATATCTCGTTCATTAGCATACATCCGTACACCTCAGATACTCAATTCGTCCGAGATATCGGCCACCGGTCTGGTCCAACATATTTATCCTCTACACAGCATGGCAGTTACACAATCCCTCGTTATTGCCACCCTTTTGACCGTTGGGGGCTACTTGCTTTTCCAAGGTGAGGGAGAGTCCTTTAATGTCGGTGAATTCCTAGAAACCACATCGCCCTACATGTGGGCCAACTTGGGTATCGCCAGTTGCATTGGCTTCTCTGTGATCGGTGCAGCCTGGGGAATCTTTATCACTGGCTCGTCTATTCTCGGAGCTGGTGTAAAAGCCCCAAGAATCACCACTAAGAATTTGATTTCTATTATTTTCTGTGAGGTTGTGGCTATTTATGGATTGATTATGGCGATTGTATTCTCAGCGAAAGTCTCTAGTGTTCCCGAAACTTCTCTCTACACGAAAGAGAACTTGTACACTGGATATGCCTTGTTCTGGGCTGGAATAACTGTGGGTGTCTCCAATTTGTTGTGTGGCATTGCTGTTGGCATAACCGGATCAACTGCCGCGATTAGTGACGCCGCAGACTCCTCCTTGTTCGTCAAGATCTTGGTCATTGAAATTTTTGGCTCAGTTTTGGGTTTGTTCGGCCTTATTGTCGGCTTGATGATGGCCGGTAAGGCGCCTGAGTTCAAATAAGTTTGAAATGCGCAAGTCAGCAAAGCAAAAGGACTCGTTCTCATGTCAGAAGGCAACAGTTTATACGTTTTTTTTATTTCTACCGATAGTTACCAGAAGCTTGCTTATCTAGGTACTCAGAATAAACTTCCAAAACATTAATGACACTTGGACCTTTTATCTAAATTAGTTGTCGACATCCATAAAATCTGGCGACTTCTTCAAAATAACGACACCCTCCAAAGTGTGTGAGAGACTGATCCATTCATCATTGTTCTCCAACTCTGCTCTCTCGCCGTAGTTGAGCAATACTGGAGTCGCTTGCGTGACCCAACCAGTGATTGTCTTTGGCTTACCAGCCTGGCCCACGACATCAACAGCTTGTCCCACTCTGACGTTCACCTTGACGGGGTTGAGGTCTTCATCCACGGTTATCAACATTTTTGGCTTTACCGCAGGGGTAAGATAATACAACAATTGATGAGTCGTCTCGGTGGAGCTATCACTGAGGATAAACTCCTTTGGATCTAGTAAAGAAACAGAGACCGTCAAAAGCGAAGCCAAAGACACTTTGTTGAGGATGCTTCTCTCAGTGTTGAATGGAGTCAACGTGAGAGTGCCTTTACCCAAATACAAAATTCCTTGAGCGATTCTTACCATGAACAAACAGTCAGGAGACTTAGAGTAATACTGGGCCAATTGTCTCAACAACTGGGCCAATCTAGCATTGTTGGTACCGGCACCAACAAGACCCATTGCAAAGATAGCATTCTGAGAAACTTCCAAATCTGGATCATGCGAGTAGCGGGAAAGAGTGTCAAAGACCTTCATTTGTGGATGAGATGCAGAAACAAGACCCATGGCCAAAGGCACTGCTCTTCTAATGAGCGGAGAGCCATAGTGCATCAAGTGAGAGAAATGGCGCAACACCATATCTTGACCGATATTCTCACCCATTGCAATACAAGCAAGACCCAACACAGCAAATCCTTGGTATATATCATTATCATCCTCAGAATCTTCCGTTTCGTCGTCAGTTCCCTCTTCGTCCCCTGCATCCGGTTTCTGGTCTGCTCCTTGTTCATCTTCCTCTTTCTTTGCTGTGTTCGATTCGTCCTCCATGTCAACATCTTCGTCAATCCTTATGTCAAGCTCATCCACAGCACCTGTTTGCAGTTCATTTTCGTAGTCATCCAACTTTACTGAATCGTCCTTTGGTTTTGCGGAGCACATCTGCAACAAAGATTGGATTTGTAAAACGTTTCCGGTTCCTGCGTAGGCGCAGATATTGATAAGAACCTTCAACGTTTTGCTGATTGGGTGCAGAATCGCATCAATAATGTCGACAGCATCCTCTATCAATTCGGTCTTTCCCATATACAATAAAGCGAGACCCAAAGCCATAAATCTCATATATTTGGAATCCAACTGAGGGGTATCTCTCTCCATTATAGTTTGCAAAATCGTTGTTGAGATGTCTCCGTGGCAAGTTCCAACAAAAACGTTGCCGAGCGCCAAAGCGGCCAAGCAAGAGTTTTCTAAAGAGGTTTCAGTATCGGAGACCAAGGGCAATAACAAACCCAAAACCTCTTCATTTGCGGAGCCAGCAAAAGCAATGCCGAGGCCCTCGATAGCAGAAGACTGCAACATCTTCTTAGAGTCAACCACAAACTCTTGTAACAAAGCGAAGGATGCCTCTGCCTCGTCGTGAATGTTCGCAGAAACGATACCCGTACCCAAAAGGGCACCTGCTTTTATCTCGTCCTCGTTAGAATAGAAGTATTTGTCTAAGGCTTGCAAACCGTCTTCGATGTTCCACTGGTGGATGGAGCCGATGGAAGCTGTAGAGGAAATCATGCCCGCGCCTTTGGTCTTGTAGATCCAAGATTTGGCCTCGTCGGTACCAGACTGCAGCACAAGTTTATCATTACCATAGCCCATGTTTGTGAAAGCATTCACAAACGATGCGGCCAGGTTTTGCTTTGCAGAGTCGATTGAGCCAGTGCCATACGAAAATCTGGAGTCTTCCAAGTGAGACTTGTATATATCTTCAGGCACTCGCGGGTCCAACAAGTTCAACTCCTTGGTCAAGTAAGAGAAGTACTCAGGCAACTTGACATTTGAAATGATTTCCTGTACGTCCTCGTTGTCGCCGGGGTAGGAGAACCGGTTGTACTGCTGAGCCAAAATAAAGCCCAACTGCTTGTGTACCAAGCCATCGGTGGTGCTTTCAAAAACTTGCTTGATCAAGTCCTCGTCGTCCAACTTGATGGCCAAAGTCAAGGCATGCGTCAATTGGCTGTGGGCCAAATAGATCGAGTACGCTGTGTGCAAAAATGACAAGTCGTCCGGTGGTGCCAAGAGAGGGACGCAGCTGACCATGTAGAGACACACGCGCGCATACGTGGCATCGTCCAAGAACTGCGGCAAGCGCTCGATGCTCTCGACTTCCAACAACAAGTCGACAGCGTCGGCCTCGGCGTTGTGCTTGAGGAAAAAAGGCACAATTTTCAACGACAACTCGACCAAGCGCGCAACATAGGCCTCATCGACGCCAGACTTCTCCAGGTACGCCTCGCCTATTTCGAGGGCCAAGTGGCGCATGTACTCGTGGCCCCAGTCGGCAACGGTATCCTCGCCGGCGATCAAGCGAAAGCGGAGGGCGTCCTGGGCGCCGGTATCGGAATTGGTCATTGCCAACACTGAAAGCACGTCGGCAAGCAGGAGCACGAGCTTTGAGGACACGGAGTCCAGATGTGCCCACTTGTCGTACAACTCGCTCATCAACGGGAAGTGTGGGCGCAAGAACTTCAACGGCTTTGGCACCGCGGTCATTGATGTTGTCGAGTCGCGTATGTGGTCCTTCATTGTGTCCAAGAAACCGAGCGCTGCGGTCTCTTTCTGGCCAGGCTCGTTCAAGCGCTCAACCAAAAGCTCCAAGTCGTCTTTTAATCTCTGGTCTTCCTCGGAAAGCTCCTCTTCCTGCGAGGCAGGCTTCTTTGTTTTCGAAGGCTCGGCCGCCGTGGCGGGGCCCAGGTCTCTAGTGGGTGCCATGGTATCGATGCTATGAGTCGGGGGTAAGTGGAAAGGGTTCCTGGAAAGGACCGAGATTGAGGCTCGCTTTTTCGGGTGTGGCAAAGTGGGCCGCGCACGTGAGCGCTCGCTAAGTGCGCCGGCCCTCGCGCGGGCCTGAAAGACACCCCCCAGCAACCAGTGCTGCCGCGAGGCTCTCTGCTCGACAATCCGCGTAGAGCCTCGCCAGCACACGAGTCGGAGCTGTTCAGTTTGCCCTTTTCTCGGCTCTATTTTTTTTTCGTTTTTGTTTTTACTATTTCTTGTTATTATTTATTTTTTTCTATTTTTTGATGCAGCCATGTTCACGTCCTTCTCCGTAGAGCCTTCCTGAGGCACTGACGCTCTGCCGTCGGCCATGCTTTCACTTGTCTCTTTGCAATCATAAATATCGCCCCAGTCTTGCACTTGCAAATGGTTGTGCCCCTTCTACGCCCATGGTGGCGCGGGCGCGATGTAGTTATTATGGGGCCACGGGCGAGCTGGCAGTGTTTCGCGCCTCGGCGCCGGTGTGCCCAATGCCCTGCCCCACGTCTGCGCGCAGTGTTTTAAATGCTGCCCGTTTCGCGATCCAGCCGGAGTTGTCGTGGTGAAGCCAGCATTCAAACCCCCCAAGCTCAAAGTTTAATTTTGGCAGGCCAAGTCTGCAACATTCGGAGCGCATAATCAGCATACGGCCCGGCATCCACACCGCACCGACACCGACACCAGCCCATTTGTCATTCCCTGAATCTTGGCTCGCACGAGACATTGAAGCCCCAGACCAGGTCCGCGGCCCACCTTGGATATGGATAGAATTTTCTACAAGACCGACCTCATAGATGCATACTCGGGGTATCCCATCTACATTTTCGATACGTCGTATCTTCCATCACCGCAGGAGGTGGAGTACGACTTGTTCATACCCACGATTATGCAGTGGCTTCCAAAGACACCCTACGTGGTTATCTTGTTCAGCTGCGGCTTAAACAAGATCAATTGGGTTTGGGGTATATCTTTCTTGAAGGCTTTTCTTTCCCAAACCTCGACTGACACTTCAAATGCAGAGAACGTCCACAAAGTTATCGCCGTGCACGAGAGCTGGTTCGTCAAGTCCGTCAGCCAAATCTTCACGAATTTCCTTGTGTCAAGGAAAACACTCGCAAACCTCAACTCGCTAATATCCTCGTTAAAACTCCCCAACAATCTCCTCATCAGCTGCGACTCACTCTCCGACCTCTCCTACTATGTCGACGTGGCGCATCTCAAAATTTCCTTAAATGTGTATAGACATGACTACCAGACGACTCTATCCCCTGAGATCATGCTACATACCCCCTTCACCCCAATCATTGATCGCTCAACCAAAATATCCCCAAGGACTGACCCAGTTTTCTACCACCACTTCTATCAAATCTTCAACATTGTGGATTCTTTCGCAGATCAGGTTCAGCTTTTGTTCCACATACCTGGAAAAAAAATCAACACGGAAATCTTATTTCATTGCTTGAGGCGCAACCAGGTCATTTGGATCAATGACTGGGACTTGAATTGCGTTGCCTCGTGCTTTAAGAGAATTCTCTCAGAGATATCCAGCCCTCTAATCGATCCCAAAAAGATCATTCTACCGATGAGGGACGACCTAGAATACACCACCCAAGTACTCGACTCAATGATGACCGAAGAATACAAAAGCTTAGTCTTGCTCCAGATTATCTCGCTCTCTCGCAGAGTTGTCGATCACGGCCTGGTAACAAAACACACAAATGTCTCGATCCTGAAGTGCTTGTCTCATACACTCACACAAGAATCGATATCTTATCTGAAAAAGGATATGATTTTGATTGTTGTGCGATTTTACAAAAACCTCATTCACCATTGGCCACAGATTCATTCTCGGTATCGAGACTTTTACAAACCTGTGCAAGATATTGTTAGTGGAAAAGACCTGGGTGACGTAACTATAGATGACCTGTACAACATCTCGCATGAAGATGTAACAGATTCAGAATCATCGTCGGAGGATCACTTCCGAAAACCGAATACAAATAATATGCTTTCTTCGACTATGTCTCTACGGGAATCAAGAAACTCAATTGGCAACCAACATCCGGCCGAGGATTGCCATGAAAATCAAAATTTAGATCTACCAAGGAGAAATGAAGAGATATCTCAAAACTTGACTGCTTCCACGCAAGGAAATAGTGACGCGTCGTCGTCAGACAAGAGAACTGAAGCTCTGTTTGCACAGGGTGATAATGTTGGGGAAACTCACATGAAATTGAAGACGAAGCCTTCAATTCAAATTCAGTATCCTCCTCAAAAGTACAAGTTCGAAAGACTGGAAGGAGAAGAAGCTCCACCCAATCCCAAAGAAATTCCTGCTCGAAAGGATTTGGCGACGGTTGTCAAAAAGCCCGTTATTCGAGGCCGAAAAGTCAGTGAGCTCACCAAAATCTTCGAGGAAAGATCACAAGCCATGAAAATCCTCAATACCATGTGAAACCAGGCACTTAGAATGAAGTAACATGTCCCGTACTTAGATTACAATTTTTGCATCAACAGCATTTTCTTGTCTCTCCTATAATTATTTTCGAGAATTGACAAAAGAGGTAGTATACAGTATGTTACAAAATTATTCTCCCACCAACCTGCTATCGATGTTATCGATAGACAAGTTGCCGCTATCGTCGGCATGTGCAGCATTAGCCACAGCTGCGATGGCAGCGGCAGCCGTATCTGAATGCTCGGAGTCATGAATTCCATGAGCCAGCAACTGGTGCTGGTAATGTTGTAGCTGTTGCTCATCTAGAGAATGATGAGAAAGCGAGTGAGGGTGTGAAATCCCGTGGTGGTGCGAGTGGTGTGCTTCGGCGGCTTGTATTTGTCTCTGTAAGTCCGCTTCCTGTCTATGACGTTCTAATTCATACGTCAACACCTCATCGTGCTCGTCATCATCATCCCCTTCCATGACTTGATGGTAAGAGGCAGCGTTCCGGCGTCTTTTGGCACCGTTAGGTGTAACACTAGAAGGATAGAACTTGTTCAGCTTCTTCATCTTTCGCTTGTAGCCCCTGATTTCATTGTAGATGTCTTCTCTCTTGATAAGCACGTCCGGAAACTGATGTTTGATCTTTGCTTCGATGTGTGACGGCTTTGTACCGACCTTGTACAAATCCAAAATCAATAAATTCAACTCCTCAGACCGCTTGCGCAACATCGGGTGGTTCGATAATGGATCTAACTGCGGATGGTTGTGCTCGTTGCAAGTGGTGCGCAATGACCAGATCAGACTCAGTTTTCGGTACAGCGCCGTCATGGAGAACGGGCATCGTAACTTCTTTGTGCGGGCATGCGAGTCCAAGGCATAGCCCGTGCCGTCATCGTTGAGCTGGGACTGTGCTGCCTCCTCCTCTTGCTGCTCGATTGTCTTCCCCTTCTTGTGGCGGTACCGGCCTCCAAGTTCACAGGTGTAGTAGATCGCCTTTCTGTTGGAATGGGCAATGACAATCCCAAATCCGTTATCGCGGGCAAACTCGGCGATAAACTCGTTGAGCTCATCTCGGCCGTGAAACAACTGCTCAGGAAAAGGCCGCGTGATCAAATTGCCCTCATTGGTTATGGTGTTCTCGTTAACAGGGTATATTTTCAGGCGCGAGTCGATGATCGGCTCCGGGATCTGAATGTTGTACTCGGACTCGCCGACGTCCTGAAGATGCTGCTGGTGGTGGTACAATGCCTGTGCCTGGGCGGCCTGGGCCGCTTGTGCAGCCTGGGCAGCCTCTGCAGCTCGTTGTTCCTGCAGCGTTTGCAGGTCGTGTTCATGCCTGTGGTCGTGTCCATGACGGTGTCTCTGGTTATGATTATGAATGTGGTCGTGTCCTAGCACATGTTCCGAGTTGTCTAATTTAACCTTGCGGTTGTGCTGGAGCTCATGGTCACTCACCTGATTTTTTACCGCCGTAAGCAACTGCTCATCAATGTTTGTGGCGTAGTCTTCTTCGTGGCTCATGTGCGGAGGGTCGTGGGTGTAAACAAAAAAAAAACACCACTGGTGTAGAAAAGGTCGTGTTGTGGTAGTAGTGTAAATGTGATAAAAAATTTGTTTGTTTGGGATGGGGAGGCACGGAGAGAACCCGCGCCACTCGCATCACGTCACGTGGCAGCAGTCGCTCCACCCAGCCTGAGAAGCTGAACGGGCACACATACATGCACAATTATTAGCTAAATCGATTTTTAGGCGGGATCAGGGCTGTACTTATTTTTTTCTTGGGAAAGACCAGGGGCGCCCTAGGCTTTCCAAAAATGCTTTTTTTTTTTCCAGCGTGTCTGCTTGAGATTTGAAATACGGCCACTGTCCAATCCGGTGATAGGCTGTGGCAGTTCACAGTAAGTTCGTCAAACGAACTCGATACATTCAGGCTTCTAATACGATGTCTAATTTTTTTAAAGGTTGCATCACTTGTGTTTTTTGGGGTTGAGTGCCTTGTCGGCCCATGTTGGAAGCACAAACGACGCCTGGTGTACCCTCGAGTTGTAGTATCTAAATATATCTGTCTCGTCCTCATACACACGTAAAGGCACTTGCAAACTTTTTGATTTGTCTTGCGTCGCCACTATGAGCCCCAATTGACCACTTGTGTACGAGGGCATGTAGCACTGACAGTACTCAATATTGGAAAACACCTGAGAAGCTTTTTCAAGAAGTCCGGACAAGTATGGGAGATTTAACCAGATGTTCTCGCTGCTTTGCATAACAACAACTCCATCCTTTCTGAGAGCATTATTGAGCAAATTGTAGTAGTTGACCTGGAAGAATTCTTCTGCCGGACCCTCCGGATCAGACGAATCAGTAATGATCACATCGAACTTCTCATTCTCATTCGCATCTCTCATTTCAGACAAAAACTTGAATCCATCTTGGAGCAAGATCTTTACGTTTGGGTGATTGTGGAATCTGGCCATATCTGGCAAGTACTTGATACTCAAATCAATAACTTGCTGGTCGATTTCCACCATCGTAACGTGGTCCACGCCCCGGCCGATATGCTTTATTAATTCCCGAACAACCCCACAATCGCCTCCACCAATCACCAACACTTTAGAAGGCTTTGGGTGACTCATGATTGGCACATGTGTGATGAGCTCCTGATATGCGAACTCATCTCTTTCAGTGCATTGAACAATACCATTCAAAATCAAAACGTTGCCGAAAGTGGCTGACTCGAATACGAGAATGTCTTGATACGGAGATGTGGAGTGGTTTAAGATCTTAACAACCTCCAAGCCAAATGACTGGCCAGGGAATGCTTCGTCACTTATCTCATGAAACCAATACTTGCCATTGATTTTGGAAATGGCTGGGTGTGAAAAATCGGCAAGATCGACCATTCTGGATGTGGTGTGGGTAGACGCGATGCGTTTTTTTCGCATCTACCCTGGACTCTATATTCGCTCCGCCCACAAATAACCACAGCGACAAACCATATACATCACTGACCAGTAATTATTGACATTCGGTACTGGAAAAAGATGCGTCTCATAATTTTGCTGCAGTGGCTTCACAATTTTTATTCTTATATTTTTTTCTGTGTAGCCGCTACAATCGACAATTGCGAGGTTTGTTGATCAATTAAACTTTTCACTTTGCATGTATCACGAGTTGGCCTCGGATACAGAACTCCGCCGAACTTCCAAGGCAGCAAAGTTGCACTGATGGCTGCGTCAACCATAACGAGTAATATATCCAGAAAAGACTGTAATCTGATTTAACCTACCGAAAAAAAAAACACTAATGAAAATTCCACCTTTTTGGGTATATATTAATTGATTCACTTTAAGCGCATGAAATTCTAAGCATTGTCTGCCCCAACAGTTAAAAAGTGGAAATTCCAAAATTGTTGGGTGTTTTGAATATGTGATTTTACCTTATGCCAGCTAAAAGAGGCAGCCAATGCATTTATTTATCTACACATGTTGATATAAGAAATCATGAACGAAGGATGGTTTCACGTTGGTGCTTGGTAATACTTTCAGAGGTTTTTTGGCAGTGACCTCATCGACCTCCGCCCCGCGTCTGACCCCGCATTGGAATTTTCCTACAACGCGTGATTTTATATGCTTGCCCTCGCTCGCAAAAAAGAGCACCGTTCTTCACATTTATAGACAAAACCAAACCCCCCTGGCGCATGTTTGTCTTTCCAGCTTTCAATGAAAGTTACAAAACAAGAAAGCGGACATTCCGGTGCTGCAAAAACTGCCGAGTTAAAAGAGTACGATGTATTATCCTGGATTCGAGCTATGAGTTGGAAGGGTGTGATAATTGCAGAGCTCATAAAGTACACTGCGATCTAGTCAAGTCGCCAGATTCCAAAAAGCCCAGGAATCCAAACTCCTCTAGAACCGGCTCAAAAGTATCTGGCACACCAGGTGACCCTGGTGTTGCTCGCCTTGACAGTCCCAGAAACTCAAAATCTTCTGTCTCATCAACTGCTACCACAGAAAGCACATATACGACAACCACTAACGAACATTCCAGTGCTACTGAACCATTGCAACTGGCTGTCAATCATTCTGTAAATACTTTTGACCGGATTTCGAACGTTGTTCCAGTTCCAAGGAAGCTTTCGGTATCTCTGGCCGAGGCTATCCGAGAGTTGCCTCTTCCAGCAGGACACCGCAATGATCCATCAACACTCATGAGCTTTTGGGATCGAAATTTAACACCACAGCCCCAGTCGATACAAAATGCTCCTTTGTTGAGTTCCATGCGATCCTTGCCTGTTTTGCCCCACCGAGCTCCACAATCTTTCTCTTCGCCATACAATCACATACATTCTTTACAGCTATCGGGATACCCGAGGAATGAACCCCAGCTATTGAACAGTTCCACTGCAAACCCAGAGCCATTATCTCAGACAGCCGGATTTGCACCAACAGTCCCAGATAGTAGCCGGATTCACATTTCAGAACTTCCTGATGATTCTACTGGTGAAAGGAAGAGGGAAATCTTGAACTCGAATCTCTCTGACAAAGAGCCTCCTTCAAAAACTTTAAAAAAAGAAGAGAGTCTATCCGAAACCTATTCACGATTGGCCGATTCCATCGACAAAACTATTAATGAGATAGACCACAAGTTTTTAAAGCGACGCTTTGGGTTCAATAGCACTATCCGCCAGTCCAAATATCATTTTACCAAGGCTGTCATTGGCCGACTGGTACCAAAAGACAATGGAGCACCTCCTTCAGAATTAACGCGAACTCACAGAATGAAAAGTAAGTACCTCAATAAGTCAAATCTTCTTCATTTCAAGTTCTTGTTGAGTCTTCATGCTTTCACACTCAATACTCCTGGGTTTTGCAATATTTCAGACGAAGATTTAGTAAAGTTGTTTGAAATATATTTCTACAAGGTGAACTCAATCTTACCTATTGTCTTCGAAGCAGAGTTTTGGGAGTTACATAAAAGGAAAAGAATTCCAAATATTATCATGTACGCAATTGTTTTACTTGCGGCAAGTGATGAATTATCTGAACCTATCCTAGCCCGATCTTTTTGCGAGAACGGTGATTCCCTCGAGGATAATTGTGCTCGATTCCTAAGGGAGCTTGAGATGAAAACACGTCAGCTTCTTGAATTTTTACCAGAAATTGGAGACACGGAAAAACTAGCACGGCTCATTACTCTGCTCCTTCTATCCTTGAACTTTCGGTCAAGCAAAATTGGAAATGAACAAAGCAGCAGTGATATTGGTGATTGTATCAGCTATGCTTATTCCCTACTCATTCACAACCAACATTTCCACGATATGATTGTACAGATGGGCGCTTTGAAAAAGTCTGTCTATTTGCGAAATTTATGGTGGGTTGTTTTTACTTTTGATCGATTCAATGGCGTTCTCAACGGTAAAGCCATGTTTATCAAACGTCTTGACTTTAATATACAGCGACCTTTGGACACGCCCCACTTAGATCGATTGGTTCTTTTAGCATACGCTCTTGAAGATACTATGGTCGCGGGCTTCAGACCTGGAAGAATTCTGAAAGAAGGCGAGAACACAGTCACAAGCGAGTACTTTGATGGGGATCCAACCTTCGATCCGAGTCAGATAATTAGTGATGAAATCAAAATACTCGAAGATCCTGAAAAAATTAAAAAAGAACTTAAATTGGATTTCTCAGCCGAGGTTTCCTCAAGGAATCATTTACCTAATCTTGAAGTCGAAAAGTACCGCAACCGAAATGTTTTCTTTATGGAAAGACTTATCCGACATCAAATTCTTCTCATCTTGAGAACGGGTCTGTTCAAAAATCTTCGTGAAGCATCTCAGTTAGATGAATTCAGTCTCAAACTATCGAAGCGATTGTTTGAAATGTTTCAAATGTTGAAAGGTGAACAAAACCATAAATTAGTCATGACACATCCGATGATTCCGCTGATTTTACTTCTTGCCTTTTCCATTCCATCCTTCGCTCGCTCACATCTATTGCATTCAAAAGGACAAAATCCTAATATCTCTCCCGAAATGATGAACCAGATTACCATGCTCAGTGATGGAATCCTAGACGAACTCAAGAAATTTTCAAAACGATGGTGGTTCGTTCATGAGGTCATTGATTCGCTTGTCAAAAAACAATCAAAGGATTCAACGAAAACGCGCAATACAAAAGCTCCTCATCTTGATTATTTCACACCAAAAGATCACATGATTTCTATTAAGAAACTTGTTCGCGACGTTGGTGATGCAGAATGTGTGCTTCCTTCGCTGCTTTCTATCACTTCCCCGGGTTTTTACGACGACGTCATGCAAAAAGAAGAAAGCGATGTGGAGGAAGATCAGACAAAAGAGCTGTCTGGCCAAGAAGGAACGGCTTCTTTGTCTCCTGTTCCCGATATCAATATTGCAAAAACACCAGTTGCAGCTCCAGATTACGAATATCAAAATGTTGATTATATGGATTCCATTGATGGGAGCACGGGAAGTGTTTCAATTGCAGATGATCTCAATTTCGATGTAGCACAATTGGCGGAAATGGTGAGCGCGGACGCAAATTTCATTCCGAATGTGATGGATTACTTTTCAGAATCTCAGCTCAATTTCTTTTTTTGAGCTCGCAGACCAACAATTCATGCTTGTATCTAGTCTATGAATAAATTTGATTTAGCCTGTGGGGTAACTCTACCTTCAAAAGCTTTGCTGGATATTAAAAAAAAAACTTTACAGAGCTAAGCGTTAATTTATTTGTGTATGTATCTTTAAAATGCTTGCTCAATTATACGCCGAATTAGTTCAATGTATATCGTGAAATACCACCACAGTAGATGCAAATGAACCATCTTTAATATTGTCCGAACCCTGTTCCATCTTAAAATACATCAAATATTTCTGGGCTTGTTTTCCCCGCATTTTGCTTTGCTGTACGTATTCGAATTGCCGTGTCAAAATCGCGTATTGGCTTGGCACGTTCGGAAACGTAATTCCGCACCCAAAAATGCAACGTTCAGCGTGTACCTACCATGAGAATGCTGACCAATGTTGATTTTAAAAGCTTGCGTGCGCAAACCATGGAGGCGTCACGGTCAGTCTGGTTATCCAGGCTAAGTGAGTGAAGCAAAAAAAAGAAAAAAAAATTGACATCCCTGACACTGACAGGAAGACGAACAACTACTTCAAAGAATCCAGTCATAATATCTTTTCATTTTACACAAACAATACCTTTCGGAACCTAAGCAGCTTAAACTTTCGTTTTTCAATTTTGTCTTGGCAAGGTCCATTTGTTGACGAGAAATCTTCGACGACAGCCTTGGTTTGCTCCCTCTTTCGAAAAACTAGCTATAGAGTTTCTTTCTCCCTGAATAACTCACTTTCTTTCTATCTTCTGTGGACCACATTTGTCTTTCGAGATATATTTTTTATTTTTTGAAGTCTTAGTCGCACACAAAACAATACAACATGACCAATATTCTGTTTTTTGAATCAGCGAAAGGTGCTTATTCGCGTGTCTCAGCGAGCTTTTCTCTTTTTGTTAACATCGAACTTTTGCTTTGGATTGCAATCGTTGTCACCTTGTTGATTCATGTTTCATCATCTAGGTCAAAAAAACACAAAAGCAGTGAAGGAAAGCAACTCGAAAAGCAACAAGAATTATTTCCTTCTATCAAGAGTACCTTCGTCTGCCAAGAGCCTTCTGAAAGCCCACTAGTGGATGCGTTCCCCCAGCCATGTTCTACTGGCTTGACCACGCGCTTATTGCCCTTCAAAAACTCCAAGGGCGAAATTGAGTGGGTTTTCACTGATGACGTGCAACCGGGCAAAGAACTTGATGTATTTGAAGCAAATCCAGGTACATTTAAGGCTAAGTCTTCAGTACCTAAGGGGGTTAAGATAGACAAAAACTCAGAAATTTTGTCTCCAGTGACTTCGAACTCGTCTAACAACGACTCTATATCTGACAAGAAGGCCGAAAATTCCGTGTCACCTCAGATAAACACACCATCTTCTACTTCAAGCGAGGATCAAAAAGAAGAAATGGAGGATGGTGAGGCGGAAACTGCAGGCGAAGGTGAGAATGGGTCTTTTGAGCATGAATGCCCACATTGTGATGCAAAATTCAGGATGCGTGGATACTTGACCCGTCACTTAAAGAAGCATATGCCACAAAAAGCTTATCAATGTCCATTCCGCGAGAAGTCATTGTATAAAGACGAGAACGACAATATGCATCAATGTCATCCCAGCGGTGGATTTTCTAGAAGAGACACATACAAAACTCATTTGAAAACGCGTCACTTCAAGTTTCCTAGTGGTACGCCTATCAAAGGTAGAAACCAATCGCCTGGAAATTGCGCGATGTGTGGTGAGTGGTTTCAAAATGCAGAGATCTGGAGTGAGATACACGTAGAGGGGGCAGAATGCAAATTTTTACCAGCAGGGTTTCAAGGAAAGTCTAGGATCAAAAACAAGCTAAAGAAGCAAATGGCCCGCCTTATGAGAGAGGAAAAAAAGTCCAAGTCTAGATCGAAGAAAAGCTCGACTTTCGACTATTTGTCCCCGGGAATGAGCACGCCCAATGTGGCTATCACCCCTCTGATGAGCAATCCCTCCCAATATGAGTTTGAAGATTCACCTACGCAGTCTTCGTGTTCATCCATGGGACCACAACGGTCTATACCCACGTTTCATGACCCGTTCCAACGCGATATCCCACACCGCTCGCTTTACGCGAATTCCCCACTATCAGATCAGAATATCGTTATGACACCCATCACACACGCAGACGACTACGACGACGAATTCTGTCTAGATACAGAGCAAATGAGTGCAATTGTAGTGCAACCTACTCTTAGCCCCCAAGATTATCATAATGGAAACTTCTTTCGCGTACCAGAGTACGCTGTTCTGAATTCCGATCCTATCGGAAACACATACAATCATTTCATAAGGTAGACGTTTTTTGAAATGATTGCATTGAGTGCTTTGAAGAAATCAAGACTCTGTGGAAAATAAAGTTACGAAAATATGACATGACAAGGCTGGGCTGGGAAGGATCTACACGGGTATCTCATTTATGCTTTAACTTTTATAACTTTTTGTATAGTGAAATTATGACCCTATCATCCAAAAATTTCATCAATAGCGTTTTTCTTTCTCTTCTTCTTTTCCTTGGATTTTTTGATTTTTTTCTTACTTGATGTGTGGCCAAATATGCTATCAATGTCTTCCAATTGAGTCTTGGATGACAAATGTGCAACAGGTGAAATCACTTTCCCTTCATCAGACCTCCTTGATTCTGTTTGATCAATCTCTTCACCCAAGTCGTCATCTGCAATCACGTATGACTCTTTCGGTGCCAAATCTTTTTCGGCCGCTATCAACTTGGTTGACTCTAATTTGCTAGCGAGGCCATCCATACTTGTGATAAGTGCATGAAGAGCACTAAGGTTTGCCACTAACGTCAAACCCAAGCCTACAAATTGGCCAAGTGCCACGATACCATTGAATGAATAGTAGCATCTGGTGAACAAGCGCTTTTTGATCATAGAGTATGCAATTTCAAGAGCGCTTAAATGTATCTTCCGTTTCAAGGCGTGTTTCACAACCCCTTCGAATTTATGAACCGTGAATAGAATTTTTCTCACGCATCTATGAAGCTGATCAAGGTCTTTCCACCATCTGGCAACACGGTGCTGATTGCGGTTTCTGTGGTAAATAAGGTGTAGAATGCCATATTCGTTCTCAAGCCTCGGCACTAATTCTGGCGAGAAGATCTGATGTGATACTTTCACGACCATATCTGAATCCTTTCCAACGACTTCAATAGATACAGATAAACTAAATCATAAATAGCATGTACAATGCTTGGCAAACAAATCAACGTGAGTACGGTTAACGATTGTGGATTGTGATGCGCCAACTAAGGGGCCGCGATTTTGAAGTTGTGCGACTAGCTAGTTTGGTTAGACAATGTATTGACACAATTGACAAGTTTGAAATGCATAATCTTTCTCATTAAAATTCTTTGATGATTCGGTAAATTTCTATTGATTTTTTCTATAGGTTCCATGACCTGATTCTACTCATTTCTTTTGCGTTAAGAACTTCATGAATTCTTGTTCTGCAATATGACCTTCATCCAAGTCTCGCATGCAACCAATGCATGAGCTCATCGCGAAAATTGGCCAACAGCCCCAACCATCATCGGTTCATCACAATATTTATCATGGACACCATAATTCATAAGGCACGTGCGTTCCTTCAAAGCTCACAAGAAGACAAAGCGTTAGAATTGCTCACGCCACAAATAGCAAGTCAGCCCGAGAATGTGCTGCTCTTACAAGTATTTGGCGAGGCGTTACTCGAAGCTAACGATGTTGAGACCGCATATACTGTTTTGAGCAAAGCCATCCAATTGGATCCCGAGGCGCATCTTGGCGTTGAGAAGTTTTTGTACTTGGGCCAGATCATTGGTGGTACCGATGGGTGCTCGTTATTAAACATTGCTATTCAAAGATTGCAGGACCAATTGCAAAGCGTGCATGACAACAGAGACGGGAATGACCCCGTATTGCAAGAGTTGTCGAAATTATATCCTACGTCAGAAGTCTTGGCCTTCTATCTAATAAAAAAGTTGAACCAAGCGATCTTTGCTGAAATTGAGATCTGGATGACCGACTTATGCATGGAAGCAGAAGCTGAGGGCGAGTGTGACAAGTTAATTTCTCACTCATTGGCCCTTGACGATACGAATCCAGAGGCCTTTTCTCTCTTAGCGCTGATTCGTATTTCGCAGCAAAGGCAGGAAGAAGCTGAAGAAGCCTTGAGCAAGGCCTGGCAATTATTTTCGGGGAAGAAACTGGAATTGGAATTGCAACAAAATCAAGAGGGCGAAGAGTCATCGTTCGAGTACATTGAGTTGGTTCAGCCCTTGCTTGGACTTGCCCGCTTTGCCATAGAGTTGGGCTTGTACGATCTTGTTCCCGAGGTCGCCTCTGCCGTGGCGGAGATCAATGACAACGCCTTGGATTGCTTCTACTACGAAGCTTTGGCACATAGCTTGAAAGCGAAGCAGCTTCTTGCTCAGATTACGTCTGCCACTGGTGACTACAGGGAATTTGACGACGCAATGATTGTAAGCAGTGGGAACGACAGTGTTCGGGCCATTGTTAACGATGTAAAGGCAGCTCTTACTCAAGGATACCGTGTGATTAACAGCGCTGATTTAGAGGCTTCGGACCCGGAGGTTGTGGAGCAAGTCAATGCAATGCTTGGGGCATTTGGCGGGCCGGTGATGTCGGATTTGATGCCTGCACGTAGAACTGCCGATGACGACGAAGAAGAGGGATGGGAAGACCAAATCATAAATGGAAATTAGTACGTACATGGCATTTCTATCAGATCATCTTTTAAATTCACAAGATACTGGCTGATGAAGTAAAATCCTTTTTTTTTTCTTCGAAACAGATTTTGTTTTCACCACCTCAAAGTTGAGGGTACTTCGTTGTGCGCCTTTGTAAAGCACCTTCTCAACCTCATTCTTGCATTCTACTGATACCATATTCCGACATGACTACAAATCACAGACCAACTCTAGAGAGCAAACGAGGTCGGGACATAACTATAAGAAATACCATTCAGCATGCGCGAGCCGGACCTGGCCAAAAGTCGTTGAAACTTCGACTGGATATATCTGGTGCTCAAATTGATCATGTAAAAGGGAGGAAGGCATTCGATGAGTTGGAAAATGAAAGCAAGCGTCATAAAAAATCATCAAACATTGAGACTAAGAAGCACTCAATAATTGCAAGTATCGATCCTTCTTCCTCGACAAATTCTACTGATGGATCTCAAGTGCTGATAATGCAAAACCTATGTGAAGAATCCAAAACCTCCACGGCAAGATCTGGTGAAGCGGAGTGTGGGCCCACAAAAAACCCGGAAACTTTCGACGAGAGCAATTCTTCTAGAAACATTGATCAAAGAGAAATCGCAGTGCCCTCGAGCAGTGATGCCGAATACAGCGATGATGACGAAACCGAAACCATCTTGGAAGAATTGAAAAAGGTCCGGGAGGAGAAAGAAAGCCGAGATCGAACTACTGTTTCAGATAGCAATAGTCTTGTCACAGTCGAAACATGTGAACCAAAAAATAAAAAAGAGTCTTGGAGGAAATCGTCCGCTTTCTCGAGAGCCAAGAATACAAACGCCCAATCCTTTACTACAAACACCTTGGAATCAAAAACCCATAAGCAATTTTTGGCAAAATATTTCCGCTAGTCTCTTAGATTCAGCACCACCTGCTATATTATGTCAAATCATCTGGATGATTAAGACGGGCGTCCAAATGTGCAATATCTTCTTTCAAACTTGCTTCTTCCACAGTTTTGACCAATTCTTTTGTACATTTGGCAATGTCGAAAGAAATTCCCGCAAGTCTCTGCTTGAAATGCCTGTCCGCGAATTCCGTATCTTGCTTCTCTGTATTAGGCTTGCAAAGGGCGTTCATGCGATGATTGCAGTCCTCCAAGCTTTTGACAACCCAACTACCATGCTCTCTTAACTGATGATTTCTCGTCTGATTCATGGAAGTGTTGGTTGCCTCAGTCATTTGTCTGATGACCTCAGAAATAGCTCCCGAATTTTCTCTTAGTTCCCCTCTAGTCGCATCTGGCTTCTTTATAGCCGATAATAAATCCTGAATGGTAGAAATCACCTGCACAGTCTGATGCTCTAAATACAACAATACTTGAGTCACCGTGTTGTCAGGATCGTCAATATCAAACAAATCAAAGTTGAATGTTGCAGCTGCCATAGATTTCCTGTAATCCTGCCTTTGCCTAATCTCATCTTCCTCACTCTCGTAAGAATCATCTTCAGCATCTTCGTACTCCTCTGGTTCATCCAGATCCTCTATCTGGTCTTCATAGCCTATTTTGCGCACCTTAAAAGATGGTGACTTCATGCTCGCAATGAGCGGAGATTTAGAGTGTTTATCATTCGTGGTAACTGCTTTGTAGGAGGCTTCCTTCGTGTTCTCGTTCGAATTTTGCGAGATTTCCATATTCAGACGTGGTGCTGCGCTAGACTCATTACTATGAGAATTTTGACTGACTTGTTCAAAATTTGCATGCGAGGCAACTCTGCTGTTCTTTGACGGAGAAAAAGGTCCGCTGTTTGCCGGGCTAGTAAGCACAGAACTATTTGAAGCGTGTTCCTGAAAATTTTCTTTTGAATTTGTGCGATGACTTGCCACCACTGTAAATTGCAGCTCCATAACGTTCTGATTTGTTTCTGCGACGTCATGATCGATACTAGGCATCGAAGGCAATTTGCTTTCCAAATCACCTTGCGCATTTTCACGAGAAGCAATTTCATTGTCAGCTCCAGATGGGATAGATTGAACGTATGTTTTTTGCTCTCTCTCCTCGCCTTCTGAGGGCACATAAGTTTCATCATTTCTAACGGCAGATAGTTGAGCATTGACTTTTCTTGTTTGAGTGACTTCAGCAGGTTGTATATTTGAAGTCTCCTCGTTATCCTCAGTCATTATGCGGGAACTAGAGGTGTCAAAATCTTGTCCGACCTTGATCTCAGGCTGTTGGCTCGAAGAAACGTGAACCTGATCATTTTCCAAGAAAGAAGAACTATGCATCCTAGATTTATTGTCCTCTGTCTTTAAGACTGTGTGTCTTGGTGATCCATCAGGCTTACTTTTTTCAACAGGACGCTCCGGAATATCAGTCAGTTTCAGCTTTTGGCTCAACTTTTGCAACTTATTCACTGGGGAAGATGGTACATTATTTCTGGAGCTCGCCAGTTCATGTATCTCGACCTCCCTTGATACGTCCAGTTTTTTGCTACTCGAGAGATTCTGTTGATCTAACCCGTCAAAATGGGATCCGCTTGAAAACAGACCCCTCTTTGGCAGTTTCGCAGACTCGGGGTGATATGAATTTGCGAAGGAATCAATACTGGCGCTTCTTTCTATGATCCCGCTAGAAAAGTCTTTCGATGGAGTGGATGAGCTGAAATTTGTAGCTGACTCGTTCTTTATCTTGTTAGGTGAGAGTGGAAGAATATTCTGTTCATCAAGAAGCTTTGATTGATTGCCAGAATTTCTTTCGGGTAATATTTTCAACTCTCTTTCATTTCTGTGATCAAAATTTAGAGAAGTTGAGTTTTTCTCATTTGAATCACTATTGTTCAAATCCTTCTTCTTATCTTCATCTTCGTCGCTCTCAGTTGCTTTGATGTCATGCCCTTGAGGATCATGAGTGAACCTCTCTCTCAAGCTCTGAAATATGCTCTTGTTGGTAGAAGGAGTGTTGTTGCTCAGTAGAGATGTTGATCTCAAGGTTTCTCCTTTAGGAGTACTATGGTCCACCTTCGAAGAAATATCAAACTTTTTCTCAACTTTGTTTCGAGATTTCTCAGATAGAGAACGAGACGCCTCTTGTTCAAGCGTATCATTTTCGAATCTCCGCACTTTGTCAAGTATTCCCGGAGAAGTCAGTTTCGTGAA
Source organism: Metschnikowia zobellii (assembly GCA_939531405.1). Lineage (NCBI taxonomy): Eukaryota > Fungi > Ascomycota > Pichiomycetes > Serinales > Metschnikowiaceae > Metschnikowia > Metschnikowia zobellii. The sequence goes on from OW618029.1 coordinate 526,064, forward strand.
GGCTTTTGCGAAATCTCCATTTGATGCATTGTCTGGGCAGATTTCATTAGAAAATCCAGATGCTGTCTCTGATTTTGCCTCGAGACTTCTCTCCTCAATTTCTTTTCTTTCAATCATTTCGGGACCACTGGCACTATTTTGCTCGGGAAGATTCTCCCCATCTCTTGCCTTGGAGCTGAAAAATTTTTTTATGGACAATTTAGCACTCAATGGCTGTTTGGGTTCTGATACAGAGGCTTCAGTGGAACTTTCGATAGTATCACGATCTCTTGCCGGCAGGCTTTGACTTTCTGGTCTCTCTTCCAATATGTATTGACTCTTGACCTCTTCTTCTGGTAAGGTTGAGTCTCTTGAACTTTCTTTGGGTGAATATTTAATCGCGTTCCTTGTCCCAGGCAGATTCTCTTCCATTAATTTATCGCTTTCTGGCTTGATTTGGCTTGAAATGAGTTCTGCTGTTTCTTGCAGTTTCAGATCTGACAACTGATCTTGAGAAGTGACGTTGCCGCTATGCTGTCTCTCTCCATTAAGACGAGAAAAGATGGGCTGTTTTCTCAGAGTAATCACAAGAGGTTTGACATTTACCGCATTGTCAGCGGTGCCTTTCGATCTTGTGGTATCACTATGGCTTTCTGTACTCAAAGAAGAGTTTTCTGTCCTAGAGTTGAATTTTAAAGCCGAGATTGAATCACAGACCGCAAACGCTAGTTCACTCACAGCTCTTTCACTGATAACTTTTGGCATAAGAGTTGGATATATCACAAAATATCTTGTTGCAGTTAAGGCGTGGTTTGCAGACTCTCGGATAGAATCTGCATGACCGTTCTCATCAAGGCACTTTTGCGTTGCCTGATTGGCGATTTTGTTTGCTATCATTGCCACAGACGAGATTCTTTCGAAAAACAAGTCAGCATCCGCATCTGAAACATCGAGAACTGCGTAGAACAAGTCAACAGACGAGAAGAAGTCAACAGCTGTTTTGTATGACAAGATTCCATCAGGAGAGCAGAACTTTGCCAAGTTTGGTGTTTTCTCAGACTTTCTTCCCGCATTGATGATCATGCCGGCCTTGATTAAAGCATACTTTTCTTGCCACTGAACAATCTCACTTTTGAGTTTAGCCTCTCTCCGCGAAAACTGATTCTGGTCGACATTTTTCGGTATCTGGTCTAACTTCTGATAAAGTTTGCGCAACTCGGTATTTATCTCAATAGGAGCCTCGTCAGAGTCAATGTCGTCCCTCGCTGTGTGTAGCAGCGTAATAGGAGAAGATACAACGCTTTTTGGTTTGATACTGGGTGATGACTTCAAGCTCTGGTTTTCTAGGCGCAAGGAGGCATTAGACATTTTTAACTCTTCAAGCTCGTTTTTGACCGCCTGGATTTTTTCTAGCGTGGTCAATGTAGCGTAGTGCGAGTCCAGCATGATGGTGTCAAAGCCCTCCATAAGCGCATCCAACGCGCCTTGCTGCGCTAGTACATGTGAATGCTTCTCACTGAGCTCCGTGAAGCTTTTGTGAGCCGAACGGTCTGACTCTTTCAACTCCTCAAGCTGCAGCCTGACGTTGGCGTGTTCATCTGTCAAGGCCGCCAACTGGGATTGTACTTCAGCGTGTGCTGCAATGAGAGAGTTGTGCTCAGCAAATAGGCTGTCGTACGCGGCCGGAAAAGACGCGTGCCTTGCATCGCCTTGCAGCTTCTCCGTATGGTCGACTTCGAAGCCCTTATCCAGAACCTGAGTATTCTTTTTGCCATGTTCATTGGTAGCAGTGGGCCGCCAGCTGGACGCGTCTCTTGAAGGCTCCTCCGCAGGTGCCTCTGGGGCAGGCGGCGTCGCAAACGCGCTTGAGAGCATGAGCTGCCGCGGCTCCTCGCTGATGCTATTTCCATCAGTGACCGCGCCGTTTTCGAGCTCCTCATCGCTTGACCACGTCATGTCGGCCTTTGCTGGCACGACGGTCGTGGGCTGGATGCCAATGGCTTGCTCCGGTATTTGTCGGCGCAAGTCCGGCGTGGCTATGTCGTCCTGGAGCGCGGCGCTGCTGGCTGCGGAGGCAGCACTGGCTGCGGGCCTCAGCAGCAGCAGCAGGAGCACAGATTGCGTTGAGCGGCGTGCGTCGCCGCCCCCAAAGTGGTGGGGCGCACGGTCATGGGATGCCACAGAGCTGCGGTGCTGTGGCGGAGACAGCGGGTATGGCGCACTAGCAGCCGGCGTGTCCGGAGACGGCACTGCCAGGGCCAGGGCCTGGGAAACCCTAGCGTCATCCGGCAGTTCCGGCCCCGGCGCCGCCAGCGCGGGGCAGTGCAAGTTGCGGCGCTCAATCTCGAAGCTAATGTCCGAGACCAAGTCCTTGAAGCGCGACTGTGGCAACAGCGAGAGCTTCTGGCGCGCCTGGTTGCGCTTCGGGTGAAAGGTCAGCTTCGGGAGCAAGAAGTCCGGCTCCGAGCGGCTCTCGTCGATGCGCCGCCGCAACTCGTCGTACACGTCTGTGCTGAGCTCGCGGAACTGCGCCTGCGACAAGCGGAGGAGCTTCTCGCGCGCACGCGCAGCCCGCGACGAGTTCGACTTGGCCCGTGTCGTCGAGTCGTCGGAAATGTCGAGGAACTGCTTGAGCACCCGGTGATGGTGCAGCAAATCGGAGTCTGCCATGGGCGCGGGTCCGATCGGTTCTTGGGGGCAGGGGCGGGCGGGAAAGAAAAGTCTCGCTTGGCTGGTTTGCACGCGGCAAAGGATTCAGGCGGTTCTTTCAAGCAAGACGGTGCCCTGTGTGGCTGTCTGGCTTTTTGGGTACGTGGCGGGGAGGGACTAGGCTGGTGTGATCCGAGCTGGTGTTTAGGAACAAACAAAGCGAGGTTCGCACAAAGAAATACGGTGCGACACGCTCGCCATAGGGCACTCGGCGCGCAGAGGGGGAAAAAAAAAACAGGAAAACGGCGGAGGTACAGGCTGGCGAGACGCGCCTTGGGGCCGCGGGGCGATAAGCCTGGCCCCGGCGCCCGTCGTTTGGTGCGGGTGGGGCTAGGGGGTGGGCTGGCGCGGGCTAATTGGAAAACATGGCACTGGATGAATTGGAGGGTCGGGGAGGATTTGGGGGAAGTACATAGAGAGGCATAGGGAGGCATAAAATAAGCAATAAGAGGCATAAAAAGGCACCCAGAGGTATTGAAAAAAAAAAAACATTATTTAGTTTATTAATCTCATTATATATTTATTCTTTCATATTTAGAACATATTATATCAATACTATTGAGATCAAATTGTTATGTGTACTTATATTATGGTATACTTCACAGTTATATATAGAATTACAGGAATTAAAAATATAGTGAGGACAATATAAAAAAATCCATATATCATAGGTAAATTATGATCCGGTGTAGAGAGATTAATAATATAAATTATCTTATATAGAGAAAAGCACCATCGGTGCTACCGCAGGCGTCCTCCTGGCGCCTCTGGTTCCGGGTGCCAGTAACCAGGCCCAGTGCGTTGCTGGGTCTGTGCGCCCGGGCCAAGCAGCTGGGGACCACTCGAACCACGACACCACGGCTTCGAATAAACTCGATTTACAGGCCAGCGGACGGCGCGTTGCACAAACACGACTGCCGGCGCTGTGCAACGCCGCAAAGGTATTCGGTATTGTGGCTTGCGGTGCTGTTTCTTGCTTGTCTACTACTGTGCTCATTTATGTCTATGCCGCCGCACCCACGCAAGAGGCCCTGGCGCGAGGGGGGGGGGGGGGGGGGGGGGGGGGGGCCGTGCGCCCCACGCACAGTGCAAGAGCTTCCATCCCCATTGCACTGCGCCCTGGACCATCTGTAGTTTATGGCTGCTCATAAATCCGGAAGCACTGCGCCCCGGCTCTAGTCTCTTGCCATCAACGGCCTTGTCTCGTCCACGACCTCGACGCTCTCGTCGGACTGAACCTCCGGGCACTCGGGCTCGCGGCGCTGCGCATTCGTCGCCCAGTGGGCCTTGGTTGACGCAAACCCCAACGCCTCAATCTTCTCGAGCATCGCCTCCCTGACTTCGTCGGTCAACTTGGTCACGTCCTCGTTCGTCTTTGTGTTCTCGGTGGACCGGGGCTCCAACACCTCGACGACAATCTCTCCTTGGTTGAAGACCTTGTCGCCCGCGTTGAATATCGTGCTGTAGTTCGAAACGGCCACGGGAATCACGGGGATCTTTGCCTGCTTGGCCAAATGGAAGGCGCCTTTCTTGAACGGAAGCAATTCTAGTTTCTTGGTGGCGGACCGCGTGCCCTCGGGGAACATGAAGATCGAGCGCTTTTGCTTCTTGAGCACAGAAAGAGCATTGTCCAAGACCTTGCGGGCCTTCTCGCCTTTGGCCCTGTCCAAGAAAAATGTCTTGGACGCCATCATGAACCAGCCCAAGAATGGGATGTACCTCAACGACTTTTTCGCCGTGACAGTAAACCCCGGCTGGAACACCTTGCCCAAAATCAAAATGTCCAAGGCAGACTGGTGGTTCGAAACAACAACCGCGGGGTTTTGCAATAGATGCTCGTTTTTGATCACCACACTTACTCCCAACACTTTGGAGAAGAGAAAGTGAAAGACTCGTGCCACGGTATACTGGGCATATTCTTCTTTGCCTACTATTCTCAAAACAAGACTGGCTACGACACCGTAAAGGGCGCACACGAAGAGCAACGAACCGAAAACAACAGACTTGGCGTAAAACTTGAGTTTGCTGATGAATCCCATTTTTTGATGTTTGGAGTCGTGGAGTACCTTTGCGTCGTCTGCCGAGGGCTTGCAGATAAGTCAGATTGTTTGTCTCGGTCTACGTTTTTTTTTTTTGGGCCGCGGGTCGCCCCAGATGTTTTGTTTGCGTGCCAAAGTCGGCCTGTGTATAATCAGTGCTCTGGCTTTTCCGGAGCAGAACGCTATTCCAAGCTTCTACCAAAATTCGGAATATTGGTAAAAAATAATAATTTGCTCCAGAAGACTAACGTTGACATTCTAGTTCAAATGACTCAGGTCTTCAGGTGTGGGGTCACAGGGAACTAGACTGGCAACAGTTCAAAAATGTCTGGGGTTTGGTGGCCGCTGGTGAACCAGCGGCCACCTAACCGTATGGACATATTTTGCATAGCTTGGATCGAACCGTTGGGCTGAGTTTGAGATGGGGCTATACTTCTGTCCTAAATTGAGCAACCCTTCAATAAGCAATCAAAGCCCGCAAGTAAGTGTAAGAAACTTCCCCAGCTCTTTTTTAAAAAAAAACAATTCATACTCAGACTCGTAGAGCCTTAGTTTGAAAATACAAGTTTCGAACTGGAAGGCTCTTCGGCTTTGAAATCAATCAATTATTGCACGTCTCTTCAACTGAGTCTACAATTCTCACACGTCTCCTCAACTCAGTCACCGGATGTTTCTGCATTGAGACTTCCGCGCTCCACTAGTTGTCACGCAAGTCTGCACGCACTACAAAGTCCCACCTCGACCCCCATTTGAAAATGGAAACTAGAAAAGGACTTCTTACCAAATTGGCCGGATTTTCCGCCGTTGCTATAGGGCTTACTATTGTCGGGAAGAAGCATATAGCTTCGGCGAAGGAAACGAGGCATAACAAGGAAAGCGACGCCAGCTTGGATGCTGCATTTGACTCTGAGTTTTTAGACAAGGGCGTCAGGCCAGGCTTTCCGAAAAACAATCCAAATCTCAATTACGAGAGTCCCCAAAGAGAATCGCAGTATGTTGGGGCTGGTGTTGCATACCTGACGCGTACGAAAGGTGACCGCTTGAGTATGTGGAACGTGATCATGTCGAAGATTTCGAAGGATGATGATTAGGAACGTCCAGTATCCTTTTAAATTAAATCTTTTTTGAATTGGTCTTGTACATAATAAATATTGAATTTAACGAGATATACGCTATTTGTTCAAATTTAAGCTGGCTGGTCTTTGCTAGTTGTGAGGTCTTCAAACGCAAGTTCATAAACGAGATTAGACTTTAGGAACTCTTTCAAACACCAGCCGCAGAGAAAATTATCTTGTAGCTCTTGCATTATCATGATAATGTTGGACTTAATGTGGTTATCAGCGTTAAATAGATTAATGAATAACAACTCCATGCCTTTGTTTTTATCGAATATTGTTAGTCCACCGCCATGACGAGCCGAGCTTTGAAAACTCGTGGAAGTGTTTGGTGGTATCAAATATGTCATTAACATGAATGTCTCTAATGACTTGCCACTTATTAAGTATTTGAGTATATTGAACCAAATCTCTCTCTCGTTCATTTTGATACCACCAATGGAAGCGCTTGAGACGTTGCTGAGTCTTTGCAAGTAGTGCTGCAAGTCCACCATAAGATCTAGTTCATTTGACAAGTTTGGCAAGTTGAGACTGTAGCCAAACTTTCCCGCATATAGGAGATTTTGAAACTTGGACGCGATCGACTGATAGCAAGTAATCTCGAGAAGCTTGGCTGTGTCACTGTGCCAATAATAACCAACACCATCCATTAACAATGTTGCCAGATTCCGATCGGAAAAGGATGGATTATAGTTTTTCGAGAAGAGTAGTATGCGCACAATTTCATTAATGTGTCTCCTGATAATAAGCTGCAAGGTAGTTAGGTCATCATTATAGTTGTAAAGGGAGAGCTGTATGTTGGAAAGAAATTTGGCGTCCTCTCCTATTATAGAATGACGTGAGAATTCAGGTTCTATTATTTGTGGAGAGACGTGAAACTCGTTTTTGTCGAGGTCGATAAACAAATCCCATAGCTTATCGTTTGATTTGAAAAATGGATTGATGGTCCCTGCAATGTATGAGTCGCACTCACTCAAGAGACTGATTTTGGACACATCTATCATAGGAAAAACATTATAATGGGTGAGAAGTCCGGTTAATATACCACCTCCAGTGATGAGTTTTAACGCTAGTAAAATGTGGTCAATTATGAACCCCGCAGAATTTTCATAACTCATGAACAAGATTCTTTTCCCTGTCAACATTGCGTTGATAAGCACGATAATGGGCGGCGTCGCATGACCATATATGGTGAGATCGTTGTTATGACAGTTTGTGGCCATAGTAGCATCTAGGATCTTGAGGAGATTGGGCCTAAAGTTAAGGTCTGTTGGATTCATGTAATCCCCGATTGTGTCTGGCAATAAAAGAATCGGTAGTTTCACTGGTATCTTCATATTGTTGTATGACACAATCGAGTTGAAGCTCAAGTCCCTTCTTATAAACAAGTCCTCCTGGATATATTTAATTCCTAACAATCTGTTGCGGAAACTCTCATCAAGAAAGAGTTTTTCATTTAAAGGCAAATCAAGAATAGATGTAATGAGGAGCTTCTTTACCACCAGATGTTTTGAATGGCTAACCTGTAAATTTTTGCAGTTAATGGCATTAAAAAGTTTTTTTAACTCATTTGCACTGTTGTTGGCATAACATCTATCTAGTCCAATTATGATCAAAGGCTTGAAGTGCTTGAAAAAAACTAGTTTAGTAATCAAACTCAAAGCCTTTATGATGGAGCCTCTTTTCACCGAGCTGTCAGTAACGTTGTTGACAATAGTATAGATAAAATAGGGTTCTGGTTCGCTTTCTTGAGCATTAAATTTGTACTCAAACTCTCCTGTCCTTGAATTTCGATGTAAAAGGAACAATGTATAGTCGTCTTCCCTCTTGTGAATTTGATCAGGAATCAAGAGCTCAGCAAAAAAAGGGAGATTTCGTAAGCCCGGGAGATCCGAGGGATATTGGTGGACAAGTGAAGGACCTTTATCCACATGAAACTCACTTGATATGATGTAGTCTATATTGGGCATAGCGAAGAATTACACGCAATAGGTGTGGTTTGACAAGCTAGCCGAGTGCGAGATTGAAAACTGAACAAGGCAATGACAAAAGGGAGACCAAAGACGGTAGCTGGGTCTTGTTCTCTTTGAGACAAATAAGTAGTCTTTTCCCGACGTCAAGTATCAGATGGGGCTATGCAATGCTAAAATCAAAGAAGAAAATTGTGTGTGTTGTCACTTAGCTTGAGAGATAACAATGCCGTGTGTTGCGCATGCAGGCAAATGCTGCTGGTTGAAGCAACGCGTTCTTCTTTCACTTATTTCAATCTGAAACGACCCATCAAAAAACATAAATAAGCCCTGAAGAATTGACATGAAAATATATATTATGTTGAAGTATCAAATTTGCGCTTTGCGCCATTCAAAAAGTACATAGGCTAAATAGGAATTCTTGGCATTTAGTTGTTGAAGTAGTCCGCCATCTCCTGGTCCAACTGCTCCGCAGTCTTGGGCTCTGGCTTGGCTTGCTTGGCCTGCTTAGTTTTTTTTTCTGGCTTGGCTGCCTTGACAGCCTTGGCCTGGGCCAATTCTTTTCTCTTTTTTTGAATAAGCTTCTTCTTCTCTTGGAGTTGTTTCTTTCTCTGGTCTGGCTGCTCCTTGACGGGGGCAGCGTTCGCAGTGATTCTGGCTGTCAATGGCTTCTTGCTTGGGTCAATTACCAACTCCATTCTCAACTTGCTTGCACCTCCATCAATTGGGGCATTGTTATACTTCTCGATAGCCTTGACAGCGTTCTTAGATGACTTGAAAACAATTGTTGCGACACCCTTAAAAACACCTTTCTCGTTGTAGTTCATCTGGACAAATTGCACTCCGCCAACTTGAGATTGAAAAAAGTCCTAAATTGTTAGTTTTGGTTCCGTTGTAGCCGATTGCTCGATATGGGTTAAAATGTCATCCAAGGTTTTTGTGCGAGGTGGTGGTGTCGGCTCCCGTCTGTCAAAAAAACTCCTATTTCTTCTCCCGTTCCGCTCAACTGCTGATCATTTTAGATAAGATCAGAAAGACCAGTGGCATCAGAACTACCAGCTCATTTAAGAAGGTCTGGTTTCTTCAACCATCGGATCCTTTGCAGATAGAAGAAAAGCATGGTCAGGTGTAGCATATGTTCACGTAGAGTATCATATGCTTTCGTGCTCAATATCCATAAATCTGCAGAGAATCCCTGGCCCAGCTGGAACACAGATCCGGCAAACATATCACTTATATTTGAAGAATGAGGGTAATTCTGACATAAGTGTATTTTGGGAACCAGAAATCTGAAAAGATTATAGTAGTGTTGCGTAAGCCAGAGCCTGAGACTATTACCGCGACACCAATCTCCAAGTTCTCTAACATAACCAAACCCCGCATCTTATATGATCTTCCAAGAAGCTAAACCTTGGCGCCCCTTTGCGAGCAATCAGGCCCAGTTGCCATAAGCGTCCCCGGCCTGCGGGAAATGCGAAAAGGGTCTAAATAATACCAATAGAATTGAATAAAGCGCTGTTTCCACCGCATGGAAACTAACATACCTTGATGTTATCTTGTCTCAAGTCCTTAGGAAGGCCATGAGCAACGACCTTGGTAGCATAAGTGAGATCAACACCAGAGACAGACACAGCTGGTCTTGTGGCAGACTTAGCGGCAGTAGGCTTTGGCGTCTTCTTTGGGACGACAACAGCCTTTTTCTGAGCTTTACCAACGCCTTTGCCAGCAACCTTCTTCTTATTGTTGGCAACTTTTCTAGATTTTCTAGAGGAAGAAATGATATCGTCCAAGGACTTGTCTAAAGCTGTCGACATTTCGTAAATTTAGGTGGTTTATTAGGTATGTGTGTTTGAAAGGTTCACAACTGGGTATAAAGAAACGGGTGTCCAGTTTTTTTCTGGAATGGACAGGGCACGCGGTGGAGTCGCACCTTAAATTTTCGCGGTTTTTCTGGTGTGCTGGCTTATGTTCTGTTTCTGGGCGCGCAAGCACATACGAAAGCTAACGAACCGAGGTACTACTTTTGATTCATCGCTAGCAACGTTACGGAGAGGCTCGCTCTTGCCGCATAGATCAACACAAGGCTGCTCGAAGTTATGACAGAAGAGGAACACAATGCCAAAGTACAGGAAATTCTCCTGCTCAAGAATGATGTCTCGTTGTTGTTACTGAATATCCGAGCCCAGGTGACAATTGCGGGTCGTCTTTCCAATGAAAACCAGTATTTGCAAGATTATATAGGTTCAGCGATGAAGAGCGGAGACATAAAATGATTTTTGACAAAACAGGGCTTCTGTTTGACGTGATCTTTCCCATCGCAGGTGTCTGCATTCTACTCATCCATGTCGGATATTAAGGCTCAACTGGTCGATGTCATGGGATGTTTGTTTTTCTACTGCTTATAGTCTCGGACAGCGCTCTCAAATGATCAAGTTCCCATGTCTAATGGAATGAAGCTTCAATGAAAAAAAAAAGTCACTAATCATGTTGGGTAATGCAAATGGTTTGTACTATCGCGCACCATTTCCACGACATTGCCGCAATTTGAGTGCACATGTCTCGTACTTTCACATTTTATCTGATAAGGTCATGGTGAATCACCCTCAATATACGAGAACATTAAATTTTGTTTGTTTTTTTGCCCCCTTTTCTTTACAGCTGCGTGGATTGCTTTCAATAGCGCACGGCCACCCCTGTCGCCCGCCCAAGAATACTGGACAGCACTGCGTGAAAATAAGGTCGGAAAATCATAAACCAGCAAGCAGAGGAGACAAGATTTGATAGCGGTGCAGGACATTTCCCAATCCAGCGAAAAGCCACTGTCTTTTTCGATGCCCTACAAAAATGTTCAGTGCAATGAGACGTATAATTTTGAATATTTGCGATGGAGTGCTGCCGGTATATCGGAGAAACCACAATGTAGTTAGTGAGCCCTGTGCTGTGCAGCTCAACAATACACAGGTAATTACACTCGTCGCACACACCGGCCGAGGATGCAAGTAGCGCCTCCCCACACGCAGTGCCCGTTGATGAGGTACTATTTTTCCTCAACAAGTCGTCAAATGAGAAGAGTATTGTATTAAGAAGTTTAAGCGTTACATTTTGTAGATAAAGTACATCTAATAATAGAGTCTATTGGTGTCAACACCATCAAATGAATTGAATTGTAGGCTGCTGCCATTGAATTGCAGTGATATCAGTCTTGCATCTCTTGTTTGACCTGGACATGGGATCCGTTAGCAAAACCTTTGCAAGAGCCATTCTCGATGTGAGACTTGAACCAGTCAGAATTACTATCAAAGTACTGAAAGCATCCCGCACAACGCCCTCCTTGAAATCCTCTCTCGCTTGATTTGGTACGAGGTGGATAAATGAAGTGCAAAGCTTTCAAGTGGGTTTTGTAAGTATCCTTGCGAGAGAATCCACCTGTCAAATGACATTTTGTTCCTGATTTTCCAGTTCCACAGTACTCAGAGTCCTGCTCCCGGTAAAAAGGGCAAACAAAAGCTTTGGCATTGTTGTGCTTCCTAAGGTGACGGGTCAAGTATGATTTGACCTTGAAAGCAGCATCACATTCACTGCATTTATATCTAGCCTTATCCTTTTCATCTTCTTCAATTTTCACGGTGTTGACTTGAGGCACAAGCGGCAATGCTGAATTAAGTGAGCGGAAAAACATGCCGGGGGTTGAAACCTCTCCTGGTTGAGACATATCTAATTCAGTCGTAGACTCCCCTTTCATTTTTTTTTGGTCTTGATATTCCGAGGGGTCTCTCGTATAGACTATACTCTCGGGGAGAGACTCTAAGTCAGTGACTGAAGCTTCTAGTTTTCTTTTCCTAGAGTTTACGGACTTGACATTTTCATCGGCGTACACCGCTGATTGTCTTGAGAAAAACATCTCATCCAATGGAGAGTTTGATGACTCGATTGAAGAGCCATCGTTCAGCCCGTCTTGAAAGGAGTCATGCTTAAAGTCAGTGAAGTGTGTGTCTAATTGAACACCACGAGACATGATGTCAAAGTAACTGTGATGTGATCCTGCAAAGTCATTTTTCAATTCGGGATACACATTGTTGGTGGGCTGTAAGAGAGGTAATTCGGTATGTAAAATGTTGTGCTGAGAGTGTCTGGAAAGATTCCTCGCCCCTTGAGATTGAATGGAAGAAAACAGGTTTGGAGAATAATCATCAATCTCGAACTGGGAAGATTGGTATGACAGGCTCAAATCAGATAATCCGGGTTTGTCAAATGCAGGGAAGTGTACAGAATTAATTGAATTTTTTCCATTGCCAAATTGCATTTGATCAAAATAAAATTGTTGAGGGTTAGTTGGAACAAAGCTATCAAATATCTCAATTTGGCCATTTTCGCCGTTGAGAGAAAGTTCCAAGTCATCTGCAGCACACGCAATGGCCAATCCTTTGATGGAGTTGGATAAATCCGATACATTTAACCGGTCGATTTTCGGGAAGAGGTTCTTGGCCTTCGTAGACATGACATCAATCGCAGGAAGATATCTTTGGAAGAAAAATCTGATTGTGGAACTAAACATAATCAGGTTTTTGTTCATAAGCAAGTTTTGATCTTGAGCAAAGAGCCCAATTTTTGTGATTGGGATTGACAGCATCTTGTCATCAAATTGTTTTGGTTTGTGGTTCAAAAGCTATAGAAGGTCAAGGGGTCAAATTCGAAACAGCTGAAACAATATGGAAATGATACTCTTAGGTAGCCATAGGCTATAATGGTCTTTGGTTTATACCTTTTTGAGAAAGTCGATACGGCAGACCAACCAGTGTAAAGACACGTCAAAAGAAATCGATACAAAGAATACAAAAAAGTTGAAACTAAAGGAGTTTAAAGCGGAAATCGATCGGGGGATCACTGAAAGTTTTTATCGGAATTGGATGTACGAGCGGTGCATGAGCGCCTGTATGTCGTAATTGACAGTTAAAAATCTGCGTCTGACTCTTGACGGAGCTAGGAGCATTGCATGTCTTTTCTTCTATTCCGATACTTACTTGGTGCCCCTCGTATGGTAAAATCACATTTACATTGAATTGATTCCGGTTTTCTGGTGTGTCCGAATATACCATTTTTATGGAACTTGATTTCACATTCCCGGGCGGTGCCATATTTTCGAGATAAGAATATATCCTATCGGCACATGACGACTTCAGGTGCAGTTGCTGCATGTATATAAAACGGGGCTTTCGGCTCGCGACAACAAAACTTGGAGCCACGCGGAGATAGCTTTTTTGAAAAACGCCGTATTGTTGCAGGAATGATGCGCAAAAACGGAAATTCCCAGCCGAGTGACTGCGCTGTGCGAAAATTGTGAGCAGTAAGAGCAGGCGACAAGCGACCCATGTTTCATAGTTCCGTTTCAAATTGTCCTAAGACATTTTTTCCTGAGAAAACCTATCATTTTATGTAGTTTCTTGTCTGAAAAGTGAAAACGATAAACCTGTAGAAATATATCACACCGAAAGATCAGCAGTGTTTGCCTATTGCATAGGAAAATGATGAGAACGAGGCTGCTTCGCGACAAATCCAACCAAGGCTTATGCATATATGTAAAATGGTGAGTAAGTCCAAATAGAGAGTATCAATGTATTTCGCTAAAATGTTGCATGTAATCATTTAAATGTATATATATATATATATATTTTTTTTGGATATTTAAAATGATGCGTCATCATTCCCTCGGTACCACTCGTAAATGAGATGAAACCGAAAGGCATCTTACATTAGAGAACTTCATACGCATTTCCATATAAAATCTGTTCGTTCTTCAAAAAAAAGCCTATCAAACAAGAGAATTGATTTGACTGTTAAAGCCAATAATCAGGAGAGATAAATTGCTTTCGAAGAAAAAGGTTTGATTTATTTAGGACTATCCCAATAACTTTTTAATTAAATTAATCTCCTGGCCGAAATTTGTATTGGTAAGCATGATATAGCATTAAGCTGAGAATTGCCTCAAGATGATTATCGGCATTGAGAAGCTTTTCCGAAAATCGAGAGTCTTCAAGGGTAACAAACTTTGTCTTGCCAAAGCACTGTCAATCCTCGTTTGTTCAATTTTAGGGGAAACTAGAAATCACAACTTTAAGGGTAGACTGCATGGCGTTGCAGCACACTTTACCTATGCTTTTGAGAAGAACCTACACATGAGGTACTGCAAAGTTCAGCTTTGACTGCCAGCAAATGCAAAGTTTCACCGGTAGCTATCGAGGTGTGGTTTGGCCCTAGATTCGACAAGGAATCGGACATAAAAGCAGATAATTCATAACGCAAACCAGGCCAGTAGTATGTATCTGCGGATTTTCCATGACAGGTATCAAGAATGCTTGAAAAAGCCCTTTAAAGAAACAACGGATTCCTACAAAGTGAAACAAGCATGAGACAAGCCGGGAACGTCTCTTGGAATTTTTGCTGTCTCCATAATGCACAGGGGGCTAGAACTTTATTCGTCAAAGGAAATATCCTTGCTATTTTTCTATTCGAAATAGTACCATTATTGAATAATCTTGTAGATTTTTACATATATTTGAATCAAAGAAAATATTTCAAATCTTGTTATGAGCCAAGTGCTATTAACAGCGTGTGATTTGTTATGAGATAAATATTCTTGGTGAAAAGCGTCAACACCAACGTGCAGTGTATGGAACTCAGCGCTGACCATGTACTTTACATCACCCGGAAAAAATCTATTAAATATATATGCCGACATTGCGCAAGTTTTTACAAACTCAGGAAGTCAAGGTACCACCTACAATTCTAATACTGAGTGTATTGCATTCCAACACAACCTTTCCGGTCTGACCTCGTGCATGGTAGCGCTTGACAGAGTCACGTGATCAGCCATCCATGTTAACACGCATATTAAACTACCCAGCGTCCCAGAAACACGGAGGAACTGCCACACCCTAATAACCAGTTTTCGAACATCAGGACACCTGAAGTATTGTTTCAATCCGGTTGATTCACAGAAAAGAAGTCCCAGGAATACATAAGTCGGCTTAAAGAAAACTGAGACCCCCTTTTTTTTGCGAAGAAAAACCAATCAGTGTCGTTAAAACATTGAAAAAGTGATTCCAGAAACATCACAACAAGCTCTGATCAATTTATTTACAAAAAGGTCTCGAAAGCCAAAAAATGACTGAGAAGTATCAACTGGACAACCCTAATGCCCACTACTTGGCGAACTTGTCTAACTTGAATTTAACAAATCATAACATTCAGTTGGGTCGCTTACCTACTTTGGGTGAGATACTTTCTAACAAAACAAAGTCACCAATCAGCTTGTACAACTTTTATTTATACATGAAGAATGTCGAAAATAATGCCGATTACTTGGATTTTTGGTTTGACCTCATTAACCATCTTAACTTATGCAAGCACTACGTGCAAGGCTTGCGGGAATCTCTTGTCCGCCAATCTTTCCACAGCAATGGTTTAGGCAGCAATAATCCTTTCAACTCAACATCATTTCCGAATAGAGACTCATTTCCTTTATCAAATAAAAGCAAGTATAAATCGCTCTCGCTGTCTGTGCTTTTGGAACTCATTCTAAACGACCATATCCTAGAAGATAATGACTCCAACAGACTCTCACAATTTCTTCGAGGTGACATTAACTTAGACACCGTCGACCCAAAGCTCAAAGAATTAATTGAAGCGTACAATGGAGAAGACACCATGGCTCATCCTTCACCAACAATGGACAGAGCTTCATTTTACGCATCATCAGAGAGACTCGTCTCTTCTCATTCTCAGCTTTTAGAGGATCCGCATGTGTCACCACACTTATCTGCGATACATCATGGCGATTTTCAACCGCCTGACATGCTATCTCAAAGCAATCGACCTCGAAAGCCACAACGCCATTCTTCACTCAATCCTTCTTTATTGGAAAAACTAATTAAAGAGGCACCTGTGTCTAGTCTGTTCATCTCTAGGCAAAACCTCAAAGAGTCATCCCATAACCTTTTGCTAAAATATTTTGTGGAGGACTCTGAGAAGTCTTTGGACATATCGCCCCGACTCAATGATCAAATTGTCAAGGCCATCAAAGTTGATGGAAGGGATGATCCCAGCGTGTTTGATGGGGTTAAGATGTATGTCTTTGGGCGCCTTGAGAACGAGCATCTTCCCAATTTTTTAAACTTCATCGCCATCAAAAACATCAACCGATCAGTCAACGCCAGAGTGATCATTGGATTCATAATGTCGTTCATATCTTTCTGGATAGGCTTCAGCTTAATTTTCTTGAATGAGAAAAAAAGATACAGGTGTGTTGTGATATTTACCTTCTTTTGTGCTTTCTACGGGCTTATGACTTCCATCTACAGAATCGATCCGCTCTTGGCATTTAGTGCAAGGAGCGAGTCGTACATACCCTCACACACATTCATAAAGATTGATGACGTATTTATTTACAAACTTCTCATGAAGCGTGCCGCATGGGTTTTATTTCTTGTGTTGTTGCTCACTGCCGCCTTCAGTGTTTTATTTTGTCTCGTTCCGGGAAAGCACCTTTGATAGGTCTTGCTTACAACGTTTGTGTCCTATTTTAGTCTCGAAACAATTCTACATGAACTGGTGCCGAGTTCGGTATAGTCAAAAAAAGAAAAAAAACAAGTAGCGTCAAACGATTTATTAATGGAATCACCACAATGTAGTAAAGTACAGAGTAAGCTATGTAACGAGATAGATTTAAGCGTCGTTCAAGAAAGCTTGTCTCTTCTCCTCAACTCTCTGCTGTCTTCTCTCTCTGGCAGCTCTGTTCTTAGTTCTTCTGGCCTCGGCCTCCTCCTTCAAAGACTTCTCACGAGCAGCCTCAGCCTTGGCTTGGATGATGTGCTCAACCAAGGCTCTCTTGTGCTTGAAAGTGTTACCCTTGGCAGACAAGTACAAGCTGTGGTACAAAGACTTGTCAATCTTGCCAGCGTCTCTGTACTTAGCCAACAATCTTCTCAAGACTCTCAATCTTCTCATCCAGACAACCTGAGAAGGCATACGGGCGTCCTTGGTACCCTTTCTCTTACCGTAACCCATGTGTCTACCGTTTCTCTTGGACTCGGCGTAAGCTCTGGCTCTGGATCTAGAGTGGGTGGTGTCTTGCTTCTTCACAATGGTACCGTTGCTGACCAACTTTCTGATGGCAGCACGAGAGTTAGCACCGGCCAATTCGGTGGTCTCATTTGGGTCCAACCAAATTTTTCTCTTACCGACGCCGACGACGCTAGCGGCGAGTCTCTTTTGAGTTCTAAGATTAGCCCTGAAACGTAGTTAGTACTGGGGTTCAATCGCATCGAAAAATTTTATAGTGCGCACATGTGAGAGCAAGGACCACCAACTTCAAGGGGTGTATGGGGAATGCTGGTTCCCTATAACGCAAAGGTAAAATCCATCAGCACGGGGTATCTATCAAAAACTAGGCTTGATGTGTAAAACCAACGTTTGCATTATTGCATTACATTCGGTGGCACTTTTTGGTCGACATGATTACATACATTTTGCTCTGATATACAAGAAGAGAGAAGAAGGAAAATTTTCATCTCTTATGAGAAATGTGCGCATACTGGCTGGCGCGGCTGTCTGCAGGTATTCTGACGAACACTCCAAGTGATCACAAGGACGGTACTAGTTTTGGTGTACCGGTGTCTAAAAGTGCGAGTTTGCATTGAAATATCTCAGGGGAACAGCCCTTTCTGATAGCACGTGATCATTATACAGTGGCAATGAATGTCAATACATGCCACATATCAGAAGTTTTCATAATTCTGCGATCAAATCCTTGCAGGGGTATTTGTTGGAAGATGCTTCTCTGTATTCAAGTAGCTATGGTAAGAATACAATCGCGGCATTCAAATACAAATGAAGCCCAGAACCCCGCTTGACTGGAATCAATCGCTCTCGCAGCTGGAATGCAGTTGTTGCACAAAGAATATAAATATATATCTTGACGTATGACAATATATAGCCCGAGAGAGACGTAGGCATGTGACCTACTTTGGTACATGATCCTACCATGTCTTAAAATTTTCACGAACAACTCTTCCCAAGAAATTCTTTTCAAATAAAATATGCCCGTGTGCTAGTCCCTCAAGTGACTGGGCACGAGACCCGATAGATACAAAACATTATTTTGAAAATTACTCCTAAGCCCGTACACAAGCCTTCCAATTACATGAAATGGCTTTGAAAGAAATCCTTACGATACAGTGTTTCTTGTTATTGCTCTCCGATAGCCCCTATCTAGGACTGCCCATAATGCGGGGCAGAAGATGGACATTGTCCAAGGCGCGCGCGATGAGATGAAGGAAAAAACACAGGTACTAGTAGTTTCTCAACAAAGATGGCCAAATCATTAAGATCCAAGCCCAAGTTGCGGGCAAAAAGTGTCAAGAGAAAGGGTGAATTCACCAAGTTCGTCGATGACAGAAACGCACGCTTGGCCGAGAAAACAAGATTGCACTTGCAGAAGCAAAATGAGGAGAAAATGGCCGAGGAGATGCCAGTTGATGGAGCATCTGAAGACACTACCAATAAGGCGCCCAGTACTTCCAGCAAGAGCATTTCTGCAAAGAAGAAGTTGAAGGTGAAAAAGCACAGAAATAAAAAGCTTAAGTTTTAAACACTTAGCCGGTGGCTGTCTCTTTCGAATCCCAAGCTCAGGTATGTCTCGTCGCTTCCAGAAGCAGAGACTGAATAGATACTCCTGACATGGTGGTTTGAGCAAATCTCCAACACAATCAGCATCTTCTTTCAGTTCCATCATCCCGATCTTTCGCCACAGAGCATAGTTAATATCCAATAAAAGGCATTTCAAGGAAGCTATTTGCGCAGCTTGTAGTTACTCTGAAATATGACGCTTCATGAAAGCACAGCGATGGCCCACCATAAATAGCCTGACGGTAGTACATGTAGGAACAATAACCTTTTTTTTTGGGGTGTATGAACACCGCTTCACATCGGTCAAATGATCCTTCGCCTTGGCGATTATTGCACCTGCGTGCAGATGCTGACTCTGTCCGCGATCATGATAGCGATAAATTAAGTACATTTTCTCGCGTTCTGTTTGCTCTTCTACACATCCATATATTCAAGCACAGAAACCTTAGAATGGACTGCAAAACTATTGGTGTTCTTGGCGGCGGCCAGCTCGGCCGTATGTTGGTTGAAGCCGCACATAGACTCAACATCAAGACTATCATTTTGGACCAAGCGGGTTCTCCAGCCAAGCAAATCAATGCCTTGGATGAGCACGTGGATGGTTCGTTCACCGACTTGGACTCGATCACTAAACTCGCTAAGAAGTGTGACGTGTTGACTGTCGAGATAGAGCACGTAGACGTCGAGGCCTTAAAGGCGGTGTCGTCCTCTTTGAATATCCCGATTTACCCTCTCCCAGAAACCATTCTTTTGATTCAGGACAAATACTTGCAAAAGCTCCATTTGCAAAAACATGATGTAGCTGTTGTGGAGTCATATAAAGTGGAATTGAACACTGTCGAGGCCTTGGAAAAAATCGGCTCTGTTCTCGACTTTCCCTTTATGTTGAAGGCAAGAACTTTGGCTTATGATGGCAGAGGTAACTTCGTTGTGAGAAACCAGGAGTCCATTCCCAAGGCCTTGGAATTTTTGCAAAATAGGCCTCTTTACGCAGAAAAATGGTGTCCTTTCACCAAAGAGTTGGCCGTTATGGTGGTGAGAACACTCGATGGCGAAGTTTTTGCTTACCCTACAGTGGAAACCGTCCACCAAGACAACATTTGCCATTTAGTTTATGCCCCTGCCAGAATTTCAGATACTTTACAGAAAAAGGCCTCTCTTTTGGCTCAGAATGCGGTGAAGTCCTTCCCCGGGTGCGGTATTTTCGGTGTCGAGATGTTTTTGTTACCCAACCATGAGCTTTTGATCAATGAAATTGCCCCTCGACCACACAACTCAGGCCATTACACAATTGATGCATGCGTCACCACGCAGTTCGAAGCACACGTGCGTGCGGTGGCTGGTTTGCCGATGCCAAAGAACTTTTCTAAGTTGTCCACCACTAATACCAGCGCAATTATGTTGAATGTTTTGGGTGACGAGTCCACAAAGGATGCAGAATTAGCTATTTGCCGTCGTGCTCTTGAGACTCCAAACGCTTCAGTATACTTGTATGGCAAGGAAAGTAAGCCGAAGAGGAAAATGGGCCACATTAACGTCATCGGCTCGTCCATGGCGGAAGCTGAGGCAAAACTCATGTACATCATGGGTGATGAACCAAAATTGCCCACAGCAGTCCAAGACATAAAGGAAAAGCCTTTGGTGTCGATCATCATGGGCTCAGACTCAGACTTGCCAGTGATGGCCGTAGGTGCTGACATATTGAAGAAATTTGGTGTCCCGTTCGAGTTGACGATCGTGTCTGCTCACCGCACTCCTCACCGTATGTCAAAATTTGCCATTGAGGCTGCGTCGAGAGGTATCAAAGCTATAATTGCTGGAGCAGGAGGAGCTGCCCATTTGCCAGGAATGGTGGCTGCCATGACCCCGTTGCCAGTCATTGGGGTTCCAGTGAAGGGATCGACTCTTGATGGTGTAGACTCTTTGCATTCTATTGTTCAAATGCCACGGGGAATTCCTGTTGCCACTGTTGCTATCAACAACAGCACAAATGCTGCTCTTTTGGCTATTCGTATTTTGGGGGCCTGTGACTACAAATGGTTAGAGGCCATGTCTCTGTACATGAATAACATGGAGGAAGAGGTTTTGGGCAAGGCTGAAAGACTTGAAGAGGTTGGCTACGAGAAATACTAATACTCATCTGCGGAAGTATGTTGATTTTGGACTTCAAACCTGCTAGCGGTAGAATTTGCGAAGATGATATGATCGCAATGTAAATTACCTGCTTGCCTATGGCAGGGGAATAATGAGAATAATCGATTCTTGGATTTTGAGCTAGATTTCAATTTATGATATTAAATTTTATATGAAATTCTTAGTTATAATAAATTCCCAAATACTGTGGTTCATCTTGAGCGTGATATCTAGTTGATTCCCCATCCATAGCCGAAGTTGCAGGAGGGTTTGGGATGACAGAATTCATGGTATGAAAAGGGTGAGACTGTTCGTACGACCCTAAAGAAAGTGACGCACCAGGGAACGTTTGTTGGGTGAGCGCAGCTGGGTCATGGTATCGTGCTAAGTCATTGGGCAACTGGTAGTTTTGATTGCGCGAGAGATCTTTGAGCGAGGGCGAATTGGAGGTTGGTGTAAACGAAAAGCGGCTAGACGATGAGTCAGGAGGAAGTTGATAAGTGTTGCATGAAAAATGGGATGGCCTTGTTGAATAATTAGAATCGCCAGAAGTCATGGTTGCGTATCCAAGCGTTGGTGGAAGAAATAATCTCGAAGAAGAAGATACTGCCTCTCTAATGTCCAAGACATTCGAAAATTCCCAGAGCAAAACCGCCCTTATCTTGCTCTTGGGAAGAATGCTTGTTATAGGTATTGAATTGTCGTAAATGACTTGCTTTATGGAGATACCTCTCAAAGCAGTATCAAAAGACGTCGGCAAATCAAAGAGTTGCAAAAAAAAGCATTTCCAGAATTTAACAAGGAAAGGCTGGTCAGTTCTGATTTGAAAGTCTTTTTCATTGACTTTCAACACTTCGTCACCAAAAGAATATACTGTTGTGAAACTGGAAAGACTGTCGCATGACCCAGGTATGTCGATACTGAAATTTGTTTTTAATCCAGCATCGATTGAGTGATTCGATACTAAATGCAGGGGGTTTAACACTTTGACCATGTTGTGAATAATGGAGACATTTGTGTTGGAAAACTCATCAAGACCGGGAAATCTGGATGTAATGTTGGCGTTTTCTTTGAGGCTCAAGAATTTCATAGGCGTTTCTTCCTGCCTCGTCAAAGAAATCGGAGTGCCACTAGCAGATCCAGCTTCGATATAGAAGCTGATGTTTTTCACACTTATAGACAGACAGGGCAGCTTTTTGCGCTTTGGAGGGATTGTGAGTGGTTCAGCCGAACGACGTCGAAGCAGGCCACCAGAACCAGGAAGCTCAGCGTTGCTTGTGGAGTTGAGCCCGAGCGACTTGTTGATGTTAATCTTGGAGAACACGTCCTCAAAACGCTTCATGTTCTTTTCGGCTTCCTCGGCACTGCTGAACTCAGGGCCGTCATTTATTAGCTGTATTAGCTTCCCCTTCAGCTTCATATTCTTTACAACTTGAATATGACTGGACACTTGCTTCCGCGAACGAAACTTACCAGTTTTCGCCGAAATATAATCAGCAATGAGCTCGTTGCGGCCGCAACATTTCCCAGCTATCTTGATCTTAGTTAGCCCACACTTTGGGACTATAGCAAGAGCTTCTTCAAAGGCAGCCTCGACATCGCTTGACCAGATGTCATCTTGCGACCCAGAAACAAATTTATTCAATTTGGGCTCACTGGATCTTCTGTCTTGAAAATCTGATAAGCCATGGGCACAATATGTTTCTGAAAGCTTTTGATCATCAATGCACGGCAGACTGGTGCTTGAAACAGATCCGGTTGGACTATGCCCAGTATCTAGCGAATCGAACAAGAATTGAGAGGATTCACTCACA
Source organism: Metschnikowia zobellii (assembly GCA_939531405.1). NCBI lineage: Eukaryota > Fungi > Ascomycota > Pichiomycetes > Serinales > Metschnikowiaceae > Metschnikowia > Metschnikowia zobellii. Next base: position 548,506 of record OW618029.1, read on the forward strand.
TTAGACGAAAGTGGAGTAGGTTCATGCTCCATGTTTTCATGCACGCGATATAATGTTTTCCCCTGTGGATCAACAGCCACATCAACAATCATTGGATGGCTTCTGGCCCGACTAGGCTTTGTTTTGTAAGTGGACATTCAGAACAAGTGGTATTTGTTCAAAAAGAGAGTAGTGAACGAATAGGTTATGTTCTAGGTGAATTATAATGATTTTGCAGATAATATTTCAATCTGTCGTGACCTCTTCAGCGAGCAAAACTCGGAACGTGGGGGATTAAAATCAAGAATTGGACTCCAATCATGTAAGGGGTAAAGATTGTTTATGTAGCACCCGGAAAGTATGATTTACAGCCAAATGCAACAGTTTGTATCTCCTTGCCAAAGTATCGGAGATAATAATACGTCGTCAAATGACACGATTAAGCTGAAACAAGCTATCAAAAATAGACAATCGAGACCTTTAATAAAGCGGAGCCAGCAAAAGAGGCTATGTAAGTGCAGGTCGATTTCTCGCAATGAGCAGGAAAAAGGGGTGTGTTTTTGTCAATGAGGCAACTCGAAGGGCTAGGTATGAAAAGGGCAAGCGAAGCACGTCAATTCAGAAGAAGGCTCGAAAATCGAATGTTCTTTCGTGCAAGATATCTTATCCTTTTGAGTTGAGCCCTGAAGAGAAGTAGACTCGTTTTTATATGAATGTATGTCTGGGTAGAGGCGCTTAAAATAAACAAGGGACGGGGATGCATAGCTTAAATGTATTCGGGACGGCCAGTACGTGTCCGCCGATTCAAAATGAATCGGGAAGATGACGGCCATGCAACTTCTAGAAATTAAAGTTTTTGACGCATAAATTGCCCGATAAAGGGGCACAAAAAGAGCAATCCTGGATGACGCCCCAGCGGTACCTGCGCAAGTTCTGTATATTATAAGTGCACAACACGCATGAATCTCGCGAGATGTACGCAAGAAAGCTAAATAAGGATGAGCCAATGAAATGTAGTGAGGCTGAACCGTGTAGGGGTGCTTGGACAAAGGCTTGAGACTATATGCTGGAATTTTCAATGATATTATGCAATTCCGAATAGACCATAAAGGTATACGCTGGAGATTCCTTGTGTGCATGTGTATTAGCATAGGCTATCGGTAATTTTTTTCAAAACGTTTTGCAGAACACAGCCACTTTTATCGAAATCTCACATCTTACTCTGAAGGCTGTGTTCTTCTTGTCGAGCGAGCAAGACCAGTTTGTATGCTTAAAACCAAACACGCAATATCCATACTCCTGAAATAGACGACTCTGGCTTATCTCCGGTATATCTAAGTATCTGCTACGATTTTTTTATCTCATAGTTTGCCGGACTTGTGATGGCCATCCCAAAAAGGCACATTGACGCTACTCGCAATGTAGTGTGTATCTTTATGCAGTATGTATACGAAGAATAACCAATGGCTTGCGGATGCAGGCTTTTCTGGCCCGGCAAAACTTTACAAAGTTATACACGAGGCTTCGCATAGCAATCCGAGTCCTCTATGGAGGACAGGGCTCAGCGTTAGCACATCGGTAAAGTCAGTGATGTTTTTTGAGTGCATAAACAAACTCATGATGTGGCTTTTTTATCGAGCAGGGAGGGCTGAAATCAAAATACCTTGCAATTTGGTTCTCGGAATAACTATTTGCGCTCGAAGCCAAGAAGAGCTTGACGCGTAAAGCCGTGTTGCGTGCCTGATCATTTGCGCGAAAGTTCAATATTTCGTCTATCGGCGAGTTACTGTTAGGATCCATCTTAAAATTTTCATTTTGATACTAATTTCCTCAACACCTCTCGATTGGAAAATTGCGTGAAAGGATCGTCTTCAATTTCACTCAAATTTTCAGCATCAAGTATGGCTTTTGGGTCGTATTGTTTGAGTGAAAATTTCATGCCGTCTATATCTGAGAACGGAATTGACTCGGAAGCGCTGTTTTCCACACTCGACACTTCCTGCAATCCTGTCTCGTTCCAGTACCGCACAGCCTTGGCAACGCTCACCGGCGTGTAAGTATATCTCCGCTCATCAAAAAATTGCTTAATTTCTCGGTCTACATCAGATGCAGTCCATATCATACCCTCAGAAACTTTGAACATGATTTGTTCAAAATCTGGAACCTCCAGACCATTAACTTCCTGTTTTGTTTCTTGATGCCTTTGAAGAATATGGCTCATTTTCAGAAGTACTTGTAGGGCCATTGTCTTAAAAGCGAAATATGCAGTGTCTGCCATCCTGAACAACATGTCATCCCGTGAAGAGATCAACTTTTGTCTCTCCACAACCATTGAATTTAAGTGGATCAACTTCTGCAAGTCTGTGTCTAGACTATAACCAAATTCTAGTTTTTCCGGCATTTGGGTACCCTCCTCTTTGTCCCCCACCTGGTTATGGTCGGCATTTTCAGGTATCAACAGACTTTCGAGGTGTACGGGCTCAGATGTGGCAATAACCTGTTCCGACGCACGGATTCTGACCAAGGGGGCCCCTTTTTTAGCTTCTCTCTTCAAGCACCAGTATCTGCATAAAGCGGCACTCACGGCAGTGATATCACCCTCTCTATCCTTATTTTTATCCATGTTGGGTATTAAGCCTCGTAGTACCCTATCCGGCCCATTCATACCAACCTTCAAGGACTTCATGGTAGCAACAAGCACATCTACGAATAGCTGGGGCGCAATAGGCGTGCCGTTTTCTGTCTTCCACTTAAAGCGGTTGATTCTGTTAGCTAGTCTCCGCTCGGATGCTAATCTATCATTTCTTCGACTCAAGGAGTGTGCGTCTTTGTAAAACAGCCTTGTTCTGAGGATACCGGTAAGGGCAATTTCCTTATCAATGTGGGGAGGCGAATGTCGGTCGCAGAATGACTTTAGTGTGTCGTTAGATGCGATAGCACCCAGTACGCCCTTATCCATTGCCATATAGAGGCCAGCTCTTTTGGCACAAGTCACATGGTAAGCCTGAGTGCATTTCCTGTTTACACACTGGATACACGCGCCGGTTTTCTGCTTGCAAATGTAACACACCAACGTCCACCTGCTTCGTGGAATAGAAGCAACACCCTCGATAGGTTCTAGGTACACAGGGTTGGCGAAATATACCTCGCGGATCCACAAGGCACATACGACGTGGCTCCACATGCCATTGTCTAGTTGCTTGAAGGCTCCAGTTTTACTTGGACAAAATGTGCAGGATACCGAGGACCCCCGATTGACCATGCACCGGCGGCAGAACCACAGGCCCTCTGGAATAAACGCCACACCATAGCATTCCTGGTGCACGGCGACGTTGCACCCGTCACAATAGACGATGGAGTTTGTGTTGTCACATTCCAGGTCGTTGCAGACTGCACATCTCTGTTCCGAAAGAGAGTCCACGCCGCCAGTCCCATCGTCGCTGCCGTACTTTTCGAAATTGGCGTCCATCTTGAGATCGTCTCTGCCGTCGTGCCCAGGCCCCACCAGCGCGATCATGCGCATTTCTAGCTTGTGCCACTCGGATTCAAGGACGCTCACGGCGATCTCGAAAACCTCGGGGCTGAGCTTGATTGCCCCTTGCTGCAGATTGAGCCAGTCTAGGTATAGAATATCCTGCTCGTCCATGTCGTACATCAGGAGTAGTTGCGACGGGACGGCCGGGGCGAACCTTGCGTAGCAGGCACTGTTCTTTCGGCTCGGCCGCGTGCTTGTTCTGTATCCGTATGCTGCTATGCTTCTGCTGATTTTTCCAGGGCTCGACACACGGCCTGCGTCTTTTGATATGCCACTGAAGTTTTTCAACACCGTGTTTAGCGTGCACAGCTTGGGCGGGCCGCCACCCGAAGTCTTGGTGCTGTTTTCATGCACTGGATGCAGCGGGCCAAGGTCCGTTGAGGCGACGATAAACGCGTCGAGCAGAGCCGTCTCATCAAGACCGGTGTAAAAGTCGGTGAAATCACGCTCCTCTCTGGGTCGCAAGTCCATGATCCCGCAAGATGTACTCTGACACGGGCACACGTTGTAATGGGTGCGCGAAGATGTTGTGAGAGCGTGCACGCGCCAATGTGACGACACGCTTGGGGGTGGGGCGCGACCATCTCAAATCCGGCACACGGCATGCATACCCCCCCCCCCCCCGCGACCTCGCATCAATGGTTTTGGTGGTGACCTGCGTATATCCATTGCGATTGCCTTTTTCTCAGTGGGCGGGAGCAATAAGCAGCGGGAAGCGGATATGCGTAGAGAACATTTGGATATTTGGGACCCTCAACTGGGAGACCAGTAAAGTAAAGGTATTAATAAGGATAAGAATAAAAGATAATAATAACAATAAAAGATTAAAGATCAAAGGTTAATGCTTAATGCTTAATGCTTAATGATTAATGATTAATGATCAAAGATGAACTGGCAAGATGCATGTGCTGCTAGGGGCGACATTTCGCGGCTTGGGGCGCGAGGGAGTCCAGTCTCACCTCACTGCGTATTTCACCTCTCGAGTTAATTAAGCAATAAACAACCATGGGCGATATTCGGGCAACGCCCACGAAAGCCGGGCTCCCTCCCCACTTGCTTATCCAGCAAAACTGGTTGCAGTACATGCGCGGCTCGACGTGGCGCTGAAACATTTCGGATAACCACAATAGAAAATGGCGTCTCTTCTCTGCGGCCGGCAGCTTCTCTTTCCCCACTTCCGTTCTCATCCCAGCGAAGCAAGAGGCCTTGCATCCACGCCAGACTATGTGCCGTACCAAACCAACAGAATTGCCCACCAACAAAAACGGCAAAAAGCTACTACAACCAATTGCGACGTCGAATAAACACAACCCTCTGGCTTTTCTATTCCGCGAAACACACACACCCGATACCATGGGCAACAGCGCGTCCTCCACCAGAAAGTCCGCCGCCGTGCACCGGCACGGGGCCCCGTTCCGCAAGTCTCACCAGTCGCAGAGCAACCACCACAACTTGGAGGAGGAGTTCAGCGACTTGATCTTGCACGAGGTCAAGCGGCAGAAACAGGAAAGGGCCGATTACAGCAGCCCTTCTCCGGAAACGCCGGTGCTGGCCCACACGCACGGCGACTGCAGCGACATACTGCGCAACCGGTTCACCAACGACTTGATTGAGGACGAGTACAACGAGCTAAGCCACCAGATTTTGGAAAACGAGGAGCTTCTGCGCAACATCTTGCCCGTGGCAGGGTCCGACGACGACAACGCCATGCAAGTCGACGAATACGATGCTGCGGGCAGCATCTCGTCCTTGGAAAACGAGGAGATCTCGAAGGTTGACTTCACCCAGCTCTCGCTGCCGGCATCGGCACGCCAGCAGGGCGTCCCAACTGTGGACTCGCCTGGCAACGGGCATCGTAGCAACTCCTTCGTCGGCAGGTCCAAGGAGATGATGGGCGGCTTGGTGCCCGTACGCTTTAAGTGGGTCAACCAGTCGCGCGAGGCCGTCACGAAGGTGTCAATCATTGGATCGTTTTCCAAGTGGCGCGACGTGATCAAGCTCAAGCAGTCGCCTGGCAACCCGAATGAGTATCAGACCATAATTAAGTTGCCTCTAGGCGTGCACAAGTTGCTCTATGTGGTGAACAACGAGTACCGCGTGCTGGAGTGGTTGCCCACAGCCACCGACCAGGAGGGCGTTTTCTTCAACTGGTTTGAAGTTTTGGACCCGCAACACCTCTTCAACAACATAAGCAACCAAGCAAAGGGCAGCTCCACAGACGAGGTCAACATTGTGCAGACAGCAGGTGAGCACAACGCAACGCAAATCCAGAAAAAATCCAACAGTTTCCTTATTAAAATGTCGATGAAAGAGAAGGAAGCACAGCACGAGCATGTGGAACACTCGGAGCCGCGAGAGCGCCATGACTACACGTACATGTCCTCGGAGGAGTCCTTGCAGGCGCCCTCCCACGAGCCCTCGTATCTGTCGCTTCTCGACAACCCGGAACTCAATAAAGAAGATGTCACCTACTCCTCAGAAATCCCGGAGATGCTAGTGGACTACAGCTATTTCAAGAACAAGTCGCCGGACTACGAGCTCCCAGAACCTCCACATCTTCCAGCGCACTTGAACAACGTGTTGCTTAACAAAATGTCGGGGCAAGGCCAGCCGCTGCAACCGGCGCAATCGCTCACCATTCCACAAATGGGTAGCGACCCATCTTTTGGGAAACGGCCCGCGTTGCGCCGCGCAGACAGCTCGTACTACGCATCTAACCAGCAAGCGTACCACCGGTCAATTCCTAATCACGTGATTCTCAATCATTTGATGACCACCTCCATTCGAAACGATGTCCTCACCGTGGCATGTATCACAAGATACTCTGGAAAGTTCGTCACTCAGATAATGCATTCTCCTGCAGATACTGGTGCAGAGATTTAGGGCGCTTATATCAAATCTGCTGGGTTGCCACGGTCGCGGGGTGCGTCTCAGAAGTGTATCGCTCGAGATTCGCGGGTGCTCCAGTGAGACCATGTACTCTGCACAATCTAACACAAGCACCCCTCTGGATAAGTACATAATACAAACACAATTCTTTATTCAAAACGCCAACTTCCCAGACCCCTTTCAAAAAAATTCGTATTTATATTGAGCAGGCCATCAACCTTCACCATGTCGTGGCACGTATTGAAAGACGCAATTAGCAGGGCCGGTGCCCTGGTTCTCAAAATGCTGTCCGGAGACACCTCGGACCTTGCATATGATTACGAGGAAAAACGCTACAATGCTATGGAAGAAGTCACTACGCGGCTTGAAAAAGAACTCCGACACTATATTGAGTCGTTGCGAAACCTTGCAAGTGCTCAGGAGTCTATGACCCTGGTGATATCAGGGTTTTATGGAACGGACGAAACCACCTTTGCACACATGTACTATCTTGCGATGAAGGAAATCTCTGAAACATGTATTGATGAACTCGAAGAGCCATTTATGAAAACAGTTCTCAATCCTGTCGAGCGATTCAACTCCTACTACGTGAATGTCAATGAAGCAATAAAAAAGCGAGCAAAGAAGAAGGAAGCATACGATTCTTTGAGGACGAAACTCAAAAAGATGGAAGCGGCCCCAACAGATGATCCATCACATGAGCTAAAGCTCATCGATTTAAATAAGGATATCGAAAAAGCGCACCTATCCTATGCATATTACAATGACCAACTCAAAGCAGAGCTTCCGACGCTTGTGGACATGAGAATCCCATACTTAAACCCGCTGTTCGAGGCGTTTGTAAAGATTCAGCTACGGTTTTTCAATGAAAATTTTGAGAAGATAAATGAAGTTGAGCTGAAAGTTGATACACAAGCTCGCCAAGACTACGTCAATGGGGCCCTCGAGACAAAAATGGACAATATTCTTGACAAGATTAAGGAGTTGAACATAGCAATGTGAAGCGGAATGATGACTCTGGCATGGCTTTCTGCTCCTAATGATCGGTGTATCATTCGAGAGATTCAATCATTGCAAAGGATTTTCGATACCCATGTTGGTCTATTTTCCTGGGTACACGCTCATGAACTCAGTGTTTCTAAAACAAATATCTGACGTGATTATGCATTTGTTTCTTCATCCAAAATATCTCGACAGCCTATTCCCCCGCAAGTTCTTGATTTACCAAATTGTCTCGACCTAAATAGGAAAGGGCCAGAGTCGCCAATCATAATATTTAAAATAACATGCACATTCTTTTAAGGGGCATAGCCCACATGCAAGTGATATTTTGTAATATATATTGCAGATTCTTACTTTTTTTTCTTAGCATACAGTACAGGCGGAAGTTGAGAACTATCCTTTCAACCCACATCCCCAAAATAGACTTATCTCGTTGGAAAGTGATTCGAGTGCGAAATGGCGAGACCATTGCGAGATTCGCTAAGCTCCCGCTGGACAGCTCAGCGGACCCCTTGTTCTCATAAATTAATATGAGAACGCTCAACTTTCCCTGAATAGATGGCTGTCATGGCTGAATTACGTAATCTAAATATTGAAAGCATTATTTCAGCTTGACACGATAAATAAGGCGTGCAAATGATGGTTCTGTATATAGTCTCACTGGATCAAATCCAATCCAATGGATCGCGAATGCCACACCTATTTTCGCCAGCGCTCACCCTAATAAGACGGTGTGATAAGCCCGTTCTCTTGGGAAAATCTTCACCTCGGAATACCCCACAAAATGCTCCGCAAACGCCTCTCCCGATGGACTTCAAAAATTGACGGAGGCCAACAGCCGTTTTGCGCGTTTCCGGAGAGCTTTTGGCAATACTATATCGAGTCTCTTGGGAAAGACCTGGGTACTGGGTATAGCAAAACCACGGCACCAAACCTTTCTAAATACCACGCTCACTCTGCTGCAGTGTTGCAGGTTAAAGCATTTTTCACCCCAGACCAGCCGCAACCTTCAACAAGTCAGATCATCGCTTCTCTCAAGTCGCCATTTCTGCAGGGAGACGTCATCAAGGCGTTCCATTTATTGCGATACTTTCAGCTCAGCGATCATGGTTTTTTCATCACCAATGACGGCTTCGACCGTCTGGGGTCACAGATAGAGCTCCAAGGTGCTGAAAATTGGCAGCACGTAATGTGTTACATGGACGCATTGCTCTTTTCTATGTTTGCTAACCTTGAAAGCTTCGAGCCCATTCTATTTTTGCTGAATCAGCACCCTAATTCCTTGGTCACTCAGCTCCTGGGTCTTCTTCGCGTGTACGTAAATCTCATGCGTCTGGGAAATTTGATTACCACCGACATAACGCAGAAAATCTGCGAGTGTCTAAGCAACCTAGGATTCACAGATGCTCTCAGTCACCGCCAACAAGACTGTGCCCCTCTTTTCGAGTTCCTCACTGAAACATTAGCCATGCCTCTCTTGACATTTCGTGTGGAAATTCAGCATTCAGGCAAGCTGGACAATGATGACACTAAATACTCAAAAGAGCGCATTTTGTTTGTATCGATTCCTGGAGAAGAGCATGAGTCTGAGGAACCCATCTTGTTGGAAGAATGCCTCGAGCACTACTTCAACAATTCGATCTCGGTCAAGCGGGAGTTGCAGCGAAGAGCTACTCTTGAAGAGCAGAAACTCTCACCAAAGCCAAGCGCCACAGAATCAGCCTCCATCGTGGACGTGGATTCAAGAAAAAATTCTGAGCCTCTAGTGGAACTGCTGTCGAAAGCACTGAATTTGGCCAATGGCTACAGCAATTCATTTGTATCTCCCACTCAAAATAGGGTTCAAGTACGTACTCGCTCGTCAACACTTTCGATATGGTCCATCTCTAGTGTCGAGTCCAAGCCACGTGAGGTGATGCTTCCTGCCTGGATGCTTCTACGTCTCATGCCTTTTTATACAGATGATAATGAACTCAATCATGCCAATGAAAGCATTGCTCGAAACACGCACGAGTTTGCAAACCGCCGGCCGGTTTTGCCGATATGCTTGAAACGGTACTCATTTTCTTCTTGCGACAATTCGGCCAACAGAATGGGACGAAAAATTGTCATCCCACCAGTCATTGACTTGCCGCTGTTTTTGGCGGACGATGCAAATGATTCGACGATCAATGGTTCAAGTTTTAAGTTGATCTTAGAAAGTGTAGTGTGCCATAGAGGTACTCGCGTTCAATCGGGTCATTTCGTTTCCGCCGTCAGAAAGAATGCACAAGTCGAAAACGAGACTCTTGATCAGTCTCTTGAAGCATCATGGTATCTATACGATGATATGAGCCTGACCAAAGTTGTCACGAAATCGTTCAAAGAGATCTTTGAATGTGAATGGCCGTATTTGCTATTTTATCGTTTGGTTCCTAGCAGTACGTCACTGAATCGAATGAGGCTGGTTTCCACTAACAGCATGAGTTCGAGTCCTTTATTTGCGCCAAAGGGCCACCAGCCGAAGTATTGGACAGATGATACTCTCACGCCAATCATTTCCATATCGGAGGAAAATCGGACACATTCTCAAAAACCCTCGGATTTGACCATCGGTGATAAGATTTCGAATATACGAAAACCCTCGATTTCAAAGTCATGTGATTCATCCCTGGACTTTCCGAGTGCAAGTATCCCCATCCCCGACGTTCTTCCGACTGATCCAAATTTTGTTGATATTCGCAAGCGATACTTGTGGTATGTGACAGATAAGGATAAGAATTATTACAAAGAGAGCGCGTCACTTTCTAAAACTGGAAGTCGAAATATGAGCATAAGCGTCACTCCTCAATACAGGCGCAATAGTCAGTGGAGTGAGACATCCGACATAAGCGGACTTTCGCTCAGTGGAGATCTCTCGGTGATTTCTAAACTTAAACCAGACGTGGCCGTATGTCAACCTAAGATTGATGAAAACATCTCTATAGCGGTAGAGGAGGTTGACACGAAGAGTAATATGGAGCTATCAGCTGATCTGGACCCCGATAATCTGCCAGCAAGAAAAGAAAAAGAAGACAAAAGCAAAGAGCGTAATTCTCAAGAAAAGATTCAAGAGTTCAAAGGCAAAGAACAAAAAAAAAGAATCAAGGAACACATCTTAAAAGAAAAGGCAAAAGAAAACAGAAATCATTTGCATAGAATATTTACACATGACAAAGACAGACCTCTTTCTTTGGCAAGGTCACATGTTAAAAAGAGACATGCTGAGTACAAGAAGGAAAAGTGCACCATTACTTAACTTATTAACATTTCTTACTACTCGATAAACAAACTTTTGCGAAAGCGACAAGAAGAATTGTCTCGTACGATCTCAATTGCATACATAAATGTCGCCTTTTCGTCCACCAGCTGCAATTACGCTCAGCTCAGTAGGATGTGCTGCCAAGCAAGTAATCGCACCATCAACTAGCTTGAATTTACCCATGACATTTCCCTTTTTCCATGACCATACATTGACAAGACCCTTCGCATCTCCACTCATAATGTATGACCCATTGTTCGTGAACACAATTTCAATCCCGTAGCCAGCAACTCTGTGTCCTCTGAATATTTTTTTTTTGACAAAACGATACTTTCCATTCCCGTGAATGACGTAAATTGAATCATCCATAGATTGGAGGGCTATGAGGTTTTCTGAAGGATGAGCTGCAGCGCATGGAATAGCGTGTTGAGTCGGATCGGCGATAATTTTGATCGGAATGTTGATATGCCATTTCCAAAGCCTCACAGTGCGATCATCAGAGGTCGACATGAATACCTCATCTGATACAGCAGTCAAGGATAGAATAGCCCCCAAATGGTGATTATAAGTTTGAACGGGACCATGTGGTGAATCAAGGTCGTAGTGCTCGATTTTCCGATTGGCCAACCCCACAACAATCTCGCATTCGCTCTTAGAATTGAAAATTGCACAATTGGGCGTAGCCGCGAGTCTCAATTGTTTAAGTATTGCACCAGTTGCTGTATCCCAAAGCACAACCGTATTGTCGTATGAACAACTCAAGAACCGATCACCACTCGCATTAAAAATGACGTCTTTCACCGCAAGGCTATGCCCAAAGTAACCTCTGACTTTGCAGGCGGTCTCATTCTCTAAACTCCACAAGAATATATTTCCATCATATCCGCATGATAATAGAAGATGACCCAGCTTAGGAAAGAATCGAAGACGAGTGACGCCTTTTGCATGACCAGACAACGTGAATGTCAACTTTTTAGGAAATGCCGCCTTTGTTTCTCTTAAGAGTTTCTTCCTTGGCACCATGAAATCAAAATCTGTGTAGAGTTCAGTTTTGGAAGGTGCTTCTGTTTCATTCTCTGATTCGTTCTTTTTCTCTTCACCTGCTTGTTGCAATTGCTCAGTCGCCGGCTCTTTGTCACTGACCTCAGCATAATCATGGCAACTTTCATTAGAGCTACTGGACCCGCCCCAAGTCCCAACAAAGTCAAGTTGTTCGGGATCAGATTTATGTTTCTTGCTTCTAGATCTTTTCGTCCCGCTACGTCGTTTCGTGGCGAATCTTGGAATTGCTATGGCTTTCCGGAAAGCTCCGCCAAATGAGTCCTGTATGACCGATGTTGGGACGAAAGCGGGTCGCAGATCCGCCTCATTATCAACCTTCGATGGTAATATACTCTCGCTACCATCTGATTCACTCAAGCTTTCCTTGTCTGATGCATATCCCTCGAGATTCATGGATAACTCCTCACAAAACTGCGTTGTGTAGATGTCCTGGTCCAGGCATAGAGAGCGATGATTCGCGCGCGATGGGCTCAGCTTCAAGCAAAAATTGAATACGCGGTTGCAAGAGATTCGTTTAATCAAGCACAGCACCAATATAAATAAATTGGAGATGAGCAAAAGGCAAGTCGAAGAAGATTCTGATATTGATGTCAGCTCCACAGATGAATCAGATGTGGAGCTTGGCGCCACTGAGGAAGACATGGAGGAAGTGATCAACGTGGACTTTGACTACTTTGACTTGAACCCTGAGGTCGACTTCCATGCTACAAAAACATTTCTCCGTCAGCTTTTCGGTGACGATGCTCTTCAATTTGACATTTCTGGCTTGGCGGACTTACTTTTGACCAAGAATGCTGTGGGAACTACTATCAAAACCGACGGGCAAGAGGGAGACCCATTTGCTTTGCTTAGTGTCATAGATATCACAACCCATGCTGTAAAACCCAGTGTCAAGGCGGTGACTGACTACATTCTACAAAAGACTAAAGCCAATACCGAATTCAACATGGTATTAAAGAAGCTCTTGAACCCTGGTAAAAGCACAAGGGACCTGGGTAAGCAACTAAAGGTCGGTTTGGTGGTCAGCGAGAGAATGATCAACATGCCAGTGGAAGTTGTGCCACCAATGTACAAAATGTTGTTTGACGAAATGGAAAAAGCCGAAGATGCGCATGAGAAGTACGAGTTCGATTACTTCCTCGTGGTCTCAAAGATCTATAAATTGGTTCACGCAAACATTGCAACTGAGGAAGAGACCAAAACAAAGAAGAAGAAAAAGACATCGCCTGAGGACGCGCTAGCCGAAGAATTTGACTATTTCCACTATGAAGATGTGGTTTTGGAGAAAAACGCCAAGTATTACGGGCACTACGAATACACTGAAAAGCATCAAGAGACGGACTCACGCAGAGTTTTCACGGAATACGGGATAGACCCCAGATTAAGTGTTCTTCTCTTAAGCAAAGATGGGTTGAAAAAATCTGTTCCGGAAATGGAAGAGAAATTCCCACCTTTCTAGCTAGCATTGATATCATGAAGCCATTCGTGCGACTATATTTACACCAGGTAAAAAATAGTAGATTTATCGAAAATAGTGTAATCTGAATCTAAAGTGGTCGATAAAGCGACCCAAAGAACTGCTCGCACTTCTTGAGGCTATAATTCTCTCAAACTTACAAAATATAAGGATGTCGGTTTTATTTCATTCATTTATGATTAAACGTATTCGGCAAAATCTTTCGCACAAAATAAAAAAGAATAAAACTGTAGCCGGGCCATTGCACATGCTCCGTCTCACAGTAGTTGCAGACCCATAAATTTGTAAACTGAACTAAATACGTAACATGACAGGTTAGTTTCGTCACGAAAGAGACTAAAAAACACCTTCAACCCCATTACTCAATATAATTTTATGCTCTTACGATAATCAAGGTGCTCAATGAGTATCGACGCGGCCTGAGTTCTCAGCGCCCTTGCAGGCTTGCACACAGGTTGAAAAGAAAATTTTAACACCTAAATTCCTTCAGCGATTATAGGCAACCATCTTTCACCAGCTACTGACATGCCGCCACCACCACACAGAAACCAGGCGTTCCGCCCGGAGAACGTATTGAAGCGTGCCGAGGACCTTATCGGGGTCGACGAGAAAGAAGCGGCTCTCGAGACCTTGTATGATCTCATTACTTCGAGAAGAACCCGCCATTTGCCAGTTGTGGACTTGGAACCCATTGGCTTATTACTCATTGAGTTGGCAGTTGACTTAAGAAAGGGAAAGGTTGCTAAGGACGCCTTGCACCAGTATAAGAAAAATGTGCAGGCTTCCGAAAACGGCTTGGAGTCTGTTCAGGTTATCGTGCGTAAGTTCATTCTGTTGGCGGAGAAAAAGTTGGACGAAGCACAGTCGAAGGCCGACACCAAGATTGACCAAGACGAGGAGGAGGACTTCGAGGCGGCGCAGACCCCAGAGAGTATTTTGCTTTCCACGGTGTCGAACACCGACTCAACAGACAGAACAGAGAGAGAGTTGGTGACGCCATGGTTGAGGTTCTTGTGGGAGGCCTTGAGAGCCGTTTTGGACATCTTGAGGAACAACTCCAAGTTGGAGGTCACGTACTCTGCCATCGTCAACCAGGCATTTCAATTTTGCGTGAAATTCAACAGGAAGGCCGAGTTTAGAAGATTGTGCGAGCTCTTGAGAGTTCACATGCAATCGGTTACCACGCCGGCCGCCGCCAAGCCTGCAGTGCCTACTCTCAACGCTGTTGACTTGTCTGACTCTGAGACTGTACAGCGTTACTTGGAGCAGCGGTTTACCCAGTTGAACATTTCCGTCAAATTAGAATTGTGGCAAGAGTCATTCCGGTCTGTGGATGATGTGCACACTTTGATCACCGCGTCTAAGAAAGCACCCAAGCCCGTCATGATGGCCAACTACTACGAGAATTTGGCCAGAATCTTCGCAGTTTCGGAAAATACCTTGTTTCACGCTGCTGCATGGAACAAGTTTTTCACTTTGTTTTCTCAGTCACCCAACGCCACCGATGACGAGTTGAGACATTATGCTTCCGTACTTGTGTTGTCCACTTTGGCTGTGCCTACCAAGTCTTTGAACATCAACGAGACTGTGGTAGACGACCAAAAGGCCAAGAACTCCAAGTTGACCTCTTTGTTGAACTTGAATCAGGTGCCAACTAGAGAGAGCTTAGTAGCATCCATCAATGCGAAGTCAATTTTGAAGTTTGTGCACCCTGCTGTTAAGAACTTGTTTGAAACTTTGAGCGACGTTGAGTTCCATCCCTTGACCGCCAAGGAAAAAATTGCTCAGGTCTTTGAAGAAATTAAAGATGACAAAGCTTTCAGCAAGTACATACCCACATTGACAGAGGTTGTATTGATCAGATCTTTCCAACAAGTCTCCCAAATCTACGAGGCTGTCAAATTGGACTTCTTGGTTTCTTTGGGACAGATCGGGGCCACTGAGTTCACATTATCTCCTTTGGAAGTCGAAGATTTGATTGTCAGCGCTGTTAAAAAGGGCCACTTGTCGATGACTATTGACCATGAAACTCTGGTTGTTACTTTCAAGTCCAACCCATTCGAGGACTCCTTTATCGACTCCTTATCTTCTAAATTGCAAGCCTCTCCTGCTGAAATAGTCAGAACTCAATTGTCGAAGTTGGCTTCTACTTTGTCGGCTTCCTATAAGGTTATTGACACACAGGCCGAAGCTCGCCAGAAGCAAAGACGCGATTTAGCTTTCCACAACGCCCTAGAGGGATTCTTGAACGAGCAGAGGGAGCTTTCCGATCGTGTAAAAATTTTGGAAGAGCGTAAGAAGATTGCCGAGAAGCTCAAACGCGAACAAGAGGAACAAGCTGCCAAGGAAAAACAGGAGAAGTGGGCCGCAGAGCAGAGGGCTGAAGCTGAGAGATTGGTGAAGGAGCAAGAAAGGAAGGATCACGAGAGATTGGAGAGAGAAAAGAAGGCCATCAAGGATCAAGACAAACGGAAGATTGCTGAGGAAATCAATGCCAAGGGCATCATCAAGATTGACTTAAACGATTTGGAGAATGTGGACATCGAGAAGTTGAAGGTGATGCAAATTGAGCAGTTGCACAAAGATAGAAAGATTTTGGACGCGAGATTGAAGGTTGTTTTCAAGAAGGCTGACCACATGGAGAGAGCCCAGAGAAAGTATGAATTAAGTCTCTTGGAAAAGGATGCAGAGGCTCAAAAGGAAAGGGATGTTCAAACGTACGAGAGCTTGAAAGCATCTAAGATCGAGAAGGCAAAGAAGGAGTTTAAGAATGCTACTTCTTTGAAGGAACGTTTGTCCCGAGTCCTTCCCGATTATGAGTCTTACAAGAAGATCATCGATGAGCAGAATTCTGCCAGAGTTGCCCAGTTGAAGGCTCGTGCCAGGGAAGATTTAGAGAAAGCTAAGGCTGCTCGTATTGAACAGGTCAAGCATCAGCGTATGGAGGAATTGAGAGCCCAACGCGAGAGGGAAAGACTTGCTGCTGAAGAAGAGGCTCGTGCGAAAGCGAAGGCGGACGAATTAGCCAGATTCAAAGAGGAATTGAGACAACAGAAAGAAAAGGACGCCGAGCTCGCAAAGAAGAGAGCCGAAATGCAAGCTCAAATGGCAGACAGAGGAGCTGGTGCGACAAGAAGCTCTCCAGTCCCACCGTTTAACTCGATTCCATCGAGATCAGCTGCTCCATCTGAATCAGTACCTTCAAATGAGCCATCTAGACCATTGACCTTTGCTGAAAAAATGAAGTTGAAGAGAGAAGGAAAGCTTCCATAGTTGCACGGTGTTTTCTTTGCAAACATATATAATCAAAACAGTTGCAATGAGAATTGAACATGACGTATTCATTTTATTAAACGTAGTTCCCTCACATATGCACACCCCGCATCTTGGCGATCAGACTCGAAATAGCAATTGGGAGAATTTTCCTCACTCCCTTTGCAACAATATGATAACTGTCATTGGCTCACTCAATTATGACTTAGTAACCTTTACCGACAGAGTCCCAGATGCGGGGGAAACATTCCAGGCCAATTTCTTTGAAAACCACCTCGGCGGAAAAGGCTTAAACGAGGCCCTTGCTTGTGCGAGATTAAGTCTGAGTAGTGGCTCTGATGTTCGAATGGTGGGAAATATCGGCACTGATGCATTTGGTCGAGAGCTCAAACAGACGCTTGTGGATGCGAATGTTGACACCAAATACATCAGAACCATCGAGAATCAATCATCAGGCGTCGCAGTGATTTTGGTGGAGAACACTGGCGAAAACAGAATTTTGATCACTGCAGGAGCAAACGGGGACCTAAAGCCAGCCAACGAAGACTTTGAGCTCTATTTCAAAGACTCAAGTGCTCAAGGTGATTTTGTGATCTTGCAAAATGAATTCCCATATACGATTGAGTCCATCAGTTGGATAAAGACACACAAGTCTGCAATCAACATTGCTTACAACCCTTCTCCATTCAACAGAAACTACATCACGAGAAAGACGCTCGAGAAAATTGACTTTCTTATTGTGAATGAAGGTGAAGCTGTGGAAGTGGCCCAATGCATTTTTAGTGGAAGAGAAATGTCACAATTTCATGATACCATCCAGAAGGATAGGATTCAGGGATTTGGGTCTTTGGCCACTAAACTTCAGAGCATGGTCGATCAGCGCAATGTCAGCACAGTAATAATAACAATGGGAAGCTTAGGCAGTATCTATTCTAGCAACGAAGAGACCTCAAAATTCGTCGAGTCACAGAAAGTTGAGAATGTAGTCGACACAACAGGTGCCGGCGATACATTTTTTGGTGGAGTGATTCTGCAGCTCAGCAACAAAAGAAGCATGGCAGAGGCTGTCAGATTTGCTACGACAGCCAGCGCATTAGCCATTCAAAAGAAGGGCGCCGCTGAGGGAATTCCACACTTCGCTGATGTGAAAGAGATTATTTAAGATTAGGACATATAGTGTTCATACAAGCAGAAGCGAGGTATGCTGAATTTACATAAAGTTACGCCTTGGGATATAAAATTGGCTAGTCGTATCAGTTTCTCTTGCGAAGGGAGCCTGGAGCAGGGGAGTCCGACTTGCCGGTAGCATGTACGTATGCATTCACTTGAGCAGCAACACCTCCCGAAACAGCCTTCACCTCTTTGGCCTTCTTCGAAGCCTTTCTCTTGTACACATGAATGTAAAAGGCGATAAACAAAACAAGGTAAGAAGACAAAATACCACATCCAGAGAAGGCCGCGAGCATGGTACCGGCACAATCACCACAGTACGGGAAAATGTTCAAGTGCGCAAGGTAGACGTGCACAAGCTTTTGGTAAGTAGCAAAGTAGACAAAGCCCAAGTCTAAGACAAACTGAATAATTTGAAGACGTGTTACCCACTCTTTCCACCAGACTCTGATACCTCTGGCAGCTAAGAAATAGTACCAGTACATGACAACATGAACCAACAAATTCAAGGTAATGGGAACCCATGAGATAGGCGTCAATCCTATCAACTGCGTGTAGCACAATAAGGCCGTGGCACCATGGTGGTACGTGTGCAAGAAAGTCAACTTTTTCTGCTTTACGACCAAAAAGAGCGTGTCAATGAACTCGCAGAACTTCGTCAAGTAGTTAAGGTAGTACAAAGTGACCAATCTTTGAGTCCAGGCATCGCCATTGCAGATTGCATAGAAGAGACTGTGGTTATAAATCATGGGGATAAGCTCTTCACACATCAACACGAGCAAAGTGAGCGACAAAGTTGTGAGAAACAAGTTATGAATCTGGAACAAACCGTTCAAAACAAAAGGCTTGATTTTGAACCTCTTAAAAATGTAGTCGCCGCCGAAAATCACCGTATAGTACACGATAATAGCACCGGCAACAACAGGGAACGATGAAAACAATGTTTGGTGGGGCACGAACTCAAATTCCGAGGGCACAAAGCGGCCACCGGAAGCTTTAGTGACAGCAGCGTCAAACAAAGGCCACAACTCAATCAAAAATGGTGTCTCCACAGAATACATAGTGTTGTGATACGTGTGATTAGAAAGGAGAAGAACGTGGTACCGACACCATGGAAAAAATAAATACCTTTCGCGCGTCCGAGCGTCCAGTGCAGGTGGCTCACCCATTCGATGGCTTGAGGCAAGTTTCCCGCTGAGCATGCTCCGGATCTAGAGAACAGCCAGCTGAATTCAGAGGAGAACCCAAAACAAACAGGACACAACTAGTTTATAGACGGAATCTAGGTCCTATTAAACTTCCTGGGTCAATGATACAAAGCAGGCCTCTTCAGAAGGACTAGTCAGAGACTGAGAAATCACATGACCCACCGCAGCTGGCTCGCCTTATCATCGCGTTTTAGAGACGTCGCGGGCGCGTCCTTGACATCTCCTCCCCAGAGGAAAAAAATCATCCAAACTGGCATGAGGTGCATTTAGGATCTCGTTCGCGGCTATAAAATTTGCAGGCAAGAATTGGCGAACCAGATGAAAATCAATCTGAAATATTGCTAGCAAGTAAGTTATGAGTCTGACAACGGAGCTGTCTGTCCCAATGAGACGGTCATTTTGTAGGTGTTTGGTTTGGAGAACGTTGAAGCGACTACCCTGGGATATGCATTGACACCATATACAGGACGCATCGGCCAATCTTTTCGTCAAATTTAGGATGACTACTGAGTCAGAACTACCTTGTTTCAGCCAATCTTTGCATTGATTACATCATCACAGGAGGAAAGATGTTGTATGCGCTTATTAGTATTCTTTCATCAGCGAAGGGGTGAATACTTGTATTTGTACTTTACCGCTCAGGATACTAATGGGTGGCTGCAGAAATTTAATATATCTAAAGAGTCATCTCAATTGGTTGAATCATTACCCGAAGGACCGAATGACTCGCGGGAATTTTGTGTTTTCTTTTCTTCATTATTTGTTCCGCGATCAAACAGCGCACAACAGTATTGGTAAAGTAACATTTTACATTCCGGCAAAACTTACATAAAAAGAAAACAAACAAACAAACAAACAAGTAATTTTCAGTGACGAAAGCTATATATGAACACATCACGATTGGGAGTTGCAAGACCTTCAAAAGAACAACAGAAAAGCGTCACACCAGGGCAGCTAGCGAGTCGACTGAATGGTATCGAGTCTCATCGTTTTCAAAAATGCAGGGGTCTGAAGAACGTTCAGTGATTTAGCGTGTCAAGCCCATTATTTTTTGCGCATAGGCTGTTCTTTTAAAGAGTTGGCTTGCGTGTTCCGCCCTCAAAGAGACCAAGGGCAGATCGTATTATTATCAAGTAATTTTCATGTCCCAATGATTCATGCACTCGTTGCGCGATTCCTGCTGCATGTCTCTTGACACGCGAAACGCAAATGGTTCTGAGTTTTCCCCACGCCTCCTCAAGAATGAGTCTATTACCCCTAACTGCATCCTTAATTCCTTTTCTCGAGCCATATCTTCCTACTCTGAAAAATAACAAACCCTTTATCACTTTGACATGGGCTCAGTCGCTTGACTCTAGGATCGCCAGCCAGCCTGGCGTTCAGACCAAAATCTCACATCTAGAAACAAAGACCATGACACACTACCTTCGAGCACATCACGATGCAATTCTTGTTGGCGTCGGCACTGTATTGGCCGATGATCCAAAGCTCAATTGTAGATATGGTGATCTGTCGAGAATTCGACCTGTTGTGGTGGACCCCTCGGGAAAATGGGACTATGGAACATCAACTCTTTGCAAATTACGAGCAGAAGGCCAGGGCTTGGCCCCCATAATTTTCGTAGACGAAGGTGCAAACATCACACCAGAAAATGAAAACCTACTTCAATCTCAAGACGGAGCCTTTTGCAGGCTTCCCTTGGACTCAAACAAGAAAGCCGCGAATTGGAAACTTATGTTTGATACATTGCACAAGATGGGCATCAAATCGGTAATGGTAGAAGGAGGAGCTGTTGTGATTAACGACTTGCTTCAAACCACAGCAGTGGACGCTATCATTGTCACGATAGGCCCGGTATTTTTGGGCAGGAATGGGGTGGCAGTAAGTCCCGAGTGGAGCAGAGAACTTGTTGGTGTTGACTGGTGGAAGGGCCAGACGGACAGTGTCGTGGCAGGCCGCCTCCGTTCTATCCCAGTTGTGGAGCACGCATAGCGAAATGATTGCTAAGCAAAATTTTCCCGTTGACTGATTTATTCTTTTTCTGTTATCTGCTATATTACAAAGAGTCCTTTTTACAAGCAGATTCTGTACGATGCATAACGACCCGACGTCTCAGACCTTCTGATGATCTTCACCACATCTCCTCTCTTCAACCCTAAGTACCGAGCCACTGGGTCTTCCCTCTGGATTCTTGGCAATTGCGACTCCTTCAATCTATATCTTTCCAACAATTCCTTTTTTTCTGGCTTTGACAAGCGAATGTGCTTGGGAACTAACTCGTGATGCGTGATGTTGACAATCAAGTCGCTCTCCTGGAACACCTCGATTGTAGCGGGTGAAACGGTGGGAATTAATTTGTTGGCACTGGGTGTTATGGAGTTTTGATAAATAAAGATACCCGTACTAAAGTTCTTTTCACTGATGTGGATACAGAAGTTTCTCATTGTCTTGATACCCACAGATGCCTCTTCACAGAACTCGACCCACAAAGATCCCATTTCGGGGAATTTCTCGGCAGCCTCGGCCGTGGGTTGTGCTTGAAAACACATCAACTTTCTTTGTGCGTCGCCCATGGGGCAAATCTTGGCACGGAACTCCTCCAATGACATATTAATTTCTTCATCCGTGATGAAATATCCCTTGTCCCTGACCATTTCTTTGACGGTCTTAAAGGTTCTCCACAAACGGGAGGTAGCTCTCTCTATATCTTCCATTTTACTTGTCCTTGCTTTTGTTCGATGATGCACACTAGATTCCATGAAATCCGCTCATCTCAAAACTTTATTGTGCATCGCACGCCATACTGAGCGTGGCTGAAATTCGTTAATCATCAGGTCGCGGGCGTTATCTAGCTACATACTCAATAACATAGCCATAGCTATTCAAATGATAAGATTGAAGGCGAAATATTGTAGGGCCATGCAAAAAAAAAAATCGCAAAAACACATAATAAGTCAATGTAAATTTATAGTCAAAAAGTCCAGTGAATGTGGGGATACTGTCTTTGCCTTATGACAGAATGATTTGGGTATAATTAATCAAACTTGCGACGGTAATATAGTTCAATTTCAGTCCCAGACTTCCAAATTGTAGTCTTGATTGTTTGTAAAGTCATTCTTGGATCGAGCTCTTGCCCCTTACACTCTAACAGCAACCACTCTGTTGCTTGTTTCTTTGCTTTCATCTCAGAGGTTCTCGATTCGAACTTCTCCGTCAAAAGCTGTAGAATTCTCCCCACACGAAGCATGCTATGCGATTGAAATTTGTTTTCTTTTTCTAACAGCGGAAGTTTTTTGATCTTTTTCTGCGATTTAGACCCAATTTTTTGATGCGCCAGAAGTGAGGTATAGTCTGTCTCTAACAAAATTACGGAGATTTTTGGTTGTTCTTTGACCGGGAAGTTGTTGTAAAGGATAGTCCTACCTATCCATTTTGGGATGTTCATCCGCAATTGATGGACGAGCTGATTTTCAACAGTGACATCCGAATATTTGAGCTGCTTCAAATCACCCAAATGAAAACTGCATAGATCTCTAAAATTTCCCAAATTAGTCGAAGTCTCATAAATGATGATGAGAAGATCGTCAGGTAGAAGGCTTCCCGGTATAAGAGGCCTGAAATCTTCCCCAGACCTTTTTGTGTTCGTACAGTCGACATTGTAGAGGTGTAAATACGAATCCACAACCGTGTTTTGTCCGTCAGTGATGTATTTATCCTTGTACGAATGTTCGTCGGACAATAACATTTTGGCAATAGAATCATCTGGGACGGATTTCGGAAGCCGATCAAGAACAAATTGCCCAATGCCTTCCATCATGCTGCTATCGGCAGATCCAGGGACAGCTATCGTGTTTTTTACACGGGGCGACGTGAATCTGGAAAAGAGTTTTTTTCGCTTTGGAATTTCCTCGCTTTCGGTTGAGGACGAGTCGCCTATTGAGGTCTGCGTATCGCTTTTCAGTTTTGACGCAAAGTCTCTCATTTTTTCTCTAAGAGCCATATCAGATTGACGTTCGTATTGGCAGTAATCTTGAAATAGAGATGCAAGAAATATACGACCGATCCAGAAGCAAGTTTCGCTCGACAAGATTGGAGAGTTTTTTGCTTCAGGTTCATGTTTCTTATGAGCATCTTCATCGGCTTTAAGGAAAGGGTAATCTTTCACAAGCTCATCATAATAAATTCCAACATTGCCAATATATGTTTCTGAGAGAGAAACTAAGAGCTTTCCGGATTTGATGTAGATTTCGCACCAATTTGAAAGTACTTCGTTTGATTGATTTTGTTGGAAAATTAGTTCCATTTCCTTGGACCGCAACTTCAATTCATCTTCTGAGAGGCGCCTATCGCCATTTTCGAAGGGAATATACCTGACGATCTTACAAATAAACACATCCCATATCTTGATATCACCATTCACATAAAGTGATATTAGATGCCGTTTGTCATTGAACATTTTTTTTGAACTAATCGATTTTGGGGTGATATGAAATTCTTGAAATGGTTTTTTGTTGAACGGTATAGTGAGAATCTGGTCCGATGGGACGGGGTTTAGAAGCATTTCGAGAGGCGTATCATCGACAAACAGTTGACGTTTGAACTCGACAGTGTTGTCGAGAGTTTCATCCTTGAAGGCATTAACATACTCCGGTGATGGCCCTCCAGCGACACTAAGGAACATTGATGTATACTGTGTCTGAGAGTCGAGGTCATTGTCTTCTTGTTTCAATGGCAGAAATGCATGAGAGACACCAGAGATGGATGATGCGATATCAAGGTTAGCGGAATCTGTAGAGAGATGACTGATGATATCGTAAAAGTCAGAATTGAGATCGGACTGATCAGCAACTGATTCGATACCCTGGCTCAGGTCATCATCGCATTTTCCCTCTATGCAATCTGAATGGTCCTGGTAAGCACGTAGATATTGATACTTTGCTAAACTTTTAGTCATTGGGATGTTGTATCGTTTTAGAGAATTGTCACAAGATGCGAAAAGGGAATTCTCGCCTTCAACGCAAAGAGAGAAGATGGGCGACGAGGCCTTCGCAACAAGAGTACAAATACCAATTTGTTCGTCTATGTATGCTTGATCTGAGCATGAAAATGTGGATTCGAAGACTTGCTCGTTCGTGTCAGACTTTGAATGAGTTGAAAGAAAGTTTAAATCTGTTTTAATTATGTTGCCAGCCCTGTCACCCGAGTAAAATTCTTTGAAATCGGTTATGGAGGTGGAACATGGGTCAGAAGAAGCACCTGTGCACAAAGACCAAACGGCATCGTCATGTGCATCGAAAGACTTGTATACGTTGAAAGTGCGTAGATCCCAGAGTTTGATAGTGCTGTCGGAGGACCCACTCAAAATGTATTTGGAGTTCATTAGAAGACATCTGACATTATCCTGATGTCCCACTAGCTTGCGAATAAGATTGGCGTTGGAATCGCTGGATATCCTTTTATCGTACAAATTGATTGTATTGTTGGGGCCTCCAGCAGAAATCAAATGACCATTATCATTTGAAAGGGAGTAAATCGAGCTAGTAAAATTGAGTCCAGTCGAGTTGTTCTGAAAGTTAGAGATAGGAACAAGCCTACTCATGTCCCAAACCACAACTTTTCCATCCAAACCACCACTGATTAGCGAGTTCTGCAGTGGTATGGACGACACCTTTTTCACATAGTCAGTATGAATATTTTGAAACTTCTGCACGTGCCTCTCATCCCCTTCTATGTCAATCAACTTTAAAGATAAATCCGCGCTCGCAGAGACCAAATGGCGGTCATTATTCACTAGCTTTAAGTCATTCACCCAATCAAAATGCACATTGTAGCTTTTGGTCCTGCGCGGATCATATGTTGAAATTGGCAGGATATGATCGAGCGGTGAAGAAGAGAGTGAGGTTTCCAACTTCAAAATAGTCTCTGCTAGATCTGGTGAGTCTTCTTCATAATCGATTGGATAGTCCCCGGGGCTTGGTGATGAAGCTTGCTCCATGGCATCCCAAACCTTGACTGCGCCATCGCGGCCAGCTGTGTACAACTGCTGCCGAGATTTTGATAATTGCATTGCATTTATGGGGAGGATATGATTTTCCTTCTCACTAGTATCCCCTAGCACATAGGAGAGCCCTTTTCGTGGACGTGCCATGCTTTCGTTACGGAGTTGCGCCTTATTGCTAGCAGAACGTATGTCAAGCAGTCCCAGGAGGTGCGGAGGCGGTGCCGGAATTGCCGCAATAGGGGAAACTAGAATCGAGACCCTGCGCGCGGAATTCAGATGGATGGCATGATCCGGGAAGCAATATGGTGGTACTTTTTCAATTTGACATATAAGTCTAAATAATTCCAAGTAAGTGGGGCAATCAATTTTTGTACGAGAACAAACTCCGCCAAGTTAAATTATTACGGTCACATGTTTGACTTTGAAAGAAAGAAAAAAAACGTAATGAACTGGACGTGCATTCAGTGGTGCACAACGACAATCCGATGTGATCAGGTACCCCCTATGCGAAGTGCCTTCGGGAATGATTCAACTAGCTTGACATACATCCCATCGAAAGTAACGTGCAAAAAAAAAAACGAAGCGATATGCCGGAAGCAGCTGCATGACCCAGTCATAGATAGAACCTAGTAGAAGTTTAACGTTTGAGGTTTTTCTCGTAGTCTCTCAATGCACTGGCGAGAACTTCGTTCCTACGTGTGATCATGTAAACATCCGAAGAGTTTATGGTGGACCGTCCAGCATGCGCTGCAAAAAGCTCTAAATCCTCACCAAGTAGAATAATTTGGTTGTAAACCAATTCCACTAGAGAAGCGACAAAAGAAGGGCTTGCCGCAGTTTTGAGTTCGGAGCATTGCTCCTCCACCATTTTAGCCACGCTTAAATAAACAGAGCCTTTGAGCTGGGTTGCCAAATCAGACATGATTGGCGACGGTACAAACTTGCGAATTTCGTCTCGAAATAAAGCTTAATGATGTTCGAGATACAGCCAAGCTATCGGTATGTGTTTTGGGGTTTCACTCGTCGAGTGTACGCAGTATCACTTTGAAGAAGTCAGATTGGTTGTATGCTCAGATGGCATGTAGGAAGTGAAAGAAGCCGCGCTTTTCACTCGAGGCGTTGTTCGTGGGTCTCTGCGAATGCCCCTTTCTGACATGTTTCTCCCAATGTTTCCATGTAAAGGAGAAACGTCAGTTTGGGGAATTTTCCCTCTGTTGAAGATTGGCATTATTGGTCTTGGTCGTTCTTTTTTCTACGCTTGAGAACTTCACTTCTGGGCCGTCTTCATTATGGGCAGTTGTTGATGCAAAGGCAATATACAAAATACTATCCTTTCACTAGCGACAATTGAGGAGATGGGGTAGTATATAATATTTTGATATAAACTACCGTGCAACTTTTTTTTTAATTACAGGGACAAAGCACTTCGATGGATGTTTTTTTTTTTTGCAGAAAACGTTTCAACCAGCCACCCGCGTCGCGCTTCATTAGATTTCCTTTCCGGGAGTAAATGACACGCGTCGAAGGAGATGCCTCATGATCTGGGATTTGGTAATACGCGTTTGACTGGTTCGCTATAAGACCTTGTTCTTCCCCTCTCGCTTTCATCTACTTCGTTCTTTCAAATACGAAAATAATAAAAAAAAACTATCAGTTACTGCGGTCAACATTCAATAACAAAAAACAATTAGTCACACTCTTGTCCAATTTTTAATATCAGATATGCTTTCTCCCACCAAAAGAACCAGCGACCATGAACTCCCATCACCCAAAAGAAAAGCCCTCAAGCCAAGAGTAAACACATATTTGCGCACACCTGAGGCGTCACCCGTGAAGAAATCTGCAATTGATATTGCTTCGAGCATCGCAGGACACGGCAGAAAGCTAAATTTCTTCCAAGAGTCAGTCTATTCTAAAGCAAAAGCTCTCTTTCACAGAGGCGCTCAAAATTCCAATGTGGCCAGCCTTACGGGTAGAGAGCAAGAGGCTTTAGAATTGAATGCGTTTCTCGAAAAATCTCTTCGAAACAAACTTTGCAACAGCATATACATATCAGGGCCTCCAGGAACGGGGAAAACGGCACAGACTACTCTTTCATTGGACTATTTATGTGGTGCATCTAAAGAAGGGGTTCAAAGCATACACGGAACGAAAACTCGTATCCTACATGTTAATTGTATGACTGTAAGCAAGCCCGAAGACATCTTTCACGAATTGTACACTGCACTTGTGGGCCCCACTTCTGGAAGAAAAAAGACTTTTGACGAGCTATACGAAGTCATGACTTCAAATTCCGAGACTGAGGCCCTCGTTGTTGTTCTAGATGAAATGGATTTCCTTATCACTAGAGACCAGCAAGTTCTCTTCCAACTTTTTCATTGTGCTTCTCATTTCAAGACCCCTATACTCAAGACAAAGCTCGTCATTGTTGGTATTTCCAACGCTTTAGACTTAACCGATAAGTTTTTACCCCGTCTTCGAAGCAATGGCTTCAATCCCGAGGCGCTTCAATTTCTACCATACTCTGCGGAGCAGATAAAACAGGTGGTGACCTCGAAGCTACAGCTGCTCAATGAACAGGATAAAGAGAACCTGGGCACAGGTCTACTTCTCATGCACCCCGTTGCCATTCAAATGTGCTGCAAGAAGTGTGCAACGGTAACTGGTGATTTGCGGAAGGCCTTTGATATTTGTTACAAGAGTATTGAGCTCGTGGAGAAACAGGCAAAGGAAAGGGACGACTTCGAATCTTTGACCTTGGAAAATGCGCCTAGAGTCCTTATTTCTCACGTGGCTAAGGTCTGTACTTCCTCTTTTGGAGACTCGTCTCAACAGAGAATCTCCAACTTAAACTTATTACAAAAGGCAGTACTTTGTTGTCTCTTCAATCTGGAAAAGAATGCAAAGACCAGTACCGCGCTAACAGTTAATCAGCTCTATGACTATTACTGCAAACATACATTGGAAGTTGTGGAGCATTTGCTCGGCAAGATAAAGAAAGGCGAGTTCTTGGATATCGTTAGTGCGTTGGAATCTGCGCTGGCAATCACAATGTCTGCCGTAGGATCATCGTTTGGGGCAGTCGACTATGGTAACAGAAAGATCCAACCCAATGTGTCATACGCAGACATGCTCAAGAGCAGCGTAGATGTGGGTATTTTGAGGAAAATTTTATTTGCATAGCTGAAATCAAGTTTCACATATAGTGTATATACATGAAATGAAGTTTCACAAAGATACTACATGTATGTGTGATCCCGTCCATCAAATTGTGATAAAGGTTTTTTTTCCGAGTACCAAAGTCTGAAACCACATTGATATTTGGGAAAAAGCTCCCTACAATTCCAGATCTTATGCAGACGTACAACCCCTAGATGCTGGTCTTTCCAGCGAGTCACGTGATACAAAACTGTGAAAGATGCGTATTCCTCGCGAACACAAATTCTCTAGAGTTTTTATTATCAATCGTGACTTCATCAATTTTTTCTCCTAAACCCGTCCGTTACCCATCGTTTATAAATATAAGAGACAGCCTTCTTTTTGGCTTTTGAGAGAGCAAGTCGACAATATTCTCTTACAGGAGAAAAGAAGCTTTTGTATTCCATTGGGAATTTGGTGACTACAAACCCTTTCAAATGTCCTCGAGTCCTCGTAACTCGGTTCCTACAAATAGGTATGGGAGTGACGGTGACCAAGGAAAACGGAGAAAAAGCTTCTTTCCATCTCTGACCAGACGCGATTTCAAAAGCTCGTCAAATTCACCGCTGGCTTCATCCACTTCAACTGCCATCGGTCTGACCTCTGCTCCAAAGCCTTTTCTACGAGCAGACAACACGGCAAACCTCGAATTTGCCCCCAGACATAGATACCGTGATTCTTTGCCTCCAAGTAATTCCAGCAGCGCACAAAGCTCGCGCCAAAATAGCTATGCAAAGGACCCACGCTATTCCTCTTATGGGCCCAAATTCTCTCACCCATCAAACTTCTATCAAGATAGGTCGAGTGGAGCGTATGGAAGTTTCAGTAGTGCCAAAAGACCAGAGCATGATCAGTCTCCTGCTCATTCAACTGCTCGCGACTCAAGCTCACGAGATATGGTCAATGGCTCTTCCGCACGGCAAGAGAAACAAGGCTTTTCACGAGACTCGTGGAACCGACAAGAAAGGCCAAAGGCAAATGCTAATCTTGGTCTAAAAGCATCCGCACAATCGCGCTTCAACCCCAACAGTATTCCGCTCAGCTCAAGAAGTGGCCTGAACGGATTATCATCTTCTGCATCTGATGATTTTCAGAAAGAACGATACGCGCTGAGTCATGACCCTGCATCTCATAGATGGAAATCGTATACGGCTAACAGGTCTAGTAGAATGGAGCGGAATGATTCATTTGGAAACTCTGGTCCGGCGTTGAGACTTAACACTCCGAAGGAGAGAATACGAAGTTCAGGCTTAACAAATAGCGTGGGATCTTCTAAGCGAAGCGACTCGTACTACTCAAAACGAACATGCCATATTAGTGATCGCTACGAAAGACGAGCTTCTGACGACAACCCAAATGATAAATTTCACGCGACAAGTAGTGTGAGCAGTACTACAGAGTTTACAGGCAAACTGGTGTCTCTGCCAAATGAAAGCTATAGTACAATTGATCGGAGTGAAAATTTGACCTTAGAATCTCGTGATAGCACCCAAGCAAGTCACGAGGAAGATAACGAAGAAGAGGATGACGATGAAGATGATTTTGACGAAGATGAAGATATCATCGAAGAAGATGACGATGTAACCCAAGATATAGAGCTGATGATTCCTTCGCATACTACAGAGTACCAGAAAGGAAATGAAGCCGTCCCCAAAAATGCTGAAATTCTTGATGCAATAATAGCCAAAAATGAGTCGAAAGACAAGAAAGAACCAGGTGACTTGTTGACTGATAGCACAAATTCAGCTATGGAATATCCAGATGGCTGTAATTTCCCACAGACAAAATTAGAGTTCGAATATCATCAGTTGAAGAAAACGCTATCAGAAGAATCAGAGTACCGGAAGAAAGCATCGTCTTTTGAATTAATACCAACAGCTTTTTCAGAGCTACCATTCTTTTCCTACAATATAAGGCGATTCATAGCCTTTCATGAGAAATACTCGCTCATTTTAAAGCAAAATCATAGGGCGTTAAAGAAAAAACAAATTTCTTTGCTGATTCGCTACAGAACTTTAGCGACTAACAGCGAAATTCGTAAGAAATTCATGGAGGAGCAGAAGAATGTAATTCACCCCCCTGATGATGAAGCAAGAAGAGAGCTTGAAGCAATCGATGTTCGTGTTAAAAACCAAGAACCTGAGATTGAGGCTGCCCCTATTGAACCCCCAACCCAAACTGGGCGCCGTGGTCGTCGACATGGTGACTCTGTCACAACAGAAGCCGAGTTTCAGGAAATTTTAAAAAGTTTGAAAAACGAGCAAAATGAGGATCCAGTGGCACGGGCTCGTCAAGTTGCCGCAGACATACCTAATCTCATCATTGATCCAGTGGAGAGACAGATGTTTATGTTTATGGACTCAAATAACTTTGTGCATGATAAATCAAGATGGGAAGATCGTCTCAATACAGATTTTCAGACTAATTTCACTGAATTGGAACACGACTTGTTTTGCGAGGCTTTCTGTCGTTCCCCAAAAAGGTTCGGCGAGATTTCTAGGTCTATGGGAGGCCGTCGCACGTTCGGTGAATGTGTTATGCATTATTATATTACCAAGAAAGCTGTCAACTATAAATTCTTGGTCGCTCAGTACAAAAAGAAGACTTCTAGCAGAAATGCACGACGCAAAAAGAAGTCAAAATCCAAAGCTGTATCGTCAGAGAGGCATCTCGAAGATTCAATCGCAAAGATGCACACAGGCAATAATCAGTTGACAGATCCTGCTGAAGGTCATATTTCGACGAACGACAAAGAATTTGATCAGGTAGTGGAGAAATTGAAACGAAATAGTGAGCATATGGAGCAAGAAGATTCGGAAAATCCAGAAGAGCCAGACAGCAAAAAAACTAAGCGTGAGGCCCATTTGGCGAAAACCCTGGAGAAGGAGCAAGATTTTCTTGACAGTGAGGCAAAAGAGTCACATATCCATATAAATCTGAACCCACTTTCGTCCCGCGCAGACAAACTAGAAACTACAGGAGAAGGTCAAGATTTGCAAGTCACAGTTTCTACTGCTTTGGCTGATACTATAGACGAAACCGCCTTGGCAGATGAAAGAAAAAGTCTCAAACACATTACCAGCTACTGGAGTATCACAGAGGTCGAAGAATTTCCTCAGCTATTGGGCAAATACGGATCAAAATGGTCAACTATTGCCGCAAAGCTTTCATCAAAAAGTAGCACGATGGTTAAGAATTACTACCAGAGAAATGCAGAGAAGCATGGCTGGCTCGATATTGTTTCTGCTGTCGACAAAACCCATAACACAGAGGCCACTCCTGAAGACGACCGCCTTAGCGATGATTGCGAAAATAGTCCCAAACTAGGGAGTAATCCAATAAAAGCAGTCCAGCTGCACGATGGTTATCCTGATAAAAGTCATAGTGCTGGTTCTGCTCGTCGCATAGATGAAACTTCAGAAGAAACGGACAGAATTCAACTTCGACAGGGATCTGGAGACCCTAGTGACTCCTCATATAGAGGGGTTTGGAAAGGAAATGGAGTCGATGAAGACACACACAAACCATCAATAAGGAATCTCCTCAATAATGAGGTAACGCCTCACAAGAAAAATGGATCGTTTTCTCTTGTTTCCGAACGGACGAACAGTCTCTCATCGCTATTAAATGCACCCTCTTCGCCTGCACCTGCGCCTGTAGCAGACACTAGCTCGAGTGTGAGCAGAAGAAACAATAGCATTAATTCGCTACTCGGTTAATTATACATTTAATGATGATATCTCGGCCTTAAGCGTGTCTGACCCTACAGACCATCTATCTCAAACCAGCCTCTCTACTCATACCTATCTATTTAATGTCCGTTATTGTGCAATTGACTAATTCCTCTCGGCACCCTTTTTACTTCTACCATGTATAATACAATAACTTTTCTCTCTCTTCCGAGTGCAATCTTTTTCAATTTTTTTTTGTTAATTTGATTCGCAACCACTGGGCTTAAGTTCCCGATTCTAACAATGTACTCAGGATGCTGAACATCCGTACCGCACAACATATTTGATCCGTGCACGTTTTGAAAAATTTATGGCCAGGAGTTGAGACCAATAAGGCCAAAACAAAACACCACGAAAATGATTTCAAGAAGGGCCATAGGGTCGGTATCTTTCCAATACAGACTTTTTTCTCTGGGGATTTTCAGCCGAAACTCAAGTCCATCGTCGCCACTGCCATCAGTGACGGACTTTAGCGACCGTCCTTCTGTTCCTCAGAATGCAACCAAAGCAAGCAGATTCAGCTATGCACACGATCTTACACGCTTCCGTGACTGGGAGCTTGAAAGATTAAGAGTTGTGCCTACTTCTACTGCATTTTATGGAGGAAATCCCGTCCATGATGACATCATGTACAAGTTGAATGCCGTTATAAAGAAGTATAAGGACTTGCCGACCCGCGCCATCGACGTGAAGGAGTCCAACCTTCTTAAATTCATCACGCTTGCTGAGTACAAGAAGCGTACAAACTGTGGGGCCCGTGTTAAGGTTGGTCATCACAAAGCATTGATTGGAGCTTTGAGTCGTTTGAGAAGCATTCAGCCCGAATTAATGCCCACGGAAGTAAACGATTTGTTAAAAGAATACTCGTCTTCTGGCGGAGATATCAGCAGGGAGGTCGAGCAAAAGACCAATGTTTTGGATGAGTTTGGCAGAGCCAATACTGTAGGCAAGAGAAAGACATCTGTGTCGTCTGTTTCGATGGTCAAAGGTGATGGCCAGGTCATTGTCAATGGACGCTCTTTCACCGAATACTTTTCCAGAGACACTGACCGTTTAAAGATTGCTTTCCCATTTAAAGTGGTTTGCCAGGAGGGTCAGTACAACATCTTTGTCAAGACACATGGTGGAGGTGTTAGCGGCCAAGCCGAGGCAACCATGTACGGCATTGCGAAGGCGCTAGTGATCTTTAATCCATTGCTCAAGCCCAGATTGAGATCTGCAGGTTTGATGACCAGAGATCCCAGAATTGTCGAAAGAAAGAAGCCGGGCAAGGTCAAGGCCAGAAAGTCCCCTACTTGGGTCAAACGTTAATCTTATCCATGTACATATATATAAGCAAATTAGACGAACAAAAAAAGAAAAAAAAAAACACGGCAATCTACTCTTCATACAGCGATCAAGTGATTTGAGGGCGAATGAGAATTTAATTTCATTCAGATAGTGTCAATGACTCCAAGTATCTCAACGCGCTCTCAACCTCTCCTTTTTCGTACTTGGTGACTTTTCCCTGGAAGGAAGCACCTTTACCTCCTCCCTTTATATTTTTAACAATCTTTTTCAATTCCTTTTGGATGTCTTCTGCAAGAGGTCCAGTGACCTTGACCATTCCGCCGTTCCCGGATTTGTAGTCTCCGTTCAAGTACACGACCGTTTGATTGGTGGATAAATTCACCCCTGCATCTTTGTTTGCGTTGACGAGCGTGGTTATCTCCTTTTGTGCCACCGTAAGGTATTCTGGGGAGCTATCTTGTCTGTAAATTGTTGCGACTTTTGTGTCCGTGTCTTGAAAGATCTTGAAGACCTTCGATGCCTCGATGGCAGCCAACTCTTTCAATAGAGCGCTTTCTCTGGACTGGCTCTTTTTATAGTTTTGACTGAGATCTGCAACTTTAGAAACTACTTCGTCAATCTGGCAAGACAATTGCATTCCCAGAACGTCTTTGAGCATCAGATGATAAGCCGCGAGTTGACGAAAAACCCTAGCGCCACAAACGAAGTGAAGTCTTGAATTGCCACCGCGAACATTTGTCTGATGTAAAAAAGAAACTGCCTGGATTTGTCCCGTTGTAGTCAAATGAGTTCCACAGCACGGATTAGAGTCGATATTTCCGATTTGCACAACTCTCACAATACCTTTGGATAAATCGTAGTCTTCTGGAATGTGAGAGGTGTCGATTTCACCACCCATTTGATCAGGTGTGGTAACTTTGATCGGCAAGCTTTGCACAATGAGGTCATTTACTTTTTCGTTGACCTCGTCCACTACGCTCTGCTCGACCTTACGAGGAAGCTCGATGTAGTTGATTGTATCACCCATGGACCAACTCAAAGTTTCAAGATCGTATGTATCGAACACGGCAGAAATCAAGTGCTGTCCAGTATGCTGCTGCATTATATCAAGTCTCCTTTTCCAGTCAACTTCAAGAGAAATTTTAGAGCCCACTTCCACTGGTTTTGGCGTCACATGCACCGCAGTTAATTCTTGACGAAGTACCATATGCACAGGTATTTTTTCGGATCCGGTAGCTATAAGCCCCGTGTCGAAAGGCTGACCACCACCTTCAGGAAATAGGATAGTGTCCTGTAGTTCCAATGCATACAATTCTTCCTCAGTACTTTGTCCCTTATCCACAGTCTTTTTGTTCTGATTTTGCTTATCTCTTGATGTTTTTATTGGCTCGTATTTCTTGCACGAGATCACAGTTGTTTGAAAGGTCTTGAGAAAAGAGTTTCTCTGGCATGCCAAGGCACCAACTATGGTAGAGTTTGCTAAGGTAGTAGTCATGTTTATATAATGAGTGAAGAGAAGAGGAAACTGATGGTTGCACTCAAAATATACGCTCTCCTCAGCGCGCTCGTATTCCGTCTGGCATCTCGCTGGTGTTGTATATTTCCAGCTAATCCCTTACACTTGATCCTTCCGATAGAATGAATCTTCGAGTGGGGATGTTTCACGAAAAGCATATACTGCAATTGACTCAAAATTTTTGATTAAAATCGCCTCCTGTAATAATTTGGGATTTCTTCCCCATCAGATGGAAACGCAATACTTTAACGAAAGCAGAATCGCATAATATCTGTCGCGCTTGAACCCATCAGTTCTCGGGAAGGCCACCAGAACTCAACACCATGACTAACTTCAAGCTTACCAAGAAACTAGCAGATATTATCCAAGAATCGCCTTTAGACCCTTTAGAGAAGAAGATCTGGTTAGAAAGAGACACCATTGACCATGCAACCCTTCGCAGCTTTTATCGCAAGTATAAACCGACGACGTCCATGTTGATGCTTTTGAAAACAACAAAGCTCGTGGTGCTGAACAAAAATGCACGCAATGATACAACTCCCAAGACAGAACTGTTTCTTAAATCAATGGAGCAGTTGGGGCGAAGAGCGAAAGAGGAGGAATACCAGAAACTTGTCAACCCTAGTCCGTCATTGCATACATTGTACGAGGAAAAATACGACGACGAGCCATTCAATACAGCGAGGCAACACAAGGAAACAAAGACTCACATAACCACCATGTTTAATATTTTTCTCAGTGTAGCAAGTGTGGTCTACGCTATTTGGTATTGGACTGAGTCATCGTGGGGCATCAGAGACAGCTACAGAGTATTGCTTTGTTTATTATTCGGTATCCTTATTCTTGTCGCAGAGGTCGTCGTATACATGGGTTATCTAAGGCGAATTGAGGAAGCAAAAGTGAAAGAGCGTAGCAAAAAAGAAGTGAAGAAGGTAATCAGATCCTTCACAGTGAGCTGAGTTATAGCGTAAGTTTCTTACTTCGGGGCTACAGTGGCAAATGGAGGGCTAGTTGGGAGCAGGGAAAAGCTCACATACAGAGGTGCTCGCGAAAATCCCCAAGAAAGAAGCCTGTTGTGCAAAACACTTTGCTCAAAACTCCACTCTAAAATGATGAGATATAGTTCCCAAAATTTAAAATCTGGCCACAACGTTTCCAGAAATACAACCTTGCAGTTGGATGTCGATTGCCACAAGAAAAAGTCACTGAGTCTTGTATGGCCACTTGTTCTGAGAAGTATGTCAAGAGGCTGGCTTGTACTGCCGGTGTAAAAGTTGTCCATGAGCATGCGCTCACAAATTTCTTCCTTCGATATGTCTTTTGCCTGGTGCAATTCAACAGATTTTTTCATTGAGTGTGCTATCTCGTCGCGGGAAGTGTATGCAAAACAAACGTTGAGGTGCCGAGCTACTCTGGAGTTGTTGGACTCATTCTCAAGCTTCTCCAACTCGCTCAAGACACTCTGTTCGATCAAAGCTTTGTTTCCAATGATACGAATTTGGACATTATATTTCTGGATAGTGGCTTTGTTTGAAATTTCTTGAAGACTTTGTCGAAGCAACTCGATAATGTCATCGATCTCTTGCTTTGGACGCTTAAAGTTTTCGATGGAGAAAGCGTAAATCGAAATCTCCATGATACCAATCTCATAGCATGATTCCAATGCCTATATTAGTCAGTAGGTGTGCAGGGCACTGTGTGTCCATGAAAAATGGAATCATGGACGTTTGAGAAGAACATACAGCCTCGAGGGCATCGGCACCTGCTTTGTGTCCTTCCTTGGTGAAGAGACCCTTTTGCTTTGCGTATCTGCGATTGCCATCCATTATGAATCCAACGTGCCTGGGGATACGGCCTGGTTTCAAAATTTCAGCAGCCTGGTGCCGAATAGAAGCATACTCTCTCAAGTATTTGGGGACTGCAAGGAAATTGTCAAGTAGCTCAAACATCATCTTGTGGAACTTGACACAAGATATAGGAAGAGGAATGGGTGCAAATGGCCGCGAAACGAGATACGCAGCCAGGCCCGGGCGGGGTTCGCGGCCCACATAGTCACAATAATCCCCCATCATTCCTTTTGAGACATACATTTTTTGATTTGATTATTCGTGATAAACGGTCATCTCTCTTTTCAGTTGAAGCTGTATTTCTCGAGTCGAGCCGCTGAGGCAAAAAAAAAAGAAAAAAAGCTTGCTGGCTAGGTTTTGTCTGAACTCAAGCGATCCTGACGCTCATCAGAACTTCGGACTGACTGTGTGTTTCCTTGTGCGGGTATAACTGGTAATAGCAACGGTCTTCCATTTCCAAGTTTTTTTTTTGTAGAAAACAATAACAGAGGTGATTATTGATTGAACTTTAGAAGAACATTTTTTCTTTGGTCTGATGTAGAGCGTGTCTTGGTATTCACTTTGGTGCGGGCCTGACAATATGAAATGAAATGTACACAGCAGGTTCTAATTTTGCTCGTGCGACAATCTGTTAAAGACTCAACTGTATGGAACGCGCATTGAAACAAGAGGCCTGCCCGAACGCTTGGTATATATTGTAGACAGTTATAGCATGCGTACATACCAAGGCCAGTATGATAGCTAGGAGCGTTGAAAACATGTCAATTAGTGGACATATCAGTAGGGCCGGCACTTATGGAGGCCAGTCTCGACGTCTTTTAAGGCACAATTCACCAGAACATAGGAATCTTCATTTTTGGTGAGACAAGTGTCCTGTGCAGGAGTTGCCATTTTGGTAATGTAGGAATTGAGTATACTACAAATACAACAAGACGAGGGAATTTGTCTTCTAAAAAAATAAGGTGGTCAGGAACTATAATGCATGCTCTTGTGGGAACGCCTTTTTCTCACTGAATCCATTTCCCAAACGCCTAGAACACGCAATTGGGTTCGTATATTCAGTAGAATCAGAATCAGGACGGGCTGACTGCAGTACGCGCTTCACTACACCTCAGCTGACCGTATCTGGTACAACACAACCCTACACTACCCTGCACCCAGGTCCAAAAACCACATCGAGTCGTGTGAGCAAACACGAATTGCAAGGCATTCTATAGCTGTGAAATTCTCATAATATGTCTGCGTTCCGTAAAAACCCCGATCCCAACCCTCAGGACTCCAGGCACCGCCAGCTGAAGAAAGATGATGCCATCAGGCGCAAAATCGAGCACGAGCTTTCGAAAAAACGCAGCTTGGGTTCTCGGGTCTCTCGCCGAGGAAAGGCTCTCCCAGGCACGGTGATGTACTTGAAGCCGTCCGAGCCCATCATTTGCAAGACCTCGGCAACAGTGCACGAGGCAGCGCAGTTGATGTCTGCTCGAAGAGAAAACTGCATTTTGGTGGTGGATGACCATGGCGAGCTCATTGGAATCTTCACTGCAAAAGACTTGGCGTTTCGAATCGTTGGGTCTGGCCTCAGCGCGACCACTGTCACTATCGACCAGATCATGACGCCGTCGCCGCTCTGTGCAAACTCAAACAGCCCCGCGGCTGAGGCATTGACTCTCATGGTGGAGAAAGGGTTCCGGCACCTTCCTGTCTTGGACGATCAAAACCGCATCGTTGGCGTGCTAGACATCACAAAGTCATATGCGCAACAAATGGAGAAGTTGGAGAAGTTGAGTGTGTCGTCAAAGAAGTTGCACGAGGCACTAGACAACGTACACCTCGAGATCGGAATGGCCGACCAGTCGCCGTATGTGCTCGAGTACTTTGCCAGCTTGAAGTCCAAGATGGACGGGCCCACACTTCTGTCAGTTTTGGATCATACTACAAACCCCGTCTACGCAACTATCAAAACGTCTGTTTACGAGGCCACTTTACTCATGAAGGAGAACCGCACTACGGCAGTTTTGGTCAAGGACACCAATGACGCGGTGGCTGGAATTTTCACGTCAAAAGACGTGGTTCTAAGAGTGATCGCTGCAGGCCTAGATCCCAGGAAATGTTCCCTCGTGCGAGTGATGACGCCACAGCCCGACGTTGCGAGCTACTCTTTTCCCATCCAGTCCGCGTTGCGCCAGATGTTTGATGGCCACTTCTTGAATCTCCCAGTCGTTGACGATGACCAAGAAATAGTTGGCATTGTGGACGTACTTAAATTGACCTACGCGACTTTAAATCAAATCAAGAAAATTGAACTGAGTTCTGTTGAAACGTCTTCTAGTCTCTCTTCGGACGAAGGACCTGCGTGGAACAAGTTCTGGACTTCTCTCGATAACAACGACTCCGAGTCCATGCATTCTGGATCTATGACAAGCGCCCCTGATGTCACACCATCTGAATTCCGACTGTTTAATGTGGATATTGGTCCCTCGGACTCGATTTCTGCGGTCGAGGAGAGTATGTCTTCCAAGCCAGCAGACTCCAGTGTGCTGCTCAATGAGGACACGTTTGTTTTTAAGTTCAAGTCACCTGCTCTGCACGGCCGTGTCCATCGTGTTTCAGTGAAGCCAGATGACACACTTGAGGATTTGAGAAGCTTCATTGACGCAAAGCTTCACCTGTCAGACTTTGACGCGTTGAAAATTTCTGATCTCCTGAATGGTACCTACGCTATCAGTTATATTGATGACGAGGGAGATGTAGTCTCCATCACCTCGAACGCCGACTTGAAAGATTGCGTCAAGGTTAACCGAGACTTTCAAAGCAACAAGGCCGATTTGTACCTTCACAGCCCACACGAGGCTGCCCCCGTCGACCTATCTAGACGCCCTGGTCGTAGTGCTCAATCGGGCAGCAAGGACTTGATTCCCGGTGTTCCAAACTATGCGCTCGCATCTGGGGCGTTGTGCGTGGCGTCAATACTCACGGCTGTGATGATAGCTTCGAGCAGGAAATGAGCGCATCGAGTCGCGTCCATTCAATCATTTCATATGCATTGCGGCGTTAATTCCAAGCTCAGTCTTATCCTTATATTGTCTTCTTTTTACATATTTACACGACTCAATCAGCACATTTCTTCCTAGTCTAAGCTTCTAAGGCTTTATTTTTCAAGTCCTCAAATATCTTCGCCTGTTCTTCTTCGTTGTGCTCGATGTTCAAGTAAACGTTCGGCTGGTCCTTGAAGTCCTCTGGTCTCAATACGATAGCATTGGGGTTTCTCTCACTGGACCATCTGTGTGCAATTTGCTTCTGCAACGCTTCATACAAGTACTCCACATCGTGCGCTCTGCTAATGGTGTGGTCCTTGATGTCAAAGCCGAGTTTCTGCTGTACAATTTTGGCAAATGCAAATCTTTTGTGCAAATCCCCAAGACTGGTAGCGGCATAGTTCTGTTCACTTATCTCGGAACCATGGCTCTCCTTGTATGCCCTGTTGATAACATCTGCGACCATCTCCTTCGTGACAGACGCTTCAATATCTTGCGCACGCACAATCTTCTCCTTCCACTGGGCAATTTTGAAGCCTGGAATATCCGATTCTGGGTCGAATGGTTTGTGCGCGGGCGAATTTTGCTCGTTCAAGATTAGAATCTTCGAGTTGGGATCCACAGCATATTCGTCCTGTTTCTCAATGAGCTCCTTTGTCTTGGACTCCTTGGACCCGAAAATGTTGTTTAAAAAGAGCGAACGAGGCGAAGTTACAAGAGATCTCTTCCCTATACTTTTACCAAAAACACGTGCGGATATCATCGGGGCAGACTCGAATGTATATGTAGTTTTCTAG
This sequence comes from Metschnikowia zobellii, assembly GCA_939531405.1. Lineage (NCBI taxonomy): Eukaryota > Fungi > Ascomycota > Pichiomycetes > Serinales > Metschnikowiaceae > Metschnikowia > Metschnikowia zobellii. The sequence continues at coordinate 588,793 of OW618029.1, forward strand.
TTCAACAGCCCGGTTCATGAGTGCGTTTTTTCACCTAGAAAAATTCCCCATGCAGTACACATTGCGAGTAATCCAAATATTTTAAATCCATTCTATAACTAATTAAAAAAAAAAACCTCGCTCATAAAGTATCCCCTTGCTTCGTTTCAGAAATTTTTGCCCGCCTGTCAAGTTTTTTCGCTTTAAATTTCTTCGTACCATTGTAGAAGATGTATGCCACCATTACAAGCAACACCAAAGATCCCAGATCGGACCTCGCAGCAACCGCAAGAGATTTCGCACCCGATGTCAACTTAGGATATGTCTCATGGCGACTAAAGGGGGCCTGGTCGTAAATATCCTTCTTGTCATTTGAAAGTTCAGTTGGCGCATTGAATATTTCCGCCGAAGACGACAGTGTTCCAGTCGAGCTGCTTGTGGTGGGTGTCGCCGATGCCACTGATGCGGATGATGTCGTTACCGTAACAACGCCTTGTTCGCACCAATCGTTGACGGGAATGCAATTGAAGTACTTGCACCACAGGCAAGTCTCCTCGTTTTCCTCCTGTTTCGTCAGCTTGAGGTTTTTGGTAAGAAGCGCAAAATAGAGAATCACAAGCGTCAAGCTAACGACCCGGCAAGCGGCCCATGCAGCCACCTTCCACGGGATTTTGTCTTGTAGTTTACAGAGTGGGTTCCAGTTGTCCACAAACAACTTCCATGTGGTGGAATCAGGGTAATATGTGTATACCCCGTTTTTAAACACGAATGATGGGTCTGGAAGGAGCAAAATTGACGTCAAAAGCCCCATGCAAAAACCACCAATATGGGAAAAATTGTCTAGACCTGGTAGTAGCCCAAGAACAAAAGACACAACGATCTCAACAACCATGATGGTGATAAAAGTCTTGTAGCGTTTTGTTTCATAGATGTTTGTATTCTTTGTGCCGCAGTAAATGAACAAAAGGAAATTTGCCGCAATTACCCCAAACAAGGACCCTGAGGCGCCAGTGGATGCAACTCCGTTTTGCGAGAAATTTGCGCCAAGAAGGAAGCCAGCTACACCGCTCGCGATATATATGATGCTGTACTTGAGCCAGCCAATACTTCTTTCAAGCGCCAATCCCATAGTCAACTGCAAAATCATGTTGAAAAATATATGCAAAATGCCTGCGTGCAAGAATATTGGGAGTAGGATACGGTAATACTGATTCGGAGCAAACTCATTATCCACGATGGGCACGCCACTCAACCCACAAAGCTCATTCAAGTTACACACATCGGTGTCTGTAGATGTAGAGTTAGGACATGGAAACTGAATGGAAGTGTCCAGCGTTATGCCTTCAATCTTATGCATACATGGGACGTATCGTGCGCCCATATTAATCAATGCGTATGTGGAAGGCCCTATCATGGGATTGAAGTAGGGCTCTGTCTGGATTGGAGAGCCTGTCCAGATCCCCATTTTCACCAACTCCACGATGAACACTATGACCTGGGCAGTAGTTACTAGAATCGTGAACCACGGGAGTTTTGTGTAATGAAAACGCGGGAGACGGTTTGCAAGCAATCTTCTGTTCCGCTCGCTGTGAAGCATGTGCTTTTCTAGGATATGGGCTTCATTTTCAGATTCCTGGCTGTGGTCTAATGATGTGGCATTTGCTGGCGGTACGACGGTATAACCATCGTACACATGATCCTCTGAACTCCTGAAGGGATTATCTGGCAGCAGATCAGCTCGGTTCAGCCCGAAGGGATTGTTTGAGAGATCGGAAAGCTCATGATGTTCCCCTGTGACATATCTGTTGTTTGCGTTGAACACACCCAGCTGAAACTCGAAATCAGACAGCTCATTTTTCAGTGGTATTTGCAAATTTGAATCGCTTTCCAGCAAAGAATAAGGTTGAGCTTTTGATTCCCCTTGAAAGTCGGGTGTTCTTTGATTGCTTCCAAAATTTTCTCTTGAGTTGTTTGGTATGGCAAGGAATCTATTGATGCTTTGTGAGTCTGTGTTGCCTACAAACTGGTCTCGGAAGTTAGACATTTGAGGTGAGCCGGTGTGCGGCGTGATTTAATTGTATTGATTTTGATTGCTTTGGCGAAATGATAAAACTGTCTGCGTAGTTTGCGCCAACGGGTTCTTGAACAACTTTTCTAAATATAGAGGCTTGGAACGCTACGAATAATTCTCAAGCTTCAGACTGGAACGCGCATGGCGATATTGGCCTCATGGCGGGGCAGGGCAGTGTGGCAGTGCAGTACCGTGAATATGCAATAGAATTTCAATTGCCATTACTTGGGCAGACTGGATTGAGTTTCGGGGGAAAAAAACCTTAAAGACATTATTCTCCCCTCTTTCGTTATTGCGGCCCTCGATGTTCATAAAATGGGAAAAAATTGTATCTTCTATTTAGCTTCCTATATCGTGTACGCCAAGAGAAGGACCTGCACGACGATGCCCGAATATGAGAGAATCCGTGCTCCAATACCATTGATTGAGATATTTTGTCAATGCTCACCTACAGGTTACAACACCAAGAATTGACAGTCTGGTCGTCCAAATGACTGATCATACAACAGTCTATGGACATCCTTGGCAGAATCGTATGCAGACCCGCTTATATAAGCAGATGTCAAACCCAGCGTAACATACCACAGTATTCAGCAAAGGGTAGCTCGTAGAAATGATAAAGTACTCAGGTTTATTATTTAATATCTTCTAAGCCTCATTTAAACAAGCTCGCGTTGGACAATGGGTCCACCTTCAACACCTGATCTCTCAATTTGACCTTTCTATCCACAGCAGCGTTGGCACGCGAACGAGCCTGCTCAGCAGCCTTTTGTTTGATCTGTGCTCTGGCGAAGTTAGGCGACACGTATTGCTTGTTTTCGTAGATCTTAGGGCCACCAAAGGAACCCTCCAAAATTGTGATCAACGTCATCACAAAACGTGGGCCGATTTCCACCAAGGATAACGACTCAGCGTCGAAGTCGGCAACATCAGACTCCTTGAGCAGCTCGGTTTCAGAAATCTGATAGTTACGAACCCATATCTTGTTGTCCACGATAGAGAATGTCATCACATGGTCAACAAAAGGCTTGGACTTCCTTGCGTTTGGAGGAACGCCGAACGTGTGGAGGAACATTTCTTTGATGAGCTCATGATGGGCAGATTCAGTAAAGCTTTTGTCAAAGCTGAGGATAGGTCTTGAACCCTTTAAGCAGTTGCCAGTGAAGTTGAGCTCATCTAACGTGTGCATGTTTTGGATGTAGAATTTTAAGGTAGGGCCGTTTGGGGGTTTTGAGATCCAGAGATAGAGATCCTGATGCTTTCTGGCCTCGAAAAAGAAAATGTTGTTACAGTTGTACAACTCAGCAACCTCGTTAAGTTGCCATAAGTTTTTTTTCGAGTCGAATTTGGGCTCTTTTCTGGCATGTGGCATCAACTGTGTCAAGTCATTGATCAAATGGCGGTGTCTGTAAGTAACACCACGGGACGAAATCACTAGCACTCGCTGACGGTTGATGTGCTTGCTCTTTTCAGAAGTATCTTTGGAAGACTTGGACTGTAAAGCCTTGTAGATAGCAGACATTTTTTATAGCAGGTTGTGTTTCTTACTCTGTATATGGCGAAGTATGTAGTTTTTTTCTGGGGAGTATACCTCACGATGAGGTTTGGTATATAGAAGAAGCATCGCAGAGCAGTTGGAGGAGCCCGCTGCCAAGCTGAGATTGACCTAACAAAAAAAAGACATGCCTAGGAGAAAATAAATAGAGTGTAGCTAAATTTTGGCAGACATCCGAATGCTGTGTCGTTGCTGGAGTGGAAAACTCGAGCAGGCAATTTTCTCATTCGTGGCATGCTTCTCCAGCGGTCTCTGGATACTGGTTTTGAAGAAAGTCTTTTTGGGGCTTTCCTCTCTGAATGTCAAAGAAGGCATTTGTGGCCATGGTGTGCCTCTGGCTTTAATTATGAGCTCCATTAAGCGACTGACTATTCCTGTTGCTTCTTCTTCTCTAAGGCCAATAAATTCTACGTTTTTGCACCGGACTGCCCTCTTGTTCAAACTGTTACTCATTCATCTATGTACGATTATATACTGCTTCTCTAGTGCTTCTCAGCATGCTTTGCCAAGAAGTCCTTCACAAACTTTTCCTCTTCGGCAGAGGCAGCATTGATAGGAGGATGCGCTGGCTTGCCTGGGCCCCATGGCTTTGGAGCCGCAACGAAAACAACAGAGCCCAAAGTGATAAGGGACAAAACGTATGGTTGGACGGATTTACCGAGGATATTGTAAGCAGCACCCATTTTATGTTGAAGAATAAGTTGTGTTAGTTACCGATTCTGGCCGGCGAACGACAAGACGACCGCGGATCTCATTGGTTGTATCAATATACAGGAATTTGCAATTCACGCCTACAAAGTTCAATTTAAGTGTGGAACCCGTCACCGCCTGACAAGCGCTAGAAAAAGCACCCCTTTTCTATAAATTAAAAAGAAAGGTGTGTATTTTTAGAACCATTGATACATCATATTATATTTAGTCAGGCAGCATATATCATAGACCGCCCGCAGTTTCCGAGTCGGGGTTCCCCTAGAACGGAGAGCCATACTCGGACAAACTCTTTGCTCGTATAGTAGATTGAAGTTGTCGTTTTTTTTCATTAAATTAATCGACAGTTGATGTGACATGGCTCGCATGAATTCAGCTTTCGAAAATGTGTGCAGCAGCATGTCCTTGGTCAGACTGAGCCAATAAGTTGTCAGATTTGAAGTGTCGTGTGGTTGGATACCTAAATTTAGAAACATGGCTAGATCTCCCGGGACTTGACTTCTTTTTCATTTTCATGTTCACAAAACATCCTCTCCCACAAGCCCTTTCGCCCTGCTATGAGCCATGGGGAAAACCGCGGCGATTGTTCAATACGCACACGCTACTTCAGAACCCACTGAATGCCAATCACAAGGGCCACCACCGCATAGCTCACAAGTCAAGTTCGTTTCTAGAGCTTGAGATCTATTCTCATTCCTCTGTTTTGATCTTTCCGAAGTTTTGTTTATAAAATTTGGCAGAATATCTCAATTGCAACTGTCGTATTTTGTCTCCTATATACTCATTCTGAACCCCGTCTGCGCCTGCGCCCAGATCCCAGGGCAACGCAGCGGCCCGCACTCTTCTCTCCTCACTAAACCCACCCTGCCTGTTTCACACTAAAATACTACACGTCACCGACCCAGCGAAAACTCACACGTGGAAATACCTCTATTGTCCAAAGTCATAAGAACCGGTCTTGATCAGGTCTGTGGATATCCTGTCTCTTTTCACAATCAAGAACTACTTGAAGACCAAAAAGAAAATAAGCGAGACTCCAACTTGTGACTAGTTTGTTTTTACATTGACAACGTGGGTTTCGTGGTTCTTAGGTGGTCAGACTAAAACGTTACCACTCGCGACTAGTTCATTACATACTTTTTGACCATAGGCGTCCTTTTCTTCCAGCCCCTACAAAATTACGAGAGCCAAAATAAGATAATGAGGTCCAGTTTCATCGAGGCCCTCGCTAGCCGGCTCGATGCCATACTTCCGAATCGCACAGGCCATTCCTTGGCTGAAGTTGAGCTTGACTCGCAATTCATAATCACAACAAATCTTATTCTAAGAAACTGCAAACCGAACGAGTTCAACGGGTATCAGGATTTCTACTCCGATATCCTCAACTCATTGCTTCGTATTTTGGAGAGGTTGAATTTTGATTCTAACTCGAATAAGCTCGTTGATCGAAGCGCTAATGTGTTGGCGTCGACGGTAATCCTCACCAGACTTTTGCGCATTTTAGCAATCACCAAATGGGACCCTGAGCGATATCAACACCAAAAGAGCGAACCGTCGCTCGATGTTGGCATCAATTTTGATATCGAAGCGGGTATTGCGCAAAACATTTTTGATCTCTACGCTTACAAAGAGCCACCCACGGCCAACATCGACATGGGCCACGTTCTTGGCGTTCTCTTCAAGATACTATCGCCAGAAATCAATATTCAAGGACTCTCGGATATTCGAAAATTCAAACCTATAGCCCGAGATTTCGAGCACAGTGTCTCATCGCTGCTGGGTCTTCTGCCCCAGGAACTCCAATCTCAAATTCTGGAGATCGATTTAAATGTTCTGGTGCTTTTGCGTTATATCGCAGCTTCGGATCCACCCGAGTATGCGCAATTCATGAAGCATAAACTCTTTTCACATGTTGCCCGAGGCGAAAATATTCAACTCCATACGCTCCAGCGATATGCGTGTTCGTTAATGTTCGTTTATTGCACAGAGAATAACGCCGGCTTCTACCTAAAACTGGTTTACAGTGCGATACCTTATATCCGTTCAGTAACTTGGAAGCAAATGTTTTTACATTACGAATCTATGAATTTAAGAACGCAGTGTTTCAATAAACCCGACTTTTACTCGAGTGTGTTCTATCCTGGCAGTTCTGCGGAGCAAGAGTGCAAAATCATTTTTGACTACCTATCGACGACATTTGAAAATGAATCGAATTTGAGCACTTTGCTATTATCCTGGTACGTGGCTCTCTGTCCTTCTGATTTTGATGAGCTTTTGCTGAAGTCGGGGATGCTCAAACAAGTTTTCAACAAAAGAGTAAAATTTTTACATTCCATTTTGAAAGATGCTCAAGTTGGCGCCAATCTAGACTGTTTCGAGTCCCTAATTAGCATATTTTTGTTGGGGTCTCTTTTGCCAGAAATGGAGAGTGGAGTACGAAAGTTCAGTACAAAGTTCTTAGACGAAACCTTCGAAAACTTTTCAAGAATGCGACTTAAGTGTGTAACAGACTTGCTCAAACCTCGCTTCAGGTCTTTACACCAAAAATTGTTCACTGCGGCTATTGCCATTAAGCCCGGGAAATATATTCCAAAATTCATTCGTGAATTCTGCGAAATTCATACATCTGAGGCACTTTTATTTCAAGACAGTTCCAAGACACTTGATTCACGAGATCTATTAGAAGTACTCATGGCTCTCGCAAGTAACAAACGGTACAGAAATTTGGCGGATTCCATTATGAGTCAGATCAATTCGACCTTATCCAATATCATGCATTGTTGTTCTCAAATAATTTCCCAAAAACATGAAGTAAAGCCGCCCCTCAATTTAAGTGTTCTTGTTGATCTTGATGATGAAATTGAAGCAAACCTCGAACCTTGCAACACGAACTTCTGGAGTCAGTCTACTACTGTTGAAGTACCCGATGACCAACTTATCCTAGTTGAAGATGTTTTCAAACTAACTCTCGATATTTATACCGAACGCCCTCAATATTTTTTGCAGTTCAAGTTTAAAACTGATGGCAACAGTAGAGACGAAAAGGTACGAGAAATGCTCATGTTCTCAGACGCTGTATTTGTTCCTTTGAACGTGGCAATTCAGTCACCGAACAAAGTTTCAAGAATAATGTTCAAAGCAGCTTGCAAGTTGTCAATGAAATTGTTGCAATTTGGAAATCAAATGGATTCAAGTGATGAAGTACACTGTATCACCACATTTATTTCTCAAAGCGTGATCTACAGTACTTGCGAAGTAATCGGGTCCCTTTCATATCCAACATTCAAGGAGTACTACATATCTCTCAAGAGTTTTTTACTGGCAAAAATTGAGTCGCCTCTGAGAGCGCAAATGAATAATTACTATCAAAGCAAATTGACACATGTCGGTTGTGAAAGGGTCAGCTCCTCATTAGATAAACTTTTAATGCTCTGTTTGTGCACACATGATATTCAATTTTTCAGTTTGCTCAAACTCTCTATTAAAGCCCATACTTTCGAAACAATTGCTACAAATGGTAAGTTCAATTGTTTTCAAAACTCACTTGCTGAATCTTTTGGTGACGTTATTGGAGATGATGTTGTCTTCACAGGATTCGTTTCACTTCACAAGAAGTTCAAAACAATCCTTGCGGATTTCAAACCAACGAAAGGCTTATACGAAGCGTGGTTGATGATTTTTAGTAGATGGGAAGAAATGGTCGATAATAAAACCGGAGCAACTGATGAAAATTTCAATTTTAAGCATTACACCGAATTCTTGGCCACTACATCATGCTGCTTCTTGGGAAAGCTGTTCGAAACAAGCGGAATTCAGGCTCAAGAAGCAGCAACGTGCGTTATATCATCATTCTACGATCGGGCGGTTTCACTTCTCAATTGTGAGGAGCTCTTTTTCAGAGTCGTAATTCGAGAAGCTTTATCAACTGAGACTCATTCAAAGGTCTACCACATGATTTTCGATAAAATTATGCTTTCTGTCAAAATTTACAAAGAGCTGAACAATGTCTCAGCTGAATCTGTCCTATTTTTTGAGGAAGTCGTCTCCATATTCACGTCAATTCTTAACATTCGGTCAGAGGGTACACTTCTTTTGGCAGCACTTTTACCAGAAGTTCTTGAAATTTTCTTTGATTACGTCGACATTGTTCCGAGTCTCGTTGGTCAAATCAAATTGAAACTTCGATTGTGCAAACTCACATCTGTCTTATCGGCACTGAGAAATATCTTTGGAGTGTCAGGAGCGTATAAATTGAGAAACAAGTTTGCAAAGACAGCTGCAGATTGGCTTGATTCTGCGGCTTCTTTTGACACAAATTCATCTCCCGATTCTATTACTATTGCTTCCTCAAATGGCCGAGCTTCCGATCTTGAGTTTCTCCAGATTGAACTTGCCTCAGAATGTGCAAAGAGTTTTTCATTACAGCTACAATCGTTAGTTTTAACCGTTCCTGACGGCACCGAAGAAAGCAAATTTGATCAGGCCAAAATACTTGTCTTTTCAAATTTCTTCTCCATCTTTTACAAGATTTTTCAAAAGTTTAATGTTTCTGACCCGTCGCCATTGGTTATGAAATCAAAGTTCAAGATCCAAACTATAACAGACCATGTTTTGAAAGCAATCTCTAACATGCTAAAAGCCAACGTAGGTATTGGATTGGAGTTTGCTATTCCTTTGGGCTATCACGAAAATGACAAAATTAGATCTATATTCTTGGACATATTTGCCACAACCCTTTCTGCTGGTAAATCGAAACTTGCAGAAGAAGAATTCCCAGATGAAACGATATACGAGTTATCTGAGCTCGTGGGTGTTTATGGGGCGGCTTCACGAATCGCATCTCCGGCTGAACACAACTTATTAGCAACATCCTTAAATGGGCTTTTTGGATACACAAAAGGCCTCGATAAGCTCTTTCTCACTCTCTTGAAAGTTGAGATGCAGAGTGTTAACCGAGCATCCGATATATTTCGTGGAAATTCAACATTGACCAGGCTCATGTCAATTTTTGCCAAGGAATATGGAACACCGTATCTTTCCGTTGTTTTGAAACCATTTGTACAGGAAATGGTCGAAGAAAATGTTGTCTTCGAAGTGGAAAAGGGTGAGAATCAGAAAGACGTCGATCTCTTTCTCAGGTATCTCCGAAAGTTGGTAAAGAGTGTTGTCAATTCTTTGCCATGGGTGCCTGAATCATTCAAGTTCATCTGCTTTGAAATCTATAATTGCGTTGGAATGAAATTTGATGAAGCATCTCTCATCGCTGTTGGCTCATTTTTGTTTCTTCGCTTTTTCTGTCCCGCGATTGTGTGTCCGGAGTCTTTTTTTGACATTACCTCCGTCAATGTCAAAGTAAAAAGATCACTTATGCAAATTGTCAAAACAATACAGTATATGGCGAATGGCTCAATCCTTAATTTGAAGTGGGCATCTTTGGCGAGCAAGTCAGAAGAAATGACCGAACTTAGCGCTGAGATTTTCGCTTTCATGAAAGAAATCTCAAATGAGAGGGTAATAACAGGTTATCCTTTCCATAAAACTTCAACAAAGCCTCTCACATGCTTGCGGTACGTTCACAAGTTTTTCTTTACCTACTTCATCGAGATAAGGCATACTTTTCTTATGGGAAAAATTTCATTCGTTGAAAAAGATCTTCAACAGAATATTGTTGTATGGCGGAAGCTTGATAAAATAATGAGTAAACTTGGAAATCCTAAGCCATCGATTTCGTTACAAGGCACGAAGTCATACAAAAGCATCGATGTTTTAGCTAACATTGGAAATTCTCAGTTTACTGAATTTATGGCTAAAATGTCTGCGAAGAATATCGAAACCTCGATTGACACCCCACTCGTAAAAAATCGTGTATTTCATGATGGTACGCCTGTTGTTGTCATTACATTTCGACACATAAAAGATATCTCTTATGATGTCAGCACATTTGTTTATCTCTTGTTAGAAACAGTGAGTCAAATCTGGGAAAATCAATTTTATTGTGTGGTTGACTTGACACAATTTTATTTCATGGGCATTATCGGAAAGAACATTCTGACTTTGTTGAAAACATATGCTCCCAAGGTGTTTTTTACAAACTGCAAACGCACTTTTTACTACAACTTACCACGGCCCTCTCATTTGGCCCTCATTGATGCATGGTCCGAGTTTCGTTCTGAAAATTTAATCGAACGTTCAGTTTTATTTTACTCAGAACAGGACGATCCTATGTTAATTGAATCTTTGTGTCTTAGCGAGGCCACAATGGCTATTCCGCTGGACGTAAAATTTGTTTGTAAAACTTGCAAGCTTTACGACGAAATGTCAGGCAAATTTACTGATGTGGTCATAAGGTTGGGAAGACTGTGGCTTCTGATTTGTTTTGAACGAATGGACATAAATCGTTATTATAGTCCGACTGAATCAGTGGCCCCAGTTGAAGTTCTTCAGTTGACCGATCTTGTGAAATGTGAAATATCAAACAAATCTGGTGAAGACAATGAGTTCACCCTTTTTCTCAATCGATTTAATTTTCAAGTGACTCTCATCACACCTCAAAGAGAAGAATTGCTTCGGTTTTTGTACTTCGCCATGCTACGTTCCTCAAAGAAGTCTAAAAATTCGATATCAGCGGCACAAAAGCTTGAATTCGAGCAATCTCAAAGATTCAGTGCTTTAGCAACTTTGCTGTTTCACGGTTTATTGCAATCACATGATGAAGTTCGAATTGCTGCATCAAAGCTTCTAAAATCATTTTCTTCCTACTACAATATTCAATTTGACTCTTCTAGCAGAAACTTCAGCAAGGCATCTTTTCCTGTCGATATGACCGACTTTGTTGTGTCGTATTCCTCACGCCTTGCTGATCATTATCCCTTCTATTCATATGAGTTCCTCAAATGTTTCTTCGCAAATTTCGAAAAGTTCAACGAAAGCTCAAAGATATCTGGAATAATGTATATATCACCATGGGTCGTGAATCTTCACGAGCACATCTCTAAAGAAATTGATGGAGTTGAAAAAATGTCTTTTATCATTCGTCAATTGTGCAAAATCACTACAAAGAACCCTCTCATTCTATCATTTATGAAAGAACTTATTTGGAAAAAAATATTCAGGGACATGAGAATGACGAGCATTCTCGTGGATGAGTTGGTTGCTATAGCCATGGAAATTGCATCAGAAAGTGACGACTGGAACATCGTTATCTCGGTCTTTCATCCTAGCGTTGAGCTATGCGGGGAGCTTGTTTCCAGACTAAACAATTGTATTCACAAAACAAAAAAAGACGACTCTGCGATTGCGATAAGAAGCAAAATTTCTGAGATTTCCATTTTAGTGAAGATTTGTTCATCATTGTTCTTTGACTCTTATGTCTATGGGACCTTGTATTTGCTGGATGTATTTCTCTTTTGCACGCTTTTCATAGACAGATCTGACCTTGATTTTGGCCATGATTTGCAAAGTCTTCTTTTGAGCACAATCCAATCTTTCTCATGCAAGCCTATGTTGGACGACAAACAGGTTAGTACAATTAATGACACAGTGGATTATTTTAGCAGTCAAAGGGCAAAGATGTTATTTGGGTTGACGACTAAAGAACGCGGTGCTCATATTGACTTCTCCCAAAACTATGAGAGAGCATTGTCGTTCGAGCACCTTTGTGACTATCTTGATAACTTTATGTCAAAAATTGGCTCTGCTGATGATAAAAAGTACTGGGTTTCTCGCTGGTCTTCATTGGCAAAAGACATAGCTTTCAGTGACTCTTATTTTCAAATGAGGGCGTACACTATTGTGTGCACGTTGGCTCGTTCGGGCATTAGCGACTCTGTGGGTGGCAGAATTATGGAGGTGCTCACAGGTCAGGTATTTGATGATCCAGCATCATTCTTCGATGGATCAGTCTGTTTTCTCAGGTTGATGCAAGGTTTAGTCAGTGATTCGGTATATTTACCGCTTCTTGTTTGGGTCATCGCCGGCGCAATTCTTCTGGGATTCCCGCTTAATTACCAAGCGATGATCTCCTCTTTGGGAAAAAGTTTTGAAAAGATGATATTCGACGCCGCATTCACGGAAAATGTTTTTGCAATCAGATCAGATTTGGAACCTTTACTAAGTCAGCTTGAGCACAGGGTCGATATCAAGATTCATCAAGAAAACTACGAATTTGTTTTCTTGTTTTTGATCTCGAAAGGCTTGCTTGTCTCACAAGTGAGGCATACTTCAATTAACACGTTAAAAAGCAGCCTTATTGCAAAAGGACAGTCCCAAGGCAGCGGAATTTTGAAATGCACAGACAAAGGCGACTTTGGACTTGCTTATCTTCTCATATTTTATCTTTCGGTACCAGACTCAAAATTTCAAAACCTGATATGTGAGCTTGGTCTAAAAGATATACCGATGACCCAAATTGGAAGAGATAAAATTCCGAATGCATTATTAGCAGGGTTGTGCTCCCTGTGTGAAGCATCAAAATTAGGTTTTGTGTTGGCCGCTGAGATATTTTCCGGCGAATGTGAACAAATTTTCAAATTCAAATTCATTGCACTTTACGAGAAGATTCTCGAGCGACTGAGAGACTCTGCTCTCCTTGTCTTTCACGTCATTCGAGTCAAATTAGAAGACACATTCATCAATGCTGCTTCCAATTCTCTCACAAATGATATTTCTATGATTCTCATGGAAATAGTGAGAGATCGCGACTATAACCCCCAATTTTGGGAAACCAGGATTGCTGAGCTATTGGAAGAAGCTAAGATACTTAACTTGGAGACAATTCATCAATTCGAGCTGCTTAACAACGCTTCAGAGTCCCTTGAGCGTATGACCCTTGTGAGGAAAATGTTTTACCGAAATTTGTGCAGTGCTACTGATGGCCTGAAGTTGGAAAAGTATTGAGCATGCGTGGCACTTGGGTGACTTTCTTGATTATAGTTTCATTGTGAGTCTATACTTTTTGTTTATAATTTAAAATTCTCATAGATTTAAATAGGTTTGGTTATCTTTAAAGATAAAGTAAAAATGAGCTACCTAGAGAAGTGTTTTTCGATTTCCTTTTGATGGAGACGAAAAATCGCCATTGTCGCCTGGGCATCTTCGACAGATGAATGCATACCAGTTTGGATTTCGAGCCCCAAGTATACATGACAAAGCTTTTTGAGACTTGGTGCTTTTCCTCCGTTTTGTTTCTTGAATTCTGGAAATTTGGACGTGTCTCTTAAAAGATGTTTCGGGACCGTTATTTGAAGACACTCTAGGTCATTATGCACTGCATGGCCCACGAGGATTCTGTTGTCGATGATACTGCAAACCCTCTGGCGTGCTTCCTCTTGCGATATTGCATCCCGCATGTGATGTGGCGTAACTCCAGAGACCCATGTTCTCCAATTAGTCACACGTTCTTTGGGCTTCACGAATGAATCTAGTAACACGACACCGTAATAATTGACTATCGATACCCGAGCAAGGGCTGACTTCTCACTAGGGCCCACGCCAACAAACTCGCAATCGATTGCCAAAAACTTTCCGGGGGCAGATTTTCTTGTGTCTCGATAATCTACAGCTCTTTTGACAATACCAGATTCAACGCTGAACGTGGAATTTGAAGTGCGAGTCCAAAGTGCATACTCGAGTGATGAAAGAAGCTTTGTTGATGCCTCAGGGGCGATCTGTGGGGTTTTTCTTAGCTCTGATGCATCTTTACTTTGGTATTTGTTCTTTCTATTCAATCTTTTTCCTTTTGGTTTTCCAGGCTTATCTGTCTGAATTCTGGTACTCAACGCCTTCCAATTCAGGGAAAGAGACATGGGAGATACGAAAATGCGATGCGCGATGCGCGCGACAAGATGGCCAGTCGTAAGAAACCAAAACTTTTGGCAAACATTTGCCGGCGAAATTGAATTGATACATCGGTAAATCTAAAATCCCAATGCCACATTTGTGGAATGGCTATATATTTCACTGGCACAGCCTGCATGAGTGTTTTGGTATTTCGTCAATTTGACCGATTATCGAAAATCTAATTATATAGCGTTCGAAGAATGGTATAAATGCAAAGCCCACTTAATCTTCTCAAATATTTCGTCGCACTGTGCTAATGTCTCTGCCTCGAGGTCGTATTTTTTTTTAATTGTCGTTTCCTTCCCGCCAGATTCACCCTGTTTTCTAATAACGATTTTGAAATGCGTCGGACTCTTGCTTTCTTTGAACAGCTTAAGTTTCACAATTTGCGAGATATGAAACGAGCTCGTTTTAAGCATGGTATCGTTATAATACTTGGAGTAGTTGTAATGGTGCAAATAATGATGGTGGTGATGATTTCCACTTTGACTCGTTCCCAGAAAGGAGTGGTCATTGAAATTCGATTTCCAATTTGTGTCGTCTGTCGGGGCTAGGTGTATGTAATCTCCATCGATTATTAAGGATTTTTCAATCTTATAAAGTAGAGGGGCTTTTTTTCGAAATACACGCCACTTGCAATAAAAAGTATTCGAGCTTGATGGCAATTGAGAAGTTCGTCCACTGATTAAATTGGCTATCGTGGAGTTTTGACCCGAAACACCGTTTCCTTTGGTATCTTTGGTAGCAGGCACAATGAGTTTTTTTGAGTCATCGACTTCAGCTCTCTTTTGAGTTTCGGAATTGTCTTCTACTTCTTTGTGGACTTTGCTCTCGAGCTGCACAATGGGAGGGGTGATACCAGCCTGGTTAAATGCCGAAGAATGAGGCGTGATACCTGCCTCTTGGAACGAACTTATATTCGCCTTCACGTCTAGCATAGATCTTATCGACTGTTTCATTATATGCTCCATCTTGAAATAGTCAACCTGGACCTCAGAGAGAACATTTGTATTTAGAAGCTGTATTGTGTGGCCATCCTGATCAAGTTTGTCTGACAATAGAGATGTGTCTCCCGCAATCTGATGCTGGGATGTTCGAAAGCCAGAAAGTTTATATTGCGTCGAGTCGACTTGATATTGCCTGCAAATCAAATCTAGAAGGGCTCCTACTTGCATTTCTGATGCCACAAAGAAGCTGATGACTTTACTGGTAGACGGAATATGCTTCACTTTAACCTCTATACTGTGACCACCAGGAGTAACAAGAGCGAAGTCTTCTGTCCTTCCAAGATTTTTCGTCTCTTCGGCCTTTGGACTTCGAGCGCGCTCTTCAAAAACATCGAGGTTTTGTTGAAATTCAGGAGGAAGTGGTGATTGTTTTTCATTCTTGGAAATCTCACCTGGTACCTTGACTTTGCACAATGCCAAATGTTTCGGGCAGTTGTAAGAAGACATTTGGCGAGTCCTGTCCAAAACTCCAAAATTGGAATCGTACAATTCTCCATCCTCATCTGTGAGTTCTAGTCTGTAGTGATTCGGATTAAATGATAACAGAAGCTCGTTCAATAAAGCTTTGTTTTTCATCTCTGACAATTTTAGCAAGATGTAACCAATACAGTCAAACACAGGCATACTTCCGGAAATCGAAAGCTTTTCCAAGATTGGAGATCTGATGGGCGGGGCAAATATATCTATCTCGGCCGTCCGGGCACCCTCAGCAGAGCTGACTCCACTATAGGAAAAAAATGTCAAAGGATTTGCGTTGGAAAAATTGTGTCTTGTATGAATAATTGTGGTTAAGTTGGAATTATTTTCTGTCTGTTTGCGCAAATCCAGAGCAGAAACTTTGGGAAAGGTGAATGACTCTCGCTTCCGTAAGAGAGGTGTTCTCTTATTCATTTCACGGAGCCCTGCGTCAAAATTTTGTTTGTCTTCAGCTGGATATTCTTCTAAAGTTCCCATATGTCTGCTGTATATGGAGCTTGCATTTTTCTGACCTGCATTCTGCTTCGTTCCAGCGTCGCTGTGCAAAACAGATGTCTTCGGCACAGTATAATCATACATCATGGAAGAGCTACCAATGATAGACTCAGACTCTATATCTGTGAATGCCGAGTTGAGAGATTCTTCTTCAGAAGCCGTATTGTCTGGGCTTATATGATCAAGAGTTTCCAAGTCATCGCTTGCACCCACGTCCTCAATTGAAAGATCTTTACTCACTAATGAGTGTGCAGCAGAGAAATTGGTAAATTCATCGATAGCTGGTGTTGAGCCTGACGTGCTAGTATAGAAATTGGCAGGTGCTTTTTGGGACAGGGATCCCAGAATTGTGCTCTCAGAATCATTTTCATGCACTTTTTGTTTGTCACTCTTGATGAAAAGCTTTGTAAGAGGATTCAATTTTGTTGTTGACTTTGTTTTTTCCTTGGCTGCGTCTGGTAAAATCATTGAGACAGAGTTCTCAAACCCAAACAGCTCTGTTTGCAGAGCATTTTCGGCCAGCGGCTTTCTTGATTTAGAAACGGCCGGTACCTTTACTTTTCGCCGCCCTTGTAAATGTTTGCTGCTCAAATGAGATGACTGTCGCTTGTGGTCTAGCAATGTCTCAGGGTGATTCTTGTTCGACGAAGTTTCCGGAAACTCGACAACGATGGGTGGACTTGAAGGTCGATACCCTCCGAAATACTTGGCATTACAAGCCTCATAGAAAAGGCCCAGTGTAAGCGGCTTTATCACTCGTTTTGTAGAGTCGTATTCATTTTCACACGTCGCCAAGCAGAAAGCACGTTGATAAGCTCGAAGCTGTGACGGTTCTAGGGGAAATGCCATTGATATACTAGCAAAACTACTTATATTTGGTATGAGGCGCACAATCTTGCAAATTCAAATGAACATAATTTTCGTATTGTTTATTAGTAAAGTTTCCCTTTATACAGTAGATTTTTGAAGTAAGTTAACGTTTGATTTAAATGACACGAAAAGATCGGTATAGCGAGGTGTAAGAACGCTAAAGCTCACGCGCGGATCCGGGGTGCGACATACCCTGCCGAGGCATACATTTTTTTGCGAAAGCACTCATCACTGCACATAGAGGTCCGAGCCCAAGGCCAGATTTGCTTGTCCCTTACATTATATACATATGTGAACATTCAGGATTGCGATCCAGTGTCTCTGGGAATAAATACACGGATTTTGAGTTTGAGACAGGACCCAAATCTAGAATAGCGTAAAAATTTTTTTGTTTGCTTGTTTTTTTTTTTTGCCGTGGCAGTTTCCCTGAAATATGAAAATAATCAGCTAGTGGCTTGATCTAATTACATGGGTTACAGAACACTACAGGAAAGGTTTAGATTTCAGCAAGTGAAGGCGCGGTATGGATTCTAGATCGGTATCTCCTTGCAAGTTGACTTTTTTTTTTACTATCTTGCAGTCAAGACAATGCAAGATCATGCATGGTTGTATATCACACTCGTCAATGTGTATTGAATTGGACCTCCTATTTGCAGCTAACACATCAAACCAGAATATATAAAAAGCACAGGCGTTCTCAAATGAGCAACTTCTATTTTACAGAAACACATTTATTGCCTCGACAATCTGTTGGCTTTGGTAATTTGTATCTCCTCCTCAAGTATGCTTTGTAGTTAATGAGATGCACTGTTGCAGATCAAAGTGCTGTGAAACCACGGGTATGTTGAGACTCTGAATCTAATATCACTGAATGATAACGCGATTTATCCACTTATTGTAATCTTGCTATTGGAGACTGTTTAAGAATGAAGGTTTCAGATATTTGTCGGAAGAGGTGGACTTTGTTGCGATATATACATTCATTGAGGTGAGTACCTTCGTCACTATATTCCATCAACGATAGCTGGCATTCTCATTGAACGCTACCTTGACTTCGGCATAAGACCACCAAATCCTACGAAAACCCATACTTTATTGGTTTACAGGGCAATGAAGCCCGTATATTGTGATTGTTTTGTTTCGCACTCTCAATGATGCTTAAAATTAAGAATTGGAATGACCACTGCTAATTGTTATATTGCGTGTATGAAATGTAACAACAAAAATATTAGCACAACGCTAACTCTTTGCTCTGTATTAGAATTGAACACCAGATCCGAATATTTGCTTTATTTGATTTCAATTCATAAATTGGCAAAGTCTCTGAGTATCTATTTTGTAAGCTAAAGTCAGGTTTTTTTTTTTTGTTTTCAAGACTTCAAACATAAATATCATTCATATTTTGTTTTTGCAAAACTCAAAAACCTTTTAAAACAATGCTTGAAAAAATATACGAGGAGAAGTCAATCTCTATCATATCACAGACGACTCAAGGAAGGAGAGTCTTCCGAGTGCGTGAGGTTAGACAAGATTGGCTGCGAAGTACCCGGTCGAGTCCTGCTTGTGCTGTTTTGGGGCAGTGTTGTGATGTAATGCTTATGTGCAAGAACGTGTTTGGGACTGGCGCGCTCAGGCTGCGTGAGTGTATTCGATAGCATGAAAAAGTGCGTCCTCTCACTTAATTTAGCACGCACGGTATTTCATGTTGAGGCTTTTAGGAATATCGTTCATAGTTCAAGTGATAAAATTTGCACTCAGCACGGCTCAAGAATAGCAAACTTGTCATTAATTCACCATGTTACAAGCAGAATCACTAGTCCTTCCGACCCCTTTCGCACCCACAGAAACAAAAGCCAGGCCCTCCGTGCCTCCATATAACCAGCACACCAGCAACATTCGCTCAGGACAAGTATTCCAAGCCCGGCAATAAACTTCCCGAGAAACCGTGATCCCCGTTCACCCTAACTTCTCACACATCAATATTGTATCAGAACCTCATACAAATTCACGCTGCTACCCTTGATTTCCTGTCTTAGTTTGTCTTGATATTCTTAACGAAGTGGGCCCAACACACCCTTAATCTTTTGATTATTCAGATACAACGGAGCGTCACAACAACCTCAAACTAAACAGGTCCACCTAAATTGAGTGTTTCTATCTTCTCTCTGCGTTTTGCATCATAGTGGAGAAAATTTCCGTCCACCATTTATTTGAAGGCGGCGACTTGCATGAGTAGACATCACTTATAGTTCTTGCTCACAATGGTCTCTGCCCAATCATCACGCCACTCCAGCATGACCAGCTTATCGCAAGAACTCAACGGAATATACCTGACATACGCAGGAAAACATGAAGACACTAGTCTGGCGCATTCGCTCGACTCCACTCAAAATGAGACGGCCGCTGCGCTACATCTCGATGTCCCACAATCAGGTTCCGGGACCCTGCAGTCAAGCTCGTCGTTCGATTTTATTATTCCTGACAGACGGCATCAAGCAACTAATTCGTCGTTGAATGTGCTTCTCACCCCCAATGAAACAAAGCTCCACTTCATCTCACAGGCGTCGCTCGTGGATAGTTCCAAAAGTCTAGACCCGTTGATCGAGCAGACAACAGGTCATATGGCTACAGATGATAGTCTTGGGAGCTATAGCAACTATGACGAAAAACTAAACAACAGTGAGTGGGCAGAAAAGGGCGCTGCGATCGCGCACACCTCTTCTCTGACAGGAGACACTGTCATCCGCAGAACCGTAGATGACTTTGAATTCGGGAAAGATTTAGGTGAAGGCTCATACTCAACAGTTGTTTTGGCAAAAGACAAAATGACTGGCGTGCAATATGCCGTGAAAATCCTTGATAAGCGTCATATAATCAAGGAAAAAAAGGTAAAATATGTTAATATCGAGAAGCACGCTTTGAACAGACTCAGTCAAACTCAAGGTGTAATCTCCTTGTTTTTCACCTTTCAAGACAAAAACTCTCTTTATTACGTGCTCGACTATGCCGCCAACGGCGAATTGTTGGGCCTCATTAAAAAGTATGGAACATTAAATGAAGATTGCACTAAATATCTTGGCGCACAAATTCTTGATGCAATGCACCATATGCACCTCAACGGTGTTATTCATAGAGACATCAAACCAGAAAACATTTTGTTGGATGACAAATGTCGAATTCGAATCACAGATTTTGGCACTGCCAAATTGCTTGAGCGAAAAAAAAATGGCGAGACAGGTGTCGAAGAAGATTACCCTCTTGACGTTCGAGCGAAGTCCTTTGTCGGAACGGCAGAGTATGTATCTCCCGAACTCTTGGAAAACAAGTACTGTGGAAAACCTGGCGACGTTTGGGCGTTTGGGTGCATCTTATATCAGATGATATCCGGAAAGCCACCATTTAAGGCAACAAATGAATATCTTACTTTTCAAAAGATCACAAAATTGCAGTACGCTTTTAGTGCAGGATTTCCATTAATTCTAAGAGATTTAATCAAGCAGATTCTTGTTTTGCAGCCTTCTAGAAGAGCCACGATAGAACAGATTCAAGAACATTATTTCTTTAATGAGTTTGATTTCAAGAATCTGAATTCGATTTGGAACACAGAAATCCCCGAGCTAAGCCCATACAAGATGAACGCTAAATCAATGATGAAGATTCCTACGACTTATGCGCCCAAGAAAACAGCAGTTAAGAAATTTATCAAAAAACCCAATCATGCAAATGGCTCTTCCCCAAAATCTGAAAAGGAGCAAAATCCTTCGAACATCGTTTCACCGGCGAGTGTCGCAGCATATGTCTTAAATAAAGAGGCAGAACAGCCAAAACCTAAAGAGAGAACACCAAAGAGCGCATCTCAAAGGAAGACCTCGGGACCACCGCATTCAGCTTCCGAGTACATACCAGGAACCAACATTTTGAGGCCACAAATCAATAAAATGGCAAGTTATTCTGTTAGCACATCGACGGCCTCATCCAAAACTGAAAAAGAACTGTTGAGAAGAGGCTCGTCAAGAGTGATGGATATAACTCCACCCACAGCAGTCGAAGCAGCATGGCAGCAATATTTGAGCCCTTCCGAGAGAGTTCTTAATGTTGGACTGGCTACTGTTCGCAGATTACCAACATATGTATTTGAGAGAAAAAACAAGGGTTATATCCACGATACGCCACTTGGTCTTACCAACATGTTGCAGTCTTCTGCAAACCGCAGCAGCTCACGTTCTATGTTGGCACATGTTGTTCAAGGTAATCGATTGAGAGATACGCATGAGCAATCTTTACACGCTAAGACTGAAAACGAGGATGA
The DNA here is from genome assembly GCA_939531405.1 of Metschnikowia zobellii. Classification (NCBI taxonomy): domain Eukaryota; kingdom Fungi; phylum Ascomycota; class Pichiomycetes; order Serinales; family Metschnikowiaceae; genus Metschnikowia; species Metschnikowia zobellii. Next base: position 610,101 of record OW618029.1, read on the forward strand.
TGCGATAACATATCACTTTGATGAAATCGTCATCGATAGCGAAAGCTCGCAGGAGGAAGAACAGGAGAAACCCGCTCCGGTAGCTTCCAACACCGTGAAGCTTCGCAAGCTGTTTTTTAAAAAATTTCTTGCATCAGGCGACAAAAAACATGACGCAATTGATGCTCCATCAACTTCCGATAGCTCAGATGTTGTTGAAAAGCCTCTACAGGTTGACCTGATGGATAAGGTGAGGACATATACTGTCTTGGTAACCACATTCGGCAGAGTTCTTCTCTTTTCGAGAGACGATAACAAGTCCGAGTACAAACTTGTATGTGAAATTGGTCTCAATTTTCTGTTTATTCAATTCAAAGAAGTTGTGTCAAGTACGAGTGGCAAGTTCAGCAAAATCATCCCATCGTCAGGTATATTTGCGATCGTTGCTTCGAAGACTACGTTCGTTTTCGAGACTGAAAAGTATGAGGTGAGTCAATGGACCGAGGCGTTAGCGAGGGCCAAATTGAATCAATTTGAAAGAGAAAAAGAAGCCAGTAGTAAGTCGATTTCGAATGATACACTGAGATCTTCGCCACGATTACTCGAATCCCCCTCGTTCCCCAGCTCAAATGAAAAAGCGCAAACGGTACAAGGCTCGCCGGCGAGTATCAGAGATCAAACGCACACAAGTCCACGGCGATCAAGTGAGCAACATACACCTGAGGCGAGAGACAAGCATGTGCCCAAAGACAGTAATAGTAGCAGAGAGAAAGCGAGGCGAAAGGCTCCCCCCTCTTTGCCCACAAGTCCGATTATGAGAACTGGTACTTTACCGAGCTCTGCATTAGAACACGGGGAAAGCGATATGATACAGGCTGCGCAGCTTGCCGTTCTAAACAACCCAACCTCAGCGAAACATGATGCACAAGGCTCTACTTTCTCTCGAGACAAAAATGGTCACAACATTGGTCACCCGATTGTGCACTCGCCATCCAGTGGCGGAGCAAAAATCACATCAATGAATTCAAAATTTTTAGCTAGAACAAGGGGAAAGAGGTAACTAACAAGAGATGGCTAACATCACGTATAAGGACACCTACCAATATACACTGAAGCATATAGCTTGTTCGTAGACTTCGGTCAATTACAAAGACAATTATAGTAGCAAAGGCAAACTTTGGGAACAATTCCCATTTGGTAAGTGTGCCTGTTTGCTATCCCTCGGCATACCGTTGATGAACGCTTTGCAACCCGGCTCACGCTGCAACACACATGACTACTCGACATAAAGCAACAGTCACGTCCGATCACGTGCGCGCATCGGGCAGGAAACTCGCTCGACAGGAAGTCTGCGGCCGCATCGCACAATGGGCCTGCTCGCACCAGCCTAAGCGTACCTCCACTATAGGTTCGACACACAAGTCGCCTGCAGACAGCGGACCGAAATTTTCGCCTGCTCAAAATTTTTCTCTACCGCAATTTCTCGCTGGCTTCACATCTTCACACACCACACAACGTTAAAATGGTTAAATTCATCAAGTCCGGTAAAGTTGGTATGTAGCCTCAAATCTAAATGAAACTAATGGCAAAATCAATCGGACTTTACCTCGTCGAAAAAGAATAAGCACTTGGTCCAACTTTGGCATGTGGCTGTCGGGCATTCCGCCTGTCTCCATTCAATGCTCATCCATGAGGTGCACTTTACACAAGATCCAGAATAGTTCAACATCATGTCGTGCTCCCCAGCTCCTGAAGATTTGAACTCATTAGTTGGCTATGTGATTTGTTTGGTTTTGCAAGTGCGCTGATGAAATGAAACGACATCACTTTTCCTCGTGAAAACTGTTGCTTCGGGCCCATCGGGGTCACTGTGCTACCATATAGATGCTGCTGTACATTTTCAAGACCGTGATTTCCTGTCCATGCATAAAACACAAATACTAACATGATTTAGCTATCGTCACCCGTGGTCGTTTCGCTGGTAAGAAAGTCGTCGTTGTCAGACCTCACGATGACGGTACCAAGTCCCACTCTTTCTCTCACGCCATTGTTGTTGGTGTCGAGAGAGGTCCTTTGAAGGTCACCAAGGCTCACAGCGCCAAGCAACTCGCCAAGAGAACCAAGGTCAAGGCCTTCGTCAAATTGGTCAACTACAACCACTTGATGCCAACGAGATACTCTTTGGACGTCGAGTCTTTCAAGAACTCTGTCACCCCAGAGGCCTTGAAGGAGCCAACCCAAAAGGAGGAGGCCAAGAAGGTTGTCAAGAAGGCTTTGGAGGAAAAGCACCAAGCTGGTAAGAACAAGTGGTTCTTTTCCAAACTCAACTTCTAATCTCATTTTATAACATCATATATCGTGTAATAAAACCTTTGCAACGGACAGAATAGGCTCTCAGCTTCGTAGCAGGCCTTGCAAAATCTTGTCATTTTTTTCACAATTGAAAGCTTCGCAATGCAGAGTTCATTGACCTTTACATTATCACCAAGGTATAATTTTGGTGTCAACAGCACATATTCGCTCAATTCAAAAGCAAGTATTTCTTGGACAAGATTCAAGAACTAGTATTTGACTAAATGATTAGGACGAACACTTCCTTTTTTTTTTTGACTTATGCGAGAATTAGCCCAATCTTGCGAGCTCCTCCGGTAAATTCGCGCTTCACTTGCCAGTTTTTTCCTCAGCCATACTCAACTATTCAGACCTTGACAGATACTGACAATGACAGACGCTGCCGACGTATCCAAGCTCACCTTAGACAGTGGCTCTCAGGAACAAAAGGTTACGCCATGGGAGGTTGCCGCCGCTGTTGATGAGAACGGACTTTCTCAGGGCATAGACTACAATAAACTCGTGCAGACCTTTGGCACGCGATTGATTACGCAAGACACTTTGGCAAGATTCACAGAAGTTACAGGTCATGAACCTCATCCATTCTTGAAAAGAGGTGTGTTTTTTTCCGAGAGGGACTTGGGCAAAATTTTGGACTTGTATGAGCACGGAGAGCCCTTTTTCTTGTATACGGGTAGAGGGCCTTCGTCTGACTCATTGCACTTGGGTCACATGATTCCATTTATCTTCACTAAGTGGTTGCAAGATGTTTTTGATGTACCATTGGTTGTTGAGTTGACTGATGATGAGAAGTTTTTGTTCAAACAAAAGTTGACCATCGACGATGTCAAAAAATTTGCTAAGGAGAACTGTAAAGACATCATTGCTGTTGGCTTCAACCCCGAGAACACATTTATTTTCTCTGACTTGGAATATATGAACCCGGCGTTCTACGAGAACATTGTTAGGACCTCGCGCCAAATCACAACATCCACAGCCAAGGCTGTTTTTGGATTCCAGGACATGGACTGTATTGGAAAATTACATTTTGCCAGTGTACAGATCGCCACAGCGTTCCCTTCGTCATTCCCTGAGGTTTTGGGCTTGCCTCCAAAAACCCCATGCCTAATTCCATGTGCTATCGACCAAGACCCTTACTTTAGAGTCTGCAGAGACGTTGCTGATAAGTTGAAATTCTCAAAACCTTCATTGATTCACGCCAAGTTCTTCCCTGCCCTACAAGGCGCATCGACAAAAATGTCTGCCAGTGATACCACCACGTCTATTTTTATGGATGATACGCCAAAGCAAATTCAAAAGAAGATTAACAAATACGCCTTTTCAGGGGGAAGAGCCACTTTGGAAGAACACAGAGAGCTTGGTGGTAATATCGAAGTCGATGTCGCTTATCAATATCTCTCGTTTTTCAGTCACGACGATGATAAATTGGAGGCATTGGCCAGTGCTTACAAAAAAGGTGAGCTTTTGTCTTCGGAGATGAAGAAGGAGTGTATTGAGGTGCTTCAAGAATATGTGAGCGCTTATCAAGAGAGAAGAAAAGGGGTTGACCAGAATGTGCTTGAATCTTTCATGAAGCCCCACAAATTGATTAGTGGTACGAAGGAAAGAAAAGTTCCGGTCAAAGAAAGAGCCAGGAAGATCAAAAAGTAGAGTTTTGCCATACCTCAAACACATGCTCGTCAGAGATATTTCCATAGAAATTCGAACAGATAGAACGTTGTCTAAATCTGACCTTATTAAATTAGGCTCTTGACATGTTGCAAGACAAAAACAAGTTTTTCAAAATCCCCGTCGGTCGTACCATCGGCCTTTCCGAACCATTTGGAGCTCAAGCTCAATATCACATTTCTCGGCTGTTGCAGCTGGGAGACAACCTTTCCAATTTGACTCGCGATTAATTGCACCTTCAAATTATTTGGATCACCCATGAGCACGATAGGTTCCGGGCCCAAACTTTCTTCTTGCTGTATACTCCTATTGATTGTTGACAGTGTTTGCAAAGGAATGTCCAAGGAGGAATCCATAGCTCCGTTCACCATGATGTTGAGTATGATCTTGTCAGTGAAGGATATGCTATGGAATTCCAATGTATCTGAACCATATGTAGCAGACATTGCCCGGGTTTGAGCTTGAGATTTCATGTTTTCTGGAAAGCTCATCGTTCAAAGTGGAAGATCAGAAACAGGAAGTTTGTCTTTTTCCATAGTCGTGTTACTGCAATCATGCGAGAACATCTACGATGCGCAGCAGCGCGGCCCCGACCGTTGCCAACATTCATCGATATAAGAATATAAATACATATGTGACTATACAGACATCGGTTCGACATGGTATCGAAAAAAAAACACAAGACTTCTCAAGGAATAGTCAAAGGGCTTCGATTGTGAGCGAAGGTGCCTTGGCTCATTTAGATGTCGTTTCGGTTTTGGTTGCTCGCTTAGTCATGGCGGCACTTTTTACTTACTTTTTACTAACGACCTCGCGGCCGCACCATTCTAGATTTCTGAGGCTTTGGCGAATGGCGAGATACATCAAGGTGAGCATCTGACATATCCTGCAACCTCCACTAGTTTTTCAGACAAACACATTCTGATTAAACATTTGCCACAAAATTCACCACTCTACGGTCACAGCATCCAGAGATCTTTTATTGCTGAATATTTTGCCTCGTTGCTCAATGACCAACTTTAGCTCAGTACCAGATGCCATAGAAGCATTCAAAAAAGGCGAATTCCTCGTCGTCATGGACGATGAGTCGCGTGAAAATGAAGGTGACTTGATCATCGCCGCCGAGAAAATTACTCAGGAACAGATGGCATTTCTCGTACGCCACTCGTCTGGTTACGTTTGCTGTCCGCTCTCCACAGAGAGAGCCGATCTGCTTGATTTGCAGCCCATGTTGAAAGATAGAACCGACAGACACGGCACGGCCTATACTGTAACATGTGACTTTGCGAACGGCACCACAACGGGTATTTCTGCTCACGATAGAGCATTGACTGCAAGGCTGTTGGCCGCCTCCGCCAGTAAACCTGACGATTTTATCAGGCCAGGTCACATTTTGCCCTTGCGAGCGGTTCCAGGGCTTCTCAAGGCTAGAAGAGGACACACTGAAGCCAGTGTACAACTATGTGAATTGGCTGGGTTAGCTCCTGCTGCCGTCATTTGCGAGTTGGTGAGAGACGAGGACGGTTTGATGATGAGATTGGACGACTGTGAAAAGTTTGCTGAGAAGTTCGGAATCAAGCTTGTCACAATCGATCAAATTGTGAATTACATTTCATAAAGTATATAAGAACACTTTTCAATAGCAAGTTCGACAAATCGTAGCACCGACATAGAGCAAGGTTCACGACGCTTATCTGTGGGGTTCGCACCATATTTTTTTTTCTTCACTAATTCCTAGATAGTTGTGTAGCACTAGGCAAGTAGTAATTGCGCCTTTCTCTTTCCGCTTACCTCGTCCTTCACTGACTTGACTTCAACCTGTAACTTGTCGAACACGCCTATAACTCTTTGTTTACCCTTGTTATCCACAAATTTCAATTGGTATCTCTCCTCATCAAATTCAGCAGAGTTAACATCGCCCAACATTTCAAGTTTGATCAACCCTTCGACTCCAAACTTTGGAACGAGCACAACAATGCCGTTATTGAAGCACTTAATGACATAACCCTCTTGGGAAGACTCGTTGTTTCGCATGACTTGCCCAACATAGTACTCAATACTAGATCTGCCGGCAAATTGTGCGTTTCTGTGCTTCCTGTTGATGTTTTTAGTGATAAGCTCCATCCTGTTCTTGTCTCTATGACTCAAGTCCAAGGTCTCATAGCCGATAGCACCTGCGAGTTGCCTGTGAGCAACAACGTCACAGTATCTTCTGATCGGCGATGTGAAATGTGTATATATATCCACAGCCAAACCATAATGTCTAAAGTCGGGATACCCATAAGCACCAGCAGAAAAGTATTCGGCTGCCATCATGCATCTAGTCGACATGATTCTAATGAGGGTGTTGAAATATGGATCATCGGGATCCTCACATCGATCAAGAGAATCAGCAAGAGCCCTGGAGGACTCTAACGAAATGGACATTCCGGGCTTCCTCACACGCAAAATCTCATTAAGTGCTTCAAAGTTTGTAGCTGGGGGTGATGCGTGTCTTCTTAACATTGCGGTCTGAGGGTAGGCATCATAAATTTTTCTGGCAACCGAAATGTTCGCGAGTAGCATGAATTCTTCAACAAGCGAATTGGTTTCCAACAACTTTTTGACTTCCACCTCGCCGGGATCTGATGTCTCACTATCCATATGCACTTTAACTTCGGGTGAGGAAAGATTCAACGCACCGGCATCTAATCTCTTTTGTTTTAATTTTTTGGAAAGTTCTAGCAAAATTCTGACAGACTTTGTCAAGTCATCAGTTTGACCAGGATCATCGACACGCAATTGAGCCTGCTCATAGGAAAACGCTTCCCTAGACTTGATTATAGATTTCATGAAGTTAACATTCACGATGTCGGCATTTTCGTCTAGCTCCCAAATAACAGAGAATGCGAATCTGTCAACGTAGGGTTTTAAGGAACATAAATTGGTACCCAATAACATAGGCAACATATCAATTCTTTTGTCAACCAAGTAAACAGACGTACCTCTCGAAGCTCCTTCGTGGTCTAAAGCTGTGTTCGCTTTCACGAAATGTGTAACGTCCGCAATGTGAACTCCAACTTCGAAATGTCCATTAGGTAATTTTCTGGCATGCAAAGCATCATCGATATCTTGCGCCCCAACAGGATCAATAGAACAGACGAGTTTATCGCGTAAATCAACCCTCTTTTTCAACTGCTCATCACCATTGTCCAAATTCTCGGGAACGACCCAGTTCTCTCCTTCCTTGGGCAAGCAATCCAAAACAGCCTTTGAAAAGGGTCTATATTCCACATCATGTTCTAATAGTAAAGCTTCTCTCTCTGCCTCTATACCTTCAATCGGCCCAAGACTACGTACAAAATGGCCTTGAGGATACTTGGAATTTGAAGGCCATGAGTCCACGGTTATGACAATTCGTTGTCCCAAGAGATCTTTGGCTTTTCTTGTTTTTATTCTGATCTTGGGTAAAACTTTGTCCATCAAAATAACAAAGCAGGTTTTGGAGGAGTTTCCTGCGTCTTCTTCAAGAGACACCGAAGATGGAGCCACCTGACCAACATAGTACCTCCAAGATCTTCTTACAATACTGACAACACGTGCAGTTGGTTGCAAGCGCTTCTCTTCTGATGCAGAACTTGCTTTTAAGGCTTCAGCAGCCAACATGCGGCGTTCTTTATCAGATATGATGTTCTCTTGAAAGTCTTCATCAGCGTTATCATTTGCACCCATGGCTCCTTCTTCAATAATTGTCGACGAAGGCTCTCTCCATTTGTCTCTGGGAAGTAACTCAACAATAACGGAATCGCTGTTAAAAGCTCTATTCAAGTTTTTTGTTCCAACAATCAAAAGAGGTTTCTTGAAAGCCGGCGTCAGAACTGTTCCTTCCAAAAAGTTGTACGTGGAGATATTCAACATACCCTGGTACAAAGTACCATTCTTTATACCAGCCATTGTTCTTGAATTCGTGTAATACTCTGGAAACGAAATCTCGCTCTTGTTTTTATCAAAAGACTCATTTTCATTTGGTATTAAGTCTCTGAGTTGATCTCCGTTGCTCAAGCCTTCAACATACTCTATGAGAGTCCTGGCATCTGTGCCGTCCCTGAGGGCTTTGTCCCTGTTGTCCTTATCATTGCACACCAAAATTATATTGATCAGAATTTTAGAGTTGTTCTCATTCAAATGCTTTCTATACCATGATGCACATTTTCTGATGGCACGATCATTCCTGTCATTTATAGACTCGTCTTTCCTTCTTTGAACGTAGGTTTCCTCGTGAAACTCATTGTGAAATACCACAAAGCGTTTATCCGCAGCCTTCACAAGCGAGCGAACTCTTTGGTAAATAGGGAATGATCTATTTTTTACTTCCTCAAGCACAACTTGTGGAATAATGACATCGTAGAAGCAGTCGACGTGCTCTAACAAGTCAATCGCATGTAAGATGACATTTGTGTCGAGAACCACATAATGTTTACCACCTGATTTGAGCTCATGCGGCAGATCCAGCAAGACGAATTCGGGAAGATTTCCCTGTGCATCAGGCTTCACGGTAGTGATGCATGTGTTGCAGAGCCTGGAATAGCAAGGAATATCTGTACGGAGATAGTGCTCCCGCACAATTTTCGTACATCCACCGTTTCTAGATCGGACAAAAACTTTTTGAGTGGCTGTGAGCCCCGCAGAGAGTCTTTTTTTCTGCAACATAGTCAGAAAAGTTGTTCTTGGAACGAGTAAGGTTGGCTTCGTTCGTTTCTCATCGCATGCTAAAACATCCGTGCATCTTATTGAAATGTTCCAGCTGAGAAAATGGTGCAGCCTTCTGAGGGAACCATTTGTAATTTTGCTTCAATTTGTAGTTGCAATTCATGCGTTAGATAAATGAGGACATTCGGCTTGTTCTTGTCACAATCACTTTCCAAAACAATCTGACCTCAATTATAAAAAATGAAAAATCTGCAGTGACCTACGAAGCCAAGACTGTTTCCTTCGATTTCATGGCCTCATTAATTGAATGGCTTTCCAGTATATATTTCCAACCAAGTTGATGAATGCAATTACGACATTTTTGGTTTCGAAATTTAAAAATCGTTGCTCTAACTTCCCAGTATTGTGCAAGTGAGTCTCATATATTTGACGTAAGTACTCTACCTAATATCAATATTTATTGAAACGCATAGTTGTAAAAAAAATCTCAGTACAAAAGATCTGTTTCAGCTCCATGAACTCAATTTGGAATTCAAAAACAATCATATGTTTGAAAGAGCTCACGTTATGTCACTTTCGAGACACGATTCGTAAATAGAATACAAAGTTGAAATAACATTAACACAGCTTAAAGATTCAATGATGGCAGACTACAATGGTTGGCAAACGAAATTCTGCTTTCAAGAGATCATTTCATAGATCACTAGGAATACTACATTTGATACCGGTCTATTATTATGACGATTCCTAAGGATAATATGATTTTGAATCAGGCTTAATAGTGGCTCGACTCAGATGTCTTTACAAGCATTTTTGTTCATCACCATATATCGAGAGTTGATTAGTCTTGATAACTTCGTTTGTCTATTTGCGTCGCACAACCCCCTCCCGGATGGGATGCACCCGATAGAAAAAAGAGTTGATATGAGAAGTTTCAGGCTCTCATGTACTAGACATTTTACGTAAATCCATCAAGCTCTCATTTTTTGTATTCAAGTTGATCTCCATTGCTGGGAAAGAAAGATGAGTAAAGTTTCAAAATAATAAATGTCAGCGTCAAGGTGTTCTCTGTTCTGTATACAGTTGCTCCGGCTTTGTTTTCGGCTCCATGCATGCCGCATCCCAAAGCTCTCAAGTGAACTAAAGAGTTGCGATACGTTGAGAAGAGATTTCAGGGAAAATAACTTTTAGAAAGTCTGATTCAGCTTGAGTTGTTTCACTTATCCCGTTCCTGCAAAAATTGATGATGATAATCATACCACGCCGCAAACTCTCACAACATTTTATCTTGCTGCAGATCTAAAGCAGGCGCACGCAGGCAAACAATAAGGCGGGGCCACAGATGATGCATAGCCATTTGCAGATTCTGTCATCGCCATGCTTGGGATACAAACCTCACGAAAAGCTGGCAGATATTGCACACGTATTTTCTTGCCTTTTTAATATTCAATTTATCTAGAATACTCTTTTTCAGCTCGCACGACTGCTCTCTCCCGGATAGATGTAAAGCAGCTGGGTATAACCATGTACTGCACATTAGTGCTTGAATAATCCGAACTGAGGTTCAGCATGTTCCTGCTTACGCATGCGTGCAACGAAATAAGCATAGACAAAACTCGGCGAAACTGTTGAGAATATGTATGGATCCCCTCCCATATACCAAGTGGATCATTCTCGAACGCCAAAGGTCTCTCCAGGCTACAAGGAGAAGTATCAGCCGGTACTGGAGGATGAACACTTTAAATTTCCATCGCACCGTCAGCCTTCAATCCAGCAACATTTTTTTCAAGGCCCTACTTCGGCCCCTGCAGTGGCATATAATACAGAAGATTACTTTAGCTGGACGCCAGAGGCCTCCAAACAGTCATCAAATACCTCAGAGCATATAGGAGGACACGCCAACATACAGGGGTCTGAACCGTTTGGTGTTGCTCAACATAGCACCCAGGCAGTACGTCCACCCCGTAGGTACCTGGCCCATAAAATACGACATCGCTCAAACTTATCGCACTCTTATACTGACAAAGCTGAGGCGCCTTTGCCGGGGTCTTTATTTCTAGGGGAAAGTCATCCGTACATATCGGGCCTGGAATCCCTCAGTGCTGGAACTTTGCTGCAAAAGACCGAAATTCTAGCTCCAAAATCAAAATCAAAAAAACCTGAGTTCTTCTTAAAATTGGACAGCTTGAATTCTACAAACTCTCCTTTGCAGAAGGTGCACCATCAATATCGAAGAATCACAAAGCCCACCTCTGAACAAAGTCATGTTAAATACAATATAGACAACTTCGAGCCCGAGGTCAGCTTGCAGCAAAGCGGAGGTGGTAACGTAAAACAAACTCACGATAATATTACGCCACTACTGTTTCCACCTAATACAGAAGATCACGGGTATTTCGGAAACTTTGATCAAACTGATGTCTCCTCCTTATTGGAAAGCGAGGCTATGCCGGCAGGTTTTCTAAACGTCACATCAAGGATACAAGACCCACTTGGAAATTCGGGCGCTAGTGGCAACAATAGTGATATTGATAGCTATCTAAACTTCCAGATTGAGGACTTTGCTCCTGCGCAAACATTTCATCAAAGTCTGATTTCCACGTATAACCGTGATCAAACTGAGGATATTGAAAATACTAAAGCTGAAGCTCATTTTACGCCAATAAGTGGACTTCATCAGGCTCATTTATATCCACAAAATTTCGAAGACGAATCTATTCCCAACGAGCATTATTTCGCCCCCAACATGCAACTTGATTGTCATCAGGAACATCCAGAATCGTATGCGATCAAGCACAATCTGGATGCCACTCAAAATTTTGATCAAAACCTTAAGTACATTCACGACCAGAGCCATAATGATGAGCTGATTCATCATGGCGGGAGTATTGTGAAAAATAAGCCTTCGCAGCATGAACAAGCTGAACACTTTTTCAATTTAAATCAAAAGCATGACGGTACTAGCGAAAATCAATCTTTCAGTGATCACAGAACATCGTATCACAAGGCCAAACACAGCGAAACTCACATTCATCATGTCCACTCTTCTTATGAGGACTACTTTTATGATGAACAGCAAGCATACCTGTATCAGGAAATCAAGCCTGGGCAATACACAGAAGGAGATTCTTATTCAGATTCTCAGACTGCTATACAGGCAGTGGACTTGTCTGACACTGACCAATTGGGTTCGAATGAAAAGAAGCCAAGTTCTAAGAAACGGAAAGGCGTGAGGGGTATTGTGTGCAACGTTTGTGGCAAGCTCATTGTCCGTGATTTCAGTCGCCACATCCGTATTCATGACGAAATTGGAAGATTCCAATGTATTTTTCCTTCAGGTTATTGCAAACATAAGTCCAGAAAATTTAATCGACCTTACGACTACAAGAAACACTTGCTTAATGCACACTTTTCATTTGATGACTCGACTGCTAAAGCAGCTCCAAATTTAACTGAAAAATTGCACTTCAGGGGACAATGCAATGCGTGCGGCGAGCGCTTTATGGCCAATGAATGGTTAGAAGAGCATATTCTTACAACGGATTTGGCATTGAAATGCCGTGAGTTACAACGGATCGAAAGTTTACTGAAGTCCCAGTAACAATTTGAAAACTTGAACACGAACTCAAAGACAAGTCGAAGCTTGTCAAATTTCTAAATTTTCCTCGATTAGTTTAATGAATGTCCTAGAAATTTGCGGTCTTTCAAAATGCGATACGGCTTTAACGATTTGATTGTGCATGTAATATTCCAAAAATATGCACGATTGAGTTCGCAGTTTCCAAACGCAGTATTTAAAATTGCTCAAGGACGGTATAGTTTTACGACGCCGAAGATGTTTGCAAAGTATAAATCGCTCCATTTATCCGTGAGTGGTGGCTTTGCTTTGTTCACAGAAATAAAGCATTACCAAATATGAATATGGACACTATGGACATGGCGTCCTCGACAACACTGATGGCTATGAGTATGAGTAGCATGACTGGCATGAGCTCCCTGACTTCAAGCATGGACATGTCCGACATGGACATGGATATGTCTTCAATGTCGATGAACATGTACCTCACTACGTCCTACAAGGACTATCCTGTTTTATTTAAGGGTTTCTCCGCCTCCACATCTGGCGAGGCCTTCGGCATATTTTTGTTATTTTTCGTTGCATCCTTCGCTACGAAAGGGTTTGAATTTATCAAAAACTACCTCGAAGTGAGAGTTTGGAACAATCCCATTTACCAAATTCCAACCCTGACAACAGTTGTCGAGGAGTGTGGATGTGACGAGAAGGAAACGCCTTCTGATGTTGAGAAGGGCAGCAACCCAGCTGAGACTCAAAAGAAACTTTCAATTTTTACTGTTATGGGAAGAGACATGATTAGAATTGTTCTTTGTTTCTTGGTGGAGATGTTTGGATATGCAATGATGTTAGTGGCGATGACCTACAGTTTGGTATACTTCTTTGCAGTCGTGCTCGGGATGGCTTTTGGTCGCGTATTCTTCGAGAAATTAAGCGGGAGATTAAACATTCGTCCGGGGAGCAACAACTTTCAAGGACATCATTGAAACATAAATCAATATTTAGTTTGTATTTAGTTAATTAATATTTCATATGCCTTGTGGTGTGAGTTGAACTTTCATAGTCTCATTTGATCAAGTCACTGACCTTTTTGACAAGTTCATTATATCTTGTCCGGTTAAATGCTGTGACACTCGAGCTCTCAAGTCTTTCACTATACATTAGTCTCAAGAGATTCAAAAGCTCGTCCTTAGTATAAGAAATATTTTCCAGAGAAACTTTTTGCAAAAGATTGTGCTCACTAAAGGTGAACAATTCGTAGTATTTTGAAGAAACACTAAGATCAACCTTTTCCTGTTTGTCGATGACACTTCTAAGCATTTGCTGCGTTGTGAATATGTTCAAGATGATTCGCTTGATACCATTTCGGTTGATCACAGCTACGCTTTCACTACCCTTGATAAATGATCGGCTGATAAAGGCGGGTAGACCCATGAAAATAAACTTTCTCTCTTCATTGCTCAATATCTCGTCAGCCTTGGTGCCGATAAAGAAAACCTCTCTATTGAACAGACTGATGAAAGGATCTGAGTCTGCGGGCTCAGTAGTTAAAACAAAGTTGTCAGCAAAAGATTGACTAATATGATGCATAGTTTTTAATCTTAAATCGTAGCGCAAAGCAATCAAGGCTTTCTCTCGGATATTCTCAAATGTTTTGATGACCTCATCGAAGGCGCCAATCGAATCCTGATCTAGCGTCAAATAGACATGATGAGCTGGCTTTGTCGTAGACATAGGAGCTCTTCCATTCTCTAAAATGGTGAACTCTTGTCTCAAATTGTTGATTTGTATTTTACTCCCCTCGGAGTTGCTGATGCTTGACATCTTCCTCATTGCTGGAAGCCACGTCAAAACCCAAGATACTGTTTTCAAGAGAACGCAAACATGATGGAAGGTATTATCATCTAAAAGATCATCTTTCGAAGCTTCCAAGGCCCGGTGACCTGTTCTATTCTCGAAAAACATCAAGTCACACTCTTTCGAAATTGCAGAGTTTGCTTTATCTTGATCGCTCATAATCAACAACAATTTTTTAGATGCTTCAGTCAAAACAGCAGTATTCATCCATTTGTTAAGCTTCAGAATACGCTGGGTTCGCTCTTCTTGAAATCCTAAATTGATTTCGGTAATATCGTGAGAGCCACCAGTAGCAAGAAGCTCTGCATAGTAATCACTATAAAAAGCTGAAAAGCTCTTTAGTATTTCGAAAACTGAGCCGCTAAAATGTTTTCTGTAGTTAAAGGATGTGTTTAATGTGAAACAAGCATTATTCAATATTTGCTCAAACTGCACAGCATTCAAATACACCTGAAGTTGAGAGGGTTTGGCAAACTCTAGCAGTTCAAACGGTAGATCTCGCTCGCTTAAGTTGATTATAGTTTGATTGAAGCGGGTATCTTTTTTGTCCCTTAATTCGACACCCATTTCGGTTGTCATGCATGCATCAAAAGCATAATGCAATTGCTCTTTTATTCCCCTTAAGAAAGATTTGTGCATGATGTCTTTGAAGAATCCAAAAGGCGGAGTATCTAATGTTTTATTTTTTTCAAAGTCAAGAAATAGACTGCTAGCCCCATTCACAAAAATGAGAAAATATTCCACTATGATTCTCATATTAAAAACATTGATGGGGACCAAAGCGTCCACAGATGAGCTTAATCTTTCCATCGTGATATACGGGGTGTTGCTAGTAATTTGATCCGATTTAGTTTTCCGGGAGCTCATCAGAAACCCAGGAAACATCTCATCAAAAGCGGATTTCAACTCGTTCGATGACTCGTTCGAGTTAAAGCCAAATGCATCTTCAAGTTTGAACAATTGTTTCTTCGCCAAAATCTCATGAATTCGGCTTGGTGTTAGATCTGATCTCACAGAATTCAAGTGATTTTTTTCCGCATGAATGTAATTTTCAACGAGTGACTTCACCTCCTTGCTCACGATTGTCCACACGGTAAGAAAATTGTATGAGCGCTGAGACGATTCCACAATCAGACCTTTTCGTTGATATGATGAAACTTCCGATGTTTCACGTATCTTGTTGACTATCTCGCATGCGACCTTGTGCTTCAGCAATACCATCAAATATCTAAAAAAAAAGGAGCCAAAGTAGTCTTGAAGTATGTGAACAGACAAGTCATGTAGACTTTGACCGCTGATAATGTCTAGGGGAGTATTTTGTTCCAAGGCTCTTGCTTTCTCTAATCTTGCGAGCTTGTGGATATTCAGCAGCTTGCATTCCTCTGATATTTGAAGGGTCATATATTGAAGTTCCTGGTGCAAGGAGTTCAAAAGAATTTGCATAATTGATTGGAGCTTGTTAAGTTTTGAGGCCGTTGAAAGTAGCAGGTAAATGTAAAAGTATGATGCGGTAGATGGACTCAGATTTGACTCTAATAGAAGCGCATAATTCGTTTTTTGACTTTTGCCTTTTCGATGATGCTCGTGTAATTGAGGGAGATGAGATTTGAGAAACTTTTCTGTACTTTCTGTCAAGGATGTGGAGATCTCATTGATGTCCAAGTTCGCCGAATTGTAGATATACAGCTCCAAAGTTGTCAGATTGTTAATTAGGGTCATGAAGGATGTGATCTCTGGGCTGCTTGTGTTAATAACATTGCTCCATGACTCTTTAGAACTCAGAGTGCTCTTAAGATAGATTTCATTCTGAAGTTCGTCAACAATCATGTCGTATAGATTGTTCGACTGCACTTCCAAGTAGCTTTGGGTAGCATTCATTGAGGACAATGACCATAGGTTATACATTGAGGCTGTCTTGTACCCATCGGCAATCACGTCATAGACCTCATGGATCTTTTTTTCGGTTATGAGCTGGTCAATCTTTCCTGGAATGTCACGCAAATAAGCCATGGCATCTAAAATTTCAATCATTTCAGAGTATTTCGTCGAGCTTTGGTCCAAATTCTTTAGGGAAGTGGACCTGTCTTTCATGTCTTTGGTGCTCGTCTCGATAAGATTTTTAATAACTTTCGAGTCTCGTTGTGAATCCTGAGCAATGGAAATTAGCAGGTGATACAGTCCAATGCTGTTATTGAATGTCTCATGGTTTTCCACCACTGCCGCTTTCAAAGCCTTTCCAGTAGCCTCGCAGAGCTCGTCGAATTCACTTTTTTTGTGTGCCAAGCCAACAGAAGTGTCATCCAAAAACGATATAGCCAACTCGAGTGGTGTGACTTCGCCCTGAATTAACAGCGGCCAGTCATAGCGAATATCCTTATACACAGACTTAAGGTCAGCTAATGATTTGATACTTTTTTTCATCTCTTCATCAGACACATTCCCTGCGTATGCCATGCTTGTCGTCCGGTGGCGATTCCCCATCATCTTAGTGAAGTCGGTGTATGCATAGAATCTTTGTCAAGACCGCGTTACTTGACGCTATGACCCCAGCTATGAATATGTGAGGTGCACGGATGTTTGAGACATGAGCGCGGCGCATGTGTTGCGCGGAGAAATGGCTTGTGTGGTGTGCGCAAGAGTTAAAATAAATGGTTCTAATGAAAGAAATCATTGACCTACTGAGTGACCCTGCGAATCTTAGCCAGTTTTCAAGAAGGCTTC
Organism: Metschnikowia zobellii; assembly: GCA_939531405.1. NCBI lineage: Eukaryota > Fungi > Ascomycota > Pichiomycetes > Serinales > Metschnikowiaceae > Metschnikowia > Metschnikowia zobellii. The sequence goes on from OW618029.1 coordinate 626,941, forward strand.
AGGTTGGTGACCTGCTTGTTGAGTATGTATTTGCAGCTTCTTCTGTAGGTGCAAGAATTCACGTACTAATAACTGTAGATTGAGTGATGAGATTGAGCCTTCGGCCTCAACCAAAACAATTGAGTCCAGCGAACATATCCAACCTATTTTAGCTCCCAAATATACTAGGGTGAGAAATACGCGCCTTTGTTCCAATGATAGTATCTTGGATATTAACAATTGGTTGAGCTCAGATGAACTGTCCTTCTATGTAAGCCCAGGTCACACCCCGCAAATCCGCCAAAATACTGAAGTCAAGAATAGTTGGCTTCGAGAGCAAGAACCCAACATCATACCTTCTTCACCAGTTGCCAAATTTATTCCAGAAAAAGACACAACGTCTGGAATCCGACAGCAGCCCAATCAATACCATATATCCGACATGTCTGACTTGGATGATATACATTCTAAGACTTCACCATGCAATCACAGTCTGCGTGGAAAAAGGGAAAAGGAAAATGATTTGAGTCGGCTAGAAGTTGTGAGAATGAAGCGGACGCTTCGGGTTCTGAGCATGAATTCAGATCCCATAGAAAGCAGCTCACCAAAGAGATCGCCTTCTCCAAAAAAAAAAAAAATGAAACCTCAGTCACAAGATATGGTCGCTGTAGATCGCTCCGCAAAAGCTTGGAGAAGTGCTAATAAAGTGATCAGGAGAAAGGATGATATTCTCGGTGAAATGGTGATTGAAATCGCCCTCTGCCTTGAAAAAAAAATCGAAACTGACTACTTCAGAAGTGTATTTCTTCTTCCGACAGTGAGAAGCTCGTATCTTGAGATTCCCTTGATTTCATGGAAGCGAAGAGTCACAGCCACATACAACAAGAATGATGATACTTTTGAGCCCTGCAAACTAATGGAACTCTCGGAAAGGGTTTTCATACTATTCTATGAACCCGGTGATTTGGTTACCAAGCTCAAAAATGGGGTTGTGTCAGGTGACATGGAACGAGTAAGAAGAAAAGCAAAGGCGCAAGGCTTGAATAGCGGTATATTCATACTTATCATGGTGCCGAGCTTCAGCGAATACTTGCGAAAATTGCAGATAGCGGAAAACAAAAGATACCGTGCACAAACGCTACAGCGCCTAAATCAGTCCCAATTACAAGAATCTGCGAGTCTAGATAATGCTGATTTTATCTCATCCTCAGAAGCTCTGACTCTAATTATAGAAAGTGAGGTGAACTTAGAAGTCAGCATTTTCACTCCGAAAACGATAGAGGAGTGCATCGATTGGCTCCATTCGTTCACCTTTACCATTGGAAATTCCTTGTATGACAAGTTTGAAAGAAATCCCGAGTTTTCTAGTATAGGAGCTGTTCGGCTGGGGTCTAATCCTAAAAGCACTTTTCTTGAAATGGCGAAGAAGTTCAATTTGATGACTGATCCAAAGGCTGAAAATTTATACCAGTATTATCCATCCCCGCTAAGCTTGTATAAGAGACTTTTGGAGAACGACGACCTAGGGACTGTGCAAGGAAAAGGAATAGTTCCTCCATCAGTGAATAAAGTCATGAAAAGAGTATTCACGTCCCAAGACCCCAATGCTGTCATCACTGATTGAACTCGGGAAAATACAATTATTTATGAAATGTATATATATCTATACTACCTTTCAAAAAGTTAAACTAATATGTTTTTAACGGAAGCCAAGTCATCCTGAGAAAGCTTGTGTGCCAATGGCTCAATGGCAGACATTCTTTGCTTTAAGTCTTTAAGCTCATGGTCAGTGAACTCAAAATTAAGTTGCTTGAGCTGTAAAAGTACATTGAGAACTTTATCTATGCATGATGACTGAGACTCAGGGTCCAATATTTTGATAAGACTTTGAGGCAACTCAAGATTGCGAACCTGTTCCGATCTCTGGGCGCTCGAGCCTGTCGATAACACTGCCGAGATCAACGAAAGTTTTCTTATCAAGAGCTTATGGTCGTTGAGATTTCCATCCAAGCGAATACAGTCCAATCCATTAGTCTCGATGAATTTTGACGCAGCATTTTCGTTATTTCTTACTAAGCTTGCTATAGCAAACGTCGATTTCAAGCGCAACTCTTTAGGAGTCTCAGGCTTAGAGGAAAGTGATATGAGCTGAGTGAGACCCCTCTCCTGCTTTATGAACGCATCCTGACTTGGCGTGTTGTTTTGAGTGGCAATAGCGATGATCGAAGCTGACAAGACTTGAAAAGTTTGGTTTTCACTATGCAACTGGTCAATAACAGCTGGCCAAAGTTTCATATTCTCAATGTTGTTAGCATTATCAAGATTCTCAATGAGCATTTCAAAGTTTTCCAAAGCAATCTCCTTGTCCTCATCAGTAGCTTCGGGGTTGCTCGCCACCATCATCGATTGTTTCATAAGCGTTGGCTCGTCTGGGCCTCCGAAGAGCTGCAGCAACATTTTTGGGTCCGGCTGCCCAACCTTATCTTGAGCCTCCTTGTCGCCCGTTTGCTGTGCTATAGACCATTGTAATAATTTATCCATTTGTAGAATGCTTTTGTAAAAGTCGTCGTTACCGGATACTTTTTATTCTCTCCATTACATTATTCCCATCACGCCTGGGAAGAGATGACACAGTATGCAGTTTATTCTAGAAAGTTCGGGACCATGCTACAAAGGCGGTTTTTCGAAAAATCAATGCTTGAAGTTTCCGAAAGCGCAATCCTATCTATATGCATGAATTGCTTCAATTTCTATACCGAATGAAAATCTCGCAATATTTTTCATAGCTATTTGAAGCAAGACGTAGAAAGCCTTCTGATTGCATGAGCGAATACCTAGTATGCGCTTATCCGGGCAGCTAAATGTGCAGGTCACTGCTGTCCCGGAGTTTCCCGCAAAGTGCTCTCTTTGTTGGTTAAATCTAAAACATGGCTAAATATTTACACATCTTCAGTTTGAAACTACAAGTATCTCTCTCTGCTGGTCAATCTAGTCGATTCAAATACCATTATCTCATTAAACAAGAAATTTTCTCTTGTTAAATAATTTATAGGTGTATTATACATGCGCGAGATTTATTAATCGAACCAAACGTGGTTAAATTATGTGCAATTACAAGCTGAGCTAGAACTAAAAGCATTTTGTTCTTTCAGCTTACGTTTCAAAACTTCGTAAAATATGAAAATTGAGGCTATATCTGGTATGTGATATTTATCATTGTGGCTCCATCACCTCAAGCGTGACCAAAGCAACCAAAATAAATAATTGGCCTGGTATTCCTGGAGCGCGACGGAGGATGGTAATCCGCCGAGCCAGAACTCCGAGCAGGCCCCCAACTTTCGACAATTATATAAACCCTCAACGTGCGCACTCCCGTGGAGATCACGGAACCAGATTTCACTTTTATCAAATTTCATTTCTCGGTAAACAATTGAAGCACCTATCAAAATTCACAATGTCTTTGTCAAATAAATTGTCTGTTAAGGATTTAGAGCTCTCTGGAAAGAGAGTCTTCATTAGAGTCGACTTCAACGTCCCTCTTGACGGCACCACCATCACCAACAACCAGAGAATTGTTGCTGCTTTGCCAACAATTAAATACGTCTTGGAGCAAAAACCAAAGGCCATTATCTTGGCTTCCCACTTGGGTAGACCCAACGGCGAAAGAGTTGAAAAGTACTCTTTGGCCCCAGTCGCCAAGGAGTTGCAATCCTTGTTGTCTGATCAAAAGATCACCTTTTTGAACGACTGTGTTGGCGTTCAAGTTGAGGATGCCGTCAACGCCGCATCTGAGGGTGAGATCATTTTGTTGGAAAACTTGCGTTTCCACATTGAGGAGGAAGGTTCCAGGAAGGTGGACGGTAACAAGGAGAAGGCCTCTGCGGAGGATATCCAAAAGTTTAGAAAGGGTTTGACTGCATTGGCTGACGTCTACATCAACGATGCCTTTGGCACTGCACACAGAGCTCACTCCTCAATGGTGGGTCTTGACTTGCCTCAAAAGGCTGCGGGCTTCTTGATGGCCAAGGAATTGGAATACTTCGCCAAGGCTTTGGAAAACCCCACCAGACCTTTCTTAGCCATTTTGGGTGGCGCTAAGGTATCTGACAAAATTCAATTGATTGACAACTTGTTGGACAAGGTGGACATTTTGATTGTCGGTGGTGGTATGTCTTTCACTTTCAAAAAAGTCTTAGAAAACATGGCAATTGGCACATCCCTTTTCGATGAGGCTGGCTCAAAGAATGTCGAGCATTTGGTCGCTAAGGCCAAGAAGAACAACGTCGAAATTGTTTTGCCTGTTGACTTCGTCACTGCCGACGATTTCAACAAGGACGCCAACACTGGCCTTGCCACCCAAGAAGAGGGAATTCCAGACGGTTGGATGGGTCTTGACGCTGGTCCAAAGTCCAGAAAGCTCTTTGCGGATGCTGTGGCCAAGGCCAAAACCATTGTCTGGAACGGTCCACCAGGTGTTTTTGAATTTGAGAAGTTCGCCGAAGGCACCAAGTCTTTGTTGGACGCTGCTGTCAAGTCTGCCGAGGCCGGCAACACTGTTATCATTGGAGGTGGTGACACTGCCACTGTTGCCAAGAAATTTGGTGTTGTTGAAAAGTTGTCTCACGTCTCCACCGGTGGCGGTGCTTCCTTGGAGTTGTTGGAGGGCAAGGAATTGCCAGGTGTTGTTGCTATCTCTGACAAGAACTAGATTTACAGACAAATTTGATATTTGTAAAGAGGACTAGACTTTCCCTATTTAAGTTTATTAATCTTGTGTAGTATCTGGAGCGGATATGTTAAAGACCACCTGTATCAATTACTTTAGACCAAACCGAAGCTCTATAATTTTGACGCACCACTCATTATCTGTGCCCAGGATGACTCAGTTAACTCTTCATACCGATTTTTGTTTAACCAATATATTGTTTCTTCTCCGTTCTCCCCCTTCGGTAATTTCTGACTTTTGAATTGGTTTTTTGGCACCTTGTGATTGTGAGATGCCTGGATGTAATGTGATCCAATTTTAATGAATTGGGGAATCGCATACTTGGGCAAGTTTTGACTGACCTGCTGATATATTTTATCAAGAACCTCCTGATCATCTAATCCATCTTTTGGGTCGATGACCGCAAAGCCAGCCCTTCCCTCATGCTGAGGTACCCGAACTCCAACGACCACTGATTGCTTGATGATACCTGAACCCATGAGCTCATTTTCAACTTCTGTTGCCGAAACATTCTCGGACTTCCAGCGAAAGGTATCTCCCAATCTGTCCACAAAATACAATAACCCATCCTCATCCATTCTTAGTAAGTCTCCAGACCTAAACCAAGCATCGCCATTTTTGAAAACATTTCGCACGATCTTAGAGTTTGTAGCCTTTGAGTTTCCGTAGTAGCCTTGAAACGTAGAATCTATTTTCTTTGGATTGACAATCTTCATCAATAACTCCCCGGGATCATTTGTGTTTGCTCGCACACAAAGACCAGTAGATGGGTGTCTCCATATTTGATTCTCATCATCGGGATCCATTTTAACGATAGCTTGTACAAAGCTTAAAATTGTGTTGATCAAGAAGCCGTACTTTCTACAAGCGCCGACACCGTAATCCCCAAATTGAAGACTCGTCGTGGCTATGGGAGATTCTGTAGATGCATAGAACTCACCAACACCCTCAATATTAAAGCGCAGTTTGAATTCCTGCCAGATGTCCCTCCGCAAACCGTTGCCGTACGCTATTTTGACATTATGCATTTTTTGATCGGGATGATTTTTTGCATTGAGTAGGTAGCGACACACTTCTCCAACATATTGAATGTGTGTAGCTTTTACCAACTTAGCCTGAGTCCAAAAGGTGGATGCTGAAAATTTTTGGCATAAACTAACGCAAGCACCCGATGCAAGCGCCGGGCAAACACCCAACATTGCTGCAGTTGAGTGATATAGTGGCATAGCAGTCATAACAACTGAGTTTCTCTGAATTTTCATCACTGTACTAAAAAAAGCGCCTGCCATGAAAGCCTTTTTCCATGACAAAATGGCGGGCTTTGGCAAACCGGTGGTACCGGAAGTGTATATTAAGGCACAGCAAGAGGAGTCCGTATCATTTGGCCTTCTGGAGACGTCAGGAGCTCGGTATTTGGGTCTTGATTGATTGCTCAAGACTGAGAGCAATTCTGCTTCGTTCATAAAATGTATTTTGACTTCAGGAAGCTGTTCACGAAGATCGCTCTCTGAATCCTTCATCGGAGCGGCGCAATCTGGGTCAACAAATACCTGACTTACATCAGCGACTTTGATGCAATGAATCAAAGGCTTTCCTTTTATATTATAATTCAAAAAAGAAGGAATCGCGCCTATATTCCATAACGCCATCCACATCATTATGAACAAAGGTTTGTTCATACAGTCGAGACCAATAGTGTGCTCCGATGTAACACCGTAGTAATTTTTCAAGATATAGCTGAGCCTCAATACCATCTCATATAAATTTTTATATGTATAAGTTTCAACTGAGAATTGATCGTCGTACAAGGGAAATCCATTTGTATCTTCCTTCAATGACACACTGCCTTTGGGACGAGTAAATGAAACAGCCTCTTCATTAGGGTATTTGAGAGCTGATTTTTCAAATGTGTACCAAAAACTAGCACGCTTTCTATGTAAATTGTAGGCGTATGGAACAAGAAGCCTTACAAGTTTTTGAATAAACAAAAGATCATCTGAGACATGATATTTAGCATCGAGCAATTGGAAGCCAGCCACCATTGCGGCGGCAATCTCGACACCAGACATCTGGATTAGGCAGAAAAGTGAGTGGAGAATTTTTAACGAGTTTAGCAATCACGAGTGTGAAACCCCATGTACTCGCTATTTTCAGGGAGGGGAGAGTATTCAAGAGTTGACACGCATTGTACCTAAGCCAACGTCAAAGTCCTGTGTACTGTATTATATCGCGCGTGTGGCAATCTAATTATGTTCCCCGTCAAATAAAGTAGAAATAAGTCAATGATTTGACGACATAATTTTACAAAGGACCAGACATAGACCTATAAAAATTATTGAGGTAGCGAATTAATAATTGACTCTTGTCCCCTTGTGGGCCATTGTGACTATATGCTTAACTTACCTGAGGTGCGTGTGGGATCTCAAACTTCTACCCGCTTCATTTTAACGATATAGCCTCTATACATGCCCGAAACATCCTTCAAATTTTTAGTTGGACTTGGTTATTTCAATCAAAATTCAGCCAAGAGCCAGGCGCACCACCATGTTTTGTTCCATGCTCATCATTCAAGTGTGTAAATTTCATTGATTTATTCCAAGAAACAATTTCATGAAATCGTTCACTTAGCATTTCTACCACATCTGCAGCTTTCTCTCGCACTGAAGTCGGTTGTTCAGTCCAGAGCCCTTGAAATATGAGCTTTTGGATAATCGATCCATTGGAAAACACGTCATCCGCCTGGATGCAACAGTACAAATGAGGCTGCAAGACTTTCAACAAGACCTCATAGAAAAACACCTTGATACTGTCCCGCTCAGTAGAATGCAATGCTTGACCGAGTAGCTTTGCTAGATCGACATGCAGGTTACATTTTGTCTGGCTAGCGCAACAGTAGAATATTCCGCTCAATTTGAACATGCACCGGTTTCGCACAGGCTTGGCCATAACTGGAGTCCCCAAGTATAGATTGCAAAATAGTCTGAAAAGACTTATCTCCAGTAAAATCACTGGCTCTATGTGCTTTGTGAGCTCATGCTCTGCAAATTGTGAAGTCTTATCTGCTTTAATATGCATTTCATCAAATGGCACATCCTCTTGAATGGTGACAGTTCCTGCAGTCGCCCCCGCCGAGATGATAGTCTCCCGTGCCAATTTTGCAGCTACGGCTAATCGGAAGCCTTGGTCCCAATTCCAATGCTCCCATAAGAACATGAAAGCTAAATCAAGAAGGGCGAGCTGGAGAGACGGGATTGCAGCAGGCGTGCTGTAGATCACCAAAGTATCTATAATTGTCTCCATCAAATCACAGAATCCACCATGAAAGTGCTGGGCATTTGTATAGGGTTCGGTGAAGGATGTTGCGCAGACGACTCTGAAGAGACCAAGGCATCTGTTAGACAAAAGAGGATCATTTAAAAGGGTCTGAACTATCTCCAATTCCTGGTCCATTGAATATTTGTCGATGACCCGCGAACGGGGTATCACAACGTTGGGAATCAATAAATTGGAGAGTCGTATCTTGCTGGGCTCAAAAAGTAATTGCGCAACGTCCACATTCATGCTCTGCAACTCAGCTAACAGATAGATAATGCGAGGTCTTCTTGGCGACGATGACTCCAGATCAAGGTCTTCATAAACCATTTTTTGATCATTCGCGGTTGCTGAAGAAGTCTCCTCATCGTCTGCAGCTAATGATTTCTCATTGGCCAAGGGCCTTGAGCCATTGCGACTTTTCCAGCGTTTCAATAAACTCTTTGACTCTTTTTGCGAGCTATTCACGTGAGATGATTCTGATTTTGCCTGCAATCTCAATCTTGATTCTGACACAGGATCAATCTCGATGTTTGTTAGATTCTCTCCCGCAAGATTATCGTGTTCTCGTCCCCGTCTCACAAACCCGCGCAAAATCAAAGAAGTGGCCGCTAGAACCACAGAACTGAATACGGCAATCAAGTATATATAAATAGCATTCGCTATTAAAGCGGTACCATCTAGGAGCATTTTCGACACTTTCGAAAATAATTTCCCATAAACCCAACTTCAGATTGCACAATTTGTTCGCTTATGGTACATACAGATTATACCCGCGCTCGCCCGCACTTGCTTCCCATTTGCACCCAGATTTCGTATGCGGCTGTCTATTATTCACAGCTAAGCGCGCAAACCCTATAAGCAACATAATCAGCTCAATCTCAAGCCGTGTAATTTGCCGCGCGACTCGCACGTGACCAAGTGACGCCACCTTTTAACAGTGCACTGAGCAGGCTCGTCTTCAAGAAATATCGAACCACCTAAAGTATCAATCATGTTTTGCCGGTCCGGCTTTTATTTTACAAAAAACATGAGTGTTTTGAACACTATGTCAAAAGTGTCAGGCCTGCGTCTCAGTCTTACGGGAGCCAGAGTCACGCCTTTGTCCAAAATAATTCCTAGTCTTCGTATATCAAGGTCCTACTCTTCCACCATGTACACTAAGCCTACTTCCACGGTAATGGGTGCTAATGAAACCCCTAGCAAGCTAATGAAAAATGCGTATCCTGTCATTTCCAGCAAAGCTGCTGGTTATTGGTTGTTGTGTACATCAGGGTTGATTTTTGGCATAGTCGTTGTGGGTGGCTTAACCAGGTTGACTGAATCTGGTTTGTCGATCACCGAATGGAAGCCAGTAACAGGCTCTATCCCTCCGCTCAACGAAACAGAATGGGAAGAAGAGTTCAAGAAATACCAGGACTCTCCTGAGTTTAAACAGCTCAACTCTCATATCACTTTGGATGAGTTCAAATTCATTTTCAGTATGGAATGGGGCCATCGTTTGTTGGGCAGATGCATCGGAATGTTTTTTGTTTTACCCGCATTGTATTTTTGGAAGACTGGAAAATTCAGCGCTGTTGTGACCAAAAGGGTAGTGGGATTGACCGGCTTACTAGGATTGCAAGGTGCCATCGGTTGGTGGATGGTTAAGTCGGGATTAGACGAAGAACAGCTCGCCGAGAGAAATTCCAAACCAACAGTATCCCAGTACAGACTCACTACACACTTGGGTGCTGCGTTTCTCATGTACATGGGCGTATTGTGGACCGCTTTTGAAATTCTCAATGAAAATCGCTGGGTCAAAAATATGAGAGATGACCCCAAAAAAGTTACGGAAGCACTTGCAAAATTGAACAGCAGTGCTCTCAATAAAACGAGATTGATGGGACTGGGCCTTTTAGTTTTGACCTTTTTCACGGCCATGAGCGGGGGAATGGTAGCGGGTCTTGACGCAGGATTAATCTACAATACCTTTCCACACATGGGCGATGACTGGCTTCCTTCCAATGGAGAACTCATGTCTCCAGTATTTGCCCGAAAAGATGACCTCTCTGACTTGTGGTGGAGAAACCTTCTCGAAAATCCAACTACCGTGCAATTGGTTCACAGGATTCTTGCCACTTCCACATTTTTCGCAATTCTTGCCGGCCATATGTATGTGAACAAGGCCAAGACTGTCATGCCTACTCGTGCAAAGCGTTCATTTCATGCCATAATGGGGTTGGTGACTCTTCAAGTCTCATTGGGAATCTCCACGCTCATCTACTTAGTGCCCATTCCACTTGCTGCTGCACACCAGGCGGGTGCATTGGCTCTTCTTACGGGATGCTTGGCCTTCGCTGCAAATGTCAAAAGACCAAGACCTCAAACTATCTCTTACATCAGCTCGATCATGAAGCAGAAACTAATCAAAAACCAGTAATCGTGCGGGGCACTCTTGTACATATGGAACTTACATGTAAATAAAAAGACTCAAGCAAACGTGCCTATGAATTCATGGGCCTACCAAATCTTTTTGCTTGACATTTCGTATCTTTGAACGCTGTGAAGCGCGTCGGTAGTATTCAAGGGGTTAGTTGTCCTTTTGAAAAGCTGCATGTTTCTCTTTTCCTCAAGGGTGGGCGGTACATTTTCTCCAAAATCATATAAATGCGATCTCATTATTGGATTAATGGACGATGACTCCGTGTTAGGGATTCCAGGAACAAAAGAATACTCAATCTCCAGTTCAATTGGTGAGGATAAATGACTGCTGTCGTATAAATTATCATCAGCAGCTTCCAAAACAGGATTTGTTGTACACGTGTCTTTCAAAACTGGGGAATGTAGCACATGTTCCTTCTGGCTTGAAGAGCTTTGTCGTTCTTTTTCTGCGATAATTTGCATGGAGCCTGAGGGTGTAGGCTCACGACAGCTGAAACCTGAATTTTCATGTTTGGAGAAACTATCCGGATGCGACAATAATGAATTTGAAAGTGTTCTCAGTTTCAAACAATCTTGATATGCCTCATGATCTTTTTTGATAAGGCGAGCCCACTCTAAAAGCCATAGACTTAAGAGAAGTCTGGTGACTAACAAGATAACAAATGCTAAGGATATCAGTGTTATGCTTGATAGAATGCCCAGAATTTGAAATGATGAAGGCATAAAAATAAGCTTCAAATCCCTGAGAGCCATTCTTAAGAAGCAGATTGTGAGAGGGATGATGGGAAGCCCAATTCTTCGAGTCAAAATTATGTAGTCTGAGACTTCATGCAGTGTGTAAACCTTGGAATTAGATGTGAACACCTCTTTAAAATCAGAGCTAAGAACGTATAAGAAGTTCTCGTATGTTCTTGGCCGAATAAGATTGAACTTTATGATGTAGCAATGTTTCACCCAGTCTACAAGTATTTCGCTTCCGAGAACAACCACGGATGGACCAAATATAGCCCCGAACCACTTATTCCAGGACTTCCAGCTGTCAGGAATTAACCCCAAGTGCGTGCTACTTAGCTGTGACAAGTTCCGCAAGGCAATCACAAAAAGCATGATAGATAGCTGGAAGCGCTCGGTGAGGTCAGACATTGTAATTTGAAACAAACCTTCGCGCTCAAACTTTTTAAATACGGCGCCTTTGAGCTCGCTAAATTGATTAGAAAGCAAGAGCGCCAAGAGTGCATTCGAGTAAGAGTTTGCAGCCACATGAAGAGCGACTGACTGGTAAATTAGGACATAGGAGTGGAACGCAAAGAATATTAGCGCAACAAATGTAGAGAAGACGAGTTTTCCAAACTTTCTGGGTGTCATGTTGGTCAATGGGAGCCCGACAAGAACCGTGAAGATCTCCAGGGCGATACTAGATAACAACTTGTCAGTGACTTCTAGGACTCCAAACATAACATATAACTTTATATGTGCCTGTCCTCTGATATCATGGTATAGCCTCGCAACTTCGAGTAAAGGGGTCGACAAAATTGCAACAGACGAGATTATCAAGAGCAAGGTAATCAAATCCCTCTTCACAAAATGTAGTTTGCGTATAAGAATACCTATATCCCTTTGTGGTGACTGGAAGAATTCAAGAACCGCCGTGCACGTCACAATTACAATCTTTAATGGAACTAAAGTGAACAAAGTAAGAAAAGCATTTGAACAAACAAGAAGGCCAAAGCATATGAACTTTTCCAAGTAGAAGGGTACCTTGACCATATTAGTCAATTGTTCTTGAGCTTTACTGATCTCGCCTTTGTTCTCAGGGGAGCTCGTTTTCGTAGATGCGCTTCCAGGTAAATTTAGCTCAAGCACAAGAAGCCGATACAAGGAACCAAGATTTGGCTTCATCTCCTTTTTTTTGTTGACGTCATTTGACAGGCAACAGGTATGCTTTGATGATGTACTAGGAGTGGAAGAGCCACATTGGCCAGTGCCAATTCTGATGGAAGAATGTCGATTGCAAGGCTTCGGCTGTAGAGCGCTTTGTGCAGAAGAGCTCCTACGGCGCCGAATCTTGGGCATGTCGGATCTCTCAACCAAGAGTTTTTTTATTGAAATGAAGCTCTTGATAAGAAGCTAATCAATAAATTCCAGGAATGGGGCTGGACGTGGGGATTTCTGGCACGCTTTATCATGAAGCCGGTATAAAAAAACAGTAAGCCACACTTTCTCTCAGCTCAACTGCTTCATTGTGCAGGCCCGAACTGAGCGAGCAGGGCTATCAGCCAGAATCGATTAATTGGCCTCAGTCAAAAGAAAAACCGAACCCGAAACAACCACACCACAACAAACATTTTTTTTTGAATTATATGGCCTCTACAGTTACTTGCACACACATATTAGAATATGCAAAGCTTGACGGTCGAAGATTTCATAAATCGATTGGGCCCTGTGTCAAACAATGATTTGCTCTCGCCCACCGAGGCGTCGCTGCTACAGCTCAAGATCGCAGAGCTCGTCTTGGATTATTCAATCGATATACAACTCCTCAAATTTTTGAGTAGGTTTTTGACTCCTCACCTCTACGATGAGCTAGTAGAAGAGAAAAATATTGAACACCAATGCGGATATCTTCTTTGCGGGCAATTGCCGAAACAGCAGGTTCGCAGGGCGTCGAGCGTCGATGGGGCCCATGAGATGGCAACTAAATTTCGAATTTACAACAGAAAACCGTCCATCATTCTTCCCAACACCTACTTATCGCAATACTGCTGTAAAGATCATTACCAGGCCTCGCTATTCTATCGCAATCAGCTCTCGCTGGAGTCATTGATTTCTAGAAAAGGCATAATGGAGGTGCCTCCCTTCGCCGAGATGGGAGGTGTTTGGTACGAGAATAATATAACATGCTTGGAAGAAGTCTTGGCTAAACACAAAGAATTGAAACAAGAAGGAAAGTCGTTGGGTGAAGTTATCGCCATGATGAATGGTTTATCTGTTGCTGATGGGGATAACGAGACTGCCGAATTAGTCAAGCTAGTCGAGGACTTTGAGATTGTTGAGAACAATGACCCTGACTTTGCCGAACCAGGGAACCAGTCCGAGGAAGAAGATCCAGGGTCAGCGGCCAAAGGCGTGGAGGGGTACATAACCAATGACCGATGTTACGGCGGATACATCGTTTGAGCGCAGGTGTCAGAGACCTTTTGCACACACTGTTCTCCGATAGATGAACATGATTCTTTACGAAAATTCCAACATTCTTTCATACTGCTTTTCTTAAAGCTTCAGTGACTGATGTAGAACGAGTTAGTTGACGACTGTTGAGGGTTCATACACCTAGAGTCGTTTTTTTATTTCGTAGCCTAATTTAAATCCTTTGAGCCCGACTTCTTCAATATAGTCGCCTAAAGACTTTCCCGCTCCAGTCCTTTGCTTCTCTGGCATTTTGTTACCATGGCATACCATAGAATGATGGTGTCTGTGAAATAGGTCGGAATGCTTGTGAACGTTGTTATTTTTCAAAAGCTCCATTAATTTCTCAAACCTGCTTGAAGTAGTTTCGTAGATTTTGTTCATTTGTTCTTGCAAAGCAGCTCTCCTATCCCAAATAGGACTGGAATCTGTGATTCTGTATTTGGCGAAGAACAGCTTTACCTCAGCATCGATGACTTTCGAGGCTGTTTCCAAGGGCTCGAGCCAGCTTCGGGAATTCGCTTCGCGTACCTTTACAAACTGATCAGCAACATCAGCATTGTGTAAAACATTTTGCCCGTAAACACTTTTGAGTTCTTCCGCTTTAATTAAACACTCCCATGCAGCCTCCTCTAAAACGAGTTTCTCATAAAACTTTTTTGGAAACATGACTTCATCAATAGAGTACCCTTTTGAGCCTCTCACTGCAAAACCATCACCAAACTTTCGCTCTGTCACTCCATCTGATTTGGTGGGGTCAAAATTCCAGATCAATTGTTTGCGTTTAATCCTGGTCAGGTTTTTGATATCAATAGCAATTTGCTTCATGCGATCCTTGTCTTTGACTAATGATCTAAGAAAATGAACTTGCATTATACCAGCCAGTGTACTTCTAATTTGTACCTTTACTGGCCCTTTTTTGTTAACAATTTGTTGATACTTCTCAAGATATTGCTTCTTATTCACCAAATACTCGATCTCAGATTTGATGACTGAATTCACGTAGTCCATGTCATAAGCAGCCTTTAAGACTGCAGATTTCGTTGAACCCGGAATAATATTGACCATTTTAGGCATTTGCATACCTTGTTGACGCATGGTATGTGAAACATAGGGTAGTTTATAGGGATTCGGGATTTTACCCTCCAATTGCAACGTTTTCAAGTAGTTCCGAACGACCCAGGAAGCGTTTTCTTCACTTTTAGCTAGTAGTTTTTTGAAGCCTTTATCAGTGTTCACACTTAGATTATCAAAAATCTTTCTTTGCTTTGCCAAAACGCGTTTCGCTTGCAAAGGGTGTAGTTCCTTTAAGTGACTTTCATCTATCACCTGCTTATGTTTCTTGTAGTCAAAAGCCCACTTGCTTTTTCGTAGTTGTGCCGTTCTCTCCTCAATTACTAAAGTTATGAGTCCTACCCACGTTTCATCATTGGCTGGTTCACGATGTATTGCGCTCAATTTTGACACTAGGCTATGGCCTTGCGAGAGCTGGCTGTACAATGTCTGGTCCTTTACGTGTTTGCAAGTACCGGAAAATTTTTGAAAGATAGCATGCCTAATCTCAGAGAGCAAGTAGTCCCTGTACTGAATTTTGTTGATGGACGCCTTCTTGATTTCTCTTTGCAATTCTATAGGGTATTCTGACTTTGGCGTAAGGACGGGTGTCTCATCACAGATCTTCCTCAAACCTCTTAAAACTTCGCGAAATAAAGATCGAAGATGAAATTCATTATTCGCAAAGAGGATCCGACTCATCGTAAATTGGGACCTCCCGTTTGTTTTGGGTCTCTGGAATACGAGGGTGCCAATTTTGTTGCGTGAACATCATGCACACAATTGTTAAAGGCATCTCAGTGCGAAGCGCGAGCAATGTCAACTTTCAAATATTACAATTCTTCCATAGGATCATAGAGGCTAAACCTACTTCTTCTTTCATTTTGTTGATGTAATGATTATAGCCTTATCAAAGCGAACCATGCAAAATTCAAATACACTGTAACAAACTGAAAATTCGGTAATATGTATATATCAAAAGTATCGAACTCTCACATACGCCGCTGCTACCGATATAATTCTGTAGACTACTAAGCAGGCAACAAAGGCACCAAACAGCGAACGAAGATTAGCCTCAAGGCCATATTCCTCAAGAACTGCAGTTCCAGATGCCAAAGAGCAGATGTCATTTCCACATTCAAAAATCTGATCTTCAAATCCCAAATTTGTACAAATCTGGACGAGGTACTTTGTAGGGTTTATGTAGTTCCATGCTTTGAAAAACTCAGGCATTTGTAACGACATGGTACCGGCCATAAATATTCCAATAATGAAGATATTCGTGAGGAGATTAGTTACTAGGCCCATGTGTTTGAAGACGCTGTTGAAAAAAATACCGGCAGCCTCACCACAATTGATTGCTAAAACGGAGCAGAAAAAGATGGCGAAAAACATCTCAGGAGTTCTGGGTAACCCAATGACAAAAACAACCATTGCCGAAAAGAATCCACTAGGGATTATTTCAAATGGGAGTTCCACCAAAAAGTACGCACCGTGAAAAATGGCAACCCCATACGTATTATCTTTGTATTCTTGGTGAAATAGATCTCTCTGAGAAGGATAGATTGAAAGGTTGTTCACTAATCCACAAAAATACAAGTTTGCAATACTCTGCGTAAGACCAAGTCTATTGCTAATACCTTCTTGAGTGTTCTTCAATGGCGCAAAAAACACTGAGTAAATTAAGGCCAATCCAACCACTGTCCAAAAACGAGCAATCATTATATCGACGGCTCGGTATGAGACAACAAATTGTCGACTGACCACAGTTTTAAACATAACAAACCAAGGAATATTTGGTTTATCGATTGTCTCGAAATTAATTTCTGAACCAGCTAGATTCTGATAGTGGTCTCCTGATACACGCAGACTCCACTGCTGAAGTAGGTATTCAATGCGAGATTGCAATTGCTCGGCTGACTCATCCCAGCCTAGAGAAAGTAGATCAAGGATATGGTCGGCAATATTATTGTTTCGAGGGCACTCATGACCAATGGAAGTCAAGTAGTTGGGAAGATCTCTGGTCTTACCATCATAGACAACATGTCCTCCACGAGCAAGGAGTGTTAATGTATCAAATCGAGAAAACATCTCTTTGCTGGGCTGGTGAAGGGTTGTGATGATAGTCGTACCCGATAGAGCCAACTGCTTTAAGAGTGTCAAGATGGATGCTGAAGTAGCCGAATCGAGACCCGAGGTAGGCTCATCTAAGAAGAGAATTTTAGGCTTACCTAAAAGTTGTATGGCTATAGATACCCTCCTCTTCTCACCCCCTGAGATACCTTTGGTGGTTTCAGAGCCGATAGGAGTGTCCGCACAATCGATAAGTCCCACCAGTCTCATTAACTGATTGAGATACATAGGAATTTCTTTATGATGTGAGGCAGGTAAACGTAAACATGCTTGATAGTACAAAGTTTCTCTGACGGTTAGTTGAGGAATAAGAAGATTATCAACCTGAGTAACATATGCAGAAATTTTTGAAAGTTTGGAAGGTTTTACCTGCTGATGATTGTTCAAAACAACTTTCCCGTTGCTGGAAAATGATGAATTCCCAAGTCTGGAGGCCATTAAATTCAAGAAAGTGGTCTTTCCACCCCCCGATGGGCCCATTATGACATTGACTGAATTGGATTCGAAATTTGCGTTTACATTGTCTAGCAATAACCTTGAGCTTTTGCTAGCAAAAAGCTTTTGAGAATCCTTCACTCGAACGCTTAAAGTGATATTTTGAGCTTGGATTGAAGGTCCTGTCAAATGACCAATCTCCTTCTCGCTCAACAGGGAGGCTGACAGTAAAAAATCATCTGATTGGAATTTGCTCATGTCGCCTCCGATTCGATTTTTCTTCTTCTTAGCAATTTCCACGTCATAACTCTTATAGTAAAACGCAACCATGGTCAAGATATTGAAGCCCACCATCCAAGCAACCAAGTAGCCGATAGACGCACCAGCCCAATTTTGAGGGAAGCCAAGAACTTCAAGCTGATAATTACCTGTATATTCCACACAATCGCTGCTGCCAGAAACATAAGGGCAATTTCCTTCCCAGTCGGTGTACTGGTTCGAGGTCAATCCTCCAAATGCGTACCAAAAAAATGCAATGTATTTCACCCAGCGAACGTAGACGGGCATGGTTGAAGCGTTAACAAAGTATCCACAACCGGAATTTTGTAATTGATAGACTAGATTAACAAGCATGAGACATAATGCAAAAGATGGTGCCAATGCAAAGCAGAATAATGCCAAGGACATGCCACAAATGGTCACGACAAGAGTTATGGCAAAGTAAATGCCAAAATAGGACCCATCACCAGAGTCTGAATATGTGTCACCAAGCCGAAGACCCCACATGAAGTATGTGATAACGGAGAATATTAAAGCCAAAGGAAGATCTTCGACAAAAAATTTACTCAATCTTCTTGAAATAACAAAGCCCCTGATGGAAACACACCTCTCTTTGTACTCTCTGATAAACAGTATTCCGTCTGCAGCCCAAAGTCGAGATACTTCCATTGTTAGGGGCGCAAAACCTATTACTTCTAAAAGCGAGTAAAGAGATGAAGTGATTGAGCGGATACCTGAAATATTTGGGTCGGGTTTGAAAAATAGCCAGCCAACAATAGTAGCCAAAATCGCGCCACCTCCATGAAGACTGAAGAGCGATACCCGATCTCTGATAGAAACTAGAATGGATCTTTTTACAAGGACGCAAATCTCCTTGTATAAAGGTAGAGGCTCAGCTGGCTTAAAGATTTTGAGATTCTCAAGAAATCTTTGCTTTTGTTCTGAAGGAGACAAAAGGCATTCGGACGGGTGTTGTGTTTTCCAATGCTGTACAAGCACATCTGTGATCCTCGAAGATTCAATTTCTTTTTCCACCGAGGTTGTGTCTTTCACAGAAACAGCCATTATTTGATCAAGCACAGCAAAAGAATCGCCTGGAGACCCAACTTCATGAATCATACCAGCGGATTCGAGTTTTTTGAAAAAACCGGTTGATGCTGCCAAAGACCCAAAGTAAACAAGCCTTCCGCCACGAGTCAAGACACAAAGCTTATCAAAAAGCGATACAACTTCAGCACGAGGTTGATGAATCAGAAGAATGATGGTGATACCAATTTCTGGAGAAGCTAATTTTTTCAAGACAGAAACGAGAGTTAACGCTGAAGAAGTGTCGAGACCTGTGGTAGGTTCATCAAGGAAAAGCACTTGTGGCCGACTTAATAACTGAATGGCCAATGAGACCCTTCTCTGCTCGCCGCCAGAAAGGTTGATCTGATCAGTGAATGACTTGACCATTTCGTCTTTTCTATGGCCTAATTCTAAGAGCTGTAGCAAGGTATTAATTAGCTCGGATCTCGCTTCCTTTGTCACCTTTCCGAGTCGTAGCTCTGCCTGAAACGTCAAGATTTCCAAGAGTGTAAGGCCTGGCATAAAATAATCTTCTTGAACCATATATGCGGTGGAAATTTTAGTTCTTTCACGTGTTTCTGGGAGGGTATATGTAACAGATCCCGAGAATTTCAACGCTCCAGAGTTCACATTTGTTCTTTGAGCCAATACATTGAGAAGAGTCGTTTTCCCAGAGCCTGACCCACCCATTATAGCCATCAAGTTGCTTTGGGGTAGATCGAAAGAAACCGAGTCGAGAATTGAGATCGTGCCACTTTCTGTGTCCTTCGAATTGACAGTGACCTTCAAATCACTAACAGCAATAGCCACCCTCTGGGAGGGTGGTACACCAAGAGCTTCTGAGCCTGCGAAAGCCATTCTTATTCAAGAGAAAAAGAAATTGGCTGGCTGGAGTACTCTTATACTTTTATATTCTATTTTCAAGTTTAGTCATTGGCATCGCGACGGAATTTAGCGACGGAATTTAGCGACGGAATTTAGCAACTGGGAGGTGTTGGCTGACTTCACACACAGCAAGCTTCAAAAAAAGCATTGAGCCTTGATTACATCGAGTGAGCTGGTTTAGAGGATACGTAAGCTAGTTTTTGGTTCGTTAGGTATGTATGTTTTCGGAGCAACACCAGAAGTTCCGCTTAATAACATTCACGTGTGAAGCCTGCATGAATTATTGGGCTCGACTGTAGTAAGAAAGCTCTCAGTGAATTCGACTGCATAGGGCTGACATTTGGCATAAATGGAGTTGTCCTGAATATGAGCGGCATCAGGGGAGGCGGGGCGATGGTTCTGAAGAGATTCCGTTAAACGTTCGCGCTCTCAAAACTTTATTGGTGACTCTCAATGTTAATATTTGGGTGGGGACTGTACATGTTTCGGCAAAGGAGAAATTGAGCGGATTACTTACACAATGCGAAGCCAGATATTGCAAAAGAGAATAATTTCAAGCAGATAGAAATCTCAACAGCTTCTTCATCGAGAAAATCCACAGCCTTTCAAGCTTTTGACAGCGGCTTTCCGGATTTGAGTTGGCCGAAATACATAGAAATAATAGCACAGTTAGGTGAAATTCGTATCCAAGGAAGGCGCACAATTGCTCGCACCTTTTTAACCATTAACCGGTGCGTCGCGTTTTCGAAGGCAACACTGAGATTATCTGTGAAGAAAGAATGGTATGTCCAAAAGATTCATGAGAACAAAAATGCTATTTTCCCTCGCTAACTGTTAGCCTCCTAAAGCCGAGATCACAGTCGTCAAGTTCAAACGTGCCAGATCAACTTATGTCATTTCTCTTATACTCAATCAGAAAAAGAACCTAACTGTGGATCATTTCATCGCTTCTTTAGTGGAAGCAATCAATTCTTCTGGTGGCATTCGTCTCGTTGAGCTGACAGGTTCTAATGATGGAATTCAAGTCACCCATGAAGACATTGAACTCGCCTTTCCAAAAACAAAGGACTCGCCATATTCCAATGAGTGGATCCCTATATTAGATGATGCAGCGATTGAGCTGACTGTCTTGAACGACTACGATGTCATAGGCTTCAAATATGTGGCTGACTCTGACATCATGATAGAAGAGCCTATCTACGAAGAGGATGCGGCATAAGCTAGATAGCAGAATCGACTGAATTTAAACGTACACATACATAATACATTTGACGAAGAAGAACGTTGAAAATGATTTGTGGGCTTGTATTTATTCCTCAGTACTTTTTACCACTGACTTTTCTTATACCACCAGAATGGACCCTTGCTGTATTTTTACCAGGAAGAACACTCGGGTGAATTTTGGTGCCAGACCGCGACTTGGGTATCTTCGGCGTAGTTGGAGAAGAGCTCAAGGTTGTGCTAACTGTTCTAGTGGTGGTAGTCGTGGTGGTTTTGGTCAATGATAATGGTTGGCCCGTACTGTTTGTAGAAAGAGATCTCAACACTTTCCAGTCGTTGGTGTCTCGTTTTGGCGAGCTATGGCTGATTTGTCCGTCTGAAGGGTTGATTTCTTCTTCTGCCATATCAAATGTATTTTCAATACCCTGCATTGGCTCCGCATCTTCGTCCGAATTGTTCAACACATCATGAACGATGGAAGAGTCGTCATCCTTATACTTTCTCGGTTGACCTGGAGACTCCACTGGAACCACGCTTTGGATTTTAGAAGCTAGGGCACCGCTTATTTTTCTCCTTCTTGTGGGCGTGTTGAAAGATGAATCAAAGTTGCTTGCGTAGGACGAGTTCATTTGTTGCTCTCGGAGTCGTCTTTGCTTGGCCTCGTGTCTAGACCTTGCTTTGAAATCTTCATATGATGTTAATGAAAAAAGACCTCCGAGAAACGGATCAGGCCTATTATCGAGACACATTGTATGTCTCCAATCTCTGAAATCGTTTTGATGTAAATACAACCAATGTTGCTGCGGCCCAACCACCATACCTGGGCGAATTATTCTCATGTAGGCAATGCACTCACTTGCAGTGAATCCGTGAGTGTAGATAAGATGTGCTCCAATAAGACATCCCGTTCTGCCCAAGCCTGCTTTGCAGTGAACAGCTATCTTTCCACCCTTACTTATGACACATTCTGCTGCACCAATAAATTTTTGTACGTATTCCAAAGTTGGGCAGGTCCCATCTTCAAAGATCATGTCAATATGCTGAATGTTTCTTTTGGTGAACTCCTCAGCACTGTACAAATGCGAGTTGAGCCGTACCACAAGCTGGACATCATTACTCATAAAATAATTCAAAACCTTTTTAAATGGTTCATTAAGACTACCAGGTCTTCTAGAGCTCTGCTGCGGCGACGCAAATGCAATAAAATCCTTCGTTATATTGTTGAAATCACCTTGGTCCACGCGTTCATATTGCTCATACTCCTCTAGATTGAAAGTGGTCAAATCGATCATCCCGCGTTCCTTAGCCCTCCACAAAGCATAAACAACGTCCTGAATCGTAATCTCAAAGTCAGCAGATGAATAACCTGCGTCTCTGAATGGCAGAAACGGGAACTCAACCTGAGAGAGTGGCTGCAAGACTTGGTGTGGCGCCCAAGATTGTACGAGCACCATGTAGCAAGCGAGTAAGCAAGCTGCATTTGCTCTTTCTTTAGGCGAGGTGGTGCTGTAGAAGATCACCGCTTTACCCAGATTACCTACCTCATTCAAAATATTGTGAAGCACCACGGCAAAACGGTATAGAGTCCCTATATGTAATGGACCAAAGTCCAAATGAAACGCATTGTATGGTAAAGAGTCTTCAACAGTGAAGTAAACCAGATCAGCCGTGTCCACAGGGACGTAATCATATGCGCCCAAGTAGATACGATCTGTGCGAGTTAGTATGTGTCCCCAACAGAAGAAACTTGTCCGAGAAGTCTACGTACTTTTCAAAAACTCTATCATAGGTATTCTCAGAGCCATTTTCGAAATAGGTATGGTACTGAAAGGAGGTTTAATGGTTAGGAGGTACTTTGGTCTAGGTGGGCGATGAGCGAATGTATCTGACTTTGTGATGTTTATGCAATTGAAAGAACCTCGAATGGCTAATGTGCTGATAATCCTCAATTAGACGCGCGTTTGCGTTTATTTCAATAGCCAGTGTTCTCTGTATTCGACTGTGTTTCCGTTGTGTGTAAGCGTGTTTTTTTTTTTCTTCCTCTGGTTTGTTGTTGCCTCAACCACGCACTTCTGATACATTTCCTGTTGCGTGCGAGGCCACGGCTCAAGAAAATGTTTATGTTTTTGCCTGTTTTGGTATGATAATGAGTGCGAGCTCTGCTACGTGATGTCAACTATTGTCGTGCGATCGGCACCCAAGATAAGAATAGGTTTCTTTTATTTACCTAAAGCGTAAGGATGAAAAACGCCAGAGCTTGAGTCCTCTACAGGAGGATGCTCTAAATTAATGATTCTGGAAAATGGTAAACAATTCCATTGACTTTGCGTGTAAAAAGTCTATCAAAAAAAAGTCTCCAGGCTGTGCGCGCGGTGCTTCAACGCCCCTACGAAACAGCTTGCGGTATCGCGACTAGTAGAACTAATCAAGCAACATGGTATGTTGACCAGATCCTATATCATCCCAAATAATATGGGGCATTACCATTGAGATACTAACCATAGGCTCCTTCACTATACACTTTCAGTTCTGAGACTCTATCTGATCTCCAGAAGTTTCGTTTTGCTAGTGCGAGGGCAACGTCCATGCAAGCAGTGATTTGTATGTATCGGATGAACACAAAAAATCAGCAGGGGCCAGGATTAACATCTAGACGTTATTGACAAAGGAACGTATCAGGTGATTGCAGAAACCAAACAACCTCTCACCTCCATCGACGATCTCGTGGAGGAGCTCCCAGATACCAGTCCCAGGTACGTGGTGCTTTCCTACCCAATGAAACTACTGGATGGGAGGTTGAAAAGCCCCCTTGTTTTGCTTTACTGGAGACCACCTACATGTGGACAAGAAAGCAAAATGCTCTACGCCGGCGCTGTTGAGCTTATGAGGGGAAAAGCCGGTGTTTCTCAGTATGTATTGAGGCGTCGCCATGCGCCTTTCTTGTTTGTCAGAATCAAATGGAATCAGCATGAATTTACATCTGGAACACAATTTTGTTTCTGCTTTATGGTGGATCCCCTGAAAATTTACTAACATCTAGATTGATAGAGATTGATGACGAGGATGATTTTGAGGATATTGAGAAACATTTAAATTAGTGACATCTTGGGTATTACACAGTACGGCTGTGTAAATATGAGACCAAAATTTGGTTAGGTGGTTCATTCCGTGCCATCTCGTCGTGCGAAGCACACGCGCACAGAAAAATTTTTTCAAACATATATAGCCTCAGCTGCCCGCACGCTGAATAGATATTTTCCATACTAACCAAAAAAAAACATCAACCATGGGTCGTATGCACTCTTCTGTATGTGACTTGCTCTTTGTTCAATGAACAGCATGGTTTGGTTGGATAGTGATTTGGATCGATACGGTGAGCTGCTTTGGATGTCTGGGTCTTGCTAAGAGTAGAGGGAACCTTTCGAGGCGACTCTCATTACATGCTCTTGGTACGTGATACCACTCCGTGATAATTTCTTGGGCTTTTCTCGCAGAGAGTCCAGGGACACGTCAGAAGCATGCTATTTCAGCTGGTCGATTCCGCTATTTGTAGACCAAGCAACGGTCTCGCCCGGGGAATCAGGTGAGGTGGATCACTTACTGTGTTCGCGGTTATACCTGAGAAGAAAGTGCCCGATGCCCCTACAGCGATACCGTTGAGCCAATATTAATTGGCTGCCATTTCTTTGCATCAAGGAAACTTACTAACATGTCAGGGAAAAGGAATTTCTTCCTCCGCTCTCCCATACTCTAGAAACGCTCCATCTTGGTTCAAGTTGACCTCTGGTGACGTTGTTGAGCACATTGTCAAGTACGCCAGAAAGGGTTTGACTCCATCCCAGATTGGTGTTCTCTTGAGAGACGCTCACGGTGTCTCCCAGGCCAAGGTTGTCACTGGTAACAAGATCTTGAGAATCTTGAAATCTAACGGTTTGGCCCCAGAGATCCCAGAGGACTTGTACTTCTTGATCAAGAAGGCTGTCTCTGTCAGAAAGCACTTGGAGAGAAACAGAAAGGACAAGGACTCCAAGTTCAGATTGATTTTGATTGAGTCTAGAATCCACAGATTGGCCAGATACTACAGAACCGTCGCTGTCTTGCCACCTAACTGGAAGTACGAGTCTGCCACTGCCTCTGCTTTGGTTAACTAAGCCTTTTTGCATCTTCTTCAGCGTTTTATAGTTGTACTGTAATATACTCATCTTTGCATCCTTTGTTATTTATATAGCTACTTTTGCCTATTGCTGTTGTAAATATAGTTAACTCAACGGTCAGATAGACAAGTTAGTGTAAATCCCTGCGTTATTTTTACGTCCAAAAAGTTTGAGCAAATTGTTGTGTATTAATGAATGCCAATGGAAGGCTTGATTAGATATCATCGATATCCAATTCATCGTCGTCATCTTCATCTTCATCATCATCATCTCCAAACTCGAAGTTGACTTCTTCGTCATCGTCAGCACCAAATGTGTCTGTCTCGTTAATCTTGGCTGATTCTGGCAATTCACCCATAGATTTCAAGGTTCTGGCCTCGTCCGAGTTGTACTTATGAACGACATCACACTGTTCATCTTGGAAATCTCTCAAACAGACCAAGATAATATCACCTTGGCCCATCCAGACCTTCTTTCTCAATTTGCCTCTGATATGACCCATTCTCTTGATACCATCGAAACAGCTGACCTCAAGTCTACCGTTTCCTAACATCTTAGTAATCTGGGCATATTCTTGGCTTTCCTCCCTAAGAATCAATTCTCTCTTTTGACCACCATTGAAGTTCTTTCCCTTTCTTCTGTTCTTGCCTCCCTTTCCTTTGGAAGATTTACCCATTTTTAATTTTTGAGGTAAAGAGTGCCTCTGTTTGCTCTCGATACGAAAAATTTTTAAGTCCTTGTGAGGATGCACGGATGTACCATCAAAAGGTGTAATATGTACTCACAGTCGAGCAATGCACAAAAACATATTTGCATATATACTAATAAGATGAGTTTTTCACAGAGAACCCCATCCTCTGTATCATGAACGCTCGGTTGAAACATTACATGTGCATATATTTTTTTCTTCATTACCGATAGCTTCTTGTCTCAATAGTATAAAAATCAATTGATGACACACAATTCGCCTTTTGCTCTTCGTTGTCTTTAGACTGGAACAACAGCCGTCTGATAATTGTATTGGTATAAAACATCAAACACTTAGATATTTTTTAGTACATTTTTAAGGAGGCAGAACAGGCTGATAAACAGTGTGTAGAGACTTTGTATTTACGGTGTACGGGTGTTCTCAACGGGCCTTCTATTTTCCAAACCGCTCAACCATAAGCGTCCAACCAAGCATGGATTCCTTCGAAACGAGCTCTCAGTTTGTACAAATTCTTAAGAGTCTCGTGCCGCAAGCACAGTCGCTTTTGAAGGCGGCTCATTTCGCGTTGAAGAATGCCGAAAGCGAAGATTATCTTTATTATGCGATTATAGACATGCTAGAAGATCTGAAGGTCGAGTTAAATACCAAATCCACGATCTTCCAATTCATAGATGTGTTGATTCACGAGTCCTTCCATGCTTCGCAACAAGCAAATACGAACTATAACTACCCATACGTGCATAATCTCAAGAATCTGTTACCGAAGATTCTCATAAGGATTCTTCCTTCGAGCAGCAACGCCAATTTGTTCAACATATACGACAACTTAAAGAACATCTCCGAAGCGTTAAATGTTAACTATTCTGAATTCGAGCAAAAATTTAACGCAGTGGAAACCTCGCTCACAGCAGAGGAATTAGAGAATGTGAACATGAATATTCCGTTCCCGGAAATAAGCTTGGACGATATGGAAATGGAGAGTGAGGATCCTGTATTGCAAGCATGGCAAATTCTATTGAAAAAAAGGCAACAAAGTCATTACGAAAGGCTCAGATTCCTAAAACATGAACCATTCCGAGATGGTGAAGTGACAGAAGATGACATGTTTATCATCCGTTCCACCCGTCAAGACTCTTCGAAGAAAATTAATGAAAACTTGCTCTCGAGAAAACAAATTCTCGCCCGAATGGAAGATGACAGAGAAACTCACAAGAAATCAAAAGAAACTCTTTGGCTTGTCAGCAGACCAAGCGGAGCAAGCACCATCAGTGAAGATGAATTCATAAATTACTACTGGGATAGGATGGAAAAGATAACTGAGACTCAGGCCAATGAGTTTTTCGGGGCTTTCGACGAACTAAATAAACTTGCTGGAGCTAGTTACAAAGACCCTCAATTCTAAACATATATTGTCCTCACTCCTACTTATCAGAAATGATGCTCAAGAGCTCATTTTGACCAGTTGCAACGTACTTAGCCGACGTTCTGGTTTCTTTGAGTCCATCCCAAACTGCGACTGTGAGACTGGAGCCCAACGATTTGTCGCTCTCGAGAGAGCTTATGAAATCGTAGATGTTTTCGTCCAAAGGATTCAATCCACCCGCATAGAAAAGATTATCAATTCTTTCTTTCACACTCGGAAGATTGACTTGACTTGAATTGATTTCGGAATCAGCATCAAAGATGTTTGCACTTGATTCAGATTTTTTGATCTTGAACTTTCGAGTGAGCGCCTCGACAGGCAATGAGCCCGTATAGTAAAAATAGAGAAATTTGAAAGCCTGTAGAGATGTGTCCTTTTGTTGTACCACAACACTGTCATTGACTATCGTTGCATGTAAACCTTCTGCATCTCCGAAAGAATCATTGACCAATTGAACGCATTCACCCATAACATCCATACTTCTTTTTGGGTCTTGAGTCATGGCCGTTTGTGCTGCTAGTCTGACAGTACAGTCATTGACAACAACTTTTGATCCGGGCAAACCTTGCGATTTTGTCAGGAACATTCGAGCAACTTGATTCATACCGTCCACTGTCTCATCCTTGTTGATGATGGCAATCCAATCAGCTGATTCAGGAAATTTCATAAAACCACCGAATTCCGCAATAAGTCCAACATATGGCACATTTTGGAAGATCAAATCAAGTTCAGATCTCCTCATGATACTAGCGAAAAAAACATAGTTTTTAGGGTCACTCAAAAGCTCGGCAAGATTGGTGCCAATTCTAGACAATTCGATTGTACTTTTATGTTCGTGACTTCCATTGACCGCCGCAGCACCAAAGTCATCCACATTGATAACGATCAAGTTTTTTTGCTTTGTCACGTGAAGGAAGTTGTGAAAGACAGTTTTAGAAAAAGGCTTATTACTTGCGATTGTCTTTTCCTTGTTTTTGGTCCAACCTTCTTGAATGGCATTCAAACACAATTTAACCCAATCGAGAGAATCGTGCTTAAGAACAACCTCATGGCTATTTGTCCATCTAATTTCCTTTTCTTTTCTTGATATTCCCAAAGCAGTTCCAATAGTCTCACCAAAGGCTGACACATCCCATGGATTGATGAGAAAAGCCCCCTTACCATCACAATCAAGAAGATGCGAGGAGCCTGTGAATTCTGAAAGAACTAAAGGTGATTTTTTCTCTGAAGTTGCAATGATAAACTCATGACATGTGAGATTAAGTCCCTCTCTCATCGAGGATACAATGAACAAGTCTGCCTCAGTCTGGAGAGCCAAATATTGTTCAAAATCGATATCATGGTGAAGAACAATAACAGGTTGTGCGGCAGATAGATTGTCAGCCATTGAATTGATGCGGGATATAATTTGCAGTACTTCTGATTCATATTCGTCATCTTTACCTTCTCCCATGTAAATTTGCAAGAGTACAGTTGTTTCAAGGCGTTTCCGGTCCTTGAGAAGGTACTTCTCATAGGCTAAAAGCTTCTGCTTTATTCCTCGAAGTTTGTCAAGTTTGTCACGGGAGACAATCAACTGTTGCGTCTGCCAGCGATCACGAATTAATTTTGTCCAATGCCGAACTTCTTCAGATTTAAGGGTATTCTCCAACTTTGCTGCATCTATTCCCACAGGTATTGCCTTTACTTTTGTGACCCTACCACGATATATGAGTCCAAGTTCGTTCAGGTCTGTGAGAAGAAGCCTGCTACAAGTTTGCAAAAAGTGTCTCACATATTCCTCGTTTTGGAAACAGATACAATCTGCACCCAAAAGACCCTTGAGCAACGATTCTCTTTGAGCTAGGCACCGGAACACCTCTGACGACGGAAACGATACATGGAGAAAAAATCCAATCTTCGCCTGGGGGCACTTTTCTCTGACCATAGCAGGCACCAAAAGCAAATGATAATCATGAATCCAGATCATGTTATCTGGATTCTTTGGGTCTAGATGATTTTCTTCTCTCACGTAAGTTTCTGCAATTCTGTCAGCAACAAGCTGATTAGCCATTTTATAGTAATGGTATGAATGTTCCTCGAAAGCCTTTGACTTCGGGTCGTCAGGAATTTGATAGTGAAGTGTCGGCCACAAAATTTGCTTGCAAAATGATTTGTAGTGACCTTGAAAAGTCAAGTCATCTATAAGAACAGACTCGCATTCATAGTTCTCGTTCAAGTGATCAGCAATATCTTTCAACACATTTTGAGGAATGAGATCACTTGGCAGAGACATTGCGCCTACCCATTTGCAACGGTTCACTACTCCTTTACTCTCGGCTAGTCCAATCGCATTGAAAAGGGAACCATTACCTGTATCTGATTTCACGACCTTCCACGGGGCAGATTCAAAAATGTTCTCATTGCCCAACACTATTTCTTCCAAGTTGTTTTTTGAAAATCCACCGTAAGGTGCCAATTTCCCAGTGACTTCATCTTCATCTTCAATAAGATCTGCAATCACGTCGGAGGGCGCGCGTGAATCTGGTGTCTTGCGAGGCTTGAACATGTTTTCCAATCCTTCTTCGTCGTCTATTGCAATCGAGGCGTTGCTATTGTTGTTTATAGCTAGGTCAAAAAGTTGCCTTGCACCTCCTAGCTTTGACTGTTTTCCGTTCTGCTCAAGATATGCGGAGTTAGAGCCACTACGTCCCAGGTGCAAACCGCTTTTACCCGAGAAAGAACTGCTCTGACCGTTGAAAGAGCCACTTCGGGAGAATTTTAAGCCGGGCATTCCTTCAACGGGTGTTCTTTTCTCAATGACAGAACTGGAAACCAAAGGTGTATTGAATCTCGACGGAGGTTGAACCAATTGAGGCCGTTGCTGCTCGTTATTCACATCTGCCGAAGAGGATGAAACGAGAGGTTGTATTCCAGGTCGAGCAAAAAGATTCGTTGTAGAATCCTGGTCGAGATGCTTAGTAGCAAAAGGCGAGGAGTCTTCACTGTTGAGGGGCGAGGAAGAATTCGCTCCGCTTAACGAAGGAAGAATTGATTGGGAAGGGTCCAGCGAATTTGACTCCAGTGCATTCGAAGGATCAAACTCGGCACTGTTAGACAGAAAATCGAGCTCATGGTTCGCTTGGCCTTCGTCTACAGAGTTCACTTCGAATTTAACAGTGTAGGGCAAAAAACTATGAGAGTTAGTATCCTGTATTTGCGAGGCGGGGTCGAATCGTTCATAATATACATACAGAGTTCCAACAATTACCGTCATTTTTGTATGATTTCCAACTGATTAAATTTTTTGTTTAGCGATTGAGAATAGCAATATAGTAATTTAAATACTCTTAGAGTGCACCGAGCCAGGTGATTATGTAGGACAAGCTCACCGAATTCTGTGACACCTCGTTGCTACCTCAGAAAAAAATAAACAATAATCACTAACGCAGCGTCTGCTCCTCATTAATAATCTTGTGAGTAAAGGGAGGTTCAATGATACACCTCTTACAAATTACGAACTCCCGTCAATCTCTTTGATTGTACTTTCTAAGGTCGTGTAGCAATCGACCTAAACTGGCACAAAGCGGATCGTCAAAAAGCACGTGGCTGTCTACTTGTATTTACCCTTGACAGTCTCGATGAGTTGGGAATCTGTGAAAGTTATACGCAAAAATCAAGCCTCTGTAATCAATTGATAGCAAGCGAACAAGCGTGTAGCAATCTTTGACATTTTAGGTGTGGCTATGGTCCACGCGTCGGGCGGCCAGAACTATTTTAACTTGCGCGCGGCGCATGGGCCCCCGCCTTGGGTTATATGGTAGGTACTAAAGAAAGCTATATCGATCATACGGCATTAAATTGTGATCAAAAACATGTATTTTATGGACTGTCACTGCCATATTGGAGTTGATGGGCATCTTCAGGACCCCGCTGCTTTAATGCTGGAATTGAGCCATGATCCAAGAGCTTCCTCACAGGGGTTTTTCAACATCATGTCTACAAATCACCTAGACTTGGGTTTTCTTGCCAAACTAATTGAATTGGACGACAACAATATCATAACCCCACATTTCGGAATCCACCCATGGTACTCTCATTTGTTTTGTCTCGATTCTGCGTTCAGTAAAGCCGAGCACTATGCTCTGGTGGTGAGCAACTTATCGCCAGAATTGCTCGACTTGCTACCGGAGCCAATTCACCTTGAAGGCCATATACGAAAAATCCTCAAGTGCGTCCACAGATGCCAAGCTCTCAAAAAAACGTATGCGATTGGAGAAATTGGGCTAGATAAGTTATTTCGTATACCAAGCAATGGCTTTTATGGAAACCAAGAAAACAAATGTGATGTAAAACTCACGGCTGCAAAAGTCCTGATGGAGCATCAGAGAGCAATTTTCATTAGACAGCTTGAGCTAGCAAATGAACTTCAGAAGCCTGTGTCGCTACATTGCGTGAAGGCCCATGGTCCGTTTTTCGATATTGTTCACTCCTCATTTCTTGATATCCCATCTGTCACGCTTCATTCGTACACAGGCTCGCCAGATCAGGCAGAAAGGTGGGTCAGGGAATTTAAAAAGCAGGAGCGTAAGCTCTTTTTCTCTTTCTCTAACTACATAAATGGTGACATCGACAAGAAAGCAAATTTGGTGAAGCTCACAGAATCGATTTCGGAGGACCAAGTTCTATTCGAATCTGACATGCCAATAGACCGGTACTTCCTCCAGGGGCGCCAGGGGGAGTACTTTGAGCAACTAGAGAAGATACAGAAGCACATAAGTGATGTCAAAGGCATGGCGGAGGCGGAGTTCAATTCCATAGTAGAGCAAAACTCCCGCCGCCTACATTTTTTATAGCAACTATAAGCTGGACATTCATACGTATATTATGCACACATAGAGTTTAGCCAGACCTTTACAATCTGGACTTGATGATGTCGACAAACTCTGGCTTCAAAGATGCACCGCCAACCAAGAACCCGTCAACGTCAACCTTATCCTTGAACTCAGTGGCGTTCTTGCCATTGACGGAACCACCATACAAGATTCTGACGGCCTCAGCTTGGTCAGCACCAATAGTCTTGGCCAAGTGGGCTCTAATTTCCTTGTGAATATCCTGTGCATCCTGGGGAGTAGCAGCCAAGCCTGTGCCAATGGCCCAGACGGGCTCATACGCGACAACGATGTTGGACCAGTCGGAAACAATCTTGGAAACGGCGTCTAACTGTCTCGAGCAGACGTCGAGCGTGATACCAGCCTTCTTCTCCTCCAAGGTCTCACCGATACACAAGATCACACTAACGCCAGACTCCAAGGCAAACTTGGTCTTCTCGGCGATGAACTCGTCAGACTCCTTGATGATGGTTCTTCTCTCTGAGTGGCCGGTCAAGGTCCACTCGGCACCCAAGTCCTTCAATTGCTGTGGAGCAATCTCACCGGTGTAAGCACCTGAGGCCTTTCCAAAGACATTTTGAGCAGCAACCTGCACGGTCTTCTGCTTGTTGGCATCCACAACGAGCGAAAGGTATGGGGCTGGGGGAGCGATAACCACCTCAACGTTTTGAGGCAAGTCGGCCTTGTTCAAGTTGTCGACAATGGCGGCAAGGGACTCCTTGGTACCGTTCATTTTGAAGTTGCCTCCGACGAAGAATTGACGAGCCATTTTGTGTTGATTGTTTTGTTTAAGTTTGTGAAAAAAAGAAAGGGATACAAAATCAGAAATATTTCGGAGGCGGTATATAAGCTCCGGGGTAGGACTCCGCGGGCATTATATAATTTTTGCCCCAGCATGTATGCTCGTGGGCGATTCTTTCCCGAGCCGGGAGACCGGCTCACGGCGAGCAAAATGCATGCATGTATGCACCGCAATGTTTCGCTGAACTCCGGGAGAGAGTAGGGGATGATTCTAGTAATACTGCTCCGTGCTTCCATCACAACAACAACACGCAATGATCAATCTTCACAAAATGCTTCACTGTAGCAAGCCAGTTTGTTTTGTCTTTCTATCAACCTGCTTCCTGCTTTGTACAACCATGTTTGGTGTATGCTGAAGTGAAATAGGCTGTGCATAGCTGCTCAGCGTATTTGCTGTGCGAAATTATGCGCCTACGAGGCGTGGCGCAACCCCACAGTGTTCCAGCATCATACTACTTTGGCCAAAAAAAAAAAAAATGGGAGTAAATTTTGCTGCTAAATACTTGTGTTGCCTCTATTTTTTTACCGTGAGTCAATCAGCGACTTTTCATCACTGGACCTCAGGCAGAAGGGCACATTCTCCAGGCTGCTGAAAACGCTGTTGTCCCCCACCAATTTATGACACTCCAGATACTTGCACATAGACTGCTGGTAGATATGCTTCAACTCCTGGTCTTTCTTCCTATTCTCTTTTATAGCATCTCTCTGTGCCCGCAAAATGCTGGCGATATCAAGGTCCTCCGGATTGCTCATGTTGCCCTTTGTGTTGAACGTCACCTCTTGGGTGAACTCCTTTGCGACCTCGTCATCCACATCCGAGTCGGGCAAGTCGTGCCATTTTCTTAAAGGTGTCTTGAGCTGGTAGGCATAGTTGGCCACCTGTTTCATGACCAAGAACTGGCAGTGTGGGATGTTTCGTAGCGACTCAAACTCCTCATAGCTCCATCTAAACCATTTCATTAGAAACACCCGTGCCCAAATGCCATGGGTCACTAAAACAAGTACGTTGGGGAAAGAGTCATTTTGAAACTGGCGGTATAGCGACTCATTAAATGACGCTATTCTGTCGTAAACATCTGCAGCGCTCTCGCCATGTGGTATCCTAAAGAAAAAATGGCCGTAGTGAGCTCTCTGTTCCCAGATCTGCTCAGTCTCCTCCGGTGTGCTTTGAAAGTTACCAAAGTCCTGCTCCCTCATTCTAGTCTCCTCACGAACACGATAATCCATCCCTGGCACGTCTTTGATCCCATCTATGATGTCCTCGCATGTTTGCCGTGCTCGTAAGTATGGCGATGTGTAGAACATCACACTTCTAGGGTTCACTCCATCCTTACCCTTCTCCCCAAGTTGACAGAGAAACTCCTTGAGTACCAACCCTGCTTGACTTGCTTGGCTGTGTCCTTGCTCCGTGAGACAGATTTTGTGGTTGGGAGTGACCCGGTTCACTAGCTTGTTGCAATTACCCTCGGACTCCCCGTGTCTCACCAAAAGAATGTACTGGTATTGGTTAGTAGAGGTTCCGGGTTGAGGCTAGTCGAAGATACATACCTTAGGTTTACCCATTTATCAAATGCTTATGTTTCTGTTACTTGCGCTTTGAGTAGCTAGAGTAGTATCTTATTTGGAACTGAAGATGAATCTGGCCGTTCGGGAAACGCAGGCGCGGCCTTTCTGTACTGTGTAGACTTTTGAGCCACTGAATTCACGTATTTTAAGAATCGGAGTTCCATTCCTCAAAGATATATTCCTCAAAGATATTCTACTACCAAGACAAGCGAAATAGCTGCTACTAATGTTCATATTGCTAGAAATTCATATGAACTCACCTGAATTTTAGTCGTACATGCCGAGCTTTGTGAGCCCTTTGCTTATCTAGCTGCGGCAGGTCGATGTAGCCTATAGGTAACGCGGCATTACTGAGCCTGGCGGGGACTCGCAACCGCAATTAGAGCCATCATACAAATACGAGGTACTCGTAGAAATAAATCAAAAAATATATATCACGTAATTATTAGTCAACCTATGAATACACAATCAACGGTCTCATCCCCCCCAGTCTAGTTTTGAGTCGTAAGCTTTCTCTCAATTGCGAAACTCTTAAGCAACTCCTCGTCACACTGCTTCAAAATGTCGTCGGCAAACTCATCAATGGATCTTGAGTATAAGGTGTTGTTTAATCTCGACGGACAGTTTGGACCCTTGAAGATCGTTTGCCATTCCTCGGAGTCCAACTCGGGCTCGCCGATCTTAGCTCTCTCAT
The DNA here is from genome assembly GCA_939531405.1 of Metschnikowia zobellii. Classification (NCBI taxonomy): domain Eukaryota; kingdom Fungi; phylum Ascomycota; class Pichiomycetes; order Serinales; family Metschnikowiaceae; genus Metschnikowia; species Metschnikowia zobellii. The sequence goes on from OW618029.1 coordinate 661,860, forward strand.
CATTCTCCGCCTTTCTGTTCTGCTTCCACTGAAGAATCTTGGTGTGCTCCTTCTGTAATTGTCTCTGGTAGTAGTTGAAGTTCGTTTGGTCGAAATTGTAAGAATCAATTTGGCTGCACATGTTTTCCAACAACTGAGTGGTCATGTTAGAGTTTGAGTTGAAAGTCAAGTTTTCGGACTGGCCCAATGTGGACGCCTCGGCGCTGCTGGCCAAGTACATGTTGACCAAGTGCTGGTTATGAATATTGATGGTAATCTCATCAAAAATATTGAAGAATGACAACTTGTTGCTCTCCAAGTCTCTGGTCTTCCACTTACCCTTCTGGAAAGTGGCGAGAAAGTTCTCCGACAATCTCAAGGCCTTGACCTCTACTTCCTTGCCGATCGAGGCCATGTTGTGGATCAAAATGAAGGCGTTCTTGTTCACCTGTTGCTGCTGGGCCAAAGCCTCCACCAACTGAGAGGTGACAAAGTTTCCTGAGATTGTGGACTGGAACCAGCCTTGAAACTCAACACCGTGGCCCAACGAGACCAAAGCATCCAAAACTTCCTGTTGGTACTTGGCACCACCTCTTGAGCGCAAAGAACCACCCTCGTACTGGTCTGGGTATGGGAAGGGATACGCATGAGTGATATCAACCGCACCGCTGTCGTCCTCAAAACCCAAAAGGGATCCTGAGTAAAGCTGTGGGTAGTTTTCCGAGGTGTGTCTGATAAGAGACAACAAAACGCTGCCCTCTATGTCAATTGAGGTTGCGGTTGGCGCCTCGATTACCTTGTCTGCCTGTCTGGATGCCATAATGATTTGATGTTTAACCCACTGTTGGCAAAATTTTCACGAGAAAACTTCTCGTGCCAGGCCTGTACATCTCAAAAACGGTCTTCAGGTAGGCACAACACAAGGTTCAATCGTGTGCTAGAAGCGCCAGTCTCAGGCCGCTGGTGTAACTAGATACATAATCCCAAATAGTTTCTAACCAAGGCTCCTTGATTTCCTCTTTTTTTGGACATTTACGGGTCCTCGAGAATTGTATCTGAATTGATGGCAGCGAATTCTGGTGTCGCGCCGCGGCAGCGAGTGCCCAGATGAATGAGACTACTCTTTAAAACAGAAGCCAAGGCTGGTAAGCCGTACGGAAATATACTTGGAAAAATGCTTCTAATTCTGGCCTCCTTTTTAAGAAAAAGGGAATTGATTTGATTGTGAATTTCTTGATGGCGATAAATTCCAAAAAGAAATAAAAAAGGATCACATACCTCAATCGTCAATCCCAATTTACAATAAATTAGAAATTGACTGAATTCATCTGCAAAAAAATTATCATTCTTCAAAAGTACTCAAAAAAAATCGAAAACACCTATTTAAGAAACAAACGATCATTACTAAGACTTGGGGTCCGTCAAACACTGATGCAGTCAAACAGCAGTTCCAATAGTATTGTTTTCTCAATGCTTGCAATTTTTAAATTTATGATGCTCTATCCCCCTGACCATACGCAGGGCCTGGTAGTAAGTATGAGAACTGCGAAAATTTTTCGATAACCCGTACAGACTATCTAAACAATAGCACCAAAAATGTCGGACCCAGTCAACGAGGTTGCAGAGCAAGTCGCCAAGACCTACTTGGACGATGTCACTGGCGAGCACGTGTCGAAGACCGAATTGAAAAAGAGACAAAAGACCAGACAGATTGAGGCAAAGAAGGCAGAGAAGGCCAAGAACAATGTCAACAAGCAGCCTAAAAAGAAGGACATTATGGCTGACTTGAACCCAAACCAATACTACGACATCAGATCTCGTCAAATTGAAGAGTTCAGAAAAGCTAATGAGAAGGATTCTGAGGCGTTCAACCCTTACCCACACAAGTTTTCTCGTACATTGACCGTGCCCGAGTTCGTCAAGAAGTACGAAAGCTTGGCCAGAGGCGAGACACTCAAGGAGCAGGAAGTCAAGATTACCGGTAGGATTATGACCAAAAGAGAGGCTGGCTCCAAATTGAGATTCTATGTGTTGAAGGGAGACGGCATTCAGATGCAAATTATGGCCCAGGCTCAAGACGCCGAGACTGTCGAGATTTATGAGAAGGAGCACGACATCTTGAGAAGAGGTGATATTGTTGGTGTCACTGGATACCCAGGAAGAACTGCCCCAGCCAAAGGAGGCGAGGGTGAAATTTCTGTTTTCGCGACGTCTATCCAGTTGTTGACTCCGTGCTTGCACATGTTGCCTACAGAGCACTTTGGCTTCAAGGACCAAGAAAACAGATACAGAAAGCGTTACTTGGACTTGATTGTCAACGATGACGTCAGAGAGCGTTTCAGAGTCAGATCTGCCATCATCTCTTACATCCGTAGATTTTTGGACACCAGGGACTTCGTGGAGGTCGAGACCCCCATCTTGAACGTCATTGCCGGTGGCGCCACTGCCAAGCCTTTCCTTACCCACCACAACGACTTGGACATGCAAATGTACATGAGAATTGCTCCTGAGTTGTTTTTGAAGGAGTTGGTTGTTGGTGGTATGGACAGGGTGTACGAAATCGGACGTCAATTCAGAAACGAGGGCATTGACATGACTCACAACCCTGAATTCACTACTTGCGAGTTTTACCAGGCTTACGCTGATGTATATGACTTGATGGACATGACCGAGTTGATGTTCTCTGAGATGGTCAAGGAGCTCACCGGCGGCTACAAACTCTCCTACCACCCAGATGGCCCAGAGGGCAAGGAGTTGACTTTGGACTTCGCCAGACCATGGAAGAGAGTCAACATGATTGAGGAGTTGGAGAAGGTCTACAATGTCAAGTTCCCATCTGGAGATGAGTTACACACCGAGGAGACTGGCAAGTTTTTGAAGCAGATCTTGATCGACAACAAGCTTGACTGTACTCCACCATTGACGAACGCTAGAATGTTGGACAAATTGGTTGGCGAGCTTGAAGATGCCTCCATCAACCCAACCTTCATCTTCGGCCACCCCCAGATGATGTCTCCATTAGCCAAGAAAGACAGAAACATTCCTGGTTTGTGTGAGAGATTCGAGGTTTTCGTTGCTACGAAGGAAATCTGTAACGCGTACACTGAGTTGAATGACCCATTTGACCAGAGAGCCAGATTTGAGGAGCAGGCCAGACAGAAGGCCCAGGGTGATGACGAAGCTCAGATGGTTGACGAGACTTTCTGCAATGCTTTAGAATATGGTTTGCCACCAACTGCCGGATGGGGTTGTGGTATTGATAGATTGGCCATGTTCTTGACCAACTCTAACACTATCAGAGAGGTGTTGTTGTTCCCAACCTTGAAGCCAGATGCGTTAGTCAAGGGCGAGGAGGCTTCTTCGGCATAGGTGCTGACTCATTTGAGCCGATTTATTCTTTTTCTGTAGTGTACAAATATACACTTTAATCACTTGATGACTAGCTCACCATTCCTCTTCATTGCTAATGCCTTCTTATATGGCGGAGCCGTCGGCATTTGCACCGGTTGCAAATTTCGCTGCTCTGCACTTGAGTTGAGCGTATAAGTAGCATCAGAGTCGCCGTCATTCAAATCTCCACATGAGACGAATTTGGCAATCGCTCTCTCCTCATTAAAAGGAAACTCCATATTCTCCATGATGGAACTTTTGCCAATATTAGCATTTTCGAAGAATTCTTCTGTCGACTTGGTTGCATCAAGTTTTGGGCTCCACCCGGGCCTGGGCTTGTACCCTGTACACACAATGAAAGCCTCAAGGGAAGTTCCACGAGACGAGCGAGGTTTTGCACAAACAACCCGCTCAAAAAGGTAGCCGAACTGGCTATATAATAGGTCGATATCTCTTCCACGGAATATTTTGGCCACAAAAGTTCCGCCTGGTCTCAAGATACAGCACGTGAGCTGCAAAGCACACAAGACTAGTTGAGCCTGGATGTACTCATCCAAATCATGTAAACCAGTGACATCTGGCGCCCCGTCGCTGCAAACGAAATCAGCGCTTTCTCCGCCAAAGAGATCGAGAATCTTCTGAAGTGTCTTTGGGTGAGTGATGTCAGCTTGTAAGCACGTGACACCTTCTATTGGGACCATAGGCTGTAAATCTACAGCCACTATCTTTGCATTTTCTTCGTTTGGGTTCTTATTCAATTCTTGACTCAAGACTTGGGACCACGAACCCGGAGCTGCGCACAAGTCAACCACCCGCTTTACACCCGAGAATATATCAAACTCTTCATTGATTTGGAGAAGCTTAAATGCTGACCTTGCACGGAAGCCTTCTTCCTTAGCTCTTCGGTAGTAAAGGTCTCTTTTGTCTTTACTGGCCTTTCCCATTATTTGACGTAGTGCGGGCCCGGTGACTCGCCATGAGATGCGACAAGAGTATTTCTACACATGTGTGTCGCGCGCACAGGATTGAATGGGCCTGAGCCTGCCATATACCTTCTTCAAGTACTTAGCTGCTTCACCAGACCAATTCCCACAAGGCTGTAACCCCCAAGCGCTATTCTAAGCAGTTGTCTCTTCCTGATTTTAATATATCATATTGTACTCCGATTAAATTTAAGTTAATCTTAGAACAAAACAGAATTTCTCACGTGATCGCAGACGGCACTGCAGGTTAAAATTTTCTCCGTCAGCATTATCAATCGCTATCACAAGGACTTTACTTTCAACACTTGAAAATGCTTACTAGTTGTTTGAGAAGCACTCGTGTTTCTTCGAAAGCTCTTAGCACGAGCTCACGTCTCTTAAGTACCAAGAATCTGTCCTCAAAGAGCTTTTTGTCTCCGCAAGAGTTGGTCGAAAAGAGAAAGGCAGAGGAGCTTGAAAGCCAACGATTCGCCAAGACTCTACTTGATAAGGACTCAGGCCTCGAGCCCAAACTCATTCAACCAAATGAGGTCAACCCTGTGACCAAGAGACCAGTTCCGCTCAACGTTGAATTGTTGAAGTACAAACCATTGAAATTAGAATGCACCCACGGCCACAAAGTCGCTGAAATTCAATTCAGTGGTTACGACAACACTGAGGTTCTCAGAATGGCAGAGTTCTCAGCGAGAGCAGCATTCTATTTGGGAATCCCTGCATCGGACGTTGAGAAAATAAAGACAGAAAAGAAATTATACACGGTTATCAGATCGCCATTCGCCCAGGCAAAGTCAAAAGAGAACTTCTTCAGAACAACGTACAAGCGCAAGTTGACTGCTTATGATGCAAACCCAGAGATTATTGATTTGTGGTTGTCATACATCAACAAATATGCACCGGAGAGTGTGCAGCGCAAAGCACTGATCTTCACTCGCGAATCTCTTGATTATGCAGAGACCATGAGTAAATTAACCGCAGAAGATATGGAATTGCCAAAAGCTTTCCAAGATAACTTGGAGGATCCAGTGGGCAAAAAGGTGCAAGAGCTTTTGGGTTCAGAAGCTTTCAAAGAGTCGATGAAGGAGAGCAAGTAATGTGTATCTGGATATGTATATAGTATAGTCAAAGTATCACCCTATCATCAAGGTCATCCGTAGAGATCCCGATCATCGTTTTCTTCTTCATCTTCCTCCTCACGTGCACGTCTTAGCTCCTCCTCCAAATGCTCTCTGCGAATTTTTTTGGCATCTTGCACATTGAATCGACACATTGGGCATGTTGGATTAACTTTGAGCCACGGCGCAATACAATCCATGTCGAAAATATGTTTCTTCGAGGTCTTACCATTGGTGAAACATGGAAGCTGTACGACCAAGGGATACTCGTTATCCACGAACTTGTTCGTACAAATTGGACAATCTGCGGTTTCCGAAATGCTTTTCAAATCGACCCTCTCCAAAGAATCCAAGAATGCATCATCCACACCTTCAACTGCATGTGAGTCTGGCCCGAGACTATCTAAGTTTTGCAATAGCTGTTGTATGACTTCAGAATTGTCTTCCTCGCTCATAATTTGCAATGCATTTTCAAAGATTTCTCTACCGCTCAAACGTTCACGATTAGATGCTGCTGTCGTGGTGAGAAATGTGTCGATGGCGCTCGAAAGTGATAGGTGCTGCCTCCTGCCGCCATTCGAAGTATTGTCATTCTCATTCCCATTCAAATTGTGATCAGCTTTGATCGTTAGTTTTATTGATTGACTACATAGTTGGAAATTGTATCATACACACACTCGTAGGTAGACATGTCGAAGAACAAGATATCACATGAGATAAAGTTACTGTTGCATGCGCGAGTTCAGGTCACCTCACAGGCGCGCAACGATAACGATGTCACCCGGTTTAGAATGCGCAACAGGGATGAAAACCGCGTCATCAATAATTTCGATAAATAAGACAAAATTACGCCTTATTATTATGTTGTATTTTCGATTGGACTTCAATCCGCACGTAGAGCAACTTGTCGAGCCTAACAATTGAACGGAAATTAGCCTCATTATGCAGCAGAATGAACACATCCTTGTTATAATATAAATGACCTCCTGTTTCTATATTTTGACTCAGTACATGTGGCGGTCTTCCGAGTCCGACAAACTTTGTTCTTTTTCTTCAAGGAGCGACTCGTTCGCAACAGAAAAGTAGTCCATTTTCTTTTCGCTGGTTGCTTTATGCGCGAAATATCCTCCTTCCGAGCTGAGGTACAAGGGGGTCATAGGCATATCTTCTAGTGGCGTTTGAACTGGGTTGAGTACGGGAGAATCACTGCCTTTTGCTAGACTGATAGTGTGAGGAAATACTTGTTTATGTTGATTTGTCTGATGAAATGGCGTCATCCCGAACGCCAGATGTCCGACAAACTGATTTTTCGTTTTTGGCATGGTCAAAGATTTGGGGGGCGTTTGAGCGCTGAGCCAAAAACGTGAAGGCGACTCACCATAAGATGTAGGATTCAAGTTTGGTGAGTCTGGCGTGACCATTTGATTTTTACCCCAAGGTATGTTCTTTGGACTTGAAATTGAAGTGAACTCCCCCATGGAGGGTGCTATAGGGGATGATAGTTTATGGTAAGGCTGCAATCTTTGGTGACTTAGATGTGTGATTGAGTTTCTTGACCTTAAATTAGTATACGAGTTCGTGAGCTCAGGATTCAGTTGAATAAGCCCTGGGGCAGTAGATTTCCCACTTGTGTTGTATGCTTCCGACTGTGATAGAAGCGAGCCACCATTCACGTTAGTACTCAAGGACAATAGTGAGATCGTGGAGGACGACGGAATAAGTCTACCATCATGATCCTTCCCCACAGATGTAGCTAATATTGACGGCTCTGGATGGCCGTAGGATGAGTTGTTATCGTTTTCACTTGCAAAGAAGTGTTGGCTGGTCGGAGCAGCGTTGGCATCATGGGTTTCATTGGCCAATGATTTGGAGAGGAGCGATCTCGACTTTTCGGGTGCCATATTCCTGACTTCCGAATCCTGCCGGGGTTCGGGTGAAGAGCTTAATGACAAATTGTCAAGCTTACTACGCAAATTGTTTGCCGAGGTACAACCGATAGCCATCATAAGCTGCTGTTGTCCAAAATGAAAATGAATTGACTTCTGTCAGTGCTGACAAATCGAGTATGTTGGAAAATCTTGCTGCGAGAAACTATTCGTGAGGGGAAACAAAAAAAACTTGCCCGTTGTTATGTGAAAAAAGTGCTCCAGATAAGTGCTGAATTGACGCTCTTGTGCGATAACTGAGGGAGAGAAGAAAAAAAAACTTTTCGGAGCGTGAAATTAGTTTGCTGCTTCACGTGCCGATGTCCAAAAGATGTTTATGTGGCGCACAGACGTCAATAGAAAAAGTTTGAGATGATTCAGGTGCAAGAGCCGTATGCTTGGAGACTGGTCACGGTGAAGAAATGTTGTGTTCAAACTATGGCCCGCCTTTTCACCCGTAGCGGAAGAGTCGGAGATTGAGAATGAGCGCCTCCGAAAGTTAATGCGAAATGCTCTCCGCGACGCACCACGTGATAAGATAAGGCGAAAAGAATGCGCGCTCCTCTATAGAGATAAGAAAGTGGAGCCGTTGAGCCTCTGTCCAGCAGGCGCGCTGGCGTGATTCCACGGAAAGCACAGCCGCAAGTTTTAAGCGCCTATAATGTTCAAGCAGATGATTCTTTTTTTTGCGATCATTTTGCTTCTGCAATTAATGCCTTGTCCCTACAAGCGCTTTAGAATCAATTTCGACGAAGCGCATTTTCTGAACCACTCACGCATCAACTATTTCACTTCGCTGTCTTGCGTGCAGTTTCCTGCAACTGATTCCAAAAGCTGCCAAGTGCCGACATCGGCCTGTGTAGACAGATCATGAAATTGAGATCTGAATTTCCGAAACTTGAAACAGTTGCCTTTCGAGAAGTGCCAACGGCCTCCGAATCAATACCAGCGTAGATTGCACAATGTTCAGGCAGTTCAGGCAACTATATGGGGCGGAATCACCAGGACCTAGACCAAGATTAATTTTAAGTCAAAGTGAGTCTCAAGGGCATCACAACAACGTTCGGGTAAAACTTTAGCAATTGGCTTACATCAATGCGCTGCGAGAAGAATCGGAGTTTTCTTAACTGACCAGATGTTTTACGGCTTTATGATCGGAATATAAACGCATGTTCTGACACATCGAAACAATGTGCAATGCACTCATTTAATCCCCTCAATTTGCAGGGAGAGAATGTCTGTCTCCGCAGTACTTTCGTGTGCACCTCGGGATAAGGCTTAAATAGCTTGAAAATTCTAAACGAGCGAAAAGAAGCTATATCATATTGGTCACAATCTGACGTGATTCTTTATCCAAACGGCCAGGACGCAATATTGTGCCTGATTTTGTTATACCGAATGACAATAGGGCCAGCTTTGAGTATGCCAAATTTTAATCTATGCAACCTGTAAGATTTATGAAAAAGGGCTCATCGTGACCGTGTAACGAAATTGCTTCGTCAAGTCTTACAAAATGTTTGAGGCGACTAGTCAGATTCTTAAATTCTTCCTCTACTAGCATCAATTAGTGTTCGAATTTAATCAGCCACCACTTTGGTGCGTGTCTTGATTTTTAGGGTTCTTTTTTTATCCTTCTGGTGCTGCTGTAATGGTTATTATTACCGTGATTACTGAATGTGTTTCTTTCGATCTATACAAAACCCAATTGAATCAAATTCATTTCTGATGAACTCCCTATCTCAGATTAATGTGGGTTCCTGTAATTAAAGATGTATTCTGTTGTCTATGAAATTTGAAAAACGGTCAGCTCATAAACTTATCAAATGCCTCGAACTTCCCTTTTTCAAAAGGAGCAAGAAGAGAGAAGCAAAAGAGCTCTAATACTCACCAGAGTCGGAGGGATCTATTTTAAAAACCTTGTCGGGGTTCATTATTCTTTTGGGATCCAATGCCATCTTTACTTTACGCATAGTGTCCACGGCATCAATTCCAAGTTCCAAACTGAGATACTTTCTCTTGCCATTCCCGATTCCATGTTCACCACTCGAAGTACCTTCATTTGCCAATCCGATAAGCATCATTTCATTGACCAATTTCTCGCATTCCTTTTTGGTATCAGAGGTATAAAAAATGTCTGCATGGAAATTTCCATCACCCACATGACCCAAAATTACAGACTGGAAGCCGGACTTCTCGATGAGAACTCTGACCTGCTCTAATACTGACGAAAGTTTGGACAAAGGAACAGCAATGTCGGTGACCCAAAGCCTGACGTCTTCATGGATCTCACATTTGCCATAATTGAGAATGGCGTAAAACGCATCTTTACGCGCGCTGAACAATTCATCACCCTCCTCTTTGCTCTCAGCAGCAATAAAGTCTTGGCAATTATTTGCTAATGAAACTTCTTTGACCACTTTCAAGGTCTCTTCCACAACAGTATGATTGAGACCGCCAATTTTGAAGAAAATCGTTGGGACCTCAAGCCATTCTTTCGTCCAGTATCCACTATAGTTGATACAGTGCATCATGTCTTTGTCGAGCAATTCAATGGCTTCAGGTCTGATACCACGGCGAAATAACTCAGCAACAGTCTGAGTGGTGTCATAGATAGTTGGAAATTGACCGACCACAACCGTTTCATATTGTGGCTTCACGTGCAAGCGCACTGTAGCCTCAGTGACGATTCCCAAAGTACCCTCACTTCCGATAAATAAGCCAGTAAGATTGTATCCTGCACTTGTTTTCTTAGGTCGTTGCCTTGTTTTGATTATAGTTCCGTCAGCTAAGACAACAGTCAAGGAGATGACATTTTGAACCATCGCTCCATATTTGGAGGCATTGACTCCGGAAGCGTTTGTGCTAACCATACCTCCGATCAAACCACTAGAGCCACAGTCGCACCCGAAAAGTAACAGTTCGTCGGTCAATTCCTCATTCAATTTTACCCAGTTGACGCCGGCTTCCAACTGGACATCCAAGTCGTTGCGGTTTATACGTAAGATCCGGTTCATTTTGCTTGTGTCCAAAATGACGCCAGGCCTTGTAGAAAAAAAATGGCCCTCAAGCGAAGATCCTCCCGAATAGGGCACAACAGGTACGCTATACTTATGAAGGATCTTCATAATCTCAGAAACTTCTTTCGTAGATGTTCCATATACAATCCATTTCGCCTTTTGGTGTTCTTTAGGTGGATGTGTAGTAAAGCCGTTGTCAAAGTGTCCGTTGATTTCAGCTTCACTGTTGGTGACGTTGCTTTCACCTACTACCAGTTTTATTTCCGCGATTGCTTTCTGAAGTTCGGATTCGGTACAATATTTTGGCGGATCAATATCTGAGAGTTTAGTAGTCGAAGTAAATGGGAATAAATTGTTTGGTGGTTCGTCGTGTACTCGCTTTTTGCCGTAAAGATAAGACGCGAAGCCAACTGAGACGAAGGCTGGGATGATGAGCAAAGAGAGAAAGGTTTTCTTTGGTGGCCCATTTTGACTCAAGTTTTTGGACGTAAATCCTCTGGAAAGCCGCAAAGCTTTAAGTGCCAGCACGCATTTCATTCTCAAGAGTTTTACGCTATCTATCGTTGACTCATCATCTTCGATTTGGAAATTGAGAAACGTACAATTTATATACCGGACGAATGGAATGTAGATCCGAGAGACCGCGTTTTATCTCAAGAGACAGGACTGACAGTTTCGTCGTTTTAATTTATTCCAAGCATAATGTGTCAATACATCATATATTGTAGACAGTCATAGTATGCACTGTGTTGTAAACACCATTAATAAAAAAATCCTGTTAGACGCTTAATTCATGTTTTTTAAAACTCTTCATGGGTTTCAACCCCCATTTTTTGAGCATCGCAGTATCTTCTTCCCAACCATTACATGCGGTTGTGAGCATTTGCTCACCAGTGAATATGGCATTGCATCCCGCCATGAAGCAAAGAAATTGCTCATGTTGCCTCATGGAATATCTGCCAGCTGCTAAACGAATGATGGATTCAGGCATGATTATGCGAGCCGTTGCAACGGTCTTGAGAATTGCCTCAAAGCGCAAGTTTTTACTCAGCGATTTGGGTATGTTATCAATCTCCTCTGCCATTGGCGTTCCTTTGATCGGTACCAATTTGTTGATGGGTAATGATTCAGGATGCTTATCCATAGTAGCTAAAGTGTAAAGAAATCCCACGTGATCGTCATCAGTTTCACCGAGCCCAAGAATACCCCCCGTGCAAGCTTTCAAACCAGCACTTTGCACATTTTTGATGGTTTGTAAGCGATCATCGTAAGATCTCGTTGAAATTACTTTAGGGTAGTGCTCTCTCGAAGTATCAATGTTATGATTGTACGCTGTCAACCCGGAGTCTTTAAGCACGGTGGCTTGCTCCTCAGTCACCATACCCAAAGTGACACAGGTCTCCATCTTCAATTCGTCATTGATCCATTTGACCATTTCAGTGATCTTCTTTAAACCAGATTTTCTTCCATGCATATCTCTCCATGCAGCACCCATGCAAAATCTTGTTGAGCCGTTTTCTTTGGCTTTGATTGCGGCCTTCTTTACCTCTTCTAATTTGATCATCTTCTCGGCTTTAGTACCGGTATCATATCTGGAGGACTGAGAACAATATTTACAGTCTTCCGTGCAACCACCGGATTTGATATTGAGTAAAGTACACAATTGGACCTCACTCGGGTCATGATACTTGTGGTGCTGGAGTTGCGCCATGAACATCAACTTCTGGAGAGGCGTGTCATATATCTCACGTATCTGATCCCTGGTCCAATCATTTCTTGGTCCATCTTGAATGGCACTGTTTAAGACGGTTTTGATCTCCGGAGTCACAGTTCTCGAATATGCCGAAAGAGCCAATCTTGGCGATCTAGTGGTTTGCAAAAGTCTGGCGATGGAATGTTTCATTCTAGGTTTATTTGTGGGTGCAAAAATATTCAAAGGATATTTGTATGGACAACCGCAATAAATAAGAACTGCTAAGAAGGATACCTAAAACCAGGGGCTGATGAACATTCCAGACACTCAATACTTAATTATAAAATATCGAATATTATTGGTTGGATTACATGCGTTTTTTTTGAGCTGTCCCGGATGTGCCAAGTCCGAATTAGCGGCGCTCAAACATGATTCAAGAGTCATTTTCAGTGCTCAGGAGTTTCGTGCGTAGACGACTCAATAAATGAATCATTCAGTGACTCAATTCTCTGAGACAGCGCGACGCTAGGGCTAGTGCCCTCTACGTAACCAAAACCTTGCGGTAGTCGAAAACTGTCGCATTGCTCTAGCGGTGCACACACGACCATAGACGCGCAGTGTCTCTAATTGATTTTGAAAATTTTACTAAATATCTTCCCGCTACTCAACAAACATCAAAAATGGCTCCAATTGTATGTATCACCTAAGTTCACGAAGATATCGATCAGTTCATATACCTAGGACGGGTTTTCATGGGTCTATTTAAGTTCTGAAGCAAGTCCTATCAAAGGCTGGCTTTCGTGTATGTGCCACGCAAGGCAATACACCCAGTATTGTCTACAGGCTCTCATATGACATTTATCTAGCACTTCAACGGCCCGTCTAGGGTAGCTATGCTGTCTTTATCTTCTGCACCCCTGTGTGCTACATGATAATAGTGCGGTAGGCTAACAAGACATCCAGACCACCAAGAACTTCAGTGCTCCTAAGAAGTTTGTCGTCGACACTTCTGCTCCAGTCGAGAACGCTGTTTTCGACCAGGAGGCTTACATCAAGTACTTGGTTGAGCACATCAAGGTTGACGGTATCATCGGTAACTTGGGTGACTCCGTTACCATCACTGAGGAGGGCAACAACGTCATCGTTGTCTCTGCCGCCAAGTTCTCCGGTAAGTACTTGAAGTACTTGACCAAGAGATACTTGAAGAAGAACCAGCTCAGAGACTGGATCAGATTCGTTGCCGTCAAGAGAAACCAATACCAATTGCAGTTCTACTCTATTGCCGAGGACGAGGAGGATGACGAAGAGTAAATTATTGGTTCAACTTAATATAACATTGAATACATAGTTTCCCCTTTGGGTTCTGTTTGGGAAGGGTTTTTAACAATAAATACAAAATTCGATTCCTGCTAGAGAAGTATTCTCCTGCCTGTCTTTAATGCGACCCTTGCGCTTGCATGTGCTTTTCATTGTAGTCCAAGTATCAACTGCAGTATTTAAGTCACGCAAAGTGTGCATTTCTGGGAATGTTCATCTGATTTGATGGACCCAAAGAATCTGGTTCTGTGCGCGTGTCAAAAGGCTTCAGGCTGGTTTTTCGTAATCTCGATTTCCTCTTGTCTATTGCCCTCACTGTTATTATTAGTAATTGAGGCATCTTAGGTGGTGCCGATTTGGGTGATGATGGGGTGAATACAGAGTCAGTCTAAAGGGTGTATGTGAAGATCAGTAATACATTCGACGAATAAAAGCACAATTGTTGATTGACATTCCTTTTTGTTTTGCGTTGTTCCGATCCCAAACAGGGGTCAGGTTTCGACGTTGACCCAATTTTTGACACTGTCATGTCATTTGAATGGCTATGAACGAAACAAATTAAAAGACATAAAAGGCTATTTTCTTTGTTTTCTGAAGCGTGATTCCAATCATTTGTCAGTTTCAGGAGAACCCTAATAGCGAATAAGTCTTATCTCTTGCGTGCTCGAGAATCTACACGTATGCATTTGGGGTTTAGAACGTGCCCTTGTATGGGCCAAATCATATTGGGTCAAAAGAATATTCACGTGAGCATAAAATAGGGAAGACAAACATCAATCAAAGCCGAAATTCTTCTCTTAGTATCTTTGTTTTTAGCCAACACAAGAAATGGCATTTTTTCCCAAGAGTTCATGTCGAAGTACTGCTTCAATTCACTGTATTAGTATTAGACTACATGACTTGAAAGTAATTTCAGGTCTCCACAAGCAAGACTTCGTGGCCAAGTTGGCTAAGGCGTAAGACTGTTAATCTTAAGATCGTGAGTTCGACCCTCACCGAGGTCGCTTTTTTTGATATCTTCTCAATTGACTCCTTAATCACCTTGACATGCTCGCATCTCAAACATCTCTTTTTGGATGTTAGGAAGCGACGTTTAGGATCAGACGATTGACTAACAGCCGGGAATACGACCGCCCCATCTTGGAACACACTTTCTTATGGATTCAAGGAGTCGTTGAAGGCGCTCTTATTAGCATTTGTTTAATTGGCTAACAAGTCAAGATATCTCCGCGCGATATTTCAGTGCTCATGCGGTTAATGCCTGACTAAACGCGGTGCGGGCAAAAATTCCGTTTTTGGTCAAGTCTTCCCGATCATTAATGATGGTCTCAGACCTATCTGTCTTCGTGAATGTTGCAAATACATCCCTTCTAAGAATATGAGATGATCACAAAGAGAAGAAGGAATCGCCAATTTTCACTGAATGCCAGTTGACTTTTCAGTGATGGTTGAGGTGGGCTTATTCATGTATATGTTTGTATCCGGTATGAGACCATTCATGCATCTAACTGTTTTCGTAAGCACGTCGCAGCTCTCGGCTGTCCGGCACTTTTGAAAATTTTGGTGCTACCCATCCTCTCTTTCCCAAGCCGTCTCAAAGTGGAAACTTTTTCGACAAAACGTTCACTGGGAAAAGATAAGAGTACGGCTAGCAAAAACTTTTGCCTTTAGACAAAATGGAATCTCTTGCTCGTGCCTCCATTAAGGCATGCCCATTTGTCAAGGCCACATCGGCCCAGGCTCTCCGCAAAATGAGCAGCCTTTCCACCTTGTCTCAGCATGCCAAAGCATGTCCGTTCGCTGGCGCCGCTTTGAAAGCTCGTGAGTACTCCTCATCTTCGAAGCCTCTCAAGGCATCGAGCGCCTCTGCCACCTCTTTTGCCTCCGAGAAAGTGTCAGAGTTTTATGCCTTTTCTGAAAAGGATTTGGTCGATGGCAAGTTTAGTGTGGCAGACAACGCCTCGAAGGAAACCTCCTTCGACTACAAGGGCTTTCTTGATGAAGAGCTCGTCAAGAAAAGAGAGGACAAGTCGTACCGGTACTTCAACAACATCAATAGGTTGGCTGACGAATTTCCTAAAGCCCATTTGGCTGAGGAGGCTGACCGTGTGACTGTTTGGTGCGCCAACGACTATTTGGGTATGGGAACCAACAGCAAGGTCATCTCAGCTATGAAGGCTACCCTTGACAAGTATGGAGCTGGTGCCGGAGGAACGCGTAACATTGCGGGCCATAACAGACATGCCATCAAGTTGGAATCCGAGCTTGCTGCTTTGCACAAACATGAAGCATCGTTAGTGTTTAGTTCCTGCT
This sequence comes from Metschnikowia zobellii, assembly GCA_939531405.1. Classification (NCBI taxonomy): domain Eukaryota; kingdom Fungi; phylum Ascomycota; class Pichiomycetes; order Serinales; family Metschnikowiaceae; genus Metschnikowia; species Metschnikowia zobellii. Next base: position 677,589 of record OW618029.1, read on the forward strand.
TCGTTGCGAATGATGCAGTTCTCTCGATCTTGGGTCAAAAGATGAAAAACTTGGTCATTTTCTCAGACGAGTTGAACCATGCATCCATGATCCAAGGAATTCGTAATTCGAGAGCCAAAAAAGAGATTTTCAAGCACAACAATTTGGAAGACTTGGAGCGCAGATTGGCCCAATACCCGAAATCAGTACCCAAGTTGATTGCCTTTGAATCTGTGTACTCCATGTGCGGCTCAATTGCCCCAATAGAAGCTATTTGTGATTTGGCAGATAAATATGGCGCTTTGACTTTCTTGGATGAGGTGCATGCTGTTGGAATGTATGGTCCTCATGGAGCTGGTGTTGCCGAGCACTTAAATTTCGAGGAGCACTTGCAAGCTGGTTTGAACAGTATCCGTAAGGATTCAGTCATGAACAGAATTGATATGGTGACCGGAACTTTGGGCAAAGCGTACGGAGTTGTGGGCGGCTACATCACGGGAAAGCGAAACATGATTGATTGGTTTAGATCGTACGCTCCTGGTTTCATATTCACCACCTCGTTACCGCCAGCAGTAATGGCGGGTGCCACTGCCTCGGTCAGACACCAAAGAGCCACTTTGAAAGACAGAATTGCCCAGCAGAAGAACACCAGATTTGTCAAGAATAATTTGAATGATCTTGGGATCCCCGTCATCCCGAACCCCTCGCACATCGTTCCCGTGTTGGTGGGAAATGCCAGGGACGCAAAGAGGGCCTCTGACATGCTTTTGGAGAAGCATAATATCTATGTGCAAGCGATCAATTTCCCTACTGTACCTATTGGCCAGGAGCGCTTGAGAATCACGGCGACCCCAGGTCATGGTCAAGAGATTGCTTCGGAGTTGATTGATGCAGTGGACACCGTCTTTACGGAGTTGAACTTGCTGAGAACTTCTGATTGGGCGAAAGCTGGAGGTTTGTGCGGTGTCGGTGATGCGGACGCAGCTGCCGTTGACCACATATGGACTGACGCTCAGTTGGCTTTGGCGGACGGCGACTTGAACCCCAACGTCGTGGAGCCGTTTATTGCCCCAAATGAGGTCAGTTCTGGTGTCAGGTCTGAGGAGAACTAAAGATATTTTTCTCTTCATTTCTCTGAAGCTGCAAGTCTTTGAGGTTGTGAATATGTCTAGTGATATAAATCTCATGTCGCCTGTCACTTTTCGAGTTTCTGTAGAATCAACTTTCTCCCCAATTTTTTCAAGGTTCTGCTGATTTCCATTGCATCAGTGTTTCGATGCTGGAGTAGCCACTACATTAGGGTCTATTCAAAAGAGAGCAGGTCATCGTATTTCCTGCTAATACATACCAAGTTTGATTTGTCATAAGCCAATACACTAAAAGAAAAACGGAAACAAAACAACATCAGAAACAGGAACAACAACCCCTGTCACATCTACACTAGTAGCAGCACCAAAGTAATTGGCGGTGCAGACTCATCTTCGCTCACGGCTTATGTGCACCTCTTGCGAACGCGCGATGGTACCAGTATCAACAAACAAAAACCACGCTTTGAGTTTGCTCCACCACACTCGCAGAAACGGGAAATCTTCATATGGCGTCCGGCGACCCCGAGCTTGTCCGGATATACTTGAATAGACTCGCTGGTCTGCTTGCATCTTCTGAGCGAGGCGCACATCGAGTCCACGCACTAGCCAACGACCTCGCTACTCATATAACGCGCCCGAATTCTGCGGCGTCTGCCTCTGCCACCACAAACTCACTACCGGATATTCTAGAAGAGTTCCGCAGGCTTTTCCTTGCAAAAAACCGGGGCGATGAATGGCGGGAATTCCAGGCTATCGTCGACGCTCTCACTCATCTGAGTCTGCCCGACTCCCACACGCGGAGCTTGGTATACTTGTCCAGGTTATGCCCGGCTGAAACTTTGCCCAAGAGTGATTACAGGCTACTGAAAGCAGGTCTGGAATTGGGATTACCTCCCAGCACCCAGTCGCCGTTCTCCAGCAGTCCACGTCAGTCCGTGGTGCCCACAAACTCACCCATGGCTGAGCTCATTGGCTCGTACTACGAAACGCTCGACGAGCGAATGCTTCTTCAGTCGCTTCGCCATACTCTCGTTGGACAGGACACAAACTTATTGGTTTTCCTGCAAGACCGTCATGGCATCGAAATACCCAACCTGGTGAACTTGAGTTACACACAGCTTTTGACCGAGATCTTGGAGCCGGCTCTTTTGGGTATAAGCTTACATGATTTCTTGGAGTCTCGCACGGGTACAACGATTTCACCCATAACCACTGCATTTTTCAGCTGCCTTGACAGACATCTTGTGTGCTATGCTGATGCCATCGAAGGCATATTCAGAGAAATGCCCGCGTCGCTCCTCGCACTTTTAGATGCGCTTGATGATGAAATCTATCACCTAAGATTCTTCAATCATTTGAAAAATCTACTTGTCGAGTTAAATGGGTTTGAATTTTTGCTTGAAGTACACACCTTCTCGGAGTTTGGTGACTCAAGGGTTGCAGATCTCGCGCGTCGTATTTTTGAAAGTATTTCAGCCCCTTACTACCAATACCTCGAGCACTGGCTTGTGAGGGGCGAACTCATTGATGAAAACGGTGAGTTTTTTGTTTCCTTCGACAAAGACGAGAATCATATTAATGACATCATAAGGTACAATCCCACGAGACTTCCCTCATTCCTAAAGGTTGATGACGAGATCTTCATGAAAATGTTCCAGATTGGTAAAACCTTAGTCTTCTTGGAAAAATATTGCAAAGAGCTCGACTGGGTGAACGATTATTCCCTGCGCTATTTTCTGTTCATATTTTCTGAACACAATGGGCTACGATCAATGAAAGCGAACATCCTACAAGTTATGATTGATTCTCAACACAAAGAAATACTCGGGTACTTTACGCTCGTGGTGCACTCAAAATATCTGTTATTTTCGCATATGGTCAGTATGAAACGCGTCATGCTCATGGAATCCGGAGACTTCATCAACGCCATTACCGCAAATGGAGCATCGATGTTTGGCGAACTGGCCTCGCTGTTGACTTTTGCGAGGTTGTCTGAACTTTTGGTCGAATCCATTGGCCTGTCCTCTATAAAATCACTACCTCCAAATTACCAAAAAAGAATCGATGCCAGAATTTTGGACTTAAGTCATGGTACTATCGGCTGGGACGTGTTTACCTTGGCATATAGTGTTCCAGAGCCCCCGTTGGAAGCTTTGCTTAATTTTCATGACCAAAGTACACAATATTTGAGGCTATTTAACTTTTTATGGAGTCTCAAGCATTATCAATTTCTCCTAAAGGAACACTTTTTGCAATTTCAAGATTTCCACAGAAATCACATGCGTCATATCAAAAATAAACTCAAGACTTCTTTGGGTAGAGCAAACAAGTGGACCGATCTGCGGCTTCAGTGGCTAGTCCGATCCCTACGCGTCATATGCTTAATTCGCCATAGATTCGCAATTCTCATTGATGCCATCCTCAATTTTGTGTCGTTTGATTTGATAGAGAATAGTTTTAATGTGCATGTCGTGCGCAAGCTATTTGAAACGTCCACTTCGAGAACGCCTGTACTCAGAAAAGGGGCCTTTGGTGAGGCCACTAAGCTTTCAATTCTAGATTCTAGCTTCTTTGAAAGCTATGACAAATCCCTGCTCTTAAAGGGACTAAAAGCTTCATCTTCTGCGCATCAAAACACCGCAAATCTCACCATTGATGAATTGACCGAGATTCACGCAACCTATCTTCGAAGCGTTTCTGATTGTAAGCTCTTAAAGGAAGATGTTCGCGGTCGCCACAGTGGAAAATCTTTTGTTCACCAAATATTCGAACTTCTAGAGTTGACATATGCATTTCTTAGAAGCAGCGAGGAGTTTGGGACAGCGTTAAGTAACTATGTCAGTATCCTACGTTTGAAGTCCGAAAGCTTTGATTTCGACGAAGATTGGGATGATTTACATCATCGTTTGAACTCTGTGGAATCTTACATTCTGAAGGATTTGTATGCTGATAAATTCCAGCCGTGGTTGAAAGAATTCGCGAATGATATGCGCGCCGAGGTGGACCTTAGAGAGTTGAGCAAGATGATTTAGCGTGGCTGTTTAGATTGCCCCACTTCGCGATTCGCTGAGATTACCCCACAATTTAGTCTCTTCTTATCCATCTCCCAGTGCCAAGGATTGAAAGCTAGCAATGCTATGAAAAATCCCATTTTACGAGGAATTTGATTCTTTAATGTACCGGAAGAGCTTAATGAGCATTTTCATGATTTTTCCCTGAGCAAATCCCTTATCATACACTGTGGGGAAGACCCTCACAATGTAGCTGCGAACTTTTCTAAATGGTTGGGTCGGAAAAAATTTTCACTCCAAAAACAAAATACTTCCAAAACAAGTAATAATGAATTTTCACGGAATAGTTCGAATTAAGCAACAATGACTGTTTTATTCTTTGGTTTACTCGTGTGTTGACTTGCTCAGCATCATCGCCAGGTGTAATCTTCTTAAATCATCGGACTTTCGGCCCGCCGCTCGACCGAGGATGAAAGTCGCGTAAAGTGTCGTTCCCCAGATTTTGCGCGAAAAATCACAGTACTTAAATGGCCGCTAAGTTTTATCCACCCCGTAGAGCTCTCGAATTTCATCATTGCTAGCTATACAAATTTAGCTAGAACAACGAACTCTGGGCCATTCAATTGCGCAACTAGCCTATACAAAAAGAGCTTTTATATCTACCTTATTATTTATTCTTTAACATGGACGAGACTGACAGTGTTTTGGTTGACAACATCAAGTCATTTGCCTCTGGAGGGTTTGGAGGTGTGTGCGCCGTCTTGACCGGGCACCCTTTCGACCTAGTCAAAGTTCGCTTGCAGACGGGTGTTTACCCAACAACTAGTGCATGTCTCAAAGGAACTTTAGCAAAAGACGGACTCTTGGGATTCTATCGAGGCGTGATGCCCCCACTATTGGGCGTGACTCCTATGTTCGCTGTCTCCTTTTGGGGCTACGATATGGGCAAGAAGCTTGTTTCCAGCTATAGTGATACGAAAGTGGAAAACTTCACTATTGGGCAAATTTCCACGGCTGGTTTCATTTCGGCTATTCCAACTACCGCCGTTGCCGCTCCGTTTGAAAGAGTGAAAGTGATGATGCAAGTCCAAAGCGGTGCGAAAACTTCCATGGGGTCTGTAATTGCTGAAATGTATAGAACAGGAGGTTTGAGATCTATTTTCAAAGGTTCAGTAGCCACGTTGGCTAGAGATGGGCCTGGCTCTGCGCTTTATTTCGCAACTTATGAATACGTGAAAGCCGCCTTGTCTTCTCCCGGCAAGGATTTGTCATTGGGTGCTATTTCCATCGCCGGTGGGTGTGCCGGTATGTCAATGTGGCTCGGTGTTTTCCCCATCGATACCATTAAGTCCACGCAGCAATCCTCAAACGTGAACATCTCTATTGCGACTGCAACCAAAAATATTTATTCTAAAGCGGGAATCAAGGGGTTTTTCCCCGGAGTAGGCCCTGCTTTGGCTCGGTCGTTCCCTGCTAATGCCGCCACGTTTGTTGGTGTGGAGTTAGCGAGGAATTTCCTTGAAAAGCTCTGAAAAAGATAGTCGACTATGCCTTTTGTAGACTTCATAGAACGTTTACATAAAAAGATATACAAAAACAAAAAAGATATATATCTCATGGAACAAGATTGTTCACCAACTAACTATTTTTGGTAACCGTACTCTGATTAGCCGATTTATCAGACACATCCACCTGCAGGTTCTTTTATCACCCGCACTACGCCGTGGGCTCAGTACTCACCCTCAGGTCGACAATGATAAGAAGTCGATAGCCTAAAAACACATATCAATTAAAAATGTCATTGACTGATGACCAGGTACGTAAATGCGAATTTTCGAACAAGCGCATGGATGCCCTTTCCACCTTCCGCCTTTGTTTCATGTCCCAATTGCATGGCATACCATACTAACATATCAGGTGAATGCCGAGCTCCGTAAGATGAAAGCCTTCATCGAGAAGGAGGCACAGGAAAAGGCGAAAGAAATTAGATTAAAGGCCGACGAAGAGTACGAGATCGAAAAGGCGTCCATTGTTCGCTCTGAAACTGCTGCTATCGATAGCGCATATGAACAAAAATTGAAGAAGGCGTCGTTGGCCCAACAAATCACTAAATCTACCATTGGAAACAAGACCCGGTTGAGGGTCTTGGCCGAGAAAGAAAGGATCTTGGAAGATATTTTTGATGAGGCCGGCAAGAGCTTGACCGAGTTGACTACGGACAAAACCGAGTACAAGCCCATTTTGGAAGGTTTGATCGAGGAAGGTTTATACGCGATTTTAGAAGATACTGTCACGCTCAGAGTAAGAAAGGCTGATGTGGACCTGGTCAAGGAGGCCGCTGAGTCTGCCGCCAAGACCTTTAGCGAGAAGGCAAAGTTCGAGGTCACGGTGAAAATCGATGACAAGAATTTCTTGGACTCGGCCCTGGCTGGCGGTGTTGTGGTGATGAACAAGAGCGGCAAAATCGAGGTCAACAACACGTTGGAAGAGAGATTGAAGTTGTTGTCTGAGGAGGCTTTGCCCGGTGTCAGATTGGAGTTGCTTGGTCCCTCTGAGTCCAGAAAGTTCTTTGACTAAGTTGCTCTCCAGCCTCGTTATATTTTCACTTCTCAGCACAATAAAAGTATCTCAAGTAGAATTTGTACAGACCTGAATACTACCATTTTGTCCCCCTATACCCTGTAGTACATGACTACCGAAATTCCAAACATGCTCAGTTTGAAGAACGGCAGGAGCAAGGCCGCAGCGTAATTTCGGACGAAAAAAAAATATATAATTGCGCACCATGCATTCGTTATCCTAACTTTTAATCCATCCGTACTAATACATTGCTCACGTTCAATTTAATAGCACATGCTACCGTGGTCTATACACATACGCGGTATGGCCCGCTTAAAACCAAGCGCCAGCCTGTTTGTATCTTTGTCAAGGCTTCGGGTTGGTACTGGCTTAGGCTTACGAACACTACACCTGGTTCTGGATCCTCCACTCAGCCCCCCAGAGGAAAATGAAGTAAACAAGACGACGGCCATAAAAATAGCAGCTCCTTTAGCGCCAAATGATCTGTTTGTTTCCTATACTACTTTTGACACTGAGGGAAACGTCACAGCGGTTTCTCAGAAGATCCCAAAGGCTCAATTCTTGAACGAGAATAACTTATTTCCTCGAGATTTGCGGAAGGTCGACTCGTCTTCCATTGATGTGGCACCAACTATCATGGTGCGGTCGGAAAACGCCATCATTGTCAACTTGCTACATATAAAAGCTATCATCAAGAACGACAACATAAAGATTTTCGATACAGCAAATCCGTCTGTGGCCTCAAAATTGGGCCTTTTCATGTACGACCTAGAGTCGAAACTCAAGACACCCAGTTCCCTTCCTTACGAATTCAAAGCCTTGGAGTGCATTCTTATAAGTGTGCTCAGCTTTCTCGAGGCCCAGCTACAGACACACTTAACGAGCTGCGGCATGATCCTCTCCGAATTAGAGGACAACATCAACCGCGATAGTTTGCAAGAACTATTGATCAAGCTGAAAAAACTCTCAAGCTTTTATCAACGGGCTACTTTGATCAGAGATGTTCTTGAGGATTTATTGGACAATGACGAGGACTTGAATGGCATGTACCTCACCAAAGGCCTCAAATACAATCCTTCTGATACAGCCATTGACTACTCAGAAATTGAAATGATTCTAGAAACATACTACCAACATTGTGACGAGGTAGTCCAGCAAGCCGGATCCTTGATTAGCGACATTAAGGCCACTGAGGAAATTGCCAACATCATTCTCGATGCTAATAGAAACTCGTTGATGTTATTTGAATTAAAAGTTACCATTTACACGCTCGGTTTCACTGTTGCAACACTCATACCAGCATTTTACGGGATGAACCTCAAAAACTATATCGAGGAATCATCCTATGGATTTGGTGCCGTGCTAGCAATTTCAGTATTACAGGGCCTTTTGATAACCTTCTGGAATTTTAAAAAGTTGCATAAAGTACAAACGCTAACCATGATGGCAAATCCTGCTGCTACACTAAAAAACAAACTGCATTACCACGCCTCAGATGGGGGATGGCCTCACAAAAAATGGTTCTCCACTCTTTTTTTCGGTAGAAAGACAAAGCAACATTCCCCGACCCGAGAAGAGCGTGATGTCATTTGGCGTATGATAAATAATGACAAGAATATCCGTTAAATATAAACGCATATACAAATAGGGCTCAATTCATAAACGATATATAATGTACAGATTTTTATGCGTAAAAATATCACGGTAAAAGCTTCCCTGAGACCTTGAACTATTAATCAGACTCCTCATTCTCTTCCGAGCTTGATGATTCGGCATTGTCTCCACTTTCTGCCTCATAAGTTGGGATGACCTCAGACTTTTCCTCATTCACTTCACTAACTTCTGGTGTGTCTTCGTTATCAAAGGTAATGTGCTTACCAGTCGACACTGAAGCCTCTGCTTTCGACAAAGAGCGTTCACGCGACACAGGTTGGGCATCTAGTTCACTTTCAGGTGACAACAAAGTACCCTCAATCGAAAGCATTCTTCCGCTTGTATGAATCGCTTTGATTGTGAAGGAAACTTTTCCCTCTATTTTAGTGCCAGATGCATCGGTCCAATAGCCAAATGATTTGAACTTGCTCGATGTGTTCTCTGATGTCTCCTCAGAATCAACGTATTCGTCAGCCTGAACTGGCACAAATTCCCAGTCCTGTGGGATATTTCTGAATTTGATGGATGCATTGAAAGTATCATGGATTAATAAACCGATATGCGAGGCGGTTTGCATGAAAACAAACCCTTCTAATAGATCTCCGATTTGAGGGCACCATATAAGAAGGTCAACTGTAATCCACATAAAAGAAAATGCAGACGAGTCAGTCACTTTAGCCAAGAGCGCTCTCAGTGCGTCTTCAGATGTATCTTTACTCTCAATTGTAATATTGAAGTAAGACAAAACAACACCTCGTGCTTTCGGAAAATATGACATAATTAAAGGATCCAAGTGCTGGGCTTTGACACCATTCAAAGGATTCTCGATATGACATGGCGCCAATGAAACGTACATAGAGGTTCTCACCACTCTGAAGCATTCAGAGTTTCCTTTCTCATTCACGACATTTGTACTCTTTTGAAAAGCTCTCTCTTTCGTAACTGGCTCTGAGCCAAAGTCTTCCACCTGCTCTCTATCGACAGCCATAATTACCGTGATCCCTTGTTTTGGCAGATCAATATCGATCGCGCAATGAGCTTCTAAGATGAGCCCTCGACAAAAAATTCTGTGTACTGCATTTAAAGTCGCGATGATGATATTGACAAGCTTAATTCGCAATCCTTGTAGATCATCAATTATTCAGTCTTGATTCTTCTTGGCTATGTAGAAACGCGCTTCTAGAATCTGTTTTTGAATCGCGAGAATCTCAGCGTTATTTGGGAACCCGGCGCAAAAATTCCGTTAGTGTTTTGAAGCGCAGCAGGCTCACCCTGAGAGATATACTGTTTGAAAAGCTGGCTTTCCTCTTGCTTGAAAGCTTCATCCTTACGTTTCACTTTTGCGCTTCTAACAGCAGGCATTTTCAATGCAGCGAAACTCTTGAGAATTTTGCTTGTTTGGTTTTCGGGCGCATCTTCTGCGGGTGTGTACTCAGGTACTCCCGTAAACCGAACTTTCTTGATCACAACGCTTTCCACAGCGGACGAGTTATGAGACAGTATGGATATAAAAGAATTTCTGGTTGGGTCACTTGTACGACTCGAGTTGCTGAGTTGCATTACCACGCTATTTCTTCTGGTGTTAAGTTTAGTTATCTGAGCTCGAGTTGGCCTTTGGTCAGTTGTTGGCTTAATGGTGCTTTCATCAGTCAATGGTTTCTTTGTTGTTTGATCAACCAGTACTTGAATTGGTTTCTGCTCAAATGATGCCTGCGAGCCATTTGAATTTTCTTTTGAGTCAAGGGACGCAATATCTTTTGAGTTCAGGCCGCTCAGAGCTGCAGTCTTTGGTTGTCTTCTCAAATTCGTAGCGGATGGATTGTTTGGATCAAAGACAACATTGCTAAAGACCTCTTTTTCTTTGCTGTATAACGCTCCGGATCTAGATGCCTCTAACAAGTGCTGCTGAAACTTTTGACTCGCGGATCTTCTCACCTCTACATTGGGCGGAGATGACTCTTTCTGTTCCTTTACAACATCCATTGCAGAACGTTTGCTACTCAATGGGGATTCAGCTGAAGCTTGTTGGGGTTTCTTGGGAATCAGGCCGGTTCTTTTGATACTTCCACTTGGAGAGCGGATGGCGAAGTCCTGCTTATTGGACGATGATGTACTGGTGCCTTTCAATGCTGTTGCAGCTGCGTTATATGATAATGGTTGTGAGTTGGAGCGCCGACGGCCGGCAGGCGTTGTCATGTCGGCTGATTTTTTGTCTACTGCGCTTCTAGCTGAGGCGCTCGACTGAAGTGACGTTGCTGATGACTGCTTCTGGAGGTAAAATGGGCTTTGAAATCCCGCAGGCTTGGCTGTCGAAGATTCTGTTCTTAGTTTCGACACCGGGTCGATCGAGGACAGAGACCTTTTGGAGTCTATTGAGTTTACAGGAGATCCTGGAGCAATTGGAACCTTTGTTGGGACTCTCTTTATGGGTGGAACCTGTCTGCTCGCGGGCAACTTTGCATTCAACGAACCGCTCAGGTTAGCTTTTTGCTTGGCAAGAGCTGACGCTTTGAGCTTTTTGACTTTCAAGTCTTTCACTTTCTCTTTCTCCACAATATCGTTCAAGCTGAGTAGATTATCAATTGGCAATTTGTGTGAAGTTCTGAAAGCTAGCTCTGCCAGAATCCACTCGTTTCCAAAAGCTTTTAAAACATTCAACATACCATCTATGAAAGCTGCACTTTGTGAAATGAAACCCACAAAATCGAAAATACTTTTGGGGCTTATTTCGTGTTTTGAGTCCATTCTTAAAAAGCGGGTAATGGTTGCAATCAATACTCCATTTTTCTTAGTGTTGAAAAAGTATTCATCAATTTCTTGTAGCATGTTACGGTACATGTTTCCATTGTTTACAAACGAACAAAACTTTTGATCGTGTAGGTGGTCGTGGTTCGAGATGAAGATTTGTCGTCCAAATTTTCGGAGAATAAAGTACACCTCATTAATTCTAAGAGCCCAAAAGAAGACTCTATGTATGGCATAAGCACTATGTGGGGTTTTCTTGAGCTCCTTGTCCTGAACTGATTTTGGTGCTGTTTTTATTGTCTTGTATCTGTCGATCATTGATCTTTGTGCATCTAACATTTTTGATGTTTCTGCAACAATAGTGAATAGTGCACGCATGTCGATATCAATCAAAGAGGCCTCCAGGTAGTCACCTATGGAGCTCATTTCGGGATTTATATCGAAAAGTAGGCAAGACTCGCTGTATATATCACTCCGAAGAACCATGTCGAAGTCTTTTTCAACGCTAAAAAACGAATTGGAGAACAAGTAGTCGAGATCATCCAAATACTCTTCATTGTTCAATTCTTTCGATGCACTGTCATATCTCTTTTGGTACGCTTCCTTGCATGTGATACATAACGCACGAAATGCCCTCAAGCAGGATTTGGAGGGAGACGCAGCCGGCAAATCGTCGAGTGGCACGACTTCTTCATCTCTCATATCGTATGGAATGTGCGTTGCGGCGGGAGATGTTGTCACTGAAACTGACTTTATGAGTTTGAAGTTTTCGATTGCCTTCAATTTTGGGAGAAATCCGGATTCGTTGATAGCGTATAGATGGGACTCAAGGTGAACGATGTAGTGAATCATGACTATCCTGTTGGGGCTTTCAGCAGCTGTGGTGGCCAAGCTGTCGATCGCCTTTATAAGATGTTCAAGTTTGACCAAGGCGTACTTGTATTGCATGACGCGAGCGTCCATGGAGTCCATAAATTTTGGTTCACATTTCAAAACAGGACCATCAATGGTTCGGGAAGCCTCGTCTTTCTCCGACATTTTTCGGTGGAGCTTGATTTACTTTGAACAGCAATTGAAACACACGTGAAAAGACTATAGTATCTTTTATCAAGTGATTGTCTCGCGTGGAGCCAAGTCGATTAAAGCCTAAGGGTGAATGCCAGTTTAAAGCGCCAATAGTTTTTTTTTTCAACTTAACGAAATGAAAGTATGTGGAGCTTCGGGAAAATGGACCGCTTTGTATGGTAAGTTGCACGTAATTTCTGGTTTGCTCGGAACAGTAGAGGCTTGGCAGTGCGGAGCGTGTTCGAGTAGCGCACTCGTCGAGGCGTGCAAGCAGAGTATTCGAGCACCCGCCCCCCGGCGCGGATCTATGATATCTTGAATTCGCAACCCTTTGCTGCAAACCTGAAAGTTCTAGATTCTGTAGTATGTGGAAAAACCAAGATCGGTATTCACATTTTCGCCAGCAAAGAGTCAAAAAAGAAAAACGCTGCTAAGATTTGATAGACCAGCCCTCTTGGATATGACTTGCTGGGGAAGAGTTGCGGGAACTCAGCCGCGGCCTTATCACGTGATCTAGTGTGTGATTGGTAAACATAAACATTGCTGGTGCAACTAGCCAGTCAGCATAGGTCGCGTATGAACTCGAGCGATTACAGGGTCACAACTCTACTAACAGAGCACCTTGGTTTTGCCCCTTTGACTTTGGTAGATGAGGTCATCAATGCAGTCAACAAAATCATGTACAATTGCACCGACGCGCTAGAAAACTTTCTCATAAAGCGCAGAGAGGCACAACTATTGAAGCTACGCCAAACGCTAGGGGTTGGAGAAGATGATGCCGAAATCGATACTGATGGTTTCATGGTTGAGAATATTGCTGCTGCCGAAAGAAAAGGCCAGGTCTTTTCCCATGCGGAAATTAGAAGCGGTACCGCAGAACTCGAAACACTACTAGTTTCTCATGTGGACAAAAACTTTGACAAGTTTGAGCTCTACACTCTACGAAATATTCTCACCATGCCACGAGATCTTGTGGAAGACGGTTGGATCAGACTCAAGCACCATGAGCATCTAGACAATATAAATCTTGCGCATATTCCTGAGGATTCGAGCGTCCGGATCAGAAAGCTCATTAAAGATATTGGCATGGAGCTACAGCTACGAAAGCTCTTGCAACTTCAATTGGCAAAAGCCAGAAAATTGGTCAGCCTACTCGCACGCTACAAAATGAGTATCGAGAAACTCATTCAGGTGCATTCGGGCCCAGAGCTATCCCCCGACTCTACTCGCAGGTTAAAAGAGAGTCTCACGCCCATGAATGAGAATCTATACTATTTGCTCAGCCAGCTGAATGACCTCATAGAACAGGTTCTCCGCCTTAACCAGACTTTTACGAAAAATTCAGCCCTCAAGGAAGACGACCAAATGCATTATCGCCCCACAAATCGCGAAAACTATATCCGCGAAAAGACAATCAAGCTCCTCGGAAGCATGACAGAAATGCCTTCAGGATCGCGGTCCTCTGCAGCTTGATGCCCATCTGCACACACCTCCTCACTCAAGTAGCCAAAGACTTATTTTTCTTTTCTAATTCGTCGGTGGAGAATTTTTCTCAAAACGTAATTATATAACATGTCCAGATTCTATCAAAGTAAAATAAACCTTGTATTAAACTGCAAACTGGCGTGGTTCTTTTGTCATACCGAATAGAAACAATGACAATCTCCGATATTTATTTGGTTCGCGCACGCATAGAGGGCCAATTAGAGAGCATGAAAATCCGGTGTGAACCACGTCAGTTACACCAATACACTCATCATGGCTGGCACCTTGAGACCCGACCCTGAATTCCAAAGATTCAACGTCGCAAAAGAGAAGCTTGGACACTACTTCCGCTTCACCACCAGATCTGCCCTCTTCAATCTCATTTTTGCAGGTGCAATTCCGGTGGGCTTGACTATCATGGCGTATAACCAAGAAGGACAATACTCTTTCGCTAGAGTTTTCAGAAAAGAGGTTATCTTAGACCAAGAATATGTCCCAAGAAAGAAAGATTTGTGAGTTGAGGAAGCAGCTTAAGGAGGAGTTTATGCATGCTGACAGCACTTCAGCACCTGTACTTGTACATCACGAAGGGAACTAAATATATATAATACAAACAAATTGAAAAGTCCCCTTTAGAACTGTAAATTGATCAAATCCGAAAAAGTTCAGCTCGAAATATTGTATATGAAGCAATTGTTCACACTGTGAGGCAACTGAATATCATAGCTTTGTAGTCTATTGCCACAGCAAACTCATTATTGTGCCACTACCCGGATAGGAACCGCACAGAGTGAAGGTTTGACTCAACGTTTTAAGGATGTATTAATCTGACTCTGTGGATGAAGAGTCATCGGTGGTATTTGACATATTTGCAAAATTTAGCTGAACTTGAAAAGATCTGAGTCCCGACTCCATGTTTCTGTCGATCTTGGAACGAGATTGCAGGCCTTCCCACAGACTAGATTCATAAGAAGATTTTTGTTTTTTAAGCAGTTTGAAATCGCTCGCAAACTGAAAATTGGACGCTTTTTTAATCAGAATGGGAGACCGCGGAGGTCTCAGCAGTCTTCGTACGAAAGCCGTCTCGTCTTCAAACATAAATTTTCCCTCCTTCATATGGAACTCGTGCAAGCAATCTTCAAGGGACACTTGCAGACTTCTTTTGCAGATATCATTGGAGCCAACAGATTTAGCCTTTCGTAGCTTCTTTTGTGTTTTTGAGACCAGTTTTTTATATATGGTGTGTTTTGGCGACAGAAAAGTTTGATTGTGATCTCGACTCTCAATAGCTTCAGAAATTTCGATGTCATCTTGATCGCCTTCGTGGACTGATGTGGATGTGTCAATAGGTTCATGGAACCATTTCATTGACACTTGGTCTTCATCAAAAGGATCCGCTTTCAATATTGAGTCAAGCTCGTAGCTGTCCTCTTTATTGGCGGAGAAGTCACTTACCCGAGCTGATGTATGAAGATCGCTCGAACACGGTAGAAGTGGAGCCTTAATATTTTGGATGTCTGTCTCATAAAACCTTTTCTCGTTCAAATCAGGCCAGTAAAAAACATCATCGTTTGGACTCGAGATTGTACCAAACAGATGAACCACTCTTTGTTCCTCAAAGTTGTTGGAGCCTGCAATGAAAGGCTTGTTGAATGAAAGATGCGGAGCTGTCGTCGAACCCCTACTATTTCCAAGACTCGTCTGTGGCGACCACAAATGCTCGTGATCACTAAGATTCTGAAATCGTGTACTGCTCATTTGTGGCGTGTAGAAAAGAGGCAAGTTAGACGGGGGCAACGGTGTTCCACAAGAGATGTTTATTGAGGGTTCGGAAGCTGCTATGGGGCTCAGATTTGCATCCATAGGCGTTTGCAAAGGAAGGCCAGTGTACATATCATATTGGGAGATAGAAAGTATGACATCTTCAATTTTGGGAGTTGATTCTCTAAAATCAGGTATGTCTGCATCTGCATTGGATCTTTGATAAAAGAAAGATCCGTTCATATGCGGAGAGTATAGTTGAGGCATTTGTATCTGGAATAATAAAACTGGCGTGTGAGCGAATGGCAAGAGGAATTTCCTCTTGATAAGAAATAGATGTCTTTTTCAAACAAGCTCCCAATAACTTTTGACTTCAATGGCCCCTTGTCTCTCAGTTGGCTTTTCAATTCCAAAGGACCAGGAAAGTAGATTTGTCCAGGTGCAATATGGCTCGCACTAGCTGATGTGATGGAACAGGAAAATTTGGAATTTGAAACCTTAAAAGCTCAATTGACAATGAAAACGTTGATTCAAGTATCTAACTAGGAAAAGAATTAGAAAAGAATAGTATAAAATCGAAATAAAAAACCGAGTTCACGATTCGAAATGATATATGCCTAATCGGGAATGTAAGCCAGATGAGATTCCGCACCCGTGCATTTATAAGCTTGCCAGTCTCAACTCGGACAGAACCCAGCATTCCATACGAACCACACAAAAATGAATTCAATTTTTGTGATAAGAGATACATATAACGAAAGGGCATGTAGATTAAATCATTTTCTAGCGCTTACTCCGAAGAAATTCCCTGCATGAATTTTGCGGTCATCTAAAAAATTTGTTTCTTTGGTTTAGGTGTCTTTCGCGAAATGATATAATATTTGCAATAACTTGTTCAAATGGGTCTAGTTCGATACAAGATATAAATTTCACATATACACAAGCAGTCCATCAAAAAGGCTTTTCGTTATTGCCGTTTTTTTAAAAAGAAAGCGAAAGGAATTATGAGCGTGTATGAAAAATTATGCAAGAGAACCACTCAGCCTTCCAGCTATGAATTAAACCAAACCAGTATATGTATATCTAAGTATGAGGCTTCAATAAAAATATTACTCCAGCATGCTCAAAGTAGTCTGTCTGCTGAAGAAGCAATAACAAATACAAAAATAAACCAAATAAAAAATGAAAGCCTTCCGAACCAGGCTGTGAAAAAAAAACCGTGAGTAGAAATAAATGTAATGTGGAAAAGCTGCCTGAGAGGGCAAAGCCGTCACGACCTAAAGGTACTTCTCAAAGTGCTCATCATTTAACCAGCCAGCCTTTTCGAAAGCGGCAAAAAGTCTGCTGGCCTTATTCACATCGATCCTGCAAGCTTTCTGCGCGTCAGTTCTTCTAAAAGGCATGTCATTGCGCAAACGATTCACTTTTTCGTGAAAGAATCGTCTTTTTGAATCGAGGTATACATTGCAACGCAATCTCAACGTGGAGGCTAGCACAACCTCTGCAGGATGCAACTTTTCCAAATTAGGGTCGCTCCGTAAATCCATGGGTTGTCCCTTCCATTCAATCTTTAGCGCTCGGGTGTTGCCCTTGGGTATAGTAGAGTATGCATCCGGCGAGTAATCAGGAATTGATTCGTCGATTAAAGCAGCTTGCTGAGCGGCCAAAGGAGAGTCGGCATACGATGATTCTTTTCTTACCTTTCGTTTTTTTTGCGGTGGCAGGAGAGTGGAATCGGAGTTCGCATCTTCCAACTGAGTACCCACAGTCTTAGACTCCTTGGCAGCTTTCCGAGTTCTAACCCCAATAGAATCTGAGTCGGAGTCGGAGGACGAAGGCTGAGCTAGTCTCTTTTTTCTCTCAACCCTTCTTTCAGGCAGCCGCAGCACGTGCAGGTACACTACACGGGGCGTCTCAAAAGAATATTGGCTCAAGAATTCTAGCTGTCTCTGTTTGTACAGGCAGTTGAGCTTCGACCACGGGTCTAATGTCATGGTATAGCTTCTGAAGTTCTCAATTTTAAAAGGACGGTTACCTGCGAGATAATTTTCTGTGTGGAAGTCGGAAACAATTTCGTCATTCGCATCTTGCAAAGAATTTCCTCTTTGATACGGCGATAGTGGCGGCGACAAAATATTTTGGGGGGAATTCAAGTCCATTGAAGAGGATTGCAAATCTTCCAGTTTTCTGATTGATTTAAAATCTAAACGTTTATCATCCTGGTTGTTTACAGGTGTGAGGCAGCCATCTCGCTGCCCAAATGTTCTTGAGATGGGCTGGTATAACAATGTCATTCGTATGTATCTCAAGCGGGTGCAAGGATTTCGAGAAAGCAATTGGAGTCTAAAGTTTTGATTTTAAAAAGTTTTTGCAAACAGATTTCTGATCTTCTGGATAAAGAAAAGGTCTATGGATTACATATATAAGTGAAAAAGAAAAAAAAAAAAGAAAAAAAAAACATAAAAAACATGCATATTTTCTCTATGTGAAGATATTAATTTCTTTTTTTATTTCCTGCATCTTCATCACCTGTTTTTTAAAGGCTAGGCGAAAATTGAAACAAACACACTTCCTTCTTCAAGTATTATGTGAGACGTTTGAATCATCAGCATAGCTACTGTTTTGCTTTCCGACATCATACAATTACAAAGAGAGGGAGTTCAATAGGTATGTTATCGAATATCGAATATCGAATATCGAATATCGAATATCGTGATTTCGCGCCTCATCAGTGTGACTGTGACCTTTGCGTAAGCTAAATGCTAATGCGCGCGTCATGACGATTATGCAGCGTGCTCCATACTTTTGATCTGGGGCACCTACAGAGTGACAATGTAAACTAGTTTATCGCAACTTTGAAGGTAGTGATGATAACAAATTTGAATTTATGTTAGGCAATTGAGGTCATGTGTTTGAGTGTAAGAACTCAATTGACGGCCAATGGCTAGATAACAAACCAAATAGCAAATTGCTTATGTTTTTTGAACTATGTGCAATACGTCCTGCTTCTGGAACAGTCATCACGCAGATAAAGCGTCGGGTTGATTTCTTTTTCTTCGTCTACAATCACGTATTTGCGTCACACGCACTCTTTACGGGAATTGATCACGTGTAAGGCTTGATCCGAGTCATGCTTGCCATCGAATTACTATACGATTTCCTCGATCTTTTTGAACCTCAGACCGTGCTCATAGAAAATGAGATACGGCGTGTACATTTAAAGAGAATTTTGTTCAGTTTCCAAGTTTGAAGTGTTGACCAGCCTCGGTTGCTTCGTCCTGTTGATTGCCTCTTGCAACTTCATAATTTGGCAGTAATTTTTCGACTGGGATATTCCAGAAGCGCCCACGAATGTGAATGAAAGCCAATACTCCATCTTTACCATCGGACTAAATACTTGAGTTGTAGTTGGAAGATAAGTATTGAATGAGCGTTGTTATTCTTTGTAAAACACGGTGAAGCGCACGTGATCTGGTGAGACATCTACAGTTACCTTCGCGATGCTCATCAGAATGCTGGGCCATGCCCTTCCTATCAAAGTTTTTGAGCACCTATAAGTCACCCAAGCCCATGATAACCTACGCAAACAAACTATGTCTCGCTCCGATGGTGCGTAGTGGGGAGTTACCTACAAGATTGATGGCTCTCAAATATGGAGCCGACCTCGTTTGGACGCCCGAGATCATTGACAAAAAAATAATGTCCTGTGTGCGTGTGGCAAACAAGGACCTCGGCACGGTTGACTTTTATGAACTTAACAAGGACAGCCTGAGAAAGTCACTTGTGTTTCGTACCAACAGGAATCTCGAGGCCGGAAAATTGATATTCCAGCTTGGCTCGGCGACTCCCGTGCTAGCCGTGGCGGGAGCTGAGAAGGTGATTGAAGACGTCGACGGGATAGATTTAAACTGCGGGTGCCCGAAGCCATTCTCGACACATTCAGGAATGGGAGCGGCTCTTTTATCCACTCCCGACCTTTTGGTGCTGATCTTGCAGGCTTTGGTGGAAAAGATTGGTCAGCCTAATGGTAAGCCTATAAGTGCAAAAATCAGACTTCTAGATTCTTTTGATTCCAAACCAACGTTGGATTTGGTGGAAAAGATCTGCAAAACAGGAATTTCAAATTTGACAGTGCACTGCAGAACCAGGGAAATGAGAAACCGTGACGCACCCATCAGAATGTTTGTGAACGAAATACACGAGGTGGCCAAGAAACATAAAGTCCTGTTAATTGTGAACGGGGCCTTTAGATGCAAGCTGGAGTTCAGAGAATTCCAAAAACTCATGGGCAACTATGAAATTGGCGGCATGATGGCGGAAGCAGCTGAGTCCAATCCCTCTGTTTTCAGCAATCAGCCGTTGCCATGGAAAGAGGTTCTTCCTGAATTCATCAGGTTCTGTATTTCCTGCGACAACCATCCAAGCAACACAAAATATATTTTGCTCAATCAGCTACCGGGAAAGTCAAAGTTTTACCAGGCTTTTTGCAAGATTAAGAACAACGAAGAGTTTTTGAAGCTTGCAAATACAATCAATGAGGAAGGCGACAAAATATTCATACGTGTTCAGCAGAAAGACAGGCAGTATTCAGCAAACGAACTCGATTTTGACAAAGAGGTGTCAACCCCGATGAAGCGGGCAGTGGAAAACAATGACACCGAGGTAGTGGGAAAAAAGCAACGCACACTATGCGCTCAATAGATTTGAGTCCCGGCAACATCGGAGAAATCTTCACCATCAGCATGTATTTTTAAATCCTCTGGCAGATGTTGTAGAAAGTATGTACAGTTGGGATATAAAAATACAAAGCGTACCCAAAATCAGCCATGCAATTAAGAAAGGAAGTGTTTCAAACCACACCAGGCACCGGCACCAGCGGTCATGATGGCCGTCGAGTAGGCCATAGGCTTGACTCCCGCGGAGCTTCTAAACAAGGCGCCAGTCAAGGCGCCAGCGGCAAGGGAGTTCATGTCATCATGCTTGCCTCTGAGGTTGTCGATTGTGGAGTCAAAAATGTTGTAGATCAAAGCGAGCACACCACAAGAGTTACCCATGAAAGGGCCCCTTTTGGTGATGTTGTTCAACACTGTGTTGAGCTTCAACTTGGCCGTGGAGTTGGCAGGCAAGTTACTCAAGCCCTCCAGCATTCCATAGGCACCTCCAACACCTAATCCGAGCAAGTACAACGAACCCGTACCGTAACACAAGTTATCTCTCCAGTTTCTGGCGGCAATTATACTGGATCCATTTTCCAAGTCCGTCAACTGGTCATCCTCCAAATCCAAATACTCGATACCTTTGTCCAAGCCTGCCAAAGGGTGCAACTTGCTAGAATCTAACACGCCTGGTGCCAGTATGATGTTGGAGACGTCCGACACCAGTGCTGGGTCAAAGCCCAAACCTTGGTCGACGTTGGTTTGCGTCTGGTCCTTAGATTTTCCTCCAAACAACCACGACATTTCTATGATAATTACACGTGATGCAAATTGTACTCCACGTCGGAATGCTAGTTTAGATTTTTTCACTGGATTTTTTTCCCGGCCTCAATCCTGTTCGCGCAGTGCACTATGAGTCGGAGGCAAAACCCCACCGAGACGGGGTTCAATACCCTCTAAATATGCACTTTTCTTTGCGAAAAAAGAAAACAGTCTTACTTCTAGAGCTCATCATAAATTCAGAATTTCTGGCCACATCCTACGCTGATCCATTGCATATTTTGTCGCTTCTTTTTGGTTGAGCCGGGTTACCCGATCGTGCTTGTGTGCACCTCGCCACCTATTTGAAGCTTCTGCAATAACTGAGCCGCATACAGCGCGCGATCTGAAGTCAAGCTGATAATATGTAAAACTAACTTGTGTGAATTCAGACGCTTCAGCGCAAAGTTTCACAATTTTGGTAAATAAGTATATGGTCTAGAGATGAAAACCAGCTGATAGTAGTCCACTCGATACACTGGTGGGGGCCTTCATTATGACACACGACATACAAAGTATTTCTCGTACCCTAGAGTTTATAGAGCAAAACAGGTCTCGCACACATCCTTGTACCATTTCGCTTGCAAAATGAACTGAAAAAAGATTTTAATTACGTGATTTTGCGTGTTTGCAGTATGGAAAGGAATCTTCGAGCTGGCGAATGTTCCACCAGCACAAGCTTCCTTCCAGGCTAAGCCTAAACATTCTGTGAAACGAGGTCTGAACTAAAAGACAAGCCACGTAGTCCGAGGAGAGTCGCGGTAACTGATGGCTCTTGGTGCAACTGTAAATAAAAACCCGCAAATGTGAGACAAATTATGCCTCAAACAGAGTTTTTTATGCCCGAAAGCGACTCATTTCCACAATACTCAAAGAAGAAGATTGTTTGATGATTACCACCATATGTCACGTGTTATCTGTCACATAACAGAAGGAATGCTCTCGTCGGGGGCAAATTTGCTGTGTTTTCTCGCGAGTATGTGTGTGGACTTTAATTATATTTGATAACTTTCCTTGCGTGATGTATCCAAAACCAAAAATTAACTATCATCGACAACCTCTTTGTGAATAACAGAAATTTTGTACAGTTCCATATCTTTAGGGTCCCCCATGTGAGCATACGGCATCTCTCTCGCAATTCGCACAGAAATCCACGGCTTCATAACTGGTGTGTTTGCAAAGATCAAGTCCATCTCCTCTAAAGTTCTGCCCTTCGTTTCAGGGTATAGGAAGTATACAACAGGGATCATTAAAAAGTTAATGGCTGCAAATATCAAGTATGTGTGATGCGCAATATTACTGAAGCACACAGGTGTTATCATCACCACCATGAAATTGAAGCTCCAGTTACAAGCGGTGGAAACGGCTGTAGTTGGTGCTCTAACTTCAAGTGACGAAATTTCAGGTGGGTATAACCATGTTAGCGACAAGTAAGAGAGGGCAAAGAAGCTGTTGAACACAAATAACAAAACTGCTGCCCCGTAGGAACCCCCATTGTGTCCTTGCTCTGACATCTCCATGCAAACGTACAAAAATAGCATTGTAAAAGATTGACCAACCGCACCCCATATGAAAAGAGGCCGTCTTCCCACCTTTTCAATAATAAAAATGGGGACAAGTGAAGCCAAAAAGTATTCCGTGCCATTGCACGCAGCGACAATTCTAGCATTGAAGGGACTCAATCCAATATACTGCTCATAAATAGTCCCTGCATAATATGTGATCAAGTTGATACCACATATTTGCTGCATAACCTGAGACCAGCCTGCCAAATTGACTCTTTGAAAGTGTCTGAGCTTACCTTGTTTTAGCATCAACCATGCGTTGTGCGTTGTACTCTGTTCCATACTAAGACTTACCCCTATCTCTTCCATTTGTTGTGAGACAAGTTGGTGATTGCGAGAAAGATCGTAGAGAGCCGCAAATACGGTTCTAGCCTCGTCTTCTCTTTGCTGAGCCATAAGCCACCGAGGGGATTCTGGCAATTTGAAAATAAAGAAAACAATAACAATTGGAAAAACACATTGGAAAGCTATGGGAAATCTAAAAGAGATCTCTCCAAGATGTTCTGTGAAGTAAAAAGCGAAGTCAATCCAGTATGAAATACAAATTCCGAAAGTGATCAAACAGCCCTGGATGCACAATATTTTTCCTCTGCTTTTAGCTTTAGAACACTCAGCAGCATACAATGGAACTGTGGAAGTGAGAAATCCATTTCCAACACCTGATATCACTCGGGACACTGCCAAGAATGTAATATTTGTGGAACCAGCTTGTAAGGCTCCACCAACAATCATTACAACACAGCCCATAAAGATCACCTTCAAACGACCGAGCACGTCACCGAAATAAATCGTGGACAATGCTCCGAGTAAACACCCAATTTCGTAAATGGCAATTACCAAGCCTTGTAGTGTTGCGGCATTTTTATTGAGGCTTGTATCAATTTGGGTGTACGTCTCGTTGAATGGCTTTAGAGTTAATAGAGAGCCCATTACTCCCTGGTCGTATCCAAAGAGAAGAAAACCAACTCCACAAATGATGGTTATAAGGCGGCCAAGCTTTGGGCCCCGCTGTCCCAAAAACGTTGGGACTAGCAGTTCATGAACTGATGCTTTCGAGGGGCTTGGGGTTGGATAGGATAGAAACATCTTGTGCGTGTGAGACCTGCTCCAGACACTGGTTATTGGCAAATGAAAGGGAAAGATTGAGGAATGCCAGCGGTATGAATTTGCGAATACCCCACTTTATAAGACATCCATGCTCCGCACGGCATGCTAGTCCCCGGTCTCCACCCGATATACCCCATAAACCGTATCTAATTTGCAGTTATGAACTTACGTAGTATGTCAAAAATGTCATCTTATGTGCACTCAATCATGTACATAACTACATTCTCGCAGCATAAGCACGCCATTCTAATCCCGGACAGAGTAAGATAATGCCAGTAAAGATGAAGTTTTGGACAAATTTTAACCTATGCAGCAGCAGACTGAGTCCTTAAAAGGCAAAGGGTACCTGAGTGTTCTGTCATAGGAATTTTGGGCACTTGATATAAAAGAAAGACCTGCTTATGTTTATATTGCAACGGAAGTGACATGGTTCAGTGGGTACAGGAGTCATGTTGCACAGTTCGGTCGTGCAGCTTGCTAGGGTCATATTGGGAGAGTAATTGCGGGGAATTTAATAAGCACCGAAAGTTTGTTGAACAAGACAGGTACTCCTTTTTGCTCACGGTGCCCCACCCAAACGCGAGCCTCTTGAGCAACAAAAACTGGTTTATGATGCGAGTTTTTCAACGAGAGAAATAAACAAGAGACTTCATCCTTTAACCATAGCAATGCCCGAAAAGCGCACATTTTGGTGCTGAGGCCCCTCACCCGTGTGCATTTGTTTCGAGAACTCACATTGTGTCACTCCACATTTCACACAGAAAAGACATTGTGCTCCAAAACAGATGGGAAGCCTAGATCTCATGGAGTTGAGATGCTTTGATAGCAATTGGTGAGATACCCCACCATCAAAACGGCATATGCCTATCTGACAGACGTTTTTGAAAGTGTAAGTTTACAAGTCCAGAGAAAAGAGCCCACACGTCTCAGCTCAAGCTGTTTGGAGCACCGACTATAAGCGGAAAAGTGTCAACTTGCTCAATTTGCAAATTATAGATGATTGAGGTTTCACCTTGAAAGACTACGAACAATCTTGTCAGACGCCATGAATTCAGTGATGAAACGAGAAACTGCTCTCCAAGCCAAAGACACTTAATGCAAAAATAGCGCATTCACGCATAACTAAAGACCCAGCGTAGTGAATATTACACTGATGCCAATGATGTAGTTTTGCGGCCCTTGCGAGGACACAGGCGTTTTCGGAAAAGCAGACGATTAACTTCCAGAATTCCGCGAGGGCCTCACCATAGTGATGTCACCAGAAAAATCCCAACAGACGCGCGTTCCAGGTATATGCATGAAAACACACTGTTTGAGATTTATAGGCTAATTGGCTGATAGCCATTTACTTTTAGCCTTCTGGTGGACATTCTTGACATTTTCAAGCACACATGTTTGGGTGCTTTTCCAATGAGAGACTCACCTGTAGCTCAGAAACACGTTCAGGAGAATTATATCGAGTAGTCTGTGCGAGGCCCAATAAATGCGCTCAACGTCGTTGTCAGTGTAAAACAGCCAGGGCCGCTTATCACCAGCCACACCACGTGATGAAATGACCAATATTGTCTCAGAAAGTAGGTAAGCTGCTGTCATCGTTCAATGAGTAGGTGAGGGTCACTTATTGCAAATGAGTGTCATGAAGGAATTATGATGAGTACGGAACTTCACACATCGGCTGGTTTTGGTATTTTTTTTTCGACAAAACCAGGCCAAGGGGACGATTATGACATACTTTACAAATTTGCATCTTTGCTCTCCCCAGTCCAATCTCAGCGTTGTATCCACGAGGCATCACTCGCAGGTATATTGATTGGCCTCCCAAAAAAAGTTGACTTCCAAAAAACACCGCCGCGGATGCCTTTAATTTGGCATCACAATGCTGAGAAAATAAATCAAAATGGCTACAAATACCTTGCCCCAAAGCAAATGCCCCCCTTGAACGCAACATAAAGTTTGAGCCTTGAAACTTGAGCTCCTTGGGTATATTTTCGTGCGAGCCCAAGAATTGCGCGGCACTTTCCAGACCCGTGAAGCGAATCGCCCGCAGGCCCTACTGATAAAATGCCTAATGATTGCGCCTCCACCGCTAGCACTGTCTACTCAATTGCGCTCGCTTGGCCCGCACATTATTGCTCACGGACATTTCGGAGCCATGTACTTCAAAGGCATTGTTTTGGGTTCCTGTCCAGCGTGCCGAGGCGAGCGGTGTGATGGGTGAAGAAAAGAATTACGTCAAGTCTCATGCAGAGGTCGCTGGTCGCGGCACGCCATACTTTTGGGCCAACTTTTTCAATGTTGGGGCCACGCACAACCGCGCGCGTATGCCGGCGCATCGACACCTGGGGCACATCAATATAAGACTCGCGAGCAGCTCTTTGAATTTTCTCCAGAGTTTTGGCCAAAACGAATTCTGCGCTTCCAATTGAAATTTGAGAACTCAGACAACGTGCTGTGAACTTCTGAAGAAATCCAACAACAACAACAACAACAACAAGTTTCTTTGGTATTTCCTACTCGTTAATCTGATCCACACCCATCATATCTTTTCGGTATGTATACCATTTGACCCGTGGAAAGTTCCACCACCTTGCAAGAATCTGCACGGTTCCGCATGTCAATATAGCCAATGGCCATGTGCATTAGTTCGAGTCCCTGCCGAGCCCTTCTCTTGATTCCTCATTCATCCTTTGCCAAGAAGCCATCTCAGTACTTGCCATTGAGTTGCAAAGATGATCGCTAAAACACCGAGTCGGATCAAATTAATGCATTGGACCGACTATCTGTACTTCCGAGGACGGCCTGACGAATCTGCCAGATACTTTGGTTTTCAATCCTGCCGCAGGGTCCTAACAGCCTTCCTCGCTGAATGGGGGTTTTTTTTCGGGCCTATATCCACCCTCGGAACTTGCGCGTGCGTCCCTCGGTGACATGAGGCCAAAGAAAAAAAAAAGCTTATGGGGACGATACTCAACCTGGATTGTAGAACGGAACTGTGAATCTTTCAAGAGGCGCCTTTGCTCAAGGGTCGAATGCGTACTCTGAGCACCACGTCAAAAATCTCGTTTACTAACAACTATAGAATCGTGAATCGTGTTATCTTTGTACATACTCGCTTCTTTCCCCACAGTGCCCATTGCAAATTCATTAGTGGATACTTTCGAAACATAAGAAGACTTCACTACGCAGCTTCGAAACACCAAGTACTTTTCTGCCAAACACGAGCTTATAGAGCCAATTTCACAATGTCCGAGGAGAACTACACTGAGCTCCATAAGAGCGTAAATGACCACTTCAAGGGCTTGAACTCTGTCGAGACTGCAGAACCTTCTGCCGTGACAGACTTCGTCAAGAAAAGCGGAGGCCACACTGTCATTTCGAAGATTTTAATCGCCAACAACGGTATTGCTGCCGTCAAAGAGATCAGGTCCGTGAGAAAATGGGCATATGAATGTTTCGGCGACGAAAGGGCCATTCAGTTTACTGTCATGGCCACACCCGAGGACATGGCAGCAAATGCAGAGTACATCCGCATGGCCGATCAGTGCGTGGAAGTACCCGGCGGAACCAACAATAACAACTATGCCAATGTGGAGTTGATTGTTGAGATTGCGGAGAGAACCGACGTGCACGCCGTGTGGGCTGGTTGGGGCCATGCCTCCGAAAACCCCATTTTGCCTGAGATGTTGGCAAGCTCGCCCAAGAAAATCATTTTCATTGGTCCTCCAGGATCCGCTATGAGATCTTTGGGTGACAAAATTTCCTCGACAATCGTAGCGCAACACGCAGAAGTCCCATGTATCCCATGGTCCGGAACGGGCGTGGACGAAGTTGTTATTGACAAGGACACTAACTTGGTGTCTGTTTCCGACGAGGTCTACGCCCAGGGTTGCTGTACTGGCCCCGAGGATGGTTTGGAAAAGGCTAAGAAGATAGGGTTCCCCGTCATGATCAAGGCATCTGAAGGTGGTGGTGGTAAGGGTATCAGAAAAGTCGACAACGAAAAGGATTTTGCCACCTTGTACAACCAAGCTGCGAACGAAATTCCTGGATCGCCTATCTTTATTATGAAATTGGCTGGTGATGCCAGACATTTGGAGGTGCAGTTGTTGGCTGACCAGTATGGTACCAACATTTCTTTGTTCGGCAGAGACTGCTCTGTCCAAAGAAGACATCAGAAGATCATCGAAGAAGCGCCAGTTACCATTGCGAACAAGGACACTTTTCATGCCATGGAAATGGCCGCTGTTAGATTGGGTAAGTTGGTGGGATACGTCTCTGCTGGTACCGTTGAGTACTTGTACTCTCACTCGGAGGACAAGTTTTACTTCTTGGAGTTGAACCCAAGATTGCAAGTCGAGCATCCTACTACTGAGATGGTAACTGGTGTCAATTTACCAGCTGCCCAATTGCAGATTGCCATGGGTATTCCCATGCACAGAATTAGGGACATCAGATCCATGTACGGCGTCGACCCCCACACCTCCACCCAAATTGACTTCGAGTTTAAGGAGGAGCGGTCTTTGTCTTCGCAACGCCGCCCAAATCCCAAGGGCCACTGTACTGCTTGTCGTATTACTTCTGAGGACCCCGGGGAAGGGTTTAAGCCATCTGGAGGTAACTTGCATGAATTGAACTTCAGATCCTCCTCTAATGTCTGGGGTTATTTTTCGGTGAGTAACCAATCTTCTATCCACTCCTTTTCCGACTCTCAGTTTGGCCACATCTTCGCCTTTGGAGAGAACCGCCAAGCTTCAAGAAAGCACATGGTCGTGGCATTGAAAGAATTGTCTATTCGAGGTGACTTTAGAACCACTGTTGAATACTTGATTAAGTTGTTAGAAACACCAGACTTCGAGAACAACACCATCACAACTGGATGGTTGGATGAGTTAATCTCCAAGAAATTGACTGCCGAGAGACCAGATTCCATCCTTGCCGTCTTGTGTGGTGCCGCCACCAAGGCTCATATCTTGTCAAACGAAGACAAGGTTGAGTACACATCCTCTTTGGAGCGGGGCCAGGTCCCAAGCAAGTCTTTATTGAGAACATTGTACCCTATTGAGTTCATTTACGAAGGTCAAAAATACAAGTTCACTGCTACTAAGTCTTCGGACGAGACATACACATTGTTCTTGAATGGAACCAGAGCTGTTGTCGGAATTCGCTCTTTATCCGATGGTGGTATTTTGTGCTCCATCGATGGCAAGTCACATTCAATTTATTGGAAGGAAGAACCATCTGCCACAAGGTTGTCTGTCGATGGTAAGACCTGTTTGTTGGAGATTGAAAATGACCCAACACAATTGAGAACCCCATCTCCAGGTAAGTTGGTGAAGTACTTGATCGAGAGTGGTGAGCACGTCGCCGCTGGTCAGCCATATGCCGAAGTTGAGGTTATGAAGATGTGTATGCCTTTGGTTGCACAAGAGAATGGAATTGTCCAGACGATCAAACAGCCTGGATCTACCGTCAACGCAGGTGACATTTTGGCCATCTTGGCTTTGGACGACCCATCGAAGGTCAAGCATGCCTTGCCATTCGAGGGAACTTTGCCAGAGATAGGCGAGCCAAGAATCCAAGGCAGTAAGCCTGCTCATAAGTTTGACAAATTCGCTTCCATCTTAAAGAATATTCTCGACGGATTTGACAACCAGGTGATCATGAACTCTACTCTCAAAAATGTCATTGAGGTTTTGAAGGACAAAGACTTGCCTTACTCCCAGTGGAATTTGTATGCATCAGCATTGCACTCCAGATTGCCTCCACAATTGGACGAGAGCTTGTCGACTTTGATTGAAAAAGCACAAGCCAGAGGAGCCGAGTTCCCAGCAAAACAAGTATTGAAACTCCTTGTCAAGGCTGAAAAGGAGTCGGCTGACGGCCTCTTTGGTTCTGTGATTGAGCCTTTGGTAACTGTCGCTTCTAAGTACACAAGTGGCTTAGTAGAACACGAGTACATGTTCATGGCCGACTTGCTTGATCAGTACTACCAAGTTGAAAAGAACTTCTCCGGTGCCGCAAACCGTGAAGAGGATGTGATTTTGAAGCTCAGAGATGCCAACAAATCTGACTTAGACAATGTGTTGTTGCTCGCTTTGTCTCACTCCAAGGTTTCTGCTAAAAATAACCTTATTTTGGCTATTGCCGATCAGTATCAACCAGTCTTGCAACAATCTGCCACAATTGCTTCTCCAATCAGAGAGGCTTTGAAAAATATTGTTGACTTGGAGTCTAGAGGTACAGCTAAGGTTGCATTGAAAGCCAGGGAAATTTTGATTCAGTGCTCGTTACCTTCCATCAAGGAGAGATCCGATCAGTTAGAGCATATTTTGAGATCCTCTGTTATGCAAACTGGTTACGGTGAGGTTTATGCTAAGTATAGCTCCCCTAACTTAGACATTATCAGAGAGGTTGTTGATTCTAAACATACTGTTTTCGATGTTTTGTCCCAGTTTTTGACTAACTCTGATGAATGGGTTGCTATGGCTGCCGCTGAAGTCTACGTGCGTCGTTCTTACAGAGCATACGCTTTGGAAAACATTTCGTATGACTTCCAAGACCAAGAAAAATTGCCAATTATCAGCTGGAATTTCCAATTAGCATCTGTGTCCCAGGCAACTGCGTCCGCCTACTCTAAGAAAGACAGCTCCAACTCAATGAACAGAGCTGCCTCTGTTTCTGATTTGTCTTATGTCACAGACAACGCAGACAAGAAAAACAGAACTGGTGTTTTGGTCCCCGTTAGACACATTGACGATGTTGAAGATATGCTTCTTGCTGGTTTGGAGAAATTGCAACCTACTGATGCCATAAGCTTCAAGACTGGCGGGAAGGTACCAGAGTACACTAACGTGGTCAACGTGATAATTACAGGAATTGATGGCATGGAAAACGAGGAAGATGTAATCAGCAAGATCCAAGAAATAATTGGCGACTTGGCCGAGGAATTGAGGAATGGCGCTGTTCGTCGTATCACTTTTGTTGTTGCTAACAATGTTGGTGTTTATCCAAAGTACTATACTTTTACTGCTCCTGACTATGCCGAGAACAAGGTCATCAGACACATTGAGCCTGCTTTGGCTTTCCAATTGGAGTTGGCGAGATTGGAGAACTTCAACATCAAGCCAATTTTCACTGACAACAGAAACATTCATGTTTACGAAGCAATTGGTAAAAACTCACCTTCTGATAAGAGATTTTTCACAAGAGGTATCATCAGAACTGGTGTCATCAGCGACGATATCAGCATTAAAGAGTACTTAATTGCAGAATCCAACCGTTTGATGTCTGACATTTTAGATGCAATGGAGATTATTGACACTTCCAATTCGGACTTGAATCACATCTTCATTAACTTTTCCACTGTTTTCAATGTGCTTCCTGAGGAGGTCGAGGCCGCTTTTGAGTCATTTTTAGAAAGATTTGGTAGAAGATTGTGGAGATTGAGAGTGACTGGTGCTGAAATTCGCATTTCATGCATTGATCAAGCCACCGGCCAGCCATTCCCATTACGTGCTATTATCAACAACGTATCCGGGTATGTCGTCAAGTCTGAGTTGTACATGGAGATAAAAAACACTAAGGGTGAATGGATTTTCAAGTCAATTGGTGTTCCAGGCTCCATGCATTTGAGATCTATTGCCACACCTTACCCAGCGAAGGAATCCTTGCAGCCAAAGAGATACAAGGCCCACAACATGGGCACAACATATGTGTACGACTTTCCAGAGTTGTTCCGTCAGGCCGTCACTTCCCAGTGGAAGAAGTATGCCAAGGATGCCAAAGTTCCGAAGGATTTGTTTGAGTCTTATGAATTGATTAATGACGAGAACGGCGGCTTGACACCAGTTGAGAGAGAGCCTGGCTCAAACAAGATTGGTATGGTAGGTTTCAAGGTGATCGCCAAAACACCTGAATATCCTCGTGGTCGTCAATTTATCATTGTAGCCAATGATATCACCCACAAGATTGGATCTTTTGGACCAGAAGAAGATGATTATTTCAACAAGTGTACCGAGTTGGCCAGAAAGTTGGGTATTCCAAGAGTCTACCTTTCGGCCAACTCCGGTGCCAGAATTGGAATTGCCGAGGAGTTGCTCCCATATTTCAAGGTGGCGTGGAATGAGGATGGAAAGCCAGACAAGGGGTTCAAGTACTTGTACTTGACTTCTGAAGACAAAGCTGCTCTCGAGAATGCTAACGTTTCCAAGACCGTGGTTACTGAGAGAATTGTGGAGAATGGTGCCGAGCGTCATAAAATTGTCTCTATCATCGGTGCCGAGAACGGACTAGGCGTCGAGTGTCTCAAGGGCTCGGGATTGATTGCGGGCGCAACCTCTAGAGCCTACAAGGATATCTTTACCATCACTTTGGTGACGTGCAGATCTGTTGGCATTGGTGCTTATTTAGTCAGATTGGGGCAAAGAGCAATTCAAATCGAAGGACAGCCAATTATCTTAACTGGTGCTCCTGCCATCAACAAGTTGCTAGGAAGAGAAGTTTACTCTTCAAACTTGCAATTGGGTGGTACTCAAGTGATGTACAACAATGGTGTTTCTCACATGACCGCTTCTGATGACTTGGCTGGTGTTGAGAAGATCATGGAATGGATGTCATATATCCCTGCCAAGCGTGATAGCCCTATCCCTATCTTGAGTTCAGTGGACTCTTGGGACAGAGATATTGACTTTTACCCTTCCAAAGAGGAACCACAAGACGTTAGATGGATGATTGCCGGTCGTGAAGGCGACGATGGCTCGTTTGAATCTGGTTTGTTTGACAAAGACTCTTTCCAAGAAACTTTGTCGGGTTGGGCCAGAGGTGTTGTTGTTGGTAGAGCTCGCCTTGGTGGTATCCCTATCGGTGTTATTGGAGTGGAGACCAGAACTGTTGAAAACATGATTCCGGCTGACCCCGCCAACCCAGGCTCAACTGAGCAGTTGATTCAAGAAGCCGGTCAAGTCTGGTACCCCAACTCTGCTTTTAAGACTGCTCAAGCTATTAATGATTTCAACAATGGTGAACAATTGCCTTTGATGATTCTTGCAAACTGGAGAGGGTTTTCTGGTGGCCAACGTGACATGTACAACGAGGTTCTCAAATATGGCTCCTTCATTGTGGATGCATTGGTTGACTTCAAGCAGCCCATCTTCACTTACATTCCTCCACATGGTGAATTGAGAGGTGGTTCTTGGGTAGTTGTTGACCCTACCATCAACTCAGACATGATGGAGATGTATGCTGATGTCGATTCCAGAGCCGGTGTCTTGGAACCAGAGGGAATGGTTGGTATCAAGTTTAGACGTGACAAGTTGATTTCTGCTATGTCTAGATTGGACACTCAATATGCTGAATTGAAGGAGAAATTATCCTCTCAATTGAGCCCAGAGGAGCATGCCAAGGTTTCTGCCCAATTGGCGGCACGTGAAGCGGCCTTGTTGCCAATCTACAGCCAGATTTCTGTCCAATTCGCTGACTTGCATGATAGATCTGGCCGTATGTTGGCAAAGGGTGTTATCCGGAAGGAGCTTGAATGGAAACAAGCGAGAAGATTTTTCTTCTGGCGCTTGCGTCGTCGTTTGAACGAAGAATATTTGTTGAAGAGAATCGCCGAGACTGTTTCTTGCAAGAATAAGTTGGAGAAGGTTGCGAGGTTGAAGAGTTGGATGCCAACTGTGGAATACGAAGACGACGAGGCCGTCAGTAACTTTATTGAAAACAATCATGAAAAGTTGCAAGAGAAAATTCAAGAGTTGAGCGCCGAGAAGAAGCGTCAAGAATTGCACACTCTTTTAAGCAAAGACAAGTCTCTCGCGGCGAGCGCTGTCAAGGACTTTATTCTCAGCTTGCCTGAGGAAGAGAGACCTAAGTTCCTTCAATCTTTGTAAATGATTGAAACGACTAAACTTGGGGTTAAAGAATGAAATGTGATATACTCTACTGCTTCCAGATTATCGAGAGTTCAGTTTTGTTGTTGTTACTGACTTCCGACTTTATGGAGCGAGGTGGGAAATGATTTTTATACATGAATAAATTTGAATATGCATGAGCGTTTTAATTTTTTTGTGGTGAGAATGGGTGCGACAACAGGTGTATGAAGAGCGAGGCACCAACAGTTACTTTTTTTTGTGTAAGTTCTTTGTATTTCCTATGCTCAAAGAACAATGAAATTGTCTACAAGCTTATCATACGTTTGCTTGATTTTTGCTACCGTATCGGCGATTAGTGGCAATCACCTTGTTCTACTTAAAAAGAGTCAAACATTAGAGAAATTTATCAAGTATGATTTCACATTCCCAGTTGGTCAAAGGTTCAAAAGACTCATTAACAAGTATTACAAAATTGGCGATTTGGTAGGATTTTCAGGAACTTTTTCGAAGAATGCGTTGGAGCGACTTAGCAAGTGCCCGCTTGTGGCCGAAATTGCCGATGATGTTGAATTTGAAGCCTTCTCCTTGCTAGAACAGGACAATGCACCTGCTCATCTTGTCAAACTATCGCAAGAGAATAAGGAACGAACAGCCAATAGGGCATACTATTACGATGATGAGGCACAAGGGGAAAATGTAAACGTATACGTGATTGACACTGGAATACAAGCTGAAAACGATGAGTTTGAAAACCGGGCAGAACTTGCCAAAGACTTTACAAATGAGGGCGAGATGGATTTGAATGGTCACGGAACGCATGTGGCAGGAATAGTAGGATCCACCACATATGGTGTGGCAAAAAAAGCCAATCTCATTGGCGTCAAGACCCTAGACAAGTCGGGACATGGATCTCTTAGCAGCATCATGGCTGCCATGGAGTTTGCAGTCAACCATCGCAAGAAATCTGGCCGGCCAGGAATTGCCAATCTCAGTCTTGGAGCCATGGCAAACTCGCTTCTCAACCGTGTGATTGACTCCGCCTCTCAGACAGGGTTGGTAGTGGTTGTGGCTGCGGGAAATCAAAATATAGATGCATGTGAGATGCTGCCTGCAAGTGCAGCCAGGGCAATAACCGTGGGGGCAGTTGACGAGACCTCTAGCAACATCGCAGATTTCTCTAATTGGGGCCCATGCGTTGATATTTTCACCACCGGGGTGGAGATTGCCAGTATTGATGTCGCTGACGCCAGAAGATCACTGAAGCTTTCTGGAACTTCTATGGCTGCACCTATAATCTCTGGATTGGTTGCAAACTTGCTCAGCTCGGGAGTGCGTGTATGGGAGGTAAAGGAAAGACTTTTGGAGATGGCCAGCATGGATATGATAAACGAAAACTCGATTCAACAGAGGATCGGGCTGCCGAATCTCGTGGCGTACAACGGGTGTGATCCTTCGAATTTGAGTGACGATTCCGATACAGAGTAGAAGCCTTCATTTGACATAAAAAAAAATGCAAAAGTAGAAACTTTAATTGTTAAGTTTGGAAGTCTTGGAGCGTACAACATGCATACGCAAAAGGCCTCCTAGTTCTCTTGGTGTGTCTACTTTAATTTTTCGCAGCCGGTGAGCCGTTGCAGTATTTTCGCAACCTTTTCTTTTCACACTTTGTGAACTCTTTCTTCCCAGCACAAATATGTTCCTGTCACCGAAAATTATCCCACCAAAGTCTTCCATTCCATTACAGGCCAGTCAGGCTGATCTGATTGCCATGGAGACGCAGGGCACATTCTCTGTGGCAGAGTTGATGAATGGTGAAAACACCCCATTCTTCGCGAATCTGAGCTATCTGAACGAGCCACGGAGAGCAGAACCTCATGAGGACTCTGACGACGAAAAGTCCAAGAAGAAACCTAAAGCACTCGGATCTACTCGATGGGGGCCTCCTGAGGCGGTGCCTATCCTGGAAGATGACATTGAACTGATTTTTAGGAGATTGCAATTGACTTTCTGCTTCCAGGCCGACAATGTAAAGAATATGCTATCATACTTCATGACATTGCTAGAGTCGCGAGCTTCGAGGGCAGGACCTTACATGGCGCTTCGGACTCTTCATGGCGACTATATTGGAGGCCCTAGAGCTAATTTCCGAAAATGGTACTTTGCCGCTGAAATGGACTTGGACGATCTACCCCGCAAATACGAGAAAAGATCAAGGAGAAAATCAAACCATGCGAAAGAAAATTTACTCTTTGCTCAGAAACAATGGCAACTGAAAATGGCGCGCTTAAGCTCACACGAACAAGTTACCCACGTTGCCTTATATTTATTAATCTGGGGCGAGGCAAACAATATCAGGTTCATGCCTGAATGTCTCTGTTTCTTATTCAAATGCTGTATTGATTACTACAGTGCCCTTACAGACTACGGAGAGTTTCAAAAATATAAGTATGGCTTCTTAGATCATGCTATCACCCCGCTATATATGTGCTTGAGAGAACAACTATTCGAAGAGGAAGGTGAAAAACTAGAAAAGGTTGACAAGGATCATGACATGATTATTGGATATGATGATATGAACCAGACTTTCTGGCACAGATCTGGATTGCAGCGAATCGTTCTTTCTGACCGGACTTCAATCATGGATTTACAAAAAGAGGAGCGATTTAATGCGCTTGGAAATGTTGAGTGGCTGAAAGGGTTTTGTAAAACATACCGTGAAACGCGGACATGGATGCATATCGTTGTTAACTTTAATAGAGTTATCATCATACATCTGTCAGTGTTTTGGTATTATACATCTATACACTCGTACCCATTGTATACCTCTGGCTATGCGATTGCTTACAACAACAGACCTACTGTACAGACAAGACTATCTATCATCTCATTAGCTGGTGCTGTTCTGGTTTCAATTAGTCTTTTTGCACTATTGCTTGAATTTCGGTTTCTGCCGAGGCGTTGGGAGGGCTCTTATCCGTTTATGAGGCGTTTCTGGTGCCTTTTGATTTTACTTATTTCAAATGTTTCGCCGACTATCTTGATCTACGCCATGAATTATCAAAGCTACGGAGATTCAACTGGTATAACAATTGCTTCATGTCAATTCGTTTTGTCAGTATTTACGGTCATGTATCTCTCCATTGTGCCTCCGATACGAGCATTTGGTTGCAAGTTGATAGGTAGAGCTCAACTTGCATCGGAGAGCTTCACCTCTAGTTTTCATAAATTAAGTGGAGAAGACAAAACAGCATCTATTGGCCTATGGATTGTGGTTTTTTTCTCGAAATTTTTGGAGTCATACCTCTTCTTGACTCTCCCAATGCGACACCCCATTCGAGAGTTGAGTGTTATGAAAACAAATTGTCTTGGTGATATGTGGCTAGGGCAAATTGCCTGTAGACACCAGCCAAAAGTGGTGCTCATCCTCATATTTGCCTTAGAATATGTTCTATTCTTCCTTGACACCTATCTTTGGTATGTTGTCTGGACAACTGTATTTTCCGTTGCCAGATGTTATTATCTCGGTTCAAGCATCTGGACACCATGGAATAACATCTATTCTCGCCTACCAAAAAGAATTTACTCTAAATTACTTGTAACAAGTGGCATAAAGAGTTCAGATGAGACATATATGGTTTCAAAAATATGGAATGCAATAGTGGTGTCCATGTACCGCGAACACTACATCTCTATTGAGCAGGTTCAAAAGCTCATATATCATCAGACTCTGGAGCGGGGAACATCTACAGTCATCAATGAGCCGAGCTTCTTTGTTTCACAAGAAGATGAGTCACTTAGACTCAAAATCTTTTCAGAAAGTTCTGAAGCTCAAAGAAGAATATCATTTTTCGCTCAGTCACTTACATCTTCAATTCCGGAGGCACGTGAGATACAAAGTATGCCGAGCTTCACGGTTTTCATACCTCATTACAGTGAAAAAATCATTTTACTGTTGAAAGAGATAATCAGGGAAGAAGATAAGTATGCCCAGGTCACTCTTCTCGAATACTTGAAACAGCTTTACTCGCTGGAATGGATCAATTTTGTTCGCGACACAAAGTTAATGGCCGAGGAATATGAATGCAAGAGTGGGGATCTCAGTGCATACAGAGATAAGGATGACGATAACGCTTACGATTTGATAGGCTTTAGGGAGGCAACTCCCACTTTCACAATGCGAACCAGAATATGGGCGTCTTTAAGATCTCAGACACTATATCGGACAGTTTTTGGGTTCATGAATTATTCAAAGTCTATTAAAATGCTTCTAGATTTAGAGACGGAAGAAGACAGTGAGTTTAAAGGGTTTGACGACGACAGGCTCAAGGAAATTCAAGAGTTGACGTTGAAAAAATTCTATATTACAGTGTCTATGCAAAGGTTCAAAGATTTCACTGAAGAAGAGCATGAGAGTGCAGAGGTCTTGTTACGTGCATATCCAGAGCTTCAAATTGCATACATTGATGAAGAGGTAAACCCAGTTGATGGAGGGCTCACTTATTATTCGTGTCTCATTGATGGATCGTGTCCAAAGAATTCAAGTGCGAGACGAATACCTAAATACAAAATTCGTATCTCAGGATATCCAATTTTGGGCGACGGGAAATCAGACAATCAAAATCATTCAGTCATATTCACCCGAGGAGAGTATATTCAGCTAATTGACGCAAATCAAGATAACTACATTGAGGAATGCTTGAAAATACGAAATATATTGGCAGAATTTGAGGAGCAACATCTCATTGACCCATACTCTAATGATTTTGGTAAAGTAGATGTGCCTGATCCTGTCGCTATCATTGGCACCAGGGAATACATCTTTTCTGAAAACACCGGTATACTAGGTGACATTGCTGCTGGGAAAGAGCAGACTTTTGGGACCTTGTTTGCAAGAACCCTTGCTCAAATTGGCGGAAAACTTCATTACGGACATCCAGATTTTCTCAACGGTATATTTATGACTACGAGAGGTGGCGTATCCAAAGCACAGCGAGGCCTTCATTTGAATGAAGACATCTACGCGGGAATGACTGCCGTCACGCGTGGAGGCAGAATCAAGCATTGTGAATACATGCAATGCGGCAAAGGAAGAGATCTCGGGTTCACTTCAATTTTGAACTTCATAACCAAAATCGGAGCTGGAATGGGGGAGCAAAATCTTTCCAGAGAATATTTCTATCTTGGGACTCAGCTACCCCTAGATAGAATGCTTTCATTTTATTATGCCCATGTCGGGTTTCACCTAAACAACTTTTTTATCATCTTATCTATCCAGCTTTTTCTTTTGATTGGCATAAATCTCGCCTCCTTGACAAGTGAGTCCTTGATATGCAAATACCATGAGTTTCGGCCAATTACTGATCCAAGAGAACCTGAGTTCTGTTCGAATCTTATTCCTGTTATAGGATGGTTTGAACGTTGCATATTATCTATTTTTTTGGTCTTTTTCATGTCAATGCTTCCATTGACAGTGTATGAGCTATCGGAAAGAGGAATCTACAAATCAATTACAAGAATTGGAAAGCACATGTTTTCCATGTCGCCATTGTTTGAAATATTTGTTTGCAAGATATACTCGCAGTCATTAGTAAGAGATA
This sequence comes from Metschnikowia zobellii, assembly GCA_939531405.1. Taxonomy (NCBI): domain Eukaryota; kingdom Fungi; phylum Ascomycota; class Pichiomycetes; order Serinales; family Metschnikowiaceae; genus Metschnikowia; species Metschnikowia zobellii. Next base: position 716,568 of record OW618029.1, read on the forward strand.
TTTCTATTGGTGGTGCCCAGTACATTGCAACAGGAAGAGGCTTTGCAACCCGAAGAGAATCTTTTGCTGATCTCTATACACGCTTCGGAAATGAATCTCTCACTTTTGGAGCATTCCTATTCTTATTGGTTGTCTATTTTTCAACAAGTATGTGGAAGCCTGTTTTTGCATTTTTCTGGATAGTTGTACTCGGACTCATCATAAGTCCTTTCATTTTCAATCCAAATCAATTTGTGTGGAATGAATTTTTTGCGGATTATTTAAATTTTCAAAAGTGGCTTCACTCTGGAAACAGCGAAGTCAATATACGATCTTGGGCAAATCATACGAAACTAGGTCGGAGCAGATTCACCGGAGTAAAGATGAAAATGCATTACGATAAAGAGGTAGAGAGTATCACTAATCAGGTGAGGCCCTCACGCTACAATATAATTACGACGGTCATAATTCCTCAGAGCTTGACTTTGATATTTATCATGACAGCATTTTTGTTCTCGAATTCACAGAATGAATCATCCTTGGAAAAGCCGTCCTATGCCTTTGCCAGGATTCTTTTTGTAACAATGCTTCCTATTGCTTTCAACATGGCTCTCATGATATTCATATTCATCTCATCTTTGTGCTTCGGTTCCATCATAAGTTCGTTGATGTCGTACTATCCATCATGTGTTGCTGCATTAGTTCACACATTATCAATTACAGCCCATATATTCTCGGTGATTCTTCTTTATACTCTTCAGAATTTTGATTTAGAGCAAACGGTGCTTGGATTTTGCTTGGTGACTATGTTTCAAAAAGTACTATTTCAAATCACGAACACAATCTTCATGAGTCGCGAGGTAATGGATGGACGATCAAATAGAGCGTGGTGGTCAGGAAAATGGTTAACTGCGGGATTGGGGTGGCGAACTTTTTCGCAACCCTTGAGAGAATATTTTTGCAAAGTAGCCGAACAATCATACTTTGCAGCAGATTTCATGATATCCCATATGATATTTTATTCTCAGCTTCCGGTAATCTTGATTCCACTAGCAAACACATTTCATTCAATGATGCTAATGTGGCTTAAGCCTGGCAGTCAGCTTAGACTGCAATATTATTCCAAAAAAGAAAAGAGACGAAGGCTTATAGCCATATACTGGTCGACCATTGCATTTTTTGGTGCAGCCGCGGTGTTGACAGCAGCAATAGTACTACCAATATTGTGCATCATGTACAATTGGCTCAACGTCGAGTCATACTATCCTCAATTTTTCATTGAAATGATTCAGCCAAAGCCATACAAATTGGTTCCAACCGGAATGCACAAAAACCTATTCTTGGGGTCTTAGGCCTTTTGATGCGACTGGAAAATATATTCTAGGTGCTTGAAATCCTCGGGTGACGCTTTTTTCACAACAGAGAAAAATTCATCGAGTAAGGTTTGATCACACATAAGTAGTGTAAGAGAAAATCTGTTGAATCCTGATATGCGTTGAAGTTTTTCGACGACATATCGCGTGGAATTGGGATCTTCGGCGACCAGGAAAGTACATGCTTCGATGAAAAATTCAAAAAAATCATGGTCGACTCCCAGTGATTTAAATAGCGAATCATAAACCGAATTCTCCAAGTTCAAGATGTATTTGTAAGATTGCACCTTTTTATTAGCTGGAACCAGCTTTAATGCTTGGAGGACTTGCATGGAGGGCAATTCAGTAAAGTGCCTCGATGTCTCAATGGGTTTGTCTTTGTTCTCTTCACGTCTTTTCCTGTGCCCAAAGAGTTCTTCAGAAGCACTATCTATCAAATCGGGATGCACGATTTTGTTATGCTCCCCAGAGTTTGATGAAGGAGGAGATACAATATCCGCAAATTTTTTCGGGAGCTCATCAACCAACTCGACTAAGAGTTCATGGCTTTTCGCAGCTCTTGGTCTTTTGGGCTTCGGTACATTGCTTAGCCTTGCGAGATCTTCCTGCGCACCTTTATTGGAAGGATCGATGTTCAACAATTCGTGAAGACATTCGATAGCTTCCAGCACGAGTGCCAAATTTTGCGCTGCGAGACTCTTACGATACAAAAGCTTTATCCTGATCTTTTCGGAAGGTCGGCACGCGAGCCCAGATTCTGCGTCTTTATACGCTCTGCTCCAGTCCTCTAAATTTATGAAACATTGAGCTTTGTTTGAGAAGAGCACAGGATGGTCTCCATACGCATAAATGGCATCACGATATATCTTTGCCGCACGCTTGAATTCACCAGCAGCAAAAGCACGATTCCCCTCTGCTTTGAATTCGTCGAAAGTAGGCATAGCTGAGATCGAAAATTAGTCGAATGAGACTTGAGAACCGCGATGAATAGCGCGAATCCGAGGTCTTGTCTGCCAGATCTAGAATGAGAACAGAACTACCCATTCCCTGAGTCGATTTTTAGACATTTTCGGTCCCGATCACTTGGCTCGTATACTTCAAGATTTGAGTCCTCAAGAAATTGCAAGTGTCTTTTACGGGATAAGCAATCCAGACTTTTCAACCAGCTTAAACGCAACTTACACGCTCTAATAGGTCTGTAGGATCATTGTGACTCATGTCATATTCTGAGCTTCATGATGAAATCGACGCAATTGAGGCTATTTACCCAAACTGTGTGGAAGTTTTGGGTCCTGGAATCATTCAGCTAACAATTCCTGACTTCAGCGAATTATCGATTCAGCTAGCCTTTCCTGAAAACTATCCTCTCGAGAAACCAAGCTTGATACAGACTACGACAAAAAACATACGAAAGTATACAGATACAACATACATTGAGAAGAAAATTCAGTCCTTAATAGATAGTGTATTTGTGGAGGAAATGGTCATAATTTTTGAATTGATAGGCGAGACGCAATTGTTTCTAGAGGCTTACGAGATAGAACATGAGCAAGAACTTATTGAGATCGCTGCAAAATTGGAGAAAGTGAAAATTGAAAACAAAAAGAAAACCCTTATGGAGACGGCGATAGAGAGAGAGAAGGCTGGTACCCACGAATCATTTGTCAAACCAACGAAGGAACGTGATCACACTACCAAATGGGTGCAGTCTGAACCAATTGTGGATCGCAATTCTTCGTTCATTGCATTTGCCAGGGAAGTCCATTCGGTCGAGGAAGCAAATGAGTATGTTGATGACTTGACGAGAGATCGAAAAATAGCGAAAGCAACACATAATATGACCTCGATGAGGATCAAGGGCACGAACGGAACATCTTTTCAAGACTGTGATGATGATGGAGAAACAGCCGCCGGACTGCGTATGCTCCACTTGATGACGGTACGTATAGAATTCTTTAAAGCTGAGGTTTTGATTTCATTTGATAATGACCTCTTGGAAAAGCGTTTATTATTATGGCTTTTGCCGTATACTAACTTTATAGATAATGGATGTTTGGAATGTGGTTGTTGTTGTCAGCAGATGGTACGGGGGTACGCACTTGGGGCCAGATCGTTTCAAGCACATCAATGCTGCAACAAGAGATGTTCTTGTTAAAGGAGGGTTTTTCCTAGAATCAGAGAAGAAGAAGAGGTGAGCTTGACCGCTACGAAAGCAGACTCCGTGCTTTCTTGCGCAGGCGTTTTTCTTGCTTCTGCAGCCTTTTTTTATCCTTTTGGGCTGTATTTAGAATTTCATTCACGAAGGCTTGTGCATCATTTTTCTTGCATTCCTAATAGTTGTTAGTACGAAGTGCTTCGATGCGGGACTACTTTAATGAGAGCGCACGAGACTCAATGAAATTGGACATACAGGATTTTTGGGTGGGGAGGATGTTTGCACTTCCGTTGAATCTTTGCTTTCGGCATCATCATCTTTGGCGGTCAAGGATGCTATGCTACCATAGCCCACGCTTCTTACAGTCACAATGGGCTTGATTTTAGGCCTGATAGTGTGAGCAGGCAACAGCCACTCTGACAGATCTTTTACCTTCTTGGACTCTGGCTGTTGGGATTCATTCTGTGTATTGTCCTGTGCATTTTTCATGAACTTCATGTTCAACACATTACTGGAAAGACCCATGGCTAGGAATATGGTTTACTTTACATCTTCCCCAAGTGCTTGGTAGTAACAACTACATGAGTCTGCGCATCAAACACCCGTACACCTGTAGATAAATCTCGTAACCGTCGCCTATCAGCCTGCTTTAAGAATCATTTTCCTTTTCAATTCCAAACATTTGTTTCAATGTACTTGATCTTCTTCAATTGTATTGCTCTGTGGCTTCTTGCTTGATCTTGGAAATATTTGAAATATCTTGAGGTCCTGCATATATAACGAATTATGAACTGTCTCATCGCTCATCTCTCGGTGAAAAATGCGCTAAGCTCACAAGTCTCAGATCATCTTTAGAAGACAATTCAGGCGCCATGAAGTCGGACTTTAGGTTGTCAAATTTGGTTGGTACTGTGTACCGCCAAGGAAATTTGGTTTTTACCGAAGATGGCAGTAAGATCTTGAGCCCCGTTGGAAACAGAGTGAGCTGCTTCGATTTAATAAGCAATAAGGCATTTACATTCAGTTATCAGCACCGGAAAAACATTTCTAGAATTGCTTTGAACAAGCAGGCTACTCTCATGCTTTCTGTGGATGAGGACGGACGTGGTATATTGGTGAACTTTGTTTCTAGGGTTGTGTTGCATCATTTTAACTTCAAAGGCGTTGTGCACGATCTACAATTTTCCAACGACGGCCATTTCTTTGCCGTTGCCATGGATAGGTTCGTTCAGATATGGAAGACTCCAGATTACACCGAAGATAGACAGTTTGCGCCTTTTGTGCGCTACAGAAACTACGCAGGCCATTTCAGCGATGTAATTTCGGTCACCTGGTCACAGGACTCCAGGTTCGTCATCTCTACCGCCGAGGATATGACTACTAGGATCTTTTCCCTTAATACTGAGGACAAGGATGCTGCAATGACCATGTCGGGCCACCGTGATTATGTCATGCGGGCATTTTTTGACGCGACACAAGAAATCATTTACACGCTCAGTAAGGATGGCGCGTTGTTTCAGTGGGAATACATTTCTGTAGACGAGCTGTCGAGCGAGGATGAAGACGAAAGTATGGAAAGTGACAACGAAACCGAAGTTGTGGCGCCAAAATCAGAGAAACGCGACGGATCTCAGTGGCGTATTACCTCCAAACATTACTTTCACATGGAGGGAACCAAGGTTAGCTGTGCAGACTTCCATGCAAAGAGTAACATCTTGGTTGTGGGATTTTCCTCAGGTGAATTCAGATTGTACGAGCTCCCTGATTTCAATATGATTCAGCAATTGAGCATGGGTCAAAACACAGTTGATACCGTCACCATCAATAAGTCAGGAGAATGGTTTGCATTTGGTTCCTCCAAAGCCGGTCAATTGTTAGTGTATGAATGGCAATCTGAGTCTTACATTTTGAAGCAGCAAGGCCACTACGATTCTATGAATGCAGTTTGTTACTCTCCTGATGGCTCGAGGGCAGTTACAGCATCTGATGATGGAAAGTTGAAGGTTTGGGATATTCACTCGGGATTCTGTCTATTCACTTTCACTGAGCACACAGGAGCCGTCACCGCTATTGAGTTCGCAAAAAAAGGTCAGGTCATGTTTTCAGCTTCTATGGATGGCACTGTGAGGGCCTGGGACTTAATTCGTTTCCGTAACTTCCGCACCTTCACAGCCCCAAAGAGAGTGCAGTTCAACAGCATGGCTGTAGACCCTTCTGGAGAGGTCGTTGTCGCTGGTTCGGAAGATGAGTTTGAGATCTATGTCTGGTCGGTGCAGACTGGGTCTCTCTTAGATTCCTTGGCAGGTCACGAAGGTCCCATATCGTGCTTAGCTTTTGGCACAGAGAACTCTGTTTTGGCTTCTAGTTCCTGGGACAAAACTATCAGGATTTGGAACATCTTCAGTCGCTCTCAACAAGTTGAGCCAATTGAGGTTGAGCATGACGTGTTGGCTCTTGCGGTCAGCCCAGATAGCAAAAAAGTTGCTGTCAGTACACTCAACGGCAATTTGATTTTTTATGACGTTGAAGAAGCCAAGCAAGAGCATATTTTAGACGTGAGACGAGACGTCTTTGCGGGAAGACATTTAGAAGACAGATTTGCTCTGAAAAACAGTGCCAGATCGAAAAATTTCACCACCATTTCTTACTCATTTGATGGCCACAACCTTATTGCAGGAGGAAACAACAACAGCATATGTCTTTACGACATTGAGGATGAAGTTCTTCTCAAAAAGTTTATTATATCTGAAAATATGTCTCTTGATGGAACATTGACAATGTTGAACAGTAAAAAAATTACTGACGCAGGAGTTTCCATCGACATGATCGATACACAGGGAGACGAAGTCGATAAAGAGGACAGAATTGACACAACCTTGCCAGGTTCCCACCGTGGAGACCCAAGTGTACGAAGTCTCAGACCACAAATTAGAGTCACGTCGGTGAAGTTCTCACCTACATCCTCCGCATTTGCAGCTGCATCCACTGAAGGTTTGTTGATTTACTCTACTGACTCGTCTGTTGTATTTGATCCATTTGACTTGGATATGGATGTTACCCCACAAAGCATATCCGAGAGTCTTGGAGAGAAAAACTGGGTGTTTGCTTTGGTAATGGCGTTTAGGTTGAACGAAAACTATTTGATTGATAATGTTGTTGAAAGCATACCCGTCTCCGACATCAAGTTAGTTTGTGCCGATATTCCTACTGTTTATGTGGACAGACTATTAAAGTACTTGGCTGAAAAGATGACTAAGACTGAAGGAAGTCATCACATTGAGTTCAACTTGCTCTGGGTAAAAGAAGCCATTGCTCATCATGGTAGATACATTAGCCAAAACAAATTCGAATTTCAACCTCATTTGAGAACAATCAAGAGATTCTTGGCCCGCGTTGCCAAAGAGGTGGTTTTGCTTAGTAAAAGGTCGGATTACATGCACTCATATCTCGTGGCTCCAAGAGAAAAACCAGTTCTCAAGTCGATCGAATCGAGCAGTGAGAGTAAACTGGTTTTTGAAAACCACGAGAGCTCTGAAAATGAAGAAGGAGATGATGCCGAAGAAGAAGAAGAAGATGGAGCAGGTTGGCTTGGATTTGACGCAAAGACAAACGACACACAATTTCTGGGCTCGGCAGCTGACTCGGACTCCGACATGGAAGATTAGCATATACTCATTGAAGAAATAAAACGGAAGACGTAAGGAAGCAAATGATGTCAGCCGATTCAGATCGTAGTAGATATGTTTTGGAAACGGAGAATTACATAGCATCGTACCATCTTGGGAGTACGATCAAATAGAAAACAGACAAAAATTCGGAAACGACATAGATGTTAGAGATGGATAAAGAATGAGTTTGTCCATTCTACCACTCCGCTTCACCTTGTGTTCCGAAAACTTTAAAATGCTTAGGAATCGAAAACGGAGTCGCAAACTGATACATTTCAATTATTAAATTAGATCAGGTTCTCGCTTTGTCTGGCCACACAATACCAAAAATTACAAAGAGCAATTTATATCATCAGCTCGCACAAACAAACCAAGAGTATATTTCGACACCAAGTACACTAGCACAGCCTGAGCGGAGAGCCTAAAAACAGTTTTTGTTACTGAGGGCGGGGTAGTAAGCGCCTGACTTTATTGTAGCTAAAATGCCAGGTTTCTAGAAAGTTTTATACGAGATAATGAAAGCTGAAATGATGAGCCGCAGTTTCGAAAAAGTGTTCGGTGACTAAGAAAAAACTGAAATCGTGCATAACTGTATGATCAAGAGCACTGTCCTGTTTGGTATTGCCCCACGCTTTTCGTAGCCAACATCCCAAACTCGCAACATAATCCAAAACAAAGTATGTTAATGATTGCAAAGAATTCCTAAATATTTTCGGTTCTTGTTTTGTAGAAAATTTGGCGCATGACAAGGCGTTCCAAATCAAATATCACCAGAACATGTACCTAAAAAATTCAGTAAGCTGTACATGAGGCGAGAAACCATTTCGAGCGATTCTGAAAAGTCTCATGATTTGTCGCTTTTGGGTCTGATCATCCTGCACATTTCGCTTGAAGTTTTGGGTATAGAGTTTCAGAATTTGACCAGTATTAAAAAGCAGACTTCGTTCTACAATTCAATCAAGCTTAGCAAACACACCGAGTAGCGTTGCTAGACTGAAAAATACTTCATGATTTTAAGGGCCCATAACATTATTTTATGGTTTATGAAAAACACTGATGTATGATTGCGGAGGTGGGGTTCGAATGGTTCAGACGCATGGAACCTACTTATTGCGTGGTGGGTCGAATGCGCGCGGGTGAGCCAGCATACCCCATTTAATTTCAAGCACCCGGAAGCCACGGGATCTCGCACATCCAATATCGATGGGTATATTCAATATACGGCTGTTCCTAACCTTTCTTGTATCCATCAATAATAACTATTTCAGTAGATGTCACAAAACAAAAGAACGATAAAAAAAGAACCCGATTCAGGTGTCTCATGATTTAAGCTTTTTTTCCCGGAAAGATTCGGTAGTTATAGTTGTGGTGCTTCCCCTCCTCTAAGGCTCAGTCTCGACGCTGAATTCGACGCCCCACTATCGCATAAGTGCCCTACCGACCCCCGCTACCCCAGGCAGTTTCGCAATAAACGTGCTGATAAGATCACCCAAACTTTTACCACTTTTTATCACAATCTCTTTCAAGCAAAGTCACCTTTTTTATAAAGCGAGAAACAGGATACATTGCATCGGCATTACCACATTTTGCACGACATTAGCTCCCCAGTTGTTTTCTTCCTGATTATCGCCCAACCATTTAAGGTCCTAGTTTGTCCCATAACTTTCCAATAGAGACACTTTGTCCACGAGAAGAATTCCTCACAAAGATCAAAAGAAAAAGAAAACAATAAAAAAATAATCATGACAAGAGACATTCAAAATCACCTCCTTTTCGAGGTTGCCACGGAAGTTGCCCATAAAGTCGGCGGGATCTATTCGGTTCTTAAGTCCAAGGCTCCAATTACTGTGGCCGAGTATAGAGAGCGATACACGTTGATTGGCCCACTTAACTATGAGAGTGCTCAGATTGAAGTGGAAGAGATTCCTGTTGCAGACCCGCTTGTGCAAAAGACCTTGGACTCGATGAGCGAGCGGGGTATCAAGTGGCTCTATGGCAGGTGGTTGATTGAGGGAGCACCGCGCGTTCTTTTGTTTGACATTCATTCAGCAGGCTACAAGTTGAATGAATGGAAGGCTGATCTCTGGAACTCAGCTGGTATTCCGACACCTGACCACGATTCCGAAACCAATGACGCTATTCTTTTGGGATATCTTGTGGCGTGGTTTTTGGGCGAATTAGTATTTCACGACCGTGAGCGAGCTGTGATTTGTCACTGCCACGAATGGTTGGCTGGAGTGGCGTTGCCGCTTTGCCGTAAGCGGAAAATTGACGTATCGACCATTTTTACCACACATGCAACGTTGCTTGGGCGGTATTTATGTGCTGGGTCCACGGACTTCTACAATAACTTGCAGTATTTCGATGTTGATGCCGAGGCAGGCAAAAGGGGCATTTATCACCGGTATTGTATTGAGCGTTCCGCGACACACTCTGCTGATGTTTTTACTACAGTCTCGCATATCACAGCATACGAGTCCGAGCATTTGTTGAAAAGAAAACCCGATGGTGTTTTGCCAAATGGCTTGAACGTAGTCAAGTTCTCGGCAGTGCATGAATTCCAGAACTTGCACGCAATGAACAAAGAGAAAATCAACGAATTCATTAAAGGTCATTTCTATGGCAACTACGATTTTGACTTGGACAACACGTTGTACTTCTTCATTGCAGGAAGATATGAGTTTAGAAATAAGGGTGCGGACTTCTTTATCGAATCTTTGGCCAGATTGAATCACAGATTGAAGCAAGCTAATTCAAAAATGACTATCGTGGCATTCATCATTATGCCCGGGAAGATTAACTCTTACACAGTTGAAACATTGAAAGGACAGGCCGTTGTGAAACAGTTGGAAAACACAATTGCTGAAGTCCAGAAAAAAATTGGTGACCGTTTGTTTGAGCACTGCGCCAGATTTCCCAACTCTCATGCGGTTTCTCACTCTAATGGAGATGAGGTGCCATCCATTGACACTTTGATCAAACCTGCTGACAGAGTCTTATTGAAAAGAAGAATTTTTGCCTTGAAGAGAGAGGGTTTGCCACCAATTGTGACACACAATATGACCGACGACGCGACCGACCCTATCTTAAACCAAATCCGTCGCGTGCAGTTGTTTAACAAACCAGAAGATAGAGTCAAAATTATCTTCCACCCTGAATTTCTTAACGCGAACAACCCAATCTTGTCATTAGACTATGAGGAGTTTGTGAGAGGCTGTCACTTGGGTGTTTTCCCCTCTTACTATGAGCCTTGGGGATACACACCAGCGGAATGTACTGTCATGGGCGTTCCTTCGATAACTACAAACTTGTCTGGCTTCGGTGGTTATATGGAAGATTTGATAGAGAATACCAGCGATTACGGTATCTATATTGTGGACAGGAGACAAAAGTCTGTGGACGAGTCGATCAATCAATTGGTCGATTACATGTTCGATTTTACTGAAAAAACCAGAAGACAGAGAATTAATCAGAGAAACAGAACTGAAAGATTGTCCGACTTGTTAGACTGGAAGAGAATGGGGCTTGAATACGTCAAAGCCAGACAGTTGTCATTGAAGCGTGCGTATCCTCATATGTTCAAAAATGGTAACAATCCTTTCCAGAACAGCTCGAACTTGAAATTGACCAGACCGCTTTCGGTGCCAGGCTCTCCTCGGAGTAAAATTGGATTAATGACTCCTGGCGACTTGGGCTCTTTACAAGAAGCAGCGCAAGGTTTAGAGACCGATGACTACGTAGGGTTCAGGTTGGGTGACAACGTGGACGAAGACGGTGAGGAAGCGCCGTACCCTTTGACATTGAGAGGCGCATCTGCGCCACCTCAAGACAATAACTGAATTTAAGTAGCTCTTGGCAAGCATTTAAAGAGTGAAAAAATATTGCAATACACAAATATAACCATTGAGAATTTGAGGATTACGAAGACGACGTAGGCCGAGGCTCATTATGTTAAGATTGCGATTTCATGTGGTGATATCAAGTTTTAAGGTCGTGTGAACCTCAACGTGACAAGTGATCGATCACTTCAAGTTCTGCAGCGCAAACTCATGCGAGGCTAGAAGGCACCCTTATAAAAGCGTTAATTCATTTAGCTATCAGCCAAAATGGTATGTTTTTCCCTGATATCCACAATTTCGCTATTCGAAACATATACTGATCATTTAACAGTTGCCCTTGTATATGCTAACTAGCATAAAAAAACAAGAGATCCTCGTGGAGTTGAAAAACGGCGAGACAGTATTCGGCAAGTTAAACAACTGTGATTCATGGATGAACTTGACATTAACAGACGTCGTCTACAACTTCAACAACGGTGAAAAATTTCAGAAGATGAATGAGATATACGTACGTGGTGCTCACATAAAGTCTATTCGCTTGCCTGACCTGGTGATGGACCAAGCAAAGGAGCAAAACATGTTGAATATGGAACAAAGAAATAGAAATCAGAAGAGAAGAGGCAATGGCGGATTCCAAAGAAGAAACTACAATAATGACTACAGCCGTGAGCATCGCGATAGCCGGGATAATCGCGGTTTCAATGGAGCTCAAAGAAGCGGAGGAAACGGTGGTAGCGGAGGTAACGGAGGATACGGCAGAAAAAACTATGTCAACTAAGACTAAGTTCGCGGGCAATAGATTTGCCCAAATGATGAGCATAGTCGGTGCATCGATACGCGAAATGATTCCATAAGTTATAGATACAATTTCTCTCTTTTTTTTTTTGCTTTTGAAATGGTTATTTTAATATAAAGTTTGCATGTATTGTCTCAGAGTGAATATGCGGTCCATTCATTCTGCTCGTATTCCATAATGAAAGCAGGCCTCGCGTAGTAGAAAACACAAAGAGAGAATACCATGCATAAAGCATTCTAGTTCACCACAAGCACCACAGGCAAGAGTTTTGAATCACTGCTTCGCCTTTTCATTCTTTTTTTTCTTTTTGCAAAACTTAATTGTCAACTGTAAATCGTTGGCTTGCATTATTGAATTCGCTGAAAACCATTGCAAAACGAGCTCTCATTATTTGCAATCACTCTGGCTTGTTATATATTTACAGGTATCACGCTTCACGAAATGCACGCAGAAGATATTACACCATCAGCATCCCTGCGATCAAGCATCAACTTAAGTGAGAGACACGACGAGAATAGCGGCTACGAAACAATTGGCATTAACCTACTCCGTTTCATCAACCATGGAAAATTCAGAGGCTTCCGAGACACCAGAGGCTTACGCTGCATATATCAGGCCTGTCAAGCACAAGGTCACGCACACTGTAGCTACTGCAAAGCGTTGCCGTATGTGTCTTCTAACTTACGGTGTGTGACGAGGAGCTCACTGCCAGACACTTCTATCCGTCTGTCGCCAGAATTTGCTTTCATCAAACCCAATTCTTTGGATAATAGGTTGGGAAATCTTCTTGAGGAGCTTCAGAAGATTCAGGAGGGGTCAGAAAATGCAATCAGAGATGGGAAGGCATCCAAGTCATGGCCAAATATAAGCACACTTCCACTCCTGAGAGCACGAGAACGGCTTTCCCGCATTAAGCACCGAATATGGACGAAGGAGGACATATGTCATTTAGAAGGTTTCTTTTTGAAACGCACGACAAAAACTTTAAACCGAGGCTTTTTCACGTCCAAGAGACCGACCAGCTCGTCAAGTTGTTCCTGAATTTTGACTCTATTATCAACCCGTCCGCATTTTTCAAACTGTTCTCGTCATCGAGTGGCCGCAAGTCTCGATAATGCTGTAGATTTCTCTCCATTTTTGAAGGATCTTTGTCCAGCTCAAATATGTCATCAACGACCTTTTGAGGAGTGAGCTCAAGAAGCGCATGTAAGTCGGGATCCCATGCAGATTCAAGAATCTTTCTATATAAGCTGCCAATTATAGGGTCAACAATGACATCTTCGATGGGCTTTGTGCCAGCCACCGACATTTGCCGCTCGGAAAGGGATGCCTCCTGGGTGTCTTTAATTGAGTTTTCGTCTTGCGCGAGTGACGCTGAATCGGTCTGATTGACAGACAGACTTTGCCCCGACTCCCTATTCGCTTGGGGATTAATCACGCCGTCTAGACCACCAAATACAGCCTGACGTTGGAACTGTGGTACCTTGTAAGAGTTTTTCCCCTTTTCTGAGGCCTTCGTGATGCCGAAGCTGGAACTTGTATTTGATTGAGCGTGCTTGGAGTTGTCGATAATTAATTGGGTATGGAAGTCAAAATCCGCAGGGAGTTCCTCCAAGCTGATTGTAAGATTTAGAATTGAATTTATTTTTGATTCCTGAAGAAGATACTTGGCCGTCACAGGTTCATCAAAGTTTAAGTATTCAGTCAAGTTCAATTTGACCTCCCCCAACACCGCCGGATGGTCGTGTCGCGAGTGCTTCTCCGTGATGTAGTACACTCGAAGGAGCATATACTTATCACCAACCATCTCATCTTTTCTACTGAGTGAAAACTTTAAGTTGCAGCTCATGGAAAAATTGAAATGGCATTTGAAGTTATGGATCCGATATCTCAGCGTACGCACTTGGATACTCCGTGACGAGGAATGCGCAAATGCCTTGTTCTCCTGAGTCGGATTAGATACGCTGGGCGACTCTGTATTAATTTCGTTCTCGCTGGCTTCTTTCGCCAGCGAAGAAAATGGTTTAAACAGAGCCAAGGCAGCTCGGATCCCACTAGGGTTTCCGTCCGCAACCGAGAGCTCCGCGTAGCAATAACCGGAAGTGTGCGGTATCTTTGACAAATCATTGATGGTAAAAGAAAAGCGAAACTTTGGTTTTTTGTTCCGAATCATTTGAATGTACGAATGTGTTGCCAATACTACCCCTATAGACCTGTTTTATAAGTAAGGGTGCTGAGAACTTTTGAAATGTATCTCCGCGGATGGCTTGAGCTGCTTTGATAACGTCACGTGATATTCTATCGAGTGCAATTTGATGCAAAGTTTCTGCGTTCGAGCTTTGGGCAGATTTGAGGCGAAGTTTACTTGCTATTGGCAAAAAAAAACTCCCGCTTGCTAGTCTGGTGTCTGTGTTATATAGATTTCTTTGCAAACGGGGGTTTTGCCAATGTTGCAAAAGAAATTGGAATTCAGTCATGGAAGACAGGCAAAATAGGACACCGGAAACAAAGATGTCTACAAATCCTTAGCCTTTATTGTTTTTTTTTTCTACTGTAACATTATTATTCTTCGCATATGATAAGAGTAAATGAATGGATGAAAGAATAAAACGAACTGCGTTGAACTCACTAACATCAGAATGGGAGGAAGGTCATCTGAAATGCATGATATTCAACCGTCTTTGTTTGTTTCTTATGCGCCTTTGTTTTCAGTTGTGAATAAATACAATGAGTCGCATGAAAAGGGCACTTCTCTTCAAAGCGACACACGCAATGTTTTTTCACACCCAAAATAGAAAGCTCAAAATAACCTTCGCTTCCCTGCAAGGTTTGGAGAAACTAAGGCTCAGAAAAAATGTTTGCACAAAGCAACTTTCTTGGCACATACCATGGTAAGATTTTGGCCATGGCAGCAAGTCATGAGTTGGCCGGCTGTATAATGGTTGAGGTTTGCCGAGAGGCCTCGCTATTGAGCCAATCCTGTCGAAACCCACTCAGCCGCGCCACGTCGCCTATGCAGTCACCCCACTTATACCCACACCCGACATACAGAATACGTGTACGTTTCGAACCTCACGCGCAAAGTATTTTCACAACCAATACGTGCAAACATTAGGCGTTAGCATCTGAGTCGAATGTTGTAGGAGACAAGCCCGTAAAGCTTGCATAACGCATGTGCATTCTGCTTGTCTCCACCCAATTTCGCCGAGACGTACTTCTCTTCATAGCAATAATGTCCACGCAGCTGTCGTGTTTTGGCCCGCGTGCTTGCATGCACTCCCATCCCCAGAGGCGGCCTGAGTTTGTTTCACGGTCAACATATAAGGTCTGCCACACATCATTTCCTCACCCTTGAACAAGTACGGTTATCTTACCGTCAGAAAGAAAAGCATAGTGCCGAATGCATTCTCAAAGCATCAGCGAGCTGGCGCTCGACATTGAGCAGTTCCAGGCCTTGCAGCTCGCGGTGCCTCTAGAACGCACCAAGTACTTGTTTATGAGTATGCTTCTATCACGAGCATTGAACCTCAAAGATGAAACGCTCATCTTGAACCCGGCCTCGTATAAAGTGAAGAAGCATGCATCATCGACTGAGATTCTACCGCACATAGCGGTGCCTGGCGACCTCTGGCTCATAAGCGACATCGGCATCAGGCACCTGAAGGTCAAGGTCGCATTGTTGAAAGACATCAACGCCATGCTTGCCCGCGCTTTAGATAGCTTGGAAAACGGTGAATATCTCGTACTTGACGAAACTCTGATACAGTCTTTTCAAGATCGTGTAGCGGAGTATCGAATGACCGACTTCACATCAGACTTGATACATACCCAGGAGCCAGAAATCGACCACGAGTCGAATGTGGATGCCGGAGCCGGAATGGCTGTTTCCATAAACTACTTGCCCGCAGAGCTTGACATGATGAGCATTTCGTCGAGACCGTCGAGACTTGGCAGCATCTCGAAAAGCAGCAACAGAATGTCGTCGTTCTCTCGAGACCTCTTGCTTGGAAAACGAAAGCTTTCAATTTTTGGTCTCAACCAGCATTACAAGTCAATGCCGTTTCCGATGGAGAAGAACGGAGGATCTATAGCTCCAGACAGCAGTCCACAAGAGTCTCCAGCACTTTCAACCGCCGAAACATCAAGCACTGATGACTACGCTACTCAAAAAGCTTCTCATGTCAACGGGCTTTCACTGAAGTCAAAGTTTTACCACAAGCTTGTGAAACGAAGAGACCTGCAGTTGATAACTCCTGAGCCGATGCGATCTTCATTGGGGTCCTCCATTCCGAGCTTGACAGGAAAACTCGATGACACAACCCATTTCCCAAGATTCAATGTCCAGGCCAGCTCTACACAGCGAATAGAAAACCAGAAAGAAAAGTTTAAGTTCTACTCCCAAGTCAAACGCCTTGGCGAAAACATCGAGGCCCTCGTCGCAGGATTTGGCCGCCGCGGGTCCCAGGCCAACTTGGTCACACTCATGGAGTTTATCAAGAACTCAATATTCAAATTCATCGTGGCTGATATCTGCCACATGATTATTGCAAAGGCACAGATGGGCATGTCCTACGACATTCTGTTCTGATGTACCAAATGGCATTGCTCTAAATACTCTGGCTGCTATCCGTCTGCCTCTACTTGCATGTGCTGAGCATTTGCAGGACCACCGAGAGAAGCTGGTCATTTTCGCACGCGGCAGCCACTCGTTCCTTGTCGTTGAGCTGCTTGTTGACCTGGTTTTCGGACTGGTGTGTGCCTTCCTTGATTAAGATCCGGATCCGGAATCTTGGTGGAAGCAGCCGCTCAAGCCGCACACGAATTCCCAACCCAATCAAGGTTGCCAATGAGCAGTGGGTAATGGTGGGCGTAATTTTAATCAACACCTCCGAGATGTCTCGCTTCCTATTGGCACCATGTGTCACGGTGATGTCTGCGAGGTTCACAACTGCAAGCTGCGCCAACGTGAGCGGGTGCTCCGGGTCGGAAATGGTG
This sequence comes from Metschnikowia zobellii, assembly GCA_939531405.1. Lineage (NCBI taxonomy): Eukaryota > Fungi > Ascomycota > Pichiomycetes > Serinales > Metschnikowiaceae > Metschnikowia > Metschnikowia zobellii. The sequence continues at coordinate 733,373 of OW618029.1, forward strand.
GCAATCAAGTCAAAGATCTCCTGCGCATCGATGATTTCTTCGTCTTCACCGTCGTCTTCCAAGTCGAACTCCTCGTCAGTGGCGCTTGAGAGCTCTCCTTCGGAAACAAGGTCCGGTACGGCGTCTGGAGGTGCCTCGGTGTGGATTGGGCGATGTAGCGAAAGCGCGAGGATTCTGTCAACCAACTCTTGCTTCGCGTCCTTTTTTTTCCCCAGGGTATCTAGCCTAGTGGGTAAGTTTGATATGTCTATGATGGTCGGGTTGGCGTTGATTGGGTCCGACATTGCTCTGTTAATTACTTTTTGTCTCGAAGGAAAAGCAGATTCCGGTGTTGAAATATTCCAGGGATGGTGCACGCAGAGGCGATGAATTGGTGGTGCCCATACCGGTTGTTCTTCGCACTATCGATCGAGTGCGACAGCACGCCTCTACGCAGGGGTCGGGTCACTCAGTGAAATGGAAACGAGGTATTTGGGCAATGAAGAAGGCATCGTGCCAGGGGATTTGAGCCCTTGTGATGCCTCTCCTACAGGAATCGAAAAAATATGGATTTATCTCGCTAAATATATATTGAACATTGCCAAAAAAAAAAAGGAAAAAAAAATCAATCGGATTCCTATCGAAGTTTGGTGTACACGGCGTGTCCCAGATATTCCTGCAGCAGTCTCGCTGACGCCTTTCCGTAGTGCTCAGTAGTCACATTTCCGGAAACCCCACATATACTACAAGTGAATACCCGACATGGAATTTTACGACCCTTCGTTCACAAGTCAACTCGTGCCGCTTGTGAAAGTGGCCCTTGGTGATGGGCCTGAGGCTACCTGTCTAAGATCGTACTTGGATCGTGCCCAACTATCGCATCCAATTTGGGATAACGTGATTATTAAAAACAGACTACTGGCAACTAAATTCCGCATACGCTATGTAGATTCGGAGACAGAAATTGACACTGCAATTGCATTACACAAGCGCAAGGTGGCACACATGCACTCGCCACTCTCGCCGTTCCACGCCCTGTCTGACCTCTTTCCGAGTGGCTTGATCTCAAGTAGATGGTTCTCTAAGTATACTTCCGACGTGCCTTTTGCTTCTGTGTGTGTGTATACTCTCAGCGACGACCGAAACCAGGATGCCCAGCTAGCAGAAATCCTTGCAGTCAACAGAAAGAAGTATTTGGCCTACAACGTTCGTTTCGTGGCTGTCATTGTCTCCTCTGCCGCTGACAATGAAGACATTCAAAGCCGTCTAGCTCAATTGAGACAGGTGTCTGGGCTAGCAAATCTTCTGGGTCTTTTCCACTTATTGCTACTGGATGACACCATGGACTCGGAATGTGAGATCTTGGCATCGTCATTGCTCAATGCTCTAAAGACATCCGCAACCGACTTTTACTCCGCAATTGTGCTTCGCGTGAAAGAGCGGTTCAAAAAATATTACACAATGCCACGGTCTGAAACCAAAACTAGTATCGAGCTTCTGCCAAGAATTCTTGAGACTCGGAATATGATAAAGCAAGGAGTCCTTCTTCAACTCATGCACCCGCATAATGTCGAGTCAAGCATTTCGCTCTTGGAGCAATCCTACAACAGCTTGCTAGAACTATTAACGAAGCATATCTCGCACTTCTTCAGCAAATCTAAAACTGCCCATGACTGGGAAGTGTACGTGCAATGGCGCACATTGCTCGATATAGTTGCCATTCATCTTGTACGTGGCTACTTCTCTATTGAAAATTCTATTTTGGCGATGAAAAGACACGCTGCTCACGTGAAATCAATATCGCAATTACTCAATGAATATTCGCAGCCTGGGGCTAAAATTTGGATCGCTACTCAATACCACTGGTTGGCTGAATTGATGGAGCTAATACCATACTCAGTTTCGCAAGAGCTTCGAAATACTGCTTCCACTAAGGGAAAAAAATCAAAAGAGTACACTGAGTATCTTGGGGGGATTCTTTTATCAGATAAATCACTCTTGGTCACAAGTTCTAATCTTTTATATAAAATGGCTGCCAGCGAATTGAAAGGCGTCACAGAGTTTGCGCTCAGCTCTGAACCTCTTGGTTCTTCTTTCACTAGTATTGAAGACATTTTGACTTACAAAATAAAACTTTGTGGGTTCGCAAGGGAATCCACCACGACATCAGACTCGGCGTTTCTTTCCTCGTTTGAAGTTCTCTTGCTTGTTGATATTGCAGATAGTTATCTGAACTTGGGTGACTATGTCAAGTCCGTGCATTTTTACGAGGAGGCGCAATCAAAATGCACTTTTCCGGCTTGGAATACAATTTACGAGTTGATATCCACAAAGCTCATATCTGCTGCGGCTAGTGCTAACGACTGCTCAAATTTAATGAAGCAGCTTGTAAATTTATCAATTTTGCGCAAAACTGCTATTGGTCAGACTTTTCGAGATTCGGATCTTTCCAAATGTCATGATATTGATCTATGTGAACATCCAAGAATTGTGGATGCGGACATTGCATTGTTTAATCAATCATTCGATGATGAAGTGCGCGTTTATGATACAGTTATTACCCAAATTGGGCTCACTTCTCATTTTCACAGCAACGTATTTGAAAGGGCTATAGTTGATGGTAACATCAGCATATCATTAGACGAAATTGATGTGAAATATGACAATGGCAATGTGGTGCGTATTGTGCACTCAGGGACTCAAAATACACAGTTACAAGTCGCAAGTCCAAAAAGCAACAAAGCAGAATTCAATTTATCGAGATTTGGAAAAAAGGCTTTAGTTTTACAAATGAAACAAGAGGTATCGAGTACAGGATGGCTTCTGGTGACGGAGCTTAACTTCGCAATGACGATACGGGTTAAGCTCAAAAACAATGAAATTTTGCTCAAAAAACAAGAACTTGTCATTGCAGATTGCAAGAAGATCAAGCACACTTTTGATATTTATGTTGCAGATCAGGAAGGAGTAATTGGAAAACTGCGAAAGGAGTTGAAGGGCAGGATTTCCAGCAAAGTATTTGTGGACCCATATAAGCCCGACTTGGAGATTCAAGCTAAACTGACCTCGCACACAATCATTATAGGGGAGAAGTTTGAAGCACCGATAAAGCTTGCGTTACCTGGGAGCTCATTGGCGCATATTGAATGTGAGAGTGTGAAACTCTCGGTAGAATCTATCGTTTACGAAGACATGATTGAGTCAAAGGAGCTACGTGCACAAGCTAATTGGGACTCTTTGAAAGACGATGAGCCAATTGACTTGCTACACGCGATACAGTCAGAAACTAAGGAGCATCAACATGTTTTGCGTGTGCGTATCACAAAATCTCCAAGTTCTAGAGTGTCTGAAGATAGGGATATCAAAATGATATTGTATTTCAAGCTCATTGTCACCAGTGCATCAACTGAAAACTCCGAATTTAATCTTACACAAATGGAATTGAAAGTTTTGTCTCGTCCTTTCTCGCAAACACTTGCTATACTGCCAAGCTCTTTCACGCATGGCTCCCCTTCAATTCTGAATCCATTTGTGATTGGAGTTGAGTCGGAAGGGCTTTCCATGCCTCGGCTCTCAAGATCATGGCAATTAGAGACTAGGGTCCAAGATATTCATAATATCTTACTGTTAGGTGAGATCAGTATATCTGATACTAAGCTTCACTTGCGAAGTACAACCCCCGAAGTGACTTCGACATGGCTAGATGAGTTGTCACACAAAGATCTAACTTACTCACGCGTCTTTGCCACGAGCGGAAGATATCGACCAACAACTTCGAATGTCAAAATAATTGCAAATATATCCTTTAACTACAAACGAGAGGGAACCAATGCTGAAAACTCATACGAAACCGAAGAGGAAGAATTTGTTCTACCTCTTCAAAATCCCAGAGTTTTGCTTCGCGCAGACAAGCTAGATGCTCTGATACGCTTTAATTTCACAATTGAAAATCCAACGTCCCGAATTCTCACCGTTTCTACGATGTTAACGACGGACAAAGCAATGATCCGGGGCACGTCATGGGAATTCCAAGACACGAGAAATGAATCTCCATTGAAGCAAACCATTACTCCTATCCTACCCTTCAGTCAACACGAGCTTGAGTATTTTGCGACATACGCCACCGAAAAAAATAGCCCATGTGCCATCGATCTACCTCAATTGCAGGTTTATGACATGCAATACAAAGTGAATTTGCCCACCATTGCGCTACAGAACAACGTCAAAGTGACAGATTCGAGAAGCTGTATTGAAATTTAGCTATTGAGATCAATTCTACAATTAGTTAACGCCCAACAATTCAACGTCAAACACCAAAGTAGCATTTGGAGGAATTAAACCTGGGTAGCCTCTTGGGCCGTAAGCCTCGTGGCCGGGAATTGTCAACTGGGCTTGCGTGCCAACGGACAATTTTGGAATACCAGTGTCCCAGCCCTTGATGACTTGGCCAACACCAATGGTGCATTGAAATGGCTTACCTCTGTCGCGAGAAGAGTCAAACTTCTTGCCATTCTCCAAGGTACCGGTGTAGTGAATAGTGACAGTGTCACCAACTTTAGGGAAGGTCTTGCCGTCACCCTCTTGGATGACTTCAACTTGAGTGGTTTGAGGAGCAGACATTGTGGGTGAGTAATTGAAAGATCTAGTCAATTTGTAAGGGCTGAACGTTTGATGGGGTAAACGGGCTCTGCTGATACGTGCAAACATTAGCGGCACGAGATGAATGTTGGAAAAGCGCATGGGTTGACGAAATTTGAGGTAATCTGCAGGTCTGTATCACGTGCTTACTTCCCCTGTGTATTAGCCTCAATGGCAATCAAAGCCAAGTTTCTAGCCAAAGGCATTTGCCATTTTCATTGGACTGATTTAATTCGCAAGACTGATGTGATTGGTTCATGTCTTGGTGCTTTAAGTTTCAATTGCGCATTCAAGTATATCATGTGTCTACACAACTGAGGCTGTGTGCGGTGGTCATGTGCGGCTCCAGTTTTGTTATAGTAGGCAATTAGCAATACCTGCATTGATCGACAGCTCTCTCAGAAAAGCGGACATTTGGAGTATTGTTACAATAGCGATATGGGATACGACGTTCAAATTGACATTGATCGGAGCCGAACTGGAGGGACTTTCACTAACCACGATCTCATAAGCGGCGTTGTGAAACTCACCACCACAACAGCCTTAGCTCTATCATACATTCAAGTCAAACTAGAAGGTGTTGCCGAAACTCAGCTTGTAATCCCAGGCAGACCACAGACTGGGAAGGACGACACGAGAAGTAAAAAAGAGCAGAGAAAAGACTCGAGGAAAAACAGAAAGGACGGGAAGGATAAGTTTCGCCAAGACACTCACAAGATACTCTATGACTCTGTGATTGTCTTTCCGCCCGAAAACGTGAGAAATGTATCACAGGCCAGAGATTTCACTTTGACACCTGGCACTTATACTTATGCCTTCCAATTCAAGATTCCCCTCTCGAATTCCTGCAAAAAATTGACCGGGATTTCCAACAAGATTCTGTTCAGCAAAAACAATTTCGATGTAGTCATCAACAACGGAAACTTCAACGGCAAAACAATCATGAAGTCGGCTAACAACTATATACTGGGTATAAGTAATCCGGGTCGTCCCACTTCAGGCAGTGCTCTGGTTCCTCAAGCCCAGGATTACCATATCGATTCTCAACTTCCCCCGTCCTTGCCAGACATGAAAGGGATGGCCAGTATCAAATACTTTGTGAAGGTAACATGCAAAAGATCTTCTGTTTTCAAGGCCAATGCACGGGCGTTCGATCCGTTTGTGTTTCTCCCTCTTGACTTGAACAATCAGAATAGCTTGTATAGGGAAGGGCAGCAGTTTGAGGAATACAGGGAGAGGTTTTTCCGCAAAGAATTGATATTCAAAAACAGATATCCCGAGGTTGTTGGCGTCAAAGTGCCGCCCTCAACTAAGGCCTTACCCTCTACTCCAGAGCTCAAAAGTGGAGGCCGGTTTTTCGGCTCGTTTTTCGGTACCAGCTCTCCGAAAGGCCTGCCAAATCTACCCTCCAGATCTCAGATGGACACCGCAGTGGGGTTGAAGAGCGTTGATGTTCCCTTTGCATTTGAAATGAGGATGCCTCATCCACCTAGTTTATCGCCGACGGCTGCTCCATCGTTCAAGCTCTTCCTTGTCTCTGATGTAGACCCAGCCAATTACTCGTTGGCCAAAAGCGGAAAAGGGGAGCAGTCGAATGGATTAGGTGTTGTGTATCTCCAGAGTCTCAAGTTCGAGCTCACATCTGTCACCATTCTATCTGTGTTGGACAATGACGGGGAAAAACGTGAAATTCACCAATCCCGGGTGGAGGAAACGCTTCCATTGTGCAACAATACCTACCAGAATTTGTATTTTGATTTGAGGAGATGCAAGCGCCAGCGGTCGTCCTCAGCCACGAGCTCCGGGTTCGTGGGGAATAATGCCTACGAGTTAGAAATACCCAGCAAGTACTATGAGAACTTCCGTCTCCCACGCCATCTCGCGCCCACATTTCACACGTGCAACATTGCAAGAGGCTATGGCTTGTCTGTAGTTGCTGGCTTCTCGAGCGAAAAGATCATGGAAATGGGCTCCGCGCGGGAGGTGAGCGAGAAAGTCAAGTACATTGACATCTTCTGCCCCGACATACAGGTATTGAGTGGGCTCAAGCTCACCAGCAACTTGCACTCCAACGCATCGGGCACGAGCTTGGGGAAGGTGTCCGACTCGCGAACCGGCAGTCTCAGCAGCGGCTACCCGCCCGATCTCAAGCCGCCTCTTCCCGAGAGACGCTCGCAGCACTCGGCGGTATATCAAAGCGAGAAGCAAGCCGAGCTTTCGTCGTCCATGGCCGATTTGTTTCTACACGAGCAAGATAGCAGCGCTGCGCCCTTGCCCACCTACGATGATGTCGTGCGCGAGAGTTCGTACCAGGATGACTCTGAGCACCAGAGGGCTCGCTCGAGGTACGGGGGCTAGATGATGGTGTACGCAAGCAACCAGAGCGAATTTCAAAGGAGAGTCGCGCGATGGTTTGCGGCGTTCATACGACCAGTGGCATAGGCGAGAATAGGGGTAAGTTGCGCTGGCTTAGGTTTGGAAAGCAGTTGGCTAGAACTCCCACCCACAAGACATTGGGTAAGAACACGCTCAACGCAGATTGGATTAGAACACGCTTAAATAACAATAGGCCAGAACAGCCCATGGCCAATATGCCAGGGCACCATTTTATGCATGAGTCCCGGGACCCGGGGCACGCGCCCCGAACGCCGATGCGCCCCAGCCTGGCTCTAACTGGCTCTAACAAAGATTAGCGCGCACCATGTATGATGTAATGCCCCTCCAACTGTCGCGGGCCACCAGATCTGGTTGGCCCAGAATCCTGTGGAACGTTGCCCCGCGCGCGCCCACTGGGTGCAAGGCAAGGGCGCCCAATCAGATCCCGAATATGAGCACTTAACCTTTGCGGCCAGGGCCCCAGGCACACGGCTATTTGTGCTGTGATTTCCGTGGCGAGGACCACGCAGCGTGCCGCTCTGAAGCGTCCATTTTTTGCAATTTTAATTGTCGTTGGAAATGCAAAAATTCGTGTGGACTCCAACGGCAATCTAGGGCCATCCTGCGTGCGGGCGCACCCGACCGACTATTGCGGTGCCGGGGTCCGTCTGGGCCCAGTATAGAGTGTTTAAAGCACAAGAGAAAAAAGAACGAGAACAGACAAAAAAAAAAAGAAATGGTAAACCAAGCAGCTCCGGATCTAGGCTCCTGCCTCTCCCCGTGGCCATGAGCTCAAAAAACGTGCTGTGGAGTATGCGCCGTCTACCCATCTGCGTTGTTTTCTCTCGTTGGCCCACATCAGCCAGGCCCGTGGTCCTGCATCCAGTGTGCTTTTCGTTGACAGAAAAATCTCACCATCGTTTTCCTCCATTCCAAGACCCCGACTTCTACCGGTGAACAGACACAGCACGCACACCATGCCCGAGTCCAGTTTCTTTGTCAGAAACAAGACCGCGATTGTTGCCGCGGCCTTGGCCAGCGCCTCCGCCGTGGGCGCCTACTACTACTACGCCCAGACGCAGGCCACGGCACCTCCTGCCGAGCCTTTGTCCAAGAAGAAGAAGTCGAAAAAGAAGAAGGCTGCCAAGGACGCCAGCGCCGGAGACGCGCAGAAAGAGAGCATCCCCGAAAAGGTGCCGTACCCGGTGGACAGCAAGGGCTTCCCTGAAATCACTGACGAGCTCATCGCCAAGCTCTCCGAACTGGAAAGGGAGGAGTGGGCGATCGCATTGAAGAAGGCCGGCAATGACCGGTACAAGGCTGAGAACTTCGAGGACGCGATTGTGTTCTACTCCGCCGCGTTGCAGGTGAAGCAGGACCCTGTGTTCTACTCAAACAGATCCGCGTGTTACGCCGCGTTGGAACAGCACGAGAAGGTCATTGCGGACGCCTCCGCGGCCATCGACATCAAGCGCGACTATGTCAAGTGCATCTTGCGCCGTGCAAACTCGTACGAGGCCTTGGAGATGTATCCCGAGGCCATGCTCGACTTGACCGCGTTGACTATCTTTGGTGGCTTCAACTCCAAGTCCGTCGAACACTCCTTGGAGAAGGTCTTGCAAAAACACTCGTTGAAGATCGTCGAAGCCAACTTGAAGAACCGCGTCGCGGAGTTGCCCTCGGCCTCCACCATCGGCTCATTCTTCGGCACCTACGTATCGGAACTGAACCCGGAGGGTATCTCGGAGGAGTCCACGGGCGCAGACAAGTTTTTGTTTGAGGCCTTGGCGAACATCAACGCCAACACCAGCGAGGGGTACGAAAACGCTGACAGCTTGTTGAACCAGGCTGTCGAGGCATACAATATCGAGTCCTTGACCAAGGACTCACCCGAGGCTGCCACAGCTTCGGTCGCCTTGGAGTACCTCGCCGCTTTCAAGTTCATGAAGAACGTGCCCACCGAGGCATCCGCCCTCATTGACCAGGCCGTCGCCCTCAAACCAAGACCTAGAACCTACATTATGAGAGCCTTGATCAACGCTGATAGATCCTCGTTTACCGAGGCCCTTGCCGACTTCGAGCTCGCCCGGAAGCCAGACCCAGAAAACGGTGACGTATACTACCATTTGGGTCAGTTATACTACCTCACTTCCGACTTAGACAAGGCCGAGGAGAACTTCCTGAAAGCCAAGAAATACAACCCAGAAAACCTTTACGCTTACATTCAGTTGGCGTGCATCATCTACAAGCAAGGCAAATTCAATGAGTCCGAAAAATCTTTCAACGATGCTAGATTGAAATTCCCAACCTCGCCAGAGATCTTGAACTACTACGGTGAAATATTAGCCGACCACGGCGACATCCAGGGTGCCATTAAGCAGTATGAGATTGCTGCTAGATTGCAAGCGGCTTTACCAAACTACAGTGTTGGTGCCGTACCTTTAATCAACAAGGCATCCTTGATTTCCAGAGAGGGACCTGAACAATTGCCCTTGGCTGAAGAGTTGCTCACCCAGGCTTGTGAGTTGGACCCTAAGTCTGAGATTGCCAGAATCTCTCTTGCACAGGTAAAGTTGCAAACTGACAAGCCAGACGAAGCTGTTGCTTTGTTCGAAGAGGGCTCCAATTTGGCTAGAACCTTTGAGGAAAAGGTACAGGCTACTTCTTTCGCGGAAGCCACAAAAATGCAGTTGAAGATCAAGGCTGACCCAGTGTTGAGCGCCAAGGTCCGTGAATATTTGGCTGCTAGCATGTGATTTACTCAGCCATTTTCACATTGGGTAGCCGTGCATCGTTATAGCGGCGCTTCTAGAGTCAGGCAGAATGATGACTAGGGGAAGGAAGCACATCAAAGCTTTGGTTTAAAGGATCACTCCGAACAAGAATGAATATAGCGGACCTGCGGACCAGGAATAGCATTTTTACGTGAAATACAGTGCGCAATTCTGCACGCTCTCTATGACTTTCTGACAAAAGGTATAAAGGCCTTTTTGTACATAGTTCTTACCTCTTCCATAAAAATTAAAATTGACTCTGTTGAAGTTAGAGTCGCTCGCCACTTCATTACTTTGTGTGCATGCAGTTTTATCGCGGGACTTAAGTTGGCTCGCCTATAGTGCATTTTTGCACCCACAGTATGAATCCAGAAAACATAATACGGGCATTGGTGTCTGTCCCCAAGAAGGGATATAGAGATGCTGAGGATTTTCTTGATCTCTCATACGTCACCCCAAGAATCATTGTTGCCGCGGGACCGTCGGATAATTTTGTATCGAATATTTTCCGCTCCCCCGTGGACCGAGTAGTATCCCATCTAAATCGGTACAGATCTGGCGACCAAGCTCATTGGCATATTTGGAACTTACGAGGAGAAGGCTCTGGTTATACCACTAGTGATATCCCAGCGGAGTACTGGTCTTTCTTTCCCTTCCCGGATCAACAACCACCCAGTGTGTCACTCTTGATTGCGATTACTCGAGAAATAAGCGACTTTCTTCAGTTATCTCCAAAGAATGTAGCATTAATTCATTGTCGTGAGGGTAAGGGTAGATCAGGAACTGTTTGCTGTGCTTTTCTAATGTATGAGGCCAAATTGAAAGGTGTATATATGTCCGTGGAAGAGGCAATAGCTATGTTCACTAGAAGACGCATGCGAAAATATTTTGGGCCTGGAGTGTCGATCTTCAGCCAAGTCAAATACCTTTGCTACTGGAAAACCTATCTTCTGTTTTCCGAGGGGATGATTCAGAATTACCGTGACTTTGACAGCCATGATAAGATTCCATTTGATGCAACTCGATCAACAATCACGAAGATTACCGTTATACGACCCACACTGCTTCTCGTTTTAAGCAAGTTTAGGGTCTTCACATACATTGAAAAGGACAACGGATTGGAACTAGAGCTTTTGCGCACCCAGAGCTTGGGGTTTCCGCATATAAGCGCAAGCACATCTTTCTTGGATGTTCCTTTGAATATACCAATAACTGCACAAATGAAAGATATCAGAATCTCATTTGAAAGGCAAGTTTGCATTGCATATACATGGTTTAACTTGTTCTTCGAGACGTTGGGAGGGCTGAAAAGACCCCTTCCCCACTCAAATGGCTCACATATCACTGCTCGGCGCATGGTGGTACCCTGGGAGCTGTTTGACGGTACACGGGGGTTCAAAGTCAATTCAAGTTTCAAGCTTTTTGACAAAATCGAAGTTCTGTGGGTTTATCATTTTCCGAAATCTTAGACCCTATGTCTCAAAAACCAGTGTACGATTCCAGCAGTCCACCTTGAGGTCCATCGGACTTATCATGACTTTTATTTTGTTAATTAATGCATTATTTAGCAGGATCAGCCACCCTTAATAGAATTGTCGTCTGATAGCCAAACTTCTCTCAATGCTAACTTGACCCTTTCGAGATACCTGGAAGATTGTGTTCTTTTAGAATTGCTTATTTTATTAAGCGCATACGGCTTGGAAATCGCCACTTCCTTGAAAATCAAAATTGATTCATTCGGTTGCCATTGAACATTATCTCTTCCTAGCTTCAACGAGAGTTTTTCAAACACCCTCGTGGCTGGTGAGTCGGTTCTTTTAACTCCTGCCGATCCAGGGTGGGGTTGCGGTGATGCTTGTTTCGATGGAGAGCTGTTTGCTCTGGAAAGCTGCTGGTTCAAAGTTGATTCAAGTCTTTGCAAGTCGATCTTTGGGACACCTCCTGGTTGTTCTGGTGAGCGCTGGAATTTCTTGGGAAATGGTGGGAGCACAGTGATAGATTTGATAAACGATGTATTTATGACCTTGCACGCTTCCTCCAGTTCCTTTTGCTGATAAGACTGTGTCCGATTATGCAGAGGTGTTAGTTTGAGTGCTAACACCCTATGTTTAAGAGAAAACGCATAGATGGTGCCAGAGACCGATTCATCTAGAAGATTTGTAATTTTGACCTTCAAGTTGACTACCTGATCCAACGAATTCATAATACTGAAATAGTTTTTTGGGATGTAACAAGTTAGAGAAACTACCCTGATGGTGGGGAAGTTTGATTTAATGACGAATCGAAAAGGGTTGGTGCACCCGTTAAGTGTTGGTACGCACGATAACCAGGTTTTTATATATACTCTCGTGGAATCGCGCCTTTGGCACCATGTAGGAACAACGCACCGCAGTCATAACTAGTGGTACCGTCTGTATTTTGCTAAACCTTAGTTCATACAACAAAAACTGAAAATAAACAAATCTCTATCTATTGGTCCATAAGCGGGCACCGTTTTAAAAAAAATTTCAATCGCTTATACTGAAGATAAAAAGCTTTTTATTTTTTTGTGCTCTCATTTTCGGTATAACACAATAACTAATTTTAAAAATTTTTTATTTATTTGTGGTATAATATTCAAGAAATGCCATTTTAAATTTCAAGGGGAAATCAGTTTTCTTGTTCAAAAGCAAACTTTCTTCGAAATAAGTATCACCGGGGTGCTTATGTTTGCAAATCAAAGGCATAAAGCAATAAAACGCTATCATCAATTGGTCATTTTAAGACACCCAACGAGATGCCGCGCGCCTGTCAGTCACGTGATTAATACTTTCGCAGCAAACAAACCAGTGAGATTGAAAATCAGACAAGTATTCTAGTTTTCGGTGACATCTATCGTTGGGCAAATGGGCATTTTCATTCCGAAAGACAAATTAGGGAACCTAAAACTTTACAAGTACTCCTCAGAGGACCACTCTCTTGTGTCGCGCTATGTCTTAAAAAAATGGTGGAACACTTTTGTTGAGGTATTCCCCATGAGCATGGCTCCAAATGTGATCACACTTCTTGGCTTGTTTTTCGTGCTTGCGAATCTTTTATGTGTGTTTCATTTTGATCCGTACTTGAATTCTGACTCGCCTCGCTGGTGTTACTTCTTTTACGCCTTTGGCCTTTTCATGTATCAGACTTTTGACGGTTGTGATGGATGCCATGCGAGAAGAACAGGCCAAAGCGGACCATTGGGCGAGCTTTTTGATCATTCAATCGACGCTATAAATACCTCGCTTAGTTGCTTCATTTTCGCATCGGTATTTCAATTGGGCTACGGCTACCTTTTGTTTATCGCACAATTTGCATCTGTGTGCAATTTCTATACATCTACGTGGGAAGAGTACCATACTCATACGCTTTTTTTGTCGCTGTTCAGTGGTCCAGTAGAGGGCATTTTGATTCTTTGCGGCTTGTTCATCTTGACAGGAGTTTTCGGTCCCGGTATCTGGCAGTATGATCTATTCTCTTTGAATTTGACCTCCTTGGGGCATGGTCTAGAAGTTTACAATATCAACACTACCATGATCTCGTCGGTGATGGGATTATGCCAAGTTTACTTCAACATCTCGTCTACAATGAAAAACGTATCGAGATACTACAAGTCCAATGCCAATGCCCGTCCCGCGGAAGTGGATAAGAACATCTCCAACGCATACAAAGGTTTGATCCCATTCTTTCTATATTATGCATCCATATTCGCTCTTTTGTTCACATTTCCTGAAATTGTCACCAATCTCGGTTTCCCCCTTGTGATATCGATTGGATCGAGCATAGCTTTTTGCGTCGGACGCATCATTGTGGCACACTTAACGCTTCAGAGTTTTCCTTACAAACAAGTGCCCACAGCAATTCCGCTCATCCAGTTGGTAGTTGCCAAATACTTAATCTCTTTCAATGGCTATGAAAGACCTAGCACCCTAAATGCAGTCATTTGGATTGGCGCAGGTGTAACGCTAGGAATACATGGTATGTTCGTTGCAGAGGTTATCATGGAAATCACGTCATACTTGGATATATATGCATTGTCAATCAAGCATAAGAAGATTTGAACAGAAGCAAGTTGTCATGTCCCCGGTGGCATGGGCGTTGGATTGGCTTCACTTTGCGTGAACAACTTATAGCGAAATTTATATATTATACCTTGTCAAAATAGTACTTTAATCCTTCGATAAGTGGGACTTCCCTTCATTCATATATGTACAAGTCATGAAATACGTGAGATCTCATTGCTGATGTATCCTCAGCAACCAACGATCTTTACATGATACAAATCAACCTTCAGCGCAATGCCTCTAAATCCATTAGGCAGAGGCCTTCTCGCTGTTGAATGCACTCTCAGATCCTGGGGCCAACACTTCCTGGGCAGACTGCTGCAACGACATTTCCTTCTCCATCTCTTGCAATTGGGTCTCGGCCAAGATAGCCAATGACAATGGAACACCCAACAACAAGATGGACGAGGTTACACCCCACAACAATGAGCCACCTTTGCTGAAGGCGCCCGAAGCAACACTCTTGACAGACTCGACGGCATTGGAAATTTGAGTTCTTTGGGTGGGCGGCACAACGTCCTTCAAAGCAACGATCCTGTCATATAAGGTCTCGTTCTCAAGATCGAAGTCGTCCTCAAAGTCAGATTCAGACTCAGATTCGGAGTCGCTGTAAGAGTTAGCGCCAGGGGCAGGGGCGGTCTTTTCGAAATTTGTGGCTGTTTCGTCGTCGACTTGGGTCAATTTAACCATTTTTGTATATTGCTGTGTGGACAGAGAAACAGTGCTGCCTTGAACTCTGACGCCTGTAGCTAGACCTCGAAAATTTTATTGAGGCCTCGCACGACCAGCGACCACTACGGGCAAATGAACACACTTTTGCAAGCGTCTAAAAATGAGAGTCAACAAAACGGTAGAATATTGTTTCTGAGAGACACACTCTAAATCGCCAAAAACTTTTTATCCCTGTGAAGCCATAATCCGGTCACAGCCATCAGTGTGGCAAACATATATATATATATATATACTGTCTACTCGCACTCAATCGCGACGTCATGGACTTCATATTAAACCGTATTAAAATTCAACCTTGGCTCTTGACTAGCCGCAGATGAATAAAGCTGCTTTAGCAAGTACTTGACCTGTTTCTTGATTCGTATCCTAAATAGCGCATTTCTTCAGGATAATTTCTCACGTTATAAAATTGCAAGAATGACCTAAGAGAAATTTCTTGCTCAAGCGAGTCTTTGAACTCATTTTCCAAATCTTTACCGCTCAACCAGTTATCTTTCAACGAGAGCTTCATGTGCAAATAGATAAGTGAAATTACATCCATATTTAGCGCCCTCCATTTGCGCCCTTGATATGGGGTAATTCTTTTGAATATTTTGAGTATCGGTTTGCGTAGTTCATCATTGACGTAATTAAGGAGAATAATTTTAAGCAATTCGGTAGGTTTTGTGTCGTTGAAAACAAATACTCTTTGCAGAATATTTTTGATGAGAACTTTCTGTGTGATGCATAACATGTTCACTAAAATAAAACAAAAATCATGATTGAACTTTGTTATATTCACAATTCTCTTGTTCGCATTATCAAGCTTGTGCGGTAGTTTATCAAGTGGCGTTTTGTTTACCAACACATGCTTTTCATTCTCTAGACTTCGCATTCCATGACACTCCTTGAAAAAGCTAAGCTGTGGAAAGTTGAATGTTGAGTTGAGAAGCCTATTTTGTGATGACAAGACATCGTATATTTGCATGCCTTTGTTCTCGGTGGCAAAATTTTGTAACGCAGAATTATTGAAGCTGTCAGCCAAGAATTCAACAAAAACGTTCAAATATCGAGCATCGAATAGCAATGAGCTAAGGTAGTAAGATTTGAGTGGGCTGCTCAATTTGAACCAGCGCAATGTGAGAATAAGTATTGCTGAAACTGCCTTTAAGGTGGTCTCTTTTGCGCGGATAATATCCAACTGATGATACATCACGCCTAAAATTTTGTGATCAGAATTATCTTTGTCGCCAAAACGCTTCGTGAATGACTGACCAGGATCTAATTCTTTTTCAATATCTCTCAATCTGACCTCAATTTTACTAGTTTTAATGACGTTCACCAAAACATCGACAAATCCACGCAAATGGCTCAAAACACTTCTGTAATACTTCTCCGTTCGGTTCAACGAGCGCACTGTAGCAGCACATTCATCCAGCTTGGCTGATTTCGGCGAATTTTTGCCTGGGTGCATGTTATTTGAATCTTCGGGATACGCAGGTTTATTTCCTCTTTCTGCACTCAAGAATAGATTTCGTTCATAGGATAAGCGCTTTGCCAGATAACTTTCGTACACCCCATCTTCAATCAAGCGTGAAGCTTCATTTATTGCTTCTGGTATATTTTCATCACCTTCGACTGGGTACACAAATGGTAGTCCCTGGTTCACATGATACAGTTTCCTCACTTTCTCGCCTCCAGACATGAATTCTGAGGGTGTAGTTGGGGGCGAGGGAACAGGGGTTGCAATGTGGACGGTGTTTCCCGGTAGCGTGCCGTAAACTGAATGCAGTTTGTTGGTTCTGGGGATTTCAATGAAATTTGAGAGGGAGTTGGAGTGAAGCTTGTTGGCCATAAATAATTCTCTTTCTTGAGATAGAGAAAGCTTATCCAGAAACAAGGTTGAAATGCGATGTGAATCCTGATGGTCTTCAAGATGAAAGCTCGAAACTGCTTCATCATAGAATTTCTTTTTCATGGGAAATTTATCCTGTAGATCTTCTTCAAATGTGAAGTATTCAATTCGAGAACACGTTAATTTCTTGCTCGTTTTTTTTCGATCAATTTTCTCCACATTGTGTTTCTCCACAAGGTATTCGTCTGTTAGTGAAATTTGCTTTGAGCCGCCTAATTCGAAAAGAATGAGCTTCCAATGTAGCAAGAGGCAGTTGCGAATACGCATTTGTGGGATAGAGTTGATTTTCCAGGCTTCACATAGTTTGACAATTGTTGAAAGCAAATCCACTTCGCTCAAAATGAGTAAGTTCTGATCAAAAGCTCTTTCTGAGTCAAGTGCAACGCTAATCAAGAAATAAAAGATGGTCAATAGCCTCATATAGTTTGAAGAAAACGCCTTTGAAAAGGCCCTCGAGGGATCATCATACGCCATCGCCGAGATTTCGGCCAAAGTTGTATTTAGTAGTTCTGCTACCACAACAAACGATTTCAGGCTTAATATGCTGAGACAATTAGACTTTATGCATTCAAGCTGGACAGCCTCGCCTGATGTTTCGCCAAATTCACCAAGCGCGAGATAAGTTAGCAGCTCGAGCCACTGGGAGTGTTGCCATAGACTGATTGACGCCAGGTCTGGGGGTGCATGTAAATCCAAGGTCAGGGACTTGGCCCTTTTCAACGCGGCCAAACCAATCACAGAGAAGTCAGACGTCACGAACCACTGGTCCAACTCCTGCGCGAGATCCTGACGATCCGTGTGTTTGTATAGTAAATTAGGCTTTGTGGGTAGAAATTGGTAGGACGCGGTGTTTGTGTTCTGGTCTACATACGGATCATTTGAGCTTGCAGATGTCCACTCGCCGTCTTGCTGGATTTGGTTGGCTCTCTCATTTAATTTATGCTGAAAGGACTCATCGGAATACTGGCTTGTGCCTGCAGTGGCTGAAGGGTGGTCAATAAACGCATCTTCCAAGCGATCAATCAGTATGTTTTGGTCCCCCATACAGTCGCTTGCTAGTATCTCATTTTCCATGATGCAATTGACATGAACTGCGGATGTTTCCGTGGGAGGATCAAACCGGGAAGGTAAATGGGAAACGTCTTGGTGCTCACTTGTGCCGCCAGCGAGGCCGGCATACGAGGACACACTTGCGCGAGACGAGACTCGCGCGTGCACCTATAAGCCAGGCTTCATGACGAAGAAGTTTCCAAGGTATTTACTGGGAGTATAAAAACAGAATCGGCTGCTGCACTTTCTTTTTTTCCAATATAAGAGAAGCGTTCCTGAAAAAACAACCATGAATAGTGACTGACTCTTAGAAGTTATATGTACTACGTTTTCTTAGATAGTGTTGGTGAGCCCGATGATTAAAGAATTGTTCAAAATGAATAATCTCAATTATAGAAAATGAAGAGTATTGAAACAGTGTGAATTTTTTTTGTGTGCAAACACAACTAGAACCCTTTGCATTATCGATCTATGATAGCTGCTTTCTTACAGTGCTCAAAAGTCGTCCAGTGTACGAAACCATTCTGCAACGAGAATAAGGTTTTGTCGGCTTGTTGGGCTGTGCTGTGGGAGTCGGGCCCCACCATATCCGAATGCTAAATGACGTGATTCTTTCGCATTCTACCAAGAGCCCCTCGCGATAGATTAGCTATGCACTATCGACGGCAAAGTCTCAGAGCAATCCAGAGTCGGCTTCCCCGTGAAAACAGTTTGGTCGGAATTTTACTAAGCATCGACACTAAATACGACTCGCAAGTGCCTTCTGCTTTCGCCGTTGTTACATTGCATCCAGAGATTTATGGGGCGTGCGCGGGGGTCGTATTTTACATTTCGAGCAAACAAGCTCCCGCCCAGATGCGAGAGCTACGTCACTACGTATGTATATGACTTCCGTCGTATCCCAGCCACTGCGCAACGTGGGAGACGAACGGCATCTAAAAAAATTATATTGCACAACCAGACGTGGCCTCTCTTGCTACTGCTTGTCCATGGGAGACACATGACTGACTCCATCTTCGATGGGCCAATGTCCTAAAAATAAATTGTTCTTTACAAGCAAAGAAACTGCGCTTGGTCCGTATGAGGAATCTGCCAAAACTGTAAGCGAATATTAACAGGTTTCTTAGATTTTACGGCAATTTGGCGGGTTTAGCCTATTCCCTGAGGCTTGCACAGACCCCACAACGCAATGCGTAAGGTTGATTGCTGTTCTCTCGCTCCCGACTCTGCAATGTCTCAAACATACAGTGCGATTCACTAGTTGCCTATGCAAGTGTGCACATAACACAATGCAGTGTGCATGGTAGGTTCTAGCACCTCCTCAGCTTGGGGTTGCCTCAATATATATATACCGAGCCAGATTTCCCCATTGCCTGATTCTATTTAGCCCCTAATCTTAGAAAAAACCACCCTTCTGTTTGATTTTTTTTTTTTGACTTTTTTCGATTCGAATTAAGTCTTTTGCCGCAAATCAATTCCTCAGGGTCCAGTTTTTCCCATCCGTTAAAACAGATTCAAACCAAAAGGTTCATTTCGCTTCCAACTGTTTACTTCCCTACGCTTGTGACAATATGTCTACCGAAAAGAAAGAATCGCCTCCATTCCAGTCCTACCTCAATAATGATGGTATTGATGATTTGACCCCTGCTCAAAGGAAACACAGAGTCTCGTCGTTGTCGTTGTCGGACTTAAACCAATGGCAGAACGGCTTGACCAAATTGTCATCATCGGCTTCGTTGAACAAGCAAGGCTCCCACGCCAATTTGAAAAAAGTCGATTCCTTGGCAAAGTTGTCGAGAAACTCGTCCATCATCAAGAGAAAGAAGAAGACTGTCATTGACCACCCTCGTGTTGCTTCGTACGCATTCTGCTTCGATATCGACGGTGTCATTTTGAGGGGCCCTAACACTATCCCTCAGGCCGTTGATGCCATTAGAATGTTGAATGGAGACAATAAATACAACATCAAGGTGCCCTCGATTTATGTCACTAACGGTGGTGGAAAACCTGAAGCAGTTAGAGCGGAGGACTTGTCCAGAAGATTAGAAACCGAAATCAAGATTGAGCAAATCATTCAAGGCCACACCCCAATGAGAGACTTGGTGCCTGTCTACAAAAACGTTTTGGTTGTTGGCGGTGTCGGAAACGTGTGTAGACATGTGGCTGAGTCGTATGGTTTCAAAAATGTATTTACTCCATTGGACATTTTGAAGTGGAATCCTGCAGTGTCTCCATACCACGACCTAACTGAGGAAGAGACACAGTGCTGCAGACATGACGTTGATTTTTCGCAAACACCCATTGACGCCATTTTGGTATTTGCTGACTCCAGAAACTGGGCCGCTGACCAGCAGATCATTTTGGAGCTTCTTTTGTCGAAAAATGGTGTTATGGGCACTGAGTCCAAGACTTACAACGAAGGCCCCGAAATTTACTTTGCTCATTCTGATTTCATTTGGGCCACCAATTACAAGTTGAATAGATACGGCATGGGTGCGTTGCAGGTTTCGATTGCTGCGTTATACAGAGAACACACGGGACACGAGTTGAAGGTCCATAGATTTGGTAAGCCACAGGCTGGTACCTTTAAGTTTGCCAACAAGATCTTGAGTAAGTGGAGAAAGGGCATGTTGGACGAGCACTTGAAAAAATTGAGCGTGAACGATCCAAACGCCGAGGACGCCGATATTTTGATTGGAGAGGACGGCGAGGAGTTTATCAACCAAGCCAAGTTAGAGGCTGGTAACTACGAGGATGAATACGAGGACAACGATGGTAAGATCATCGACAAATTGGGTGAATTGTCTGTACAAGACAAGATCACGTTGCAGATGCCGCCAGCGTCCACGGTGTACTTTGTGGGTGACACGCCCGAGTCTGACATTAGATTTGCCAACTCGCACGACGACTCTTGGTTTTCGATTCTCGTGAAGACAGGTGTTTACCAGGACGGTACTGTCCCAAAGTACAAACCCAAGCATCTCTGCGAAAATGTGTTGGAAGCAGTCGAGTTTGCGATTGAGAGAGAACACGCCATGGAGTTAGCTGAGTGGAACGAGACTGCCACGGAAGAGGAGGGCTCTGCGAGCAGAGTTTCCTCAAAGATCAACTTTAATGACTTTGTCATGACTCCAAGCGAGAAGAAGGACCACGAGGAGAAGGAGAAAATCACGAACACCAAGAACGTGGACGACTTCGAGTCGGTGGAGGTGCCTGACTTGCTCAGTGCGCAGCTCAACAAGTTCAAGGATGCAGGTGCCTGAGGTATAGCATTAGCATGTTTGTTCCACATATAGTAATGGCAACAACGTCCAATTTGCTTTTTGTGGCAGAGCGAAGCGATTTTCGTACGTTTGTAGAACCACTCAGTCTGTAGTCCCCAATTCCCTGACCCGCCCTCCCACGTGAAAATTGGCGGTATGAAAAAGGGTGTTTCGAAATCATTCGCGCAAACAATGCAAACGGCCTCGATCAAGTTTCGCGCAAGAGACGCGGGGGCGTGTGAGTAAACGTGCGCTTTTCAACAACAACAATGAATGAAGCAAGCGGTGTGTTTTCGGTTGAGCAAGCCGAACACACATATAATGCAGAGCTAGCCGCGTCCCTCCTCAAGCCCACGGACCCCAGCGCCATCAAAGATGAGATTGTGGCATTGAAGGGGTTCTGCGCCAAGCTCAAGTTCCAGTACTTGGAACAAGACACGCGTGACAAGTTCATCGCGCACTTGTTTTCGGAGAACGCAGAAAGCGTGAGCCAGAGCCAGGTAGATACGCTTGCGGCAGATAACGCGGTTGCCAAGACGGAGTTGAGGCAATTGAAGAAGGACCTCGCGGAAAGAATCGCGTCGAGTGAGGCCGTTGCAGAAGACACAATCGCCATGGGCCAGAGATTACAGGCGAAAAGAGGTGAGCTCGAGTCTGCGGCCGCAGAGTTGGCGGCGTTGGAAGCAGAGTTTGAAGGCATTGCTGGCCAGCCGGAGAATGAGAGCTACAGGATGTTGTTCGACTTGAACAAAATGATAGACTCGCAAGACGTGCGGCCCGACGAGGCCATCCGCATTGCCGAAAACGACTTGGGCCAGGACCAGGTCACGCTCAGGGAGCTCGAACAAAGAGAGAGCGTGCTCACTAGCGAAGCTGCTGAAATGAGCAGGCTCGCGCAAGACCTCGAGGCCCGTCTCGCGCGGATGAAGATTGAACTAGAGCATGCCTCCAAAACCGCCCCTGGCCATCTGGACCCAGAACAGAGGCGCGCGCAATGGCTGCGCGAGCTTAATACCTTGCTCCAGAAACTCACGCCGGCGCCCGTTGAGATACGGCAGGCTGGGCCCGACTACGTTCTTGTCTGTGGGCGCAATGAGATTGCTTTCGACAGCGACTTGAAAATCTTGCGTGTGCTGAACCACGTGCTCAGAACCCTAGACGTGAATAGGGCGAACCACGTCTCTGGCGAGCGGAAGGTGGAGTACCTTCTGCGACTCATGATGCACGTTTGTGTCAAACAAACGGGTTTCCCAAGCTGACGGCTCTGAAACAAACACGCAGGCAGGTTTGGGTGCATACGGCGGGGTGTTCCAGTGACTTTCTACGGCTCGCCCCACGGTGTTTTCTACATCACTCACGTGACAATAGAAAGCAGCGCACCAGCGCTGTCACCGACAAACAAATGACAGTCCTTTTTGGGTGCCCGGGATGCCGTTCTTGTGACAGTGTGCCACTGCTGCAAAAGAAATACCCGACCTGGCTGCCCAAACTGTGTTTTGAACCAGCCCTTCAATAGCCAGATCGCGTGTGCCGAGACCGCGGCTCCACCCTCGACCTGTACGCAGAGGCAGATTCTTAGCGGGGAAGCATGTCGAGCCGTACGCCGAATACATTCTCTTAGGCCACCATGGCAGCGTCCACCACTCTGATCACAGAGGATTTCAAAACGCCGTCCCCCTGTATTCTGTCTGCTTCCTTGAATATTTCACGCACCCAGTCCGACGTGGTCAATGACCTCCTCAAGATCATTGAGCTGGAGTTCAACAAAGGCAATCGCACCATAACAGAAGAGAAGTACACTGCTTTTTTGAAACTTCGAAACAACCCACAACCGCAGCGCCAAACAGAGTGTGCTCAGCCACCGGCTTTACCGGCACCGCTTTACCCTACTATATTTCAAAAGTTCCAGCTTCCGCCGCAGAACCACCGAAAGAAAGATATCAGAGCCAAAGCTACCCGGCGAGACAAACCTTGGACTCTAAAGAAAATCGAAGCCACCCTCATTGTGGTGCTTGAGGCTGTTGCGAACATTCTCGACAACATGCATCTTCTTTCAAAAATGCCAATGTTTCCAAAAACTCTCTCACGCGTATTGAACCACACAAACCGGCTCTGGGTACTTATCCTAGTCTTCTTGATTAGAAAGACAATATCGAAACTTCTCAATGTCTGCAGAAAAGAACAAAGAATTGCCAGTGAGTTGGCAATTTTGAAGAGCAATACGAATTCAAAGTTGTTGGAGCAAAGGTCGCGCAATGAGCACGGTAACATCTTCCGCAAATACGAGAAAGTGCTCAGGGATTTGAAGTTTGACAAAAACATGCTCATACTTGAACTCTTGGGAAACATTCTTGATATGGCATTCAATGTGATTGAGTTGTATTCTATGCCGGTGCCAGGGTGGTTCATGAGTATGCTCAACGTCGCTAGCATAGCCATGACTGTCTACAGAATGAACAAAGATGACGAGTACATCGATGATGACATAAATCAGGAGTTGTTGTAAAGTGTTCTACGAGTATATAGCTCATTATTATATGATCGCAGAGAGGTATTGAGCGAATCACAGTATGTCAAGCATGGGCCCTTTCGCAAGAGGTGTGCGTGAAGAAATGCGCGTCAGCGATTCAGCGAGAATGTCATTCAACCCCACCAATAGCCTTCGTGGCATAATTAAACGACTCTCAAATTGGCCTGCTTAGTGGCAAAAGTACACAATGTCTTTGGCTGATAAATTGACAAGTGTAAGGAATGAAATTGCCCTGCTTGATAAGGCCATCACTGACTTGTTAAGTGGAGTTTCTGTGCTGGACATTGCCAACGATCCGGCGCTAGTTTCATGTGACACCACGACAACAACATCTTTGCCAGAGAATGTCACAGAAGGTTTGAACATATACGAACTAAACTCCAAGTTAAAGGACGTTGAACAAGCTTGTGACCACCTCAATCAGTTTTGGATTATGAAAAACATGTTCAAAGAGATCGAACAGGCACTAGAATATGTTTCCAGTGACAAGTTTCTGTATGATCAAGATATTTTGGTTCTGATCGTTTCTAATTTAAAAAAGCTTTGTCAAAAAATATCTGGCTTGTCACAGTCAAATTCGGCGATTGCTGCCGCAATGAAGAAGGAGTATGATCGCTTTTTGGTAGACTTTGCCTCAGTTTTAGTCCACATGTTCCATACGTTTGCGCCTGAGTGCTCAGGAACCGTCTTTACTATAAATGGGAGGTTGAGTGCGGGTGATACTACTTTAGGCTTTGACGAGTTTGTCGATGTGGCCAGCCAGTTCGAGACTTTGTATTCCGATAGGAAGATCATTGATATGCTCAGCTCGCTCAAAACACATTGGGATACACATGTTTTGGAGCCTTTGATCTCAAAGCGCTGCTCGCTTAGTCTTTCAAATCTGGAAAGCGACGAACAGTGCTTACAAATGTCGTACACCAGTTCGGAATCAGAATTTTCAATGAACTTGTTTCTTCGCTCCCTACAGTGCTTTGTCCTCTTTGTGAATGCAACTCGTCTTCAGTCCTTCAAAAACTTTTTTTCAACTAAAGTTTCTAATGGTTTGGCAGATATCATCTCGGAACATATAAGTTGTTTCACTGGTGACCAGGAAAACCTCACCAAAATGCTAATGCAGACTATCGAACTTTTATCATCTTCTGAATGGACAATTCCTCTTCGAAATATATTTGTGGCCCAGACCGACGTTCGCTCGACGCTCAAAAGCCTTCACTTAAACTGGGTCACTGACAAATATATAGATGAGATACGGTCAGTTTTTAGTGGCCCGAGCTTCGATAGAGATTTCAAAAATCAAAAGATTGTTCAACACACAGTTGAAGTACAGCCGACGGTTGCAAAAACGAAACAAGAAAAATTCCAAAGTCTAAAAAACACAAGTCCTCTTTCTACGGACAACGTATCAGAAGAAATTGAATGGAATGACAATTGGGGGTCAGATGATGAGGAGCCAGATGATTCCAAAGATGATTCAAGTCATATTGATGGCTGGGATGAAAATTGGGATGAAGGCTGGAGCGATGAGGATGGAGACCACCACCAGGAGAGAGCTCATAAAGAGCAACAACAAATTCCAAACCAGCGTACTGATTCTTCTTTTGAAACAAACGTGCAATCAATTACAGCTACCGATCCCCCTTCGTCTCATACTGAAACGCATACATTTGTGGTCAGTGCTATCCCAGAAAGGCTTTCCCAATTGCTTGCTAAATTTAACCTCGAAACTGAAGGTGCTGATCCTAAAAACCTCATAGATTCGATCATTTCCATGGCGCTTGTCTCTTACCCTCCAGTTTCGCAGCTGTTTTTGATCTTGAACGATTTGAAGAGTGTAGAGTGCTCTACAACATATTTGAAAGAGATCGCCGAGACTGAGTGGAGTCTTTTTTGTCAAAGCTTCTCCAAGGATGTTTCCGAAATTTTTTTGAAGCCCAGTCTGCTAGAGTTCGAGAATGAGTCTGAAATGGAGAGCAGCTTCCACAGCATTGGTCTGCTAAGAGTAATGCTTGAGGGACTAGTTGACAGCCAGTTACGATACACCAACTCACACAAACTCAAGCTATTCGTGATCCAAGTCCTTAATTTTACAAATGCCATAGTCTTGCAAAAAGTCTTACGAAGCGAGGAGATTACTGAATACCAATCGGAAGAGTTTACCCGATTTTTGGAGTCATTACAGGTAACTGAGGCTAACGTGTTGGCTAGATTTGGAGAGCAGATTGAAGTGCTTGCAACTTCAAACAAAATCATGCAGACAAAATTTCTCATCAACAACCACTTGAAGAGCATCATGGAGTACTTCTACCTGGGAGAGTTGTATGACTTCTCTACAGAAGAGCTCGTGAGCGTGATTAAAAGTGTATTTATTCCGAGCGAATTGCGGGAAAACTGTCTTGACGAGATCATCGATGTAAGAAACAGTTAAACGTTGCTTTAACCCTATGTAATGGTGACACCAGCATTAACTTTCTTGCCGGTTTTGGAGATGGCCTCTAAGACTGTTTCATAGTCGAGGGAGTCTTCCGTAAACACGTCCACAGTTTGTGTCGACAAATCGGCCTTTGAGTCGCTGACGCCTTCTAATCTTCCCAATGCTTTGAGAACGGCATTTGAACAACCTGAGCATGTCATTGTGACATTGAATTGATAATGGTGGGACATTTTGCTTTTGCAATATGGAAATCAAAGTTAAAACCGAGATCTGGCGATTAAATTATGTGCGGCCCAAGCCGTGGGCGCGACACGCATGAGCAATTTAAACCAAATTTCGTCACCAGTGACTGAAGAATGTGACAAACATTGCAAAAATGCCTAAAAAAAGGAAAAGGAGTGATAAGTCACATGTCTGAGAGTCAATTCTTTCAATGTAAAAATTGTATCGGCTGTTTTCTTGCCCTTTCTGGTTTGGCAATTTCGAAGTACCCCGAGTATCCTGCAATCAGGTGATATGCTCTGCGGATTAATGTTCGAGGCCCTGTTCCGCATACAAATAAGGCGCGCGTCGTCACGTGCCGTATCTGTTCCTGTCTCCCAAACCACGTTCTTATCAAGGTCACTCATATGCGGGGCTCTTCTATTAGATACTGATTGTGACAATTGTAAAGCAGCACACAAGAGCAAATTTTGCATCAAACAACGACTTTGCAAAACAGCTTGATTATATCTAGGGCTCACCCAAAATATTTATACATCTCACTCACAAAAATGGTCGGCATCTTCGATGTTCTAAAGTATGTATTGTCTGGGGTAAACCATTGAAACTTCAATGATAATCTTTCATCTAGAGCTTAGGCACGCTCTTAACTTTGTTCCTCACAGCTACTAACTTTTAGCCTACTCATTGGGTCAGCCTACCCCATCATTGCCTCCTTTCAGGCATACGATAACTACTCTAGTATCGCCACTAAAACGGGAGCTACCACGTTTACAGTTCGAGGCGTGTCGATTCCATTAGGCACTATTCTCAAGAAGGCTACTGCTACAGATGCACAAATAGAAGAAGACACATTGAATTTTCGGCTACTCACCGTGCAGATGTGGTTGATATACTGGATTGTGAATGCAGCTATATGCGCTTCTGAGCACATATTATGTCTCTCATGGTTCCCACTATACTCCAGCATGCGCTGTATGTTGTCAATATGGCTTCTAGCGCCAATTGCCGTAAGCAACGCGCGTCTCAAGAGCTCCCAGGTGTTATCCTTCAACGACGTCCAGAAAGAATGGGCCGACTTCTCTGATCAAGGGTGCGGGTTGGTGTACTTCAAGTACCTTCGCCCTTTTATCAAGGAGCATGTTGGCATATTGAGTAAGTTTAGTGTTGAGCCATTACTAGCTTACATCAGTGATCTGCTCGTGCTTCCTATGGCACAACAGGTGGGGCTACTGACGCTTTTTACTTCCCACAAACTGCTGCCACAGTCAGCTAAATATACAGAGAAGATTTCTGATATTTCAAAATTGTTTTCGGTGCGGACAAGTGCCCCGGGGCACGTTCCCACATCTTTTGAGGATATTTCCGAGTACGATGTGATAGATAAACCCGGTGCCAATGAGGAGTTGCCGACGAAAAACCGCAGTAATAAGCAGGAGTTTTCTGCAAATGACATTCCAGAAAGCCTGTCCTCCGCAATTCGGAGCTCATGGTTCTGGTAGCCACCGTGTGTGTTTATGCCGTTTATTTGTTTGTTTGTTTTACACGGAAATCTAGTGATAATTGTACCCACAACCTGACGTCCTGACATGTCAGCTATCTTTATGAACATAAACATGCTTATTTGAACTTTTTGGTAGTTGTACTAAGTTCTTCCATGTGTCTCATTATATTTGAGCGGATACCAACACCATGTCGAACCTTGATGCTCGTAAGAGCTAATATTTTGCAACAAACGGGCGCAAATTTACAGTTCTCAATCAAACACATAAACGGCTCGCTGGTTAGTTTTTGACATGAACAGAGGCTTGATTTAACAAATGCCGTTCATGTATAACGGTACCTCTATATGATGTCATTTTCTAAACGCTTTTATTGACTTTTGTTCAAATACTGATTTATAGTGTTTATTAATTCTTACCAATCGAAGTCCTACTATTGGTTTGTTTCATTACGCAAGGAAGCTTTTCAGTTCCGCAATAACAGTACAATTTTTGATCGAGGAAGTGTTTTTCTCGAGGTATGGATCGACTGGACCAGAGAATGCATCGTGCTTATTTAAAATAAGTCACTTCACAATAAGTAAAATGTATCAAACAAAAGCTTCAAAAAAAAAAAATTCTTCTCTTTGCAAGTACCTAGATATTACCATCATTTGGTGGCACCGCACAATAGGTGATTCAGAATTGCAAGTAAAGGTTGAAGCCTAAATGCGGCGTAGAACAAAACCAATGCAAGTTTGCCACGAAGAACGGCACCGATATATAGCGGCTAAAAGGTATCATATTAAAGTGAGACTGTTGAATTTGGGAAAACACAGTGTGGCTACCAGGTGTAGATGACTTCATTGAGCATGATCGTTGGGATGAACATGCAAAGGCCAAGCATTCCATCGAGGACCAGCAGGCTGCGTCCTGAGATGCCTACACGAGCGAATTTACAGAGCAGTGATGCGGGTCTTGATTTGGACAGATGCTTCATATGTACAAGGGATCTATAAACGACATGTTTAGATGCTAAGAAACTTTGCTACCTTAGCCCTGTCGCTCTCTGCCTGAGCCGTTTCTAGAGACAGCGCGATGCCGGGGCCCAACTTTTTCTTCAACTTCTTGCTGACAAAGATGTTTGGCAACTGGGGCTTGGCGTACAAGCCGTCGAAGCTCTCGTTGACCAAAGACTTCTCGGAGCGCACTGGCATCAACATTTTGGTCACAGACATCTGGTCAGACATGGTCTGGCGTGCATCCTTCTCCAAGCCCTCGGGCAACTCCGGCCACACGAAGGGCTCTGCCATGTCGATGGTCATTTTTTTGTACTGCGGGGCCCTGTGGCGGGCCAAGTCACTGTGGTTGCGCACAAATGGCGCGTGCAACAACTGCACGGTCACGTTGAGCGCACGCAACCCGTAGACGTGCCACAAGTAGTCTCTCAAGTCCATCTTGTTGAAGTTTCTGGGCACGAGAAACTTCGCCTGGTACGGCGTGTGCTTGGCGTTGGGGCGCAACAAGCACACGCGCGCCTTGGGCAAGTAGACCTTCTTCTCGCCGACGCGAAAATGGGGGAGTCCCATGGCCACCAGGTCCTTGTAGTGCTCGTAGTTTCTCCGGGCGATGGCGTCGCTTTTGTTGGTGAACTTAATGGGCACGGGCTTGCTGGCGGCCAAGTACTTTGCCTTGATCGCCTCAGCAGGAAACACCTCGTTCTGCACCGACTGCGAGATGATGGGCGCTAAGACCTTGCGGAAACCGTGCCGCGGCTTGTTGAGCACCACGTCCTCGACGTTCACCTTGGGGTATGAGCCGGGTTTGACCTTGTAGCGGAGTGAGCGCTGCGCGAGCACGAGTCTCAGCATGCTTGCTCTGAGTGACTCCATGGCGTAGTTTGTGTGTGGCTGCTGGAATGTGTATGTATTCTGGGGGCGGCGAGGAGGTGAAGGGTGAAGGTACCGGTCTGGCCTGTGCGGGCTAGCTAGGGTAGAATTGGATCGCGAGGGGCGGTTGCGGATTCACGGGATGAAACAGATAAAAAAACAGAAAAAAAAAAGACAAAGAGGACGAGCGCGAGCGGGCAACAGGTGCAGTGCGTCAGGTGTAAGCGGGAACTGCCGGGTCACGCTGCTATTCTGTGCTGGGTGTATCAGAGAACCGTGAAGCTAACGGGCGAGGTGCTGGGTTAGGCGTAGCGCGGAGTAGCGCAATGGGCGCGAAAATTTTGTCGCGCGGTCGTGCCGCGCCCATAAAAGCACGTCGTTGTTGCCTCCGTCAAAAGCGCCCTCAGGCCAGCGCCCCGAAACCTTCCTCCGTGTAGCCTGGCCCCAACTCTGTCAGACACGCTCCACACACCGCACGAGCCACACTTAAGCACATGTCGCAGGACCCGCCAGTAGACGATGCGTACTTGTACGAGGACGACGACGACTCCAGCAGCATCACGCCCGAGGACTGCTGGACGGTGATCTCGTCCTTCTTCCAGGAGAAGGGCTTGGTCTCGCAGCAGTTGGACTCGTTCGACGAGTTCATCGAGTCCAACATCCAGGAGTTGGTGTGGGAGGACTCGCACTTGATTCTCGACCAGCCTGCGCAGCACACTTCCGAGGACCAGTACGAAAACAAGCGCTTCGAGATCACGTTCGGCAAGATCTACATCTCCAAGCCCACGCAGACCGAGGGCGACGGCACGACGCACCCGATGTTCCCGCAGGAGGCGCGCTTGCGCAACTTGACCTACAGCTCGCCCCTCTACGTCGACATGACCAAGAAGAAGTTCCTCTCCGACGACAGAGTGCGCAAGGGCAACGAGCTAGAATGGGTCGAGGAGAAGGTCGACGGCGAGGAGGCGCAGCTGAAGGTCTTCTTGGGCAAGGTGCCCATCATGCTAAGGTCCAAGTTCTGCATGTTGCGTGACTTGGGCGAACACGAGTTCTACGAGTTGAAGGAGTGCCCCTACGATATGGGCGGCTACTTCGTCATCAACGGGTCCGAAAAGGTCTTGATTGCACAGGAGCGCTCCGCGGCGAACATCGTGCAGGTGTTCAAGAAGGCCGCGCCGTCGCCCATCTCCCACGTGGCTGAGATCCGCTCGGCCCTCGAGAAGGGCTCGCGCTTGATCTCCTCCATGCAAATCAAGCTATATGGCCGTGACGACAAGGGCACCACGGGCAGGACCATCAAGGCCACTTTGCCGTACATCAAAGAAGACATCCCCATCGTTATCGTCTTTAGAGCCCTCGGCGTCGTTCCTGATGGCGATATCTTGGAACACATCTGCTACGACGCAAATGACTGGCAGATGTTGGAAATGTTGAAACCCTGTGTCGAAGAGGGCTTCGTCATCCAGGAGCGCGAGGTCGCACTCGACTTTATCGGGAGAAGAGGTGTCTTGGGTATCCGCAGAGAAAAACGTATCCAGTATGCCAAGGACATCTTGCAGAAGGAATTGCTACCAAATATCACCCAGGAAGCTGGCTTCGAGTCCAGAAAGGCTTTCTTCTTGGGGTACATGGTCAATAGGTTGTTGCTCTGTGCCTTGGAAAGAAAGGAGCCCGACGACAGAGACCACTTTGGTAAAAAAAGATTGGACTTGGCGGGGCCGTTGTTGGCTTCCTTGTTCCGCATCTTGTTCAAAAAACTTACAAGAGACATCTACAACTACATGCAGCGGTGCGTTGAAAACGACAAGGAATTCAACCTCACCTTGGCTGTCAAATCGCAAACCGTGACCGACGGGTTGCGCTACTCCTTGGCTACTGGTAACTGGGGTGAGCAAAGAAAGGCCATGAGCGCACGTGCGGGTGTCTCTCAGGTCTTGAACAGATACACATACTCGTCAACCTTGTCGCACTTGAGAAGAACGAACACGCCCATTGGTCGTGACGGTAAGATTGCCAAGCCAAGACAGCTACACAACACCCACTGGGGTCTTGTGTGTCCTGCAGAAACGCCAGAGGGCCAGGCCTGTGGCTTGGTCAAAAACTTGTCTTTGATGACCTGTATCTCGGTCGGAACTTCGTCCGAGCCTATCTTGTACTTCTTGGAGGAGTGGGGTATGGAGCCTTTGGAGGACTACGTGCCTTCCAATGCACCAGACTGCACCCGTGTGTTCGTCAATGGTGTTTGGGTAGGAACGCACAGAGAGCCTGCTCAGCTCGTGGACACCATGAGAAGGTTGAGAAGAAAGGGTGATATCTCTCCCGAGGTGTCTATTATCAGAGACATCAGAGAAATGGAGTTTAAAATTTTCACTGATGCCGGCCGTGTGTACCGCCCGTTGTTTATTGTGGACGACGATCCTGAGTCAGAGACGAAGGGTGAATTGATGTTGCAGAAGGAACATGTGCACAAATTGTTGAATTCTGCATACGACGAGTATGACGAGGACGACTCAAGCTCATACTCTTGGTCATCTTTGGTGAATGATGGTGTGGTTGAGTATGTGGATGCAGAGGAAGAAGAAACAATCATGATTGCAATGACACCCGAAGATTTAGAAGCCCTGAAGAGCTCTTTATCTGAAACTCAGCAGCAGGATCTTCAATTGGAGGAGCAGGAACATGATCCTGCAAAGAGAATCAAACCCACCTATACCGCTTCTACGCACACATTCACACATTGCGAAATTCATCCCTCCATGATATTAGGTGTGGCTGCTTCCATCATTCCGTTCCCGGATCATAACCAGTCTCCACGTAATACGTACCAGTCCGCTATGGGTAAGCAGGCTATGGGTGTGTTCTTGACCAATTACGCTGTCAGAATGGATACAATGGCCAATATCTTGTATTATCCTCAAAAGCCGTTGGCAACCACTAGAGCAATGGAGCACTTAAAGTTCCGTGAGTTGCCCGCTGGCCAAAACGCTGTGGTTGCGATCGCCTGTTACTCCGGTTACAATCAAGAAGATTCCATGATCATGAATCAGTCCTCTATTGACAGAGGCTTGTTCAGATCTTTGTTTTTCAGATCTTACATGGATTTGGAAAAGAGACAAGGCATGAAAGCTTTGGAGACTTTTGAAAAGCCCTCCAGATCAGACACTTTGAGATTGAAGCATGGAACGTACGAAAAATTAGACGACGACGGCTTGATTGCGCCCGGTGTTAGAGTCAGTGGTGAAGATATCATCATTGGAAAGACCACGCCAATCCCACCTGACACCGAAGAATTGGGTCAAAGGACACAATACCATACCAAGAGAGACGCATCCACGCCTTTGAGAAGTACAGAATCTGGTATTGTCGATCAAGTTTTGTTGACAACAAATGGTGACGGAGCC
Organism: Metschnikowia zobellii; assembly: GCA_939531405.1. NCBI lineage: Eukaryota > Fungi > Ascomycota > Pichiomycetes > Serinales > Metschnikowiaceae > Metschnikowia > Metschnikowia zobellii. The sequence goes on from OW618029.1 coordinate 766,118, forward strand.
AAATTTGTGAAGGTCAGAATGAGAACGACCAAGATTCCCCAAATTGGTGACAAATTTGCATCTAGACACGGTCAGAAGGGTACGATCGGTGTAACCTACAGACACGAAGATATGCCATTCAGTGCGCAAGGAATTGTCCCCGACTTGATCATTAATCCCCACGCCATTCCTTCTCGTATGACAGTCGCTCATTTGATTGAGTGTCTTTTGTCCAAAGTTTCTTCCTTGTCTGGTTTGGAAGGTGACGCTTCTCCTTTCACTGACGTTACTGCCGAGGCAGTATCTAAATTGTTGAGGGAGCATGGCTATCAATCTAGAGGTTTCGAAGTGATGTATAATGGGCATACTGGTAAGAAAATGATGGCACAGGTCTTTTTCGGTCCAACTTATTATCAAAGATTGAGACATATGGTCGATGACAAGATTCATGCAAGAGCCAGAGGGCCAGTACAAGTTTTGACTAGACAGCCTGTTGAAGGTAGATCTAGAGATGGTGGTTTGCGGTTCGGAGAGATGGAGAGAGATTGTATGATTGCACACGGAGCCGCCGGGTTCTTGAAAGAGAGATTAATGGAAGCATCGGACGCTTTCAGAGTGCACGTATGTGGAATTTGTGGCTTGATGTCTGTGATTGCTAACTTGAAAAAGAACCAGTTCGAATGTCGCTCGTGCAAAAACAAGACCAACATCTATCAAATCCACATTCCGTACGCGGCCAAGTTGTTGTTCCAAGAGTTGATGGCCATGAACATTTCTCCTAGATTGTACACGGAGAGGTCAGGGATAAGTGTCCGTGTCTAATTTAAGACACTGTTACATGTATAATAAGAAGTTCTAAGAGGGTGATGTATCTATAAAAAAAAATCGAAACAGCCAATAATAAAGTCACTGGTAATGAATTTGTAAAGGCGTTTGGATCAGCTTGGTTGACATGCAATGTGTGAAAAGGGACTGTCCTCGTGATTTTTGGACACTTTCAATCAAGTACTCAAGACTACGACTTTTTCATATTGAGAATACTTCAATAAGCCCATAGCGTTTGTAAAGGCAAGTCAACAATCATTTCCCAGTACTCGGAGGGCCTGTTGACTATTTTCGACATCGTCTTTCATTATCATGGGTATTTGAGTCCGGTGCCGATTCAGTCAATTTTGCTGTGGGTAAACACCCCGCCAGCAGAGAGTCCTTAAAAAATATATCATTGATACTATGTACATGCAAAAAACTTTAGTTGGCAAACTTCGACTTGAGCTCGGCAATGCGTGCTGTTCTCTCCTCCAAGGCCTGCTTCTTGGCCCTCACCTGGGGGCCCTCGTCGGCAAAAGCGATCAAGTTCTCCTTATATGGGTGCTCATCACCGTCAAAAATTTTCAAACGAGCCATTCTCTCGAGCCTGAGTTTATTCTTTGGAATCATACCCTTCACAGCACGCATCAAAACTTCGTTGAAACCCTTGTTTGCAATCATTCTTTCCATGGGAACCAACTTCAAAGATCCGGGCCGGGTTGTGTGCGACCAGTACAACTTCTGTTCCAATTTCTTACCGGTAGTTTTCAAGTGAGCACAGTTTGTAACAACCACGTAGTCACCGTCATCTCTGTTTGGAGAAAACGTTGGCTTGTGCTTTCCTTGGAGAGTTCTGGCTATGCTCTCTGCCAAACGACCCATAGTACGTCCGTCCGCGGCAACATCAACATGGTGCCAAGTTCGCGTCAAGGCAGCTGCAGCGTTTCCGAGTCTTTGGGACATTTCAAATCTGCTCTGTGGGCTTCAGAATACTATCCAGTGATTTCTGCAGATCTGGGGATCTGAGGTGAGAATTTTGATGTAGAGAGTCTGGTCTGAGCGCGCGCGAGCAGTACATCCGTACATTCGGTGGGTTTGGTCTTTCCACATACAAACATATGGCGAGCCCAAAGTTTTAAGCCGTGCATCGACCATTTAACTCTGGAGTCGTTCCGTTGGCCCAAACTTACTTGTCCTGGCAATCAACTTAAGCATTCCAATTCTTTTGTTTGCAGAACTCACAGCTGTCTCGTTGTCCCCTCTCGTTTCGTTGCTTCCATCTGACTACAAAGTGAAAAAAAAAAAATAGTTCTTTCAAGCAATGTTCTTCCTTAAAGACTTGTCGTTGAACTTGACACTCCACCCGTCATACTTCGGCCCGCAGATGGACCAGTACTTGCGGGACAAGTTGCTTAGCGATGTAGAGGGAACGTGTACGGGTCAATTTGGATACATCGTCTGTGTCTTGGATTGTATGAATATCGACGTGGGCCGTGGCCGGATTATTCCGGGGAGCGGGCTGGCAGAGTTTGAGGTCAAATACCGTGCTGTGGTATGGAAACCATTCAAAGGCGAGGTCGTGGATGGCGTGGTGTCGACGGTTAACAAAATGGGCTTTTTCGCCGACGTTGGTCCGTTGTCTGTTTTTGTGAGTACTCACTTGATCTCTTCAGACATGAAGTTCAACCCATCTGCAAACCCGCCGGCATACGTCAGTCCAGACGAAACCATAGAAAAAGGCTCGCGTGTGCGGTTGAAGATCGTCGGTACAAGGACCGACGTCAACGAGATCTACGCCATTGGAAGTATAAAGGAGGACTACTTGGGGCCTAGTCCCATGTAAAAAGCTCAGCTGCTAGAGCCCATAATCAAACTACGCTAAAGTTTTCTTGTACCATAGCCAACATTGCTCATAAATTTAAAGTAATGAATCAGATTCCCGCGTCAACACATGTAATGTATTTATTTTGTTGCTGAGTTCAATCGTGTATATGTGTTGCACACCGTCGAAATTGCGATTTCAGTCATTTATTTCAATGATGTCTGACAGTTTGACCTCTTCTGGACTGAACTTGTTTTTATTCGATCCTTGTCTGCTTAATCTCTTGTTCCAATTTCTTTCTGTAACAACATCGTTGGTAAAGTTTCGCTTCTTGTTTACAGGAGTCTGGATCGCCATATCTTTAATTGAGTTGTTGAGCGGAGAAAAAGCAGAGTTGAAACTTATGTCTTGTTCATTGCGAGGGTTCGACAAGTTTGCCTCGGCGGTCCTAGTTGAGGTAAATGCGCTCACCTCCTTCCTTGGAGAACTCTCATGTTCAGCGTGAACAAAGGACAGCGTGCTTTCATAAGAAGGTTGAAAAACTTTCTTGGAAACCTCAATACCAAGAATACCTCTCACAATTGGTAGTGGAGTAGCTGTATCCTCGACATTGTCAAACGCAGTATTTGAGTATCTTGTGTCGCATTCGGTAGAATTTCTTGTATCCTTTGCATTATGTAGATCTGGTTCGCTGGTAGACACATTTGTGGAATCTTTATCTTTAGTATTGACGCCCCTTAGTGAATTTATCAGTCGCACTGAATTGCTCAGTTTGGGGGACAATTCATCTTGTCTGCTTAAACTTGAGCTCGCTGGTTTTCCCGTGATGACGGTTTGAATATCATTTTGTTCATTCTCTTGCCCGTCATTTGCTGTGTGAACTAAATTGTCAACGGTTGGCTGATTCCAATGATGGCTAGGATTCGTGTTAGACATGCCGTTGTTTGGGGTGTGGGTCTGAGGTGAGCTATGTCTTGCCAGCAGCATACTTGGAGGCCGAAAAGGACCCAGAAACCCCCTAGTAGATGGCATGCCTTCGGAGAGACTGCGTTGATACGCGTGAATCATATGTGAAAACTGTCTAACGTTTTGTTGATGTGTGGAATTAGGCATCATTGAATTGGGCGAGATGGTAGACGGCCTAGTTTGGAGATACAATTCTTGATATTTTGGTCTCTGCAATTCCGTAAAGCGCTTCTGCAATAGTGGGTCAGTATGCTTGGGTGATGGAGCCATCCAGGACTGGCCATCTTGGCCATGTGCTGGCACTGGTCTGGAGGCTTCTTGCGGTGAAGGGTATTGTGACTCTGTGAAGTTATTAGCAGTCATCAGTGGGTGCACGGCATTCGACCCTTGATACGGATGGACACCTTGATCCCATTTTTCGGCTGTGGAGTAAACGGAGGTTGAATGCCTAGCGTGTCTACTAGCTAAAGCTTCTTGAGGTACTGGTGAGCTTCCAATAGGAGAGCGTGGCTTCCCAAAATAACTTGGAGCGCTTTGAGAATGATCTTTGGAATTGGTCGCCAGGGAGGGCTCAGGAACATCAGGCAGTTGATTTCCTGGTAAATTAGGAATAGTCGCGTTCAATTTTTGCACGATTGGGTTCTTTGGACCCGCCAAAAAAGAACTCGTGGAGCTTTCTTTATTCGATTGTGAAATGAAACCATTTGATTGGATAGATGGATCATTTTTCGACAGTATTCCATTGATGTGAGGCACTGGAGAACGTGAGGAGGGGGTATCATGAGCAGTTTGCACTTGATTGCTGGACAAAAGACTGCTTTGATGGCTATCGCAATGAGTTGATGGGTTGATAGCAGACACTTGTGGCGCAACTTGCTGAGTGTTATTTTGAGCCGCCTGCGAGCCATCAGATTCTGAAATTTTGGGAAGACGCGGAGAGCAAGATCTCGAAACAATATTTTGGATCACGTCGATGACAGAGACATCATCCGGGATTTGAGAATACATTTCTGCGCGCCGTAGACCGGGCTCAATTCTGAACGTGGCGGGCTGCCCGGTGCTCGAAGTCATTTCAGATGAGCTGCTCACTTGCCTTGGGCAATTGCCGTGTTTGGGAGAACTTCTCTCCAAATTCTTGGGGTGATTTTCTCTGTTTTGCCACATAAGAGGTATTTGCGAGTCATTTCCGGAGCTCGTAGCATGCGGATACAAAGCTGATTGAATATTGTTAGATGTTTGAAGATTCAGACCCGCACATGGGTAAGGTAGCAGCGGTTTGTTGATATTTTCCTTGCTTACGATACCCGCAAGTGTCTGATTTCGCTTATTTTCTATCCCAAGAGACTGAGCTTGTATTGCAGATGTAGTTTCAGAAGAATCAGTTTGATTCTCTCTACTAGAATTTTGCGTGCAATTCTCTGTTGCAGGATGAGAGATTGGCGACTGAAAAGTTTGCGCAACCAAGGCTGGGCTAGACGATATGATGCCATGTGGATTAGTTGGTGCTTCTGATTGCACAGCTGATACCTGTTCATAGGGCTCAGATAGCGCATGTGCCGAGGCAGGTCCGGCCATTGGCGCCCGAATTTCTTTTTCCAGACTTGATGTTTTCACCTCGGACGAAGGAGATCCATGGTTCATTGTCAGTGGTACTTTCTGGATGAAGGGCGCTGATGTACCTTTGTCCGTGGGTGTTGCTTGTTCTTCAGCTGGGGTCATGGTAGAAACCTTGTTTGAAATAAAAGAAGGAGACCCGCTTTCAGTAATACTACCCACATCGACTGCTTGGGTGAAATTGTATAGCTCTGGCATGTCCACATTGGGTGTACTCTGCACAGTACCAGCCGATGGATGTATTTCTGAAACGCCAGCATGTCTCGCATTAGCCGAAATTCTCGGTAGTGCTTCAGTTGAGGACCACCTGAAACTATTTCTTTGGGGAAGAAATTGGCTGATAGGTCTATCCTCTGGGGACTCCGTGGGGTCTGTCATATCCCCTGCCCTGACGTTCAAAGAAGAAGACGGACACAAAGAAGATGCAGCAGCCAGAACACTTGAGGTAGCATTGTCTGCCGTGACAGCATTGATATTTCCTGGTGTATTTTCTGGTTCAGAAGCAGGAGAAGACAAGTCATTCAGCGGGCTTTCAGCCCCAGGCAGCAAGCGCGCTCTTTTTCTTCTATTTGCCGTACGGATCACTTCGTCGTCGGAAGATTCTGCGTTACCGCTGTGCTCTAAACCTGACTGAGCAGGTGTTTCTGGAACTGGGCCCGTCCCAAGGCCAAGAGCGTGCTGAGGGCCTGCGTTCGCAGTCGGAGCTGCCGAGGCCAGATCATTCACCGCAGCAGCTGGCCTCTCTGTGATAGGTTCTGCGGCGGAGCCTGTTTCCACAGAGTCCATGGTGATGTCATTCACCGTGTATGCCTCTGGCTCGGACTCCGAGTCGCTATCGAGGGAGATGATTTCTATGCTGGCGTCGGCCGTTGGCGCGGGTGATGCAGCCGGCACACTGGACTCGTGCTTCGGTCGGGAGTCCGGCCAACTCTTTGCCTCGTTCCCATCAGCGCCCTTCATGTCATCGTGGTCGACGGGTATCCAGGAGCCGTTTGGAAGCAAGCGCACGGTGTCAATGTCCTCAGAGGTCTTACTGAGCACGTCCTGCAAGAAGTCTGACACCGCAAGGGAGTCTTCACGGATGGACTGGGAGCACACCGGGCACTGCCACAGCGGAATGCGTTCTTGCATCATCAAGAAGGAGAGCCCATCGAAGCACTGCACGTGATCGCACTGCATGCTCTTGACCGGCGTGATAATACGCGCGTACGTGATGGGACACCTGAGGGAGAGAGGCACGTTGGCCACGACGATGTCGTCGCGCGCGTTGCGCTCGTTCTCGTCGCAGATGGCCTGGCGCGTGCTGGCCAGCGAGATGTGCGGCCGCGCGGCGACCGAGGCACAGATCGTCTCGGGCGAGTGCGTCTCGACAATGTATGCGTCGAGAAGGTACCGCTCGTGGGCGTCCGAGTACGCGATGCGCACGGCGAGAGGGCCTGGCCGCAACGCGTGCGGCGTGAGGTCTGCCGGGCGTGCTGTGCCGGGCTTTCCCTTGATGCCACGCACGCTCTGCTTCGTGAGCACGTTGTTCACGTGGATCTCGATGGGAGGATATTGCACGAGGGCGTTGCCCGTGCTAGGCCCGGGCTCCACGCAGCAGAAGAGGAAAAGGCGCATGCGGGGGCTCAGCTGCAAGAGCGCCACGTCCCCTGCGCCGAGCACAAGCGGGAACGCCGTGGACGCGCGGGTCTTGGACGCTTTGAGCACGTGCGTGTGGCCCACGGGCTGCCGTAGCGCGTAGAAGACGGTGCTGCGGTACGTGGCCTTGCGGGCGGCTGCCGGCGCGGCCGGCGCGACCGTCGGCGCGGCCGTCGGCGCGTAGCTGTATGGCCCCTGGGCACGCGGCGGGCCCATGTGGGTGTTGGCGGGGGGGCTCATCTGCGAGTAGGGTGTGTGCGAGCCGCCGGTGTCGGCGTGGGCCAGGCGGGCCAGCGCAAGCAGGCCGAGCACCTGGTGGTACGCGGCCAGGCTCAGGCCGATCGTGTAGATGAGCAGCTGCAAGTGCGGGATCTCGCCGTTCACAGAGAGCTTGAACACCAACGTCTGCAAGGCCAAGACCTCGACATTGTTGCCGCGGGCAAAGGCGGCCCGCGCAAACTGCAGCACGCGGTCTGCGAGGTCCTGTTTGCGGCCACCGACCGCGAGCCCCGTGTTTCGGCAGAGCTCCTTCAACTGGGGCACGCGGAACTGGCGAATCATCAGCTCAACAATGCGCGCTTCCTCGGCCATGGGCGCGGCGTGCGGCGTGGGCGCGGCGTAACTCATGACGGCACGACAGAGGGGAACGCAGAGGAGGGGCCGTGGGGGTCGCGGGGCCGTGTGTGTGGGCGCCGGCTGTGGTGAAGGGAAGGCAAGGTTGAAGACCTGGGTGAGAAGGAGAAGACTAGCGAGTGCCCGTGTGTGCAGGCGCGGCCGCGGACTGGGGCTGGCTAATGGTTAGCGCATACAGCCTTGGGGAGAGGGTATCGAAATGAGGGCTGCGTTTATCACAATTGACACCACCGATAGTGGTACCAATAGGGGTATCAAGAGGTGGCACCAATAGTGGCACCAATAATGGTACCAAGAGGTGGCACCAATACATACCACCAATACATACCACCAATACATACCACCAATACGTGCCACTAGTACGCACCACTAGTACGCACCACTAGTACGCTCCATATTCGCATACAAAAAATCATCAACCAACTAATACTTTCAATGCACAAGAAGCTATGCTATCCAGCTGGCCCATAAATACCAAAGCAGAGAAAGAAAAGTACAGCTGCCCTCGCTAGCTTGAAGACCACTTTTTTCAAAGTCCGTAGTAATCTAGATTACTAGTATGCATGCGTCTATAGGAACCGAAGCCGCGTCTTAATGATGCCGTGCAAAGATGCACATGACTGTGCTCAGAAGAACCGTCCCGTAAGCCCCGGAGTCGTTTTGCATTTCCAATCATTCTCCTTAGCTCTTGATTTGTTCTTGGTGTTTGTGCTTCTTATTTGAGTAGTTTCGCTTGTCTTTTTTTTGCTTTGGGCTCGATTGCTCTTGCATTCTGCTTCTTCCCTAATTGTTTTGCTTTCGCCCACATGGAACCGATTCTGCGGCTCAAGAGGGTGTATGCGGACCTGCAACTCGAAATGAGTCCAGCAATGGTCACTTTTTTGTTTCTTAACATCTGCTCACTTATCACGCACTCGCCAAGATACGAAGAAAAACAGCCGTACTTGGGTATCCTTGATGAATGTTCTCTTTCGTAAATTTGGTTCTTTTCGAAATTCATGAGCCGCAAGCCATTGTGCCCAAAGCAAGAAAACGGGTCTTGGGCGCTGCTTTCGTATAGTGTTTGGCTTCTCTCATATATCCTCCTATTCTTTTGGTGTACTCGTTGGCAGTATTTATTACTAGCCATAAATATGTCCGCGACTACTCAAGCTTCACACAAGAATCTTGTTTCACACTTGAACACAGATTTGGGGGAAATTTGCTGCTTATCAACCGCAAAAAAAAATTGCAACACCCATAAATGGGCTGAATTCAAAGGCTGTGCATTTGCTGGCCACAATACATGTACCGGGAGCTCGCCGCATCTAGCATTGGCGTTCGCTGTCTCAAAGACAGCTATTAATATTAAAGTGGCTTGCCCAATTGCATTGTCAACTCGTCACTTTCTCTGGCAGATGCTAAGACTTTGAGGCACTTCTGGCTGAACCAAAATGACGTTATTTCGAACATGCTTCCAGTCATTTGAACAGTTCTCCAAGGGCTCATGAAAATTTCGCAACAACATTCAAGATGACAAGCTTAATGTGTGGTGATGGATTTCGCAACCAGAAACTCCTCGGTTGATCGGAATCATATCAAATCTTCGATGCTTGCGCACTCTACATTCGTGATGGTGGTGTTTCTGACTGGATATGATAGGCTCATCAAGAACGCAAAAATAATGAAAAGACAGTTTTTTTCTCTGAAAAGAATAAAGTTTGTCGCTACTAGTTTCATAAGTAATATTATATGTGATGATCATCATAAAAAAAAACATGCTACTATCTCTTACATTCTCTCCACCGGGGTCAAGCCCAATAAAACCATACCGTTGTACAAGACCTGTTTGGCGGCCGCGTAAAGCGCCAACCTGGCGGTGGCCAATTCCTCTTCTTGACCAGCAACCCACAAAGTGTCGTAGCACGAGGAGACAATATGGGTTAAGTTGAACAAGTAGGTGACAATCGTCGATGGCTCGTTTGTCTTCAATGCCTTCTTGATCACGTCTGGGTACTGTGCCAAAGTTCTGATTAAGTCTGTGGCGGCAGGCTCGGACAACAAGTCGAAGTTGGCATTCTTCAACTTGTCTTCAGAAATACCCGACTTTCTCTGCACGGAACTCAAACGGGAGTGTGCGTACTGCAAGTAAGGGCCCGTGTCGCCCTCAAAAGAGAGCATTCTCTCCCATTTGAACTCGTAGTTGTTGATGCGCTTCGACTGGAAGTCCTGGATCATCACAGCGGAGATACCAACCAAGTCGGCGATCTTCTCTGGGTCCTCGATCTGCGCGTACTTGGCCTCGTTCTTCTTCATCACCTCGTGCATCTTTTCTTTGGTCTCCTCCAAGATGTTGTCCAAGAACACCACGGTTCCCTTTCTTGTGGACATGCCCTGCACCATGCCGAAGTTCACGTGCTCCAACTTCTTAGCCCAGTCGAATCCCAACTGTTTCAAGATCTCAAAGAACTGTGCAGTATGCAAGTCCTGCTGGGACGCAATCACGTAGATCATCTTGTCGAAGTGGTAGTTTTCGTAACGCTTGATGGCCTCGCCCACGTCTCTGGTCAAGTACAACGACGTGCCGTCGGACTTCTGGACAAGGCACTTGCCCAACTTCTTGTTGAACTTCGACAAGTCAATGAGCTTGGCGCCCCTATCCTCGTGGACCAAGCCTCTGGTGTTGAACAACTCAATCACCTCCTTCATTTTCTCCAGCGAGACCTGAGACTCGCCGGAGTAGACGTCGTACTGGATGTTGAGTCTGGAGTACGTGTCGATGTACTTCTCGATGGACAAGTCTCTGAACTTTCTCCAGATCGACAACGCCTTCTCGTCGCCGTCCTCCATCTTTCTGAAGTATGCACGGGCCTGGTCGTTTGTGCCGCCCTCAACCTCGCCCTCTTCGGTGATATCCTTGTTGACTTTCACGTACACCTCGAACAAGTGGTTGATGGGGTCCGTGGCCAACTTGGCGTCGTCGCCGTACTTCTCAAAGCCAATGGCCAACAAGCCGAACTGCTTGCCCCAGTCTCCCAAGTAGTTGATTCTGGTGACCTCCCAGCCGACCTTCTCGTACAAGTTGGCCAAGAACCCGCCGATGATCGTGGAGCGCAAGTGGCCCGCGTGGAAGGGCTTGGCGATGTTAGGCGACGAAAACTCCACCACGGCCTTCTTACCCAAGCCCAAGGGCAAGAACCCGTAGTCGGTAGTTCTGGTCAACGCGTCCTTGATGACAAGGCTGAAAAGCGTCTTCTTCTCAAAGAAGAACTGCAAGAACTGGCCCTCGGCCCTCACGTCGGCCAAGTACCCGCCCTTGTTGAACGCCTCGGCTATCTCGGTCGCCTTGGCCTTGAAGTCGGTGCCCTTTGGGAGCCTCAATCTAGGGAGCGGCACAAGAAGATCCCCCTTGTCCAACGTCGTTGGCGAGTCCAATGCCAGGAAAATGATGTCGTTGGAAATGCCCGTGAGCGAGCTCAATTCCAGCGTGATGTAGTTTCTCATCACGTCGACAACGTTATATTCGGGGTGAGAGCCCTCCACCGGGGCAGAGGTCTGGAGGCCCAAGCCGGCCAACGATTTCGTGATGGTTGCAGTGGACATGGCGTGCGGACGTCTACAGATTGCGTTGCTAAGAGTGATGGCAGACCGGTAAAGTTTCATGCAAATCTTCACTCTTTTTTTTTTTTCAATTTTTTTTTTTTTTTTTTTGGGCTCGCTATCTCTAGGTAAAATGCGAATCAGTCATTTTGCACCCACACGACACAGGCTGGCTTCGCAAGCCAAGCTGTTTCCAACCAAAAAAGTCAAGTTTGCTGCAAGGACAACATGAGGGCCCGGCGCCCAGCCATGTGGCTGCGCCCATTCTGCCCGTTGTTTCTGGATACGCCCGTATTTTTTTGGGTGTGGGCTCGCGCGGTGTAGATTAATGGCACTACTAATACTCGCATGGTAGTATGTGGATCCATGTACACGTGGGGCTTCCCCGGTACCCATTGCTGGGTGGAATGAGCCTGCCTTCCAGCGTTTGCATGGCGTGAGGCTTTGCCGAATTGCCGAAAAGCATTTTTTTCCCCGAAACCGTGGACCGTTGTCCGCATCCTAGCTGGAAACCATGGCGCCTGCTTTGGGCACGGCCACACACCCGTGCACCCAGGCCAAGCACATGTATATGCCCCAGCGTTGTGGCCCCGTATACTTTGTAAAGCGGCACTGCCAATTGGATAGCACACATACCTTTAGCGAATATGAACCTCGATCCGCAAATACAAATGCTCCAGGAAATGGGTTTTCTGCGCCAGCAGGCGTCCGAGGCGCTCTCGGCATCAGGCAACGATCTCAACCAAGCCATAGCATATCTCTTCGGGGAAGTCGACGCCTCCTCGGAGACAGGCACGCGGCTGGCTCCCTACGACGTCAACATTGAACAGCCGCATGTGACAGAAACGGTGGGCGTCTCCAATCCTGCAGAGATCCCAGACTTTATAAGTCTGTATTCGTCGCATACTCCGGGGGCGGAAGTGCGCCATTGTGAGCGGCCTGTTAGCGACGAGGGAGTTGAGCACAGCATCAAGGGCGTTGCGATCGGAGACGCCGAAATGGCCGAAACCGCCGAAACCGCCGAAACCGCCCTGACACACAAAGATGCTCTGTACAGCTCTGACTCGGGCTCCAGCTCGCTGGACGGGCCCGGTGCAACCCCGCTTTTCGAGGAAAAGCAGGCGGGGGCGCCGTATCCAGAAAATATCAAGACAGAGTTCACGACCGTGCCGTGTGTGCTTAGCAGAGACAGCAAACTCAGGTCCTGGGTGCCCTTGATAATGATCTTGGCGAACTCTAGCATATTTGCCAAGCCGGTTTTGCAGCTGGAGAGCGAGCTGCGCTTTATGCGAGAGTTACAGCAAATTGTCTACTTTGTGCAGAATTTCAAAGCCAGCAAGCGATGGTATTGCGACACGGATGAACTTGCAAAGGTTCTTGAGAATGATGGGCCTTGCGGCTCTTTGAGTGACGAAGAGCTAATTCTCAACATCATCGACTTCTTGATGAAAAAAGAGCCTGCCTTAAAAGCTGTCTTCGAGTCGATGGTGCAAAGCTTAGACGAAGACATCAGCAACAACTTGACTGTTTTGGAGATCGATTCGGACGCAAGGGGATCCACGCTCTACGAAACACTTAACGAGCTATTCTGGCAAAAAGATTTCGAGCTTCTTGGCAGAATCAAGTACACCTCTGTGGCGCCCATTGTCACGTATCAGCTCCTACCAGCGGACTCCGACACGCCCCAGACATCGTTCCAGCTACTGGAGATAATGTATCCTGAGATCTACAGCGATAAGGCAATAGATCGTGTGCGTGAGGAAATCCATGCGATCAAAAGGGCACAGATGGAATACCAAAAACTGAACCGAAAACTCATGGAGCTCAATTTTTTCGAGGGAAAGAAAATCGACGGATTTCTCCTGCAAGCGGCGACCGCGCTACAGGAAAACAGCCTGAGTGCAAGCGAGGATATACGGGCGCTTGCAGGCATGCTTCGAGAATGCCGCTTTGCCGAGTTGGATACCCAAAACGAGGCCAAAACGCACGCGTCCCCCAAACGCCTCGCGCTGTTCGAAGGCCTCATTGATGAATTACCCGCTTTGCGTGCTTACAGGCTCCTCGGCGTGATATTTTCAGAAACAAAGTTCTACGTACGTTTCGGTGATTTGTGGTTTGACATGGAGGGCGGAGTCACGGTTGATTTTGCATGCGTCGGGGCTGCGACGGAACAGCGCATTGGCTCAAACAACATCACGCTTGTCTACGGAGACGTCAAGATGAGTGAGCCACTCACTATTGTGACTGACGAGGATTGTTCCAGCCCTTGCTCTGATGATGCAGCCGGGGCCGGTCAAGAAGCCCCAGGCAAGTCTCAAGAATTGACCAACAAAAGCACCGAACAAGACAATAAGGCGCTTGCCAATGACTCGCGCCCAGAAATGGACACTGATGGAAACGATACGCAGGGCGAGGTGCTCGCGGCTCGTAACCTGCCGCACAATGTCGCGCCTTTTTATCCCGGCCGAACAAACGCCAAGCCCGGTCTAGGTCCTTCCGAATCGGGGCCAGGTCTGACGCGCGCTGGTGTGAACAGCACTGACGAAGAAGCCATAGACCATCACATGGACGGTGATACAAAATCAAAGGATTTTGTGAAAAGACCCAAGTGGGAAGGTGCTGAGAAGGATTTTTCCGCGGGAAAAATGGAGGGCGCGGACCCGGCGAATGCCTCTGCAATAGTGCGAGTGAAGCGTCGTATCACACTGCTGTTTTTGCAAAGGGAGAGGAATTTACCGCAAGCGGCACCGTGATGCACGCACGTCCCCGCCGTATAAACTCAAGCTTTTATTGAGCCACCCCTAAAATCGATTCTTCTCGCGTGAGCATTCCTCAAATTAGACTTTGTTCTGACTTGTGTTTGGAATGCTCCACTTGCGTCTTTTTACAGTGAGCGAGATGGATTTCAATAGCAACTGGAATACGCATGTAAAAGTTTGTCTCCATTCGGAAAATAGCTCTTATCATGCCAGTCCGGTGTGGTGCATCTTTTTTTGAGTTGAGGCGCCTCGGTTTTTTTTTTTTTTTTTTTTTTTTATTTTTTATTTTTTATTTTCGATTTTCTAATTTTGAGTTCCTACTGAGGTGGCCTGAGCTCTGGGGCACGGCCAGGTTATCCGCCAACTATTTTTCTGCCACCACATTGTCCTCTTCTACCTAGCGCCTAGCAATTACAAAATGTCTCACCCAAAGAAGGAGCTATTACCGAGAATAATGGCCACGTGTTTTGCGCTTGCACGAAATAGAAAGGTACACTTTATAGTGGCATCGCTAGGGTTGCTTCTAGCTGTGTTCCACACGTTTGGCAGTCGAGGGGTTTCCACAGACGACTCGCGTGAAGGGCCAATCAAGTCGGACTGGGGCTATCACTCGGCTCTGGAAATCATTTCAAGAAACATGATCGTAACCGACATCCACATTCAGCGATGTCTCCGAGGACTCTCTTGCAGAGACCCAGAATTACGTACAAAGCTGGCAATCTGGGAGAAGGTTCCCACCAAATTGAATTTGTTTCCGGCAGGATTTCAGATGTTCAACTATTTCATGTATGTGGAAAAAAGCCCGACGGTTGAGTCGGACAGATTCGTCACTGACATCACATTTACGCTGGCCGACCAGCAGCCCGAGACGGAGATGAAAGACTCGAAGTTTCTTGTGCACAAGATTTCTCCCACGAACTTTGTGTGGATTCAATACATGGACGTGCTCGATTTCAAGATTCCAATTGTTCGTGACGTAAACGTCTTCTATGGGAATGAGGACATGCGAGATTCTCGCAAAGACTGGGAGTTCGAGCCAAGCAAGGTGCCTATCCCAGGCAAATATCTGATACACGCAAAAATCTCAATGTTGAAAGTGTCTGTCGTGGACGAGATAGTCATCTTGCAAGATAAGCATAACTTTGACTCGATTTTGAAAAAAAATGAGATGTTTGTGACAAGTACGCCAAAATTCAAAATCATGCAATTGAGTGACATGCACATTGGCCAGGATACTGGCGCTTGCTTCGAGGACTGTAAATACGATATTCAAACCCTTGAATTTCTCGAGTCGGCAATACGGCAAGAAGGAGATGTGCAGCTTATTGTCATCACAGGCGACATGATTGATAGTGTTCGCACCACTCATTATGAATCTGTCATTTTGAAGGCTTTGTCTCCTATATTAATGTTGAGAATTCCCTTCATATTCACATTCGGTGACTCTGATTACAAGCGTGAAGACAAGGAAAGCAAGATCAACATCCTTAATTTTATTGCAAGTCTTCCGGGCTGCTACAACAAAAACTATGCGGACCTAGACCATAGGCTACATGGTATGTCCAACGGAAACTTGAAAGTATACAGGGTACAGGCATCGAACGAGGACGGACAAATTGATTTGCAAAACCTTCCATTGCAACCCGCAAATGCCCTTGTAACGTATCTAGATTCAGAAGACAAAATGGTGGGGGATTCGCAAGCAAATTATGTGTACCGTGTCAATCATAAGCAGAGCGCAGGAACCGATCACAAGCTTTTATTTCTCCACTACCCACTTCCCAACTTTCGTCCTCATGGCACTGTGAAATTGATTGGCACATATAACGAGAAGCATGCTTTGGTTACAGACACTGACAAAAAGTTTCTTGAAGATATCAAAGCTAGTGGCTACAAAGTAGTAGCTGTGGGTCACGAGCATGAAAACGATGCGTGCATTTGGGAGGAGACTGGCGAAGCCAAAGTGCTTCTTTGTTACTCAGGAGTCACAGGAGAGTCTGGCTTGACGCGCCTTGATCCAGGCTACAAGCGCCGTCTACGTGTCTTTGAACTAGACTTTGAAAACGGCAAAATTTACAGCTGGAAGCGTGATCAGGAGAAGGCAATTGACCCCCAAGAGATCTGGTCGGCTTAGGCTGCTCGATAAGCCTTTAGAAACAACGCTCAGTTTTAAAGAAACTCGGCGAACTATATGGGAACAGAAACAATAAATATGCGAAAGGTCGACATGAAGTAAAGCAATATATAGAGATTATAGAGAAAGCTTGTGGTGGTGTACGGGTGCGTGGATCGGAGGCGCATCTCATTGCAGCTTGTAACTTGCAATTTTCGCTGTGCTCATCGAACCAGCCAACACAACAAACATGGGAAAAGCCAAAAAGACGCGGAAGTTTGCCCTGATGAAAAGGGCTCTCAAGAGCAATGATCCAAAATTAAAGAAGCCAGCAGCTAAGCCGAAAGAAAAAGACGTCGAACTCACAAAATCCGTGCCGCAGGTGTCCAGTGCATTGTTCTTCCAGTACAACGAGGCAATCAAGCCGCCATACCAGGTTTTGATCGATACGAATTTTTTCAACTTCTCTATCCAGAAGAAAATCGACATCGTCAAAGGCCTTATGGACTGTTTGTATGCAAAGTGTATTCCTATCGTGACTGACTGCGTGATGGCTGAATTGGAGAAACTTGGGCCCAAGTACAGAATTGCGCTCAAGCTAGCGAAAGATCCTAGAATACAGCGTCTCAGCTGCTCCCACGGAGGCACATATGCCGATGACTGTTTAGTGAATCGTGTCATGCAGCACAAGTGTTACATCGTCGCCACAAACGATGCCGACTTGAAAAGACGTATACGAAAAGTGCCCGGGATTCCTCTAATGAGTGTGGGAGGCCATCTGTACGTTGTGGAAAGACTACCTGATGTGTTTTAGATGCCTAGGAGAATGCCCGGGCCTGTATCTGGGACGAGCAGAGCCACGTGTATGCAACCGGTTTTTCAGAGACATACTCAGACTCTGGCACGTGCTGGAATTTGCATATATATATATACATATGATATAAGGGATTAGTAGCTACAGGAGACCAGGATAATAGATGAGATTTGTCTACTTGATCATCCGCGTCTTGAGCGGCTCGCAGTCTATGAGGTGTGGTTGATGAAAGCTGAGTCTGGCTGAAAGGGTCCCACGGGCACATGAGACTAGTGTTTTTCAGTTGAAAGTGGCGGTCTTCAACCCGTTACTTCTTCTTTCTTCTGTTTTTTTGAGCCAAGGCTGCTGTGAAAATCGGGTGTTTCTGCATACTTCTTCCGAAAAAAAAGGCGTGTGATTATATACTTATCATCATTTTATGTTCATAATCAGATTCATAGTCAGAATAACTTGAAAACTGTTTGCTAGCACTCGAGGCGCATGGGTCCACCCCCCAGCTAACTGCGGGGACATAATATTGCAGCGCACAAAGTATTTGTCATGACTCCCAATTTGAGTCGTACTTCTCGATTTTCCCAGGGGATCTCATAAAAATACCTATAAAAAGAAAGCTGCGGCTCCGGCAAGTGCCATACTAATACCAACGGACAGGCTCGAGAGTTGGGCACCCACTGCAGAAGCTGAGGTAGACGACGAGTTGTTGGCAGCAAGCACGACCACGGCGAGAGTGGCGACGGAGAGAAAATGAGAGATATACATGATGTGAAGCGGTGTCTGAATAGCGAGTAAAATCCACGCCACCTACGGCGACAGCGGGGCACGCCGTCTATATATATATATAGCAAATTTGCGCTGGTTGTGTCCCTTCTAGAATCTGCCCCAATCGCTTAGATTGGGTATCAATCACGTGTTGCGCGCCTTGTCATGCAACAGAAGCCATGTCTCTCAAGCAGACCCGCGTATTGCCAAAGGCATTCGCAGCCTTCACGTGTCCATGGTAGAGCTGCTAATTACACAAGAATAAATAACAAAGAGCATGCCGCTCGCCACACGGAGCCCATTCAAGCTTAGCGAAGCCATCCACGCGTTTGACAAGATGAATCGCTTTTGGATTCACCTCCGTTTCAAACCATTCCGAGCATGTTATGTCACGTGACCACCACCCGAACGTGGCCCGTCACCATTTCAGAAGTGCCAAATTCCTCTTGACCTTCTTGACTCCTCCTCACAAAGGAGGCTTTGAGCTTCTGGCAATCGTTCATATGAGGAAACCTTCACATACAGCCATAACAAAACAATTTTTTTTCACCTTGATTTCGAACAGTTTCTGTGTCAGAAAAGCCATCTAATATGCTGGATGCCTCTGGGTCCCAGCCAGGCATTCACGGAATGAGGGCGTATACCAAGCCTACAGGTGGATCCCAAATAGCGCTTGGGCCTATAACAACGGGATTTGCTGCAAATAGACTTTTAATCTATATATATATTCCCACGGCACCAGGGCATATACTTATTTCCCCTTTTATGTGCTTCGCAAAGCTGTTGAGCCACGTTGCCCTTGTACATCAAACATACCAGTTGGCATTCTTTACTCGGCTCACGTCACACCAGGAAAATCGGAACTGAGCCCGTAATGAAAATGAATGGCTGCATGAAACCCCATGCGCCAGATCTTTACAAACTTGTCCTTGTTCATCCAGTGGGTGAGCTGGTGGAAAAATGGCAAACTCTTTAGGACGCGAGACATATCCCAGAGGGCAATCAAAATGTATGAAAGCGCGCGGCAATGATACATATATATATATACATATATATGTATATGGAATTGGGAGAGACGACGATGCACTCCAAGGGGCTTTACACCATTCTTCTATTGTGGTATCTGGTGAGAACAAGGATATGTGAAGGAAAAAAAAGAACAGAGTGAAAGGAGAAGTCAATTTGCAAATATAAGACACATGACCCAGAGCCAAGGCTCTGCACGTGTAGTTTCGACTGAAGTGGAAAAAGTCCCCACGCCGTCAAGGAGCACTGGTGATCAGCATATGGCGGCTTGGAGCGTCCGAAGCAGCACGGGGAACGTGCGGGTTCGCCAGCCAGTTTGCCAGAGGGTTCAAAAAGCAAGGTTGGACACCCACACACGGTGCGCGGGAAGAAGAAACAGTTGGAACATGATACGGAAAGAGGTGGTGTATATACTTGCTAGTCCAGGGCTGGGGTTATGTGAGGGCACCCATTAGATAGTAGCGAGCTGGGTCGAATGGAAACCGCTCTTTCCCGCGCGCCGATCCATCTGCCTCTTGGTGTAGCAAACGCTTCTGCGCCAATACCACCCATCGTGACCCGAGCTCACAAGTATTAACCTCCGCTCCAGAAGCATCACGCCAGCCGTGCGAATTCGAAACGTGTACGAATCCACCTGGCCCTTGGCACATTGGCGTTTTCCGTTTCAAGACAGGCGGTCCACATTTCCCGATTCTTTTGCCCAATCGGGGCGCCGCGGGCTGTCAGCTGTCACTCCACACCCTTCTGTGCAGCGGTGTGGCAGATGCTGCTGCCGCGGCATATCAGCACACGCCCATTGCGGTTTTCGGCTCGTTGCACGCGCTAGGTCTACCGAGTCCACTTGATGCCGGCCCTCCCACTTGCATCCTCTATCGAACTGAAAACCCCTGGCCTTGGCAAGTCCTGTGCCCTTTTCTCTCTCTCTCTCTCTCTCTCTCTCCCTCATTCTTTCTCTCACTTTTCATTGCTCTTTCTCTTGCTTCCTGAGCCGTACAACCTTGTCCGGTTGCAAAAATAAAATACATCCGTATTGATAGAAGCACGGTCGCGGCAGCTCGAGAGAAATGGTCAAGCTCGCGGAGACGGGCCAGTGGAAAAGCTTCAAGCGGTCGCTTTCGCAGCTCTCGTTGTCTGGGAAGTTGGTGTCGGACCTCACGGAAATGAACGTGGACGGCGGTCCCGGCACACGCAGGCCCACGGGCAACTTCAGCTCGCTCATGGACACGGACAGCGACAGCGACCGCCCGCTGGCGCGTCTCTTCTCGCCCGCATCCACCGCGGAATTTGACGCGCCGGCGCTGGACTGGGGCAACTCGGAAGTGGTGTCGCTCGCGCCCAGTTTCCTGGAGGACGAGGGCGACGACGAAAGCGACGACTGCAGTCACGTCTCGGACGTCCCGCCGCGCCTGTACCGGCGGGAAGGGCACGGCTTGTTGCCGCCCCGCAAACACCCGTACCCGGCGAGCTTCAAGGCCAACTACAAAACCTTCCGCGCGGCCGCGAGCGTGTCGGCCTTGAGGCAGATGTTTCTCGGCGCGCCGCTGAGGCGCGGCTCCGTCATCTACCTGAAGCGGTTCTCCGCGTGCTCCTTGGCGCCGGCGAGCAAGCCGCGCGGCTTGAAGGGGTTTTCCGTCAGGATCCGCCGGGCGTTCCGCTTCCACGGCTTTGGGTGCAAAAAGAACAAGTGCCGCCCGTCGGTGTTGGAGCCTGAGGCGCCCGCAGAGGCCGCGGGCACCGCCCGCCAGGCCGCGGCCGCAGCCGAGCGCGCGCCGGGCGAAAACTTGTACACGCGCGTGTTGCGCGCGGCCATGGAGTTGGATCTCGACGAGCCAACCGTGGGCTCGCTTATCATGATGTTGGGCGAGGATCCCGCGCACAAACCGCTCTTGTGATATCCGCCGGGTTTTTTTTTTTTTTTTTTTGCAGCACCACCAACAACACCGCTTCCCACGCCGTGCCACAGAAGCTCCAGCGGGCCAGTGCCTGGTGTCCCGTAGTCTACATCCCCGCAAATGGATTTTCGAAACCGCTGCTGATGAAAGACGATTTGGGTCGCTTGGGAGCCGGCGAGAGGCGGAAGAAAAAAATAAAAAAATTGAAAATAAAAATAAAAATAAAAAAATAGAGCAAAAAAAGATAAAAAGATAAAGGATAAAGGATCGAAAAAAAAAACGCCCCCTCGCAAAGTTATTGGAAGCTCGTAAGTTCCTATCTCTCTTTTTTCTTGGTACGGTGCGGTATCTCGCGGGCAGACCGGGAAAAAATACCCCCAAGCCTCCGGTATCGCGGCGTTTCAGAAGATCGCACCATCCCTCCCCCACTAAAAAAAAAAATTTGGCTGGGGAAACAACTCCGAGCAGGAAAGGTCACGTGTGCTCGGGGGCCTGCCTATCCAGGCGCCAAGACCCCTACTTTGCAATTCAACGTCCGCCAGGAAAACCACCAGTCCCACTGTTTTTTTTTTTTTTTTTTGAAATCAGTTTTCCTACACCGCAGCACAGCTCGTTTCCATTCCATCTTCGTTTCCTATTTATTCTACTCGCTCACCACCAGCACATTTTGTTTAGGGCCATGATTTCAACAGGCAGAGGAGGATCAGGCAACATTGTAAGCGCCGAGGAGGTTGGTGAGGACCGGCCGGAAATCCAGCACGGAGACAAGTCCGATAAAAGAGTCTACTACTCCACTGGCAGAGGCGGCGCGGGCAACATCAAGTCCAGCAGCGAGATCCCGTCGCCCAAACTTGTGCCTCAGGGCACCAACACCCCAAAGTTGACCACCAGCAAGATCACGACCGGCCGGGGCGGCTACGGGAACATGGTCGACAACGACGACCCGAACTTGACTCGCAAGCTCCAGGACGTGGACAGAAGCAAGAACGAGAACGAGTTGCGCGCCGTGGCCTCGAACAAGTCGTTTGCGATCGGCAGAGGCGGCTTTGGCAACGTCGTCTCCAAGACCCGCTCGAACGGCAGCAGCACGGCGTCCAACCCCAACAACTTGTACGCCGTGGTGAGCCAGGGCGAGAAGCAGCACCTGAAAAAGGGCAGCTTTATGCTGAAGGTGAAGAATCTCTTCAGCTGAGGGCGACGGGTTCGGCAAAGCTGAGGGCGCCCGTGGGGATGCCCGTGGGGACGCCGCCCGCGAGGGAGGAGGGGGCTTTCTCTATGTAACACTTGTTTTAATATACGCTAATATGCACGCGGGCACGGCCGCAGCGGCGCCTGCTTCTTTGGTTTGCTTGTTGGTTTGTTTGTTGGTTTGTTTGTTTGTTTGTTTGTTTGTTTGTTTGTTTGTTTGTTGGGCTACGGCGTGCTAGTGCCCAACAAAAACGCCTGGAACTGCTTCAACGCCTTGTACCTGTGGGAGATTCCGTTCTTGACGGTCTTGTCCATCTCGGCGTACGTCTCTGCAAACCCGTCGGGCTGGAAGATCGAGTCCCACCCGAAGTTCTGGGGGCCCCTGCTATCGACAATCGTCCCGTGCGTGATGCCCTGGAACAACCGCACCTCTTTGCCGGGGCCCTCGCAGTAGCCAAACGTGCAGATGGCCTTGGCGCTCTTGTCCTCGAACTTGTAAAGCATGTCGACAAGGCCTTGGAGCCCGACGCCCTGCACAAACCACTTGATGTATGGGCCCGGCAAGTCGTTGAATGCAGCAAACGCCAAGCACGTGTCTTCGACCAAGACAGGCCCCTGGCTGAGCTCGGCAGCCGCCTGGGCCTTGTGGACCGTCACCTCGTCGATCGTGCCTTGTATCTCCTCGATATCAAAGCTCTTGTTCACGATGTAGTGATGGCCTACCCTCGAGCCGTTTTCGGACTCGACGCCGCCAAGGATCGCAACCACCTCGGCCTTCTTGTTCTCGTTGCCCGTGACAAATGTGAGTGTCGTCATTGTTTCTATATTTTCTTTTCCTCGTTTTATTTACCTGTTTTTTTTTTTTCAACCTGTTTTTGGCGCAGAGGAGGGTGGTTGTACCGTGGGTATATTCACCCGAGGCACGCTCCCTCGATGCGAGACATGACTTATGAGAGGTGCACTTAAAGACACGCCGCGCTCCAACGCCATCTCCCATTGGCCATGTGTTTCTGGCAAAAACGGGGCGAAACATGGCCTTGCCTATATATGGGCGTATGGGGAGCCCGACAGAGGCACGTGCGGCGTGGATGAAAAACTGGTGTGCCCATCGCCACGGGCCGGCTACGCAGAAGGTTGCCCTCTGAGCTTCCACGTTGTCTACGGCCCTAGAGGGGCACGGACGCTCAGACTCTGAAGAGCCTTTTTTTCTTGTCTTGGATCCTTTTTGTCTTGGGTCTTTTTTGTCTTGGATCCTTTTTGTCTTGGGTCTTTTTTGTCTTGGGTCTTTTTTGTCTGGTGTCTTTTGCTTCTTATATACAAAATGGCCCACGCGTGGCCGTATCTTCCTATGCTGAGGCAAGATGCCCTTCCCCCAGTTCACGCGGCGAGAAGCCCCGCTGCACACGTCGGCGGGCCCTAGATCTTGCCCAACCGCTTCTTCAACGATCTCTGCAATCTTCTTCTCTTTCTCAACTTGTGCTTCTTCATCTTGAGTCTTCTCTTGCGCAAAACAGAGTCCATGTGCATGGTCTTGTCGCTGTCCTCCTCCGCATGTGGGCATTCGGGCTCGGGCTCGGGCCCGGCCACGGGGTCGACCATGGGCGCCCACGTGGGCTGTCTAGTCCATGGCTCCGGCCAGCCGCTGAGTTTGGAAAGAGACGCGGACACGCGCGGGTCCATGCGAAAGCCGGGCGCAAGGGCGCTGATTCTGGTGGGCATGGTGGCCAACAGCCTCGCCGCCGTGACCGTGAGTCTTTGGAAGAGACCGATTCTAAACATCTGGTGTTTGTCCAACCGCGGTTACGTTTCAGCACGGCCAGTCTTGGGCCGCGTTTTTTTTTTTTCGCTCGCTCGCTCGCTCGCTCGCTCTCTCTGACCGACTGCGGTGCGACCCCTCATACAGTCGCACGCAAGACGATAGAGCACACCCCCACCTGCTGCAACCGTGCGCCCGCTTTGCCAGTGGCGGTGGATTGTAGAATATATCTGGAGACCAGCGGCAGGGGGAGGGGGGGACATGCGTGTGGGTCAATTTATGGTGTTTGAAGGCCGCCACAGGCGCGGTGGCTCGCGAGCCCTCTCGCGGCTCACCTCGACATTGACCACAATGTCCTGCGAGCTTTCGACAACAAAGCCAGTTGTGCCGCACACGCCGTTGCTGGACGAGACGTCTGCGCCGATCGCCGAGGGCCAGGCCGAGACATCGTAGCGTAGGCCGCGGGTGCTGAGCACCGTCTCGCGGCCAAAGGGCAAGAGCCCGCACTTGGGCACCGTGTCCTTGGTGTTGAACACCGCCCGGTTTGAGTACGACACGTAGGTGGTGCCGCTGGGCGCCAAGAAAATCACGTCCTGGGCAGCGAAGAACACGAGGTGGAGCCACGGGTACGTCTTCCTCATGGCGTACATCTGATTGATCAGCTGCACGGTCTGGTCGAAGCGGCCGCCGATGCCGCCGGCCACATGCACCGTCGTTTCGTGGCGCCGCGCCGCGGGGCCGGCCGTGACAAGGTCTTGGACAAGGTCGCTGAGGCCGCTTTCTTGCTCGATCGGGCCCTGGAGCGCGCGCTTGCCCGCCGCGGATTCGTGCAACAACACCACCTTGAAGGCCTTCATAAAGTCGGACGAGTACTGGCTATACTGCGGGATCAAGGTGGCACCCCGTGCCACGTAGTACTCCTTCACGTCGTCTCTGAGGGAATCGCAGTCGCCCGTGATGTACGTCGGGATGCGCCTCTCGCGTGCGGCGCTTTCCTCAAAGTACTCGAAGAGCCGGTTGGCGCCGCCGTCGGCACACACCTGCACCGACGAGTGTTCCCAGAGTGCCTCGAGATCTAGTTCCTGGAGCGGCGTGTTGAGAATGACAAGGGGCGACTTCCGGGGGCTGCTGCCGGCCTCAAACACCGCAAACGGCTCGAGGTGGGTATGCGTGCCGCGGGGTGGCTCCACGTGGAAGTGGTCCGGCCTTTCTGTGACAGACATGGCGACGTAGTGTTTTTGGCGGCGTGGTGGTGGTGCGGGAACAGCGGCCAGGCCGGGCTTTGGAGAAAAAAAAATCGGACCCGTGGTGCAAAGGCAGATTTTCAATTCCAGTACTCTGCACGATCTTTGAACGAGAGATGTACACGTCTGGAGAAAGCTACCTGGGAAAGGCCGTTTGCTGTTGGTTTGAAGACCTCAGTGTGCCATGTGCGGCGCGCCATGGGCTCAGGCCTGCATGCTCGCCCGCGCCCAAGCTCCAGCGCGAGCATGTATATATCCAGGCCAAAAACAAGTTCGGCCCACACGTCCTCCTCCCCCCCCCCAAAAAAAAAAAGGGAGAGAGAAAAGAAAAGAAAAGGCCAAAAAAAAACAAGCGGAGAAGAAAATGACGACGAATGGGCCATCTTCGTCCGGCACAAACCAGGCCGCCGAGCCTGCCGTGGTGCCTCGGGACGTGCGGCTCTTGCACTTGATTTTCGCCACACAGGGAGTGCAGAGCTACCAGGACCATGTGCCCTTGCAGCTCATGGACTTTGCCCACCGGTACACGACGTCGGTGTTGAAGGATGCGGTGACGTATGCGGACCACGCCAAGAACACGAACGGCAGCTCTCAGGCCAACACCGCAGTGAGCACCGACGATATCCGCCTAGCGATTGCCGCCAAGACAAACTACCAGTTCAAGCCGGCGCCTGCCAAGGAGCTCATGTTGGAGTTGGCGCACGAGCGCAACTCCAGGGGCCTTCCGCCCGTGATTCCAAAGTGGGGACTCAACTTGCCGCCGGAGAAGTACTGCCTCACGGCGAAGGACTGGGACAGTTTGGACGAGGAAAGGAGCGAGCTCGAGGCCAGCAAGAGGAGGAGGAGTTAGGAGAAGGGCTGGGGAAGGGCTGGAGAAGGGCTGGAGAAGAGCTGGAGAAGGGCTGGAAAAGAGCTAGAGAAGGGCTGGAAAAGGGCTGGAAAAGGGCTGGAAAAGGGCTGGAAATGAGTCAGAAGAGCTGGAAAAGAGCTGGAAAAAAGCTGGAAAAAAGCTAGAGAAGGGCTGGAAACGAATCAGAGAAAGGCTCGAAAAGAGCTGGAGAAGGGCTAGAAAAGCCAGGCCCAAACAAAAGAAGCAGCAGCGCCGCAGTGTCTCGGCGGTCTCCTGAATGAATGCGGGCGTGCCAGGCCAAGCCTGGGACAGGTGTACGGAGTAGCCACTGCGACCGATTCCACACGGCACGCTTCTGGGGCCACGGGCCAGGGGTCTGGACAGACCGGCTCCGTCTGCTTGTAGCAAACCCAGCGCCTGGGCCCACGCGTGGCTGATCTCCAGCCCACGGGCGCTCTCGCCAATTCTGCCATTTGGCAAGGGACCGCTAAATAGGAATGAGATTTCTGCGCGCGCACCACGCCTCAAGCAAAGATCCGGCCGCCAGGGCCTGCGAAAGCCTGACGAGGCAGCAGTACATTGTAAGGTTTTCCTTTTCCTTTCTTTTCATTTCATTCCTTTCCTTTTATTTTCTCTCCCTTCCTTTCTTTTCATTCCTTTCCTTTCCTTTCCTTTCTTTTTTTCTTCTCTCCCTCCCTTTCCTTTTCCCTTCCTTTCCCTCCTTCCCTTGTTCTTTTATTCCTCTCTCTGGTGCGAAACGGGGCTGTATTACAAGCCTGCATTGGGCCTGGGCCTCCGCGCGCCCAAAACATGGCCAACACCAGGCCAGCAGATTGCGAGCATACCATCCGCTCCCTTTGCCTGCCTGCCATGATACACAAGTCAATCGCGTCTGTGCCCGAGTATGTATGCTAGCCGCTGGCCCGCCAGGCGTCCCCCCCCCCCCCTGAAACAATGCTAACATAAAACAGAGCCCTCGAAGAGTACCTCGGTGCGTCCGTCGTGGAACGAACCAGCCGTTTACAGATGTTCCATGACTTGGGCCCCGCCGACATGTGCAGCATCCAGAAGGTGCTGTCGCAGCTGAAAACCGAGGTCGGCACGTTTCTCTACTTCACCGGCATCGACACGCTGAACTCGGCGTCCATCGCCGCCCACTTGCAGGCGTTGGCCACGCTTATCACAGCAAAGTCCCAGTACTGGTTCGGCGAAAAGAAGCACTGGAAGGTGCCCGAGTTGACCTACTGCACGTTCAACGGCTTCTCCAAGGTCGACATGCGCGTCACCGTCCACATCCCGGGCAAGTTCGAGACCCAGATTGTCGCCAGCGACGGGAAGCTTGTCCAGGACTCCCTTCCCGCGGGCCGCGCCGACCAGTTGTGGCTCGAAACCTTTGTCTCGTCAATGGTACGCTGCTTGCTCGACTCCGATGAGGACGACGCCAACAGGGTCGGCGGCTTGGTGGAGATCAGGAGGGAGAACCCGTTCGCCAACGGCAAGGCCTCCAAGGAGCTCTTGGCCAACTTCATTGCCGGCTTCGAGGCGCTCTTTTGGGACGGGCCCAAGTTGGGCTGCGGCATCGAGGCGCCCCAGCCCACCGTGACCTCGAACTACCTCGTCGAGGGCTTCCTCAAGTGCGTGCAGTTGACCCAGCACTACGAGGCCGCCTTGCACGTGTTGCGCAGGCTCGAGGCCCGCGAGCCCGCCGTCGTGTCCTTGGTTGCGCGCGTCTTGCTTTTGAAAGACGAGGAAATCAAGGCCGTGCAGACCATGCACCAGGGCATCGATGCAAACAGCCGCGACGCCGAGCTCTTGTTGTTGGAGGCAGACTTCTTGATTGAAAAGAAACGCTATGACTTGGCTTTGCACTTGGCACATCAAGCCGTGCAGTCGTCGCCCTCGGAGTTCAAGACTTGGGCCGCGCTCGTGAGGGTGTACACGAAAATGAACGACTTCGAAAATGCTTTGCTCACCTTAAACTCGTGCCCAATGAACTCCAACAAGGAAAGCTTCCATTTGAAAAGAGTCGTTGGGCTCAAAAGCGATGGTTTGCATTTGCCGTTTCCGGTTGACATCACGCTCGAGGAGGTCTCGCAGCTACAAAGCGCCTCCATTGCCGCAGAGCAGAAAAACCTCGACCAACTGCTTTCCAATTTGCCCGCGGGCAACTTGAAGCTGACATTCGCAAAGGCGTATGACTTGCTCACAGACATCGCTGTTAGAATAGGCTGGGAGGCTCTTCTCAAACACCGCGCAAAAGTCTTTGTCATGGAGGAAGAGTACCGCAAAGACCGCTCCAATGGCGCATCGTCCGTGGGAAAGGCAACCCCCGAGAACCTGTCTTCTGTAAGTGTATCCCCTGCTTCCGCGACAAATATGGCCCACGACTCGAGTGTCATTACAGCTCCCGACGACGCTTCAACAATGGCCGTGAAATCCCCTACAAGAGTCATTGCGAGCAAAGATGAAACGAACTACGACTTGGAGTTGAAAAAGAAAAGACTCTGCGAGCGGTGGTTGGATAATTTGTTTATGTTGCTTTATGAGGACTTGAGGGTGTACACAATGTGGCAAGCTGAGTTTGTCCATTCGCAGGCTCAGCAGATGGAGTACAAGAAATCAACTTTGGAGTGGGAAATTTTGGGACTGATTGCTTTTAGATTGAAACACTACAAGGAGGGCTCTATTGCTTTCAGTAATGCCTTGCAAGGACGCTTTTCGGCGAAGTCTCAGAGGGAAATCTTGAAATACTACCATTTGGAGCGGTCCAAGCTTATTTCGAAGACAAACGTGGCCGAGTTGGGCAAATCTGCAAATCACAACATCACAAAGACAATCAATCAGCTAAATGAAAAAATTCTCGAGGCCTGTATAAAGATGCTTGTATGGAACCACAGGTGGTATAATGATTTCTCGCCAAATTTGATCGAGACATTCACCGATTTGCTATCTAAAGAAGGTTTGATTAAGATACAATCCGTCGTACAGGCTGTCTATTCTCATGAGCTCAACAAATCTGAGAGCTCGACCAGCCTGGGTATCATTGATATGATGGAAAGCTTGTACGACTTTGCAAAAGAGTACAAGCTTCAAGGTGTGGATAATTGAAGAGTGTTTCGAGATTTCACTCCGGCATGCTCAATATTCTCAGTGGTCCTTCGTACTTTGCTTGTGTTTTCCAAGAAGTTTTAACATTGATAATGACGACACCCTTGGTTGTTTGATTCAAATTTCCAGCCAATAAGTTGCTGAGTTGGAAATGAATTAAAACCTCACCATGTCTTCTTCTAGTTCCAGTCAGTCCTTAAGCAGTGAAGCAAAAAAGTAATAGGTTTTTAGAAAACACATATTTGGCTGAAAATCTTCGGCCTTTGACGTCTTCATCAAAGTTGGGAAATAAAATCGTCAATGGCTGGCTAGGTTATTCAATCGATAAGCGGGTGCGCATAGCTATAGAATTGGCCGATTGTCATCGGCCCAGTCACGTGCAATCAGCAAATTTCACTAACGGATATAAAGCCTTGACATTTCCTTTCAAGTTATACTCGCTGCCTTTTTCGGTTGATATTTTCATAAAGAAGCTCATTGTGAAAGCTCACTCAAGTCTAGATAGTGACTGAATTCGAAATGTCAAACCCAACCGACAGATTGTGGATGCTACAAAGTCATATCCAATTACGAAAGGCAAGCGAGTTGCGCCCCGAGTTCCCGCTTTCACGGAACCTCCAGCAACCGTTCCCAAAATGTGCTCCGGCTACTCAAGCCGCTTACGGAATCCATGCTCAAAACGTGAATCGTTAACTATTTACAGTTGTAAAGTAAGTGGAGCGCACAGTGCTTGGGATCGTGGTTAGAGTCTGGCCCAACAAACATATCAAAAGCACAATAACTGGCGCTTACAGTTCACCAGCTTTGCTCTCAGGGTCAGATTGAGACCTCTCCTGCTCAAAGCCCTCCAGAGCGACTTTGAGCAACTCCTTTCTAGACTCCTCCAATCTCTGCTTTCTCGACTGGATAAGAGCGTCTCTTCTTTCCAACTCTTCGATCCAAAGCAGTTCTCTCGCTTTGGCCTTTTCACGCGCAAGGTCCTCGCGGGACTTCTTCTGCTCGGCGGACTCCTTTTGATAGTAGTAGCCACCAGCAACCAAGGCCACAAGTGTGAAAGTCTGGAACCCCACTCTGTACCTAAAGTATTTCTGTGTGTCCTGTTTTCTTCCCTGTTTCAAGGACTTGGCGGCGAGTATTACTGCCACGGTTGTCAAAAGGGTGCCTATTGGCACCAAAGGCTGCTGCTTACTTTTGAAAACAAGCCTTTGAAGAGTATCCATTTCACTGACCCGAATTAGTATACATGAATGCAGAGAAATTTGTGCCATAGGCCAACGTAGCTTGAAATAAGAAGATTAACATACTCTACATCGAGCTCTTGGCTCTCGTCGAACGAGGATGGGAGTTTTGACGACATATTTCCTTAAACAAAAAAAAGAAATAGCTTGAGCCTATGAGAACAGGAGGTTGCGATAGGTGACATAGACCCGGTGCTGGTGCTGCGCAGCATGCAGTGAAGTGAGCAATTTATTCACCAGTGACAGCGATTTGTCCATAGTTTTGAAATTTCAAGATGCATATTTATTTATATATATATATATATATATACGTGATGCAAACACTTATGCAAAAAGTGCAAGATTTTGTTTACACATAGAAGTTGACATCTACTTTTGCCTAACCTATGCCATTTGGTCCCATCTCTGGCTTCCTCAGACGAAGCAAAGGGAGAATTGACTTCAAAACAATGCTTTCTTTGCCTTCAGGAAAATTAAATTCATTTTCAGTGTTTGAAATGTAGTGTGTGTACGCTAAATAGCTGGTTTTTGATGTTTTTTGATTTTTAGTGGGTCAAAGACTGTTTAAAGATCTTTGAAAAAGCTCCGCAAAAAAATAAAACCCTAGATGTTTCTCTCAAACACGAATTCTCTCAATGTCAAACCTGACACCTTCACCCAAACCATGTCTCCTCTGGGAAGGCAGAAAGGACAGTATCAAGTTCTTGAAATCAGACTAAATTATTGGCTTGTGCTTCAAATAAAGCTGGATTGCCGGAAGCCTATTCGCATCACCAATGCCATTCGCACACAGGCTACATGAAACCCCCGCGCATACTGTATTCGGCCCATGATCCAAAACGCCAACGAGAATACATTACTTCTCGTCAATATGGATCTCTTGGTTTCCGCAGTGCATCTGGGGCTCAGGATCGTCCCCAAGCTTATCTTTTTCCCGTTGACTCATGTGGTCTTCCCCGTCATACGCCTTTTCTATAGCCTCGTCAACCACATAGTACTAATCCCAGTGTTTCTCATCTTCCGCACATTTGTGTATGGGTTTGTCTATATGCCCCTCGTGCCAGTGCTTAAGGTAGCAGAGATCCACTACGATGCATTGGCGCCCGTTGAATTGATGCTTTACCGACTCGCTATAGGCTTTCTTCCCCACATCCACGCGTTTTTGTATCATTTCATACACTATTTCATGATGAGCATGTTTGTTGGTTCTTTCGTCGGGGCGGTTGCAGGCTTCAACATAAGTGTTGTTGCTCGCATCTTTCACATTCGTGAGGCCAACGAAGGGTCTTCGATGAAGCGCTTGCACGAATTGCCCGCCACTCCATCCGAGTATAAGAGAATAAAAAGAGAGTCGCCCTTTGCTCAAAAGCCATTGGCAATTTCTTCGAAAACCCAATCGAAAGGTATTGAGAAACCTTCCGAGGAGCTTGTTCACACGAGTCCAAAGGTGAAATCCGAACCAAGACTCGGAGTCCTGCAAGCACCCGAGCTTGCAGAGTTCAGCGGGGATACAATCTTCGAGGATGACGACGGCTATAATTTCATGACATACAAGGTGTCCGAAGAGCGGCTCAGAAACCGAAGAAATGACGGCTACAAGAAGAGACGAGACAACAGGCAGAGGCCAGTCCCGCCACTGCTACAAATGACCATCGAGGAAGAGTCAGAACCAGAACTCACTTCCACTCCCACACAGTCCACCAGCACCGTGTTTCCAACAAAACACGTGTCTTTGGCCTATGCCACAGGCACTATTGGCTCGTCCAAGACCACTAGCACCGATTGCTCTGTATTCAGCAAAGCCCTAGACACAACCAGCCCGGAGCTCAAAGACGATACTTTGCCGGATTCTCCAAATGATACGGATGATGGTGAGGAAGACATGAGCTGCAAAGACAACTACGGTATTGGGATAAGGTTGGATGGAAGTACGCGAGGCAGTCTCTCCGACATGCAACCAATACCAGACGCAGATGAGACTGTCACTGACGACGCAAGCGCAAAAGAAGAACAGGAAACAGACGAGGGTAAGTGATTCGGTCTTATATAACCGAGAGTGAAGCCTTTCTGAAACATTCTAGGCTCATTGCGCGCCGCAGGCTGCTGCATGAGAATAAAGATTCCAAAGTGGGAATCTCAGGCCTGCATGCGTTGCCGGTTGCGAAACAATCGAAAGCCTATATCGGTGGGGTGTGTATGTGTGACGGTGCGTATGGACAGGTGTGTGTGTTGGGCTTTCTTCCGACATTCGATGAGCTTGAGGAATTTCTTCTCGTCTTCCGGGTCATTTTGTTTTAGAGACGCGAAGCTCTACCCGTTGACCTCGAAGACTGCGCGGAGCTGGCACACATTCGCAACCTCCAATCACCGCTCTACATTCACTTTCTTTCAATTTTGTCCTTCCTCACCGGCCCATGAAGCTTCATTTCTATCAGTCCGACAACACCGCGGGTAAAAAGCTATCGTACGAAGCGATAGACGGTAACTCGTCGGTTCCGTGGCTAAAGCACACTAGACTTGTTGCTCTAGATTCCCAGTACGTGGAAATGGAGCCTCCGAGTGATCCGGCCATGGCCATAGCGAGGGCACTAGCATTTCACTTGCGAGATATCGGCATTTTCGACGTATATGATCCCGACGATGGCAGCGAAAGTGGTGGGTACTCCGATTTCACGTGTAAGCTAGAGCTTGTTTTGAGCCATTCCGGAAAGGAATTCCAAATTGTCCTCAATTTGTACTACCGGTATCGCGGAGATAAGAAGGAGGGCCAGAAAACAGACTTGTCGGACGTGCAAATATCAAATTGGCTTTTCGATCGCATAGTCAATGATACAAACAGCCTGTCTCTCATAGAAATGCAACTAAGGCATCTTTTACAATTGGATTATCTCAACTGCACGATCAACGGCTTGGAAGTGGAGCTATGAGAGCTCGCACCTGATGAGCGCTGGGCTGGTCCCTCCGCTAAAACTGTCGCAAGCCAGTGAGTAAAACTCTTCTAGCATTTCGATTGTATTACGGCATTTACTTCTTTTCTATGTTTCTGATACTATTTCGTTGATGTGTGTAATTTATATTTCGTTAAATGCAAATATGTCACGTGGTTCTTGTGACACTTAAAATGGTATTGTATATATTGTTCGCTCAGGATTGTTTGTGGTCTTGAATATACTCAAGGTAGAATTCTCCAAATACGTTCCAATGAAATTTCATCAAAGTGGAGATTCTTCTGGAAATTCCCGCCATTTCAGAGTCAGACTTCTTGTGCTTTGAGTTTGACTTGCCGCTTCCGAGCTTGATGTCGACGCTGGCTTGAGGAACAGACGAATCAGAGTTTATGGATTGTTTGATTTCATGGAGAAGATCTTTGAAAACTTTTCCTTCCATTAATCCGTAAACATCGGAGCTGGGTTGTATCTGCTTAATAAGCCAGTTATAACTGAAGTCAATCAATGGTTGAGGCAACTTGGCGGATTGAACAGTATCACTCACCGGGTTGTTCACAACATTCTTCACCAACTGTATAGCAATGGCTCTGATATTTCGCGTCCACTTAACATTACCATGCTCGTCGGTGACAATCGCCAAGATTTCTTCTTGGATTCTGGTAACGTTCTGAGCCATTAGACTAGCAGCTCTGTAGCTTGAGGCCGGCTCGTAATTAGAAATAAGTTGCTTGAATAAAACAACGCACAACTGGACACACACCAACTGCCTGACATCAGCCCTCAACAAAACAAGTCTTGTATGGTCGAAGGCCAAAGTAGAAGGGAATTCAGTGGCCATGTTGCGGCACGAAAGAAGATCAATGATTGAAGAGGTGAGTATGGATCTGTGGTCGTCGACTGTAATGTCTCTCTTTACGCTAGCAAACTCTTTCAAATAACCCTTGTGGAACCATTTCAATGAATCAACAATGTCGATCTTGGAGTGGCTAATGAGTTGGTTGAAATAATCTCTTTCGAAATCGACGGCAGTCTCAATCAATACAGGTCTCAATATGCGAATCTGATGATTGGCGACATCGAGTTTCATCGCTTCTAGGATAGAGAAAATAGATCTCAAGCCTTGAACGAGTTTTACTACCGAGTTTTCCAGACTTGCTTCTTGAAATTTTGAAATCATTTCAGAGACCCACTGGTCCCTCATTGGAGCGCAGTGAGATTTGAACACCTCTCCTAGCCAATGGGCCATTGCAACGAAATCAAAAGAGCCATGCGAGAATTGTTGCACAGCCAACTCCATATCCATGATTTCGTTGACTGGCGCACGGTCCTTCACAGGCAAAAGAGACAACAAGATGTCACGTAAGGTGGTAAACAATGCGGGCAATCTGTGAATCTTGGCTGGCTGGAAACCAGAAGTGACACTAGCTTCGAAAAATTGTTTGCACTCCTTTTCGATTTCTGCCCAGTATCTTTCGATAACAGATTTTTTTCTTCTTCCTCTGTCGCCATCCAAGTTTGGTCTAAACTGGAGCTGTGGGTCAAAAAGGATGTCATGTCTCAACTGCGGGTTTTTCAAAATTTCCTGCAAGTCAATCTCCTTGAGTGATTGCAAGTTTATTGGCGGAAGGGAAGGAGCCGCGGATGACAATGAAGACAAGTTCTTTGGCGAATGTATGCTTCTGTTGTGCAATGAGGACGATGGCTTGTGCGTCGAGTCTACGCTTGGACCATTCTTGTACGGGCGTACCGGAAGACTTTGTTGCTGTAACCAGTTTCTCGAGGTATAGTTGATGATCGGCAAAGACCGTGAGCGGAAGCGCCGAAACAACTTTGGAGATTTGCTAAAGGTGGCCGCTGCGGCCGACGACACCACTGGCGAGCGCGTAGTCTTCTTGGTGACCTGAGAAGGCCGGGAGGCTGAGTTCTTGCGAGTGAAAACAGGTCCAAAGACCGGCTTGCTGTCTCTCGAGACCGAAGGAAAATGCAAGGACGACGGCGCGGATGAGGCAGTCATTTCCGAAACGGCGGGTGTTTGGAATTTCCCGACGGAGGTGTCAGAGGGGCACACGCCGCTGCCGCCACTAAGAATGTGATGGTGTAGAATGATATGCCTGTGGTGAAGTTGCGCGTGGTGGCGATGGTGATCAACGTCAAGCGGCGTCAGGGAAGGTTCGATCGGGTCGTGCGGCCCTGCCGAGTTCTCATTGCGAGAGGGCACTTCGGTGTCGCGGTCAGACGGGTCTTTCGGAGTAATCACGGAGGCGTCTAGTCTTGCTCTCTTTGTTTTCTCGCTCGAGGCGCCGACACTGACGGAGCCCCTGTTTGCAGGCTGGTCAAAAAACACGGGACGGAGCGTTTCCTCCTGGAGCATTTGGTCCTGGTTTTCATTTGTGTTGTTGAGCTGAGACGCCATTGTTAATACTGGAAAGGGTGTGGTTTTTCCGGGGCCGTATAGAGGGGGTCAAACAAAAGGTAATATGGATGAGCCGTGTGTATGCCAGAAGCAGGCTTAAACGGGAACGTTGTGGTACACTGAGCAGGCGGGTCAAAAAAAAAAAAATTCGGTTGGTCTGAAGGGGTATGGCGTCTATTTCGCTCAGCGCAGAAGGAGGGCAGAGCAGAAGTGATAGACAGAGCTTTGGAAAGTTTCTTTGCGTGGGGGCCCCTGGAAAGAATAGGAAGGCAAAAGTTATGGGCGAGAAAAGCGTGAGGTGGTCGGGCGCTCTCTGCACTGTATGTGAATATATCGTCGAGTGTTTCGAAAAGAAAGGAGGGGTGGCAAGGTATGTTTCGGGGAAGCACAAGAAAAAAAAAAAAATACCCTCGGGCAAGTGAATCTGGCAGTGGCAAACAAAAGGGCGTTGTAGCAAAAGGGATATGTGGGGAGTATTATACTACCAGAAGAAATATAAATGAATGAGAAACGGATCAAGGAAAAAAAAAAAAAAAGAAAGAAAGAAGGAACGGGACTCACAAGCACAAGGGATGACACAGGCTAGGCGATATGTCTGAGGGGTGACCGATTGAGCGCAGGCCCCGAAAAAAACGCAAAGGCCTGCGAAAAGCGGATGGTGTGTAAGCAGGACAGAAAAAAAGAAACGAGGAAATTTAATGACAAAAGAGGGAAAAAAAAAAAAGTGCGCTCGGCGCTGGCGCCGCCAGACCCCACCACGCAGCCGAAATCAAAAGTCTTAGATCTGGCAGCAGCAAGCACCAGCAGCTGGAGGGTGGGGGGCACACTTGCTGAGTATGTGGTGCTGCGGGCATAGTGTTTTGCGGAGGGGCCCGCCACCCAGGCAACACACGCCCGCGGGTCAAGCACAGCGAGTGTTGCCGGTCTGCGCTTAGCATGACGCCGGAGCAATTGTGGTGAATGGGATTGTATATCATTCAATTAATCTACGAGGGGAATCTTGTAGGGAGAGCCTAAAATGCCGTCCTGCGCAGGTGTCTCTTATCGGGCCTGGCGGCGCGAGCACCCTCAGAGCAGGAAGTTTTCTTTTGGCGCAGAGAAGACAATAGGGTCTG
This sequence comes from Metschnikowia zobellii, assembly GCA_939531405.1. Classification (NCBI taxonomy): domain Eukaryota; kingdom Fungi; phylum Ascomycota; class Pichiomycetes; order Serinales; family Metschnikowiaceae; genus Metschnikowia; species Metschnikowia zobellii. Next base: position 802,379 of record OW618029.1, read on the forward strand.
ACGTCACCCTTTATTATTATTATTATTATTATTATTATTATTATTATTATTATTATTATTTTATTTTATTTTACAGGCAAGCATGGGGATTGTCCGCATGGCTGCCGCTGTGATGACGGAGTGGACGCGGGGCCCGGCCTTTGCTAATTTGTGCCGGCAGTCCTTTGCTAATTTCTGTTGGGCGCGAGCACCACGGCGCCAGCTGGCGGAGAATAGGCCCTGGCTCTGCCGCGCACGATTACGCGGCGTGGTGCGCGAGGCTTAGAACGGCGCCCGACTCGCACTGTCGCTCCCGACGGCTCCTTTGAGACATGTGTCTTGTTGCGCCCGGCCTGGCCTGTGCTCTGCCGCCGGAGTGTGGGTTGCGCGAAATGCAATCTCGGGCACCAGTGGCACCAGAGGCACCACTTGCTACGGGCCGCGGCAGGCCCAGGTGGTGCGCAGGCCCACTACGCACACCACCGAAACGCGGGCCTGCGACCCCGACACATGACGTGGGCCAAAAGACATTTGTCATCCGCGCCCGCGTATGGGCCGCGAGCAGCGGAGCGGAGTTTGGCGCGGGCATTCGAGTGTGGGAGCCGACGCACCGCCGACATCACACCCGTGCCCCCGCCGCCAACAGGCGCCGGTGCAGACACGCACGTAACACGCAGACATGCAATCACGTGACGAGACCAAGCCTTGTGCGTGTATGGCCGAGCCCCCCTTTCGCGCGCGGGCCCGCCCGCAAACAGCACCCCAAAGAGCAACACACACACACACACACGGTGGGCGGCGTCCCCGCTCTCCGCGCCGGGTGGGACCAGCAGGGCAGATGATCTCATGCGTCCATGCAAAGAGCCGCCCTTGGCGTCGTAATTCCTGCAGCACTGGCTGGCGTGCTTGGCGGCGCCGGCACCTGTAACGTGAAAGCGGGCAACGCTGGGCCCAGCCAGCAGCTGGGCATCCGGCCGGCCGGTCTGCGTGCGCGGCCGTCTTGCGGCTAATCCGAGATAGGGGTATGTGAAAAACACACGCACACACACGCACACACACGCACACACACACACACACACTCTCTCTCTCTCTCTCTCTCTCACACACACACACACACACACACACACACACACACATATACCACACCCTGCAGCAGCAAATCTCGCGCCACTTCCCCGTGTGCGCGGGCCACGACGAGATGTGCACCGCAGCATCATTGGTGTTGCAGGCGCCAGCGCATAATTTAGTGCACTGTGCCTGCACACGCGGCCTCTTCCGGGTCGCGGGCACCATGACGTGGCGCCTTTAGCGTTTGCCACACACAGGCGCGTCGTATACGTCCTGCCGCTGCGTAACCTCCGAGGAGGTGGCAAGCCAAAACAGTGAGCAGTGCCAGTATGCGCCGAACAAACGGCACAGACGTTCGTGACGGCAGGTTGCCCCATGCTGTGCGGCGGGCACCCCCGCCCACGCGGCGGCGGATTCCAAAGCGCGGCCGCCCCACCTGCGTGCGTCCATTCCGCGGTGTGGTCTGTGGCATGGCCCGCGTGGACGCTATTCATGCCGCACAGTACACAGTGCGTGTGGAAACACGAGTGAGTGAATTTTGCGGCATACGAAGTGGCGTTGTGCACACGGAGGTGCCGGCGCGAGCCGCGCGCGCTCGATGTAGCAATCGTGGCACCAGAGAGGACAGGAAAAACCCCCCGTGGCAGCAGAGAGAAAAAAGGCTAATGTGGCTGCGCGCCGGCCCGCTGCACCACCCACGGCCCACCGCGCTGGCGGCCAATGGGGCCCGGTTCCAAACACGGGCAAACAGATGTGTTTTGGCGGCATAGGCGGCAGAAAACAAAAAAACAAAACAACACAAGGGGAACAAAACCAAAACCAAAACCAAAATTAATAAAGAAAAAAGAAAAATGAAAAAATGAAAAGACCAAAACCAAAACCAAAACCAAAAAAAAAAAAACAACCCCAAAAAACCAATCAAAACGGGTTCGCGAAGGACGCAGCAGGTTGGGCCGCGCAGATACCGGACGGGCCCCGCGATACGAGACCGTGTTGTATGTGATTGGCGAACACAGCCTGGGGTGGCCCTCAACTGTGGCTCCGGGCCTGGACATGGGGCCGAGCTCGATACGCGGCCAGCCCATCCGCGGGAACCCTGGCCTGGATGGGAAGGGAGCATTGCCAGAAACGGGCGCACTGCCCTGCCCGGGCCCGTGTTCCCCTTCTCTTGCAGCGAACAGGCTCGGTTACCCGTGCGCTGCCCGATTATCCGATATTCCAGATGGCGCCATGGGGCCTGGCAGTGCACGGGTCAGTGGCCACGGGCCCAAGCAAGGGCGATGGAAACAAAGAAAAAAAAAAGAAAATAAATAAATAAATGAATACATAAATGAATAGAATGAAAAAAGAAGGAAAAAAAAAACCCAAACCGAAAATCGCAACTAGCACCAGAATGAAATTCCCCTGGGCTCATGGGGGCAGGAAGGCAGGCAGGCAGGCAGGCAGGAAGGCAGGCCTTAAGTCCGCCACACTGGCGCCATGCGCAGCGAGCAAACGGCCGCCGTGAGCGAGATCTGGGATATCGCACCCAGGCGTTGGGGCAGGTGCATGACGTCCGTCCTGGCGCTGCGCTTGGGTCCTCGGTGCCCTGGAGAGACTGGTGGGCGCCCGTTTCTTTTCGCTCCATACACCTTTTCTTCCCTCCCCCCACGCCGCCTGTTTTGCCGCCGGTTTCTGCCATTGTCTCCCACAGACCATCTCCTCCCACGGCGACCCCCTTCCCACGGCCTTGGCCCCGCAGACCCCATCTCCCGGAGCGCGGCTTTTTAGTTTTTTTAGTGTTTTTTTTTTTTTTATTTTGGGCTTTTAGCCACGTTTTGTCAGCAAGGCGTTCTTGGGCGGGCACCACCTTAGTGCAGTCTAGCTTCGCACAATTGCATCTGCTTCCAGATCCAGGCCATCAACGCGCCTACTTTCCAGCGACTCCATCCGGTCCATCCCATCCGGCCCATCCCATCCGGTCCATCCCATCCGGTCCATCACCACCACACACCGCGAGTGTCCCGCTTGGCTACCCACACCCACGCCCCTCACACGCCCACGCCCCACACACACGCCCCACACACACACACACACACACACACACACACACACACACATGCCCTCGCCGGCCAGCCTCCACGGGCCCGTGGCGTACCCCAGGACCGTGCCCCAGGGCCCGCCAGAAACACCCTACTCCGCCGGCTACTCGCCCCGAAACAGCCCCGAGCCGGGCCCGGGCCCGCGCAGCGACCACCTGCGGCACGGCACGCCGAGCCCGGTCGCCGGCAGTAGCAGCTTCGGCACCCAGGGCAAGTCGCAGACGGTGTTCATCCACAAGCTCTTTGACATGCTCGAGGACGCCAGCCTATCGCACCTCATCTGGTGGCTGCCCACGCAGGACTCCTTCTGCCTCTACCCGGGCGAGGAGTTCCTGAATGTCTTGGCGCAGTACTTCAAGCACACGAACATCGCGTCGTTCATCCGCCAGCTCAACATGTACGGCTTCCACAAGGTCAACGACAACTTCCAGAGCGACGACAAGCAGGCGAGCACGCCCAGCACGCCGGGCGCAAGCGCCGACCCGGCGCCCGCGCAGCAGACGCGCTGGGAGTTCCGCCACTCCGCCAACCACTTCCGCAAGGGCGACGTCGAGTCCTTGAGCTTGATCAAACGCAAGTCCTCCAAGGTCATCAGCCTGCACAAGGAGATTGTCAGCTTGAAGACGCTCCCGCCCACGTCCCACGCGCCGCTCGACGACCAGAAGCCGCTCAAGGACGCCGCCGTGCTGGAGCAGTACGGCTCGGCCGCCTACGCCCAGGCCTGGGCGGCCCCGCCGCGCAGCAAGGACCACGCCCGCGTGCCGCCCGCCCTCTACGGCGCCGCGGCGCCGGGCTTGGTGCCCCAGTACAACTACTCCGTCTACCCGCCGCCGGGCACATTGCCCCACTCGCCCAGCTCCCCGCGGCCCTCAGACGCCCCGTCGCAGCTGTACTTCCTCCAGCACCCACAGCCCCCTGTGGGCCTCCCGGCGCAGGCCGCAGACCACGCGTGGAGCTACCGCTTGGCCGAGTTGGCCGCCGCCGTGCACGGCTTGCAGGCCGCCTACCTGGACTTGCTCGCGCGCCACGAGTCCTTGGCGGCCCTGCACTCGCGTGGGCGTGCCGAGGTTGGCGCGCTCCGAGACAAGATCGAGCGCATGGAAGCACTCGAGCGGCACGAGCGCACCGACAGAAACCCTAATTCCGACGAGCCGCGCATGGCCAAGGACGCCGAGCACAGGTCCAACACACCAGTGGGCCGCGTCGCCTCGCCGGGTGCGGACGGCACGTCGCCGACGTCCGTGCCCGTGCCCAAGTCTCTGGACGCTGCCTCGCGGCCCACGAGCCAGCCGGGCGACACGCCCAAGGCTCGCACGCAGGGCTACCACCTCTCCTCGGCACGCGCCGTGCCAAGCGCCGGAATCGTGCCCCAGCTGTACCCGCTCAACCCAAACTACACCTTGTACAATAGCGAGGCTGCGCGGGCCCTGCCCGCAGACGAGCTGCGGCTAGCGCGCCCAAGCGCAAGCAGGCAAGTCTCGGTGTTGATGGACCCGCTCCAGCCGGCTCCTGGCGGATCACATAGCACCCCTGGAACTTCGGGCGTCTCCAGTGCCCCAAGTGTTCCCGGCGCCTCCGGCACCTCCGGCGCCACCGCTGCTTCGAACGCGCATTCCGTGTCCAAGCCAGATGAGCCGTACGTACAGCAGTATCAGCCATTTGCCCCGGCCCACGCGTACTACCAGCACATGGTACACGACCAGAGCCACCTCCGCACCACGTCTCTCCCCGTGATGCTCCACCCGCTTCCCCAGCAGCTCGCACTGGTGCCACAGCGGCACCTGATGAACCTGCTCGTGTCGGAGCGCGAGAACGAATCGCGCATCAAGACCCCCGGCTCGGAGAATGCATTGAAAAAGACCTTGCCTTCAATGGAGGAACTCAACAAGTCATTGCGCAGCGGATCGCCCCTGGCGCCGCTTTTTGGATTGCTGCTACCGGACGAAGAGTCGCTGAAAAGACGCAAGATAGAGGAGGAATGATGCAGCATCACCGGCATGGGAACGCTTGAATCGGAGCGTCTAGAAGTTGCACCGGTCAGTCGCGCCCACGGGACGCGTGCACGTACCATCGCCATAGGGCGCCGTTAGATAATTCTGTTTGATATAGTAATTCTGGAGTCTTCTGAATATAGCCGATGGGGAGAATGCAGTATGCCAGCAAGCTGCCCCCGTCACCGCTGGACGGCGAGTCGCGGGTACGACTCGTGTGCTATGAATACACTTGCTTCACGACTCAGTCTAGCGTCCTTTCTTTCATGATGTGTGCGCTCTCTCTCATTCTTGGTCGATGGTTAAATGTAAATTAAGTTCCAAGTCCTTTGGGGTTTTGACATTTGTGGCGTTTAGTACACACGATCTTTTAGTTGACTGTCCGAAGATGGGATTTGGATCCTAGCGTATATATATCCTAGCGTGTGAAACGCTGGTACCGTTGTTTCTATGCAAAACTACTGTCACCATTTTGCTAAAATGATAAATTTTTTCTTCCTTCTCTCGTATGAAGATCGATATTCGTTCTCGTTTCTTGAAAATACCCATGAGGTGAATTCATGTTATATTACTATTATTATCAAGCTTGCATGGGTGCACGGAGAAACGACGAAAGCTAGGATGCTGTCTCTTCTCTTGTTTCCATCAGTCATATTACTCGAAACCAAGATATTTTGAGCACACGCATGGCCATAGTTTGAGCAGAAGGCATATGCAGAAGGCTTTTGGAAATGCATAGTAGCAGCAAGACTTGAAGCATGGACTAAAACGCCAGGCAGTGCTTGATTTGGATTGAGTCATTTAATGCGATGATAAAATACGAGCCCTGTGATTGTTTGACCCCAATGTAAAGGGTCTTCATTGAGACTGGCTCAGTTTGTTTTATTTTATAGATGCGAAAACGGAAAAGAAGTCGTTTATGGCAGATGCAATGTATCTGTTTATGCAAAGTCAAACGGCTCGCGATCCCATGGAATCTGGTGGCTTTTACTAAAGAGAAATTCACGCTGTTTAAAATGCAAAAGAGTCAAACGCTAGCTTTTAGTCGAGCGGGCCGGGTTGAGGTCGGCCTTGAATTGAGTGTGCCAGAGACGAGACAGAATGAAAGACCCACCATTTTTTTTTAAAAAAAGAACTTTCACAGTTTGGGCTTTCGCAAGCCCAAAGTCTGGTTTGCAATAATTTCGAAACTCGAAACCATTCGCTTACAATCGAGACTACTCACCTGCATGAAGCCAGACCACGTGATCTGTATTTTTGGCTGGGTCTATCATCTTCCCAATTCCATCGTTATAGTACAAGTACACCTCCTCAAATAAGAAAATGGCAGCCTCCCATGCGTACCCCCAGCGCCGATTCAAGGCAGCGTTGGCCAAGAAAACCGGGCTCAAAATTGCTCGCGACAATTCAGACATGTTGATTTACCTTGTTTACCTCGACTATCTCAGCAAGCTCATAAATACTTCTGAGGAGCTTACCGAACGTGGGATTGAGCGTGCCCATGCAAGCCTAATGAGAAAGTATAGGGGATAGTCTGTTTTTTTCAACGGTTGCTCTTTACTTTTTGAGCCCGGGGTTTCTTTTGTTTGATCAGATGGCGGGCTTGTATGACATGTATAGGATGTTTGCGTGCAGATTGTAATTTTATTCTTTTCAATCTTGTGCTATCAAACAATCACGCACGGCTCATGATGCCTTAAAAAAGCCATGGGCTCGACACATTGCGATCAAGAGGGGCGGGAGAGGGGCCGTGTAATCTCTTGCCATATTTGATTAACGCAATACTTGGTTCTTCAGCCTGCTTCCCATCCACCAGGAATGACTGACAGTTCACTGCCATATGTTTTCTTGTAACTCAAATGACGTGGCACCAGAGCTAAGCAGACTGCTGGTCCAAAATCGGAACCAAGGTTCTCCACCGCTGGCTGCGCCATCGAATAAATAAGACGTGAGCAATCAAATGCAAATAGAATATACTCTCAAGCTAATATCTTACTTATGTTTGTCGCATGGAAGGATAAAGCCTATTCCAACGTAGGCCCAATCGTGGCGCTGCAACTCTACCGTGTGTTTTGTTAAAAACATCCTGACTTTGTTTTCATCCATTGCCTGGCTGAGATTTGCGCAGGACATGTTTTGAAAGCAAGAAAACGTCCAAACATTGTTTAGCCACCACCAGTCTAGGATACAGTGCTCGGAGACCGCATTTTTTTTATGAATGTATGTATGTACAAGTAGTAGGCCAGGAGCCAGAGAGACCTGAGAAGAGGCAGACTAAAACGAGCCATTGGGGTTGCTTAAAGTATCAACCATGGCAATCGCCTGGCGCGGGTCGTTTTTGTTGAAAACAAACAACCCCTGGAGCTGGGCCGTGCTGACCTTACCCAAGAGCCCGAGTTTCTTGAACTTTGCAACGAACTGCTCGCAGAGCTCCTTCTCGGCGTAGAAGCGCAAGAACATCCTGCGCACCTGGGACTCCGTAGCATTCCCCACCATGATCTTGTAGTCGACACGCCCCGGGCGCAACAAGGCTGGGTCCAACCGTTCCGGGTGGTTTGTTGTCATGAACGTGATACACTCCTCTGCGCTGGCGACTCCGTCCAAGGCGTTGAGAAGCCCGGAGAACGTGACACCGCTCTGGAAGCCCTGCTCTGCGGTCTGGGCACGCTTGTTGAACGCCGCGTCGATATCCTCCAAGAGCAAGATGGACCGCTGCGGAATGTGGTTCATGAGGTGGTTGAGCCTGTCGTCGGTGAGGTTGTTTTCGGACAAGTTGAGGATGCAGATGTCGTAGTCCAACTCGCCGGCCAACGCCTGGATGTAGGAGGTCTTGCCGCTGCCCGGCGGCCCGTACAAGAGGTAGCCCCTGCGGTACGGGATGCCGCGCTCGTGGTACCAGTCGCCGTTGGACAAGAAGTCCTTGACGTCGGTGAGGATGGCCTCGCTGCAGCCCTCGTCGAGAATGACGGAGCCCATGACGCGCTTCTTGCGCGGGTTGCCAAACGGGCGCCACTCGGGCCCCCACGAGGAGTAAAGCACGGTCTTGCCCTCCTGCGCTTTGAGCGCCATGTGCTTTGCCTCCGCGAGCAAGTCCAGGAACAAGTGCCGGTCGCCGTAGAGCGTCGTGAGCTTGACCGTCTCAAAGGGCGTGCCGCTGGTCATGTCCAACAACTTTCCCGAGCGCTCGCGGTCGACGAGCATGTACGCGCCCTTGTACCGGATCAAGTGCTTGCCCGGCCCGGGCACGAGCGAGAACCTCGTCGTCAGCGCGCCGTTGTCGTGCTGCTTGAACACGGTTTCCACCGACAAGTGCCGCGAGCGGCGGTTCTTGCACTGCGCCATCCACTCGAGGAACCACAAGTACAGCTTGTCCTTGGACGGAATCTCCAAGTCCACGAGCATCTGGCGGTAGACGAAGCCGGCGCCCTTGACGACGCCCTGCCGGGCCACTGCCAATCCGGTGCCGAGCAACATGAGGCCTCCGCCCGCGGCAAAGTACGGGTTGTTGCCCATCACCTCCGAGAACGCGGCGCGCGCCGTGCCGAGCACGGACCCGTCGGAGTCCTCGCGGATCTTGCTGAAGTCGATTGACGGCGGGTGTGGTTGTGCCATTGGAGAGGAAGGGAAAGGGTCTCGGGCGGTGGATGAGGTGAAGCGGGTGCGCGAGCACCCGTGCACCCGTGCACCCGTGCACCAGCGCAGGTGCTGGGGCCTTGAGCGCGCGAGCCCTTAGGCACACGGACGAGGTTCTGGAAACACCAGGGCTCCACAAGCACGTATCTCGTAAGGTTATTGTAACTCGTGCATTGGCACCGCGGGAACTGGAGCTTTCCGACGGCCTTTGCCAGTGTATTTCTTTTTTTCTTTTTTTTCTTTTTTTTCTTTTTTTCTTTTTTTTTTGACCTGTCCATTGATGTACCGCAGCAAAAGTACACGTACATCTGTGACTCTAACTCTGTGCTTGAAATGATACCCTCAAATCTCTGTGATTATGCAAGGGAAGTTCTTCTACAAGATTCCGCCACGGCTTCTGCCAAAAATGCGAGCGAGCAGATGTCAAGACGAAGAAATCAAAATATCCACTGTTTCTGAAAGCCTCACGCAACCAAAGGTTTTGGCTCTTGTAGCAGATTTCAGGACCGTGATGTTCACTTTGAAGGAATGTATGGCCCACAACTCGATGCAATGTTGCTGAGCGCATTCCGCGACTGCGTATACCTTGCGTCTGAGGTCTTTCCAGAATTGCCGGTAAGAGAAGATTACCTCTTCATTGAGAGTGTGGTGAGTACTATAGCTGCGGCAGTGAAGCACGTGGCACTAGATGAGAATATAGGAAACAACGCCATCAGTGGTGTACTTCAAAACATCTGAATAATCAAAAGATTATCGGTGTATTGAGCGCCACTTTGCTGAGAATATCAAGACAAACTATGACAGGAACTCAAGCGTAGCAGCGTGAATTTTTTTTTTCTAATTTTTTTTTTTTTTTTGAGGCTATTATACAATATTGATGTGTGAGAAAATGTGGTTAGGGCGAACGGAAATCACGGTTTCTCGGGAAGTTGATCGCCGGGCTTCGAATACTTGTCCTGAGCGAATGTTGCTGGTGTGCTGGTTATATGGAGGCACGGAGGGCAAGTTTCATCACTTGAAACCATGAACGATAGTGATGGTCCCAAAAGCTTCAACCTGAGATACCGTGCGTGCTTAATTAAGTGCGAGGACGCACTTTTTCATCCCAAACAGCACAAGCAGGACCCGACCCCGGGTCCTGCAATAAAAGGTTTTTGAATTTTGGAAAAAAAAAAAAAAATCATAAAAAAAATGAATGATATTTGTGTTTGAAGTCTTGAAAACAAAAAGAAAACCGAATCTAACCTTACAAAATAGATATTCAGAGACTATGCCAATACATGAATTGGTATCTAGTAAAGCAAATATTCGGATGTGGTTTGCAGATCCAATAAAGAGCAAAGAGGTTGTACCGTGGTAATATTTTTGTTGATACCTTCCATGCACGCAATATAACAATTAGCAGCGGTGATTGCAATTCTTAAGTTTAAGCATCATTGAGAGTGCGAAACAAAACAATCACAATGCACGGGCTTCATTGCCCTGTGAACTAATGGAATATGTGTTTTCGTTTGGACTGGGTGGTGGTATGCCGAGGCCAAGATCGCGTGCTGGGCGTAGAGAAGACCACGGGCCCGGGGCTCCAACCAAGGCGGTGCCAACCACGCGGCCCATTCTCGTTGGTGGAGGCATGGCTCGGTCCTTGGCTGTGTTGGCGCCGCGCACCCGCACCGTCGTTTGGCCCCATGCTATTTTGCTTTCGGCACGGCCAAAAGAATGAGGGAGAGAAAGAAAGAGGGAGAGAAAGAAAGAGGGAAAAAAAAATAAAAATGATAATTAAAAAAAAAAAAATAAAAAATAAAAATAAAAATAAAACATTGAGGTCCTGACATGCTCTCGTGGCGATATGCTGCTGCAGCCGGTGGTCTTGCCAAAATACGACTCCGACGTGGCGCTTCTGAAGTCGGGGTCTACGTATAAAGCTCCTCTCCTCTCTCTCTTGCTCATGTTCGCCAGGACCGGGGCGGTGGGCCTGGGGGCGCGGGCCCCGGTTCCGGGCCTGCCTGGTTTATATATGTTCCCGCCTTCGCCTTCGCCTTCTCCGTGCCTCTTCGATTCCGGCCCACGTTGTATCCCGGCTCCTCCTTTGCTTTCTCCATTGTCCCCATTGCCCTCTTTGCTTCCCCCTTGCCCTCCTGCTGTTGTGTCCCGTGCCCCAGTATATTTCCGCAGTGGACATGAGCGACACCAGCGCCGCCTCTGCACGGGCACTGCGCGGCCCGCGGCAAGGCATGGAAAGAAAAAGGTAACAGGCGAAAGAGAAAGAAGGAGACGGGGGGGTAGAGGGGAGAAGAAAACGAAAACGAAAACGAAAGAAAAAGAAAACAAAACGAAAAAGAAAAAGAAAACGAAAACAAAAGAAAAACAAAACAAAACGAAACGAAAACGATGGCGCCGCACGCGGCCCCCGCGCCCCCAGGGCCTCGCGCCGCGGCCCTGGGACAAAATCAGCACCCTCCACCCCGTGCCCCCAAGGCCGCCAGCTGGACATCACAAATCCACACCACATCCGTCGAAAAACACGCACAATGTCGCAGCAGGCCGACCACACGACGCCCGCACAGCCCCCGGCGGCCGCCACAAACCCGTTTGCCGCCGGCGCCTTTGTCGCGCCGCCCCATACCGCCATGCCCGCACAGCGCCACTTCCTTTACTCGCCCACGACAGTGCCGCAGCAGCAGTTGCGGGCGTTTCCGTACAAGACATCCAACCGGATCCTCGACGACATGCGGCTCACGCCCGCGTTCGCGGCCGCGGGCCAAGGCCGTCACGGCGTGGCGTCGCTCTTGAACTCGCGCCCGCTCGCGTACCGCCACGCCGTGGCGGCCTTGGCCCGCGGGCCGGCCCCGCGCTGCCTTGTCTTGAACACGCCGCTCGCGCACGCGCCGCTGGTGCTGGTGGCGCAGCATCCGGACGACGGCGTGGTGGTGTCGGTTGTGCGCGGGCTCATTGTGGACACGGGCCGCGCGGCACCCTCTGGCCTGGGCGGCCTGGGCCTGGACGGTATTGGTATCGGCGGCAACCCGTCGGCGCCCCGCGTGGCGGGGCACTTTTGCGTGCAGATCTTGGACTCCGCCGCGCACAGCTTCCCGGCCGCCGACAAGCACCAGTACCACGTGGTGCCGCGCGACATGGTGTCGGTTGACGACCGCACGTTGCTCGCGGATGCGGCCACGCGCGGGGGCGAGCCGCTCGACGACGCTTTCTTCAAGTGCTTGGGCTCGCCCGCCAACCACATCATGCGCGTGACCGTGTACGGGCCCGAGTGGACGGGCGCCGACCTCGCGCCGCTCGCGGCGCAGGAGCCCGTGAGAACGCGGTACCTCGCCTTCGCCGCGCAGCACCCGGACGCGCCGCTTGCGCCCGACGCCGTGCCGTCCCCGGTGCACTGCTTCCAGACGCTCCTCAAGGTGTTGAAGGGGCCCGTGCTTCTCCCGGCGGGCGAGCCCACACATACCATCAGCCGCAAGAAGACCTGCTTGGATGCCAAGCTCGACGTCGACTTGCTTTTCCGCAGGTTGGCGTTCACTCTGCCCGACGGCGACGACGACAGCTTGGTGCCCCCGAACCTCTCCCTCCAGGCGAACCTCGCCTTGCGCGAGCGCTACATACGAATGGCCACGGAGCTCGTGTTCCTCGGCAAGACGCTCAAGCTGCAGGGCCGCCCCAACGATTTCGACGTCAGCTTCTCCTTCAGCGACAACTTGTCCCAGGTGCACGCGCTCTTGGCTGAGGTCGACAAGCACACCACCTTGGCCATGGCCTGGGACGACGCCTCAAACTTGTCCCCGGATTACGTCGCTTTGAGCTGCTATGCGTACTTCCAGGACGAACTTGTGATTCGTTGCTACGAACACACGGTTAACTCCGATCCGGCAAACAAAATGAACTACGTCGACTGCTTCGCCCTGCTCGTTCACCTAAGGGCCCGCGGCAACTCCACCCGCCTTCTGTCCTACTACAATAACCAGTATCTGAAGGGGCTCATGTATGGTCTATCAGACTACCGCAACGCCCTCCGTGCCTTGGGGGTCGAGGGGCCCGCCGACGACGACGCGGTCGCTGATGAAGATACTGTATTGGCGATTTATAAGGCATCATGCAAGCTGGACCCAAAAAACTACACCTACTTCAACAAACAGTTGCGCACAATATGCGCCATCACCAACAGCCTGCTCATGCAGAAGTTCTTGCGTGACGAGTTGGTGCCCCAGGACGTCGCGCTCGACGAAATGAGAATCGAGGACCTCACAGAAGACGAAGTCGTCATCACCGCGTACGAGTTTAGGCTAGACGAGGTCATGCAGTCCACAAACTTCAACGCAGACAGCCCCGACGTCACTTTCTTGCAGAAGTGCTTGCTATCCATCGCCGTTGTGCGCAAAAGCTACTTATTAATGTCGTACATCGATATCCATATGCCTGAGCTCCTGAGATCTCCAAAAAGCTATACATTGCAGGAGGCTGCAGAGCTTATTGGTGTCACTGACTCGACCAGCGACTTTGATATCATCTCCAGTTTCCAGGAAAAATTAATGAACTCCTCTTTTGAAGATGAAGTGGACATTCGTGGTTTGCGCGCCGCTCTAGAAGTCTTGGCTCGCCACAATGCGTCTGAAATTTTGCTGAGCTTCTTGAAAAATGGCAAAATTGACGAGTCTTTGTTGCCAGCTGAGAATTGGCCCACTGGTTTAGACAACATTGGAAATACCTGTTACTTGAATTCATTGCTACAATATTACTTCTCAATCAAGCCTCTTAGAGAATTTATTTTGGATTTCGATGAGAAGAGTCTCGACTTACTGAAACTTTGCTCACGAAAAATTGGAGGCCGACTCGTGGAAGAAGCTGAGGGTGACAGATCAATTCAATTCATTTATCGCCTCCAAGAACTTTTTAAAGAGATGATAACCACTGATAAAAGGTACATTCAACCCAGCAAAGAGTTGGTTTATCTTTCGTTCTTGCCATTGTCTCAATTGGTGAATTTCGAAGATCTGAATGTATCGGATACAGAAATGGCTGACTCATCTACAGAAGACATTATTCAAACAGATGTTACTCCTGAGGATAATCCTTTCTCGGAAACAGATTTTCTGGAGACACAGTCTAAATCTGCAGGCACTGATTTAATCGACGTCGATAGTATCGAACCCGATGAAACGTTATCAACGGATTCAAAAAGAAGTCTTCCTCCTAGAAAAGAAGATCAGCTTCAAACTAGAATAATGAAAATCGGAAGCGACCAAATCGAAAGCGCCATAGAAATAGGAAGACAACAAGATGTGACCGAGTGCATCGAGAACGTGACTTATCAAATCGAAACAGCTCTTGAGCCCGAATATCTCGAGGATGATGGGGAGCAGTACGATCTCATCAAAAGGCTCTTTAGTGGACGCACAAAACAAACCATTACTCCTTTAGAGCGAGAAGCGCAGTCTAGAGTATCGTTCGAACGATTTTTTAGCTTGATCATAAATGTTGGCGATCATCCTAGAGATATTTATGACGCTTTGGACAATTATTTTGGTGAAAATGTTGTGAACCTTGAAGAAGGTAAGGTAAAAATGACTGCCACTATCCTGAAAACTCCTGAAATTTTACAATTTCATGTTCAAAGAGTACTCTTCGATAGAGAAAGACTCATGGCCTACAAATCGTTGGAAGTGATTCCTTTTGGTGAGACCATCTACCTTGATAGATACCTTGACACAGAGGACTCTGAGGTATTGAACAAAAGACAAGAGGTCTTTGAATGGAAGACGGAAATTAGTAAATTGTCTGAAGAAAAGCAAGCTATTATCAAGGTTGACCCCAACACCAAACTCTCTGTCATTGACTCGTTAAAGTCAACTTCGAAGTATCTAAGTTCCAAGGTCATGGAACATAAAGATCTTCAAATAAAGCAGGAAACTATTGATGCAATTCAGCATCAAATTGAGTTGCTCGGAATCAGACTTCAGTCAATCAACACGAGAATTGAAAACCTACAGAAAAGAATCTCAGATCAGTTCAATTCATACAAAAAGTTTGGATACACTTTGTTCGCTGTGTTTATTCATAGAGGTGAAGCCTCTTATGGTCATTACTGGGTATACATTAAAGATCCAAAGCGGAACATATACAGAAAGTATAACGATGATTCCGTCACTGAGGTTCCTGCGTCTGAGGTTTTCAATTTTACTAAAACAAATACGGCCACACCCTATTATATGGTTTTTGTTAAAGCTGAACTCACCGATGAGTACATCGAGCCTCTCAAAAGACTTATCAAATGCTAATCTTAATTTTTGCTTCGGGGGGTTTATGAATCAAGATACGGGGTTTTAACCGCTAAAAAAGAGTATTTGAAGATACAACAAGATACAAGATGCGATGAAAGCGAATTTATAATTTGATGGATTCATGTTCGTTGCTAGTACGAGTAGAGTTGAAGTCTTTATAAGTTCAAGCCTTACAGTAACTGGAATAGAAGAAGAAAAGAGAAAGTGCGTCGAAGTTTGAGATTTGAATTTATTCAGTATAGTGGTATACCTCTGATTTCTTGTAGAATGGGGGGCCACAATCAACTACATTCTGAAAAGAGGTCTGATAACCCAGAAAAGTCTACAGAATTTTTAGTCTTCGATATATATTTTACCGCTGAGTGCAGTCCAACCAATATGTGCTGTTTCGTGAACCAGGGGTAGAAAACAATATATATATAGTTGTATATTTATAGTTGTAATAAATGATATCTAAGAATTAATACTAGAACTTATTTCCTTAACCTTTTTAAGATTACAGTCAACAAGAAATAGCTCATAGATAAATCTTTAAAGATTACAGTGAGAATAAGAATGTCAGTTCTAAATTTACCATAATACTTTTTATATATGTATGGTGAGTATATTAGATAGTACTCTGTATGACTCTTTTGAAACAATTTGAGCAATCCTTATCATTATACAAATTTACTCCTTGCTTTTGAAACAGCTTACATGTATCGAGTTGAGGAAAGTCATCAATCAAGTTTCCAAAGACAAATTTTATACTTTTAAAGCAGGTACCATGAACAATGAATTAATTTTTCTACCAAGGAAACCCTAGAAATCATTTGTTTTAACCCAAAAACAAACAATACGGGATCCACAATCTACAAGGCCTTGGTAAAAGTTTTTTGATCAGTATAACGTCCTGGTTCCCGAGAACATATCTTGCGCTTCCAAAGTAAGTAATCGTATTTTAAGACAACATATTTCACTTCTACCAAGATTAGTACATTTTTCATACCGCAAGAAAAAAACATTTAGTTTTGGAAACATTAGCAGCAATTGTTGATTTTCAATAGCCCTTGAGGTTAAGCAATCAAATATATATCTCGTGATGAATAATCAGAAACACGTTTGTGAACAGTGTCGATATAATTCATCTAAATAATGATGAGGAAGATATTCCATCTAAAGGAGTCAAAGTAGCAATACAATCCTACGGTATGAAATATTTGTTTGCGGCGTATTGCAATACTATGTTTTGACGATGTTTTAATCTATTGTCTGTTTTCATTGTTGTGAGTCTGCCACCCATACCCCTGGAATTATCTTCTATTGTTTCTAAACCATAATTCAGATGAGTTCAGACTTGATGATATTATTTAATGCAAATAATTCCCACCTTGAATAAATAAGGAAGAGGCGTATAAGATTCAACTGCGGACGAGCATGAAGTATCAGGCCCTATTTTGTATTGCTGCAATTGTAGAGGGTATTCTTCAAGTAGGGTATTTGATGGTCGAGTCACAAACAAGTATGTTATTAAATCGAGACTCTCTTTCAGTAAATTTGAGAAGCCTTAGATTGAGAGCTGGGAGGGAGATGGATCTATTTTATGTCGAAGATGGGGCTGTGACGCACCTGTCAGATAACGAATATTTGGGTTTTGACGATGAAGGCTCAATAATTTTGGAGAAAGAGAAGCATTCTGATTTTGCAGTAGTGACAGATCCAGATTCTGAAATCGGTATCGTGATGTTTGCTGACGACGAATGGTTTGAGCTTTGTCCTGACAACCTGATTGCTTACTATAGTGGGTGCGTAGATAGTATAGCTGTTAAGCTCTGTTTCTATCCAATCACATATACTCAGTGAAGCATTCTATCATGAGCAATGATGTCCCAGCCCGGGCTTCATATCTGTATAGTTCACCTATTGGCACCCCATGGCAAATATGCAACTTGCGAGCAGCTCGGATATGAAAATCCTATTGCTCGGGACTATGTAAGCGTTCCAGATATGACAAGAACTTCATTTAATGAGTATCGGCAACGATCATAAAACACGACAACACACTCTTAGAATAGAAATCATAGCCAATTTGAGTAAAGAACCCTCACCACTTTGATCAAAAGGAACTATTTCTATAGTGCGAAACCCTGCTGCCAACTAATAAGTACTCAGCACATCTTATGCAGAATTGAAACTATTGGTCTGTGCTCATTGCCGAAAGCTCTTGTTAATGGAGTAGATCTCCGGTTGGGTCTGTTGACAGGACGGAAAGAATACCACATGTATGGGTTTGCACGACTGTGAATCAGAATTCAATGCGAGTCAATGCGTCTGTTTTGTCAACAGCAGCGGCCTTTTGCTTGGTGACAGACACTATTGCCTTTCAATGACATATGAATACTGAGGAGCTTTTTCTATCACCGCTTCATCTAGACTTTTGATTTCTGCCCTATAATTGAGAGATGACATACTAAGCATGCGCGTGGGTGAAAAATTAAAATTTAACACTTCACAAAAGTCAGGCTGTATTCGTTTGTCGTCAAAAGAGTGAAATGTTTATATACCCAGCGCCCTTTGTCTGATGTACCCTCCTCATTTATCACCCATTCTTTATTGCGCATTCTCCATGAGAATATATCAGCGAATATATATGAACATTTATTCACTGTTTATGTTCTTCAGCCCCCTCCCACTCCCCGGAACTCCAGGAGAAAGCATAACCCTCATGGGGTCTAAGCTTTAAGATTGATTGCCAGGGCTTTACTAGACGACCTTGTTTTATTCAATCGCCACTCCGCTAAAACTGCAAGAAAAAAAAAAGAGTCATGAGAGGTGACACTATGGAGTGGGCCGCCAAAGTATCACTTCTCAAATAGTCTATGTTACTTATCACTTCTGCCGCCGTTCACCAAAAATGCTCGATAGCCTCCAATGCATTTCGCACTAATTGAAACTTTTCCCGCATACATCGAATTCGGTTAAGCAATGGAGCCCAAAGAGCAAAAAAAGATACATGGGCTTCCAAAGCCAGCATGGCTGTCAAAATGCTACTCGGGAAGACGCACAATCTTGTGCCGGTGATTTCCCACACATCCTTCCACTCTTGGATATGAGAGCAATTCTAGTGCCGTGTGCGTTATATGCAGGCAGGTGCCCATGCGTGGCATCCAAGTTGACAAACGTGGCGGGCTTTGGGTGCGCCGCGGGAAATCCTGTCACCTCGCGCTGTAGCACGTGACCCGTGCCGTCTCCGCAATCTTATCTGGAGGCGCAGATACCCAGCAATTTCAGAAGATAGACCGAGCATATACGCCAGGAAAGCACATTCCAGTCCCCAGCACAAACAGCCAGCATTCTTGAGAAATCGCGAGGCCAAACCCGCTTGAACTATAGACCGTTTCCTGACCATTCTGGGCCATGAGAATCCTACAATGGGCGTTTTTGTCGCTGCTTGCAGTGGCTCTGAACTCCGTTGGCCTGCCCAACAACGCTCGGGCCGCTATTCTCTTGCAAAGAATCAGCGACAATGTTGCGAGCCAACAGCTTTTTGACCCAGTTCCAGAAGTGTTTCCGCAGGCGCCGGACGGGAGAAACCCGGACGACGATTGCCCGCCTTGTTTCAACTGCAACCTCCCCAACTTCGAGTGCACGCAGTTTTCTCAATGCAACACGTTCACGGGCATGTGCGAATGCCGCGATGGCTACGGAGGCATGGATTGCTCGGAGCCTTTATGCGGTGGGCTCGAAGACGGGAATGGAAACAGGCCAATGCGGAAGAACGATACTTGTGACTGTAAATCTGGATGGGGAGGCATCAATTGTAACTTGTGCACCGAAGACTCGGCGTGCGATACCTTTGTACCCGAGGGCTTGAAGGGCACATGCTATAAAGGTGGGCTTCTTGTGAACAAGTTCCACCAGATGTGCGATGTCACCAATAAAAAGATTGTCGCCATTTTGGACGGCAAGATTCCGCAGGCGACCTTTAGCTGCAACAAGACAGCGGAAAAGTGCGACTTCCAGTTCTGGATCGACCAGAAAGAATCATTCTACTGCGACTTGGACGAATGCAAATACGAGTTCAATGCAAAAAGCAACACTACCCACTACAACTGTGGGTCCGTCGCCTGCAAATGCTTACCGGACCGCATGTTGTGTGGAGAAAAAGGGCTGATTGACATTTCTGAATTTCTTACCGAGACAATCCGTGGCCCTGGCGACTTTACATGTGACGTAAATGCGAAAAACTGTCGGTTTTCTGAGCCCAGCATGAACGACTTGATCTCTTCTGTCTTTGGCGACCCATACATCACATTGCACTGCGAGTCCGGCGAATGTATCCACAAAAGCGAGGTTCCTGGCTATGATATTCCGCAAAGACACAAGTTCACGATAAATAACTTCATTACAATCGCGGCCGTGTTTATTGTATGCGCAATAATCATCAGCTGGTCCGTGTACCGCGTCGGCAAAAGCCCGCTCTTTACGATGTCAGGGGCAGCAGGATACGGCCCGGTAAGCGACGAGCACAACCCTTTGAGTGAAAACTTTACACCCACGACATTTTCCTTCAAGAACGTGTCATACACATTGCCAAATGGTGCCAAGGTTTTAAACAATGTCTATGGCCTTGTCAATCCAGGCCAATGCCTAGCAATAATGGGCGGTTCCGGTGCCGGAAAGACGACCCTCTTGGACATATTGGCTGCGAAAAACAAACGCGGTAAAGCAGAGGGGGAGATATATGTGAACGGACAGATCTTGTCTCCATCTACATATAAAGCCATTGTAGGCTTTGTCGACCAAGAAGACCACCTCATTCCGACTTTGACAGTATATGAGACCGTTTTGAACAGCGCTTTGTTGAGGCTCCCACGGGCCATGAGCTTCGCCGCAAAAGTCTCTCGTGTCACAGAAGTTTTAAACGAGCTTAGAATCCTCGGCATCAAAGACCGAGTGATTGGGTCGGATTTCGACAGGGGAATCTCGGGTGGCGAGAAAAGACGTGTTTCCATCGCATGTGAATTGGTAACGTCTCCGTCAATCTTATTTCTCGATGAGCCCACTTCGGGATTGGATGCATACAACGCAAAAAATGTAGTTGAATCACTCGTCAAATTGGCCAAAGACTTCAACAGAACCATTGTCTTTACTATTCATCAGCCCAGAAGCAACATTGTAGCCTTATTCGACAAGCTCTTGTTGCTTAGTGAGGGCGACCTAATTTATTCGGGAGACATGATTGGTTGCAATGACTACTTTGGCAAGAATGGCTACCAATGTCCCCTTGGGTACAACATTGCCGACTACTTAATTGACATCACTGTTGATCACAAAAAAATCATTCGCGTGCCAAACGAAGCCAACACTCCCGACGTCCATGAGCGCTTTCTTTCAAATACTACCGGTGCCACGGATGTTACTAGAGAGTGGGAGCACTTTGCTGTGCATCGGGACGAGTATAATTACCAAAAGATTGGTGATTCTTCTGATACTGGCGATGAGCTCATTAGATTAAATACAAAGTTGCCACAGATGTTCGAAGAATCTTCTACCGCGATTGAGCTTAAACAAGAAATTCAGCAACTTACTGATGATCCTAAGGAGCTTAATTTGGAGCAACACATGTTGAAAAAGGCCAGTTTTTTTACACAATTGTCAATTTTGTCTTCCAGGACATTCAAGAATTTATACAGAAACCCAAGACTTCTCTTGACAAACTATGTTTTGTCACTTGTTGTTGGTCTCTTTTGTGGCTTTCTTTACTACGACGTCAGTAATGATATCAGCGGATTCCAAAACCGGCTCGGTGTTTTCTTTTTTGTTTTGGCGCTATTTGGCTTTTCTTCATTGACCGGCCTACACTCTTTTGCACAAGAACGTATTATTTTCATTCGTGAAAGGGCAAACAACTATTATCATCCCGCCTCTTACTATGTAAGCAAAGTTATATGTGACTTGCTTCCTCTTAGAGTTCTTCCACCAGTCATTTTGTTGAGTATAATGTACCCCATGATTGGTTTAACTATGGAGCACAATGGCTTTTTAAAGGCACTTGCGATTTTGGTGCTTTTCAATTTAGCTGTTGCGGTCGAAATCTTGATTGTGGGGATTTTGATTAAGGACCCGGGCACCTCCACTATCATCGGCGTACTAATTCTTTTGTTTTCTTTATTGTTCGCAGGTTTGTTTATCAATAGCGAGGATCTCAAGGCGCAGACGAAGTGGCTTGAGTGGATCTCTTTGTTTCACTATGCCTACGAAGCATTGGCTATAAATGAAGTCAGGGATTTAATTTTAAGAGAAAAAAAATATGGTCTCTCAATCGAAGTCCCGGGTGCAGTGATATTAAGCACTTTCGGTTTTAATGTGTCTGCGTTCTGGAATGATATTCTTTACTTGATCGGTTGGGGGTTATCTTTTGTTGTCTTAGGCTACGGGTTTTTGCATTATTTAACTAATGAGAGAAGGTGACCTTTGATAATTTCCCTAAAACATCTTTGGAAATGCAAAATCATAGTGAAAAGAATTGGTTTACACAACATCGTTTGCTCCAATCTCGAACAAGCGAACACGATTTTTAACCGTCAGTAAATATATGAGTGGGAAGACTATATATTGCGTGTGTCAAGTTCCAAGACTTAAAATGAAAGCCTTATTAAACAGATTATTATAAAAGATTGTAAGTATTCACGATTGATCAGCGGGTCTTCTGATGGTGGAAAGAGCGGATATCGCGGCCTAGCGAAGGGAGGGTTGGGTATTTCATGGTCAGATCACCCATTGCTTGCCTCTTTTCTTTTTGATTCAGTGGATGTTAGCTACAGATTAAAATAGAAAGAATTTCAATCAAGTATCAGATAATGCAGCCGCCTTTTAAGCCCGATTTGAACATGCTACATGTTTTTCGTCGACTACACAATACAAATCTGAGTATGATATCGTTCAATATCAATAGAGCATCTCAATACCCATATACATTCCCAAAAGCAGACAGTCTGCATGATTTTGGTTCAAGACAATCAAGGAAGTTGTCCGTTCAGGTTTTGCGGTAGGAAAGGTATCATAGTCAATTGTTCGCCATCGCACAATAGATACCCTTGGCCAACGTGCAACTTATGTACCGCATGGATTGCCTGCCCGTATCCCTATAAGTCCCCGCTGAAAGTTTTGTTTCAGCCCTACCTTGCGTATCAGGTCTATAATATATTCATCAAAGCATATTACGTCCCCCGATTTGAACATGTTCTGACCAAACATAGATATAGTCTATTGTATTTACCATCTCTCCACATTATCGTTTCATACAGGCAACTTGTCCGAGCGGTTAAGGAGAAAGATTAGAAATCTTTTGGGCTTTGCCCGCGCAGGTTCGAATCCTGCAGTTGTCGAAGTATTTTTTTTATGGTTTGTACTATAGTCTCGGTTGATGACCATAGACACTTTTATTATCTTTTTAATAATAGGGACATTGTAGGCTATAAATCAGTGGAAGAGATGAGCGGCACCAGCCCTTCATAAAAATGGATTTCTGCACCACATGCTCTGTTTCTTCGTGCACTGGGCCTACATCATACTGAAAAGGAACATGTTCATGTGATACGCCGAAAGTTGTAGCTGTGCCTGGCGCCAATAAAAATAGCCGCGTTACGGCTCGTCGAATGTTACGAAAGAGGTGCGCGTACTGGTGCAAACTAAGCGGCGTCACTCATGAGGGAATGGCCCTAGCCACAGGAAGTAATTCATGTATTAAAGACGTAGTGAACCAGCAAGCGTCATAAAAAAAGCAGTTATGATTATGCTGACGCGGTGCTCCCCGGTTGATACGTGTGAGTACACGTGGAAGCAAAGCCCAAAACAGCAAGCGACGGTGCCGGGCTGGCACGCAGAGCCTACTCCGAAATGAACGTGGCTTCGTTGAAAGCCACGCCGTCCTCAGAGACTTCGCCCTGCTTGAAAGTCAAGGTGTTGCAGAACTGGTAAATGTATGGCTTCGCGCCCGCGACGCCACTGACGATGTTCTTGACGAACTGCGGGATCTCTGCCATGACATCGACACGCTCAACGAGCTGGGTCAAGGCTCCAGACACGGTGGCTCCGGGAGCGCCGTCGGCGCCTTCGGCGAAGTTGAAGGTGATGCTCTTGGGCACGCTCCAGCCGACCTCGTCGACCTCTGTGTTCTCGTGCACAATCTCGTTGTCGATGGACGTGGCGACAATGCCGGAATCCGAGGCGACGATGGCCACGTTGACCTTGGTGGTGCCGTAGGACTTGGGTGTGGTGAACTCCATCTGCACGGCGCTGTAGTGCTCGGACTGGAAGTTCAAGAAGTTCCACGACTTCGCCGCGTGGTGCGGCTTCATGCCCTGCAACGCCATGACGAACATCGTGAGCCCGTCGATGGCCACGGTGCCGCCTGCCAACTGGATCGTGCCCTTCACGGAGCAGCGCGGCCAGAACGCGTGGCGCATCAGCCCCCAGGGCTCGTCGACCTTCTCGCCGTAATAGGTCGTGCCGTCGGCGCCAAAGACGACGCCCGGCACGAGCCGAACAACGGTCAAGTCGACCACGGAGTCTGCATTCACCGCCAGCTTGATCGTGTAGGTGTCGCTGTGCTCGCCCGAGACCTCAATCAGCAAGTTGTCGGCGTAGAAGTTGGCGCCCTCCGTGCGGAAGTTCTCGAGCGCGGTCGAGGTCCACACCGCGTGTGGGTCTGCGGCGCCGAGCTTGTTGTTGTACAAGCGGAACGTGAACTGCGCCGTGGTCTTGATGCCCATGAGGTTTGAGTGGATCACCTGCGCAAGCCCAATGTACCCCGTCGCGAGGTCCGTGAAGTAAAACGTCTGCGTCTCGACGTTTGTATAGTCGGGGTGCTTCCACGCGAAGTCCTCGACGGTGGTGGGGCGGGAAACCGCCTGGCCCTGGTCCTTGATGAAGTCGGTCACGGGGTGGATCGCCTCGCGCCCGTACTCGGGCTCTGCGGTGCCCGCGACCACAGACAAGCCTGACTGTACCCACTTTAACATTCTGTGAATTCTTTTTGGGGTGTTTTCTTCTTTTTTTTTTTTTTGTGCGAGAAGGCTGGGTGAAAACGGCGTGGTGTTTTCGGTGTGCTGGGGGGAGCGGTTGAAGGGGTTTCACGCTGGTGTTGGATGCGATGTCATGGGTGGCGCGCCATGCACTCCCGGGGCCAGCGCTGCGAACAAACCAGTGCCGCAGGGCGCAATGGGTTGTTGAGCGGGGCCCTCGTCTCACTTGCTAGGAGTCCTTTCCTTTGCCGTTGCCGGTAAAATGCTTTAGTTTTTTTGGGCTTCCTGTACACTTTTGTGTTTTTGTGTTTTTGTGTTTTTGTGTTTCTCTCTTTTGGTGCTTTGGTGCTTTGGTGCTTTGGTGCTTTGGTGCGGTGCTTGTTTCATGACTTCCCACCATCTCCGCGTGCTCGTTTTGCTCATGCTCCGTGCTACATTCTACCGGTCCCCTCCTGGGCTCTCGAGATATGGCTCGCGGCTCAGAAGCGGCGCGCGCGCAGCACATGTCACCCGATGCACCCGCCGCTCGTAGCCTGGCCCTCGTGCAAATGGGCCGCCCGCATGGCAGCGTTCTTCTCTGCTGATGCCAGGGTCTGTCTGTAGCTTGACCGCGTCTTGGCACGACAAGGACTCACACCGAGTTCTTGTTGCGCAAGGGGCGCTCCGTCGAAGAGGTTGCGTGTTGCTTGGGGCTCGACGTGTGGCCATTTGCTGCTCTCTCGCCGGCTCTCTGATTCTAGATTCTCGCCAGGTCTCTGATTCAAGATTCTCTCGCCGGCAAACTCGCTGGGTGGAGACGCGGTCTGCTTTCTGGACATGCAACATTTGACACCAAAGCGCCTGGCCCTGGCACCTACCCGTGTGGAGTGCTCCATGACAATCCATGGTCCACTGGGTCTTTGGTCCACTGGGTCTTTGGTCCACTGGGTCTTTGGTCCAAAGAGCCATTCGCATAGCCAGACAACTTGCGGCCGCGAGGTGCTGGGAACAATGCGGTTGGAGGCAGACGCCGTGGACCATTGTTCAGGTGCGCCGATTGGTCCGCACAAAGAAAGAAGGCGTCCCTTTCGGTGTGCTTGTGCGAGGCGCAACGCAATCGCGGCCATTGTTGCTGGGGACTCAGAAACCGCCGCCAGCACGGCATATGGCCCAGCGTGTTTTCCTTCGCCCTGGCATGGAAGCGGTGCTACGCGCATACTACAAAGCAGATCCAGGGCCCACAGGGCCACGCGCCTGTGCCCAGCATCTGTGCCAAGCGTCTATATACTTTACGGAGAGAATTTGCGGCCTTGGGAAGCAAACACGCGCTCTTTTGATGCTAACGGAACGGAGCACCTAGCGCGGCCCATATAGCGCGGGGCCTGGAGCAGGGTCGCCATGGGCCCTAGCGGCCTGCGCGCCGGGGGCCGAGCGTGGGCAACGAGAATCAAGCCATTGGTATTTTGCACCAAAAGAAAGGAGAAGGAGGAAATGAAGAGGAGAATGAAGAACAGTAGCAAGAGGGAAATGAAGAATTATATAAAGAACGATATAAAGAACGATATAAAGAACGATATAAAGAACGATATAAAGAATGAAATGGAAATCATATGGAGAACGATATCTAGAATTATATAAAGAACTATATAAAGAAGTGGGGAAATCAGGAGAGCGTCACGAGTCCGGTGCCCAGTACTGTGGCGTGGCCCCGTCAGGCCGCGGGGCTTGCAAGCTCGCCTCAGGGCGTGCAAGCTTCGCTCGCGCCACTAGGGTCTAAACGGCGCGGCCCCAACGCTGCGAATCAGTGAGGCTAATCAAACGACCTCATACTTTTCTCTTTTTTCCTCAAACCCCCAGCCCCATTTTTTTTTTTAATACATATATATCCATTTTTTTTTCTGATCGGTCACTACCTCGACACTTTCTGTTTGTTTGTTTGTTTTTCCCTTGTCGCCGGGGCGCCCATCCTCAAGACACCCGCCGGTCTCTCCACAAAGTATACGGCCGCCGGCTGATTGCCTGCTGATTTCGGTTCCCCACACCCACTCCCACTCCCACACTCCCCCGCTCTCGCGGACCAGGCCCCCTTCTTTTGAAGCCCGCACACTACCACCACCCCCAGACTCTGACACATGGCCCCCCTGGTCTCCACGTTGCACCCGCCCGCCGCCCAGCGGCCCGCGGCTCTAGCATTGCGTTTGAATGCAGAGGTCTTGCTGCAGCTCCGGGCGCTTCGCCGCTCCAACGTGGCACCGAAACTCGTCGTGAAGGACGGCAAGTTCGTACGTACATCCCCGCATCCGCCGCCGCCGCCGCCGCCGCCCTCTGGGCAAGTCGTTTCCTGGCTGCATACTAACGCTTCTAGCTGGTCAAAATCTCAGACACGCTTCTGTTTCCGTGCCTGGCGTCGCCCGAAACACTCCGCCTAGACGTCTACTCGCCCAGGCCGGCCCGGCCCCACGACCTCTCGTTCACGGGCACAGTGACGTCGCGGCTCAATGTGCTCAGCGACCCAAAGCAAATCAAAGAGCACCGGCGCCTCCGGGCGCTGGCTGGCGCCCCCGATTTGGCTCCTCCGCCGGCTGACTCGGCGCCCAAGAACGCCCCGTGCGCCCGGCCGCGGCAGCAGCATCAGCAGCAGCAATCGCCGCCACCGAGCTCCATCGAGCTGAAGGCGTATGTGTTTGCCGCAGCCGATACAAGTGCCGAGCGCACACTCAAGTTCATCTCTCTACTCGCATTGGGGCCCATGACGCGGCAGTTTGTCCAGGAGAGACTCGGCCTCGCCCGCTTTCTCAAGCCCCTGGACGTCGACCATCTCTTTGCGGCCCATACCCAACCGTACTGGCGCAAGGACACGTTCACCGAAAACGACGTGTATCCGCTCGAGGCGCTGGGCCTTGGCGCAGACGCCGCGCTGCAGAAACTGTACGTCATCTTGAAGGACAAGGCCTACAAGGAGCTAAGGCCTTGGCAGTGGCACGCGTACACGGACCACGAGCGGAAACTCATCATTGACAACTGCAACCATGCGCTCAGCAGACAGGGGTTTCTGGACACGCACCCGCTCCGCCTCCGCATCGTAGAGCAGGCTAGCCCGGCACGCGTGGTCAAGAAATCAACCGCTTTGGGTGGCGGGCTCATCGTCAGCAGCTCAAAAAAGCCACCGCCACCCAGCTCACAAAACCCAGGGGCGCCGGCCCCAGGGTCCCCCGTGCCAAACTCTAATTCCGTGCGTGCATCCACGGAATCGCCAAGACTCAACAGCGAAGCCCGCAAACGGGTTGCAGAGAAGGGCCGAAAGGGCGTTTCTTCTTCTTTGCGGGCTGAGGATGCCTGTCATACCCATCTTCAAGGAGCAACTCTGTCTCTATCTCTGTCTTCGGATGAGGAGAAACGCTCGAAACGGCTAGGGACGCAGTCAAAGCGTCTCAGTAACTCCTCTGCGCAAAGTAGTGGCCGTGGTGTGAACAGCGCTGCTTCAGGCACACCGCTGTCTTCCATCAACGACGAGCAGCATCTGGACCCGAGTGATCCGGATACGAAGCCAGGCTTTCCCAAAAGCGTCCTGTCACTTCCCGCACGACCTTCGAGCTCCTTCACGAATAGCGAGAAGAAGAAGCAGTACTATTCTCAACTTGCAGACAAGTTCAGGCTGAGGTATAAGGAATACGAGCAATTACACAGACAGTTGAGTAAGGACACGCGGAAAAACTCGCACGCCGAAAAGAAAAAGAGCATAATGAAACTCTATGAATTGCATAATAGCCTCTCTGAGTGGAAGAGACGGCTTTGGGACTATCACAACGAAAACAACATGGCTGAAAGCGTCATGAACTTGGCCAAGCACCGCAAGCTGAACTCTGCGTCGCGAATCAGCGCTCTGGCGCCCCTGACACTGAAAGTGGCGAGCACGGAACGGTTCACCACTGTAGTTGGCAGCCTGGGTGCGGCGCACGCGAGTACCACGCGCAAGCTGGCCTTTCACGAGCGACCAAGCGTGCTGCGTGCTAAGATCGCTTTGGACTACTGATGACAGTCACTGCTAGGATATCAGTATATAGCTTGCTTGGGTTGCCTGCTGTGTCTGCGCACGGTCATGCTACGGCCTGTATCTGACACACGGAGCAGGTGGTCCCGCAGAAGCACTTACATCAAAGACACTGTTTGAATACAATGGGAAATTATCAGCGAAGGGTGGCGGCGTTACAAGAGGGGAAGGGGGTGGGGGGCTAGAGGGGCATCTGTATATGGCCCAGTGCAGAGCACGCGGCCCCCTGCCACGTAGTTCGACACTAGCGCGCCAAGACGTACACGGCCTGCTTCTGGCTTCGGCCATAGCCCTTGGTCCCGATCTTGACGGGTGAAGTGGCCGCAGAATTTGCCGGCGCTTGGCCCCACAGGCAATTCCGCGCATAGATGTTTCGGCGCGCGCGCGAAGCGCCAATCCATCAAGAAACACCCATATTCCCATCCGCGAGGCTGCTTCCCCACGTAATATTACAAGCAGCACATGACACAGATGTCTGCAGTGGCCGAGTTCAAGGCCGAAGACGACGAGCACGTGACCTTGCCGTCGTCGCCTGGTCTCGCGCACGACGAAACCGACGTATCGGAGTCGGCGAAAGAGGCCGCTCACGAAAACGACAAAAAGCGCCACAAGGGCGGCGCCAGAAGCGGTGGTGCGGGGCCCACTTCTCAGGTGAAAAAGCCCTCGGAGGAAGCATTGCAACGGCGGCGCGAGGGCCGGATCAAGGCTGCGCAGACGATGGCGCAGAACTTGAAGAAGACCGGTATCGGCCGCTTCGAGGAGGAGAATGGTTTCGCCTTGACCAGCGTGAAAACGATCCCGTTGATCAACCAGAAAAACTACTTCGCCGAGTACTTGAAGAAGGACGACCAAGTTACCGTTGTGCGCTCGTGGCGCAACGAGAAGCAGCGCGATAGTGCACCCAAGAGCGCTGGTTCCGACGCCAAGAGAGCCGCTGACGATGACGAGGATAACGACGACAATGACGATAACGATAACGACGACAACGAGGATGACGTGAGCGCCGGCGCAGCAAAAATGGGCAGCGACACCGTCGTCATCCACCCAGGCTCGCAGGTGCTCAGGATCGGACGAGCCACCGACAGTTTCCCCACAGAAGTGCCGATGGTAGTGGCTGTACGCGACGGAAAGGTCCCCGAGCCGTACCCCGAGGTTCCAGAGCGCGTGCGCTACGAAGACGGCGACTACGATTTTGGCGAGCGCTTCAACACGACCAAGGCCACGGTGACCAAAGACTTCAAGGCACGCATGCGGTTTTACAAGCGCCGCATGATGCCCAACTCGCGCGAAAGTGCCTCCAACTTCAACCGCATGCAGCGGCCGGAGATCGTTCCAGATAACTCCGACCCCGACTACAAAGAGTACTTCGATGAAGACGACCCGCTTTTGGCCAGCAAGGACTTCTTGTCCGGTGCAGATGCACTCAAGCTTCCTCTCAGCGCTTCCTTCACCGCGTGGCGGCTCCGTTACCCGATCGTCAACGGCACGTTCAACCAGGACCAGGCAGACTATGCGTCACCGCAGGAGTTCATCGGCGACGTCACACGCATCTTGCACGAGGCTCTTCGTGCAATCAGTGTGCCTGCAGCAGACACAGCTAAACTCAAATGCCTTCTCCTCATTCCCGACTTCTACGATAAGGAGGTCGTCGAAACTTGGGTCGAGATCTTATTGAGGCTGATGAACTTCGCCCGCGTGGGTGTGATACAAGAGGCCGTGGCCGCAACTTTTGGTTCCGGCTCTTCTTGTGCGTGCGTGGTGGATGTTGGCGCACAAAAGACAACCATAGCATGCGTTGATGAGGGCATGGTCATCAATGACTCTCGGGTGAGTTTGGACTATGGTGGGGATAATATCACCGAGACTTTTGCAAAGTTGCTCTTACAACAGAACTTCCCGATCCAGGACATAAATCTTTACAACCGTAATGATGACTGGGACTTGCTCGACCGTTTGAAGAGAAACTTCGCTACCTTTGATGATGCGGACATTGCCGTGCAGTTGTACAATTTTTACCGCCGGCGGGCAGGAGGTAAGACAGAAAAGTACAATCTAAAGGTATTTGACGAAGTTATGCTCGCTCCGCTCGGACTATTCTACCCAGATTTATTCGAGCTTTCCGAAAAAACTAAGGGCAAAACCTTGTTCCCTGAATCTTATGACCATTACACCGGCGAGTCTAACAATCCATTTTCAAAAGCACAAGAAAATTTAGTGGCCGGTAAAGGGTTTACTGAATTGAGCGATGAAGAGTTACTTTTAAAAATCATCGAGGATAAACAAGTGTTCAAAACCGCAAATGCGGCTTATGGTAAGCCTGTACCCACCAGAGCAGGCTCAACTGAAGACTCCAGCAAAAACTTCGCTGTCCCTTTGGACAAAGCCATAATCGAGTCAATCACAAATGCCGGTATTGCCACTGATTTCAGCAAGGCCAAAAAACTATATGACAATATTTTAGTTGTCGGGGGTGGCTTGGCTCAGTTTCCAGGATTTGACGGTTTGCTCACCGACAGAATAAACATCTGGCGTCCTCGCTTTTTATCAACCTCCAGCTTGGATGATATCTTAAGCTATGTGGGCAAGGAGAAGGACAGGTTAGAAATAAAGAAAAAACAAATGATAAGTGATGCCAAGTCAAGCAGAAAGGGCGCCATATCAAGTGATGAGATTCAGCTAACTCAACAAGAGATGAAAAAAATTGATGCCGAAACCACCCTCAAAATTGATCTTGAAAAGGCGGATGCAGTCGCCGATGATGGCTCAGCTGTCGCAGTGAACGTCCTACCAGCGCCAAAGGAACTAGATCCACGTTTGATAACCTGGAAAGGGGGTAGCGTTTACAGCCGACTCAAAGTGATTAACGAAATGTGGATCACAAGGGAAGATTGGGTGACCTTGAATTCTAGGTGTCTCTACTACAAAAGTTTGTTCAACTACTAATTGACTGTGCATACACCTCAATATTTTGTCAAAAGAACTTGAATTTTGCCATAGAGAATAATAAATTTGAATTTGGCTCATCAAGTAGGAATAGGATTTTTTGGAATGGAAATCCCATCAAAAAAAGTTCGCATAGTATTTCTAGCCCTTGTACATATTGCAGAATACAGACAGGCCGGCAATATTGTCTAAATTTGTAGGGATTATTCTGATAGTAATAAGTTACGCTGATATTCCGTCGCTTTTCAGGCGTCTTTTTGGAATATATAAATATTGAGACCCCATTCTCGGTGCCATTTGTTTTAGTATCTATCAGTCTGTGTTCGTACCCTTTACTAAGAATTTAAATGCTGAGGCTAGCGCATTCATAATTTGAGTTTTCTGAAAGAAAAAGGCCTGGCATTCGAGCTGGCTCTAGAGATCAATAGAATGCTAAATTCATTTGAAACTCGAGCTTTCGTGCTTCTTTTGAACCATTTTGTCTCTCTCCAGAAACTGTTGTACCTGAAGCTCAATTTTTGCTCGAGGCTGAGAGGACAAAATGTTAGCTCTGAAATCGTGTAAGTCATTGCGAGCTTGTATGTTTGCATTATAAACATACTATTGAAGGAAACCGGTTTTGAAAGGTACATTAATGAAATTCTGTCACACTATATTCTCAGGTGAGGAAACCAGTCGCATAATAATGATTATTCTCGTTAATCTTACATATTAATTAGATGTGATTTCTCCACCAAAAATCCAAACCCTTCCAAGATTGCTTGAGCCAATATATTTATTTTAGTGGAAAAGTTGAAAGCTTTATTAACGCGAAATAAGAGGGAGAATTAAGTGCTGTGGGCAAAAAAAAAGGATTCAACGTTGTTATGAATGGGTCAGATGCAATTCAAAAGCGCGATCGAGAGGTTGTAGATGATCAGATCGCAACATTTGTGCAGGTTAAACAAACGAGCATGTAGAACAATATCCTGGTCACTCGTAAAAACGGGTGGTGAGATTTGACTCAACATAGACAAAGGTTTACACTCTCCAAAAACCTAACAAGCATCAGTCCTCAAGAATGCTAGGCAAACAAGAAAAATAGTCAGCTCTCAATACAAGAACCGTCATGTCTGATATTGTGTTGAGAATAGCGCGGTTTATGCTGCTCTTCAAAGATTTAGCAACACGGCAGAAATAAGCCGCATTGGAAGAAGAGGTGAGCCCGATATGGCGCCGGTTCTGAACATTCCTTTACAAAATAATATTGCGAGGAAATATCAATAAGTATTACGTGGCAGAAACTTAAGCCCTCGGATGCAGAGTCCGACCATCATATGTGTTTTTTCAGGCCATCCATCAAATGCTGTCGTATGCAGCTGGCGAGAAAGTATCGATAAAGGCACGAAACATAGATGCCTGTTTATTAGTCTCCACAATCAATGTTTAGAGGAGCAAGAATCTAGAGGTAAACATTCAGATTATTTCTTGAAACATGGCTAAGCCTCAAAGAACATTTTACATGGTAGGGGATGAAAAGGATACTTCTAAAAGAATAACATGTATTCGAAATCTCAGCTGGCGAGCTGGCGAAAATAAAGAGTGACCGCTAAAAAAAAAAGAAATATAAACCACAAAAACAAAAATGGTATATCTCTCGAAAATACGGTCTCGAAAGTTGGTCATACTGACAACAACATCAGTATGATCCCGGAAAATCAAACTAGAACAAGATTGCCAAGATTGGCACGAAAAGCATACCCGAGATCAATGATCTGGTAGCTGCCCCACCCTCAAATGTTGAAACAGTGGAGCTTTGATCAGGGTGCAAGTATTCAGACGAAGCGGTGCTGCTCAGACTATATTCTGCAGCACTTGTCACATATGTCGACAAATCATCGGATTTATCATCAGTAACCGTGGTGGTCAGAGTTACCGTCAACGTAGAAATATCGGACAAACTAGACGCAGGAGTCGCAACCAGGACCGTGGTCAAAGTTTGGCTTGTGATACTATCTTCAAACGATTGACTATAAGAATCGACGGCGGAGGATTCACTGAGAACCAACGATGACACGGTCGTGTACGAGTCCAAAGAATCATTCGACACAGTCACAACGCAAGAAGTGGTTTGTAACGAACCATTCGGCATGGAGGTTGTGCAAACAGTCGTGAAGACAGTTGTGAAGGTGGTACTGCACTCATGAACAGAATCCAAGTCAGTCGTGGAGTCTGAAATAGACACAGATGGCTCGATGATCGAAGTCGAAGTTGTCACCGATCCGTTCGAGTCAGTGCTCTCAGTAATCACACCAGTCAAAGTCAGTGCGGACCCATCGGAATAGGTCGTGGTGAAAGTCGTGGTGAGACCTGGCGCAACAGACTTCGTGGCAGAGCCAGAAGCAGAGCCAGAAGCAGAGTCAGTAGCAGAGTCAGTAGCAGAGTCAGTAGCAGAATCAGTCGTGGAGTCTGAAATAGACACAGATGGCTCGATGATCGAAGTTGAAGTTGTCACCGATCCGTTCGAGTCAGTGCTCTCAGTAATCACACCAGTCAAAGTCAGTGCGGACCCATCGGAATAGGTCGTGGTGAAAGTGGTGGTGAGACCTGGCGCAACAGACTTCGTGGCAGAGCCAGAAGCAGAGCCAGAAGCAGAGTCAGTAGCAGAGTCAGTAGCAGAGTCAGTAGCAGAATCAGTCGTGGAGTCTGAAATAGACACAGATGGCTCGATGATCGAAGTCGAAGTTGTCACCGATCCGTTCGAGTCAGTGCTCTCAGTAATCACACCAGTCAAAGTCAGTGCGGACCCATCGGAATAGGTCGTGGTGAAAGTCGTGGTGAGACCTGGCGCAACAGACTTCGTGGCAGAGCCAGAAGCAGAGCCAGAAGCAGAGTCAGTAGCAGAGTCAGTAGCAGAGTCAGTAGCAGAATCAGTCGTGGAGTCTGAAATAGACACAGATGGCTCGATGATCGAAGTCGAAGTTGTCACCGATCCGTTCGAGTCAGTGC
Source organism: Metschnikowia zobellii (assembly GCA_939531405.1). Taxonomy (NCBI): domain Eukaryota; kingdom Fungi; phylum Ascomycota; class Pichiomycetes; order Serinales; family Metschnikowiaceae; genus Metschnikowia; species Metschnikowia zobellii. Next base: position 836,384 of record OW618029.1, read on the forward strand.
TCTCAGTAATCACACCAGTCAAAGTCAGTGCGGACCCATCGGAATAGGTCGTGGTGAAAGTCGTGGTGAGACCTGGCGCAACAGACTTAGTGGCAGAGCCAGAAGCAGAGTCAGTAGCAGAGTCAGTAGCAGAATCAGTCGTGGAGTCTGAAATAGACACAGATGGCTCGATGATCGAAGTTGAAGTTGTCACCGATCCGTTCGAGTCAGTGCTCTCAGTAATCACACCAGTCAAAGTCAGTGCGGACCCATCGGAATAGGTCGTGGTGAAAGTCGTGGTGAGACCTGGCGCAACAGACTTCGTGGCAGAGCCAGAAGCAGAGCCAGAAGCAGAGTCAGTAGCAGAGTCAGTAGCAGAGTCAGTAGCAGAGTCAGTAGCAGAATCAGTCGTGGAGTCTGAAATAGACACAGATGGCTCGATGATCGAAGTCGAAGTTGTCACCGATCCGTTCGAGTCAGTGCTCTCAGTAATCACACCAGTCAAAGTCAGTGCGGACCCATCGGAATAGGTCGTGGTGAAAGTCGTGGTGAGACCTGGCGCAACAGACTTCGTGGCAGAGCCAGAAGCAGAGTCAGTAGCAGAGTCAGTAGCAGAGTCAGTAGCAGAATCAGTCGTGGAGTCTGAAATAGACACAGATGGCTCGATGATCGAAGTTGAAGTTGTCACCGATCCGTTCGAGTCAGTGCTCTCAGTAATCACACCAGTCAAAGTCAGTGCGGACCCATCGGAATAGGTCGTGGTGAAAGTCGTGGTGAGACCTGGCGCAACAGACTTCGTGGCAGAGCCAGAAGCAGAGCCAGAAGCAGAGTCAGTAGCAGAGTCAGTAGCAGAGTCAGTAGCAGAATCAGTCGTGGAGTCTGAAATAGACACAGATGGCTCGATGATCGAAGTTGAAGTTGTCACCGATCCGTTCGAGTCAGTGCTCTCAGTAATCACACCAGTCAAAGTCAGTGCGGACCCATCGGAATAGGTCGTGGTGAAAGTCGTGGTGAGACCTGGCGCAACAGACTTCGTGGCAGAGCCAGAAGCAGAGTCAGTAGCAGAGTCAGTAGCAGAGTCAGTAGCAGAGTCAGTAGCAGAGTCAGTAGCAGAATCAGTCGTGGAGTCTGAAATAGACACAGATGGCTCGATGATCGAAGTCGAAGTTGTCACCGATCCGTTCGAGTCAGTGCTCTCAGTAATCACACCAGTCAAAGTCAGTGCGGACCCATCGGAATAGGTCGTGGTGAAAGTCGTGGTGAGACCTGGCGCAACAGACTTCGTGGCAGAGCCAGAAGCAGAGCCAGAAGCAGAGTCAGTAGCAGAGTCAGTAGCAGAGTCAGTAGCAGAATCAGTCGTGGAGTCTGAAATAGACACAGATGGCTCGATGATCGAAGTTGAAGTTGTCACCGATCCGTTCGAGTCAGTGCTCTCAGTAATCACACCAGTCAAAGTCAGTGCGGACCCATCGGAATAGGTCGTGGTGAAAGTCGTGGTGAGACCTGGCGCAACAGACTTCGTGGCAGAGCCAGAAGCAGAGTCAGTAGCAGAGTCAGTAGCAGAGTCAGTAGCAGAGTCAGTAGCAGAATCAGTCGTGGAGTCTGAAATAGACACAGATGGCTCGATGATCGAAGTCGAAGTTGTCACCGATCCGTTCGAGTCAGTGCTCTCAGTAATCACACCAGTCAAAGTCAGTGCGGACCCATCGGAATAGGTCGTGGTGAGAGTCGTGGTGAGACCTGGCGCAACAGACTTAGTGGCAGAGCCAGAAGCAGAGCCAGAAGCAGAGTCAGTGGCAGAGCCAGAAGCAGAGCCAGAAGCAGAGTCAGTGGCAGAGCCAGAAGCAGAATCAGTCGTGGAGTCTGAAATAGACACAGATGGCTCGATGATCGAAGTCGAAGTTGTCACCGATCCGTTCGAGTCAGTGCTCTCAGTAATCACACCAGTCAAAGTCAGTGCGGACCCATCGGAATAGGTCGTGGTGAAAGTCGTGGTGAGACCTGGCGCAACAGACTTCGTGGCAGAGCCAGAAGCAGAGTCAGTAGCAGAGTCAGTAGCAGAGTCAGTAGCAGAATCAGTCGTGGAGTCTGAAATAGACACAGATGGCTCGATGATCGAAGTTGAAGTTGTCACCGATCCGTTCGAGTCAGTGCTCTCAGTAATCACACCAGTCAAAGTCAGTGCGGACCCATCGGAATAGGTCGTGGTGAAAGTCGTGGTGAGACCTGGCGCAACAGACTTCGTGGCAGAGCCAGAAGCAGAGCCAGAAGCAGAGTCAGTAGCAGAGTCAGTAGCAGAGTCAGTAGCAGAATCAGTCGTGGAGTCTGAAATAGACACAGATGGCTCGATGATCGAAGTTGAAGTTGTCACCGATCCGTTCGAGTCAGTGCTCTCAGTAATCACACCAGTCAAAGTCAGTGCGGACCCATCGGAATAGGTCGTGGTGAAAGTCGTGGTGAGACCTGGCGCAACAGACTTCGTGGCAGAGCCAGAAGCAGAGTCAGTAGCAGAGTCAGTAGCAGAGTCAGTAGCAGAGTCAGTAGCAGAATCAGTCGTGGAGTCTGAAATAGACACAGATGGCTCGATGATCGAAGTCGAAGTTGTCACCGATCCGTTCGAGTCAGTGCTCTCAGTAATCACACCAGTCAAAGTCAGTGCGGACCCATCGGAATAGGTCGTGGTGAAAGTCGTGGTGAGACCTGGCGCAACAGACTTCGTGGCAGAGCCAGAAGCAGAGTCAGTAGCAGAGTCAGTAGCAGAGTCAGTAGCAGAATCAGTCGTGGAGTCTGAAATAGACACAGATGGCTCGATGATCGAAGTCGAAGTTGTCACCGATCCGTTCGAGTCAGTGCTCTCAGTAATCACACCAGTCAAAGTCAGTGCGGACCCATCGGAATAGGTCGTGGTGAAAGTCGTGGTGAGACCTGGCGCAACAGACTTAGTGGCAGAGCCAGAAGCAGAGCCAGAAGCAGAGTCAGAAGCAGAATCAGTCGTGGAGTCTGAAATAGACACAGATGGCTCGATGATCGAAGTCGAAGTTGTCACCGATCCGTTCGAGTCAGTGCTCTCAGTAATCACACCAGTCAAAGTCAGTGCGGACCCATCGGAATAGGTCGTGGTGAAAGTCGTGGTGAGACCTGGCGCAACAGACTTCGTGGCAGAGCCAGAAGCAGAGCCAGAAGCAGAGTCAGTAGCAGAGTCAGTAGCAGAGTCAGTCGTGGAGTCTGAAATAGACACAGATGGCTCGATGATCGAAGTCGAAGTTGTCACCGATCCGTTCGAGTCAGTGCTCTCAGTAATCACACCAGTCAAAGTCAGTGCGGACCCATCGGAATAGGTCGTGGTGAAAGTCGTGGTGAGACCTGGCGCAACAGACTTAGTGGCAGAGCCAGAAGCAGAGCCAGAAGCAGAGTCAGTAGCAGACTTAGTAGCAGAGCCAGAAGCAGAGTCAGTGGCAGAGCCAGAAGCAGAATCAGTCGTGGAGTCTGAAATAGACACAGATGGCTCGATGATCGAAGTCGAAGTTGTCACCGATCCGTTCGAGTCAGTGCTCTCAGTAATCACACCAGTCAAAGTCAGTGCGGACCCATCGGAATAGGTCGTGGTGAAAGTCGTGGTGAGACCTGGCGCAACAGACTTCGTGGCAGAGCCAGAAGCAGAGCCAGAAGCAGAGTCAGTAGCAGAGTCAGTAGCAGAGTCAGTAGCAGAGTCAGTAGCAGAATCAGTCGTGGAGTCTGAAATAGACACAGATGGCTCGATGATCGAAGTCGAAGTTGTCACCGATCCGTTCGAGTCAGTGCTCTCAGTAATCACACCAGTCAAAGTCAGTGCGGACCCATCGGAATAGGTCGTGGTGAAAGTCGTGGTGAGACCTGGCGCAACAGACTTCGTGGCAGAGCCAGAAGCAGAGCCAGAAGCAGAGTCAGTAGCAGAGTCAGTAGCAGAGTCAGTAGCAGAATCAGTCGTGGAGTCTGAAATAGACACAGATGGCTCGATGATCGAAGTTGAAGTTGTCACCGATCCGTTCGAGTCAGTGCTCTCAGTAATCACACCAGTCAAAGTCAGTGCGGACCCATCGGAATAGGTCGTGGTGAAAGTCGTGGTGAGACCTGGCGCAACAGACTTAGTGGCAGAGCCAGAAGCAGAGCCAGAAGCAGAGTCAGTAGCAGAGTCAGTAGCAGAGTCAGTAGCAGAGTCAGTAGCAGAATCAGTCGTGGAGTCTGAAATAGACACAGATGGCTCGATGATCGAAGTCGAAGTTGTCACCGATCCGTTCGAGTCAGTGCTCTCAGTAATCACACCAGTCAAAGTCAGTGCGGACCCATCGGAATAGGTCGTGGTGAAAGTCGTGGTGAGACCTGGCGCAACAGACTTCGTGGCAGAGCCAGAAGCAGAGCCAGAAGCAGAGTCAGTAGCAGAGTCAGTCGTGGAGTCTGAAATAGACACAGATGGCTCGATGATCGAAGTCGAAGTTGTCACCGATCCGTTCGAGTCAGTGCTCTCAGTAATCACACCAGTCAAAGTCAGTGCGGACCCATCGGAATAGGTCGTGGTGAAAGTCGTGGTGAGACCTGGCGCAACAGACTTCGTGGCAGAGCCAGAAGCAGAGCCAGAAGCAGAGTCAGTAGCAGAGTCAGTAGCAGAGTCAGTAGCAGAATCAGTCGTGGAGTCTGAAATAGACACAGATGGCTCGATGATCGAAGTCGAAGTTGTCACCGATCCGTTCGAGTCAGTGCTCTCAGTAATCACACCAGTCAAAGTCAGTGCGGACCCATCGGAATAGGTCGTGGTGAAAGTCGTGGTGAGACCTGGCGCAACAGACTTAGTGGCAGAGCCAGAAGCAGAGCCAGAAGCAGAGTCAGAAGCAGAATCAGTCGTGGAGTCTGAAATAGACACAGATGGCTCGATGATCGAAGTCGAAGTTGTCACCGATCCGTTCGAGTCAGTGCTCTCAGTAATCACACCAGTCAAAGTCAGTGCGGACCCATCGGAATAGGTCGTGGTGAAAGTCGTGGTGAGACCTGGCGCAACAGACTTCGTGGCAGAGCCAGAAGCAGAGCCAGAAGCAGAGTCAGTAGCAGAGTCAGTAGCAGAGTCAGTAGCAGAATCAGTCGTGGAGTCTGAAATAGACACAGATGGCTCGATGATCGAAGTTGAAGTTGTCACCGATCCGTTCGAGTCAGTGCTCTCAGTAATCACACCAGTCAAAGTCAGTGCGGACCCATCGGAATAGGTCGTGGTGAAAGTCGTGGTGAGACCTGGCGCAACAGACTTAGTGGCAGAGCCAGAAGCAGAGCCAGAAGCAGAGTCAGTAGCAGAGTCAGTAGCAGAGTCAGTAGCAGAGTCAGTAGCAGAATCAGTCGTGGAGTCTGAAATAGACACAGATGGCTCGATGATCGAAGTCGAAGTTGTCACCGATCCGTTCGAGTCAGTGCTCTCAGTAATCACACCAGTCAAAGTCAGTGCGGACCCATCGGAATAGGTCGTGGTGAAAGTCGTGGTGAGACCTGGCGCAACAGACTTCGTGGCAGAGCCAGAAGCAGAGTCAGTAGCAGAGTCAGTAGCAGAATCAGTCGTGGAGTCTGAAATAGACACAGATGGCTCGATGATCGAAGTCGAAGTTGTCACCGATCCGTTCGAGTCAGTGCTCTCAGTAATCACACCAGTCAAAGTCAGTGCGGACCCATCGGAATAGGTCGTGGTGAAAGTCGTGGTGAGACCTGGCGCAACAGACTTCGTGGCAGAGCCAGAAGCAGAGCCAGAAGCAGAGTCAGTAGCAGACTTAGTAGCAGAGCCAGAAGCAGAGTCAGTGGCAGAGCCAGAAGCAGAATCAGTCGTGGAGTCTGAAATAGACACAGATGGCTCGATGATCGAAGTTGAAGTTGTCACCGATCCGTTCGAGTCAGTGCTCTCAGTAATCACACCAGTCAAAGTCAGTGCGGACCCATCGGAATAGGTCGTGGTGAAAGTCGTGGTGAGACCTGGCGCAACAGACTTAGTGGCAGAGCCAGAAGCAGAGCCAGAAGCAGAGCCAGAAGCAGAATCAGTCGTGGAGTCTGAAATAGACACAGATGGCTCGATGATCGAAGTCGAAGTTGTCACCGATCCGTTCGAGTCAGTGCTCTCAGTAATCACACCAGTCAAAGTCAGTGCGGACCCATCGGAATAGGTCGTGGTGAGAGTCGTGGTGAGACCTGGCGCAACAGACTTCGTGGCAGAGCCAGAAGCAGAGCCAGAAGCAGAGTCAGTAGCAGACTTAGTAGCAGAGCCAGAAGCAGAGTCAGTGGCAGAGCCAGAAGCAGAATCAGTCGTGGAGTCTGAAATAGACACAGATGGCTCGATGATCGAAGTTGAAGTTGTCACCGATCCGTTCGAGTCAGTGCTCTCAGTAATCACACCAGTCAAAGTCAGTGCGGACCCATCGGAATAGGTCGTGGTGAAAGTCGTGGTGAGACCTGGCGCAACAGACTTAGTGGCAGAGCCAGAAGCAGAGCCAGAAGCAGAGCCAGAAGCAGAGCCAGAAGCAGAATCAGTCGTGGAGTCTGAAATAGACACAGATGGCTCGATGATCGAAGTCGAAGTTTTCACCGATCCGTTCGAGTCAGTGCTCTCAGTAATCACACCAGTCAAAGTCAGTGCGGACCCATCGGAATAGGTCGTGGTGAAAGTCGTGGTGAGACCTGGCGCAACAGACTTAGTGGCAGAGCCAGAAGCAGAGCCAGAAGCAGAGTCAGTAGCAGACTTAGTAGCAGAGCCAGAAGCAGAGTCAGTGGCAGAGCCAGAAGCAGAATCAGTCGTGGAGTCTGAAATAGACACAGATGGCTCGATGATCGAAGTCGAAGTTGTCACCGATCCGTTCGAGTCAGTGCTCTCAGTAATCACACCAGTCAAAGTCAGTGCGGACCCATCGGAATAGGTCGTGGTGAAAGTCGTGGTGAGACCTGGCGCAACAGACTTCGTGGCAGAGCCAGAAGCAGAGCCAGAAGCAGAGTCAGTAGCAGACTTAGTAGCAGAGCCAGAAGCAGAGTCAGTGGCAGAGCCAGAAGCAGAATCAGTCGTGGAGTCTGAAATAGACACAGATGGCTCGATGATCGAAGTTGAAGTTGTCACCGATCCGTTCGAGTCAGTGCTCTCAGTAATCACACCAGTCAAAGTCAGTGCGGACCCATCGGAATAGGTCGTGGTGAAAGTCGTGGTGAGACCTGGCGCAACAGACTTAGTGGCAGAGCCAGAAGCAGAGCCAGAAGCAGAGCCAGAAGCAGAATCAGTCGTGGAGTCTGAAATAGACACAGATGGCTCGATGATCGAAGTCGAAGTTGTCACCGATCCGTTCGAGTCAGTGCTCTCAGTAATCACACCAGTCAAAGTCAGTGCGGACCCATCGGAATAGGTCGTGGTGAGAGTCGTGGTGAGACCTGGCGCAACAGACTTAGTGGCAGAGCCAGAAGCAGAGCCAGAAGCAGAATCAGTCGTGGAGTCTGAAATAGACACAGATGGCTCGATGATCGAAGTCGAAGTTTTCACCGATCCGTTCGAGTCAGTGCTCTCAGTAATCACACCAGTCAAAGTCAGTGCGGACCCATCGGAATAGGTCGTGGTGAAAGTCGTGGTGAGACCTGGCGCAACAGACTTAGTGGCAGAGCCAGAAGCAGAGCCAGAAGCAGAGTCAGTAGCAGACTTAGTAGCAGAGCCAGAAGCAGAGTCAGTGGCAGAGCCAGAAGCAGAATCAGTCGTGGAGTCTGAAATAGACACAGATGGCTCGATGATCGAAGTCGAAGTTGTCACCGATCCGTTCGAGTCAGTGCTCTCAGTAATCACACCAGTCAAAGTCAGTGCGGATCCATCGGAATAGGTCGTGGTGAAAGTCGTGGTGAGACCTGGCGCAACAGACTTCGTGGCAGAGCCAGAAGCAGAGCCAGAAGCAGAGTCAGTAGCAGAGTCAGTAGCAGAGTCAGTAGCAGAATCAGTCGTGGAGTCTGAAATAGACACAGATGGCTCGATGATCGAAGTCGAAGTTGTCACCGATCCGTTCGAGTCAGTGCTCTCAGTAATCACACCAGTCAAAGTCAGTGCGGACCCATCGGAATAGGTCGTGGTGAAAGTCGTGGTGAGACCTGGCGCAACAGACTTAGTGGCAGAGCCAGAAGCAGAGCCAGAAGCAGAGTCAGAAGCAGAATCAGTCGTGGAGTCTGAAATAGACACAGATGGCTCGATGATCGAAGTCGAAGTTGTCACCGATCCGTTCGAGTCAGTGCTCTCAGTAATCACACCAGTCAAAGTCAGTGCGGACCCATCGGAATAGGTCGTGGTGAAAGTCGTGGTGAGACCTGGCGCAACAGACTTCGTGGCAGAGCCAGAAGCAGAGCCAGAAGCAGAGTCAGTAGCAGAGTCAGTAGCAGAGTCAGTAGCAGAATCAGTCGTGGAGTCTGAAATAGACACAGATGGCTCGATGATCGAAGTTGAAGTTGTCACCGATCCGTTCGAGTCAGTGCTCTCAGTAATCACACCAGTCAAAGTCAGTGCGGACCCATCGGAATAGGTCGTGGTGAAAGTCGTGGTGAGACCTGGCGCAACAGACTTAGTGGCAGAGCCAGAAGCAGAGCCAGAAGCAGAGTCAGTAGCAGAGTCAGTAGCAGAGTCAGTAGCAGAGTCAGTAGCAGAATCAGTCGTGGAGTCTGAAATAGACACAGATGGCTCGATGATCGAAGTCGAAGTTGTCACCGATCCGTTCGAGTCAGTGCTCTCAGTAATCACACCAGTCAAAGTCAGTGCGGACCCATCGGAATAGGTCGTGGTGAAAGTCGTGGTGAGACCTGGCGCAACAGACTTCGTGGCAGAGCCAGAAGCAGAGTCAGTAGCAGAGTCAGTAGCAGAATCAGTCGTGGAGTCTGAAATAGACACAGATGGCTCGATGATCGAAGTCGAAGTTGTCACCGATCCGTTCGAGTCAGTGCTCTCAGTAATCACACCAGTCAAAGTCAGTGCGGACCCATCGGAATAGGTCGTGGTGAAAGTCGTGGTGAGACCTGGCGCAACAGACTTCGTGGCAGAGCCAGAAGCAGAGCCAGAAGCAGAGTCAGTAGCAGACTTAGTAGCAGAGCCAGAAGCAGAGTCAGTGGCAGAGCCAGAAGCAGAATCAGTCGTGGAGTCTGAAATAGACACAGATGGCTCGATGATCGAAGTTGAAGTTGTCACCGATCCGTTCGAGTCAGTGCTCTCAGTAATCACACCAGTCAAAGTCAGTGCGGACCCATCGGAATAGGTCGTGGTGAAAGTCGTGGTGAGACCTGGCGCAACAGACTTAGTGGCAGAGCCAGAAGCAGAGCCAGAAGCAGAGCCAGAAGCAGAATCAGTCGTGGAGTCTGAAATAGACACAGATGGCTCGATGATCGAAGTCGAAGTTGTCACCGATCCGTTCGAGTCAGTGCTCTCAGTAATCACACCAGTCAAAGTCAGTGCGGACCCATCGGAATAGGTCGTGGTGAGAGTCGTGGTGAGACCTGGCGCAACAGACTTAGTGGCAGAGCCAGAAGCAGAGCCAGAAGCAGAATCAGTCGTGGAGTCTGAAATAGACACAGATGGCTCGATGATCGAAGTCGAAGTTTTCACCGATCCGTTCGAGTCAGTGCTCTCAGTAATCACACCAGTCAAAGTCAGTGCGGACCCATCGGAATAGGTCGTGGTGAAAGTCGTGGTGAGACCTGGCGCAACAGACTTAGTGGCAGAGCCAGAAGCAGAGCCAGAAGCAGAGTCAGTAGCAGACTTAGTAGCAGAGCCAGAAGCAGAGTCAGTGGCAGAGCCAGAAGCAGAATCAGTCGTGGAGTCTGAAATAGACACAGATGGCTCGATGATCGAAGTTGAAGTTGTCACCGATCCGTTCGAGTCAGTGCTCTCAGTAATCACACCAGTCAAAGTCAGTGCGGACCCATCGGAATAGGTCGTGGTGAAAGTCGTGGTGAGACCTGGCGCAACAGACTTCGTGGCAGAGCCAGAAGCAGAGCCAGAAGCAGAGTCAGTAGCAGACTTAGTAGCAGAGCCAGAAGCAGAGTCAGTGGCAGAGCCAGAAGCAGAATCAGTCGTGGAGTCTGAAATAGACACAGATGGCTCGATGATCGAAGTTGAAGTTGTCACCGATCCGTTCGAGTCAGTGCTCTCAGTAATCACACCAGTCAAAGTCAGTGCGGACCCATCGGAATAGGTCGTGGTGAAAGTCGTGGTGAGACCTGGCGCAACAGACTTAGTGGCAGAGCCAGAAGCAGAGCCAGAAGCAGAGCCAGAAGCAGAATCAGTCGTGGAGTCTGAAATAGACACAGATGGCTCGATGATCGAAGTCGAAGTTGTCACCGATCCGTTCGAGTCAGTGCTCTCAGTAATCACACCAGTCAAAGTCAGTGCGGACCCATCGGAATAGGTCGTGGTGAGAGTCGTGGTGAGACCTGGCGCAACAGACTTAGTGGCAGAGCCAGAAGCAGAGCCAGAAGCAGAATCAGTCGTGGAGTCTGAAATAGACACAGATGGCTCGATGATCGAAGTCGAAGTTTTCACCGATCCGTTCGAGTCAGTGCTCTCAGTAATCACACCAGTCAAAGTCAGTGCGGACCCATCGGAATAGGTCGTGGTGAAAGTCGTGGTGAGACCTGGCGCAACAGACTTAGTGGCAGAGCCAGAAGCAGAGCCAGAAGCAGAGTCAGTAGCAGACTTAGTAGCAGAGCCAGAAGCAGAGTCAGTGGCAGAGCCAGAAGCAGAATCAGTCGTGGAGTCTGAAATAGACACAGATGGCTCGATGATCGAAGTCGAAGTTGTCACCGATCCGTTCGAGTCAGTGCTCTCAGTAATCACACCAGTCAAAGTCAGTGCGGACCCATCGGAATAGGTCGTGGTGAAAGTCGTGGTGAGACCTGGCGCAACAGACTTCGTGGCAGAGCCAGAAGCAGAGCCAGAAGCAGAGTCAGTAGCAGAGTCAGTAGCAGAGTCAGTAGCAGAATCAGTCGTGGAGTCTGAAATAGACACAGATGGCTCGATGATCGAAGTCGAAGTTGTCACCGATCCGTTCGAGTCAGTGCTCTCAGTAATCACACCAGTCAAAGTCAGTGCGGACCCATCGGAATAGGTCGTGGTGAAAGTCGTGGTGAGACCTGGCGCAACAGACTTAGTGGCAGAGCCAGAAGCAGAGCCAGAAGCAGAGTCAGAAGCAGAATCAGTCGTGGAGTCTGAAATAGACACAGATGGCTCGATGATCGAAGTCGAAGTTGTCACCGATCCGTTCGAGTCAGTGCTCTCAGTAATCACACCAGTCAAAGTCAGTGCGGACCCATCGGAATAGGTCGTGGTGAAAGTCGTGGTGAGACCTGGCGCAACAGACTTCGTGGCAGAGCCAGAAGCAGAGCCAGAAGCAGAGTCAGTAGCAGAGTCAGTAGCAGAGTCAGTAGCAGAGTCAGTAGCAGAATCAGTCGTGGAGTCTGAAATAGACACAGATGGCTCGATGATCGAAGTCGAAGTTGTCACCGATCCGTTCGAGTCAGTGCTCTCAGTAATCACACCAGTCAAAGTCAGTGCGGACCCATCGGAATAGGTCGTGGTGAAAGTCGTGGTGAGACCTGGCGCAACAGACTTCGTGGCAGAGCCAGAAGCAGAGCCAGAAGCAGAGTCAGTAGCAGAGTCAGTAGCAGAGTCAGTAGCAGAATCAGTCGTGGAGTCTGAAATAGACACAGATGGCTCGATGATCGGAGTCGAAGTTGTCACCGATTCGTTCGAGTCAGTGCTCTCAGTAATCACACCAGTCAAAGTCAGTGCGGACCCATCGGAATAGGTCGTGGTGAAAGTCGTGGTGAGACCTGGCGCAACAGACTTAGTGGCAGAGCCAGAAGCAGAGTCAGTAGCAGAGTCAGTAGCAGAGTCAGTAGCAGAATCAGTCGTGGAGTCTGAAATAGACACAGATGGCTCGATGATCGAAGTTGAAGTTGTCACCGATCCGTTCGAGTCAGTGCTCTCAGTAATCACACCAGTCAAAGTCAGTGCGGACCCATCGGAATAGGTCGTGGTGAAAGTCGTGGTGAGACCTGGCGCAACAGACTTCGTGGCAGAGCCAGAAGCAGAGTCAGTAGCAGAGTCAGTAGCAGAGTCAGTAGCAGAGTCAGTAGCAGAGTCAGTAGCAGAATCAGTCGTGGAGTCTGAAATAGACACAGATGGCTCGATGATCGAAGTCGAAGTTGTCACCGATCCGTTCGAGTCAGTGCTCTCAGTAATCACACCAGTCAAAGTCAGTGCGGACCCATCGGAATAGGTCGTGGTGAGAGTCGTGGTGAGACCTGGCGCAACAGACTTAGTGGCAGAGCCAGAAGCAGAGCCAGAAGCAGAGTCAGTGGCAGAGCCAGAAGCAGAATCAGTCGTGGAGTCTGAAATAGACACAGATGGCTCGATGATCGAAGTCGAAGTTGTCACCGATCCGTTCGAGTCAGTGCTCTCAGTAATCACACCAGTCAAAGTCAGTGCGGACCCATCGGAATAGGTCGTGGTGAAAGTCGTGGTGAGACCTGGCGCAACAGACTTAGTGGCAGAGCCAGAAGCAGAGCCAGAAGCAGAGTCAGTAGCAGACTTAGTAGCAGAGCCAGAAGCAGAGTCAGTGGCAGAGCCAGAAGCAGAATCAGTCGTGGAGTCTGAAATAGACACAGATGGCTCGATGATCGAAGTCGAAGTTGTCACCGATCCGTTCGAGTCAGTGCTCTCAGTAATCACACCAGTCAAAGTCAGTGCGGACCCATCGGAATAGGTCGTGGTGAAAGTCGTGGTGAGACCTGGCGCAACAGACTTCGTGGCAGAGCCAGAAGCAGAGCCAGAAGCAGAGTCAGTAGCAGAGTCAGTAGCAGAGTCAGTAGCAGAATCAGTCGTGGAGTCTGAAATAGACACAGATGGCTCGATGATCGAAGTCGAAGTTGTCACCGATTCGTTCGAGTCAGTGCTCTCAGTAATCACACCAGTCAAAGTCAGTGCGGACCCATCGGAATAGGTCGTGGTGAAAGTCGTGGTGAGACCTGGCGCAACAGACTTAGTGGCAGAGCCAGAAGCAGAGTCAGTAGCAGAGTCAGTAGCAGAGTCAGTAGCAGAATCAGTCGTGGAGTCTGAAATAGACACAGATGGCTCGATGATCGAAGTTGAAGTTGTCACCGATCCGTTCGAGTCAGTGCTCTCAGTAATCACACCAGTCAAAGTCAGTGCGGACCCATCGGAATAGGTCGTGGTGAAAGTCGTGGTGAGACCTGGCGCAACAGACTTCGTGGCAGAGCCAGAAGCAGAGTCAGTAGCAGAGTCAGTAGCAGAGTCAGTAGCAGAGTCAGTAGCAGAATCAGTCGTGGAGTCTGAAATAGACACAGATGGCTCGATGATCGAAGTCGAAGTTGTCACCGATCCGTTCGAGTCAGTGCTCTCAGTAATCACACCAGTCAAAGTCAGTGCGGACCCATCGGAATAGGTCGTGGTGAGAGTCGTGGTGAGACCTGGCGCAACAGACTTAGTGGCAGAGCCAGAAGCAGAGCCAGAAGCAGAGTCAGTAGCAGAGTCAGTAGCAGAGTCAGTAGCAGAGTCAGTAGCAGAATCAGTCGTGGAGTCTGAAATAGACACAGATGGCTCGATGATCGAAGTCGAAGTTGTCACCGATCCGTTCGAGTCAGTGCTCTCAGTAATCACACCAGTCAAAGTCAGTGCGGACCCATCGGAATAGGTCGTGGTGAAAGTCGTGGTGAGACCTGGCGCAACAGACTTAGTGGCAGAGCCAGAAGCAGAGTCAGTAGCAGAGTCAGTAGCAGAGTCAGTAGCAGAATCAGTCGTGGAGTCTGAAATAGACACAGATGGCTCGATGATCGAAGTTGAAGTTGTCACCGATCCGTTCGAGTCAGTGCTCTCAGTAATCACACCAGTCAAAGTCAGTGCGGACCCATCGGAATAGGTCGTGGTGAAAGTCGTGGTGAGACCTGGCGCAACAGACTTCGTGGCAGAGCCAGAAGCAGAGTCAGTAGCAGAGTCAGTAGCAGAGTCAGTAGCAGAGTCAGTAGCAGAATCAGTCGTGGAGTCTGAAATAGACACAGATGGCTCGATGATCGAAGTCGAAGTTGTCACCGATCCGTTCGAGTCAGTGCTCTCAGTAATCACACCAGTCAAAGTCAGTGCGGACCCATCGGAATAGGTCGTGGTGAAAGTCGTGGTGAGACCTGGCGCAACAGACTTCGTGGCAGAGCCAGAAGCAGAGCCAGAAGCAGAGTCAGTAGCAGAGTCAGTAGCAGAGTCAGTAGCAGAGTCAGTAGCAGAATCAGTCGTGGAGTCTGAAATAGACACAGATGGCTCGATGATCGAAGTCGAAGTTGTCACCGATCCGTTCGAGTCAGTGCTCTCAGTAATCACACCAGTCAAAGTCAGTGCGGACCCATCGGAATAGGTCGTGGTGAAAGTCGTGGTGAGACCTGGCGCAACAGACTTCGTGGCAGAGCCAGAAGCAGAGCCAGAAGCAGAGTCAGTAGCAGAGTCAGTAGCAGAGTCAGTAGCAGAATCAGTCGTGGAGTCTGAAATAGACACAGATGGCTCGATGATCGAAGTCGAAGTTGTCACCGATCCGTTCGAGTCAGTGCTCTCAGTAATCACACCAGTCAAAGTCAGTGCGGACCCATCGGAATAGGTCGTGGTGAAAGTCGTGGTGAGACCTGGCGCAACAGACTTAGTGGCAGAGCCAGAAGCAGAGCCAGAAGCAGAGCCAGAAGCAGAGTCAGAAGCAGAATCAGTCGTGGAGTCTGAAATAGACACAGATGGCTCGATGATCGAAGTCGAAGTTGTCACCGATCCGTTCGAGTCAGTGCTCTCAGTAATCACACCAGTCAAAGTCAGTGCGGACCCATCGGAATAGGTCGTGGTGAAAGTCGTGGTGAGACCTGGCGCAACAGACTTCGTGGCAGAGCCAGAAGCAGAGCCAGAAGCAGAGTCAGTAGCAGAGTCAGTAGCAGAGTCAGTAGCAGAGTCAGTAGCAGAATCAGTCGTGGAGTCTGAAATAGACACAGATGGCTCGATGATCGAAGTCGAAGTTGTCACCGATCCGTTCGAGTCAGTGCTCTCAGTAATCACACCAGTCAAAGTCAGTGCGGACCCATCGGAATAGGTCGTGGTGAAAGTCGTGGTGAGACCTGGCGCAACAGACTTCGTGGCAGAGCCAGAAGCAGAGCCAGAAGCAGAGTCAGTAGCAGAGTCAGTAGCAGAGTCAGTAGCAGAATCAGTCGTGGAGTCTGAAATAGACACAGATGGCTCGATGATCGAAGTCGAAGTTGTCACCGATCCGTTCGAGTCAGTGCTCTCAGTAATCACACCAGTCAAAGTCAGTGCGGACCCATCGGAATAGGTCGTGGTGAAAGTCGTGGTGAGACCTGGCGCAACAGACTTAGTGGCAGAGCCAGAAGCAGAGCCAGAAGCAGAGCCAGAAGCAGAGTCAGAAGCAGAATCAGTCGTGGAGTCTGAAATAGACACAGATGGCTCGATGATCGAAGTCGAAGTTGTCACCGATCCGTTCGAGTCAGTGCTCTCAGTAATCACACCAGTCAAAGTCAGTGCGGACCCATCGGAATAGGTCGTGGTGAAAGTCGTGGTGAGACCTGGCGCAACAGACTTCGTGGCAGAGCCAGAAGCAGAGCCAGAAGCAGAGTCAGTAGCAGAGTCAGTAGCAGAGTCAGTAGCAGAGTCAGTAGCAGAATCAGTCGTGGAGTCTGAAATAGACACAGATGGCTCGATGATCGAAGTCGAAGTTGTCACCGATCCGTTCGAGTCAGTGCTCTCAGTAATCACACCAGTCAAAGTCAGTGCGGACCCATCGGAATAGGTCGTGGTGAAAGTCGTGGTGAGACCTGGCGCAACAGACTTCGTGGCAGAGCCAGAAGCAGAGCCAGAAGCAGAGTCAGTAGCAGAGTCAGTAGCAGAGTCAGTAGCAGAGTCAGTAGCAGAATCAGTCGTGGAGTCTGAAATAGACACAGATGGCTCGATGATCGAAGTTGAAGTTGTCACCGATCCGTTCGAGTCAGTGCTCTCAGTAATCACACCAGTCAAAGTCAGTGCGGACCCATCGGAATAGGTCGTGGTGAAAGTCGTGGTGAGACCTGGCGCAACAGACTTCGTGGCAGAGCCAGAAGCAGAGTCAGTAGCAGAGTCAGTAGCAGAGTCAGTAGCAGAGTCAGTAGCAGAATCAGTCGTGGAGTCTGAAATAGACACAGATGGCTCGATGATCGAAGTCGAAGTTGTCACCGATCCGTTCGAGTCAGTGCTCTCAGTAATCACACCAGTCAAAGTCAGTGCGGACCCATCGGAATAGGTCGTGGTGAAAGTCGTGGTGAGACCTGGCGCAACAGACTTAGTAGCAGAGCCAGAAGCAGAGCCAGAAGCAGAGTCAGTAGCAGAGTCAGTAGCAGAGTCAGTAGCAGAATCAGTCGTGGAGTCTGAAATAGACACAGATGGCTCGATGATCGAAGTCGAAGTTGTCACCGATCCGTTCGAGTCAGTGCTCTCAGTAATCACACCAGTCAAAGTCAGTGCGGACCCATCGGAATAGGTCGTGGTGAAAGTCGTGGTGAGACCTGGCGCAACAGACTTCGTGGCAGAGCCAGAAGCAGAGCCAGAAGCAGAGTCAGTAGCAGAGTCAGTAGCAGAGTCAGTAGCAGAGTCAGTAGCAGAATCAGTCGTGGAGTCTGAAATAGACACAGATGGCTCGATGATCGAAGTCGAAGTTGTCACCGATCCGTTCGAGTCAGTGCTCTCAGTAATCACACCAGTCAAAGTCAGTGCGGACCCATCGGAATAGGTCGTGGTGAAAGTCGTGGTGAGACCTGGCGCAACAGACTTCGTGGCAGAGCCAGAAGCAGAGCCAGAAGCAGAGTCAGTAGCAGAGTCAGTAGCAGAGTCAGTAGCAGAATCAGTCGTGGAGTCTGAAATAGACACAGATGGCTCGATGATCGAAGTTGAAGTTGTCACCGATCCGTTCGAGTCAGTGCTCTCAGTAATCACACCAGTCAAAGTCAGTGCGGACCCATCGGAATAGGTCGTGGTGAAAGTCGTGGTGAGACCTGGCGCAACAGACTTCGTGGCAGAGCCAGAAGCAGAGTCAGTAGCAGAGTCAGTAGCAGAGTCAGTAGCAGAGTCAGTAGCAGAGTCAGTAGCAGAATCAGTCGTGGAGTCTGAAATAGACACAGATGGCTCGATGATCGAAGTCGAAGTTGTCACCGATCCGTTCGAGTCAGTGCTCTCAGTAATCACACCAGTCAAAGTCAGTGCGGACCCATCGGAATAGGTCGTGGTGAAAGTCGTGGTGAGACCTGGCGCAACAGACTTAGTGGCAGAGCCAGAAGCAGAGCCAGAAGCAGAGCCAGAAGCAGAATCAGTCGTGGAGTCTGAAATAGACACAGATGGCTCGATGATCGAAGTCGAAGTTGTCACCGATCCGTTCGAGTCAGTGCTCTCAGTAATCACACCAGTCAAAGTCAGTGCGGACCCATCGGAATAGGTCGTGGTGAGAGTCGTGGTGAGACCTGGCGCAACAGACTTAGTGGCAGAGCCAGAAGCAGAGCCAGAAGCAGAATCAGTCGTGGAGTCTGAAATAGACACAGATGGCTCGATGATCGAAGTCGAAGTTGTCACCGATCCGTTCGAGTCAGTGCTCTCAGTAATCACACCAGTCAAAGTCAGTGCGGACCCATCGGAATAGGTCGTGGTGAAAGTCGTGGTGAGACCTGGCGCAACAGACTTAGTGGCAGAGCCAGAAGCAGAGCCAGAAGCAGAGTCAGTAGCAGAGTCAGTAGCAGAGTCAGTAGCAGAGTCAGTGGCAGAGCCAGAAGCAGAATCAGTCGTGGAGTCTGAAATAGACACAGATGGCTCGATGATCGAAGTCGAAGTTGTCACCGATCCGTTCGAGTCAGTGCTCTCAGTAATCACACCAGTCAAAGTCAGTGCGGACCCATCGGAATAGGTCGTGGTGAAAGTCGTGGTGAGACCTGGCGCAACAGACTTCGTGGCAGAGCCAGAAGCAGAGCCAGAAGCAGAGTCAGTAGCAGAGTCAGTAGCAGAGTCAGTAGCAGAATCAGTCGTGGAGTCTGAAATAGACACAGATGGCTCGATGATCGAAGTCGAAGTTGTCACCGATCCGTTCGAGTCAGTGCTCTCAGTAATCACACCAGTCAAAGTCAGTGCGGACCCATCGGAATAGGTCGTGGTGAAAGTCGTGGTGAGACCTGGCGCAACAGACTTCGTGGCAGAGCCAGAAGCAGAGCCAGAAGCAGAGTCAGTAGCAGAGTCAGTAGCAGAGTCAGTAGCAGAATCAGTCGTGGAGTCTGAAATAGACACAGATGGCTCGATGATCGAAGTTGAAGTTGTCACCGATCCGTTCGAGTCAGTGCTCTCAGTAATCACACCAGTCAAAGTCAGTGCGGACCCATCGGAATAGGTCGTGGTGAAAGTCGTGGTGAGACCTGGCGCAACAGACTTAGTGGCAGAGCCAGAAGCAGAGTCAGTAGCAGAGTCAGTAGCAGAATCAGTAGCAGAGTCAGTAGCAGAGTCAGTAGCAGAATCAGTCGTGGAGTCTGAAATAGACACAGATGGCTCGATGATCGAAGTCGAAGTTGTCACCGATCCGTTCGAGTCAGTGCTCTCAGTAATCACACCAGTCAAAGTCAGTGCGGACCCATCGGAATAGGTCGTGGTGAAAGTCGTGGTGAGACCTGGCGCAACAGACTTAGTGGCAGAGCCAGAAGCAGAGCCAGAAGCAGAGTCAGTAGCAGAGTCAGTAGCAGAGTCAGTAGCAGAATCAGTCGTGGAGTCTGAAATAGACACAGATGGCTCGATGATCGAAGTTGAAGTTGTCACCGATCCGTTCGAGTCAGTGCTCTCAGTAATCACACCAGTCAAAGTCAGTGCGGACCCATCGGAATAGGTCGTGGTGAAAGTCGTGGTGAGACCTGGCGCAACAGACTTAGTGGCAGAGCCAGAAGCAGAGCCAGAAGCAGAGTCAGTAGCAGAGTCAGTAGCAGAGTCAGTAGCAGAGTCAGTAGCAGAATCAGTCGTGGAGTCTGAAATAGACACAGATGGCTCGATGATCGAAGTTGAAGTTGTCACCGATCCGTTCGAGTCAGTGCTCTCAGTAATCACACCAGTCAAAGTCAGTGCGGACCCATCGGAATAGGTCGTGGTGAAAGTGGTGGTGAGACCTGGCGCAACAGACTTCGTGGCAGAGCCAGAAGCAGAGCCAGAAGCAGAGTCAGTAGCAGAGTCAGTAGCAGAGTCAGTAGCAGAGTCAGTAGCAGAATCAGTCGTGGAGTCTGAAATAGACACAGATGGCTCGATGATCGAAGTCGAAGTTGTCACCGATCCGTTCGAGTCAGTGCTCTCAGTAATCACACCAGTCAAAGTCAGTGCGGACCCATCGGAATAGGTCGTGGTGAAAGTCGTGGTGAGACCTGGCGCAACAGACTTAGTGGCAGAGCCAGAAGCAGAGCCAGAAGCAGAGTCAGTAGCAGACTTAGTAGCAGAGCCAGAAGCAGAGTCAGTGGCAGAGCCAGAAGCAGAATCAGTCGTGGAGTCTGAAATAGACACAGATGGCTCGATGATCGAAGTTGAAGTTGTCACCGATCCGTTCGAGTCAGTGCTCTCAGTAATCACACCAGTCAAAGTCAGTGCGGACCCATCGGAATAGGTCGTGGTGAAAGTCGTGGTGAGACCTGGCGCAACAGACTTAGTAGCAGAGCCAGAAGCAGAGCCAGAAGCAGAGCCAGAAGCAGAATCAGTCGTGGAGTCTGAAATAGACACAGATGGCTCGATGATCGAAGTCGAAGTTGTCACCGATCCGTTCGAGTCAGTGCTCTCAGTAATCACACCAGTCAAAGTCAGTGCGGACCCATCGGAATAGGTCGTGGTGAGAGTCGTGGTGAGACCTGGCGCAACAGACTTAGTGGCAGAGCCAGAAGCAGAGCCAGAAGCAGAATCAGTCGTGGAGTCTGAAATAGACACAGATGGCTCGATGATCGAAGTCGAAGTTGTCACCGATCCGTTCGAGTCAGTGCTCTCAGTAATCACACCAGTCAAAGTCAGTGCGGACCCATCGGAATAGGTCGTGGTGAAAGTCGTGGTGAGACCTGGCGCAACA
Organism: Metschnikowia zobellii; assembly: GCA_939531405.1. NCBI lineage: Eukaryota > Fungi > Ascomycota > Pichiomycetes > Serinales > Metschnikowiaceae > Metschnikowia > Metschnikowia zobellii. Next base: position 856,516 of record OW618029.1, read on the forward strand.
GACTTAGTGGCAGAGCCAGAAGCAGAGCCAGAAGCAGAGTCAGTAGCAGACTTAGTAGCAGAGCCAGAAGCAGAGTCAGTGGCAGAGCCAGAAGCAGAATCAGTCGTGGAGTCTGAAATAGACACAGATGGCTCGATGATCGAAGTCGAAGTTGTCACCGATCCGTTCGAGTCAGTGCTCTCAGTAATCACACCAGTCAAAGTCAGTGCGGACCCATCGGAATAGGTCGTGGTGAAAGTCGTGGTGAGACCTGGCGCAACAGACTTCGTGGCAGAGCCAGAAGCAGAGCCAGAAGCAGAGTCAGTAGCAGACTTAGTAGCAGAGCCAGAAGCAGAGTCAGTGGCAGAGCCAGAAGCAGAATCAGTCGTGGAGTCTGAAATAGACACAGATGGCTCGATGATCGAAGTTGAAGTTGTCACCGATCCGTTCGAGTCAGTGCTCTCAGTAATCACACCAGTCAAAGTCAGTGCGGACCCATCGGAATAGGTCGTGGTGAAAGTCGTGGTGAGACCTGGCGCAACAGACTTAGTGGCAGAGCCAGAAGCAGAGCCAGAAGCAGAGCCAGAAGCAGAATCAGTCGTGGAGTCTGAAATAGACACAGATGGCTCGATGATCGAAGTCGAAGTTGTCACCGATCCGTTCGAGTCAGTGCTCTCAGTAATCACACCAGTCAAAGTCAGTGCGGACCCATCGGAATAGGTCGTGGTGAGAGTCGTGGTGAGACCTGGCGCAACAGACTTAGTGGCAGAGCCAGAAGCAGAGCCAGAAGCAGAATCAGTCGTGGAGTCTGAAATAGACACAGATGGCTCGATGATCGAAGTCGAAGTTTTCACCGATCCGTTCGAGTCAGTGCTCTCAGTAATCACACCAGTCAAAGTCAGTGCGGACCCATCGGAATAGGTCGTGGTGAAAGTCGTGGTGAGACCTGGCGCAACAGACTTAGTGGCAGAGCCAGAAGCAGAGCCAGAAGCAGAGTCAGTAGCAGACTTAGTAGCAGAGCCAGAAGCAGAGTCAGTGGCAGAGCCAGAAGCAGAATCAGTCGTGGAGTCTGAAATAGACACAGATGGCTCGATGATCGAAGTCGAAGTTGTCACCGATCCGTTCGAGTCAGTGCTCTCAGTAATCACACCAGTCAAAGTCAGTGCGGATCCATCGGAATAGGTCGTGGTGAAAGTCGTGGTGAGACCTGGCGCAACAGACTTCGTGGCAGAGCCAGAAGCAGAGCCAGAAGCAGAGTCAGTAGCAGAGTCAGTAGCAGAGTCAGTAGCAGAATCAGTCGTGGAGTCTGAAATAGACACAGATGGCTCGATGATCGAAGTCGAAGTTGTCACCGATCCGTTCGAGTCAGTGCTCTCAGTAATCACACCAGTCAAAGTCAGTGCGGACCCATCGGAATAGGTCGTGGTGAAAGTCGTGGTGAGACCTGGCGCAACAGACTTAGTGGCAGAGCCAGAAGCAGAGCCAGAAGCAGAGTCAGAAGCAGAATCAGTCGTGGAGTCTGAAATAGACACAGATGGCTCGATGATCGAAGTCGAAGTTGTCACCGATCCGTTCGAGTCAGTGCTCTCAGTAATCACACCAGTCAAAGTCAGTGCGGACCCATCGGAATAGGTCGTGGTGAAAGTCGTGGTGAGACCTGGCGCAACAGACTTCGTGGCAGAGCCAGAAGCAGAGCCAGAAGCAGAATCAGTCGTGGAGTCTGAAATAGACACAGATGGCTCGATGATCGAAGTCGAAGTTTTCACCGATCCGTTCGAGTCAGTGCTCTCAGTAATCACACCAGTCAAAGTCAGTGCGGACCCATCGGAATAGGTCGTGGTGAAAGTCGTGGTGAGACCTGGCGCAACAGACTTAGTGGCAGAGCCAGAAGCAGAGCCAGAAGCAGAGTCAGTAGCAGACTTAGTAGCAGAGCCAGAAGCAGAGTCAGTGGCAGAGCCAGAAGCAGAATCAGTCGTGGAGTCTGAAATAGACACAGATGGCTCGATGATCGAAGTTGAAGTTGTCACCGATCCGTTCGAGTCAGTGCTCTCAGTAATCACACCAGTCAAAGTCAGTGCGGACCCATCGGAATAGGTCGTGGTGAAAGTCGTGGTGAGACCTGGCGCAACAGACTTCGTGGCAGAGCCAGAAGCAGAGCCAGAAGCAGAGTCAGTAGCAGACTTAGTAGCAGAGCCAGAAGCAGAGTCAGTGGCAGAGCCAGAAGCAGAATCAGTCGTGGAGTCTGAAATAGACACAGATGGCTCGATGATCGAAGTTGAAGTTGTCACCGATCCGTTCGAGTCAGTGCTCTCAGTAATCACACCAGTCAAAGTCAGTGCGGACCCATCGGAATAGGTCGTGGTGAAAGTCGTGGTGAGACCTGGCGCAACAGACTTAGTGGCAGAGCCAGAAGCAGAGCCAGAAGCAGAGCCAGAAGCAGAATCAGTCGTGGAGTCTGAAATAGACACAGATGGCTCGATGATCGAAGTCGAAGTTGTCACCGATCCGTTCGAGTCAGTGCTCTCAGTAATCACACCAGTCAAAGTCAGTGCGGACCCATCGGAATAGGTCGTGGTGAGAGTCGTGGTGAGACCTGGCGCAACAGACTTAGTGGCAGAGCCAGAAGCAGAGCCAGAAGCAGAATCAGTCGTGGAGTCTGAAATAGACACAGATGGCTCGATGATCGAAGTCGAAGTTTTCACCGATCCGTTCGAGTCAGTGCTCTCAGTAATCACACCAGTCAAAGTCAGTGCGGACCCATCGGAATAGGTCGTGGTGAAAGTCGTGGTGAGACCTGGCGCAACAGACTTAGTGGCAGAGCCAGAAGCAGAGCCAGAAGCAGAGTCAGTAGCAGACTTAGTAGCAGAGCCAGAAGCAGAGTCAGTGGCAGAGCCAGAAGCAGAATCAGTCGTGGAGTCTGAAATAGACACAGATGGCTCGATGATCGAAGTCGAAGTTGTCACCGATCCGTTCGAGTCAGTGCTCTCAGTAATCACACCAGTCAAAGTCAGTGCGGACCCATCGGAATAGGTCGTGGTGAAAGTCGTGGTGAGACCTGGCGCAACAGACTTCGTGGCAGAGCCAGAAGCAGAGCCAGAAGCAGAGTCAGTAGCAGAGTCAGTAGCAGAGTCAGTAGCAGAATCAGTCGTGGAGTCTGAAATAGACACAGATGGCTCGATGATCGAAGTCGAAGTTGTCACCGATCCGTTCGAGTCAGTGCTCTCAGTAATCACACCAGTCAAAGTCAGTGCGGACCCATCGGAATAGGTCGTGGTGAAAGTCGTGGTGAGACCTGGCGCAACAGACTTAGTGGCAGAGCCAGAAGCAGAGCCAGAAGCAGAGTCAGAAGCAGAATCAGTCGTGGAGTCTGAAATAGACACAGATGGCTCGATGATCGAAGTCGAAGTTGTCACCGATCCGTTCGAGTCAGTGCTCTCAGTAATCACACCAGTCAAAGTCAGTGCGGACCCATCGGAATAGGTCGTGGTGAAAGTCGTGGTGAGACCTGGCGCAACAGACTTCGTGGCAGAGCCAGAAGCAGAGCCAGAAGCAGAGTCAGTAGCAGAGTCAGTAGCAGAGTCAGTAGCAGAGTCAGTAGCAGAATCAGTCGTGGAGTCTGAAATAGACACAGATGGCTCGATGATCGAAGTCGAAGTTGTCACCGATCCGTTCGAGTCAGTGCTCTCAGTAATCACACCAGTCAAAGTCAGTGCGGACCCATCGGAATAGGTCGTGGTGAAAGTCGTGGTGAGACCTGGCGCAACAGACTTCGTGGCAGAGCCAGAAGCAGAGCCAGAAGCAGAGTCAGTAGCAGAGTCAGTAGCAGAGTCAGTAGCAGAATCAGTCGTGGAGTCTGAAATAGACACAGATGGCTCGATGATCGGAGTCGAAGTTGTCACCGATTCGTTCGAGTCAGTGCTCTCAGTAATCACACCAGTCAAAGTCAGTGCGGACCCATCGGAATAGGTCGTGGTGAAAGTCGTGGTGAGACCTGGCGCAACAGACTTAGTGGCAGAGCCAGAAGCAGAGTCAGTAGCAGAGTCAGTAGCAGAGTCAGTAGCAGAATCAGTCGTGGAGTCTGAAATAGACACAGATGGCTCGATGATCGAAGTTGAAGTTGTCACCGATCCGTTCGAGTCAGTGCTCTCAGTAATCACACCAGTCAAAGTCAGTGCGGACCCATCGGAATAGGTCGTGGTGAAAGTCGTGGTGAGACCTGGCGCAACAGACTTCGTGGCAGAGCCAGAAGCAGAGTCAGTAGCAGAGTCAGTAGCAGAGTCAGTAGCAGAGTCAGTAGCAGAGTCAGTAGCAGAATCAGTCGTGGAGTCTGAAATAGACACAGATGGCTCGATGATCGAAGTCGAAGTTGTCACCGATCCGTTCGAGTCAGTGCTCTCAGTAATCACACCAGTCAAAGTCAGTGCGGACCCATCGGAATAGGTCGTGGTGAGAGTCGTGGTGAGACCTGGCGCAACAGACTTAGTGGCAGAGCCAGAAGCAGAGCCAGAAGCAGAGTCAGTGGCAGAGCCAGAAGCAGAATCAGTCGTGGAGTCTGAAATAGACACAGATGGCTCGATGATCGAAGTCGAAGTTGTCACCGATCCGTTCGAGTCAGTGCTCTCAGTAATCACACCAGTCAAAGTCAGTGCGGACCCATCGGAATAGGTCGTGGTGAAAGTCGTGGTGAGACCTGGCGCAACAGACTTAGTGGCAGAGCCAGAAGCAGAGCCAGAAGCAGAGTCAGTAGCAGACTTAGTAGCAGAGCCAGAAGCAGAGTCAGTGGCAGAGCCAGAAGCAGAATCAGTCGTGGAGTCTGAAATAGACACAGATGGCTCGATGATCGAAGTCGAAGTTGTCACCGATCCGTTCGAGTCAGTGCTCTCAGTAATCACACCAGTCAAAGTCAGTGCGGACCCATCGGAATAGGTCGTGGTGAAAGTCGTGGTGAGACCTGGCGCAACAGACTTCGTGGCAGAGCCAGAAGCAGAGCCAGAAGCAGAGTCAGTAGCAGAGTCAGTAGCAGAGTCAGTAGCAGAATCAGTCGTGGAGTCTGAAATAGACACAGATGGCTCGATGATCGAAGTCGAAGTTGTCACCGATTCGTTCGAGTCAGTGCTCTCAGTAATCACACCAGTCAAAGTCAGTGCGGACCCATCGGAATAGGTCGTGGTGAAAGTCGTGGTGAGACCTGGCGCAACAGACTTAGTGGCAGAGCCAGAAGCAGAGTCAGTAGCAGAGTCAGTAGCAGAGTCAGTAGCAGAATCAGTCGTGGAGTCTGAAATAGACACAGATGGCTCGATGATCGAAGTTGAAGTTGTCACCGATCCGTTCGAGTCAGTGCTCTCAGTAATCACACCAGTCAAAGTCAGTGCGGACCCATCGGAATAGGTCGTGGTGAAAGTCGTGGTGAGACCTGGCGCAACAGACTTCGTGGCAGAGCCAGAAGCAGAGTCAGTAGCAGAGTCAGTAGCAGAGTCAGTAGCAGAGTCAGTAGCAGAATCAGTCGTGGAGTCTGAAATAGACACAGATGGCTCGATGATCGAAGTCGAAGTTGTCACCGATCCGTTCGAGTCAGTGCTCTCAGTAATCACACCAGTCAAAGTCAGTGCGGACCCATCGGAATAGGTCGTGGTGAGAGTCGTGGTGAGACCTGGCGCAACAGACTTAGTGGCAGAGCCAGAAGCAGAGCCAGAAGCAGAGTCAGTAGCAGAGTCAGTAGCAGAGTCAGTAGCAGAGTCAGTAGCAGAATCAGTCGTGGAGTCTGAAATAGACACAGATGGCTCGATGATCGAAGTCGAAGTTGTCACCGATCCGTTCGAGTCAGTGCTCTCAGTAATCACACCAGTCAAAGTCAGTGCGGACCCATCGGAATAGGTCGTGGTGAAAGTCGTGGTGAGACCTGGCGCAACAGACTTAGTGGCAGAGCCAGAAGCAGAGTCAGTAGCAGAGTCAGTAGCAGAGTCAGTAGCAGAATCAGTCGTGGAGTCTGAAATAGACACAGATGGCTCGATGATCGAAGTTGAAGTTGTCACCGATCCGTTCGAGTCAGTGCTCTCAGTAATCACACCAGTCAAAGTCAGTGCGGACCCATCGGAATAGGTCGTGGTGAAAGTCGTGGTGAGACCTGGCGCAACAGACTTCGTGGCAGAGCCAGAAGCAGAGTCAGTAGCAGAGTCAGTAGCAGAGTCAGTAGCAGAGTCAGTAGCAGAATCAGTCGTGGAGTCTGAAATAGACACAGATGGCTCGATGATCGAAGTCGAAGTTGTCACCGATCCGTTCGAGTCAGTGCTCTCAGTAATCACACCAGTCAAAGTCAGTGCGGACCCATCGGAATAGGTCGTGGTGAAAGTCGTGGTGAGACCTGGCGCAACAGACTTAGTAGCAGAGCCAGAAGCAGAGCCAGAAGCAGAGTCAGTAGCAGAGTCAGTAGCAGAGTCAGTAGCAGAATCAGTCGTGGAGTCTGAAATAGACACAGATGGCTCGATGATCGAAGTCGAAGTTGTCACCGATCCGTTCGAGTCAGTGCTCTCAGTAATCACACCAGTCAAAGTCAGTGCGGACCCATCGGAATAGGTCGTGGTGAAAGTCGTGGTGAGACCTGGCGCAACAGACTTCGTGGCAGAGCCAGAAGCAGAGCCAGAAGCAGAGTCAGTAGCAGAATCAGTCGTGGAGTCTGAAATAGACACAGATGGCTCGATGATCGAAGTCGAAGTTGTCACCGATCCGTTCGAGTCAGTGCTCTCAGTAATCACACCAGTCAAAGTCAGTGCGGACCCATCGGAATAGGTCGTGGTGAAAGTCGTGGTGAGACCTGGCGCAACAGACTTCGTGGCAGAGCCAGAAGCAGAGCCAGAAGCAGAGTCAGTAGCAGAGTCAGTAGCAGAATCAGTCGTGGAGTCTGAAATAGACACAGATGGCTCGATGATCGAAGTCGAAGTTGTCACCGATCCGTTCGAGTCAGTGCTCTCAGTAATCACACCAGTCAAAGTCAGTGCGGACCCATCGGAATAGGTCGTGGTGAAAGTCGTGGTGAGACCTGGCGCAACAGACTTCGTGGCAGAGCCAGAAGCAGAGCCAGAAGCAGAGTCAGTAGCAGAGTCAGTAGCAGAGTCAGTAGCAGAATCAGTCGTGGAGTCTGAAATAGACACAGATGGCTCGATGATCGAAGTCGAAGTTGTCACCGATCCGTTCGAGTCAGTGCTCTCAGTAATCACACCAGTCAAAGTCAGTGCGGACCCATCGGAATAGGTCGTGGTGAAAGTCGTGGTGAGACCTGGCGCAACAGACTTAGTGGCAGAGCCAGAAGCAGAGCCAGAAGCAGAGCCAGAAGCAGAGTCAGAAGCAGAATCAGTCGTGGAGTCTGAAATAGACACAGATGGCTCGATGATCGAAGTCGAAGTTGTCACCGATCCGTTCGAGTCAGTGCTCTCAGTAATCACACCAGTCAAAGTCAGTGCGGACCCATCGGAATAGGTCGTGGTGAAAGTCGTGGTGAGACCTGGCGCAACAGACTTCGTGGCAGAGCCAGAAGCAGAGCCAGAAGCAGAGTCAGTAGCAGAGTCAGTAGCAGAGTCAGTAGCAGAGTCAGTAGCAGAATCAGTCGTGGAGTCTGAAATAGACACAGATGGCTCGATGATCGAAGTCGAAGTTGTCACCGATCCGTTCGAGTCAGTGCTCTCAGTAATCACACCAGTCAAAGTCAGTGCGGACCCATCGGAATAGGTCGTGGTGAAAGTCGTGGTGAGACCTGGCGCAACAGACTTCGTGGCAGAGCCAGAAGCAGAGCCAGAAGCAGAGTCAGTAGCAGAGTCAGTAGCAGAGTCAGTAGCAGAGTCAGTAGCAGAATCAGTCGTGGAGTCTGAAATAGACACAGATGGCTCGATGATCGAAGTTGAAGTTGTCACCGATCCGTTCGAGTCAGTGCTCTCAGTAATCACACCAGTCAAAGTCAGTGCGGACCCATCGGAATAGGTCGTGGTGAAAGTCGTGGTGAGACCTGGCGCAACAGACTTCGTGGCAGAGCCAGAAGCAGAGTCAGTAGCAGAGTCAGTAGCAGAGTCAGTAGCAGAGTCAGTAGCAGAATCAGTCGTGGAGTCTGAAATAGACACAGATGGCTCGATGATCGAAGTCGAAGTTGTCACCGATCCGTTCGAGTCAGTGCTCTCAGTAATCACACCAGTCAAAGTCAGTGCGGACCCATCGGAATAGGTCGTGGTGAAAGTCGTGGTGAGACCTGGCGCAACAGACTTAGTAGCAGAGCCAGAAGCAGAGCCAGAAGCAGAGTCAGTAGCAGAGTCAGTAGCAGAGTCAGTAGCAGAATCAGTCGTGGAGTCTGAAATAGACACAGATGGCTCGATGATCGAAGTCGAAGTTGTCACCGATCCGTTCGAGTCAGTGCTCTCAGTAATCACACCAGTCAAAGTCAGTGCGGACCCATCGGAATAGGTCGTGGTGAAAGTCGTGGTGAGACCTGGCGCAACAGACTTCGTGGCAGAGCCAGAAGCAGAGCCAGAAGCAGAGTCAGTAGCAGAATCAGTCGTGGAGTCTGAAATAGACACAGATGGCTCGATGATCGAAGTCGAAGTTGTCACCGATCCGTTCGAGTCAGTGCTCTCAGTAATCACACCAGTCAAAGTCAGTGCGGACCCATCGGAATAGGTCGTGGTGAAAGTCGTGGTGAGACCTGGCGCAACAGACTTCGTGGCAGAGCCAGAAGCAGAGCCAGAAGCAGAGTCAGTAGCAGAGTCAGTAGCAGAGTCAGTAGCAGAGTCAGTAGCAGAATCAGTCGTGGAGTCTGAAATAGACACAGATGGCTCGATGATCGAAGTCGAAGTTGTCACCGATCCGTTCGAGTCAGTGCTCTCAGTAATCACACCAGTCAAAGTCAGTGCGGACCCATCGGAATAGGTCGTGGTGAAAGTCGTGGTGAGACCTGGCGCAACAGACTTCGTGGCAGAGCCAGAAGCAGAGCCAGAAGCAGAGTCAGTAGCAGAGTCAGTAGCAGAGTCAGTAGCAGAATCAGTCGTGGAGTCTGAAATAGACACAGATGGCTCGATGATCGAAGTTGAAGTTGTCACCGATCCGTTCGAGTCAGTGCTCTCAGTAATCACACCAGTCAAAGTCAGTGCGGACCCATCGGAATAGGTCGTGGTGAAAGTCGTGGTGAGACCTGGCGCAACAGACTTCGTGGCAGAGCCAGAAGCAGAGTCAGTAGCAGAGTCAGTAGCAGAGTCAGTAGCAGAGTCAGTAGCAGAGTCAGTAGCAGAATCAGTCGTGGAGTCTGAAATAGACACAGATGGCTCGATGATCGAAGTCGAAGTTGTCACCGATCCGTTCGAGTCAGTGCTCTCAGTAATCACACCAGTCAAAGTCAGTGCGGACCCATCGGAATAGGTCGTGGTGAAAGTCGTGGTGAGACCTGGCGCAACAGACTTAGTGGCAGAGCCAGAAGCAGAGCCAGAAGCAGAGTCAGTAGCAGACTTAGTAGCAGAGCCAGAAGCAGAGTCAGTGGCAGAGCCAGAAGCAGAATCAGTCGTGGAGTCTGAAATAGACACAGATGGCTCGATGATCGAAGTTGAAGTTGTCACCGATCCGTTCGAGTCAGTGCTCTCAGTAATCACACCAGTCAAAGTCAGTGCGGACCCATCGGAATAGGTCGTGGTGAAAGTCGTGGTGAGACCTGGCGCAACAGACTTAGTGGCAGAGCCAGAAGCAGAGCCAGAAGCAGAGCCAGAAGCAGAATCAGTCGTGGAGTCTGAAATAGACACAGATGGCTCGATGATCGAAGTCGAAGTTGTCACCGATCCGTTCGAGTCAGTGCTCTCAGTAATCACACCAGTCAAAGTCAGTGCGGACCCATCGGAATAGGTCGTGGTGAGAGTCGTGGTGAGACCTGGCGCAACAGACTTAGTGGCAGAGCCAGAAGCAGAGCCAGAAGCAGAATCAGTCGTGGAGTCTGAAATAGACACAGATGGCTCGATGATCGAAGTCGAAGTTGTCACCGATCCGTTCGAGTCAGTGCTCTCAGTAATCACACCAGTCAAAGTCAGTGCGGACCCATCGGAATAGGTCGTGGTGAAAGTCGTGGTGAGACCTGGCGCAACAGACTTAGTGGCAGAGCCAGAAGCAGAGCCAGAAGCAGAGTCAGTAGCAGAGTCAGTAGCAGAGTCAGTAGCAGAGTCAGTGGCAGAGCCAGAAGCAGAATCAGTCGTGGAGTCTGAAATAGACACAGATGGCTCGATGATCGAAGTCGAAGTTGTCACCGATCCGTTCGAGTCAGTGCTCTCAGTAATCACACCAGTCAAAGTCAGTGCGGACCCATCGGAATAGGTCGTGGTGAAAGTCGTGGTGAGACCTGGCGCAACAGACTTCGTGGCAGAGCCAGAAGCAGAGCCAGAAGCAGAGTCAGTAGCAGAGTCAGTAGCAGAGTCAGTAGCAGAATCAGTCGTGGAGTCTGAAATAGACACAGATGGCTCGATGATCGAAGTCGAAGTTGTCACCGATCCGTTCGAGTCAGTGCTCTCAGTAATCACACCAGTCAAAGTCAGTGCGGACCCATCGGAATAGGTCGTGGTGAAAGTCGTGGTGAGACCTGGCGCAACAGACTTCGTGGCAGAGCCAGAAGCAGAGCCAGAAGCAGAGTCAGTAGCAGAGTCAGTAGCAGAGTCAGTAGCAGAATCAGTCGTGGAGTCTGAAATAGACACAGATGGCTCGATGATCGAAGTCGAAGTTGTCACCGATCCGTTCGAGTCAGTGCTCTCAGTAATCACACCAGTCAAAGTCAGTGCGGACTCATCGGAATAGGTCGTGGTGAAAGTCGTGGTGAGACCTGGCGCAACAGACTTAGTGGCAGAGCCAGAAGCAGAGTCAGTAGCAGAGCCAGAAGCAGAGTCAGTAGCAGAGTCAGTAGCAGAATCAGTCGTGGAGTCTGAAATAGACACAGATGGCTCGATGATCGAAGTCGAAGTTGTCACCGATCCGTTCGAGTCAGTGCTCTCAGTAATCACACCAGTCAAAGTCAGTGCGGACCCATCGGAATAGGTCGTGGTGAAAGTCGTGGTGAGACCTGGCGCAACAGACTTAGTGGCAGAGCCAGAAGCAGAGCCAGAAGCAGAGTCAGTAGCAGAGTCAGTAGCAGAGTCAGTAGCAGAATCAGTCGTGGAGTCTGAAATAGACACAGATGGCTCGATGATCGAAGTTGAAGTTGTCACCGATCCGTTCGAGTCAGTGCTCTCAGTAATCACACCAGTCAAAGTCAGTGCGGACCCATCGGAATAGGTCGTGGTGAAAGTCGTGGTGAGACCTGGCGCAACAGACTTAGTGGCAGAGCCAGAAGCAGAGCCAGAAGCAGAGTCAGTAGCAGAGTCAGTAGCAGAGTCAGTAGCAGAGTCAGTAGCAGAATCAGTCGTGGAGTCTGAAATAGACACAGATGGCTCGATGATCGAAGTTGAAGTTGTCACCGATCCGTTCGAGTCAGTGCTCTCAGTAATCACACCAGTCAAAGTCAGTGCGGACCCATCGGAATAGGTCGTGGTGAAAGTGGTGGTGAGACCTGGCGCAACAGACTTCGTGGCAGAGCCAGAAGCAGAGCCAGAAGCAGAGTCAGTAGCAGAGTCAGTAGCAGAGTCAGTAGCAGAGTCAGTAGCAGAATCAGTCGTGGAGTCTGAAATAGACACAGATGGCTCGATGATCGAAGTCGAAGTTGTCACCGATCCGTTCGAGTCAGTGCTCTCAGTAATCACACCAGTCAAAGTCAGTGCGGACCCATCGGAATAGGTCGTGGTGAAAGTCGTGGTGAGACCTGGCGCAACAGACTTAGTGGCAGAGCCAGAAGCAGAGCCAGAAGCAGAGTCAGTAGCAGACTTAGTAGCAGAGCCAGAAGCAGAGTCAGTGGCAGAGCCAGAAGCAGAATCAGTCGTGGAGTCTGAAATAGACACAGATGGCTCGATGATCGAAGTTGAAGTTGTCACCGATCCGTTCGAGTCAGTGCTCTCAGTAATCACACCAGTCAAAGTCAGTGCGGACCCATCGGAATAGGTCGTGGTGAAAGTCGTGGTGAGACCTGGCGCAACAGACTTAGTAGCAGAGCCAGAAGCAGAGCCAGAAGCAGAGCCAGAAGCAGAATCAGTCGTGGAGTCTGAAATAGACACAGATGGCTCGATGATCGAAGTCGAAGTTGTCACCGATCCGTTCGAGTCAGTGCTCTCAGTAATCACACCAGTCAAAGTCAGTGCGGACCCATCGGAATAGGTCGTGGTGAGAGTCGTGGTGAGACCTGGCGCAACAGACTTAGTGGCAGAGCCAGAAGCAGAGCCAGAAGCAGAATCAGTCGTGGAGTCTGAAATAGACACAGATGGCTCGATGATCGAAGTCGAAGTTGTCACCGATCCGTTCGAGTCAGTGCTCTCAGTAATCACACCAGTCAAAGTCAGTGCGGACCCATCGGAATAGGTCGTGGTGAAAGTCGTGGTGAGACCTGGCGCAACAGACTTAGTGGCAGAGCCAGAAGCAGAGCCAGAAGCAGAGTCAGTAGCAGACTTAGTAGCAGAGCCAGAAGCAGAGTCAGTGGCAGAGCCAGAAGCAGAATCAGTCGTGGAGTCTGAAATAGACACAGATGGCTCGATGATCGAAGTCGAAGTTGTCACCGATCCGTTCGAGTCAGTGCTCTCAGTAATCACACCAGTCAAAGTCAGTGCGGACCCATCGGAATAGGTCGTGGTGAAAGTCGTGGTGAGACCTGGCGCAACAGACTTCGTGGCAGAGCCAGAAGCAGAGCCAGAAGCAGAGTCAGTAGCAGAGTCAGTAGCAGAGTCAGTAGCAGAATCAGTCGTGGAGTCTGAAATAGACACAGATGGCTCGATGATCGAAGTCGAAGTTGTCACCGATCCGTTCGAGTCAGTGCTCTCAGTAATCACACCAGTCAAAGTCAGTGCGCACCCATCGGAATAGGTCGTGGTGAAAGTCGTGGTGAGACCTGGCGCAACAGACTTCGTGGCAGAGCCAGAAGCAGAGCCAGAAGCAGAGTCAGTAGCAGAGTCAGTAGCAGAATCAGTCGTGGAGTCTGAAATAGACACAGATGGCTCGATGATCGAAGTCGAAGTTGTCACCGATCCGTTCGAGTCAGTGCTCTCAGTAATCACACCAGTCAAAGTCAGTGCGGACCCATCGGAATAGGTCGTGGTGAAAGTCGTGGTGAGACCTGGCGCAACAGACTTAGTGGCAGAGCCAGAAGCAGAGCCAGAAGCAGAGTCAGTAGCAGAGTCAGTAGCAGAGTCAGTAGCAGAGTCAGTAGCAGAATCAGTCGTGGAGTCTGAAATAGACACAGATGGCTCGATGATCGAAGTCGAAGTTGTCACCGATCCGTTCGAGTCAGTGCTCTCAGTAATCACACCAGTCAAAGTCAGTGCGGACCCATCGGAATAGGTCGTGGTGAAAGTCGTGGTGAGACCTGGCGCAACAGACTTAGTGGCAGAGCCAGAAGCAGAGTCAGTAGCAGAGTCAGTAGCAGAGTCAGTAGCAGAGTCAGTAGCAGAATCAGTCGTGGAGTCTGAAATTGACACAGATGGCTCGATGATCGAAGTTGAAGTTGTCACCGATCCGTTCGAGTCAGTGCTCTCAGTAATCACACCAGTCAAAGTCAGTGCGGACCCATCGGAATAGGTCGTGGTGAAAGTTGTGGTATATGGAGGTGGAGTCGTTGTAGGAACCTGGACAATTGGCGTCACTGTTCCATCACTTCCAGTTACGCTGTATGTTGTAGTGAATGTGCCGGTCCAAGTCGTTGTGATCGGTGGAGCGATACTTTCAGGCACTTCTACAACTGGCGTTTCGTTTCCATCTGCGTCTGTGACTGTCGTTAATGTAGTATAAGTTCCGGTCCATGTAGAGGTAGAACGAGGTAACTGGACAATTACAGTTGGTTCACCTCCTCCCAGCGGCGTTCTTGTGGTTGTGCTAGCGTATGAGTTGGTCCAGTAAGTTGTCGTGTACACCCGTGGTTTTTGAACAATTACAGTTGGCTGACCTCCACCGACGGGGGTTGTGGTAATCGTGCTAGTGTATGAATTGTCCCAGTACGATGTTGTGTACGCGCGTGGCAATTTTACAATGACTGTTGGCCGTCCACCACCAGCTGGGGTTGTAGTGGTGGTTGTACCGTATGTATAGTCCCAGTAGGTGGTGGTGTATCTGTTTGGGAAATTCACAATAACCGTAGGCAAACCACCATTTGTTGGCGTATATGTTGATGAACTAACGTACGTCTGTGTCCAGTAGATGGTTGACCTCGGTGTCGGTATCATGATAATCACAGTTGGCCTGCCATCTGCTGGCGTATATGTGGTAGTTTTGGTGAGTCGGTCAGGCCCAACGATGGTGGTTCTATCGGGTGGCAAAATAACAATCACAGTTGGCAGTGCGCCATTAGCCGGGATAATAGTCGTGGTACTTGAGTGGGAATATGTCCAGTATTTCGTGGTATACACACGCGGGTATATCTCAACCACAACTATTTGACCGTCGGTCAAAGTCGCTGTTGTAGTAGAAGCTGACGGATTAGACCAGTACACGGTTGTTGTAGTATCAGGTTGAAGTTCAACAACAGTGCGCACATCGCCATTTGTTTGTGTATAAGTTGTCCGATAGGTTCCGGTCCAAATCGAAGTTACGGTTGGAGTCGGGATAACAACGAGAACCGTATTGTAGACAGAATCAGATACTGTTACAGTCTTTGTTGTAGATCCTGTCCACGCACTACTTTTCGTGACATAGCACAACTCCTTGACTTGATAAACTTTGGCTGCAATATCTGACGTCACAGAGCCATCTGGGGCAGTGACGGCAAGGCTTAACGCGGCCGGGCCACTCCAGTTAACCGAAACAATTTTGATTGGGTAGTACACGCCTTTTGTGAGTTCAAATTTCGCGCTCTCAGATCCTGCGGCGGAAAATGAGCCTCCAGAAACATTTTCAAGAGGATTTCCACAACAGGTCAGCCCAGCACCAATCAGTAAAACCGATTTATCGTCGGCATGCATTTTGAAAGTGTATGTTCCAGTTTGTTCAGCCAAAAAGTAACCTGTAGCCTCGAGAGTAAAATTCGACACTGTGAGTTGGTAACCATAGATATCATCAAAATTGACAACAGAACTGACGCTAGTCACGTCGAAGTTTATCGCTGTTATGCCCTGGGTAGAATGCAAAAACCCAAATTGTTTGTAGCCAATCGAAAAAAAGTCCAGTTCGTCTAAGTAAGCAGGGTTCAAAAGAGGATACTTGTAAAAGTCCACAGTAAAACCATTGCTGAGGATGTTTGTCGGGTTACACCCAGCTATGGTTGCAGTGACTACATTGGTCAAGGCGGCTAATGCCACCCACATGTATTTCATTGCGCTAGTAGATGTAAAGTTAGGGGTGGGTGGCAAAGGGAAAGGAACATTCGCCCACTATATATATATATTACTTTTCTGGAATAGTCAACTCCTGCACCGCAACTGCTGTCACTGTACATGGTTGTTGGCGTGCTTTTGCATCAATGTCTCAATGCGCAGTTTCCTCGCCAAGAACTGTCGTTTCTATGTGCTTGTCTGGTGCAGGGGCGGAATTCATCAAGCGGCGCGTAGGTATATACATATGAATTTTGGCTTTTCGAAATTGAATAGGGACAAGACTATCTCGTGAATTCACGATCTGGAAAAAAAACTTAAAACCAGACATTCCGAGAGCTACAAGTACTACTGGCTCAGAAGATTTACGAAAACGCGAAATGTAAGGCTTGTGCGCAAAAGCATGAAGGCGCCCATGTTATATGTAGGTCGAATTAGTTATTACCTCGTCTCTGTATTAGACTTCCACAAGAAACATGATTTGCCACTTGAATGAGTGATCTAGATAGATAAGCAACCTTATAAAAACATATCTGCTCCCACCTATCTATATTGATCAGAATTCTTTCTAATGTGCTGCAATATAACGCAATAGTGTTCATCCTTCGAGAATGCCAAGTTGCCATTTTGGGTGTATGCACATCGAAGCCCAAAATTCAAGGCGTCAGTCTTCTTTCGAAGCGAACTTTTTTGATTTCAGTTAGAACTTTTTGCTAAAGCATAAGTGCAACAGATTCTAAGTATACTGAGTATGACAGCTTAAAATTGTTGTGTGATGTTGCATGGGTCCTGAATGTACTCGATGATCACACTTTTACTGTTAAGTATCTTCTCGGCTTAAATTTGGTTTAGTCACTTGTGTTTATAATTTTTTAGCGCAGAGTATAGTGGGGAGTGCTGCTTCAGAGAAATGAAGATTCGGTCGTCTGATTGGCTCAGTCCCAAAGTACATATGCGCTGCCTGCATACCCCTTGGGTGATTTTGTGGCTTTGCTAGCGATGGCGCTCGGCTGCATGCGCACCATAACAAGTGCCGAAATCCCCGCAGAAGAAACACGGTTGGAAATTTCCACATATTAGGGCTAAGCTTATCGAACTTTTTGAGACGCTGAACCAATTCTTACTAGCCTAATCGCCTGTATCAACCACGCTGTAATCTGTTGTTTAAACTCCGTCAATACCTCTAGGAAAAGACAATTATATCGAATAAACTGTTTTCAAAATAATTAAAACCTGTGTATCCAATGTCTGTAATGTTATAGCATGATTACTTTATAAGCGCCTGGAATATTGAAGTGTTCTTAACCTGCCAAGGTAACTTGGTTCTGTTATTCATCTTTGCTCTGATATACCCTTCAGTTCCAGGCTTTCTTATTGGCCCTGGAATATGAAAGCTTCATTTACAAAAGCTATATAAAACTCATCACATCTGCACAATATGATAAGAGAGAATGGTCTGAAAAACGTCGTGATACATGAAGAACCAGTGTCCCAAACAGTTGCAACACAACATATCACCTTTTCGAGAATCTCAAATCAGACTAGTTCAAAAGAGCTCAAGTAGTATTGATTCTTTCTATATAATACTTAATGAGCAGGGTGATTGTTTTAATTTGGGCAAACTTCCAATTTTGAAAATAATTCAAGACATTAACGCGATAGAAGATACCAGTGTGAAATTCTCAACTCACTCGCATATATAAATTGAATGAGGTGAGACCCGCTATAAACGACATGAGAGCTACGTCAAGTAGCTCTCATTTTATGACTTATTTGTTTCTACGTCGAGCACCTAGCGAATCAACACATTTGTTTTCGAAATTCAAGATGTCCTGTTTAATGGGTCCAGAACTTTGCTGAATTGTTCAGAGTTATGCCTTACAACATGCCCATTGTCTAGCTCGGCTGTCTCATTGCAGCTTTCAAATTGCAAGATTGCAATAGCTTCTTTTCAAGAATCTGTACGAAATGCAATTTTCAGTACCGTACATCTGCCAGTATTCAGCAATCGTCGTCGAGGCCTCAGAGTCTTATCACACTTCGAGTATATCATTATTCTTTTACACTGTAGCAAATATAGTGAAAGCATTTTCAAGCACGGGGAGCAAACAAGAAGGTCAAAACTCAATTTGCAGTTGAAATCAAAAATTTTAGCTTTGGGTTTCACATTGAAGTATCCATTGCTGTAATGACGTTTCTTCAGAAAATGATTTGACCTTCTTCCCTGTAGCCTAATTGGATATGTTGCCTACAATATGTGCGTAAGAATTTTGTTTAACTACAAAGTATCGCGCTTGAAAGGTGTGACATAAAAGTCTTGGAGAACCTGCTTGATGTGGAAAGTTTGGTGTAAACTAGCATTCAGACTCCATGATCTACCCATATTATCCGATGCCATAAAATGCAAAGAGGCAAAAGGAATTTTAAGCGCTAAGCTCCTCTGGCATGAGCGTAGAAGCCATGTTTGCGCAAACTACAATGGGGTCGACTTCAGAAGACCTAGACGGCAAATGAGAATGAGGATTTTCTGCAATGTTTTGGTGACCTTGAAGAGCCCAGTATCCCTAATTCTATGGATAAAATATAGTAGGCCTTATCTGCATTTCTGGTGCAAGTGAGCGGACGCTTTCTTCATACTGCTGGATATATTTGAATAGATCTCCTCGACAAAAATGCCGCATGCTTGACTGGCCAAGTACTCGCGCGCATCCAGTAACAAGGTCAATGTGCAGGTCGAGTGTCCATCGGGCCTCGCTTTTGATTCTCCAGATTTCAAAATAAATCAGTGGTAATTATGTAATAAAAAAAAGACACCTAAATTCTAAGCAAAAGCTTCAAATCACACAAAGTTAGAACATCTTGATCGAATATTCTTGGTGTAGTAGGGCATAATAGGCAAAGTTTCCTAAAAAATGTTCTATTCTCAGAAGAGCCATTGCAAAATGTAAAAGTCAATACGAGTCTGGTAAAGCCTTTTCCTGTCACTATCTTGATGATTTAGAATCAGGTTCTCAAAATGAATAATTGTTCAAGCTAGCCATGCTAGTGCATTAAGACTAATACACACTCACTGGATCTGAAACTTCTCCACCAAATGCAGGTTTGCTCTGATCTCATCCTTTGTCGCACAAGGTAAAACTTACTTGAGTGAGTTTTCTATATCCCAGGATCAAATTTTTTTGGCAAACTTATGTCTTGTAAAGAAAAATTGACTTGTTCTACTCAATATGATCTTTTCAGATATATTATACTTTGTTTCATATTTTTTTGGCAACTTTTGCATTTATTATCTTGAGTCGCGGAATGATTCCACTTTTCTTTTCAGAATAAACGTTGCCAAAAAAAATCCAAAAGTACAAACAGAGATGCAACAAGAGATAAAAGACAGGAAAAAACTTAAAAGAGTCTAGTGGTCAAAGGAAAAATCTTTTGAGAGGTCTTTTTCGAGTTTATGTGATGTGGTTTTGAAATAATGCTTTGTATCGTGTATATGCTTGCTACATAAATACTTTTATCTAAATGCCCGGCTCGGATGATGCATGTGGCTTCTTTTTATTGCTAGAAGACTCTGGCTAGTGTCACATAGTCAGAACTGTGGTGAATAAGAGAAGATATATTCAATCATGGAGTAGGCTATAAAGACACAGGGGCTGGGATATGGGTATGCTGATTCTTTAAACTGGACACTTGCTGTATTTATTCTACATGTGTCAAATTTTATTGAAAAGGAATAGCGGGCGTTCCAACCAAAGGATTGGGGGGGAGGGGCGCAGCTTTTCCATAAAAATTCGAAAAAGATAAATATGTGGACAATCTGGAAAATCAACGAGATCGGCCCAGAAGATTCACCATTCTGCTCCGAAAATGAAGCTACAAACCGAGACGCAATACATACATGCACCGAGTTTGCTGACTGAGGAGTCTTTGTAGGGCGACTGTTGTTTTCGCCAGCGCACCTTGATGGAGAGCACGCTTTCCTCTCCTTCCGTCCTGGCCGAGCCTGTTAAAAGATGCATGACGTAAATTTTCCTTTGTTTGGCGATGGGTAGCTAGAAAAGGAGTATTTGTTAATAAGCTTTTCTGGAGAATTCAAGGGGCTTCGACTTTCTCAACTCTGACCTCCCATGGCTGATCATTTTAGAGCCGCGGCGGAAATTCGTCAGCTACGATCTTTTTCGGAAGGGTTTAACGACGAGGGCCAGCAGTGCGGGGAAACCACTAGAAATTCGTGGAGGCCGGCGCCAGGAGATGACAATGACAGATTACTTCTAGAACAGTACTTCTCAGACGTGGGCAGCAAGGGGGTGTTGACCCAAGCGGCACAAGACGAGAGGATCTTGTTCCTTTGTTTGGTAGAGGCTTGGAGCCAGCCGGACAATATAACCGGGACGGAACTCCGCTCGTGCTGGCTCTAAGCAGTGCTTCTGGAAACAAGGGACAGAACGGACATGGAACCGGGACATGCAAGCTCGTCAAACAAACAAGCAGACATGCAGTTTACGGGACAGAGGAGCACTTCACACCAGAAACAGGCATGCTAGCAGAGGCAGGCATGCTAGCAGAAGCAGGCATGCTAGCAGAAGCAGGCATGCTGGTAGAAACAGACGGTTGAGCAGAGGCGATCTGACCGCCGCCTTTGCTGAGGATTCGTGTGCATCACAAAAGACCATGCTGTTGGCCAACCTGCGCACGGCGAAGGCGCAGGCATGCACGGAAACAAGGTGCATTCTCGGTAGCGAGGAATGCAGGTGCGCCCGCCTGGGGCGGAGACGCGGCCCGGCATAGAAGGCGCCCGGGTCTAATTTTCCCGGGCCACCATGGAAACGGGGTCGTTCCATAGCAGCACGAGAGGCCATAACCCGGAGGCCCGATAGAGCCGCCGCTTTGGCTAGCCCCAAAAAATGCATATCCCAAGACACATTTTTTTGTGGGAATGTACAAGGCGTAGCAAATGGCTCGCGCGTGCGAGTGCATTGGATATTAAAGGCATTTGCCAGGCCCAAGGTTCCGCTAGGTGTAATGTGCCGGGGGCATACAGGCGAGCATAAGGAGAATCCATGGGGACCGGCAGAACAAGAACAAGAACAAGGAGAAGAAAAAGGAAAAGAATAGGAGAAGAAAAGCAGAAGAGATGGAACAGCCAGAATGCTGGTGCCCGCAGGGCCTGGGAGCGCAAGACTTGGTGCTAAGCGAAGCAGCACCCGCATGAGCAGCTGGGTTCTCATGGGCATAGCCGGCGCCCCGCGAAAAGAGGCCCCGCAGTACCTAATGTGCAGTCCACAAACTCGCCAGGCTATAGCCACCGGCGGGTCCTTGTAAGCACTTCCTGGAGCACCCCCAAAATACTCCCCAAAACACTCCCCAAAACACTCCTCAAAGAAATCTTTGAACCAGCAAATAGGAAAGCGCACACCAGTCTTTTGCGGAAAACTCTCGGAACAGCCACGAAACACTCGCGAGGCTCTCACGGTACCCCCACAAGACCCACGAAACCCCCCAGCGTATACTCAGAGTAATTTCAGAGTACCCACGCAACACACACACACGATCCCCGCTATAACCGCCCGGACGAGAAACAAGACACAGAAGCAAGACTGAAGATACCTCTGCACACCGCAAGCGAAACTCCTGCGGAACCCCTGCAAAGCACCCTGCAAAAGAAACAACCATCAAGAGCTCACACAAGCCATCGCCCCCAAGCTCTCGGCACGCCTCTCTGATTGTGGCTTTCATCTCTGGAAACCAGTTGCCTGCACGTATAGCCGCCCCGCACCTTCCACCACCCAGCCGTGCTCGGAACCTGAACCTCTGCTCATGTCGCTTCCCAGCAACCCCATCATCATCGTGGGCGGGGGCTTGGCCGGTCTCTCGGCCGCCCACCAGGCATATCTTCGTGGAGCCAACGTCATTCTTTTGGACAAGCAGGGCTTTCTCAGCGGCAACAGCGGCAAGGCCACGCTGGGGATCAACGGCGCCCTCACGCGGACGCAGGTAGACTTGCGGATCGCGGACTCCGTGGACCAGTTCTACAAAGACACCCTCGCCACGGCGGCGGACCGCGCCAATCCAGCGCTCATCCGGGCGCTCACATACAACAGCGCCGACGCGGTGCACTGGCTCCAGGAGGCTTTTGGTCTTGACTTGTCGGTGGTGTCCCGGTTGGGCGGGCACTCGCAGCCCCGCACACACCGCGGGAAAGACGCCAAGTTTCCCGGCATGGCTATCACATACAAGCTCCTCGAGACGTTGGAGAACTTGGCTGCTTCAGAGCCCGCCAGAGTTGTTATCATGAAAAACACACAGGTCATTGACCTCGTCATAGACGCCCAGAACGACGCAGTTGTCAAGGGCGTGAAATACAAGAACTTGAAAACCAAGGCAAAGGACCTGTTGTTGGGACCCGTGATTATGGCCACGGGGGGCTACGCGGCCGACTTTACAAAAAACTCCTTGTTGCGTAAGTACCGGCCAGAGATTATCGATCTCCCGTCCACGAATGGGAACCACGCCACGGGCGACGGGCAAAAGATCATCATGAAGAACTCAGGCGTCGGGATCGATTTGGACAAGGTCCAGGTGCACCCTACGGGGCTCATTGACTACAACGACACCGATGCGATTGAGGGCAAGAAGGTCCCGAGGTTTCTCTTTCTCGGTGCCGAGGCCCTCAGAGGAGAAGGCGGAATCATTCTCAACAAGCATGGCGAAAGGTTTTGCGATGAGCTCGGAACACGGGACTACGTGAGCGGGCAAATGCTTGAGCAGTTGCGCGCCGGGCTTGGGCCTTTGAGGCTTGTGTTGAACTCCCAGAGTGAGCTGCGCTTGGAGTTTCACATCAAGCATTACAAACAGAGAAACTTGTTGCGCACTGTTTCGGGCGCGGAGTTGGCAAAGGAGATTGGGGTGCAATTTGAAAAATTGCAGGCCACAATCGATGAGTATAACGTGGCCGCGACGGGAAAGGTAAAAGATGCATTTGGCAAAAAGTACTTCCCAACCACCCCTTTTGACATGAAGAAGGAAAATAACTACCACGTGGCATACATTGCCCGAGTATTGCATTTCACAATGGGCGGCGTCAAGATAAATGATAAAACTCAAGTCGTGTACCTGAAAAACGGCAAAGAAAATGTGTTTGAGGGCTTATTTGCCGCGGGCGAAGTGGCGGGTGGTGTCCATGGTCACAACAGGCTTGGTGGATCCTCCCTTTTGGCCTGTGTGGTGTATGGGCGCTTGGCAGCAGATGAGGCTTCCAGTCTCTTGTTGAAGAGATTGACCAAAACTGCCTCAGCGAAGCCATCGCAGGCGGTGGCACGTTTGGGCCAAATCAGTCTTCACATCGACCCTTCGTGCAAAAAGGTGGTGATTGATATTGGTGACGATAAACTGAATTCAGCCCCGAGCGAAGTGACAAACCAGGTTTCAGAAGTATACGCGACACGGCAGGGAGATTCTGAGAAGACGGAAGAAAGCTACGCTCAATTTGAGATTCCGGGAAAAACATTCACAGAAGGGGAAGTGGCAAAGCACAACAAAGCGGATGATTGCTGGGTGATTGTGAAAAACGTAGTGATGGATTTGACTTCGTTTTTGCAGGACCATCCTGGCGGCCTGGAGTCCATTCTCAAGTTTGCTGGCAAGGATGCGACAGAGAGCTTTGACATGCTCCACGAGGATAACGTCATTTCTCGGTATGCCCCACATTGTGTTTTGGGTAGAGTCAAGGATAAGACCCCTCATCTCGACATCAAATGACTCCGTCACTGAGGAAGATACCCTGATACACTTGCTACAAGTACAAATAGGTTTCATTTGATATTGTTCCATTTAATGTAAATCGCTTTCAAAACAATTCAGGCTAAATAGAAAAATATACTTTTAGTGGAAAGGACAGCATGGCCTTCACAAGAATACGGCGTGTGCAGCTAAAGACACTAGCATGCTTAGAAGCACTTGTGGTGGACAATAGTTGGTCCAGACTCGTCGTACTCTTGCTTTGAGATCCACATTTGCTGGAAAGTGGACAAAGAGGCCAAAATGGAACCACCAATCCAGACAGAGTACTTTCTCTCTGGTGGAGCAATAATCTTGACCTTCATGGAAGAAGGAGCCAAGGCAGTGATCTCCTTTTGCATACGCTCAGCAATACCAGGGAACAAAGTAGTACCACCAGACATAACAATGTTACCATACAACTCCTTTCTGACATCGACATCACATTTGATGATGGAGTTGTACGTGGTTTGGTCGATACCGACAGCCTCCAAGCCCAAGTCAGTTGGGCGGAACAAAGCCTCGGCAGCTCTGAATCTCTCGTTACCAATGGTGATGACCTGGCCATCTGGCAACTCGTAAGACTTCTCGATGGCAGAGGATTGAGAAGAAGTTTGCATCTCCTGCTCAAAGTCCAAAGCGACGTAACACAATTTCTCCTTGATGTCACGGACAATCTCTCTCTCAGCAGTAGTGGAGAAGGTGTAACCACGCTCGGACAAGATCTTCATCAAGTAGTCAGTCAAGTCTCTACCAGCCAAGTTCAACCTCAAGATGCCGTGAGGCATAGAGAAACCAGCGTAGATAGGGACCAAGTGAGTGACACCATCACCCGAGTCCAAGACAATACCAGTGGTTCTACCGGAAGAGTACAAGGACAAGACAGCCTGGATGGACACGTAGAAAGCTGGGACGTTGAAAGTCTCGAACATAATCTGGGTCATCTTCTCTCTGTTGGACTTGGGGTTCATTGGAGCCTCGGTCAACAAGACAGGGTGTTCCTCTGGGGCAACTCTCAACTCATTGTAGAAGGTGTGGTGCCAGATTTTTTCCATATCGTCCCAGTTGTTGACGATACCGTGCTCAATTGGGTATCTCAAAGTCAAGATACCTCTCTTGGATTGGGCCTCGTCACCAACATAGGAGTCCTTTTGGCCCATACCGACCATGATACCCTGGTGTCTTGGTCTACCAACAATAGATGGGAAGACGGCACGGGGAGCGTCATCACCGGCAAAACCGGCTTTGCACATACCGGAACCGTTGTCGATAACCAAAGCAGCAACTTCTTCTATTTGGGGTTAGTAAATGCACAGGAAAAAAAAAAAAAATAGAGCCACCGGCCGACACCACAACGCCACCAACGCATTGTCGCCAATGTTTCGAAACCAAGGGGTCGCGTTTCTTTTGACACTGCGAACAATTTATTGGGCACAAGATATTTCTGGCGCGGACAATTCCCGGCACGACGGTGTCGCGAGGGCCACATGACCTTGCGGATTGGAAAATGTGGCGCGGGTGCGTGGTGGCCAGCCAGAGGCGCGCAACGTGAATCCCGATTGCTTTGGCGCGAGCAAAAGGGGCTGTTTCCACACCCGTACCTCCTGACACCAACGTTCGACAATCTGGGCCCCGGGCCACACCAGGCGCCAGACACAATTTGGCGCCAGGAGTGCGCCAGCAGGCCGCTCTTCTCTTGCCCGTGGCGAGAATCGCGAGCCATTGGAGCCCCCCTGAAATTGCAGGCCAATTGGGCGGCGGTCGGAGCCGGGGCGAGTTTCGAGAAAACACTCCGTCGAGATCGAGGCTATAGCAAGCACCGTCACAGTCAGGCAGCACGAGGGCCCAGCGCACTTGTGGGCAGCGCGGGCACAGCCGCGGCATCGTAGATACGCCAATGGATCGCCCAACCAAACGGCCCAGGAATCCGAGCCCTCACCCCCCCTCCTCAAAACAAAAAAAAGAACAAGAGAACAAATGACCGGGTGTCGAGATCAGCGATGACGCCGCGGCGATGGGCCGGGCAGCCGCATGTGCGCGGGCGTGTGTTTGTTGCGATACATACCACCGTCCATTTTTTATGTATATTTTCTAACTTGAGTGTGGAAAAAAGAGAGAGTAGTAACAGGAAAAAGGAATCGTGGTCATTTTGGTCCTTTGCCTACCGACGGCGAGCGTTCCTGTATGCAGTACGGCCACATGGCGCGCGCAGCGTCAGAGGTGTAGCCGCGACAATGTGCGCCGGTACAGCCCAAGGGCGTCCCTCTCTCTCAGCCATGGGACTCAGGTATGAGGAGGAGCCAAAGAAAAGAAAAGAAAAGAAAAGAAAACAATAAAATAAAATAAAATAATAAACATACCTTTCTTTTGTTTTTGTTTGGGCGGAGATACCGGCAGAGGCATTGAGGGCGCAAACTCACGCGCCTGCGCCCGAGTGCCCAGGGCCGGCCACGGGGTCTGTCGAGCTGGAAGAATCGACACGAGGAACGTTGTGAAATCATGAGAGAGGCCGCCCGCGAGTCTTGGTGGCTGAGCGCCATCCGAGCAAACGGTCATGGTCGACCCGCGCCGGAGGCACCGCGCGCCCCAAAAAAAAAAACCCGCGCCCGCGCCTTCGCGCCAAACAGGCAATCGACAGAGCGAGCGAAGGGAAACCAGCGGCCTTTGATTTCCAGGCCCCGCTCCCGGTTTTATTATTTTATTTTTGATTTTTCCTTCCTTCCTTCATTTCTTCATTTCTTCATTTCTTTCTTCATTTCTTCATTTCTTCATTTCTTCATTTCTTCATTTCTTTCTTTCTTTCTTCCTCCCTTCCTCCCTTCCTTCTTTCCTTCCTCCTTCCCTTCCTTCTTGTTTTGTCTTGTAGATATATTTTCCCAGTTCTCGCGCGGCCGGGTGCGCTGGCGGTGTTTGGTCCGTGGCGAGGTGGCTGGCTCGCTCCGATGGGAGCAGGCCCGGCTGCTGGGGCGTGCGCGCCGCGGACCCACGACCCACCATTCGGCGCGCCCGCAATATTCCCACCGGCGCAGTGAGACTCGCAAAGGCCGCCCGGCCGTTAATTGGCGGCGGAATCAAGGATCCGAACGGCAGCGAGATCAATCGAAGGGGCTAAAATGAGGCCTGGGCGAAGCCGGGCCCGGGCCAGACGCGTCCGGCACCAGGGTCTCTTTTCATCGAGGGTTTTTGCCGAAAGCCACAGAGAATCTTTGCCGAAAGCCACAGAGAATCTTTGCCGAAAGCTCCAGAGGGTAGTTGGCGGCCTATGGCCAACGGCGCCGCTTCGCCAAGTGCGAGCAGGGCCCCGGCGCGCGCTCTTAACAAGAGCGCCATGTATATTTGTGCCACCCACATCACGCCCAGAAATCGACCTTGGGCTTGATGGCCAAGCCACAGACTCGTTCCCTGACAGCCCATGTTCCTGTCTTGAAACAAGAGTTGGCTCTTTTTTCTTTGTTTTGTTTTTTTTGTTTTTTTTTTTTCAGACGCGCGTTTGGCGGTTCGGGGTCTTGAACATACTCTCTGAAAGCCGCGCGGGGCCGATGTTTGGCCGCGCTTGGCAAACCGCTCAATCCGCGCCAGGTAGTGTGTACTGCACACAGTACCGCTCCCTAGGTGTCGCGGCGCCGCGCACAGGCCACCGCCCGCGCGGGTCACGGGGCCACTGCGCAAATCTCACCCAGATACAAAGAACAGCAGGGACCCGGGCGACCCGCCACCAACCACTCTAGCACATCTCCAGCACACACAAAATTATCGAGGAAAATGTCGTCCTCTGTACCTTACGATCCATACATTCCCAGCCAGACCACGGGCGACCAGTCAAACTCCCGCACGGCGGCGATCCAAGCGGTATGTTGACGCTCTCTCTCTCTCCCTCTTTTTTTTTTTATTATCTTTCTCGGAGCAGGCCCGCGGCCTACCCGCCAGCGTGTTCCACGTTTCCGCCAGCAGAAACAGGCGCGGAAATACCCCAAATTCGTCTCCGCCCTTTTGAAGAGACTGCGGGGCGTGGTTGCTGCCTGGCGCCCCCTTCCACGCGTCAATGCCGGGCGTGCAACACCCCGCTCAAATCGACTCGATGCGTGTGTTCCCCCCCCCACACCCCACCCCTCCATCATACTAACCTTATAGCAAATCGATGATACCGTCGGGATCATGAGAGACAACATAAACAAGGTGGCCGAGAGGGGCGAGAGGTTGGACTCGATTGAAAACAAAACAGACAACCTTGCAATCAGCGCACAGGGGTTCCGCCGTGGCGCCAACAGGGTCCGCAAGGACATGTGGTGGAAGGACATGAAGATGCGAATGTGCCTTATTTTGGGAGTGATCATCCTCTTGGTGGTGATCATCGTGCCCATTGCCGTGCACTTCTCCTAGAGCGGAGCGGCACACCCACACGGGTACCTTTTTTTTATTATGATTACGTTTGTGTTCGGCGCGTACGCTACAGGCGTGGCGGCGGAGGAACGCCGCTGGCGTGCGTGCACGCCGGCGGGCACCCACGCCGGGTGCCTGCCACGAGACACGCACGCCGGGTGCCGTGGAGCAGATGGCATACATTACTTCAGTTTACATAAACGGCGATGCCGGCGTCTAGCTGTCGCTCAAGGACAACATGTAGGCCTCCTCGTCCATCAAGCCCTCCTGGCCCTCGACGTCCTCGATGGACTTGTCCAACTTGAAGTGGGCGATCCAGCCGCTGCCCATGGGGTCCACGTTGATCAACTGCGGCTTGCTCTCCAAGGTCTCGTTGACAGCAATCACCTCGCCGCTGACGGGCGAGTAGATTTCGCTGGCGCTCTTGACGGACTCGACCGACCCGATCGACTCGCCCTCCTCGTACGCGGCCCCCGTCTCGGGCAACTCGACAAAGGTGGTGTCGCCAAGCGCGTTGGCAGCGTAGTCGGTGACGCCCACAAAAGCAGTGCTGTCGTTGTGCACGGCGATCCACTCGTGCTCGTTGGTGAACTTGACGAACCGGGGGCCCTCTTGCAAGTACTTGAACACGTGCGAGTCGGTGTTGATTCTGAAGTTGTTGGTGTTGAAGCGCACGGCGGTTCTCCAGGGAGCGGCGCGGGCGGTCTGTCTGGCGGCGGTTCTGAACATTGCAATTGGGAGTTTTGTGCGGGAAGGAAAAAGAGAGAAGAGCGGTGAGGAAGAGATTTGTCCATGGCTCGCTTTTCGCCTGTTGCCTGGTGCGCAGGACCTGAGGGACCGAGTCCCGCGCGGCCGCTTGCGCTGACTCGGATGGGGCCCGGGCCTCGGGGTCAGAGATAAGCAGCAGTCAGCGGAGCGGGAAAAAAAATATACATATATAAAAATCAATCAATCAATCAATCAATAATCAATCAATAATCAATAATTTCACCATCGGTGAAATTACAATGATCTTCATTATGGCGCAGCAAAGAGCCATGCCCGTAGACGCGGGTCTTGAGTTTGAGGGGGGGGGGGGGGGAGAAGGGGGAGACCTTGGCCACTAATGCTTGGTCCGCGGCCCGGGGCCTCCGAGTAAGCTAGGCCCTGGGGCCGGATGTGCGCGCCGCGGCGCGAGGGTTCTTTCTACTTGTTTATATAGATTGATGACTGTGAATTTATGATTTCGTCGTTCTGCTCGTTGATTCTGGTGGGTATTTTTTTCTAATCAACTATCCTGCCGCCATAGATTATGGTGCTTATTTATACGTCACTCCGTGCTTTTTCCAATATCAGTCAACGCTTTATTTATTCTACACTTTAATCATTCAGCACTTTATTTATTCGTGACACAAGCAGCAGAATTGAGTGTTTTTTTTTTGTTTTTTATTTTTTTATTTTTTTATTTTTTTTGATCCACAGGTTTATCACATCACCACTACTATGGACCAAAAACATTATGTATAGAACTATGCCATTCCCTGAAAGCTACAGGAGACCGGAATACGTAAGGAATCTGATAGCCGAGCACCGCATAGAACAGATGCGAATCACTGATGGGCTTCCATCCCTATTCTGCTTTAACTTTAATTGTTCATATAGCCACGATTGCTATATGGAGCGTTAGAATCTGAAACTTACAACAATAGTGCGAGTATACCAGAAAGAAAATAGAGCTATTTTTGAACCAGAACCCAAAATTGCAATATGGGAAGTTTAATCGATGTGGGCATGGGAACGGCGGTCGCTCGGATATACTTATCACTTCCGTCGCCACCATTTGCCAACATTGGTATAAAAATATCTTGTATTGCACATATAAAACCGGAAATATCCGCGGACGCCAACGCAAGTAATAGATCTCCGGTAGGTATCATGCCACTATAAGCGAATGTAGACTTGTCATTTTATTTGCAGGACAGGTTTCTCAGATCCCATGGATAGCAAGCGATATGAGGACACCGACAAGAGGTGCACGATTTCGATGTGACTGGGTACTCGTGTATAGTCGTGCCACCATTGGTCTTTTCGCTACCCCTTCATTACAGTGTGCCATTCGATTGTAGTTGCCTCTATCTTTGAAAATGTATACTTGCCATAGCCATCTTGGTCTACTGCTAATTTTTTTTCTAACCTTATTTTATTATATCGACTATATAGAGATCCGAGTGTGAAATATAGATATTAGCACGGCGCGCCTGGCCGCGGGCCGGGCACTGGCGCCAGCACCGGGAACAGGCCAAACACAAGCCTGCGCTCTACTCACGGGGCCGCTCGTGCTGGAACCATTCCAGAATCTGCAGCACGCCGTCACGAAATTGGCCTGTGGAAAAACCCAGAAAAACAAATTGGCACGAGAAACGAGAAAGACAAGCAGGGGCGGAGAGCGAAATGGAAGAAAATCGACGGAACATGAAATTGGAATTGGAACCCCGTGGTGGATTCCCACAGAAAATCAGGCAACGGGACCGCGAGCCCGGTGCGATCCGCCTGCATCGTGCGGAGCGCCCTGGGGCCCTGGGGCCCTGGCGCCCCGTTCCAGAACGTTCGCGTACAGTCTAGACAGCGAGACGTTGTGTGGAGATTTCCGTGGAACACCCCCACGTATGGCCCCTCAGCCGGCGCCGTATACTATATAACAGGGGCCTGCTGACCACAACCCAATGTCCTTCTTTTCATTCCGCATTCTTTTGCTCACATCACAAGCAACACATACTACTAGAAACACACATGACAAACGCTATTGGAATTGACTTGGGCACCACGTACTCTTGCGTGGCCCATTTCGCCGACAACAAGGTGGAAATCATTGCCAACGACCAGGGCAACCGGACCACGCCCTCGTACGTTGCGTTCACGGACACCGAGCGGCTCATTGGCGACGCGGCCAAGAACCAGGCCGCGATGAACCCGAGCAACACGGTGTTTGACGCTAAGCGGCTCATTGGCCGCAAGACCTCGGACGCGGAGGTTGTCGAGGACACTAAGCACTTCCCCTTTACCATTGTGGACAAGGGCGGCAAGCCGAACATCCAGGTGGAGTTCAAGGGCGAGCGCAAGGACTTTACGCCGGAGGAGATCTCGTCGATGGTGTTGACGAAAATGAAGGAGACCGCCGAGAGCTTCTTGGGCACCAAGGTCACGGACGCCGTGATCACTGTGCCCGCGTACTTTAACGACTCGCAGAGACAGGCCACCAAAGATGCTGGTTTCATCGCAGGCTTGAACGTCTTGCGGATCATCAACGAGCCCACCGCCGCGGCCATTGCCTACGGCTTGGACAAGAAGACCAAGGACGAGAAGAACGTCTTGATTTTCGACTTGGGTGGCGGCACCTTCGACGTGTCCTTGTTGAGCATCGAGGACGGGATCTTTGATGTCAAGGCCACCGCAGGCGACACGCACTTGGGAGGCGAGGACTTTGACCACCGCTTGGTGAACCACTTTGTCGCCGAGTTTAAGCGCAAAAACAAAAAGGACTTGGCCTCTAACCAGCGGGCCATGCGCAGATTGCGCACCGCGTGCGAGCGTGCCAAAAGAACATTGTCCTCGTCCACGCAAACCACCATCGAAATCGACTCTTTGTTTGAGGGCATCGACTTCTACACCTCCATCACCCGGGCCCGCTTCGAGGAGTTGTGCCACGACTTGTTCAGAACCACAATGGACCCGGTGGAAAAGGTGTTGCGGGACGCGAAGATTGACAAGTCCAAGGTCGACGAGATTGTGCTTGTCGGCGGTTCCACGAGAATCCCACGCATCCAGAAGTTGGTGTCGGACTACTTTAACGGAAAGGAGCCCAGCAAGTCCATCAACCCTGACGAGGCCGTCGCGTACGGCGCCGCTGTGCAGGCTGCAATCCTCTCGGGAGACACGTCCTCAAAGACACAGGACTTGTTGTTGTTGGACGTGGCGCCCTTGTCCTTGGGAATTGAAACCGCGGGCGGCATAATGACCAAATTGATTCCCAGGAACTCCACTATCCCTACCAAGAAGTCTGAGACCTTCTCCACTTACGCCGACAATCAGCCGGGCGTGTTGATTCAGGTTTTCGAGGGCGAGCGCGCCAAAACCAAAGACAACAACTTGTTGGGCAAGTTTGAGTTGTCGGGCATTCCGCCCGCGCCCAGAGGCGTGCCACAGGTTGAGGTGACTTTCGACATTGATGCAAATGGTATCTTGAACGTGTCCGCTTTGGAGAAGGGCACAGGAAAGACACAGAAGATTACAATCACCAACGACAAGGGCAGATTGTCCAAGGAGGAGATTGAAAAGATGGTCTCCGACGCGGAGAAGTTCAAGGAGGAAGACGAGAGGGAAGCCGCCAGGATACAAGCCAAAAACGCGTTGGAGTCTTATGCCTACTCGTTGAAATCAAGTGTGAATGAGGAGCAATTCAAGGCGAAGTTGGATGCCTCAGATGTCGAAACTGTGGTCAAGGCCGCTGATGACACTATTGCGTGGTTGGATAGCAACCAGACTGCTTCAACCGAAGAGTTTACTGACCGGAAGAAGGAGTTGGAAGGCACCGTGAATCCAATAATGTCCAAGGCCTACCTGGCAGGCGCGGCGCCAGGCCCAGGGGCCCCCGGTGGATTCCCTGGCACTGGCGGTGACGCTTCTGCATCTCAGGGGCCCACCGTTGAAGAAGTTGACTAGGCGCAGAGAAACAAGGCTGCTTGGTTTAGTGTATATAAGTAATAATGTAACAATTGATTTGAATTTTTTGTACAAAGAATGCTTTTTAAATGATATCTAGTCTAGAATCCCGAGAGTATGGTGAGAGTGGAAGATGCAAGCCAAATGCATATAAGAATACTCCCCACCCTTCTATCAAACATCCATCCATTTAGCGGTATGCAAAACGCGAGAACCAACAAGGTCACCACCAAAGCAAGACAGTTCCATCTCAAGGGATTGGAGAACTCAATGGGGATATGCTGTGTGCCCTTCTTGCACATGATGATGGCGGCACTGAATCCCAACGAGCTTATCGACAAGAGCGGCCCGCCAAAACAGGCACCAAATGCCATTGCCGGCATCCCCATCTTCGCTATCATGAGATTTGACACCAAATCACCAATGGAGTTACCCAAGGCAAAAACGGTAGCGCCCAAAACGTCGTCTTGTATAACGAAGATGACAGACATGGCTTTGAGAATCGCCACGATCTCAGTGGCAAATATCGATATCCAAAGGAGCGAGACTATAAAGCCCGTAAAAGAGCCAAGGTAATTCCAAAATTTGTGTCTGAGCGTGAAACTCTGCAAGGCTGAGTCGCCTTCTGGAATGTAGGTACTGATGCCGTAAAAGATAATCAGCACAGCCAGCACAACGAGCCAAGAAAACACCGTACTGGGAAAACACATGAGAAGTACGAACACGGGGACAATAACAAATTGCACTTTGAAGAGCTTCATGTCATGCTCATAGCTGTAGTCTTTGGGGGTTTCGTCATTCGCAGCCTCGAGAGCAGACGTGTTGAAATTGAAAGCATTGCATGAAAGTGAGTATCCATGCTCGATCGCCTGTTCTCTATTTGGCGTGGTGAGCCGCAAAAGAGTCTTGGTTGGTAGCGTGACAAAGTGGTACATTTTTGTGAAGAATGTTGCCTCGGGATCTAAAGAGGGCAAGAACAGTTTCCAAAGAGACAAATTTTCGAGTTTCGTCTTGCTCTTGCAGCCAGTCACGGCAGGAACCTGATCGGCAAGGGGGAGCTCGCTATTTCCGGCACTACCAGAAGCGGTCAAAGGCCGTTCGTGAGTAATTTCTAGGTTCAGTCCCGTTTCTGGATCCAGAGTGTGTTTCGAGACTATTTTCAAAAGCAACTTGATTCCGTATGCACCTGTCTCTTTGAGCGTTTTCTTGTCACAAGGCTCATGCGGATGCGTGTTGAGAAAGGCATCGACCTCGTCGTCACCTTCATCCTCTGAAGCAAACAATGACTCGATCGAGGGATGAGGGACGTAGTCAGTAGCGAAATCACCTAGACGCCCCTCGACATGGTTGGAGGTGGGCTCCCCCTCGTATGTGCTTCGGAGTCTCAAGATATTTGCAGTGTGCAACAAGTTTGCCCAAAGAACTGAGTGGCTGAAAAGCACCACAGCAACGTAGAATATATATGTGGAAAACAATAGTAGAGAGGTCCAGTATGTGAGGCTTCCGCGAAGCAAGATGAGAATGCAAATGACCGAGATCGCCAAGTAAAACGAGATGTCCCGAAGAAAATGAAACTTGGGCACTTTAAATGGATGCGTCCACGAAATGGCGCCCACCACCACGGTCAAGATGAAGAGCGCAGCGCCCATAAGCTCAGACACAGCGAGCCCTGTGGCGTCTACCTCAAGCGCCTTGTATGTGGAAAGCACGTCCGGCGAGCCATTTCCCAATGCCAACAATGTGAGTCCGGCCAAATTGTCTGACAATTGTAAAAATTTTGATATAGAGTACAAATTGGGACAAAGATAGTCGGAGGCAGTAAGCGCGAGGGACACAAAACAGATAAGCACGCCTCCCAAAATCACCGTGAGCGAGACGGAGCGGAGAGGAGAGCAGTAGTATGTCTTAAGATAGTCTGCTCGGCCAATAAGATAATCTTCAGAACCACAATGCTCACGTACGAACAGACATTGGTCTTGTGCCGGTACCATAGAAACCTCAAAACAAGATAAGTCCGTGGCATTTTGTCCATCCATAATAAACTCGGGTGACGCCGCCAGCGTTTGGGCCAAAGCGTAGATCAAAAGCCATATGGTGACTTTCATGGTGTTTCTAGCATCGACGGTGTGATGACTTTTCTGGAACGCTTCGGAAGTAATTTTCTGGACCCGGCATTTCGCACGCTGCGAGCTAAATATATCGAGCCACATTTTGCGGAGATAGCACAAGTGAATTCGAGCGATATCTTCGGGTTGCTTTGCACTCGCTTCAAAAAAAGCATGGTTGCCTACCAGGATTTCCAAAACTGAGCAGTTGGCTGAATTTCTTAGCAAGCAGCCATTTATGTGCTCGAGTTTGAAGAATGTCAAGTCAGATCCGCTCTCGTCTCAGAATTATATAAGGACAAATCTACAAAGGCTCTAGATGTGGAATGTAAAGTTGATCCTTGCAGCAAACCCCATACGGGCACACGAAGGCAATCCCTTAGAAATAGCAAGTATTTACAGATGGAATGCTGCACCCAAGATCAACAAATTGTTCTCCAGTCCACCGCGATAAAAAAAACAACAATACCCCGATGGTCATGGGTCAAGAACGCCATAATGGGTTCAACCTCAACGGGATGCTGTTACGTTGTGAGTGGCTGTGAAATTTGCGTTGCAGGAAAAAGCATTTCGGAAGGAGATGCCTTGTATATATACTTGGTCTGTGCGGAGCGGGTAACTCTCAAAAGACACAAGAGATGCGGTCAACAAAAAAATATTCCTAAGTTTCTGCCTGTAAAAAAAAAAAGGTCGTACCCGGATTCGAACCGGGGTTGTTCGGATCAAAACCGAAAGTGATAACCACTACACTATACAACCATTATGTAATAAAAGAGCAAGGCACAATATTAAACCATACAGTAGCCAGTTTGTTATATTGTCAAAGAGGCAGACTTATTTGTTAAGATCAATAATTCAAATACAAGTTAAAAGCTGAGAGTACACGATGCTCTTGCTTATAAAAATGTTACACATCTGCAGCTGGTGAAGCGTCATCTTCTTGAATGGCAGGCAATGAACATAAAACATACACATTCAGCAGTTTAGGGAAAGTTTCAATTACTAAATCTTGAAGTGTGAATTTCTTTTACACACTTCTGAACCTTTTTCCTGTCTATATACAACATACTGGATGTGATCTATGACCAAATGATTAAATATCGAACAGAATTTTCTGCTTAAAAAAACCAGAACCTTTTCTTCTTCTGCTCCGGATCCACGTCCATGAATTCCTTTGCAAACTCTCGGTGCATATCAAACTCGCGTAAGAGTTGCTCCTCTTGCTCCTGCTGAAGTCTTTTTGCCTCCAAGACGTGTCTTTCCGAGGGCCTGTTCAAGGCGAATTCGCCCTCTTTTGTCTTACGAGCATCTTCTGGAATATAGTCGGCATCGAGGACATTTTTGACGGTTGAGACGGAATCCTTGGGATGATACAAATCCTCATATTCTAAATTGTTGAGACCAAAGAATCTCTCTTTCAATTGGAGCCTCGCTCTGTAGAATGTAGACATGACGTTCTCACGCCCGTCATTCCACCTGTAGAAGAAGGTGAAGTAGAACACAAGGGATCCGGTAAGGAAGGTTCCAAACCACCTTGTTCCGGTGTTGAGTCTTTGATTTGTGTCAACTTTACGCAACACCATATACTGTCCAGGATACAAAGTTGACATTGGCCTCGGTGTGTAATTGAGTTTTTTCATTGTCTCGTTTATTTTCTTGTACTGGGTAGGGTTTTTCGGCAACGAAGAAAAGCCCAGAGGTGCTTCGCTGGGGACCTTGAATTCCGATGGGTATCCTTCCGCAGGCCTAGCATCCGTTTCATCGTACGGATTATATGGGGCCTTTGGCGGTACCCAGCCTTTAGGGTTTGGCCTTCTTTCCATATCGTCAGACATAACCAAAAGATGTGTTTGTGAGCTCGTGTATGCCAATCAGATTATAGCGGTTGAGTAGATGAGGTCGCGATCTGCGTGCATCATCAAAATCTCGCGAGCGACTGGGTGAATTCCCCTATGCTGCCTTATCGCTCAGAACTTTTGCCGTAACTGCGTTATATTTTTGAAAATCATGCATTTTCCCAATTAGGTTTTTATCCTGGTTTTATAATGCACTTCTCCCGCCTCGTTTATGTTTTTTCAAATTGATGTTCGATGGGGAAGGAGAAGATGACAGTAGCAATAATTGATTTGCGTTTTATTTCAATAATTGCAGGGTACAAGAAAAAATGTAATTCGCCCCTAAAAATTCGATTTCGGCAAGTATAAAAAAGACTCAAACCTTCAGCATCTCTAGCTATCATCTGTTTGAATTTTAACTCCTCCACCGACGCCATTGACTTGGCCATTAACCAACAATTCATCCTTCTCAAATCAAACCACCCGTGTCGTGTCTTGACCGATACCAAGCTGCAACCCGCAATAGCGTCGCGTGTCTTGAACTTAGGCTTTGGTTAATCAATATGCGTTTGCTCGAAGGATTTCTCAAGTTCTTCTCGTTGGAAACTCTCGATACCAGGCTTCAAGCTCCCAAAAATGCGGATAAGAAAAAAGCCGTGATGACAAGGGCGAGCTCAGAGTCTCGTTGGCATACTTTAGAATTCAAATTCTATTTTTTGGTATTGGCCGTGGTTGTGCCTTGGATGTACAAAACGGCGATGGACGCATCAAATGAAACGAATCCAAATTATCCTCGCTTCCAGCATCTTTTGAGCGATGGCTGGTTACTTGGGCGGAAAGTCGACAACTCCGACCAACAGTACCGCTTTCTTAGAGATAACTTCTGGTTGATCTGGGGTATGATGCTAGGTCACACGACCCTTCGAAAAGTCGCTTCCTTTTTTCTTCATTCTAAGAGAACAACCTTTGACTTGTGTTTTGGGTGCTTCTATTTGTGGATTTTGCACGGCACCAATAGCATTCGCGTAGCAGTTCATGTTGTGATCATGTATGCCATGGCGAAATTCATCAAGCGGCCAAGAACAGCCAGAATTTGTCTCTGGACATATGGAGTGGCTACACTTTTCATAAACCATAGATTTAAGTCTACTCCCACAAGTATCGGGCTTATCGACAACGGGTTTCATGGGATCGTGTCCCGCTGGGATGTATTTTTCAACTTTACGCTTCTTCGCATGATTTCATTTGCCATGGATTATTTGGACAAGAAAGATGACTCTTCTTTGCCATCGCTTGAGCAAGGACTCAATTTGAGCAACAAATTTGCAACAAAAGATGAAATTCTGCCAATTCCTGCGGACTTGGATGACCGAGGCAGACTCGAGGCGCCTCTTCCCTTGGAAGAATACTGCTTTGCGAAT
Source organism: Metschnikowia zobellii (assembly GCA_939531405.1). Classification (NCBI taxonomy): domain Eukaryota; kingdom Fungi; phylum Ascomycota; class Pichiomycetes; order Serinales; family Metschnikowiaceae; genus Metschnikowia; species Metschnikowia zobellii. Next base: position 894,090 of record OW618029.1, read on the forward strand.
TACATCTCATATCTTACCTACGCTCCTTTGTTTATCGGAGGGCCGATCATTACCTTTAATGACTACATGTATCAGTCCAATTACCATCCCACCTCATCCACAAAAGATTTTAAACGAACTTTGGTTTATGGCGCTCGTCTCATTTTTTGTGTTTTGGTCATGGAGTTCCTCTTACACTTCATGTATGTCGTGGCTGTATCAAAAACCAAAGCATGGGAAGGAGATACACCGTTTCAAATCTCTATGTTGGGGATGTTTAACCTCAACATAATCTGGCTCAAGCTCCTCATTCCATGGCGTTTGTTTCGTTTATGGAGCTTGCTTGATGGAATCGATCCCCCAGAAAACATGATTAGATGCATGGATAACAACTACTCTGCTGTGTCGTTCTGGAGAGCCTGGCACCGCTCTTTTAACAAGTGGGTTATTCGGTACATCTACGTACCGATGGGAGGCGCTGGCGCAGGCCCTGGCAGCTATGCATCTAGGATTATCAACTCTTTAGTGGTTTTCAGCTTCGTCGCTATTTGGCACGACATCGAGCTCAAGCTTTTGATGTGGGGATGGTTGATAGTTCTTTTTTTGCTCCCCGAACTTTTTGCTGCAGCGTATTTCAAGAAATACAACAACAAATCATGGTACAGACATTTGTGCGCTATCGGCGCAGTCGTGAACATTTGGATGATGATGATTGCAAACTTGCACGGGTTTTGTTTGGGCCACGATGGCACAATTGCTTTGTTACATGCACTATTCAGTACTTTAGATGGATTGACATATTTTGTTTTGTCTTCAGGCGTATTGTTTGTTGCAGTTCAAGTCATGTTTGAGATGAGGGAGGCCGAAAAACGGAGAGGAGTAGACGTGAGGTGCTAATTAAAATCGAAAGGCTGACCCCAGATTGTGTCTTGGAGAGACTGGGGGCTTGGCTCGGGAATAAGCCTTGATATAGCTACTGAGCTGAAAGCGTATAGAAGTCGTTCTTCTTTTTGTTTCGACATGTAGAATTTCCAAGATATCTCTTATCTCAAAAATTTAACTTGCACTAGCTCTCTAGATGTTTTGAGCCCATGCCTTTTGGTCCCGACCAGTTGCAAGTAAATGAAGTGTCCATAACCTGATTCATACATTGAGAAAAACGCGAGCCCCTTGAGCGCGTTAGAACTGAGAACGATCAAGCGAGTAATATCTGAATACCCCAGATATACACCTGAGCAGCAAGATCAACCACAATGTCTCCACCGACTCCAGTTCACAGTAGGGCAGAAATACAAAGGTTATATAAAGAACAGCTAAGTAACCCCGGGAAATACAAGTGTACGTTAAAGTCGCTCACACAACTGGAATGCACATTTAGAATTTCCAAGACCAACTCAGTGCTGGAGACCATTTGCATTCCCTTCAAGCGTGTTTTCCAAAGATGCCTACAGCCATATATATCGGTGGTGGAAGGCAAGAAGCAAAAAGGTGAGCGGTGGATCAATATCGAGATCACTGACATGGAGACAAACGATGGCGTCAGAAGAAAGCACAGCAATGAGATCCAAAGGTTTTTGCAAGCAGAAGGAGACTTGGCAAAATGGCTAGAGTCGCAGGCAGAGAGTGGGGAATAGGATACATATCTCATCGGAGACACGTATCCCCATGGCGCTCGCCTTATTCGCGGAGAGTCTTACAACAAATGAAGACACGAACTGACCGAGAAGAAGCAATAGATACAAGGAGATATAAGGTTTATTAGAAGCTGGATTAAGCCATGTTAGTCAGGAGCAAGCTTGGGGCATCAATAGTTTTAATGAAGATCAGAGACATGTATATAAAGGTGCAAGTATTTAGTAACAGGTTCCCTCAGGTGGTTGCGACAATTTCTTGTTGGATGCAGATGCCATAGTTTTTCTCAATTCCAAAAGAACAATTTCCATGGTATTAGACCTCTTCCAGTTTTTTAAAGTGTCAAACTCACTAACCACTACGTTACCTTTCGAGTCCACGCAGGGGAGGTTGATTTTAGACACGAAGGTCACCTTAGGGGGCTTTTCTGGGTAGTCCTGGCCACAAACTATGTTCAACGAGTAGATTCTGTTTTCATGCGTCGAGTGGGGAGGGCCGAGGATAGTGCCGTTCCAATTCGTCATTGTGATATCGTCCTGGCTAGACAATCCATACGAGATGGATTGGGCCCCGAGGCCTTTTTCTCCCTTTTCCAATTCTTCAAGAAGCTTGAAATTTCTGGGGCTTAACAGTCAGTATGAGTTCATATGAAAGGCTAGCAGCGAGGTGGGCAGGAGCGTAACATACATCTTGGACATCTTGTAGGTTATGGGTATTGTCAGTTAGGGAGGCGTCAAGCACTCAAGAGGATTGCCGTGACTAACGGATGCAGGATCTGATCTCGCTCCGGCGCAGATACATCAAATCCACATCGAGAGGTGATTTTTGATCACGCAAGTTCATGTGATCCGGCGAAACAGTATGACTTCTATGGTGCTACGTACAACTCAAATATATATAATAGGACCCATCAGGTGTTTCTCGCAGAACAAAGAAGTGCTGTCGTTCGATGGTATCACTTGTACTATGCTTGCATGATATAACTCCAGTGATGATGAGCGCTCTACTGAAACCTGTGTCTGAGGCATAGTTTATTGGAGAGCAAGGGACATAATGATACGTTCTGGTCCGAGCCTTAGATCTAATCAGACAAACCGGTGTAGTGTTCCTGTTAACAATTTCACCAACCCGTGTCATACGATACGATACTCTGTATGCACGATGTTCACTCCAACGCTTTGTTTATATGCAATACCACGCATTGTGTTCAGACAGGACAAACAAGCGGGCCAAGATTCGAAGAATGCTCCAGAACTTCTTTAGCCTCGAAAACAAAGATTTGTTACAGTGCTTGAAGCTTTGATTGAGATTAGGATTGCTGTTTCTTTTTTCTTTTTTTTTTTTGCGCAATTGCCACGCAAAAGACCAGCTCAGTACTGAGGGCAGTTCTTATCTCTATAGTTTCGAGGAGGTGGCTGCCAGAATTGCTACATACTACAGTAAGATGATACAAATCTATACCCTTATTTTTCTTGCCACCCACTTGACCAGCCGCTTTCAATTTTTTTGGACTCAAGCCATGTTCTTTGCAACTCTGATTGGAGATTTTCCCATTCTTCGAAAGATGGTCCCCTTTCAATTTCTGTGCCTGGCTTAATGCCTGAGGAATTCTTGGAGTCTATTTATTCACATGCTTGTGTCTCTTGCTGTCTCAGAAATTTTTTGAAAGTAGTCAAAAGAGAAAAGGAAAACTTCGAGGGTTTCAAGTTTATCGATACGGCCGAGTGTAGTGTCATTGTTTGCCAGAGGCCTGGTGGTCAACATTCATCACCAGATTCTTGTTTGACAAACTTTAATGCATGAGAAAAGCTAAAGCAGAATAACGCCTTTACAGTTTGTGCTATATTTCAAGAGTGATATTTTGTCTCCTCATTGAGAGTTTGAATCAGGCACCTCAAATGCCAACCTAGCTTCTAAGATCAGCCATGCCTGTGTAATATGGGACTCATATACTTATATACAAACCTGAATGTAGGCACGTGATTAGGTGACGATCCAATGTTTAGACCGCTGAATGCTCTTTGAACATAGTAAGGACAGTAGTAAAGCGACCAGGGTCAATTGCCAAAAATGAAATACGAGAAACATTGCTTAATTTAAAACATGGAATTCGTGGACATGGAATGGAGATGTCTGTCGTTTCTGGAAAGAGCGCGCAAGTGAGTGTCCAGGCTGAAACTTATAAAGGACTTGAAAGTGCCATCATCAATCCCGAATCACTCAAGAGGAACATGACTGAAGGAAACCTGTCGCCATTCTTGGAACTGCCGCTGCATATGGAGGGAATGCATTCAATACTGAGGGAAAAGTTCGCACGCCTAGAGTATGAGCTAGCCTCAATGAAGACCGAGAAGCGGCTTCTCGAACAAAACAAGGAGGCTAGTGTGGCCAGATACGAGCTGCTTCTTTCAAGGAAAAACGAGGAATTGGCTCGGTTGCAAAGCAATTTCGACTTCGTCTATAAGCAGCGAAAGGAGCTCCAACTGAAGGTGAAAAATCAAGCGGATGTACTGGGCAAGTCTTCGGGCGACAGCGACAAACAGGTGAAAAGCCTTGCGGCAGAGAATCAGAAGCTTTTGGTAAAGGTCGACAAATACGAGCGGGCGCTTCAAAAGGCAACAGGCCAGCGTGAGCACTTGTGCTCGGATCTCAATCGCGAGCTTGCCGTCAGTGATCAATACAGGGAGCGGATCCAGACCCTTGAGGCCGAGAATAAAGAGCTAGTCGATCTTAACAGGACTCTACTGCAAAAATCGGCACTGCTTACGACACTGATAGAGAGCGGCTACGCGAGGAAGAACGAAGAGTTGAGTCTACGTGTTCTTTCACTTCAAAAGACCAACAACGAGCTTCAGTCCAAGTTTGATCTGAATCTACAGCAGAAAACGAGCATCGAAATCCTTAAGCTGAAAAATGCCACTCTTGCGCAAAAATTGAAATCTCTCGAGTTAGTGAAGATCCATGCGTCTCAGCTAGAGCTAGAAAAGAACGCGCTACAAGCCAAGTTCGATGAGTATTTCGGAATTATCAGCGCAACTGTCGAGCATGATGGTGTTGATTCAAGAGATAAAATTGTCACAAACTTTGTGCAATCCTTCAAAACGCTTCAGAACAAGAATCTTGTTCTTGTAGATAAACTCAACCAATCGCTGACACAGCTCAGCGATCTACAACAAACTTACCAAAATTTGCGCGAGAAAACTGATTCTGAATATCTTCCTCGAATAGGTGCTTTGGAAGTCGAGGTTTCGGCACAAAAGGATCTCGTACAGGAACTCACAAAAGTAAAATTACTCAATGGAAAGGAAATAGAGTTTTTGCGAAAGTCTTTAAAGGATATGGACGACCTCACTTCAAGGCAAAAGGCATCATCATCATCCCCTTCTCTGACTCCTGAAAACACGGAGAAGATTGCCATGAATCAGTATTTGACAAACTTGGAGAAATTGGTGGACGAGTATAAACATGAAATCGAACAGTTGCGTAAAGACAGCAATAAAGAAAACGTCAAACACTGTATGCCCACGAAAAGACCCAGACTTATTGAAGAAGATGATGACAAGATACGAACCGTTCATTCCCTTAGAACAGAAAACTTGGAGCTATTGTCGCAGGTAAAAAGCTTAACCGACGAATGTGACAACTTAAAAAGAAAGCTCCAGTTGCATAAGAGCGAAATGTCTTCTCTGCAAATTCTCGAGCTTCGTTCAAATCCATTTAGAGCAGATCAGTTGATTAAGCAAGAGACTCTTGACTTGCTTCGCAAAGAAAATTGTGACTTAGTTGGAAAGTATATGCAATCCGAGAGCATTGATTCTATCCCAAAGTCGCTTTTTGTTCGACAAGAACATGATAAAGAAGTTTTGCAGACTAAGATTGACAATCTTGTGAAGCAAATTAGCCGACTCAAGTCAATTTATGCAGAGAAAAGCCGTGATATTGTCACTACCATTTCGCGATTCTTTGGATATAAAATTGAGTTTATTCCTAGTCCCGTTAATCCAAATGATCTCTGCTCAAAAATAAAATTGGTTTCAAAGCATGCTTCTCAGTCTGACGCTGAATCAAACAAACCTTATCTTATAATTGATGTTCATACAAGAACGTTGAAAGCTAATGGAAACCTCGACTTCAAAAATATGTGCGAGGAATTGGTGGATCAATGGGTGAGCGAAAAACACCTGATACCATGTTTCTTAAGTGCTTTGAATCTAAGGCTTTACGAAAATTCAAACACTTGAAATAATGCATCATACGTATATTGGTAACTAGCGTATATACTTTCACGCTATGGTCATAGTGAGCCTTTTGCTGATCAATAAAAGTAAACTTATTGGAGATGCGTCAAGATATGACGGGCTCTTGACAACAGAATTCCACGTAACACCTGTTCGTATATCATCAAAGGTCCCGAGAAAATCTTCCTTTAACTTTTCAAGATGCTCTTCATCCCCATATTTGGCCTGGAAGCAGTACATCCAACCCCACGCATCGCCATTGAATCTATCGGAAGCTAATGCTCTTTCAAACCATGCCTTGGCCTTCGAATACTTGCCGTCGAGCCAAAAAAAAACACCAATTGCAAGCAAGACATCAGTCGAGTTATTGGTTTGCTTGAGCGCATCAATGAAAGCGTTCTTTCTGTGAGACATCTTGGGGATATTTTTTAGGTGGAGAATCCATATGCGCCCGCTGGTTGGAAAGTGTTTTAAAGCTTTGTTAATTAGCTGACGGCCTGTGATAATGTCCTTTAATTTAAACTCAAGTTCGATTTTTGCCTCCCATAAAATAGGATCATTTGGTATCTGGGAAATAGCTCTATCTAGGACTGAGCGGGCCCTGGCCCCTGCGGATATCTCTAGGTCCAAAGAAGCAAGAGACAGCCAAATGATAGTATTTTCCGGACACAATTTTGTGCCAAGAGAGAGACATTCTCTAGCGGCATTTTTGTCGCCTGAGTCGATCAAGATCTGTGATCTCTGGAGATATAATTTTGGGTTGTCTGGGAAAGTTTCGAGTGCTTTCTTTGACGTCGTCAATAATTGTACCATGGATACCAAATCCTTATGTTTCAAATGACAATGTCTTAGGATATGCAAATGCTTATACCAAACCCTGGGGGAATAATCCAGCAAAATATTGACAGCCTTTTCTGATATTTCCATCGCCCTCAAGGATTTTCCAGTCCTCACTTCGAGTTTGACACGTGCAAACCAGATTTTCTCGCTTTTGGGCATCATATTGCTGGCTTTACCAAGGGTTTCTCGTGCAGCTGGCACATCATCAGCCAATAACCATTTGTCTTTTGCATACATTAAAGGCAAAATTTCGTTTTCGGGATTGCTCGCAATCGCGAAATCGTACATCTTAAATAACCTTGACATATCCGCCCTGAGCAAACCAAAAAGTTTTTTCCAAATATTCATGATTGTCGGATGGCTTTCTGCAATGAACTGGTACACGTAGCTCGCGACAGTCTTATTTTGCGGCGAGACATCATCAGCAAGCTCAAGTAATTGTTCTAGGGAATCCTCGCCTTTGATGGACATCAAAGAGCACCTCACGATAGCTTGTGAGGTCTTGGAGAAATCCTCCTCTTGGGCTTTGATGGCCTCATTAAGCCATTCTGCAGCTGTCTTTGTGACTAGATGTTTTGCCAATTCTTTTTCTCCTTTCGAAATCATGGTGTTGAGCTTCTCAACAGAGACACTTAAGTTTTCCCGTTCTTCTAGTTTTAGAGCTGTAATCCACACACTGATTTCCCTAGGTAATTCCTTTCTAGCCCTATTGAGAACGGCTTTGGCATCATTGTAATTTGAAATGTTAACGAGTGTAAGCCATAGATCCCATTCATTGGGACAAAGTTCGGTGGCACGAGTAAGGAGACGAATTTTGTCTTCAGAGCTGGTATCTGTTTCAACGAGAGCTTTCCACAAGTTGGCATTCGAAGGAAGAAACTCAAGGGCTTTCATGTTGATCTTCTTTCTCGATAACACATCCCCCTTGTTTTCTAGATCCATGGCTGCGAACCAAAGCTTTTCGGACTGAGAGTTGAGGCGCAATGCTTCACTTATTATGGTTTTGCATACCTTAGAGCCTTCACTTCGATGAAGGCGAATACACTCCAACCAAAGTTGATCGTCGTGGGGGATGAGGTCACATCCTTTGGAAATGAATGCTCTGGCTTGTGGCATCTGCCTGGCCTGCTCCTCTAAGCGAGCAGATGAAATCCACAGGTCTGCTTTGTAAGGCTCAGCTTTACGCAAAGAGGCCAAAATCGCTCTGCCCTTCTCTAAATCACCAACCATGGCGCTTTTTTGCTCCCACGCCTCAATTTCGGCTAGCTTTGCCGCATTATCATCAACGTCGTTCGAAGCCAGTTGTCCCTTGTTGTATGAACTGTCGCTCAAACCCGAGCCCGCGCCTGAAATGAGCATGTCTGGTGCCGCATACGTTCGCTGCTGCTGCTGATCAAGGAGGCGCTGTCTTTTGTTTCTGCGAGTCAAGTCTCCAACTTCCGGCAAGTTCTCCCACTCATCTATACTCACTTGTGCCAACCCGCTCTTGAACAGACTAAACTCTTGTTTAATGCTACCCTTGCCGGTCGGGATCTCTACACTCTGAGTAGTCTCACGCGTCTTCTCATCGACCAAGATTTTTTTTCTTCGGCTCTGCATGCGGCGGTCTATTTCCTCATAAATCAGATCTGCCTCGTCATCGTCTTTCGATTTGCTGACAGTTTGCGCTAGAATGCCTGCTTCCAGACCATCGTTTCCATCGACCTCCCCACCGAACAGCGATTCAAAACGCACAGGGCCAGAGTCTGCACTTGTGCTGAACCCAGTGGCGCCTCTTCCAACACCAGCTACGTAGCCCAATGGGGGCTCTTGATCGAGAAAAGCCTTTCGTTCCATGAATTGCGGGGTGGACTATAGCGATGGAATGTGTCTCTTGTCATGAGCACCTAAAGATCCGTACACCAGGGACGCTAATTGTAAGATCAAGAATTGGAAATCACAAGAGCCCTTGGCTTTCTTTCGAGAATCAAGACACTGCGTAACAATGACTTTCAAAGGCTGATCGCTTTTTTGACCACGTAAGCTCGGGGAGCAGCCTGGGCCGCCAGTGGTGAATCCTTCTGATCACGTGCTGGTGTTGATCGAGCGAGACCGAGGAAACACATGGTGGGAAAATCTTCGTATCGTAATCGATGCCATGAAAAACGACTCCAAACTCCGACCCAAATTTCGTGCCGGCTATCTGGTTGATGCTGGGAACTTTGCAACCAACTGGTGCCGGGAGAGCAAGCACAATCACGTGACCTAAAAATTTACATCGACATCGCGTCTCATCTCATCAGTAGTGCATCTGAACAAATTATCAAGACCAACTGGTTGCTAACTATTACATAACCATGGGAAAAAGAAGCGCCGAAGAAGACGCCGCGGTACCCAGAACTGTCGCAAAGACAGGCGAGGGCTCTGCACCTCTTCTGAAAGACCATGTGGATCACGAGCAGGACGTGGAGATGGGCGAGTTTGAGGACCCATACGGAGATGACTTTGAGTCTGATGAAGAAATCATTGAGTTGGATTCTGCGGGCGAGGAAGAGGACGGCGAGGGAATGGAGGAAGATGCTGCCGCCGGAAAGATCGAGGAGGTTGACATTGACAAGTTCACGCAGCAAGAGTCTGCCCCAGAATCGACTTTATACTTGCCCCACAGATCCAAGCCTTTGGGCCCCGACGAGGTTTTGGAGGCCGATCCCACGGTATACGAAATGCTCCACAACGTCAACATGCCCTGGCCGTGCTTGACGCTCGACATCATGCCCGACAACTTGGGCTCTGAGAGAAGAAACTACCCTGCGTCAGTGTATGTGGCCACAGCCACTCAAGCTTCCAAGGCCAAGGACAATGAGTTGATTGCCATGAAGTTGTCCTCGTTGTCAAAGACATTGGTCAAAGACGACCAGGAGGAAGAAGAGGACGACGACCTGGACGACGACCTCCACGTGGACCCTGTCATGATGTCTGAGACCGTGCCTCTCAAGAGCACCACCAACAGAGTCAGAGTGTCTCCTCACGCAAGAGAGACAGGAGAATATCTCACTGCTCTTCTGCAAGAAAACGGCGAGGTGCAGATTTTTGACTTGGGCTCTCAGTTCAAAGCATTCGACTCGCCCGGCTTCACAATCCCCAAAACCGCCAAAAGGCCCATTCACACCGTTCGTGTTCATGGCAACGTGGAGGGTTACGGGTTGGACTGGTCTCCATTGATCAACACCGGGTCCTTGTTAACGGGTGACTGCCTGGGAAGAATCCACCTCACATCACGTACTACCTCCAGCTGGGTGACGGACAAAACACCCTTCACTGCTTCCGACCACTCCATCGAGGACATCCAGTGGTCGACTGGTGAAAACACAGTCTTTGCATCCGCAGGGTGCGACGGCTACGTGCGCATCTGGGACACTAGATCAAAGAAGCACAAGCCCGTCATCTCGGTGGCTGCGTCGACCACAGACGTGAACGTCATCTCCTGGAGTGACAAGATTAGCCACTTGTTGGCATCGGGTCATGATGACGGTTCATGGGGCGTTTGGGACTTGCGTAACTTTGGAGGAAAGGAAAAACCGGCACCAGTGGCCCACTACGATTTCCACAAGTCAGCCATCACCTCGATCTCGTTCAATCCGTTAGACGAGTCTATAATTGCGGTTTCCTCCGAAGACAACACTGTGACATTGTGGGACTTGGCCGTCGAGGCTGACGATGAGGAAATCGTGCAACAGCGCAAGGAGGCCCAGGAGTTGAGCGACATCCCACCTCAGTTATTGTTTGTCCACTGGCAGAGAGATGTCAAGGACGTGAGGTGGCATAGACAGATTCCTGGATGTTTGGTGTCTACCGGTGGAGATGGATTGAACATATGGAAGACAATCTCAGTTTAAAGAAGACGTGTGGGCTCACATTCACACGGAGTTCCCCGAAACGGCCTGGTGGCCAGACGTGCGTGTGTATATCTGAATAGAAAGACCTTTATGATCTATCGTGGTTCCGAGCGTAGCTTAGGGGATGTTCCTATAGAATATGGACACCTTGATGTAGTGGCCTGCAAAGATGGATATCCATCTGCCATGTATGGTGCGTCAATTTATAGGCCTTATGTTTTTATTTCACACAGAGTTTAACGACAACAGAAGATGCATTCAAGAAAACCGAGAAGCTCCGAGTTCAAAGAAATCCCCAAGAGCAGGTGTGTATTTTCTTCTTTACCCCAGCATTCGCTTCGAGTACTCTGGACCAACCCCATCGCTCACGCGCACGGTGCATGAAGGACGATGGAAAACCAGCGCCAACCTCTAAACTGCAAATCTCTCGCTGGATAAAATGGCTAAAAAGGATAAAAAGACCAAAGAGGCCAAGAAGGCCCGCGCAGCAGAGAAGCAGAAGAAGAACACAGCCAAGTCTGACTCAAAGCTGAAAAAATTGGCAAAGAAATTGGGTGAAGACGACGACGACCAGGACATCGATGCCATCTTGGAGCAATACGCCAAGGAGCAAGCCGCATTCACTGCAATCAACGTTGCTGTTTCTGGCAGGCCTTCGAAAAGGCTCAACCCCACTTTGGTGGCGTCGCCTCTACAGGGTAAACGAGAGTTGATACTCTTTGGCGGAGAGTTCACAGCGGGCGGTCATTCCAAATTCTACAATGAGCTTTACACGTACTCAATCGAGAACAACACATGGAGACAGATCTCGTCGAAAAACTCGCCTCTTCCCCGGTCGTCGCACACCATGTGTGCTCATCCATCGGGTATCATCTTGATGTTTGGTGGAGAGTTTTCCTCTCCTAAACAGTCCACTTTTTACCACTATGGCGACACGTGGGTGCTCGACGCGGACACAAAGGAATGGGACAAGATCGATCTCAAGAAGAGCCCTTCGCCAAGATCCGGCCACAGAATGTGCGCGTGGAAAAACTTCATCATTTTGCATGGCGGCTTCCGAGACTTGGGAACGCTGACAACCTATTTGCTGGACATGTGGCTTTTCGATATAACCACCTACAAATGGACCCAGGTCGAGTTCCCCACGACGCATACACTCCCCGACGCAAGATCAGGCCATTCTTTGATTCCCCATGCGGAGGGAGCCGTCATTTATGGTGGATACTGTAAAGTGAAGGCCAAGAAAGGTCTTCAGAAGGGCAAAGTGCTCACAGACTCGTGGCTCATCAAAATGAAGGCAGACCCCAAGGCTATTCGCTTGGAAAGGAGGAGGAAGCAAGGCTTCACGCCATCGCCTCGCGTGGGTTGCTCTATGGTTGCCCACAAGAATAGGGGTATCTTGTTTGGGGGCGTCTATGACTTTGACGAGAGTGAAGACAACCTTGATTCACAATTCTACAACTCCTTGTTGTCCTACCAAACTGAAACAAATAGATGGTACAACTTGACTCTTAAGCCGAGAAAGAAAAAGAAGCAGGAGCAGCAGAAGGAGAAAACACGCGATGAAGATTTGGAGGATATTCTCAACTCGATCTTGGCGAAAGCCAAATTGAATGACGATGAGGATGATGCTGATCTCGAAGAGATCTCTCAGCTTGAAAAGCTCAGACAGCAAGAGGAAAGAGAGGAGATGGAGAGCGAGAAAATTGAGTTTCCCATCATGAACCAATTGCCCCATCCTAGATTCAACGCCACTACTTGCGTGGTAGAGGACACATTGTACATTTTTGGCGGTGTCTTTGAGCGTGAGGACCAAGAGTTTACCCTAGACTCAATGTATGCGATTGATTTGAATAAAGTTGATGGTGTGAAGGTAATTTGGGAAGACTTGTCTGATTTGGACAAAGAGCACGTCAATTCAGATGATGATGAAGAAGATGATGATGACGACGAGGGAGATGATGAAGACGAAGATGAAGAAGAGGGTGAAGATGAAGAGGGTGAGATGGAGGAAGAGGAGGAGGTGGTGGAAGAGGAAGAGGAGGAAGAGGACGCTATCCCAGACCCCAGACCATGGCTCCCACACCCCAAACCATTTGAGAATTTGAGAGCATTCTACATTCGTACAGGCCCCCAATTCTTGGAATGGTCCATCTCTAGTAACAGGGACGCTAGAGGAAAGTACTTGAAGAAGGCTGCTTTCGATCTCTGCGAGGACAGATTCTGGGAAAGGAGAGAGCAAGTCAGAATCGCTGAGGATCAATTGGAGGAATTGGGTGGTGTTGGTGAAGTCATCGAAAAAGACGCCTCCAACACGTCGAAGAGAAGATGATCAGCCGCAGAAAAAGACGGGTTACAGATAGCAGCTCGTTGTTTGCAAATAATAGAAAAAAGTAAGAAATGTTTTTGATTCTAATAATAAACGTAGTGAAAGAAAGATAATTATGCAAAATGGATGCCCACCTGGTGGAAAGCATACAAAAGTTTCAAGAAATCTGTTTGATCCATTTTCGCGGCTCTTTGATCAGAGTATCCAGTTTCGGTGAGCACGGACTCTATCTTTTGTTTGACCGTAGAACCCAAGTCGTTCTTGGTGTCGACTTGCATGGAATCAGCATCTTGCTGGGCCAAGAATGCAGAGTAGTTTTTTGTGAGGATTTCAATGACATTGTTCGATTTGAACCCTGCAGCAATTGTCTTGTTTTTTCTCACAAATACTATACGGAGCAAACCATCCCATTCTTCGAAATCCACCAGCGGACGCGGTTGCTTGATCTCAATTCTAACCACCGAGGACTCGACTTGAGGTGGAGGGCGGAAATTGTTTTTACCTACCTTCATGATATGAGTCACGTTGGCCCACATTTGCACGTTTGCAGATAATCTACAGTACAAGGAGTCACCAGGACGGGCTAATAGACGCAATGCGAATTCTCTTTGGAACATAAGAATCGACACGCGGGGAGGATTGGGCTGGTTGAGTAACTTGAACACCAATGGAGACGAGATTTGATAAGGAGTGTTGGAGATGCAGACATCAAAATAAGGAAGATCCGTTTTCATGAAGTCCCCAAGCAAAATTTCAAGCTTCTTTTGCTGAGGAGTGCCATGGACTCTTTTAGTCAACTCTGCTGCCATTCTGGGGTCCATTTCTACAGCGATAACGTTCTTTGCTTGCTCCAAAATTCTCACGGTAAGATTACCAGTACCAGGTCCAACCTCCAAGACCGTGTCGCTGGGCTTGATTTGCGCTTTGTCCACGATACCTTGGGCAACCAATGGGTTCTTGAGAATATGCTGACCGAGATTGGTGTTAAATTTAAACACAGAATTCATGTGTTTTTCTGCCGAGACAGTCGCCCCGGCTGGACTCGCGGAGGTCGAAAACTTCTTCTTGGGGGCTTTGGCCATAGTGGGTGGAATTCTTGACTCGACGTCGTCACGGTTATCGTTGATTAGAAGATCATCTCATCGCGATGCCCACCAGACATCTTTTTTTAGGTACACATCCGTACACCAAACATATTGGAGCCAACAAGAAGAAACTGATTGCAGTATTCTCAGCGCTTAGAGTGTCAGCCAGTTGTTCATGAATTGTATGTACAGTCAAGAGGCATTATAAAACTTCACTAGCTTTTTAAACGGAATACAAGGGTTTCAGCCTGTTTGGGAGAAGCGTTCGAGTAAAATCACAAATCATCGCTGAAGGAAACAAGAGGCAATTCTGATCCTTCTACACAAATAGCACCACGTATGCTAGTATAATTTTGTTAAAATCCTCTGATAGAAAGAGCTGAAACCAGTTTCTGTTCTGAAGATTTTTGCCACTTGGCTGCGAAATTCGCACTGGAGCATTCTAATAATTGAGCCGAGTATGTTTATATAGACCCTTTCGTTTGAATAAATTCATATGAAAAAGTCTTCTTCATTCCTCGACGTCATTTTGTTTTCTTAAACTTCCACTACATATATACTTTGTTGCTGGGAGTCTTGTGCGTTACGTTTGAGCCCGTTTAGACGCGACTGCAATCTGTGGCTGTTTCTTTTGCGAAATTCATGAGGGCCCGCTCTCAATAACTATCGTTTTTGGAAGAAGCACAATGCACATCTTGTGATTATGAGAAAAAAGGAGTAAAGACCAAACAAACTAATAACCATGCATTGTGACCATCATATTTTTGGGCTTCTTGCGACACACTGGCATGAGCTCACCAAAAAGCACAAACATTCTGAAGCATTTCCCAAATCCACTGAACTGGGGCTATCCAAAGACGCGAAAAGCACAGAAGGAATTGACCTGATTCTCTGGACCAAGTGCTTTGAGGTTTGTGAAAAGAATCATGGTGAATCTCTTCCTTGCTTCAGTATGGCAGACTTCAATGCTTTCTTGACCAGTCACACACAAAATTTTGTAGCAAAAGATTGTAATGCTTTACAGGTATACAATGACCTTTTTGGAAAGCAAAACTTGAAAGAAATACTTTTGAAAACAAAAGGAAAAGGTTCATCACTGAAAAAAAAAACAACAGGATTGAATCTGGATCTGCTGACTATGATCTCTTCTGATGTTGGGGGGTTCCTTGACGAATCATTTATACTAAGGGCCAGCCACTCAGTTGCCCAGTTCCTAGAGATAGACTTTCAGAATCCGTTAAATCCTTTGTTTTGTATGACGTTTAGAAAACGCGAAGCGTATAATGCCATTCGGTACTACATCAATGATGTTGATTATTCGTGTTTGTCGATTCCTGCATTCCTCCACAAAATGAAAGCTACCTTGGAAATAGTTGAGGAGTTGAAGGCCCAAATTTACACAGAAGGATCCTCTTTAGTCATTGGGGATCTCAAGGTTGAGGCCACCGAGGCAGTAAATAATTCTCAGAGCATCATGAGAGGCGTTTTTCAAGTTCGCTCAACAATCGAATCGGGCGAAGACCTTCTCAGAACATTGTCAGCATGGGCCAACTATGAATGCACTTTGGAGGAAGTTTATCTCATTTTAAGGAGACGGCACGAAATGCTCATGGGTACTATTCCATTTGATAGGATACAAAAATTGCAGGGTTTGTGTGATTACTTATCAACTTCGTCCAAGGCTATAGCTGGAACTGTATCAGAACTCGAAGAAAACCTGCCGGACTCTCTGAGTTTATCTCTATCATTCGATCCAAACTCCATCCCTCAGAGTGGCCAAAGCACAAAGGAAAAAATGTCGAATCTTTCGACTGATAGCTTTTTGGAAAACGTATTAGTTGGTTCTGAAGAGTTACTTGGTTGTGGGGACAGCTTTTGACCACATGGATAAACTCGTGGCTATAAGGCTGAGCGCTTTTCTAAAAGAGTCGATCATGCCATCCAGTGGGTCGTTTTTTATCATTCGAATACATGATCGGAATTAAGATAAGTACTAGCCTCAAAATGTTTGCAATGATTACTATTTGATGCTTCACGCTATTAATAGTCTGTAGCAGAATCTAGTTCCATACATTCCTTACGAGGGTGGAATCTTTAAAGTCAAAGTAATATTCGTAATTGTAAGCGCGCAGGGTAAATAAAAATTTCGCAGCCAATTATTTTGTGACAACAAATGCTTCACACGATAGACAATTGTCAGCGATCTATCCATATTGTCTGATTCAAACAATGTCATACAATTTTACAGATGAAACAGAGACGACGCGGAGTGTCACGAAAGCAGTAGCAGATTATTTTCTCTTGATAAAGTCTGGGTGGAAAACACCGAGTGAAGTACCCATAAAAAATAGCCACAAAAAAGCCGAAGCTTCTTCTGAATCAATATGTACGTTCAGATCATTAGCGATAAGTCCCGATGACATAAGAAAGATCCAAAAGCAAGGATTGAAAAGAAGAAATAGGGCGAAACTAAACAAAATGAAAGGGCATGAATTGTCTCAGAGAAGTACGCTCCTCGATCAAAGCCGCGGGAAGGCTGATAGAACAATAATCTCCTATGAAGATATGATACTTCAAAGAATTGGAGTGAAAGGGCCGATTAATCCATACCAAATTGTTCAAGTCAAGCTTTCGGATTCTGTTGCCGATGACTTTTCATCAATGGCGGAAACAATACTGAGTCATAACTGCGGGAGCAACATGCTACAAGAGAAGCAAGAGGCTTTATTAAAATTACATAATGACACATGCACATGCTCAGAAATATATTTGGAATTTCACGACCTAGCAATCATCAAGGATCAGATCCAAAACTGGAGAAATCCCAATAAATGGACTATGAAGAGGATTACTATTCGAGCTTTGACCTCAGAAAAATTCAGGAGAAAATATAGAACAATAGAAAACGAAGTTGTTCAGTTCCAAGACAAGTCAGAGAGCATTTTTTTCAGTTTGGAGGATGTTTGCGAAGGGATATTTGCTAAACAAAACGTGACCAGAGACTTCTTGCAATATACCTATTCGTATTCTAGAATGCTTGAGCCCATTGAAAACGAGCTACTAAGCATAAAAAAACAAATCCAATCTCCGAAATTTGGCTTTTATATGATTGATTCGAAAAACATCAATAATAAATTTCTGGACACTAAAAATATGTTGCAAGAGTTGCCTGAATTTGTTGAGACCCTTCTGACTAAAAGAAAGCTAGCTGAGTCGAACCTTTACGAGCTAAATCAATTCTGTGCTCTAGTGGAGAATCACAAGAACCTTGAGACGAAATTGTTGGAACACTTTGAGTCCATGCATCTGCAGTACAATTATCACGACTATCTTATGCAAGAATATGTCTACAAATTGAGGTTTCATTTCGACCTTTTAAGAAAGCAATTTCTGGAAACGAACTGGCTTAGACGTTTTTCAAAGTTTCTGCTTGCTTTGAAAAGATCAAACTGGGAAAACCTCGAGGCCCATCAGACATATGCTAACATTCTTTCTCGCAAAAAACAAATCACAAGGTATATAGAACAGATTGAAGATGGTTTTAGACGCATCGAAAAGTGATACACAATGAAGGTATGATTATATAAAAGTGATCATGTTAATCTAAAAACTTTTCCAATGTCCAGCAACTTTACTCTCAACAGCCCTCAAGACCCCATTCTTATCCTGAAATTGTATATTAATCATTTCTCCATTACGGCCCAAGGTCAGAATCAGAAGGATAGGTTGTGAAATATCAAGCTTAAAATCATCCACTACATCGATAGACTGTATACTGTCTAATACGCAAGTGGGAATAAAATTTAAACTTCCTTCCAGTTCGAAAGCTTTGTCAACAGAATGAGATGGCACATGATTTTTCCTTGGAGTTGTTAGAAATATGTCTTTAGAACTTTCTTTCTGGTGACTTAGTCCAACAAGATATGGCCTAAAGGTTGAAGAATCTCTGCAATATTTTAGTGGCTGTTGGCCAGGTGAGAACAGTTTGAAGCTGGTTCGGGCACTTTCAATCTTTGAACTTGAGGTCTTGGTTTGAGGAGCTGTGAAGAATTCACTCAATGAGAAAGGCTCACTTTCTGATTCAGACAGAAATTCACCAGTAGTATTGATTAGACAAGCAGAACTGCTGTCTGTTATAGGTGGGAAAGTTTGTACAGCTGTTGGCGTGGAGTATTCTTCCGGAGACATCGTTTCTGGGGGAATGAAAGTTGGTGTGGATCTAGCCAAATCATTCCAATGCAGACTTTTCGAAGATAATTCTAAAGAACGAGGGACAGAATCAGACACCTTTTCATACCCGACTGCAAGACTTTCATTCATACTCTTTATTTTTTCATTAAAGAGATATCGATAGCTTTTCAAAAACGGATCGTTCTGTGTGGAAAACAAGGCATTTTTAGAAGCATCAATATTGGTCTTCAAAATGAACCCTTGCTTGCATAATTCTTCAGGGTCATATTCTGACACATCCTCTTCTAAGATTGAAGGGTTACTCGTTTTAAAAGAACGTATTAGCCGCTTTTCAATATCGCTTTCGAGGTTTTCTAAAGTGTCGCTCTTCAATGGAAAAGAGCTGTTTTTGATGCTATGATAATTTGATGTGTCACCGATGAGTTTTGCGTGCTTCATACCGCTAATGATCAGAGATTCCAGAATGAGAAGATCCTTTGAATTTTCAAATGTAGGGGGCCACGAGGTTCGGATCTGAGCTACTCCAATGTCAATATTCAGGATTTCTTGTTCTGGTAATTCAATGAAGGTACGGGCAGAGTACCCACGAATTGACTTGCATGAGAGTTTCTTTGATTTTGCCATCAATGACAGTTCAGAGAAAAGAGTCTCTCCTAGACTCTTTTTTTCTACTGGTCTAGATGTCCCTGCTGTGTAAATATCGCACAAGCTTGCCGATGTGTTTAAACGCTTTTGGTATCTGCGAGGTTTGGCAATGTATTCTTTCCCTTCATTGCTTTTCATCATTTTCTCAGCAAAAATAATTTCTTCGTCACTTTTCAGTTTGAGATTCTCTATTTTTATGCTGTTCCAAGAAGTAGAGGAATATTCTCGATCCTGTTTATCATGGAACTTAAACCGGGAATCTTCGTTTTGTTTTGTCAAAACATTGGTTTTGTTAGGTTTATTTTTAACGAAAGATTTTTTGATTCGAAATTCAGTAAGTTCACCATCGTCATAAGGAAAATATACGCGTGCGCTTGGTTCAGAAATAATAGAACGCAAAGTCTGCAACACACTTTCTCTTCTATGAAAAACAGTTGGTAGGTCTTCCTTTGTTGGTTTTATTTGATTGTTTGATTCTTGAAAAAGAATTGATTTTTCTTCGCTCAAGAAGCTCAGTGCTGTTTTATTACGCTGAGATTCTGGATAGAGGGATGACTTATTCTCATCATAAGTGGTGACTCGCATGTTTGGCTTTTTTATTACTACCTCTTTCTGAATATCTCCAAGATACTCTGGGCTGCCAAAAGACGGGAAAGTCAAAGTGTGTTTCAGAAATTGTTCATTTGTTCCAGGTAGAGGGATCTGCACAACTCTAAGGATCCTATCAAGACCCTTCAACTGATTTAAATTTGAGTGTGCATGACACTTTATCTTGTCAGGGGTTTCAACCTTCCTGTTGAGATTTTTATTAGTGGGTGCATTTTTGTTACTGAAATTGTTTGGGATATTTCTTGACTCCGATCTGAGCTTCATGTCTGGTGATTCAAAACCATTTTCATGAAGAGGAGAAGAAGCATGTTTGATAGATTGAGAGATGATGTTTCTGGCTCGATCGCACGTGTTTTGTGATAGGTGTACTGACATTGAAGCGGTGGACGTTTTTGTGGCTTCAGTTGCCTTTATCTCACGAAACGAATCTGTGATGTTTTGCGGAAGATTTGGTGATTTTCGCTTCTGCGAACACCTTGTAAAAGCTAAAGTCTTTTTCTTGCTATCAATCGGTGGCAAAGTTGTGCCACACACTGTAGATATGGCGACATGGAACCCAATCGATAGCATAAACAAGGTAAATAGCAAAGAATACTGCTCTAGTAAATCTTCCGAAGAAAATGTTTCAAAGTAAAGAGCTGCCGGAATAGTCCCGACACCTTTGATGTCGTTTCTCTTGATGCGGTTGGTGCCGTAGTATCGCAAATAGGCGTGCTTCGAGGCACAAGAGCCTGCTTTCGGTGAGTATGTTTTTCTTTCACAAACGCATTTCACCATGGGCTGATCGAAACTACCATCGGCAATGTGGATGGGTCTGATATTCTCAAGGATTTCGTGTGAAGTGGCATGGGGAGCAGGCCTTGGTATCAGGGTCAGCGACAAGTCCAACATGCCGACATATGGGAACAATTTTTCAATGTTGTTGTGATCAAAATCATCTTTGTCAACTTTTGCTTCTTCTGAATGTTCCGAGTACCTTGAACTCTCAGAATAGCATGATAATCTCGAGCACGGTGGGGGTACCCAGCGCTTGTTCAAAGTACAGTTTAAATCAATGAGCGACACTGGCAATTTGTCTACTTCTTCCGTCTTCTCCACAAAACATCTGTGGATTTGCCTGTGCTTCCACATTTTATGTTCCACAATGCTATCAGTGAATACCTTTGCTATCAAGCAAACATCTTGGTGGTCACACTCGAACTGCCAGCCGTAAATCTGAGAACTAAGTAGAAGTTGATCAGCCATTTCTGACTATGTTAATGAGACTCGGACGGCGTCGTCAGAGATTCTATGATGATGGTTTTGTTGATGAACTGATGATGAAAATTTCTTGTGTTTATAAGAGTCCGGGTTCTTCTGGCACTATTGGCTCCTTCCTTTCCACAAACATTAATTCGTTTTGCACCCATGCTCGCTCCGCAAAGAAAAAAGAAGGATATTCAGGAATAAGTCTTCACTGCAACCTACGAAATACGATCACCATTCACTGATGAAAAAAGCGTTCGAGCATTATAAAGAACAACTTGAATGTTGATGGCACTTCCAAAAAGAAAAAAATCAAGATGTGACCTTCAATTAGGAAGTTGACGCGCAGTATATGCTTGTTCTTTCCAGCACGTAGCCGTGTCACATCTGTCCTCAAAACAAACGCGATATGTCCTGCATATATGATATTTATTTCATGTAATGTAAACATGAAACGGGCAACTATGGTACTGTTTCTGCCGTGTTTCGACTTCACTTCCCTTTTGTCGAAGAAAGTTTGATTTTAGTCGCTACTTTACTCACCTCATTTCTGGATATAACAATATCAAGGGCCCATCGGCGATCTCTCGAACAGTGTAGATCACTTCACATAGCATGAACAATGAGTTTCTTGCAATCGAAAGGCCTACTAAAAGCGGCTTCAATCACGGAAATAAACAATCTGTTAGATAGCTGGCTTTGTGAGCCTAATCACAAGCTCTGTAAATATGAGCTTATCAAAATGGAAAAGATTTTACGTGATGTTGAGACGTTCATGGCGAAACTTAATAATTGTGCTTTCAAGTCGCTTGAACATCAAAATGATCCATTTTTTTTCTACAATTGTCAAGTTGATATCACAGAAATGTTTGGCGTTTGCAGGAAAATCGACCTATATTTGAAGTCATCATTTGATATCGTGGATCAATCCGTCAATGTTGACATGACAAAGACGCTACAGGCTGCCACGCTAAAGTCAATGGATACCTTGAACCACGTTACAAACATGTCTAAGTCAGCCGAAAAAGCTGTATGCTTGATTGACTTACGTGAGCTGGTGCTTTTGGAAATTGAAAAGAAAATTGCTGAATGGAAAACGCAATACTTGGACCTCAAAAGATGTCCCTCGCCGTTCGATACAAAGGCAGAGCTCCCAATCAAGTCCCTTCCGGATTTTTTATCATCGATCTCTTTCTTGAGCACTCTGGAGCTCTTTGAGAGTGAGTCGCCTCTTTTCGCCACGACAGAAGTGGAAAGACTTTTTTGCGAAAGGCTTGGTCAATTAGAATCCCAATTGACACCAATGCAAGTTTCAGTTGATTTACTCACGAGTAAAGTTGCAGACCTCAATGGGTCACGGGACCCTTTTGCTGCTGAGTGTGCAAGGATCCAAACAGATGCATGTAACCTATCCAAACAATGGTTAGACTTATGCTCCGACTTTTGCTGCCTTCGAAATCAAACAATAGGTGCTCGTCTAGTATCTGTTCACAAATTCTTAAACAACCAAGTATCGGCGATGATTGATGATATTATTACAGAAACTAATACTGGAGTCATAGACCGAGAAAAGATCGCGCCTGCTTTCAAGAGATGCTCTGCTTCAATTACTGTGATACGCAAAATATCAGCATCGGGAATGCCCGGCCTACAAGGATGTGTTCATCGCTTCAACCTGGAGATATCGCCAAGGTGGAAATATCTCAACCATCTTTTGGAGGAAAAGCAAAGTGTAGCCTCGCCGTTTGCCCTGGTATTTCAAACGCCAAAAGGCGAGGACAACTCACTACGAACCATGAAAATAGCTAGATCACTCACTCCGCAGGCGGAATGTTTTCGTGAACGTGAGTCATCTTCACACTCACGGACAATGGGAATTGGCATAAATTTGCACCTAGGAATCAAGCCGTCGCCATCAGTACCGTTTAGTACCTCAAAAGACCGGATAATTGATTTAGAATTGGACACCAGCTATATCTCAAAAAGTAACATTCAGTTGGCTCTTTTGCAATCTGCAGATGATAATGCAGCAGATCAAGACACAGAGAACGCGAAAATGAAAAAGGCAGAACCGGTGGATGAGATGTCCTCGACTCCAAACACGCCGGCGATGTTCTCATTGCAAAGTCCTGTGCAATTTGATAATCTGGCGACAACAGAAACAACCCCGTTCCACATAGATAACATCGACGAAGAACCGCTCGATATTAAAGCCAGCTTGCGTCATGTCTTGACCTACGACGAAAAAAAGACACTTTTCCGCGCACTCAGAAAGACGCTGTCAACGCCATCAAGACTTCCGCGCATCGTTCCCGAATATTCTCAACTAAAGCTCCCTGTTATTGAGAAAAAGTATCGCTCAGATTACGGAAAGTCCCGGATCCCCACTATATCGCCAGACAACGAAGTATTTTGCTCCCCGGATCGCCGCTCCAACGCCAAAGCATCTGCAACAGGCTTCCCTCGCAGTGTGCCCAATTCAAATACATCAGCACACTCCTCGGTAGAAAATCAAAGCGCTGTTGGCCAATCAGACAGCGTCGCGCAACACAAAACGCACGCGGAAGCTGGGTATTCCGATTTATGTGACGAAGGTGGTATGAATGTCGCCCGTCGCCCAAGTGTCAATGCACCTGCAAACAAGGTTTCATTGAATGTGTTGAAAACACCAGATTTGGTGTACGCGAACGATGCCGAGATAGACCTTGTATCGCCGGTTAGCTGGAGGTCAACGTCTCCTGGAAGACCTACATCTTCTATGGGCTCGAGGTATGATGAGCGGAACTTGACACCGCCACTCAGGCATCTGAAGAAGCGGTGGAAGTGAGGCCCGGGTACTGTCTCCATGCTAGTTTTGCGCGTGCACCACTACTGCCAGCCTCTCATTTCCGCGTGGCGGACCCGTCTAGAGCAGCATCCGGCTCGCTCCTCTTCATCGTTTTTGCCGTGAAGCCGTCGAGGTAGAAATCCTTGCCGAAAATCTTGTACAAGAAACTGTCCCGCTCCGTTTTCCATTTTTCCATCTCGTCGAACCTTCTGATGGAGAGATCATCGCCAAGCTCGCCCTCTTGCACCCTTTTTGTCGACTTTCCGGAAAGCCGCTTGTATATTTCCCAGCCCGGAATAAGAATGACGGGGATCGAAAAGAGAATCAAAAACACGCCCCGGGACTGGTTCTTCACCTCGCGAGGAGCCTTTTTCCAGTTGGGGCGCCCGTTCTCGGCCAAGTCATCGAAAAAAGCGGCTCTTTTCGCATCCTTCAACCGTTCGCCGGAGAGCCGGGAGAAGTCACCTTTCGGGATCGACGAACCAAACGTTCCTTGCTTTTTCATTGGTGTAACTTTGGTGCACAAGAAGTGACTTCTCTGCAGATGGCTTCGATCCGCTCCCCATCCGGACACCGGGAGGTCTGGAGCGTGTGCAGGACCTGCACCGCGCGCTCGCTCCAAGCATAGCTTGGGCTCTCGGCTTGGGCATATCGTTCCAAAAATAACAGGCGGCATATCACTCTATTTTCTTCAATCATCGAAACAAAATTCAAAGCAGCCGCCATGTCTTTGCACGCGGCCATTTCCGAGAAGTCCGCACTTTACCCGCGCCCTCAAAACGTTACATACACCTACGGCACGGCCGGGTTCAGGATGCACGCCGACTTGTTGGACTACGTCAACTACACCGTGGGCATCGTCGCGGCTTTGCGGTCAAAGTTCTTGGCGGGCCAGACGGTGGGCGTCATGATCACCGCGTCGCACAACCCGCCGAAGGATAACGGGGTGAAAATCGTCGATCCCAGGGGCAGCATGTTGGAGGCCTCGTGGGAAAGGCACGCCACCCACTTGGCGAACACGGCCCCTGCGGATTTGGCCTGTGCTGTCGAGCAGCTTGCTCGTGAGCTCTGCGTCGATCTTTCTGCTGCCGCGTCGGTGGTGATGGCCAGAGACTCCAGAGAGTCCTCGCCCAGATTGGCGAGGGCCACGCTTGATGGCATCGGATCGCTCCCCGCCACAGCGACGGTGGACCACGGCCTAATGACCACGCCGCAATTGCACTACCTCACACGCACGCTCAACGACGCGTCTTATGGTGAGGCGCTGGAGACCGGCTACTACGAGAAGTTGGCTGCCGCGTTCAAGGAGATCCACGGCTTTGGTGACGGCCAGAAGATCGAGATCACCGTCGACTCCGCTAACGGAATTGGCGCGCCAAAGGTGGAGGAGCTTTTCACGCGCTACTTGGACCAAGAACTCGTCTGCTCGTTCGTCAATTGTGCCTACGATGAACCCGAGAAACTCAACTTAAACTGCGGCGCAGACTTTGTAAAAACAAACCAGATGCCTCCGCAGAGCGTTGATGCGCAGCCCAACAAACTATACGCCTCGTTCGACGGTGACGCCGACAGATTGATCCACTACTACCGAAACGATGATGGCGAGTTCAGGTTATTGGATGGCGATAAGATTGCCACGTTGCTTGCGCTCTTCTTGCAAACCCTCTTGTCCAAGATTGACTCGACGAGATTGTCCCTCGATATTGCCGTCGTTCAAACGGCCTACGCCAATGGCTCTTCCACCAAGTACGTCGAGGAGGTCTTGCAGATCCCTGTTCGCTGCACACCCACCGGTGTTAAGCACTTGCACCATGAGGCTGAGAAGTATGACGTTGGAGTGTACTTTGAGGCAAATGGTCATGGCACGGTCACATTCTCGCAAGGAGCAGAGAGTAGGATTTTCGGGTGCAAGCCAGTGGGGAAAGAGGAGGAGGAGGCGATCCAGGTCTTGCAGCAGTTCACCAAGCTCATCAACCAGACGGTTGGGGACGCGATCTCAGACTTGTTGTGTGTTTTGGCGGTCTTGGGCTACTTGAACCTCACCCCGGCGGCCTGGGATGCGCAGTATACAGACTTGCCGAACAGATTGGTCAAGGTTGTGGTGCCGGACAGAACCATCTTTGAGACTACCAACGCAGAGAGAACTTTAGTTAAGCCCGAAGGCATGCAGTCTACTATTGATGCTATAGTTGCGAAGTACCCTCAAGGGAGGTCCTTTGTGAGAGCCTCCGGAACAGAAGATGCTGTCAGAGTATATGCTGAGGCTGAGACACGTGCAAGTGCTGACCGCTTGAGCGAGGAGGTGAGCGCCTTGCTCAAGTAGCAGCAGTATATACTTTACCCCTTTTTCATGCCAGAGGGAGTTTATCAAAAAATTCATGCCCAAGAAGAAGCCTCACCAGCTTTTTTTGAACTGGCCAGGAGTGACGAGCTTGCTCCCTTGGGACCAGAGCCCCCGCTTCTTCGCCTTCGCCTTTGCTTCTAGCTTCCTATACCAATGCTCGTTTTCGCCGTACTCCGCGCCTTGGCTCGCCTCATACACAACGGCCAAACCGTTGCGCAACATCTCGGCACTCACGTCCTTCTTTCCCGTGAGCTTCCAGACCTGAGCGCGTGCTACCACGCGCTTGTATTGATCTATAGAGTACGGCGTGATGGTGACCGCCCTGCCCATCACGTAGCTCTTAAGCCAGGATAGCGCCTCCTCGGAGAACGGCTGCGACGGGTTGCCAAAGTGGGCTCTCTCTGGGGCGTCTATGCCACATAGTCTTATCATCAACGTCTCGTTCTTCAAATCCTTTCTTTTCTCGGGCACTTTGCGGGCCCAGCCCCAACCCATGAGCGGGCCTCCGGGCGTATGGTAGAACCTGAAGTTATCACCGTCGCCCACCCTAGTGACTCTGCCGCGGAGTTTCTGTTGCCCGTCCAAGATCCGGGGCGTTAGGTCCAAGTAAGTTCTCCGGCGTCGTATGAATCGACCATAGAATCGGAACGAAAAGAAAGCACTCGCAGTCACGCTGCCCGAAAGAAGGAGCACCTTTGGGTGGTATATACTGATTGTTTCCTGGCCCGCTTGAGACATCTGCAGCAGTATGGGAAATGGCTGAAGGAGCACGCAAGCCTAGCCCCGGACTGCTGCTAAATGGTTTCCTCCAAAAGGTGGATCTGAGCCGTCTCGCACCCGTGCCTCCTGGAGGGGCCGCCGCACCAGGACTAGAGGCCGGCCCTGTTCAAGAGACGAGTGGAGAAGCAACGAAAAAAGAGAGAAAAAAAAGAGAGAAAAAAAAGGCTGAGCTGCAATCCATGTCCAGCACGGGCCCTGCTCGCAGCCTTTTCGCGGTGCTGTCTTTTTCTTTCTTTTTCTCGTTGTTCCATGCAACGACAGATATGAGGGGTAGTGTAAATGGAGCGTAGTCAGGCGCGAAAATGGGGCCCGATTCTGAGACAAGGCCGCTCTGCACATATATCAATATATCATGTCATATAGATATATATAATATGTATGTGTATAAAGGAAAGAATGAAAAAAAAAATAACGTTGTTCTGCTGCCCGAGCCAGGCCGCTTGCTTCTCACGTGACTTTGGCGCCCAGATCCCCATCCCATAAAAAAAAAATAAAAAAAAATGCAATTGCCTGTCTTCGGCCCTGGAGCAGAAACAATGCAAACGGCCCCATTCTGCAGTTGTAGCGCGGCGCCAACTGCGGCGACTCGAATGCGCGGATGTCCCATGTCGTTCTTCTTTCTGCGGAAAACCCCGACAAGAACTTCTTTAAAGCGTCCCCAAGAAAACCCCAGGTTTTTCCGTATCGCCGGTTCCCAAACACGAGTCTCGCTTTTTGCAGTCGTTCTCTATTCGAACGTCACAGACCCCTCCCCCCGCTGCCGCTGAGCTTCTCGCTGCCCCGGCTCCCCTGTGCAAGATGAACATACCGGATGGAGAGTACGACATCGATCTTCTGGTGCTTGACGGTTCGCGTGCGGAACCCATGCCCTCGTTGGCAATACGCTATGGGTTCATCCCGGACTCCATGGACCAGACCAGTCCGCTCACGCTATACCAGCAGGACGAGGTGTGTATTTTGGAAGCCCGTCTGGTGGAGCGTACCAGCCAGAGCGAGCTGCTCCCGATCATATTTGAGGGCGTGCCACAAAGACAGCGACCGGCGCAAGGCGGCGCGTCGTTCGCGCCAGACTCGTACTTCCTCTCTTTTCTGCCGGCGGAAAAGAGCCCCCGCAACCTCGTGAGCGTGCAGCTCAGGCGGCTTGAGAGCACCGTGCGCGTCAACAAATCACGCAACGCGGACAAGTGGCGCAAGTCCATCGGCCAGTGGCAAAACAGCCCGCTGCTGGTGCCGTCGCTGGTGCCCAAGCAAAGGTCCCTGCAAGTTCTGCCGCCGCTCTTGAAGAGGAGGCCGGGGAAGGCGCCCGCGAAAACAGGCGCAGCCAGTGCGGCCGTGGCCAGCCAGCCCAGTCCTATGAAAAGAGCCTCTGCTGCAAAGCGCCCACCGGCCGCAGCTCTCGAAGCGAAGCAGGACATAATCAGTGTGTCTGACTTTGAGAACCTCGAAAGCGAAGAGGAGGCGGAGGAGGAGGAG
Source organism: Metschnikowia zobellii (assembly GCA_939531405.1). Taxonomy (NCBI): domain Eukaryota; kingdom Fungi; phylum Ascomycota; class Pichiomycetes; order Serinales; family Metschnikowiaceae; genus Metschnikowia; species Metschnikowia zobellii. The sequence continues at coordinate 922,182 of OW618029.1, forward strand.
GAGGATCCATTTCCCGTATTCGAGCCGACCGCTCCAGGGAACAGAAGCAATACAGCCACGGCAGCTGTGGAATTCACCGAGGTAGAGACAATGCCTGAAAGCGGGCGTCTTCCGGAAACCTCGGGAGATCATCCAGGAAGGAGCAACGTGGAGACGGGCGGTAATGGACCGGGAAGAGACCGGTCGCCACCAGCAAAAGACAACGTCATCGATATGAGCGACGACTTTGCTGATCTTGAAGACCAGCTAGACGAGGTGCTAGTGGAGAATCATCGGAAGCCGAAATTTGTCAATTCAGATAGCGACGATGACTCCGATGCCGAGGCGTTTGTCGGGACGCCAATAGTGATTGATGTGGGCGAGGACAAGACGCCAACGGTGCCTCTGGAACTACATCGTGCGGGCCAGCAGAAGAAGCCCATGAGCTTGCGGGACTTGTATGGCGCAGACAAGACGGACTACTTGAGTAGCAGCGAAGAAGAATGAGATGCGGCGGCACAAGACATTTGCAGTTTTGCACTAACCAGGCCGACCACTGCGCCGGCTGAGCTCGCCAAAAAATACGGTGTCATAGTAAAGAAAATATTCGCGTACATTCCGAATCATGAATCTGTTCAAAGTGGTTACAGAGCATGGGCCTCTAGGCCTACATCACCGGGCCTGTATCTCTCTCTGCATTGCGGGGAATGCACCTAGTACCAAAGCGAGCATGAGTTTCGCGCATTTACGTGGAGTCAACCATCATATCTTTCGAATGGGCATCACGTTAAATGCATTGACTAGCAGGCTCGCTGCTTTGGAGCTCCAGGTGGGCATCGGCAAACAATGGCAAAAGAGCGACCAGGCCCAAGCTTCCCAAGACAAGTCCATGGTACATGAACTTGCCAGTCTACAAGCAAAAGTAGACCGCATCTTCACGGACAACCCTGAGTTGCGTGCTCTTCCCGATATCATCAAGGAATATGGAAGAGAGCCTGCTGCGGACTCTTCTCCTTCTCGGGCCAAACATCTTCAGAGCATGGCGCTCGATACCGGGGTGCAACTCCCTGATGAATCTGTGCAAGGATCCGTGCCAGAAACATCCGTCACAAGTGAAAACTCCACCGCAGAGAAACAAGAGCAGATCCTTATCAGCTACCCCGCAATCATGGAATGCTACAATCTTCTTTTGGAGTTTCTGCTCATGGACATTCCAGACTTCAGCATTGAATTAAGTGAGAAGTTAAGTATGTCTCAGCTCGAATCGAAGAGAGCGCAGTGTGAATCAATTTCACGGCAGTTCCATCTTCTAATTGTGAAAAACATTGTGCTACTTGAAAACTTCACTGCCATGGTCAAGCACCAGATAGTCTGGTCGCGTAACATCGAGAAGCGAATGCGTGTTTTGGCTTCCAAAATCTCTTCGGTGGAACGTGACCACCATAGGGATACCTTATATTGATCTGCCGGCAGATGATTTCAGAAGTTATACAGAAAATAGAATAACCACCCACAACACCATTCTCCCGTATGTTCCCGGAAAGCAAAATAACGCATCGGGACTAATTGACACCCCCGCCTTGAATCCACAACGATATACGACTATTCTTCTGGAGCTGATTAATTGCTCGTTTAAAAAAATGGACGAGTCCGGATTTGAACCGGAGACCTTTCCCATGCTAAGGGAACGCGCTACCAACTGCGCCACACGCCCTGACTGGTCCCTAGCAGGATCGAACTGCTGATCTTGGCGTTATTAGCACCACGCCTTAACCAACTGGGCCAAGGGACCTTATTGTATACTTCGGGTGTGTTGATTAATATATTGAATAAAAGACGCTTAAGACACAATATAGTTAATGAGGTTTTTCGTAAATATATATCTTTACTCAAGGTTCGTCTCGAATTACGCCCTTTCTTATACTGTCAGAATTCAGTAGATAACGTCCCAGGTCCACTGGGCTCTAGAGACAAAAGAAAATTGATGAAGGTGATTCGGCTCTGAGAAGGGCTCAATGTTTTAACAAGAACTATTCACAACGCAATGTATTCCATAGCTGGAAAGTTTTCTTTCTACATTCCTCATTTCGGTGCTAGGGGTTCTCTTCATGCTTTATTGATATCTAAACTAGAGACATTCCAGATTATACACACTTAGTTATTCTGTCATTATGCGTTGAAATTGTCAATTATTATATACAATGGCAGGGAAACCACCAGTTAAATTAAAGATCGCTTTAGTTGGAACTAAAGGCTATGATATGTTAACATAGCGTATTTAGTTTTAGAGTTTGCGCTCAGTTCTTCTTCCTTTTAATGAAAGAAAACGAGAAATTGTAGGTAGTTAATCTGACAAGCTTGTACAACACAAGACAGGCACAGATATTGAAAAGTGTGAAAGCACAGAAGAAGCCAATATTTCTCCACACGTAGCTGTACTTGATTCCAATCGACGCAAGATATTGGTCAGCATTTGAGTAAGAACAATATCCACAATCAGAAGTTGCGTTTTCGTCTCTTAGGTATCCAGTAGCGGTTTCGAGGAAATTTTCCATATACTCGCCACAAGTTTGACCACTTGGTGGGTCAAACACAGAGAACTCTGAGCTTGAACAAGAAACGACACGACCATGAAGTATTGACAGCACCAAATTCTGAATGATGTAAGTGTAAGGACTCACCTTGTACATGAATGTCCAGAATCCAGGCATGAGTGAAACTGGTTGCACAACACCTGCGAAAGACACAATAAAACTGTAGAGAAAAGACACCAACACAGCAGCTGACTGTACATCTGGAGCGAAATATGCCAACATCAAGCCAAAGGAGATGTTGAAAAGCTCCAAGAATATCGCATATGAAAGATAAAACACACCAGCATGAGACGCATCAGTGTCAGCCTTCGTTGCGAAAAACACAGGCACATACAACAATGTGGCTGCGAAAACAGTATAAGGGACCTCGTTCACGTATTCTGCTAGAACCATGACCCACCAGCGGTACGTGTTGGACATCTTTTCTCTACCCTCATATGTCTCTCTGATGTCCAAAGCCTGTGCTTGAATTTGATTGATTAAAGGAGCAGAAACAACCATCGACATAAAGCCGCAAAACAAACCGTTTTGCATCCCGGTCGTAGTGTACTTCAAATCGTAAAATGTGAATCCGATGAACAATCCATTAATCAACATCAACATGTTCTTGGCCATGATATACTCCGGGTTTCTCCAAAAAGCCAATGCAGTTCTCCAGCAAACGTGTTTCAACTCAGCGACAACGCTGGCTGCGTATTTCAGCTTAAGCTCCTTGCTATTTGCTGGGTCATCTTTTGCCTTTGGAGCTCTGGCGCTGCCCGTCGCAATAAGCTCATCGATTTTTTGCTCAGCATTTTGTTTCTCCGTTGAGGTTTGCCACACATCAAACCAGTTTTTGTCTGTGGCAGCTGTTGCACCAGCGCCGATGACCTCAAGAATGTATTCAGCGGGATTTTCGGCAGACGTACACTCTCTTGCGCCATGACTTTCGAAATAGTTAATTATGTCACGAGAGTGCTCACCGATATCACCAAAATATACCGTCTGTCCCCCCTTTCTTAAGAGTAACAACTTGTCGAATTCTTCAAACAATGTAGAAGAAGGCTGATGAATAGTGCACAAAATTGCCTGACCAGCATTGGCCAAGCTTCTGAGTAGCTGGACAATTGACAATGCAGACTGAGAATCTAATCCTGAAGTGGGCTCGTCCAAAAAAAGCAAGAGCGAAGGCTTAGCAACAAGCTCGACACCGATAGTCAATTTTTTGCGTTGTTCCACATTGAGGCCTGAGCCTGGGGATCCGACAATCGCATCTGCGTAGGCATCCATGTCAAGAACATTGATAATCTGCTCAACGTAGTCCAATTTTTCGGCATCCGGTACGGACTTTGCCCGCCTCATTCTTGCAGCAAACTGAAGCGATTCTCTCACAGTAGTCTCAGCCATGTGAATATCTTGCTGTTGAACGTAACCGGTTCTGCGAACAAACGAAGAGTCCAACTGATTGCCGTTAACGAGCATGTCACCAGTTATCACTCCCATGTCTATTCTTTGAGCTAAAGTGTTCAACAACGTAGTTTTGCCTGCACCGGATTCTCCCATCAAGGCGGTCAAAGCACCTGGCAAACAGAATCCAGATACGGAGTCCAAAAGTTTTCGTTCACCACCCTCGTATGGAATCACATAGTTCACTTCTTTCCAAACAAACATATCTTTCAGAGCTAGGTCTTGAGGCATATCAGGAGCTAAGGTGTTGGTCTTTTCTAAATTGGCTTTTGTCGCAGGACCGGATTCTTCATCTTCATTTACTAGCTCTCCAGACATGACGATCTGGCTTGATTTATTTCCTCTCAAAAAGAAGAGTCTGTCAATTCCGCCATTCATTGGACGAATGACCTCAAAACCAAGAGCTCCCATACCAATGAAAAAGATGATGAAACCTATAAGAATGCCAAAATTTCTCCAAACGTGTGAAAACGAATATTCGTATGCTAATTTGATGTAGCGATCTCCATCCACCCAAGTCTGATCCTTCACGGAGCCAACAAACGCACACACAGTATTGTTAGTCGTAGAATATCCAGGGCCATTGGGTGTGAGCCGAGACGTATCGCAAGGCATCTTTCTTCCGTGAAATTCAGTAGCAAGCATGGCTTCAAAGGCGTAAAGAACAGGGTTGATATATGAAATCCATTTAAACCAAGGATGCATGGATGGCCTCTGGATCATATAGGACGAATACATCAACGAGGCCAAGATGAAGATACCACCAATGGCGTTCGCTCCCGCAATACTTTTGTTCCAAGCCGCAGTTGCCTTGAATAAATAGTTCATTGCAAGGGACACCAAGTTGGAGAAAAGAAGAAAGGTGAAAAATTTGCCGGCCTCTCTTTTTAAGTTTGCCAAAAAGTAAAGAATCAAACAGAATGCAATGTTCGTGAGGACAGAGACAGGAATAAAGGAGATGGAATCTGCCAACGCAAATGCAGCCGGGTGGTAAAGCTTATAGTTTCTCTGCTTCATGAGAATTGGTCTTGCTCCAAAGGCGTTTGAGATTTCCGCCATTCCAGATAAAGACATGTACAACACTGAAAAGAAAATGACACCTCCTCTTGAGAAGGCTCCGTTCACGGTTTCAGGTGTATTATAATAAAGAGACCCTATTATGAGTGCTTGTGAAACTGCTGCAGTCACCTGTATAACCGTAAACGCACTATCACCGAGAATATTTTGGAACGACCGCTTCAAATTATACTTGAGCTGCTGAAAAATGTTTGCAGTGTATTTGGAGCCCACCCTTTGGTATTTGCGCTTCTCCTGCTTGATGGAATCGAGCATAGAGTCCTTTGTTGCCTCAGTCGAAAATTGCTGTTTGTAATTCTTGATTTCCAGTTGAAGTCTGCTGTATTCCTCGGAATTTTTCCAATATGAACTAAACTCCTCCGGTGTTTGAGGTACCCTGTTCTCCATTCCCTTGAATGGAAATCTTCCGGCCGGATCCGTGACAGCGGTCAAGAACTCAGCAGTTGTTTGCCGAGGCGGACACTCAAAACCCATCGTCTCAAAATACGCCTTTGCGTCCGTGACGGGCCCAAAATAGACTTGCTTGCCACTGTACAACACAGTGACTTTGTCAAAGGTCTCATAGATCTTCTCGCCTGCTTGGTAGATAGTGACAAATGCCGTTTTCTTCAACAAGTTTGTGGACACTCTGATGGCCTGTGCATACTCCAAAGCAGTGGAGGCATCGAGGCCGCGAGTAGCATTGTCCCAGCAGTAGATTTTTCCCTCGCATGCCAACGCCTCGGCAATGGAGACTCTTTTTCTTTCGCCTCCGGAAACACCGCGCACGTAGTCATTTCCGACTTTGGTGCTGTACGTATGCCTCAAGCCAAAGACGGTTGCCAACAAGTCTCTGTTGTAGTCAATGTACTCCTGTACAGTTTTATTGTTCACTCTTTTGTTTGGGGTCTTACAAGCCAAGGCAAAGTCCAATGTCTGCTTCACCGTCAAATGAGGGAAATGCACATCCAACTCTGGGTTGTAGATCAAGTCGGACGAGAAGTTGTTCCACATTTCCTCGCGCTCGATTCCGTCATAGACGATGTCGCCCTCGAGACCAGTGTACATTTCCGTGTCAGTACCACTGATCGTTCTCAAGAAGGTGGAGCACCCAGAGCCCGGTCTTCCCAACACCAAGAGCATTTCTCCGCTCTTGACAAGTCCGTTGAAGCTGTCCAAAATGGCCCTGTCGGGGATTTTTTTGGCTTCTTTAGCCGAGCGAATGGCTCCATATGGGCCCTTCAATATGTCTGACATCGTCTTTAAGTAGGTGTAAGTCTGATCCTTCCCGTAAACAGACAAATTCTCGAAGGACACGCCCAACTCGCGGAGAATGAGGCCCTCCTTTTCTGCATGGTAGAGGAATGTTTTGTAGAGTTTCAGTAGCTCAAAGTCGTCGGAGTTCACTTCCAAGTCGCCATCGTAGATAGACACGGCGGACTTGCGGGACATTTTGCGGGAGAGCGTCTCAACATTGGTCAAGAAATTGTCCGTGTCCGGATCCACGGCGTAGTCCGCATCAAATCCCACAGGAGTCTGCTGCGAGTCTTGTGAAGCCACAGAGCTCGAGCCAGTCACATCTCTCACACTTGTGCCGGATTTGGGCTCGCTGGTGGCACTCGCCATTTTCAGGTTTGCAGTGGCAAATGGTCAGTGGGGTTGGTGGGTGGCAGGCCAGTTGTTCGTTGCAGTGGTGGCCGGGTCTAAGGTAGGGGAAAGCTGTTGTGTGATATGAGGCAAGTAGTGAGTCTCTGAGCAGGTGCACGAAAAGTTGATTCTGCCAGCCAAGCCGCGGAATGCTTCGGGGTATTTAACTCTCGGTGGGTATTTTTACACCTCATCAGCGGTGCCCGCAGCATGCTCGGAGTGCAGGCCCTGACGCCCGCGGGGACGCACGTCGTCTAAACAACAAGGGCTTTACTAATGTCATCAGGTTCGCAGCCTCCGTGCGCGCGGCATAGAGACAGAGTGCACCCAGCACAGGGCTAAAATACTTGGCCCTTGAAACCAGACAGCAACAAGGGCAAAATGGCGGTATATTTTTTCGCCGCTGGAGAAGCTGCACTCTAGTGTCGAAATGGCTGCGTAGTTTGGAGGGGTCGCGTTCATTTGGGGCTGCGTTAATAAAAGGGAGGGCGAACGCATCGCATATTTCCCTGATATTGCGGGGTGTGCACGTTTGGGCCACGGTGCCGCAGTCGTAGCCGCACATTGATTTTAAACGTGTTCAATGAGATTAGCGTGGATAGCAAAGCACGTCCGCCATCAGAGCCACACAAAGAAAAAAGAAAAAGAAAAGAAAAGAAAAAGGCACCCACGTGATTTGCTGGTTGTTGTCTCAGGCGGAAGTTGTGCTTACAAACGGCCCCTGGATAGAAGGCCATGTGAAGACGCCAGGGGCGCCATTACTAAAGTCCATGTTTGGTGTGCACATGGCTCTGAGCGGCGGGAACAAAAAAAAACAGGCTCGCCACCTTTTGGGACACGGGTGCTTCCCCATTGGGACACGTCCGCGCTGGCGCGCCCGAGTTCCAAGACACCCGGCCGGTATGCCGGTCTGCCAAATCCGAGGCGCAGCCCCAACTTTGCCTAATATTGCGGCCCGCCATAACCACGGACTGGAGAGCGGGTTCTGCTTGAAGGGCCAGAAACCTAGGCGGACGTGCGTCCTTGTTCTGCTTTTGGCTGTGCACATGCTCGTCTCTTGTCCTTATAGCCCCAACTCGTACTAAATATGGGTGAAAGCGTAGGTGCCCGCGCATTAACAACCAGCAGGCGGCTGGGGCGTACGGTCGTTCAGGGGGGGGGGATGTTGTAGCTGGCGGGTGGGTATATGGGCAAGTGGCAATGGACCCAAAAACGCAAAAGTGCGTTGGGGGCGATTCTGACATCTGCAATTGTGGCCCGCGGCCCATGTCGCTACTGTGCTTCTGGGGATTCATTCTGATGCCTGTACAAGTTATCCGTCCCCAGTGTTGAGATTTCTCGTCATGGCAAGGCAAAAGCTCTTCTTGAAGACTCAAGGCTGGTCCTGTGGAATCCGGGTCCTCCCCACGAAAGGGTGCTTCTTGAGGGGAGCATTGCTGGCCCGAGGCAGGGTACCGAAATGCAAACCCGACCTCTTTGTACAATGACACAGGCTATGGGTCACGAAGAATTCGGAGATACGCCGACTGTATTGATGCGGTACGCCCGCCCGCATCATGTCGGCTGGTCCCACCGTTTTCTACCATTGTGACAAGTTCGAAGCGACGCAGCTAAAAAAAAAAAAAGAAAGGTGCATTTTGCCAGACAGAGACCCCTGAGCACGCGTCATCGTGTGCGACGGGCCGGTCCATCAGCAAATGAAAACGCAACGACCTCCATTCCTGTGGGTTCCAATACATCCTTTTGGGATCCAACACCGGCCTGTAAAGGCAATATGCTTAGACATACGCTTAGTCACGTGGACGCCTTCTCCGTGAAGAAGGGTTGCAGGTCTCTGCCCTATGGCGTATCGTGAAACGGGTCTCAAGGCTCTGTGGCTCTGCCAGCCATCTAGCAGTGGATTTTGCTTTCGCACCCAGAGACCCTTTCGCACCCAGAATTGGACTCGCGCGCGCGGCCTCGCGTGAGGATTCCGACGCATCGCCAGCACGCCGGACCTAAATGCACAGAACGGTGCACGGGTGTGGCACCTCGCGCTTTATACACTGGATGCGTGTGGAAAACACTTTTGGTGCCGAACAGGTTCCTCTTCTCCATAGCACTCGGCGCTTGCAAGAATATTCTCCGCCCGCCTCGTATAAAGAATACCGGACCACTGGAATTGCATACTAGAAAAAGGTCAGTCTACGACTCTTTGATACCCCTTTCCCCCAGTCCCGTATTCTTTTGTACACCCCTCTTGTTCACCGTGTTCCACCTGGCAGAACAAGATCGACAGACTTCCGAAGTGACCCCCGGATAGAAAATCTAGGAACTGTCCGAAATGTCAACAATGGAAGACAGCCCCAGAAAGCAACAGTCGACGTCGCGGGTCATTGACTCGCTCCATTCCCAGATCGACGACTTGAGGCACGAGTTGGAAGTGGCGCGCTTATCCTGCGGAGACTACAAGAAGAAATCGTCAATCTTGGCATCAAGAAACGAGTCGCTAGTCGACCAGTTGGCTAACTGCAAGCACGAGAACGACATGGTGAACGCATTGTTGAAGCGCAAGGAGCGGCGTATCGTCGACTTGGAGGCTGAGTTCGACGATTTGAATCAGGAGACACAGTCGGTCAAGCAGGCAGTGAAGAACTACAAAATTCGGTGCGACAACCTCCAGGAGTCTTCTGCGTCCTCGACAGCCGAGTTTGAACGGCTCAAGATTTCCTACGATGCGTTAGTGGCATCCCAAACCGAATATAAGCGTCATTACCAGGACGAGTTGAACAAGTTGACCAGCCAGCTAGACACGTACAAACTCGACTCCACACGCGCCATGACAAACCTCATGGACAAGCTCGAGCGCAACGACAAAGACGTGGACGCGCTTTTGGACGGCCTCGACTTGAAGAGAACTGCGACAGACAACGTGCTCGTCGAGCGCAACAGATCCATTCTCGGCTTGCTTTCTATTTTGGCCAAGGCTGCAAAGGCTCATGGCGAAGACTGCAAGTCCCTCCTTCTGGACAACGTGCAGATCATCAACACGCTTAGAGAAAAAAATCCAGAAATCTTCGACAGAGTCGCTGAGTGCTCGGAAACGACGGTTGATTTGGACGAGTTGCTCCACGAATCTGCGGCCTCGTTGGAAACAAACCTCTCTGATTTCGAAACAAAGGTGGGGCAAGATTCACTTCACCAGGGCTCCATGGCGTCCTCGCTGCTGGGAAGAAGAAAGCACCGCGTCTCGCTGAGAGTCTCCGCAGATCACACTGTGAACGATCCGCATACTTCAGACGTGCTACCCAGGCAGCGTGGGGTTTCCAAAAACCAGCAGGCGCGCGCCGCAGAGAGCAACGCGGCGGGTGTGAATCGCCAGCATCTGAAGAGGAACAGCTCTCACGGACCATCGCCCGGTCTGAGAAACAGTTCCACCGGGAGACTGTCCCTGAGCGGTCTGCAAAGCAACCATAACCGTATGACCTACAATTCGCATTCCTGGGCCGGTAGTAGTACCGGTCACAAACACACAGGCAATCAAAAAACGAATCCAAACAACAACCAAAGAAAGAATAGCAAGCGCAAGCTGTTTCATGGGGGAAGCAACAATTTCAACATCGGCGCAAGCGACCGTAGCCCGGCAGTGCGGGTGGAAGAAACCAATCAGGGCTGATTTCGGGATCAGGAACGGAACTTCATTACTACACTCTATTTATAGATTCTCAACCAATGCCTTTAAATGCAGTAATGAGGCCGTCGCCATACCCAACAAACAAGAGCGGGTGCTCGCCAACGGCCGCTCTGCGGAGCATAGTCTTCGTGCTTTGCGCCTGCTTCGAGCTTGCGTTGTAAGTGCGAGGAGCCCACAACTCCATGCATATAGATTTCTTTGCGGGTTGGGAGAGACTGCCATCGTGCTCTGGTCTGATTGATTCCTCTCTCCGTTCGAGGCGGGCGAACTCTTCAAACTTGCTTGTAAATCCTTTAATCACTCCATCCCAGAACCCAGAAAAGACCAATGTCTCTGTCATCTGTATACACTGGATTCCATAGTGCTTAAGGTTGTGAACAGCAGGAACCACGGCACTTTCTTTTTGTGTGGAACGCTTGTCGAGCAAGTTCCTGACGTTGTGTATGATGAGCTTCTTGGAGGCAGAGCCCGTATATAGTTCTGAGGAAGCACGGTTTAGCGTCAATGACAAGATGGGCAGCGGCTTGTGGTCGAGCAGGCTGAACACGACAGAGACTTTGTAGTCCTTGAACAAGACGGAACGCTCGTGTGTTGATGACTTGTCGACGTTGGCGTGCTCCAATCGAAAGCCGTGAACGGCGCCCGATTCATACCCGACGAAGAACAAGTCACGCTCCACAAACAATGTGCGCATAACGACTCCTTCTCCCCCGCGTTTGCTGTCATCCAAAGAGGCGCTGATTTCTTCGATGACGCCTTCGGCCTTGGGGAGGCTCAGCGGAGAGATGTTCTTGAGCACCCTCTCGAAGTTGAAGGCGCCGAAAGGGTCGCTCAAGGAGTACATGTCGAAGTTGTCAGAGTCCACCGTCGCCGGTGTTATCAAGAGTCCGTCGCAGAAGTCCACGTTGCAGAAGTTGAGTGCATTTACCGGGACCTCCACGTGCAAAGGCCGAGGAAGCTCGCCCGCAGCTCCGATATCCGAGCCGCTTCTGGAGCACTGCTGCGTAGACCGCGGCGCCAAGTCCCATATTCGTATCATGGAGTCTCTGCCGTGAGAAATGAGCCCTACAGGCGTCAGCTTCAATGTGAGAATATGGCCATCGTGCGCTCTCCATAGGGCCGCGGGCCTTCGCGAGGCGAGGTTCCAAACAATAATGAAGCCGTCGCGGTCCGACGATACAAGGCTATCCTGGTGACACGCGAGGCAAGTGAGGGCCGCCTTGTGGGCCCGAAGAGAAAACTTTTGTAGCATGCGGTGGTTTTTGAGCCGACAGCATCGCGAGGTTTGCGGCAGTGCGCATAATGTAGGAGAAAGAGAAGGCGCGAGATGGAATGAATTAGGGAGCAAGAGCCAGGCGGCCCGACGCCAAGTGCCAGCAGCCCGCAGAAGGGCGTTGCTGAGTACACGCGACCCGTGTTTTGTTTTGTTTTATTTTATTTTATTTTGTTTCGTTTCGTTTTGTATTTTCCCCAGATAGAGGCAATAAGCATCTCGGCCCCAGCATTTTTGGTTTTGTTCACTGCCGCTCTGTCTCATCTGACCCGCGCCATGCTGTGGCCTGTGCGGAGAACTGGTTTACGGCTCCGAGCACGTGTAGTTCCAGCACATCATAGGTATATTCTTTCGGGTGGTTTTTTCCACAGGGCGGCCCGTATGGGAAGGGCACACGCGGGGGTCATGGGTCTCCAGGCTGTTTTTTTGATTTTTAATGCTGGAATATACGCTGGTTGAGCGTGTATTCATTTCCGCACCCAAGTCCATTGAGGTGCCCAAAAGGTGAAATCGTCGTTGAGAACATCAAGCCGCGCAGAGGAAACTTGGTTGTGGCTAATAAAAGAAAAAGAAAAAAAGAAAAAAAAAAAGAATAAAGAAAAAAGGCCGGGCCGTGGTCGGGCACACCGTGCAGCGCAATGCAATCTAGGGGCGGTGAAGCATGGGGACATTCCAAGAGACCCACGCCCAGAGAAGAAGAAAGCGAGCCTGGTGGCCTCTGCGCATAGTCTCAGGCCCAAAGCGGCCGTGGCCCTGGCGCGCCAAGTGCTCGCCAGGTGGACCACCAAAGCATGGGGCCTCGTTGCCGCTCGCGAACCCATGGCCCACCGCCTGCCACCACTGCCTCAGTGCAATTCGAAAGAAAAGAGAGACAAAGGGTAGAAAGAAAAGAGAAGCACAGGGTTGAAAGAAAAGAGAAGCAAAAGGTTGAGAGAAAAAAAAAAAGACGAAAGACAAGAATAAGAACAAGAGAGAGAAAAAAAAAAAAAAACCGGACATGTTCTCTGCTCTAGTTGTATTCAAAACAGAGGCGCCTGTTCATCGCGAGGCTCGCGCCTCGCGCCTCGCTCCCGGATCCACTCTCGGCCCTGTCACCAGGTGCTAGCCTGCAGAGGCCCCGCGCGCCGGCCCGCCGGAGAACTGCGCGCGGGCCGGCGCGTTGCCGCTACGTATCAGGAATAGAATGCCGCGGCCCGCGCAGCGCCCCGATAGCTGGGGCCTGGTTGCCTGCACGCCCCGCTCCCGGCTTCTCCACACTATATATTTATCGGCGCCACGTCGCCCCGGGCACACTATCCTTGCTTCCTCTCCCATTGCATGCTCAGGACACTTTTTTCCAAGCAAGCAATACGTTCTAGACCCCAAACGGCCAATATTTCACAGCGCACCGCCAGACTGCAGTGCTCCTTCGCCACCCAAGCTAGCCCCCTGTGTCCCGCCATGAGTGTTCCATACAAACAGCCCGAGCACAAGCTCACAATGATTCCCGGCCCCATCGAGTTCTCGGACCCGGTCTTGTACGCCATGGCCACGCCCTCGCAGGCACACACGTCGCCCGAGTTTGTTCAGACGTTCCAGACCGTGTTGCAGAACTTGAGGCGGTTGTTCAGGTCCACCGACGCCGGCGCCCAGCCGTATGTTCTTGCTGGGTCCGGCACGTTGGGCTGGGACGTTGCTGCGGCAAACTTGATTGAAAAAGACGAAAAGGTGCTTGTTTTGCTGACGGGCTTCTTCTCCGACTCGTTTGCCGACTGCTTGCGGGTCTACGGCGCAGACGTCGACGTCATCACGGCCCCGGTGGGCGACGTGGTGCCTCTTGCCGAGATCGAGGCCCAGGTGCTGAAGCAGAAATACGCGGCCATCACCATTACGCACGTCGACACCTCGACCTCCGTGGTCTCCGATGTCGAGGCGATCGCCGCCATTGTCCGCAAGGTCTCTCCAGAGACATTGGTGGTTGTGGACGGCGTGTGCTCCATTGGCGTGGAGAACTTGGAGTTTGACCAGTGGGGTGTGGACTTTGCCTTGACGGCGTCGCAAAAGGCCATCGGCGTGCCGGCCGGCTTGTCCATCTTCTACGCCTCGTCGAGGGCTGTCGAGAAGGCCTTGGCAAGAGAGAAAGAGTCAACTTTCTTTGCGTCCATGAAGAGATGGACCCCCATCATGAAGGCCTACGAGTCTGGCTCAGGCGCGTACTTCGCCACCCCCGCCGTGCAGACAATCACCGCCTTGAAGGTGTCGTTGGACGAGATTCTCTCCGAGTCTTTGGACCAGAGGTTTGCAAAGCACGAGGCTGTCTCCAGCCAGTTCAAGGACGAGATGGAGAAGTTGGGCATGCGCATCTTGCCGGTGGGAAGAAGCGTCGCTGCACATGGGCTCACGGCAGTCTACTTCCCCGACGGCGTCAACGGCCCGGAAATGTTGGCCAAGTTGGCCGCCAAGGGTTTCACCGTGGCCGGCGGCATTCACAAGGCCTTGGTCGGCAAGTACTTTCGTGTGGGCCACATGGGCTACTCAGTCTACGAAGGCCACGTGGACAAGGTGTCGAGGGCAATTGGCGAGTCCATTGGTGAGTTGAGAAAGTAGGCAGGCGTCAACGCGCCCCTGCCTTTCGAAAAGAACGCCACGGGCCCAGAGCCTGTGGTACAGTTAGGGTTAAATAAACACACACACACGAATTGCGCGTCTCGAATGAGAGCAACAGCGTGCTGTTCGTACAAATAGTCAATCCCACGTTCCAGACCTCTCAAGGTTGTGCTCGCCATGTATAACGTGGTGCGCGCATAATTTGTCGCGAAAGCTTCCTTCCACACAAGATGCAGACGCGAAGACATGCATCGCGTCACAGGCAAGGGGTCTACATTTCGTGCCTTGAAAGCCCAACGCTCGTCTTGTCTACTGATATATTCCACACACGCAGACTGGCATCGCAGATCAGAATTAGACAATGCAAATCGAATTATACGAGACGCTTCGGGTGCCCGCCACTGCCACGCCCGTGGAGATCAAGAAGGCGTACAAGAAGCTCTCGCTACAATTCCATCCGGACAAAATCCAGCAGCTCCAAACAGATGAGGATAAGGATTATTTTCCGAAGGTGCAATTGGCTTACAGTGTTTTGTCAGATCCGCACAAGCGCAAGATATACGACACGACGGGCTCCTATGGCGAGTCTGCCGATATCGCTAGTGGAGACTTCGACTGGAAAGAGTACTTTCAGAACATGACAGAAAAAATCACCATAGATATGATAGAGGAGGATAGAGAGAAGTACCAATGTTCCTCCGAGGAAAAAGATGATATATTGCACAATTTTGTCTACTACGAAGGGGACTTTCTTCGGCTCTTTGAGGTTATTCCGCACTTGGAATTTGACGAGGCGCTGGAAAATCGTGTCTTTAGCATAGTGGATGAGGCGGTGACGGATACTGCTATGAAGATGGACAAGACAATGTGTCTCACGTGGGAAAAGTACAAAAAGTCACGCAAGACAAAGGTGAAACAAGTCTTGAAGAAAATGGCCAAGGAGGCACAGGAGGCTGCTGTATTGGCAAAAAAGCTTGGCGAGAAAAAAGCAAGCGATGTGACAGACCTCAAAGCCATGATCCAAAAAAAGAACAGCGGCCGCATGGACGACCTTATTCAATCCTTGGAAGCGAAGTACGGACGCTCGAAGGGCAAGAAGAGAAGCATGCCAGATGAGGCGGAGTTCTCAAAAATACAGGAGAATATGAAAAGAGGCAAAAAAACCCCGAAGTAGAATCACACAGCAGCGAAGGGCAGCAGCGGTCTCCACCTTTGTTAGAAAACGTTATTGAGACACAATCGACGCGAACCAGGAGTAACGCACCCATGGGGTTAGCATGGTATGGGGTAGTTCCATCATGAAGTATATCAGCGTTTTGAAATTTCATCTAAAGTGACCGAAAGAAGGGGACTTCGGGGCCGCAGCACATTTAGAGCATGCTGGATACGCCGAAAGCACCTTGTCTAACTATTCATGCTTCTGGCCATGCATACTTCCTACATCGAGGGCCTCATGAGTCAAGTTTCTCTACACGGAGTGCAAGATCACATCTTGGGTTTGCTGCGCTGCAGGTCGCGAGCGCAGTTCGTTCGGGCAAGTATTATAGTAGCAGGACCGACCAATCTCACAATGTTTGAAACCCACGGACAAAGCACACATATCGACCATGAGAATACACGTGGCCGATGCTACTACAGAGTGAGTGCGTCCAGATGTCATTGTATAACACCGCAGCCAGAATAGAGCCACATGGCCATGAACGCTATGCGTGGCGTCCATATGCTAGGTTGCCAGTTGTAGTTTGACCATCACTTGAGTAGTCTTGGCACATGAGCCACAACTAGCCAGCTGTCAAGGCGTTGAACTTTGCATGCTCTTTGGTTGTGCCTGCGAAGTTTCTTGTCTTGACGAGGGTCAGAATATAGCCCAGACGAGATGTTTATGATATTCATAAAAGGGCCGCGCGCAGCACCTTTGGGCCCGGCCATTTTTAGGGTACACCTACTCAGATTACTCAGAATAGGAAGACGCCAAATAGCCGTCGATGGACAGTGAGGCCCCTACGCAGCTTTGATATATTCGTGCTATAACCATTCTCCCGATAAGCTTCAGATGAGATTACGTTTTATTCAGTTTTCCTTGACAAGAGTCACTCCAATATATACGTAATATGAATCCAATAGGTCGCCTTTATGGAAAAATGGCGCGCACACCTCGCGCGCACTCCATCAAAACACCAAAGTCGCATCACACTACGCGGGTCCACCTACACCACTCAGACCCTAGGAGAGTAAAAACAACACACTTTCTTTCAACGACCGCTCCCCGTGTAATAAGATGTCCGACTATTCAGACATCGACTACTCATCTGGTGTTGAGGAAGTCACCCGGCCGTCGAAAAAAACAGCCAGATCGGCCGGGTCCTCGAGCACCAACGCGTCTTCCGGAGGTGGGACGCCTGCGCAAAAAAATGGTGGTGGCGCCTCGAACCAGTACCAGAAACTCTCGCAGTTGGAGCACATTTTGAAAAGACCAGACACGTACATCGGGTCCGTGGAAAAAAACGAAGTTGAAATGTGGTGTTTCGACGACATATCTGAGCTGATGGTGTTCAAGAAGGTCACGATCGTGCCTGGCTTGTACAAGATCTTTGATGAGATTCTAGTCAATGCGGCCGACAACAAGATCAGAGATAAGTCCATGAAAAATATCAAGGTGGAAATCGATGCTGCGGCAAACACCATTCTGGTGATGAATGACGGAAAAGGAATCCCAGTGGAAATCCATGACAAGGAGAACATCTGGATCCCAGAAATGATTTTTGGCAACTTGCTCACCTCCTCGAACTACGACGATGACGAGAAGAAAGTGGTTGGAGGAAGAAACGGGTTTGGTGCGAAGCTCTGTAATATCTTTTCGACGGAGTTCGAGCTTGAGACGTCTGACCAGGGAAGCGGCCAGCTTTATAAACAAACCTGGACCGAAAATATGCTGAAAGTCTCAAAGCCGCACATCACAAAGGTGAAGAATAAGCGTGAGTACACAAAGGTCACATTCAAACCAGATCTTGCGAAATTCAACATGGAGACTCTTGACGAAGACATTCTTTGTGTTTTGCGCAGAAGAGTCTACGACTTATGCGGCACTGTAAGAGACTGCAATATCTACTTGAATGATAAAAAACTCCCAGTGAAAAGTTTCAAAGGATACGTTGAGATGTACGTCAAGGCGATCAATGAGAGAAGCCCGAGCTTAAGCATCGAACAAGAAGCCAATAACTACACTTCTGTGGTCCATGAAGTGATCAATGACCGTTGGGAGGTGGCTTTTGCCGTGAGCGATGGTACATTCAATCAGGTAAGTTTCGTCAATTCTATTGCTACAACTGCCGGCGGAACACACGTCAAGTATGTTTCTGATCAAATAATTGATAAGTTGATGGAAGAGTTGAACAAAAAAGAAAAGGGAAAGAAAAAGTTGATGATCAAAGCGCCCCAGATCAAAAGCAACATGTTTATCTTCATCAACAGTCTTATTGAAAACCCTGCTTTTACCTCCCAGACAAAAGAGCAACTTACTACTAGAGCTGGCCAGTTTGCCACGAAGCAGAAAGACAAGGTGACAATCACCGATCAATTCATCAAGAAGATTATGAAGACAAGTATCATTGACACCATTAGAACCATCGTTGATGCAAATGAAGATAAAGCTTTGCAGAAAGAGGATGGAAGGAGAAAGACCAGAATCAAGGGCCAGGTGAAACTAGTGGATGCCAACAAAGCGGGTACAAAAGAAGGATGCAACTGCACATTAATCTTGACCGAGGGTGACTCTGCCAAGTCGTTAGCCGTCGCGGGGTTCTCTGTGGTTGGTAGAGATTATTATGGATGCTTTCCACTTCGTGGTAAGTTATTGAATGTGCGTGATGCATCCGCTGATCAAATCGCCAAGAACGCAGAGATTACGGCTTTGAAAAAAATCATAGGATTGCAACACAAAAAACACTACACGATCGACAATGTGAGGGAATTGAGGTATGGTCATGTAATGATCATGACCGATCAGGATCACGACGGCTCGCACATTAAAGGCTTGCTCATCAATTTCTTTGAGTCAAGTTTTCCCGGCCTTCTCAGCATTCCTGGATTTTTGCTCGAATTTATAACTCCAATTGTCAAAGTCACCATCAAGGGAAGAGGCCGCCAGGATGCGCAGAAAATCTCTTTCTACTCGATGCCAGAATTTGAGTCTTGGAGGGACACGGAAGGCACAAGCGTTCGCTGGTCACACAAGTACTATAAGGGTTTGGGTACGTCTACTCCCGCGGAAGCTAGGGAGTATTTCCTGCGCTTGGATAGCCACTTGAAAGAGTTCCATGCTCTTCAAGAACAGGATCCCAATTTAATCGAGTTAGCGTTTTCAAAAAAGAAGGCTGACGATAGAAAAGAATGGTTGCAGGGGTTTCAACCAGGTACCCATCTTGATTCTGAAATGAAGGTGATTCCCATCAGTAATTTCATTAATGAGGAACTTATTTTGTTTTCAATGGCGGACAACATAAGATCTATTCCTTCTGTTTTGGACGGTTTTAAGCCAGGCCAGCGGAAAGTTTTATTTGGATGTTTCAAAAGAAATCTTGTGAATGAAATGAAGGTTGCACAGTTGGCAGGTTATATTGGTGAGAAGACTGCTTATCACCATGGTGAGCAATCGTTAATGCAAACCATTATTGGTTTGGCGCAGAACTTCATTGGCTCTAACAACATGAATTTGTTGAAACCCAATGGTGGATTTGGTACCAGAGCTGCTGGCGGTAAAGACTTTTCTGCTGCAAGATACATCTTTACAGAGTTGAACGAAATCACGAGAAAGGTCTTCAATGCTTTGGATGATCCTTTGTATACCTATATCCAAGATGACGAGCAGACAGTGGAGCCCGAGTGGTATTTGCCAGTTATTCCGATGATTTTGGTGAATGGCGCAGAAGGTATCGGTACAGGCTGGTCTACAAATATTCCTTCTTTCAATCCTGTCGACTTGGTGAGTAATATCAGAAGACTTATGGAAGGACAAGAATTGGAAGAATTAGTTCCCTGGTATAGGGGATGGGAAGGTGAGATCGAAAAGATTGACTCTGGAAGGTATAAAATCAAGGGTCTCATCGAGCAGATGGATCCCAAAACTGTCGAAATTACTGAAATTCCCGTCAAAACTTGGACAGACAATGTCAAGAACTTTTTGTTGGAAGCAATTGAAAATGATAAGACTGCCTGGATTAAAGATATGGAGGAGCAACACACTTCTAAAATTCGTTTCGTTGTCAAATTGACAGAAGCAGAGATGGCAAAAACTCGAAAGATTGGTATGCTTGAGAGATTCAAGCTTGTGTCAACAGTCAGTATGTCAAACATGGTAGCTTTTGACGCCGAGGGCAAAATCAAAAAGTATGATGATCCCAATCAGATTTTGAAAGATTTTTACTTTGTGAGGTTGCTTTATTATCAGAAGCGTAAGGATCACATGACTCAAGCTTTGCAAAACCAATTGGTAAAGTTGAGCGAGCAGGCAAGATTTATTAAATTGATCATCGACAAAGAATTGAGTGTATCCAACAAAAAAAGGGCTGTTTTGGTTGAGATTCTTAGTGAATTGAAATTTGCTCGTTTCGACAAAAAAGGACAAGAGGTAAAAGCTGGCGAGTCTGGGTTTTTGACTGAAAATGCCGAACAAGTGTTGAAGGAAGAAGAGTCTGAAACAGGCGATATTGATTTAATTAACGAACAGAGTGTAAATCAAATCGAATCAGAGGAAAATGAACATATACCCGAGAATGTTTACTCGCACTACGATTACTTGCTTGGAATGTCGCTTTGGGCTTTAACTCGCGAAAGATACGAGAAGTTATTGCAACAGAGAAACGAGAAGGAACAAGAATTGAACATTTTGTTCAACAAAAGCGCCAAAGATTTATGGAATGAAGATCTTGATGCGTTTTTGGAATCTTGGCAGAAGTTTATGGATGATGACGAGTTTGAGAGATCAAAGTTGACCAGTGGTCCTGGTCTGAAGGCCCCGAAGAAGAGAAGAAGAGTGAAAGCAGAAGATAAAGATGGCAACTATGGTGTAACACAGAAGAAACCAACGAAAAAGGTTTCAGCATCTGTAACCAGCAAAAAGGCAGACACTCAGAATGGCGTTGCGAAGAAGGCACAAGCCAAGCTTCCATTCACAAAAAAAGATATGTCGCCTCCAGAAGACAATCTTCCGACTTTCTTCAAAAAACCCGCAAGTACTTCTAGTTCTTCATCGGGATCACAAAGTAAAGAAAAACCTAGAAAGTCATTCTTTGACTCAGACGAAGAGGTTGTGGTTCTCTCCGACGGTGAAAGCAATGTTTCAAAGAGACCATCTTCACCTCCGCAAAGCAAGTCTTCTATGAAGTCAAGAAGTATTCCTAGTATTCAGGATGAATTGGATGATCTTATTGTCGTGAATGATAAGGCTCCCGGGAGACGCAAGAAAGAAGTCAGTTACGCTGTAGACGACTTTATTGAAACAGATGAAGAAGATAGCGTGGAAGTCAGTGAAGACGACAATGAGAGCGATGTTTATACCGATGGAGAATGAAGAAGCATGCGCTTACAATCGTATATATTGAAATTTCGAGAATAAATGAAAAGACACGCAAAATAGACCATAGTGATTTGATCTATGGCATATGGATCAA
Source organism: Metschnikowia zobellii (assembly GCA_939531405.1). Lineage (NCBI taxonomy): Eukaryota > Fungi > Ascomycota > Pichiomycetes > Serinales > Metschnikowiaceae > Metschnikowia > Metschnikowia zobellii. Next base: position 943,104 of record OW618029.1, read on the forward strand.
CGATGACAATAGAGATGTGAGGGAAGTTTGTTGACACCGAAATGAAAAGGGAACCATAGGTCCTGGAGATAGACAATTAATATTCATTCTTGTCCTGACTTTGCACGACCTGAACAATGTACAATCAAGAGCATGCGTTTCGAATAAACCAGTTCCCAAAAAGAAGAAAGAGCATTTTCCAATCTGGCCATATATACTCGATAACTTCTGACAAACGCCATGTTACCAACACCGAAATTCATTTACTCGCCAAATGAGTATTTCATTCATTGTCCCTACATGGAACACAATCTGCCAAAATGTCGGCCTTGCCATCCAGATGCCCAAGGCCTTGGTCGGGGAAGAGGCTGTCTCGCACAAGATTCTTCAATAATTTAGAGTCGGGGAAACCATCATAGTAGTATGATTCCGTTTGGGGAAGTTCCGACTTCTTCATCCGGCGACAGTATATAATCTGTGTATCACTTTCTTGTTTACAGACTTCAACCACAAATATTCCTGGTTTATCGTAAGACGGACGGAGGGCAACTTCTGCAACGAGATTCTTCTCAGGATCACTGAAGGTTTGCAAAATCTCTTGAAGATACCAGACGGCACGATTGTGCCACTTGCACTTAGCACAATATTCAATAGTTACTTTTGGGTACATGAAGTTATCTCAAAGACACTGAGGGACTCAAGCTGATTATAGAAGAACTAGCTTGCTCCTGCCAACAAAGACATGGCATACAACACATCTGAACCAACTGGCGCACTGGTCTTCTGAAGGTGCACGCACTACCATCTGTCCTGATATCTCAGCCGCACACCGTCTATATTCAAGGTTGCATGTAGTCTATAAATTATAATAATCTAAATTCAATTTTAGTACCGAATTCCCAAACCGCTGCTGACTAGATATTCATGGCAAGCCAATCCCATTGACCTTTACTTTCCTCGTGTTCTTCAACATCCATCTTTAAATCGTTCTGCGGGATTGAGTACCAGTCACTTTCCTTCTCTAGCTCATTAATAGGAACGAGAGTCTCCTCTGACTTCACTGTAATCGCTTCATGCATCTCTGCGCTATATTGATTAGGATCTTTTTTCTTGAGAGTGCTGCCGAAGGAGTTATGCCTGCTTTTGTTTATTGGCTTTGGGTTCAAGTCGTCGCCGTCTCTGTCTGGCTTGGGGGGAACAGAGCTAGAGCCCTGTGGCAGTCCTGATGAATTCTGTGCGTTTTTCTTGGTGCTTGACCCATTGCCTTGGCCTCGCTGCCGTTTCTTGATGACATCTGTTTTTAAACTCAAAGGTCGAACAGTTCCGTGCAATTTCAAGAATAGACCGCATGCATTACAAAGCGGCTCGCCTTGCGGGTTTCTTCGCCATAGAGGTGTTGTCTTTGTGAAGCAGTTTGCGCACTCGATGTTGGGAGTGGAGCCAAAGTTTTGTCCTGTGCCTTTCGTGTTTCCTCTATTCACCCCGCCAGATGAGGCTGGGGTTCCTGATCTAGCATCTAGTGTGATACCATTTCCGCTTACTCCTGAGGTGGTCCCTGCTGAAGAGCCGTTCCCATTGAGAGTGGCTTCTGACTTTTTTTTAGGTTTTGGTTTTCTTGTCTTCTTTTTGGGCAGTGAACCTGGGCGAGTCACATTTGGCGTGGTACCAGAATTAGAGGTCGAGGCGGATCCCATGGGGCTGCCTGTATCGTCCAAATAATGATCCTGCCATGCAATTCCAGAAGTTGGGTCAAACTGCGGGGCATGCGAATTTTGCTCTTGGTGTTGCTGCTGTTGGTTCGAGAGCTGCAGAGTCAAGAAAGAATGCGCGGGGTCTCGCACGTTTATGTCAAAATACGTCAATCGGTCATTATCATTAGCCAACAGCGGGTCGACAAGAGAGGATCTTGCTGAAAGCATGTTGGGAAGAGTGGGGTCATACTGTGAGCTTCCCAAGTTCATTGAGTCGGGGATCGACCCTATTTCATCGTCATACGGCGTGAATGGCCTCAGAGGAGCCGCGAAATGATCCGCCACACTTATCAACGAGTTGTCCTGTCTTTTCATTGAAGTCAGAACCGAGTTTGAGCCTCCGTGGTACATAAAAGAGGATGGTTCGTACAGCAGTAGAGGTGTTTGTCTTTTTGAGGGGGGGTAGCGAGATTGCGTCTGTGGGAAACTAATTGCCTGTGGAGCCGAGGACACAAGCCCCAGAGCACTGCTAGTTCGGTGAAAAAAGTGAGGATCCATGTTAGATAGCTCTGGCTCCGGGGTTTGCTGAAAGGGCAGAGATGCATGGAGATCTGGCATTTGGAAACCGTTAGTAAGAAAATCAGCAGGCTTCGCTGATAGCGAGTGGGAAAAGCCAGGTCTTGCTGTTGGCTGATGTGTTTGATCTCGAGGCGAATCTAGGCCGAATGTCTTAGAAGGCCCTGAGAATTGAAACAGTCTGCTGATATCATCGATGGCATCTTGGCCCGCAGCACCCTCGAACGGCGCCGGGCCCAGAAGAAATGCAAAGCTGTTATCGGGGTTGTCCAAGGCTGATGACTGCGTCCCCTTTTCTTTCAATGCAGCCGAGAGATTCGAATGTAGCAGACCATGCGACCCTTGAGGAACACCAGTTTCATGTTGGGCCGCCATAAACGGCAGCATGGGGGCTGGCCGCTTTCGAGACTGCTGGGTGTTACTCATGCGGCGTATATGGGCCACATAGTCAAAGTCCTCTCTACGGGCATCCCCGGCAGATGCGACATCGTCGTCGCAGCCCATTTTTTCTAGCAATGCATTGGAGGAGATGGTGCTGAGGTCATGACTTGTGCGGATATTGAGCCTCTCTTGCAGAAGCCTCTGTCTCTTGACGTGCATCATCCGCCAAATGAGGTTTTCCATTCGAGCCCGATGCTGGACTAGATTTTTGGCGTTTTTGTACATGTGCCAAAGCTGCACAGACAGTTCAACCAGGTCCAAATCAACAGGGTCCATGGACATTCTAACAGGGGAATATGAGAAAAATGTGTGTGTTTTCGGAAGTTTTTCTTGCTTCGACGCTCGATGGGCAAGTGCGGCCAGATTGCTCAGCTGATATCTGCTGGACTATGGACGCGCTATCGGGACGAAGATGATAAGATATATTCTCCTTTTCGCAAATTAGCTTTCTGATTTTGTGAGCCTAGCTTAGGGGCGCTTCAAAATGTGTATGATGCTGGGCAACGAGGCGGCGAGCTCGAAAATGGAGTTTCTGTGCGATTCAGAAAACGGCCGAAGCGATGTCAATATCATTGGAGCCTAAATCTGGGAAGTACACGGACACGCAGATACACTTGCGTATGGGACTTGCACATGAGCTCTGCATCTGCGAGAATAATATGCAGTCTTATCTACGGCAGACCAGACACCCCATTGGCCAGATAGCTGTGCGCAGGCCTGGCTTATGGGTTTCTCTGTCGGAGGGTGTTTGACGAAATCGTGCGCATAAACCTATCAGAATGTCCACCGGAGTTAGAGCTCCTCTCAGACGGGAATGCAACTGTGAGGTCTTTCGGCCGCTTAAACACTTCGAGCTGTTCCGGGATAATTCTCGAGAAGCACAGTTGTTCTCGTGGGAATCATGCTCCGAGAAACACCGTGCTATTTCATGTTCAAAGCTCGGAAAGTGTGCTTGTGATGGGCGGACTTAAGCAAGCTTCAGTGACAGTGTGCATCAGGGCGTTCACTTCTTTGAGAGGCTGCCCTGACTGCACACCCCGAATTGTCCCGGGTCGCCCGCGGCTGAAACACCAAGTCCTGCATATCTGACTAAGCATTCAAACGCGATCATTTGACTGGCCAAAGTACCCGGACCTCAGACCTCGGGTTTTGGAATCACCGTGGTCCTAATTGAAGCTTTCAAAAAATGTTTATATGAGCGGTTCTAATACCAGGCTCGCGAACTGCTTTCAAGAAATACAAAACATGTATGTGAAAGCCGCCGCGGAAGGAAATTAGTGGCCCTAGATCCAGGCTCTGCCAGATGCAATAACCGGGCAAAGTTTTTTTTTATGAGTGCAATTGCTATCTATGTTCACGGCAGTACTCTTTGAAATCAAAAAAAAAGAAAAAGATAGCGGGCAGTGTACAAGAAAAAGGCACGTGTACAATCTTGGATATGCGCTTTGCTTGAACTAGCCCGTATTTGTTTGCGTGTGAGTGCTTTGCGGTCAGGAACAGTCTTCTAGATCGATGCTGCAGATGCTTTTCTCGTCTTTCAAAGCCCGTGGGGTTACTATGTCCGCTGGAGAGATGGCCCTTGAGCATCATAAATTCGAACGAAGAGGCAGCCCTTCGACAGATACCATGGCGATGTCATGCATTGCTCAGAACTCTGGTCAGTGGATGATACCCTGCACAGCCATCTCCGACTGCTATCCGAAATACCCTGAGTACCCCCTTCAAACTGCTCTCATTCTTTCTGGCTCTCTCATGCACTAATTTCTGGAGCGCCCTTCGTGAACAAGCTTCTTGAATCGCCGGGCAGCCGTGAGGTCTGAGGTTATATTCTAGGCCTCGAAATATCAGCGATACACTGCTCAAGCTAAAGACCGCCTGGCCAGCAGGGATCTTATAGGCTCTGACAGATCTTCACCCACAAATCCACCTTATCGTGCTCCTTCCTGCACACCTTATCTATTTGGTTCGATTCCGTTCTTCGTGAACTTTCAGCCCACCAGAATTTTCTTGGCCGTTAAAATCCACTGCTTCATTGCGCGAGCCCAAAAGTGCCTCAGAGCCGGGCTATAAATGCCGTAGGCCACATGCGGCCCAATATTCGATCATGCATATCTACCGACAACTGGTCCCTGGAGTCGCTGGACATTTGCGAGGCGTGCTTAATTCAAAGCCCCTTCGATTGGATCAACCCTAGAATGACTTTCAGACCAATGATCCGTGAGCTGTATGCCGTCTTGTCTAACGGGCTCGAGTCTCAAGAATGGCAGTGGGCGAGGACTTCTCTCTTGAGATGGAGACATTTAAGAAGATATTCTACTTGCATAAGACTATTTGCATCTGGTCCAGATGGCCGAGAGCCGCGATGTGTAGGGGCTTTATGAGCCTCGCTGGGAATCTCATAAAAATTATGCTTCGGTGGCCTCCGTTAAATGTTGGAGATCTGATGCCCGTATCGGCACGGGGCACACGCGCTCAAAACATTACCGGGTTGATCTCCCGCGCACTGAGCACTTTACCGCTTTAGGCATTGTGAACCTCCCGCACAATACATAACAAAGCAGGACGATGCAGAAAACGCGCATGTCGCTTGATAAGGTATTCGAAAACCCAGGCTCGAACAACAGCTTTTTTTTTCTTTCCAATACTCCGGACCGGGAGCTCATGGAAACTTTGTTCACTTGAATCATCGTTATTGTTTGGCAAGCGTTTTGAAGAACCGCTGAAATATGGCTCACTGTTCTTGTCGTGCGGCACCCATTAACGCGCAAGCGGTCTCCTTCGCGCCAATTCGCACAGGCGCCGCCCGTGCGTCCCTCACTGTTTGCCGTCACGGGTTTTTCCTCCGCCTTCCACCATTGCTTCTATTTTTCGAATCCCCAACTCACCTACGTTGATACAAAAAAAATAAGATAAAAGAGGTACAAAAGAGCCGCAAATAAGAGTGTTTTTTCCAGGCTCCGCCTAGCTCACACTTTGCACTGAATTTTGACCACCTCGATTTATTGTTGCTTACTTTATTGTTTTTATCTCGTGTCCATTTTCCTCGGTCCCCGCGGCTACAGAACCCCTAAGGGAGACACAGTTTTTCAGCTGCCTTTTCTTACCCACCCACATTGGCAACCCATCGTTTGTGGAAGATTTGCGTGCTTTACATCTGCAAATTCGAATCCTTTGTTTTTCTTGGGTTGGAAGCAGAAGAGATTATAAAAAGAAAAATAAAACACGGCCCTGACACATTTCTCGGAGGGCATCTCACGCTTGTGATTTCGTTTGAGCGAAGGCAACAACACTTCTTCTTGAGAAGTTGAGGTTTTTTTTTTATGAATACTTGTTACTGATTGTACAGTGCACAACTCAGAACCCCCCCCCCCCCCCCCCACCCCACCCATTGATACTCGTATCTCGCTATGGCCGCAAGCCTCACACAGATTTACTCGAAGAGAAAGATGGAGGATATCACGAACCGCCACAAGAAAGCCAAGCTAGATTCAAAGTCTTTCTATGCCCCCACTCAGGAGCGGCTGCCCTCGCCATCTTCCCCATCCAGCTCTCTGTCTCCGCAGAGGCTCCACCAGCGCCAAAAGTCAGTTCTGTTTGAACTTTCGCGGAATGAGCATTTCGAATGCCCGCTTTTGACCCCGAAAGATGAAGATTATGACATAGACTCGGATTCCAACGGGGAAAAGGACCAAGAAGACGACTCGACAGCATCTGCAGCGAGCGCGCTTGACTCCAACACAGATTATGTGGCGTTGGGCTCGACTACCTCACTCTTGAGCTTAACCAAGGAGAATATCGAAACAGAGATTGTGGAGCTTTCCTCGTTAAGAGCGCAAGCTCAGAAGGCCTCCAAGCTGGACTTGGTCGACTTCTATATTCGGCTCATTTATGACAAGCAGCCATTGCCTTCACAGCACAAGATTGTCAGGGCACCTGCTATTGATTGGGCGAAATATGAGGAGGGACTTGCGAATGTTTCTCTTCATGACGACTGTACGAACGATGACGAAACTTCTGTGTTCCAGGCTATGAGCATGTTTGGTTCAACGTCAAGAAGTTGATCTCCATGAGACTTGTGTATAATATCATTCCACCTTGCTGATCGAAAGGCTTGCCACTATTACATAAAATAATTTCACATAAAATAATAAAAAATTTGAAAACACCGATATCGCGAAGCAGCACCCCTGGCTGGCTAGCTGCTGGGTCCACCACCAGCCACCAAGGGTGGCCCTATCTTCTTTCCTCGTCCTCCAGATCCGTCACCAAGAAAGCGTCAGAGCTCACAGGCACATCCGAGTTCAACGGCTGCCACCTGTTGTCATGCTGGCTTCCCTGTTTCCGGCGAGGCAACTGCGGCTGGTCCTTCTCTCTCAAGTCAGCTCTTCTGCTGAAGTCCAGCGTCAAAATCTCTGGGTCCTCGTCGAATCTGTTGGCACTTTTCTTGGCACTTGAGTTGAACGAAGAGCCTCCCAAGGCACCGAATAGCTTGGGATTGGAGCTCAGGCCAGCGGAAGACGCATTGTCCTCGTCGTCATGCGAGAATTTCTTGGTGATCCCAGATACCCAACTGTTGAGGGTGGTTTTGGCCTCCTCGAAGCCCTGCGTAAACAGCTCCTTCAACTGATCAATCTCGTCCGGCGACTCGTTGCCGTCTTCTCTGCGTGTGTCTGCACCCCTGCCGCGTGCCTTAGCGGCCGCGTGTCTTCGCCGGCGCTCCTCCTTGTCAAACTCTTTCTGCAAGTGGCGGGCCAAAAGCTCATCGTCGGTGTACTGCGGCTTTTGCTTGGGTGCTGCCGCCTTTGCAGCCAAGACAACGGGCTCAGGCTCAAACGAGGGGTCCAGCAAGAAGAGCAACGCGTTGAACGCAGGGTCCATGCGTCCTTCTGACGCAATCAAGAACGCCTGGATGTACTTGTCCTCAATCTGGGGAAATGCGTCCTTCAAGTCGCGCTTCATCTGCGCCAAGGGCGACTCCGGGCGCTTGGGGCGCGGGGGAGCCTCCGTATCATCGTTTGGAGTTGGCGCTGCTGGCTCCAACGTTTCTTGGGGCACGCCGGTGGGCGCAGTTTTGCCTCCCGAATCTGCTTCATTTTTTCCAGAGGCTTCCTCTGGGGCCTCCTCCTGGCTTTCGGGCTTGTCGTCGTCCACAGAAACCTCCTCAAGATCGTCGTTGTTGGTGACAGGCTTCAGCTCCTCGGCCTCGGTGGCCTCGGTCTCTTTGGGCTCAATTGGGTCGGCAGGGGTATTTGTGCCTGCGCCGCCGAGCGCAATGGGCTCGGGGGAGACAACGGGGGGTGTTTCTTTGGGCATTATAAATCGATGGGAGAGGGTGTTTAAAATGCAAAGATGTGCGAGCAAGCATGCTCAGCCTTGATGCTGGCCTGAAGCGCGGGGGCGGGGGGCCCTTGGGTAGTCGTGCAGGACCCGCCAACGTGACTGACATCACATGACCCGACCCGCGGCTATATAGCCATCGTTGGGGGGCATCGTGTTTCCAGGTTTTTTCTTTTTCTTCTTTGATAGTAAAAATTTTCTCCGAATATATGCTAGAGCTTTAGATCATTACACCATTGATCTCAGAGTGTGGACAGCGGAGGCAGAATGAATCCCACCGTTCTTGCGGCTCGTTGTGCCTGGCCCTTTGCAGCCTTGCGCCAGAGCCGTGGGCTCGGATATCCCATGACGTAGGCTCGTATTTGCCGTGTCGCTACAGCGCTTGTAGCCAATTTCATCAAAAAACACTACGTAGGCCGCCGTCCGTTTTCGAAGCGTCTTTGCCAAAGGGCATAGAAAGGCGGCACCTTCTGAGACGCGGGCTCTTTTCTTGCATTATTAGTCAAGAAGGCCCAGACTCAATTCGGGCACCTTTCTACACGACACATACTCAACAAGACCGCTCATTTGCATAGGAGGACGTTCTTTTGTACGCCTAGACTTTGTGAAGGTAGCGCTCCTGCGTCTGGCATCGATGGCTGCCTCAAATGATTAGTACCCTTTCGTGGGATATGACTTGTGAGCGAGTGCACGAGTAAAACTTCCATCGGTACAGAAGCCCAGTGCAGCAAGTAGTCTCACGTTGGTATAGGGCCGTTCACTTGGCGGCGGTCTCGGCCCTCGGCCCATCAAATACGAAGGCTTTTTATTCAGACTATACAGCCATCTCAATGCAGATGTGAGGCTCCGTTCGCCTGCCTAAGCGTCGCTGGATCTCATCTTGTCCTTCACGTCCTTCAATTCTTGCTTTCTTCTGCTCAAATCCAAGGCCTCGCACTCCTCCCAGACGTGCTTGTCATGATGGCAGTCCACTGATGAGTTTGCGCTTTGTCTGATAAGGCAGGTCTGGAAGAGAGCAAAGTATGCACCGCATCTGTCCCTCCATTTCAATGGGACTTTGTACTTTTGCAAGTCCTGTTCCGAGACTGGAAGTTAGTATACCGATGTCTCATTTGCCCCGAAGCCTTTCTTGGAGCTACATATGTTCTCGCAGTCTGGCTAAGCAAGCATCAAAATGGGCAGGCTCGTCACCAAGTTGAATAAGTGATTTGGGGCTGCTTGAGAAAACACTAGGGATGAATACATACGAAGCGGCGGAAATTCAGTCACAGCCATTGTTTGGTCGATGATTACTTCTTTGGCTGATGGCTTGAGGTTTTTGATTGTTGGCCAATGGGAGGTACTGCGTTTGCGAAGCCTCTCATACAGGCCTGAAAAGCGTGATATCTTTTATTCTTATGACCATCAAACTCATGGTAACATTATTCCCTCCTGCTTGCGAGAGACACTTAATGTACTGAGTTTGTGAAAAAAATAAAGGTACCCTTCCGCAATTTTTGCCTCCGCTTGACTTCTTCAGCATACTCCATTGTAAGGGAGCTCGCGATGGTGGGTGCTCACCAAAGTGCTGAACCCGATATCTTTGGATTGCTCTGAGGACTCGAAAATGAGCTCTTTGAGCGAACAAAACCCCTGAAAACTAGACTAATTTCGCTGTGTGTAGTGCCAGGTTTTGCTAGATCTTTTAAATATTCAGTTCAACTTCGTGATAGCACCGTCTCTCACACCCGTCAAGCAACGGTCGAGCCCGGGGTAGGTGTGTTGAACATGTGTATTGAGAACAAAGTAATCAACGTTGTCTCATTCCCTAGCCCTGAAGACAGCTATACTACTTGCAGACTCATCTCGTAGGTGCGACGATGCCCACCGTTTTGGCTACGAATTGTCGTCGAACAGAGGTCCTCTTTGCTTGCTCAAGAAACGCTCAATCATCACTAAATATATGTGTATTTCCTTATGCGATATATTACGAATGTTTTTCGAGTCTTTGCTTCAAGGCCATGTACTGGCACTCGAAGTATGTGTCCTTGGCAGCATTGCAAAATGACATGCCCTTGTCGAGGCACTTGTAGTATGAGATGTAGTGAGCAGCACACTTGTCTCTGTTCACGAAAGGAACCTTGCTGGTTTCCAACTCTTCTTGAGAAGCTATTAGGTTAGTATGAGATGCTTTCGATGATCACATGGGTCCAAGCTGTTTCATGTGGCAAAAAAATCATTGTAGGAGGAATTTTCAGTTTAAATAACATACGAAGTGCTGGGAACTCGTACAGTTGAGCGCTTGCAGTCATGGCTTCTGAGTTCTATTAGGTATAAGTCAGTTGATGTCGAGTCTTTGAGGTTGATGCTATTGGGTGAGGCACCCCATGTCGCACCACCAAAAGAATGTCGTGTGCTGCGACATTTACCGCACTCTAAAGGCCTTTCATTGATAATTAACGGCGAATAAAATCAGCATTCAACCGAAGAGTTTTGTCCGCTCGCCGAATTTTGCTATATTTAAACAACCATAACATATGCTGTATGTGAAATAGCTAACGAATAGAGAGTAGCGGTGTTGCGTCTGAGTATCATGGAAGTCGAAATTGTACCTAAGATCGAGATTGAAGCGTTAATTGCTGGTCAGCAAAATGACTGGGTGTCCAAGATAAAACCAGGTTTGCTAACTTTCTTTTAGGAATCTACTTCTCCACAACATTGATGAGTGTCGAATGGGCACGTGGTGGGAATTTGATGGGGACGTCATAAGAAAACAAGATTCAAACATGGAAATGAGAGCTAGTTGGCGTGAGTCACGAAAGACAGCCCTTAGGGCAGAGTGAATCGAGGATGAATCTAACGCAAAAAATTAAAACGATATCGGGCATTTATTTCTCAGCAGGTTTGTTTAATATCTTGATGCGTTGTTTATAGTAGCGAAAATGGTAAGTACGTGTTGCAAGTTCAATTTTAGAAACGCATTATGGTTCGTGCTCATGAATTCACAAGTTATTTTTAATAGAGTCGACATATCGTATAAGGATTTTAGCAAACCCTTTGCACCTGTTTTTAGAAATGCACTGCGACGCCCCGCAAAAAATTTCACAAGAAGAGTGCCAACTGGGGGAAAAGCCAGGTCCAGAGCTACGTAAATTCAACCACCACGCCTCTTCCTACATGAGAGAACGTACGCCTCAAACACTCCTTTCAGTTACCCATTTGCGCAGTTCAGCTTTTTCGAAAGCAGAAAGCTCCTTGTAATACTGACAATTGATCAAGTATAATATGGTCAACATTGACGTGTTTTTCAATTGGCCTAAGCCCGTTGAAAATGTATACTGAAGGGTGCCGGGCTTTCTAGTATAAAGAGAGAAGTTTCTGAAACATCCTTTAGCCAGAAAGGGAAAAGGTTGAGCTGTTTCAGAGTATTGTGCCACTTTTTTGCCATGAGGTCATTCAAGGTGCAGCTGGAATTTTGCGACGGGCTTATCGTTTGCGCTAAGCTGCATGGTCGACTATTTAAAAAAAATTGCTGAAATGTAGTTTTTGGAGGCTTAGTGCCCCTCGAAAGATTTTTGAAGAAAGTTGGGAATAATTATCACGGAAAAGCTTCTCTGTTTCTTTCAATTGAGGCAGACTGTTGGAAACTGATTGTGTGATCCTTTCGGAAACCGCGAATGTAATGATCATGTCGCAAGTGAAGGATCTTGTCTGCCGCTATCGACAATCGCAAAACGTGACTGATGTTTTTCTTGTAATTGTTTTCTAGAAGCAAGCAGGTCATTTGCAACAGGCAATGAATACCTGAGCCAAGGAATTGCTGATGCGTCGAGCTCTGCCTTTGGCGTTCTTGAAGTATACAGGCGAAATGCGCCATGCGCGCGTCTGCCGCGCGAGTCCAAGAAAGACCAGCCTCTGAAAGAATATAGAATCGTATATTGTGGAGCAAAAAAAAAAAAAGCCGACACGTAGTAAACTGAATCTGTAAAGGAGGGGGGGGGGGGGAAGGGGGGAGGAGCGCCTGAGCTGGAGGGCCATTAAGAAAGATTAAAAGAAACAAAACAAAACAAAACATAACATATCAAAATCAAATCGGGTTTTTTTACTACCCTTGTGAGGCACTGCAGAAACAGGAAGCATGGGGGCAGTATATGGCATATTTCGGACTTTGGGTTCCGCTTAGTTTCCCCAAATCGTTTTAGCACATTGTGAATATTGCTATCTGGCCAGAACCACTTTTTGGCAAGGGTGAAACATGACCCCAAAACAGCCGTGTTTCCCCTTGCAGATACGCCCACTTTTGACAAGCCGCCTGAAGAACGCATTTTTTGACAAGTGGCCCAGCAGGTTCTGGCTCATGGCTTCACTTCTGCAAGCCAAGACTTTAAAAAAGAACGCATGGTATGCCATTGCAAGAGAGGAGCCTCGAACAGTGACATCTGAACGGGATCTGGTAGATCTGCTAAGAAATCTCAAGACCCTATACAGAGTTATGATCTTACGGAACTTGAAGCGTCGAGAGTAGAGGCCCCACGAAGCTTGGTAAGGCGATATCCAGCAGACTCTTGCGTGTGTTTTCTTGGACGTAGTCCGTCTTTGGCTCCGAGACTTGGCGCCCATCCTCAAATAGGCAATCATAGCGCGAGGTACTGCTCCACGCCAATAAGTGCCATATGGCAGATGCAAAGACTGCTCGGCTGAGTGTTTTTTTTTTTTTTTCGTTTCCACCTGAGGAGCTCTGGCGGGCAGTGTCTGCTTGCCACGGCTCACTTCTGTAGGGCTTCTTCCCATGTTCAAACGAAACTGCGAATACTTCAACCAGACGCAAAACGCCAATTCTGCCTGCATGCTCTGCGAGGATTCTGCATCGGCTAATTGAATCCTCGCATGCATATGTGACGCCTAAAGAAGGTTGGTCTTCATTGATGACCTACATCCCCTCAGGGTGTCTTCTTCTTCACCACATTTCTACGAGATGCACTGCGCTTAAAGGGCTGACCATCAAACTTAAAGGTGACGAGGAACACAGTGTCTTGAATGGCTAGGCCAAGCACGTATGCGGCCAGATACATGCCCCAGCCAGCCTTGCCCAGAGGGTCTAGTCCAGAATCTGCAAAGCAATCGAATCGGGCGCCTTTTGACTAAGTAGGCCTAAAAATAAAAATAAAAGACAGCCGAGGCGGTACCGGACTGAAGCCGTAGGCAATAAGGCCGTCCCACAGACAGCCAATGGTGACGGCCTTGGGACTTTGTTTCGGCAATGCATGGGTATCAAGGCACACCCAAAAGCGTGCTGGCGAAGCAGAGCACCCTCGAGGCTCGCCAATGTATCGCTTGTCAAAACCGAAGGGCGCACTCGCATGGCCCTCGTATGTTCGCAGCGAGCTGCGCGTGCTTACTAGTACCGGAGCAAGGGTGCCTGGCCCCAGCACGTTTGGCGCCTCCAGCGCCTCGGGCCTTGATTTTTTTTTTTCTTTGCAACAGACTTATGGAAATTGCGTGACAGTCAGCGAGCGAGTGCCCCGCACGTTTTTATGGCACGAGCCCAATGAAGGCTGCAGCCGGCTCCCCCACGCCGCGGGCGTTTGCGTGCATTCGTGGCCCGCGCCTGGCGGGTTGCGCGTTAGGCGCCGTGCGTTTCCAGAAGTAGGGCCTATGCACCCCGCCGGGCTATAAGTTCGACCTGGTGAATTAGACCGTGTTTGAAGTTATAAATACAAGTCTACCCGGTGGCAGTGGGCGGAGTATTTTTTTGAAGGCTTCAGGTCCCGGGTCTACTTGTCCACTCCCATAGACCAACGTAGCGGCCCGCAAAGCGAAATATGATATATTCCGGAGTCAAGCTTCCTTCCATAGCCGAGCTCACCTCCTACACAAGGCAGAGCGACGTGGTGGACAAGATGCCATTGCAGATGCTGAGCCCCGCGCAGTCTGCCTGTGGCTCTATTTTATCTGGTTCCTTTCTGTCTGGTTATCTTCTGTCTGGTTCCTTTCTGTCTGGTTATCTCCTGTCTGGTTATCTCCTGTCTGGTTATCTCCTGTCTGGTTCGATTCTGTCTGGTTCGATTCTGTCTGGTTCGATTCTGTCTGGCCCTCTCCTGTCTGGCCCTCTCCTGTCTGAGCCCGTCCTGGGTGACTACTTTCTAGCTGGGTCCAACAGGTCCAGCACTCTGGGCACCTTGGGGTACAGTTTGAGCCCCGCTGCACTCGCTCAGGCCACACAAAGCACGATGCTCGCCCTGTTGCCAAACAGCCAGTGGTCCTCGCCCACAGCGCAGTACTCTTGCGAGCCACCAACTACAAGCAGCTCCAAGTGCTGCGCAGACTACAACCGACCTCTATTCGTGCCTCCCGCAACCAGCGCGAGCGACAAAAACTACTTTCCCGGCCTCGAAGCCTCTGCTGCGAGCAACCGGGCATCGGAAATCGGAGGTAGGCCCGGCAATCAGTGCCACCGGTGCGGCACCACCGAGACCCCCGAATGGCGCCGCGGCCCCAATGGCTTGCGCACTCTTTGCAACGCTTGCGGTCTATTCCATGCGAAGCTCGTCAAACGGAAAGGCGCTGCCGTGGCTGCTGAAGAGGTGCTCAACAACAAAGTCTACAAGGGCAAGAATGGAAGGCGGGTGAGCATAAAGAGGCTCTTGAACGGCAACCTCGCAAAAGCCGCAAAGCAGACCCGGGCCATGCAAAGCCCTCCCATCCCACGCACACCGCTCGAACCGGCCTTGATCTCACCCCTATTTCTGCCCCAGGCACATAAACCAGCACGCGTGCATGACATCCTCAAATACCCAGAAGCACATGCGCCGGTCTCGGTCAACTATTCGCTGCAGCAAGCCTCGCCCGACCCGCATCTGCCAAAGCAGTTTGCTATCGCAGTACCCTCTTTCCATCAATATTCCGGCATCGACGCAACTGCACCATCGAGGTGGGTCATACCGAGCGGGGCTCGGAGATAGGCCCCTGCCAAGCTAGGGAGGGGGATATGGAATATGGGGATGCAAACTCACCCAGACATATACTTTCTAAGTCTTCTCGGGCTTCAAGCATGCAGAAGCCAAAGGAAGCACGGAACACATAGAAAGACACTGATCTTGTGGTATAATTGTCGAGGTACAGTCGCGGGAAGGAGTCTCAGTACAGACTCGGTTTTAATTTTGATGATGATGAAATTACTTTCTCTGCGTAGTGCGCCGCGCTCGAACAGCCACAGCGCTACTGTCCTTAGTTTTGGTCCTCAAATTTGCTGATAATCTCCATGCTGGTCATCCTGAAAGCATTGCAGCAAAAGTCGAAACCCGGATCCCGTTGGGCTTGGCGATGGTTTGGTGTTTCAATCCTACATGTCCAAGAGAGCTAATGGCTGGATGCGCGGCTGGAGAATGTGGCTACAGAATGGCGCGCATAAAACCTGCACGTTGTTCACACAAGCGAGGTGGCGTAAGTAGGTAGTATTGAATCCTTCTATTAACTTAATCGTCCGTTGAGGACCCCAATTAATGCAAACTCCATCCCTTTTGTGAACAGCATGTGAAAATATATAGATAATGAACGTCGCCCCGAGGGAGGGCGGCATGAAAGGCAACGAAATGAAGGTGGGTGTGCCGACGAGTTGAGCGCCGGCATGGTCGTGAGTCATCACATTAATTTGTTAAGTATTCTGGCGGGGGCAACATGCCTCCTTAGAACTTCAACTCCTTAGGCTGCTCCCAGGAGTTCTCCTGGTTAGTGAAGTGGCCGTAGGACGCGGTGTTGAAGTAGATTGGTCTGGCCAAGTTCAACTCCTTGACAATGACACCGGGTCTCAAGTCGAAGTTGTTTCTGATGATCTCCACCAATTGCTCGGAGGTGTACTTGGAGGTGCCGTAGGTGTCGACGTGAATCGACAAAGGCTCAGCGACACCGATGGCGTAGGAGAACTGCACCAACGCTCTTCTAGCCAAGCCGGCGTTGACGATCGACTTAGCAACCCATCTGGCGGCGTAGGCGGCGGATCTGTCGACCTTAGAGAAGTCCTTTCCGGAGAAAGCACCACCTCCGTGCGCGCCCCAGCCACCGTAGGTGTCGACAATGATCTTTCTTCCGGTCAAGCCGGCATCACCCTGAGGACCACCAATGACAAATCTGCCCGAGGGCTGGATGTGGTAGACAGTCTTGTCATCCAACAAGTGGGCGGGGATCGTCTTCTTGATGATTTGCTCCATGATCTTCTCACGCAATTCCTCGGTGGAGATCTCGTCAGCGTGCTGGGTCGAGATGACGACGGTGTCGACTCTCAAAGGCTTGACGGCACCGCCCTCCTTCTCGTACTCGACAGTGACCTGCGTCTTGGTGTCTGGTCTCAACCAGTCCAACTCGCCGGATCTTCTGGCGTCGGCCAAGGCCTTGTTCAACTTGTGCGACAACAAGATGGTGAGGGGCAACTTCTCCTCGGTCTCGTCGGTGGCGTACCCAAACATGATACCCTGGTCACCGGCACCCAACTCCTCCAAGGCCTTCTCGTAGTGCAAGCCTTGCGCAATGTCGGGCGACTGCTGCTCGATCGCAACAAGCACGTTACAGGTCTTGTAGTCGAACCCCTTCTCGGAGTGGTCGTAGCCAATGTGCTTGATGGTGTCTCTGATAATTTTCTGGTAGTCCAACTGGGCCTTGGTGGTGATCTCGCCAAAGACCATGATCAAGCCGGTCTTGGCAGCGGTCTCACAGGCAACCTTGGACAAGGGGTCCTCGGCTAAGCACGCGTCCAAAATAGCGTCGGAGACCTGGTCACAGATCTTGTCTGGGTGGCCTTCGCCAACGGACTCGGAGGTAAAAAGAAACTTCTCAGGCATTTTAGGGGTGGTGCAGGGGTGCAGTGGAAAAAAGTGTGGCTGCAAGTATATCGTGGGGCCGCCGCCGATTCTTTATATAGATCCACCCATGAAAATTTTCGTGCATCTTCACATGGCACCGGCCATTGTGCATGCCCGGATGCGTCACGGCACGTGACCGCACTCGTTGCTGGCGCCGGGTCCCTTGCTCCACCGCCGCTACGCGGGGACCTCGCCCGCTGTTACTTGCGCACATGAACAGCGTGTGCTGCGGCGTTTTTGCAGCCAGTGATAGGTAATGGAAACCTCCTTTTGCTGGGTCCTTGGGGAGGAAACCGGCCGTGGAGCTATCGACTCGTATCGCTCGCGAGTGCGCGCGCGGTGTGCGGACAAGCCATACTAATAAACCAAGATTAGGCGTGGTTGTGGCGGTGCGAGTCAACACGAGGGGCAGGCAGCGCAGCGCTGTCATTGGCGCCCCTCCATGTCGTGCGTGCACCAGTGGCTCTGGCCGCCCTTTCCCAAATACCGACGGGCCTGCCCCAGGCTTTTGCAATCTGCGTGTCCAGTGGGCACCAAGCCAGCCAGCTAGCTTTGGCGGGGGGTGCACGCTGCCCCCCCAAAACACGGTGCGCACCGTGTGGCTCCCGGATCGGCGCCCGGATTCGCATGTGATTTTGCGCATTGTGTGCGCGCGTGGGAAACAGCAACAGAGGCGTGCACACAGGCACGCGCGGGTCGGCGGTGCCTACTTTTTGGGTCGCTGCCTGCTGCTTTTGGGCTCGGCCTATTGCAACCTGCCAGCCGCACCGCGCGCCAAAAAGAAGCCACCGGGCGGTTCAATGTATGCGCTTTTGCAGCCTCCGCCTTTGCGAAGCTCTACAGACCAGCAGTCGCGCGACGCACGTGGGGCTCAGGAGTGGGTCAGACGGCGAGACCTATCCCAGACGGGTAGTGTCGCAACCAAAGCGTGTATGGTTGACCTGGTGTTTTTCCCATGGCTAGTACGGCCTGGCTTGGTATGTTCAATCACACCCCGGCACCGCTTGGCGCCCGCAGCTGTCTTTTGGCGACAGCGGCTGGGGCGATGCGCCAGCTGTTTACCGTAATTTTAGGGGGCTCTTCTAGCTTGGAAGGGGGTGCACAGGCACCCGTCGCATGCTTCTTTCCGGGCATGGTCCGCTAGTGCAAAGAGTAATCTGTTCATCTGCAATGGATTCGTTGCTGGCTCCAATGAGTTGGCTCGCGGGCTTTGAAAAGCCGCTTGCTCCCGGAAAAAAAAAAGTGTTTGATGGCGAAAAAAGAATCAAGAACATCATGTTGGCCCGAGGAGGCGCTGGGTATCACACCAGCTTGGCTCGGGGCTCTGGGGCGGTCTCAGGAATCCCATCATCATGTCAATGCGTTTCCCGCAGTGCCTTCTACTGTCTAGGGGCTTGCAAACAGAAGTACCCGCTGACCAATCCGTAGTGCGGCCCTCACCTTTTGCTACGCCAAGTGTGCAAAATTACCAGCCTAATCCTTATTTATTACCGGCGCGCGCGATTCATGGCCAGCCTATACTTCCACCGTTCGAGTCATGCTTTTTCTGCCACGTTTTGGTTACAGCGCCTGTGCCTCCCATGACGACCAATCAAAGTGAAACTCCCAACCGCTGAGCCGAAGAAAAAAAAATATAATAACAACAGCAAAATCAACAATAAAAACTAAATGGAAAAAGTAGGGCCTTTGCGTCCGGCCTGTCTATCTATCGTCCAGACATAATGACTGCTGCCCGCGTGTTCGCGGTCACGTGTCACGACCTGCAACGCGTCCGTTGTCATACGCGTTCTTAAACAATCGCGGTACGTTCTTCTTAGACCCACGTCTTCTCGCCTACTAGTGCAAAATCCTCCATCCTGTTTTTCTCACACTCATTCGCGGCCAGGTCCTCAAGCAGCTTACACAGCACATCGCATATTGACAACAAAGTAGTAGGCGACAAATCGCTCAAATGTTATTTGACTCATCTGTTCTCGACCGCGTGAAGAATAGACTCAATGGCGGCAATGCTATTGAGCACCAGGCTTCAGACACTCAAGTGATCCCGGATTTTGGCTCTTCGATTTTGTTTGGCAATGCTGTTACACAAGAAATCCCGAAAGCCTCTCACAAGGAGATCTCAAGCAAGCCGGATGATGAACCACGTCCAATCAGGCTTCCACAGCTTTCCTTGGACGAATCCGACTTTCAAGCATCTACACAAATTGCTCAGCCCACGCGGCCCGCCACAGAGTTCAGCTTGGGGTCGACTCAGGTGATACCAGGATATACGCAGCCTGATTCTCTGGAAGTAATTTCCATTCCTCCACAACCTACCCTTGCAAAGGAGGATCAAAGCGCCGTTCTAGCTGCTGAATTGACGCACGTGTCTCTCACAGACGAGGAAAATGACTTGAACGAAGATGCCGATACGACACGGGACTCCTCAGTCCAAAAAACCGTCACCACAAAAGCAGAGCTCCAGCAAATCGAACATGATCTAAGTGAACGGAAACGACGCAAAAACATCCAGCCGCATTTCAAAGAACAGGCTATCGATCCCACGAAGCAATTGCTCGATGCTTTCGACAGCGACTCTGATCTCGAGGGAAACGCAAATAGCGAACGCGGTGCCCATCTGAGCCCGGTGACGTCGCCGATGAAGACCAAGGATTGGAATCCGGCGAACGAAAATGAGCCAGCCTCAGACTCAGACTTTGAAATAGACGTCTTGGATCTCGTCACAAATGGCAACAAAAAACCCCCTCAAAAAAAAAAGTTGTCCCCCATTGAAGAGTACGCCGAAAAGTTGAAGAACCAATTGAATTCGTCTCCAACGAGTACGCATGGTGAATTGATTGCCCTTGATGACTCTGATTCCGAGAAAGACTTCAACGAGACATCGTCAATCCCCAAGTTAAGCAAGGAGCAGGCGTTCCTTATAAGGCAAAAGTTCTCGAGGCAAAACCTAAAATCAAGTGCAAACAGTCTCAAATTTCATCAGCATCCATCGAACAAGCACGCCAATACCCTTTTCAACGAATTGAGACGCGCAAATTCAAAGCAAATTCTTGATATCAAAAAGAGCAACCCCGACTCTGAGCTTGCAGAGGAAATTGAGAAAGAAGAGGAAGAGATGGGCAATTTACTCGAGCGTGAAATGGAGCGGGTCCGACGGATCCGGAAAAAGGAGAAGCTATTGGAAAAGGCCCAGAAAGCCTTACTAGAAGATGCTAGCGACAAAGACTACGACGATAAAAGACAAGATTCTGAAATTGATCATGACAGCGAAGTACCCGATTCTGAAATTGAGTCGGAGGTCGATGAGTCAGATGACGAAGGGGTTGCGGGCGACTCTGAGGAAGAGGTCCAAGTTTGCCACGACAAAAGAACAAACAGATCTCGTAGAGTAGTTCTTAGCGACGACGATGAAGAAGTTGTGGAAGTGCCTGGAAAAATCTCGACGCAAGGGCCCGGAACATATGGCTCATTAGCATCTCTCCCCGATGAGAGAACTGATGACAGTTATATGTTCGGGGGCCAGACCAAGACTTCCCGCAAAAATGAGAGCGACGATGATCCGATCATGCAAATTCACAGCGATATGGCTCGCCCCGACTCGCCATGCAGCAGCACAATTGGTCGAGATACTGAGATTCTGCGGAGTCAGCTGAGCAGATTGTTTTCTAACCTCCCACCACCAACCGCAAAACAGGATTCCTCAATGATAGATTCTGTTGAAGTCGTACAGCAAGATTCAATCCCTTTTCAGGAGGATGCGTCGACTCAGAAAACGATAACCAACAATTCGTTCATTGCGACTCAAATTGATGGCGCTTATACTGATATGACCTCAACCCAGGATGATAATATCCTCCCTACACAAGAAGATTCCTTGTCGGGCGACGAACATGATATCAACTTTGCCCTTGAAAATGGTCGAAAAAGAATTCGTGAGATTGCACAGCAAGCTGCTCCCCAAGAAAACTTTGCATCTGACCACAACGACTATGAAGACGCTGAAGCAAATTCTCAAAATGAGCTCCAAGAAAGACTTGCGATGTACGAGGCTAAAATCAGAAGAAAAGAGCTAAAGGCAAGAAAATTGAGAAAGGAAATGGAGAGAAAAGGCATCAAAGGAATTGTTGAAGGCGAAGCCGAGGAATCGGATGATGAATGGAAAGGCATCGGCGGAAACGACAAGGAGGACTCTGACCAGGCTGATTCGGAGGACGAAAGGATGATTGACAACACTCTTAATATCGATCTCAATGATGAGGAGGTTAGAAGGAAGTTCATGGAGCAATATCAGATTAAGGATAGACAGGACTTGGAAAAATTGATGGATGACATAAAAAACCACCGCCTTGCCAAACGTTCTAGATCAAACCGCTTTGATATCGAATTGAGTGATGAAGAGGATGAAATTTTAATGGCTTATCGCAGGCAGAAACTCGAAGAACAAAAGCAAAGACTTTTGGAAAATCAGATGGTGATGCAAGGATCGAAAAGCGATAAAACAAAAGCATTTTTTGACTCCATCCAAGAAGAGCCAAACTTTGGTATCTTGCTGGAGAGCGAACTTTCTGAAGAAGAGCCAAATATGTCAGATCAAGATGCAGTCGCGGAGGATTCAGCTCCTCATACCCAAACTGATTCAATAGATCGACCCAAAAAATCCGTTGTTTTGGAGGAGTCGTTCGTGCAAAGACAGTTGTCGTTTCTTTCAAAGACAGATGAAGATGACTACGCTGCTATCCAAAGGATATCTGCATTTCAGCACGGCTCAGAGTATGATGGAGAAGACGTTCATGCGCTTAAAAAAAGATGCTTGAGTAGTCTTTACTCAAAACCAGGAAGCAGCGAGAATCTAGTTGAGCCTCAAAAGCGGTCCTTGGAAGAAGTTCCTACAGATGATGATGAGGATGATTTATCACGTGTTTTCAAAAAACCCTCAATGGTAAGCTCATTCAGAGCTTTCCGCGACAAGCACGCTGCCCAGGTATCGACCACTTCCTTTAGCGGGGTTACCGTCAACAAGTATTACAAAGCTGCTTCAGCCTCAAAGGCGTCAATCACGTACATGTCCAGGCAAAACAAATCGAAGCAAGCAGCAACTTTGTGCATGAAGAGCTCTAAAACAAAAGAGATCGAGGAACGAGTCGATAAAGCCAAGTTGGAGAGTGGTCTTTCCACCAGCAAGGACAACTTTGCCTGAGATGCCACTTTGTGATTCTTTTCCCCTATTTTACACCAATCAGCATTACTATATTATTTTGAATTCAATCGGTAGCCAGTATCGACTGTAAAAAAAAATGCACTGGCAACTCCGTCAAAACAAAAGCGATTCGTTCAATGCATCTGTAAGAAGAGTCTGGCTCATTCTGCGTAGAGTCGGTTTCTTAAACGCCGAAGAAACGCCATGATTTATAACCTTGGTTTTGTTAGGACCAATAGTCAAAAAGGAACCGCCTCCATTTTGGAGCTGGCGCTCCATGGGCGGAAGCCTTTTCGACTTTATGTCATTTCGCAGTGAAATTGGGTTTTTCAAATCTTTTTTCAACTTCTTGATTCGTTCAGGCGGAGACCGTACCTCTGGTCTAATGATCTCACCCTCTGCACCAGCAACTACGAGCGGTGGTAGGGAAGGGGAGGCATTTACCAAATTCATGAAGGTTGAGGTAAAAGAAGAGCCAAATATGTCCAAACTTTTTCTTCTTTGCGGAACCGCACGATTAGATGTGGGACTAGCCGGCGACGGGGTATTTTCTTGATCTCTCTCAGCGATACGCGATCTATCAAGCCCCCTAGGTGAGCCAAGCGGTGAATTCATGAGCTTGAATAAGTCGAACTTTGGTGTATTCTTTAATACGGGCAGCTCTGCTTCTTTCTGAGAGCTGGAATCTGATTGGCTAGCAAGCAACTTTGCCGAATGCTCCTTGAATTTCGACGTGGCATTGGATTTCTTCGAATATATTGCTTCCAACGTAGGCTGGTTCAATAGCGACTTTTTTTGCGCATTAACCATATCCGCCGGATTATGAAATTTGCGCTGTGGCAGAGGAATTGGAAGAGGCTCGTGTTTCACCGTGAGCACCGAATCGTGGGATCGCGCTCTTTCTAGCGGTTCCGGAAAACACTCTTTGAGGTTCATGCGGCTGCGGCGCAAGAAATGATGGAAATTGTCGAAGTCCTCAAACCTGGAATCTTGAGATTGTACTTCACAGTCCAGCTGCCCACTGTCTTCCATATCATCTACCTCCAAGTCCAGCGTACATGGAGACTTAAACAAAAGCGGCAGTCTATCAACATGAAACGGGTCCGTGAATGCTTTGGGGTCACTATTCAAACATTGTGGTGTGCTACTTAGTTGACTGCGGTGAGACAAAGAGACTGGCAGCCCCGAAATGGATGTATGGGAGAAGAATGACGAGTCGTCCTCATGATTGTGAAACAGGGACAGAGCGCTCATGATATTTGAGCACTTTGTCTTTGCTGAACTTTCCAGAACCTCGCGGGTCGGTAGCCCCTGAAGTGGGTTCAATGTGTATGCCTCCGATAGCCTGTACCTAGACTTCTGCTTCTGCACTTTCGAGTCCTTGCACCGCAAGGGCTTTAGGTGGAGGTTCGATATCGAGATGATGTTTTTTACCATCTTCTCTGGAGACCCCATCTTCTCCTTCATGGGAGAAGAGACATGAGCATCCTGGGCGGTATGGGACCCAAGCGTTGAAACATGTTTAGCGTTTGCCGCACGGAATTTGCTACAGAGAAATTCATACTCGCTGTACAAGTTGCTGAATGACGTGTCGTTCGTGTAGCACTCGTTAAGCGCGAAGTTCAGCTCGAGGTAGAACGATCTTTCGTACAACTTCTGAAACTCGGCCAAAAACACATTGTTTCGAGTGGCTAGTTGCGACATGGCATCGATCTCGGTGTCGTACCGTGAGATGGAGGTGTTCAACTCTGCAATCAGCAGAATGATCTTGTGCGATTCATCTACGGAACCCACTAGCTTGTCTGACCGGGCGGAGATGGAGTCCACCATTTCTAGAAGTGTGTCTATTCTTGACATGTCGGTTTGAATCAGGATGCCCAACGCGTGACTTTTTTTTTAGATTCTGGAATGAATTTGCCGTATAATGGTGCGGCGGGGCGTATGGGCAAGTCCTCTTGAGAAGGTATTTTTGCTGGTTATGTGAACTGCTGTGAACCAGAAAGGAGAGGGGAGAGATTCACAGGTCTTTTTCGGATGCTTCGTAAATAGCCTGTTGATTTTGTGGCTCAGTTTGATAAGTGGGAGAGACACTCACCTAATGTGTAATTCTTTCAGTAATCGGTTCCTCGCCGCAAAGTCTGGATCACTTTCTGCTTCAAGAAACTTGGGTGCCAATAGAGAAGTTTGGCCAAGTATCTATTCTATAAACTTCTTCGAAAAAATTTATTCTCCTTTCCTTCGACGGTCCAATGCAAGGTATGCAAATTTTGTTTACATTTCTCTGCATATTACAAATGTGGATGCGCACAGTTTAAGAATTTTAAATGCAATACATTCAGGCCTCCTTTCGATGGTCACGAGTTCATTTGCCTTGGGTGTCAAAGCCCTTGATACCCCAGGTGCCTCTAGTAATAGTCCAACAATGTATCAACGCTATTTCTTGGCATGCAAAACATTGGCGACTTTGAGAACATTCAGCTTGCGACAAATAATTAGCGTATCAAAATCCGAATTTATATCAACATATATTTCGAATGATTTTCTTTGCATTTGAGATTAACGCTGACAATTAGTTTACCTTCTATATTCGAATATATTCTAGGCAAGTTATATACATCGATATGCTCACACTGGGTCCAAAGTCGTCTTTGAAAATCAAAAAGCGGACTAAGGCATACGAACGTCTCGGAAAACAGCTTCTTGTTGCTTCTATTGTGGTATGTTCTTCTATGCAATTGTACTACTCGGACTTTCTCTTCTTCTTTCTAGACTCTCCGTCGTCGTCGCCTGACCTCTTTTTATCTTTCTTTTCTTTCTTTTCTTTTTTCTCTTTTTTCTCCTTTTTCTCCTTTTTCTCTTTCTTATCCTTCTTGTCGCTCGTAGTTGCCGCAAGTAAAGTATTTTCACGAATAGCCTCCTCAGGAGCCTCAAATGCCTTGGCTCTCTCGGCTTTTCTCTCCTCAGAAACTTCCTCTTGTTTCGCTCTCTTGTCTTGCAAGTCCTTACGATGCTTTTCCTTTTTACCCAAAAAGTACTCACCACTTTCAATCTGGAAATCGACCTTTCTTGGCTGCTGGGCTGGTGGGAATGGCGTGTATACCTTGGGCTTAGTCGACTCCTTAGCCTTCTTACGTGCAACGTTCTTCTTTTTGAAGTTGGGCAAGAACCTCGACCAATCCTCGTTGGCCAACTCGGGGTTCTTGGACAACTCTTGCTTGATCATCAACTCTTTGATATGGTAAATAGGATGGACATTTTTCATGCAGTCCTCAACAACTCTTCTCAATTCTTTGAGACCCTTGTAAGGGCCCATCGCACTGACGGTGTTACCTTGCACTAAAATGTAACACTTGGTAAGCAACTCCAAGGCTTTAAGGGTGTTACCATTGGGGCCAACCAATCTTTGTCTTCTTTTGTTGAACCTCTCTTTGTTGGTAACAAAACTGCCGATCTTGATAACGTCACAGGCAATGTCGTCTTGCAAGACTTTCACTGCTTGTGGAAACGGCACAGATCTTGCCAATAGCTTGATCAAGTCCCTGGCTTTCAAAATAATGGCTGGGTCAAAAGTCTTTCTTGTTGTTTTCACAGTCATCGATCCTTCCACCAAGTCTAGTTGACAAGCAAGATTGTGACCCTCCAATGCACTGGTGACGTCTGCCCAGACTGTTCTCAAGTAGTTCTCTCTGTATTTGGGAAAAAGAGTCATGAAGGAGGACTCCTCACTAAAAGGCTGGCCTGATGCATTGTGCTCGGGCTTGAACTCCTCAATCTTCCACTTGTCGATGTCTTCTGTATCCCAGGGCTTGTCACGGTTGTGTGTAGAAGGCATTTTTTTAGAAAGGTGATTATCTTTTGAGCAATGGCCAAGTCTGAATGTTTTGGATTGTCCCTATCTCAAAGACTACAACAACGAAGTAAAAAAATCAGGTTCAAAGTACGACGTTCCAATGCTGCTGGAAAACTATATGTTTTATGTCTACACTTGGTGCTGGGTGGGGATGAGCATCGAGAAAGTTTTCGCCTGTTCCATAATTTTGCTATCTGCACGCCACTTGCTCAGACCGAACAAAGCGATGTGAATCTCATGCACCCGGACACCTTTACACAAGAATGGGAAAAGCCGGGCAAAAGGTAACAACTTCGAGAGGTGCCAAATTTTTCAAAGCAGCTGGCGGAAAGATCCAGCCTCCGCGAAAATCTGCTGTTCTGAAGGCGAAAATAAAGCTGAAATCCAAGCAGACCAAGGCACAGATTGAGAAGCTCAACCAGGACGAGTCTGCAATTACAAAGATCCACGCGGCACTACAGGCCCTGGGGCAGGTCCCTAAAAAGGCGAATATTTTAGATGCCAAGAGTTTGAGGGAAGGGATGAAGAAAGATCAGCAGACGAAGCTTCAGAGTGAGCAGGCTGAAAAGGACTTGGCATCGCAGTTGGAGCTCATCACGGGGATGGCGCTATGAAAACGTCAAAACCGGGAATTTTATATATACATGTGCATATGAATAAATCTTACAACACTTGAAATTGCAAAGCTGCTTTTAATAGCTGTGCGTCTTGTAGGTCTGATTTATGAAGACAGGATATATGGTTTGATTTTACGACTCTTACTATAAAATACGCATATTTTGAAGACCGAGCTCCCAAAACAGTATTTCAAACCACTTTCAATTTTTTTTTTAATAAAAAAACAAGAATCTTATTATCAAAGTTAAGGCTGTAACAGAAGTTAGACTCAAAGTCAGAATCTAAGTTTGAGGAGGCAAAGAAAAAGCCTCCCCTTGTCTACGGTACCAGAGTGATAAACCACTACCGCATGCAAATTGCGATACAAAATTATTCATTATATACCTCAAGCATCAGTACTAGTCAAAGTTTAGCAAGGAAATTGATTTCTAGAAATTCAGTAGGAACCTGCCGCCAAACACCATCTTGTATACATAGAACTGACAGCCATATAGCGTCAAGTCACGAGCACAGCTCACGCTGACACTCATAGTTGACCTCAATAAATGAGGCAGACTCTTTCACAATAGGCGGGCCCGCTTGCTAAACGAAGAGATGATTTTGCTTCTGGTGGCACCATCTTTTTCCGTTCATTTGTGACGCTGAAAAATATAAATTAACTACCGGATCTCAAGATAGCGACCTGCACATACACGAGATGCCCGCAGGGCCAACATTATTAAGCATCTAGCGAGCTCATCACCACCTGTATATCTTTATTCAACGATCCAGTCACAATGTCTGAATCAGAATACCAGGAAAATGAAGAGCATTTCAATGAAGAGGAGTTTGTGGATAGCAACGAGATTGCCGAGGAAGTGGCGGACGACTTCGGGCCTGGTCCTGAGGAAATGGATGAGAACGATATGGACATGGACGACGACCAGACCCTAGAAATCGATTTGGCCAACAATTCTTGGACGTATTTCGACCAGCACAAAGACAGCGTGTTTGTGATTTTCAAGCATCCCTCCTTGCCTATGGTCGTGACGGGCGGCGGGGACAACACAGCGTTTATGTGGACTACCCATACACAACCACCGAGATTCGTGGGCGAGTTGCTGGGCCACAAAGAGTCGGTGGTGGCCGGGGGGTTTACCGGAGACGGAAAGTTTGTCATCACGGGTGACATGAACGGATGCATCCAGGTGCACCAGGGTGCCAAGGGCGGCCAGAAGTGGAGCAGGTTTGGCGAGTTGGAGGAGGTCGAGGAGGTCCTCTGGATCGCAGTGCACCCGCAATTGCCATACTTTGCCTTTGGCGCGCCCGACGGCTCGGTGTGGGTGTATCAAATAGACGAGGCCTCGAAGTCGCTTGAGCAGATCATGTCTGGGTTCTCGCACAACTCCGAGTGCAATGGCGGTGTGTTTGTTAACACAGACGACCACGAGAGCTTGACGTTGCTTACTATTTCCGAGGACGGGTCGATTGTCAACTGGAACGCTTTTTCCGGCGCGACCAACTACAAGTTACAGCCCCACGACGACTTCAAGGGCGTCGAGAGCCCGTGGGTGTCTATCAAGCCCTACAAGAACGTCTTTGCCGTGGGTGCTCGCGACGGCCAGTTGGCCATTGTGAACTTGGACACGGGCAGAATCGTGCACCACGTGAAGACCATTGAAAACGTTGAGGATATTGCCGACTTGTCCGTGGAGGCGTTGTCCTGGTGCAAGAGCCCGGCGGTGAACTTACTTGCCGTGGGCTTGGTCTCGGGAGACGTCCTCTTGTTTGACTCTTTGCAGTGGAGGTTGCGCCGCACTCTCAAGTCCGACGATACTATCACCAAGCTTGAGTTTGTCGACGACACGCCGCTTTTGGTGGGCTCAAGCATGAACGGCAAGATCTATAAGTGGGACGCGCGTACCGGCGAGGAGTTGTTTGTGGGTGTGGGACACAACATGGGCGTGTTGGACTTCGCCGTGCTTGACGGTGGCGCCAAGCTCGTCACGGCTGGCGACGAGGGCGTGTCGCTTGTGTTCGTGCACGAGTAGGCTGCCCCGACTGCATCAGGTTTTTGGGCCTCCACCAACGTTGTGCTGTAGCCCTGGGGATGCTCTCATGCTACTGCGTGCCGCTCGTTCTAGCGCCCCGAAACCATCGGCGACAGGAATTTCCACCTTTTTTCAGCTTCAGCGCCAGCTTCTGCCACTAACCGCAGTATTAGCTGAGACCAAGTACATATTGTATTCCTTTCTGGGGCGCGGGGCACAGGTGGAAGTGACAGGAGCATATATAGCCAAATAAAACAGCTAGAAAAGACGCAGATAACCCACTCCCGAATAGCCAGCCCTAGATGCGCCCAGTCTGTTTTCCGTGATCCGCGAATATGTAGTGGGGACAGTCTTGGTGTCCAGCAATCGGTGTACATGGGAAAATAAGGCATGTAATTCTGCAATGATTGAATGAATCAAGCTAGCCTCTTGATTTAGCGAAGTCGAGGCTGAGCGGTATGGTTCGATAAACACTACGGGTGGCGTTCTTTGTGCTTATTGATTTGCGCTTCTGAAATTTCTCGCAGTACCCACGAGAAAGTAAGCGTGTCATACTTCTTTAGAAACTTACATGGCTGGCACCTTTGCTGCCAATTTTCTTCAGACGGCTGTTGCGATCTGTACTACTCCTAGTGGATCGGCATTCTCCTGATCGTCTACCAAGATTTTCTGCGCACTGTGCAACGCGCCACGCTGCGAAAGTTCCCAGACGCGTGCTCGCGAATAGAGTAAAGAAAAGATATAGAAACCTACTACAGCGAGAACAATCACTGAAACAAAGCCTCAAAATGACTGACCTCATGGAAGATTCTGAGTCCTCGCAAGTCGCTGACGACAAAGTACATGTGAGCCTGACCAAGCCATCAGAGTCCGACATGCTATTCTACTACCAACGGATACTTCCTTTCAAGCAGATCTTCAAGTGGTTGAACCACGGTGTCAAACCCGCAAAGGATTTCACTATGCGCGAATTTGCCTATGAGTTTCGCCTGGGTGCTTACCAGCGGTACAACTCATTCAGCACAGTGGAAGAATTCCAGAAATCGGTGGTCAGCGCAAATCCAACACGTTTCGAGGTTGGTGCCATTTACACTGTGAACCCGAAGGAGAGAAAATCGCTTCCAAAAAATGCCATGAAGCCCATCTCCAAGGAATTGGTGTTTGATATTGATTTGACCGACTATGACGAGATCAGAACTTGCTGCTCGAAGACAGACATTTGTACAAAGTGCTGGAAGTTCATTCAGGTGGCGAGCGAGATCATTTCCGTAGCGCTACGCGAGGATTTTGGCTTCTCGAATTTTGTCTGGGTGTTTTCTGGAAGAAGAGGTGCCCATTGCTGGGTTAGTGACCAGAGGGCTCGTAACTTGGATGAAGCCTCAAGGAAAACAGTCGTTGAGTACATGAACGTCTTGGGTTCAAAATCGCAGAAAATGGGTAGATCTTCTTTGGGAATCAAAAAACCCTTTCATCCGCATGTTGAACGGTCTCTTGACATCCTAAAGGTCCGCTTTTCTGAGATCATCTTGGAGGACCAGGATCCCTGGTGCACGTCGCAAGGCTCCGAGGAGAACTGGGCGCATGTCGAGGAATTGTTGACTTTTATACCCGAGCAAGCTCTTCGTAATGCTTTGAGAGCAAAATGGAAAGAACAAGCTCTGTTTTCACTGTCCCGCCAAAAGTGGGAGGACTTGAATACTGTTGCACAATCGGTGCTTAAAAACAAGTCTCAGGTGGCTCAGCTCAATGAGTCAAAGAAAGAGATTATCATCTACTATATGTACCCACGATTGGATATTGAAGTGTCCAAGCAAATGATCCATTTGTTGAAATCCCCTTTCTGCATCCACCCCGGCACGGGAAACGTGTGTGTTCCATTTGACCCTTCAAAAAATTTATCTGAGAACATGGAAGACGACGCCTACGGGTTTAATCCGATGACGGCTCCCAATCTCAAGCAAATTCAAAATGAGATCGAGGAATGGGATGCAAGGCGTATGTCAAACGGTTCGAAGGAAGTTGCGGAAGACTCAGATTCGCCGCAAAATACTATTCCCGATCATGAGAAGTCATGTCTCAAACCTTACACAGAGTACTTCAGTCGTTACGTCAACAGGTTGATCGCCGAGGAGCTCAAAGAATCAGGAAAAAGAGGTGTGGACTCTTTGGAATTCTAGACTTGGCGTCAGAAATGCATACATTGACAATTTAAATTTACGTATGAGTGTGCATTAAACTCTTCACATCATGGGGCACTCGCTAGAGCTCGCGCTTCCATTGTCACGCAGACTCAGATCTTCAACTGTACCGCTGTGGTTTTTGAGAATTATAGTGTGCTCTCTTGGAACTGAACCAGTTTCTGTGTCCATGTTTTCTTCATAGTGATACCACTCAAGATACTGATTTGCCTCGTTGTATCTGACAAAACCAGCATTGAGGGAGATATCATTATAGCTGAGATAAGGATAGTGCCATTTTGGCGTAAAAATAATCGAGGGACTGCTCTTTAGCTTTTCTTCATCAAGGTCATCTATGATCAAAGTTAATGCGAATTTCGACAACTTGATATCAAATTCAGATTCTTTAATAGTTCCCAAAGTCGCTAGGACGAATGGCCTCATAACAGCGCTAACCGCACGGATGCCATCTGGTGATGGATAACATTGTTTCAAGTGTTTGTAGCGAATGTTGTCAGATGATGTAGAAATCAAGGAAGATGTCTCAGCGGAACATGACTTTGAGTCTGCAAATTCATCATTTAGGTCATTTATAATGGGTGATCTGTATAGCGATGGAACAAGTCGTTTTTTGTGATATGCAAGTTTTGCTCTTAGAACATCCGCCATTCCACCATTTTCTTTCATCATTCTGATACTTCTAAGTGAGGGCGTGACGCTATCTTTGCGTGTTGAGCTGATACTGTCAGACTTGTAAGACGACTCAGAGCTGTTTTCCTCTCCCAGAATATCAAATGCCAAATCCCGATCATCTGGTGACCAAAAAGAGAAGTCCTCATTATTCCAATGGTCTCCCCATTTATGACAATTGATACTAGTGTAACACCAATATGTATGATGCATGTTTGCACCTTCGAGAGCATTTGCAAGTGCATCCAAAGCAGCAGTTTGCATTTCGTAGCGGCCATCGTCAAAAGCTTTTTTGTCTTCCATATCAAATGGCATACCTGTTTCTGACATCAAGACCGGAATCTGTCCCAAAAGCCTTCTTCCCTCTTCCTTGATTTCTATGAATTGCTTTTTTAAACAATTTCTGATGGCTCGTTCCCCAAAAACTATTCCTAAAACGGGATTGAGATATCTCCCCCTCATGATGCCCAATGTATCCACATTATAACGAGAATTCCAGCTTTTGAACATAAGGGACATACCATCATAGTAGTGGGGACAGTAAATTGTTTTGTTGTCTATTATATTGCGAGGGTCATCTTTCAAATTGGGTGGCTCCTCAAGAACTGGAGGCTGTATCAAAACAAACACGTCTGGGGCAATTGTCCGCACCATGTTCTTGAATTTGACATAGTAATCAACAAAGAAGTGATTTGTAAAGAACTCCTGGTCTATAACTAATGGTTGCCTTCTTTCCGGGATGTTGAAAGTGACTTCATCGGATGCTTCACTGAAATAAAAAGGCCTGAGCAATTCGCAGCCTTCATTGCTAAATGCAAGCCGAGAGTACTGAGGAGATGTGCTCAATTTTTCAAGGTCAATGTCTTTCCATGTCCAAATGCCGATGCTGGCGTATATACAGATGCCCGGGGTCCAACCAGATCTTGTCCAACCGTATTTGTGATCCACTGCTGCCATTTCTTCAGATGAGAGCCACGCTTTTTGACCAGCCGGGTCGACAACAACTCGACCATCTTTCTGAGGACCAGTGATTGCAATTTTGAAGTCGTCCATCTCAACTGGAAACCCCATGCCTAATCTGAAACAATCAAAAACAGTGGGTGTTGACCCAATCCTTAAGTGCTGGGAAGCTGGAATGGTAGCAAGATTAGGGCTACCTACCAAGCCGCAATTGGGCTCATTTAGCAGTTCGAACCCTAGCATCGAGCCATTCACAAACATATGGGGCAATCTTTCAAACACAGCTTTCCATAAATATCTTAGACTTTCGAGATGATGATACTGTAGATAGTGCTGGATGTTTGTGCCATTGAGCTTCAAATGAGGAAAGTACGTTGCCCCTGAATAGAACAAGGTGAACATTGTAAGCAGCGCCAATCTCTTGTAGTTTGAAGTCCAGAGCATTTTGGGATATGTTTGCAGATCATTGCGTGTGCATATGTCAAACTTGTCACTGTTGTGGAAAATAGCTGCCTCGCAAGCAGCGAATCGAGTGGGCTGAAACCCTGCCGCGTATAAAGTCCACATTGGGGCTCCTGACCCCCCACAATAACGCGACCACACGTCTTGATGAGGCTCCAAGAAGACATATAGTCCACCTACTTTGTGGACTATGTTTAGAACTTCGATTGTGTAGTCAATGAAGTCTTCATCATAGATACCAGGGCCTTTGTGTTCTAGAGCTTCCCAAGATATCAAGTATCGAATGGTATTATAGCCCAAAGATTTTATTCTTTCGAGGTGTGACTCGGCCGTTTCAAGAGGGAAGGGCCTGCCAACAAAGGACACATTGTCTCCATCGAAAAAGATATTGTCTGGGGCACTACTATCACCCTCATAGCTAGGCATGAATGGTTCCATCGGAATCTTCATGGCAGAGTCAACATTGATTCCCTTGAGCAAACGCTTTCGGCCCTGAGAGTCCACGAGATCCCCATTTTCAATATGTAGCGGCTCGCACTCCAATATTGAAGATCCTATTTGGTCGACGCTTGCAATAGATTCGCCTGCGGTATACTTTTTTTTCAACGACTTCACACCGTTTCCAGAAATTCCAGGAATAGCTCTATATAAGTTGAGCCTATTAGAGATAGCGTCTCTAGCAGATCGGGCGCTTGTGAGAGCTTGGGAAATGGGCATCATATGTGATGGCGAGTTTTGCGATCAAAGCAAGCAGAAGTCGCAATCTACGCTCCCCACAATTTGGAAATCTCACGCGCATCTGCTTGCATATAATGTATATTATTATAAATAAGATCTACAGTATAATCCACTGAACTACTCTTAAAGAGAAGAGAAAGACTCAACTAGCCTTGATGAAGATTTCCAAGCGCTTTTCGCTTCGCCTCGGCATGGGCTGTGAGCCTCCACGAGTCTTGACTTTGGGCATACCGGTCAAACAAGGGAACAATCTTTTCCTTTTTCTTTCTCTCGGAGATGTTGTTCGGATCGCTCTTTTTGAAAAATCGGGGAGCAAGCTCGGTGAGCCAACGAGGATCGATCGATGTCGCGCAATGCATATACTCCTTTGTTGTAAGCAAAAGAGTATGGTAAATGACATATTCCACGCTCTTGCCGTAGATGGACAGAGATGGATGGAGATGAACCGGAGTTTGGTCCAAGAGCGTGTTGTAGGTACCGTCGTGAGGATCTCTCTTGGCCAGATTCTTGAAAAATCCAGAGCAGAATGCCTTTCTGATTGATGAGTAGTCATCGCTACTCTCCACAGGAAGTCTATACTTGTTCATGATGGTTTCGAGTTGTCTTTTCACATCCTGTGCTCTTTTCATACTTCTCTCATGAATGTAGTTTTCCTTGCACCATCGGCTTGATCTGCCACTTAGTTCCCAAGCTTTGAAGACATTTAGAAACGTCAAATGATCTCCATGTATACTATGAAAACGTTGCTTTCTCTGATCAGCAGCCGCTTGCTTTTCTTTTGGCCGGTAGAACACAGTTTGCACGGAAAGCATAGCGACAATGGTCAACACCTCCAAAGAACACGAATGGCCAGCAGAAGCCAACAAGGTTTTTGCCAAAGCTGGCTCCATCGGAAAGTCGGCCATTTGCCTTCCTAAAGACGTCAAAAAGCCGTCATCGTCTAGAGCGTCTAATGTGTAAAGCTCATGTAATGCATTCACCATGGTTTGTACTGGAGGAGGATCCATGAACTGGAAATTCATCAAGTCATTAATTCCCATAGCCTTTAGCATGAGAATCGTGGAGGACAAATTTTTCCTTTGTATTTCCGGAATCGAGTTTGGAAGCATCTCCAATTCAAAGGCCTGCTCAGTGTAGAGACGAAAACATTTACCTGGGCCCGTACGACCAGCTCTGCCACTTCGCTGATTTGCTTGGGCTCGCGAGACAGGTGTGATTACCAACGAATCCATTCCAAGCTTAGGGTCATATGCATTGACCTTGACAAATCCTGGGTCGACAACGTACTTGATGCCATCAATGGTGATAGACGTTTCAGCGATATTCGTGGCCAATACGACTTTTCTGCCGCCGTCAGGTGCGGGCTCAAAAATCTTCGATTGCAACTCCGATGGCATGGCAGCATATACTGGCACCACCACGAGCTCGGAGACAGCGGCCCCAAGCGTCTTCACGCGAGAATTGAGTACCTCGACACTCGTGTCAATTTCTTCTTGACCTGTGAGAAACACAAGAATGTCACCTTCTGCTTCAGCCACGTGTATCTGCATAACACAGTCTAACGCAGCAGCCAAGTAGTCTTGCTCAGGCTCACGGGAGAACAAGGTTTCGACGGGATAGGTCCTGCCTGGAATGGTGAGAACCGGGCAATCATTGAAGTATGCTGAGAACTTGTCCGAATCAAGAGTGGCGGAGGTGACGATGACCTTCAAGTCCGGATTTTTCTGAGCCGCTGATTTAAGCAATGCAAATAGCACGTCCGTGGCGATGGTTCTTTCGTGCGCCTCGTCCAACATAATGAGAGCATATTTCAGCATGGTGGGATCAATCAAGGCTTCTCTCTCTAATATACCATCTGTCATGTACTTGATTTTGGTTTTAGGGGTGGACTTATCCTCAAACCGAATAGTGTACCCCACTTCTTCACCCACCTTGCAGCCGACCTCAGTGGCGACTCTGCTTGCCACTGATATAGCTGCAACTCTTCTGGGCTGTGTGCACCCTATGATCTTGGACTCTGAGCGAATGACGTTTAGAGAATCTTCATAAGCGTATTGGACAATCTGGGTAGTCTTTCCCGAGCCGGTCTCGCCCACAACGACCAAAAATTGGTGGTCCTTTATGGCCTGGGTCAATTGTGACCTCATTGAAAAGACGGGAAGGTTTCTGCGCTGCTCAGGGATAGACTTTGGAGCACCCGAGCCATCGAGACTTGCTCGTTGTGTGCGCTGTTTTTGCCGCCACTGATTGATGACTTCCTCGGTCTTCTCCTTCAGCTCGACGTCCCGTTCAACCAAGGCCTTAATCGGATCACTTGAGTTCTGTACCGCAAGGGCATCTTTCCGAAACTGCCTCTGCTGTTCCAATTTCTTTTCCCGCATTTCCTGAACTAGTTTAGACCCGCTCATAGCACTCCTACTGAGGGACCCTTCGGGGTTCTTGAGGATCGACATTGGATTGAAGAACGCGTCGCCCCCCATCTGTCCTTTCAAAAACCTTGGTTCGTCTGTGTTGAGCTCTACGTCAACCGCCTCTTCGTTATCGTGCGTGTGCTCACCAAGGTCTTCTTGGTGGAATGCATTGAGTTCCGGATAATCAGATGCAGAGGCTGCACCAGACGCAATGAGCTGGCGGAGCTCCCAGCGCTCTGGGGACGTGAGGCGCCGTTTCTTTGCGGGATGGCCGGTGTCGATGAATGGAGCACGGCCTCTGGACTCGCGCGGGGAAAGCTGCGAGTGTTCGAGCTCCTCCAGCTTATCGAGACCCGTGAGCTGGTCGACGCCAACCATTGATAGGGAGATCTTGTCCCGGCGGCGACTGCGCTCATCCTTGGCAATCTCATCAACACGCACAAACAATTCCTGGTTAAGCTTGACGACATCCTGCGGATGCCTGATTCGGGTTCTGCCATCGAACAGCATGCGCGACACGTGGCATAGCCCGGAGACGAACGACGTCGGGCTGTTGAGCCGGATAAACGCTCCGTAGGGCGCAATGTTGCTCACGTAACCGCGGTATATACGGCCCTCTTCGATACGGTCGCCTGCCATAGTGTCACGTGTGTTCCGAGGCTCTGCACGCGTGGTCTTATCCTGACGGGAGACGTCGGCACGGGCTGTAGCGTGCGGTGTGACAGCGGCTATATCTGGGCCTGCCAGGTTCGGAAGAGTGAGTCCGCCAAAGCCTACAGGCGCTTCTTTGCGGGCCACTGCAGTGTTTGGATGGTTCGTATCGATGGAGGAAGTTCTTGCCTTTGAAGGTTGCGAGAGGGCCACGGGGCCCGCCTCGGGTTTCACCGAGAGCTGCTCGTGCACTGCCTGTAGGAACAAGGGAGGAAACTCCTCGCCGCCGTTGGCCAAGACGGCGTTTTTGAATGCTAGAAATGGCGATGAGCCCGCAGAAGATGCGGTTCCCAGAGACTCGTCGTGGAGCTTTGCCAAGAAGCGAGAAAGCGTGAGGTCACCATCGCCGAATTTGAGATGCTGGGAGACAAGGCAGGCGATTTTCTGGAGCCGGTCAGACTCGCTGGCCATGGTAAATGTGGGCTATATTCGATGCGCAGAGCAAGTATGCGGCGCATGGAACTGGTACCCCCCGATGCGCACTCTTGTACAAAGGTCAAATGAGATGGAGGCAGGACGTGGCCTGGCGGCGAAAACATACACTGCGGCAAGGCTGTTGGCACGCTGGTTCCGACTTGTGTTTATTCTGCACAATGCTTTTCGTCTGGACAACAGAAGTGGGACCAGTGTGTGCCCATGTGCTGTTCGAGTATGGCACGGGTTTGGTGGCACGGTGAAGATGGCACTGTGTGCCATTGGGGTCGCTGGATCTAGCCCGCGCCAGAGCTCTGGGTCTACGGTCATGGCGGAGGTCTATGTACGTACGAGAACTTAGCGCATGCGCTTGTCGACAGCCACGTTACAGTCTGACTTTGTGGTATTGAACGGCAGAAATATACTTGGCCCTGGCGCGAGCACAGGGTGCGTTTGTCAAGCCAACTATATCTCGATTGGCCTGGCGCCGTCCTTGTCGACGACTTTCACGTAGACACCCTTGAAATCGATGGGCATCCTGGTCTCCAACTCCTTCAAGCTCTTCTTCAACAAGTCAATGCCCTCCTCCAAGGTCATGTCGGGCCTGTAGTGCCTGTCGAACAACGACGTGCAGTAGAACGCCGCGTAGCCGTGGGCACCGTAGGGCAACTCCACCTGCGTGCCCAAGTAGTCGATCCAGTTCAAGGTCGCGGTGTTGGTCTTGGTGTCGTAGCCGCCGATAAGCACGTTCACCTGATACGGCTTCCGCGACCTGATCGAGGTGGCGAGCTGGTTGCGCACAAACGACGCGGTGGCTTTCGGCGACAACTCCAGCCCGTTCTCACGCATCGTGTATAGCTGGATGTTCGCCTGGATGTACTCAACAAACTGCACGGTGTCGCCGGCCTCTCCAGTGTAGGCGACCAAGTTGTGGGTGTTGAGAAGCCTGGTTTTGTCGTCGGTGGCCTTCAACACGGAGATGCCACGGGTCGCCGCTTTCGAGGTCGCCAAGATCGTTGCGTCCTGGACCTTGATGCCGAGAACGATATCCATGATTGTGTGTGCGTGGGCGGTTCGAAAAAGGGTTAGAATGGATATGTTCTGGGTGTGCCTCAAGGCCAGGCGTGTCTTGAGCGCGGGAGCGCGCCGTTTGCCACGGTGGGGCGTGTGTGAACCAAGACTACAGTAGTGAATGAAGGAGGGGAGGGGGAGGGGAGGTGGGGAACTAGAGGCCGGAGCACTCGTCTCGGTCGCCGTGTCGTCTTTTCTTACTGCGCTAATGCATCTATCTAGCTACCGGGTGTCTTCCTGAATGTGTCTCTTGACTGTCTCCGTGATGAATCGCACGAGCGGGCTGTCCCCCTGGTGCAACTGCCCCTCCAACGTCAACTCGACCTGCTTCTCAATCAACTTCCCCGTGTAGTCGACTTCGATGTTCACGCTCTCTCCAACCAGCTTGCGCGAAAGAATGACCTTCTCTTGCGAGTAGCTAATAAGCATGATGGAAAACTCGTGCTTCTTATAGTCAACGCGCGTCACCGTCAACGACGTCCCGTCAATAGCCACAAACCCCTTTTCTACAATAAACTTGATGTACTGCGGGTCGCGGAGCGCAAAGGTGAATGCTATCGAGTTACCGTCTTGCTGAGCCTCGGTGATGGTGGCAATGGTGTCGACATGGCCCTGGACCACGTGACCTCCAAGGCGAACCTCGCTTGTCACGGCACGCTCCAAGTTCACCAAGCTGCCCTTGCCTAAATCCGCAAGGTTCGTGCGGCGAAGCGTCTCGGGGGCCATGCCCACCTTGAACCAGGTTTTGTCTTTATCAAACTCAGTGACCGTGAGGCACACGCCGCTGGTGGAGATCGAGTCTCCAAGGTGCACGTCGTTCAAAATCGCATGGCAGTTTCCCACCACCATCGACGCCCCGTTGCCCCCTGAGCTGGAGTTATCATGAACGGTGTATTCCAAGACGGTGCCTATCGTCTCCACCAAACCAGTAAACATATTTGTGAGGCGAGGGCAATCCAGTCAGGTGACGCGACTCGCCTTCGCAGACATGTCGCCCCCACCACGCATCCGTGCACCCGGGGAGATTCTCGGACAGTTTTTCTACATAGAGAACGAGGCGCAGGATACATGTGCGCGAGTCAGACACGGCCCACGTGGAACAGAAAAAAAAGCTACAGCCAAGTTAAGGCGTCTACATAGGCTCCCGCCCAAATGACTTTAATTTCAGTGGTTTTGTATTCCCTCTATCGATATACATAATGTAACAGAATATATTAATGCTGAGGCCATGTATAAAAATAATTAACGCCTCAAGCGTGCATAGAAATGATGTGTTTTTAAATTGAAGTAAAAAACTCAGACAATCAGAGTGAAAGCTGGGTCATTTAGATCAACAAAGCGACACCAGCAGCGGCGACGGCACCAAAGACACCAGCGCCAACCAATTGGGAAGCACCAGAGTCAGAAGAGGTGGTGGTCAGGTTGGACGAGTTGGAGCTGTTGGAGCTGTTGGCAGCGGAAACAGCGGAGGCAGCAGTCAAGGCAACGATGACGGATTTGAATTGCATTTTTGGTGGTTGGTGAATAAAAAAAATTTCTTGGAAGCGAAGAACCGCATTTTTATACCTC
Organism: Metschnikowia zobellii; assembly: GCA_939531405.1. Lineage (NCBI taxonomy): Eukaryota > Fungi > Ascomycota > Pichiomycetes > Serinales > Metschnikowiaceae > Metschnikowia > Metschnikowia zobellii. Next base: position 982,860 of record OW618029.1, read on the forward strand.
AGAGAGATGGGTCCTGCACGGACACGGTCCGTTATTCCACGAGAATCGAGTGTTATCTGCATATTTTATTTCTTTTTCAAATTTCTTTTTTTGCTTTATTTTTAACTTGTAACCTGCAGGGGTCCCGACACCTATCGAGCTCTCTACAGCCGTTTTTGTTTATAAGAAACAGTACAAGACTTACGGTTCAGACTTGGCGCTCCTCCAAATCATCAAGGATATGTTGGCAGTTCCAGGCCTAGCACAAAAAAAAAAGAAAACACAAGCCGACTATAAGCAAGGGGATTGTTATATTGCGTGCGCACGCCCCGATTCCGTCTATAGCAGAATCGAGCTTTTTTTGTGTTATATTAAGGGCGTGCGTTTCATATGTGCACACTCCTGTATCAATTTTGAGCGTGGCTGTGCTACATGTATGATTTTTTCTCCGGGATACTTCCTACGGCCCGCCCCATCTGGGCACAATTTTAGAAACTCAGCGTATTCCTATATTCTTATTCCAATGTGACTCGGAGTTCCGGACTTCCTGCTGGTCAACTCCGATTTCTCATAGTTCAGGTTGATTGACTTGCTTTTGGGTGGTTTGTATCACTTGGGTATGTATATATTTGCACATATGCCAGACAAAAATACCAGCCACCCAGATGGAAAGCAGGAAACTCGTAATGATTGGGCGCAAATTTTTCAAGGGGACATTGCCAATTAAGGCGCGTCTCGCGGAAGTAGTTATACCGCGATGTCGCGCATGTAGCCCCGCGCTCAACCCCTTGCCCACCGCGTTTTCTGGTATAGAAGAGGATTGGCGAGCATTGCCAGCACCGTATTATGTTATCGGACAGAAATTTCCAAGCACGCCGTGTACTTTTATGGACCCAGGCCTATGACTCTACCATTGTGCATCATGTGGCTCTCGGGCATCGCCGCTTACCATCATGTTGCCGCGTTTGTTGAATCTTTAATCGGCCCAAAGCAAGGGCAACAATCTCTCCCCATAAAGCTTAATTCAGATAAGCTTTGCTAGAAGCCTCGTTATCGAGTGCCATTTCACCCTTTCCATGACAGATTTTTCCAATGAGGGGGGGGGGGGGGAGGGGCAGCATGCACACGAGACACATTTGCTCCTCCAGCTAGGCAATACCATGTGTTGTTCGTATTCTGTTCTGATATTCTTGCCAAATGAATCCTCCTTTTGTTTTTCCAAAATATTCGCGCTATGCGGTTTCGGATAAGCATGTCGTCATCATTTTTGGGAGGGCTGCGATAGTGCTTTTTTTTTTCCAAGACGCTGTCCCTCAGCAGCAATAAACCGAGTTGGTCCGATGATCCTTGCTGTCGAAACTGCTAGCAATCTAGTAATATGGAGGATGGCTTGAATCGTAATTTCTGACGTTGCGATTAATTCGTAGCAATCTTCTGTTGAGATGCTTATCGTAGAATGAAGGTTGCTCCGAAACCCCGTATGCATCAGTGAGTCATGTAGTTGAAATTCTCAAGAATGCAAATGTATGGACGTAGAGACCCGTCAAAGAGTGTCTGTGAATATCCAGCCCTTATTTAAGCTTCACATTGGACATCTGTCTGAAAGGCGACTTTTCATGACACCCTGTATTTTTTGGCTCGGGCCAAGAAAACTGGGTCTGTGTCGTATTCTCTCATTTTCGTGGCATCCATAGAATTCCGTTCGGAAACTCATTCATCTGGAATGTCCAAAGCCATCTTGTGTCTGAGCGCGGGGTTTCCAAAAATATATTTCTGTTTCTTACGTTAAAGACCAATTTCGTGCCGTCGTCATAGTGACAGAAATAAGAAAGACACGTTTCCATCATCCACGCCAATCTGAACACTCGACTTCTCACTCACCTTCGTTACTCTACATACGCTGGTTAAATCAATTCTCGGTTTTCATTCTCGTTCCGTACTCTACTCGTACCTAGCAGGGATCGCTCCTCTGATGCTGGTCTCTACCTCAGGTTTGCACCTCATACCTCATCCTTATCAGTTTCCTCGCTTGGCTTTGGCTCTTCGTCATATAAGCTGATGAGCACGTTTAGTTTTTCAACTTGCTTGTTGTAATCCCAACCCTCAACAGCAATACTGTGCATGAAAGTATCGCCCCAAATCGGCCGGTTTACATGGCCACTTTCCATATAGTTCTGTAAACGAGCAAAATAGCTGTCCATTCGGCTGCTGAGCAAGTACTTCATTTGTTCTTCATGAAATCGAGTAAATTCCCTCCCAGTTAAATACTCGCGTAAAATCCAGTCGTCGTGGAGCAAATTCGCAAAGTCGTCTTCATCAAACTTAGCTACAACCCTAAGATTTTGCCTTTGCAGATCACGCTTGTTTGTCCCACGCGACGTTTGCATCCATTTTGCAGGCTCCTTTGCATAATCGAGTAGGATTTGCGTTTTTACCCACAATCGAAGGGAACTCAAGTACATGTAGTCCTTGAAGTTCTGCTGTATCATCCCCCCTGCACGATACTCGTGCTCGAGCAAGGGACTGAAATTCTGTGGGATGTAAGCAACTTCATTCTGAACTACCGTTTTGATAAGAGGCGTCAATTCATTGAGTGAGACAAAGTGCTTGTTGCGACAATTAAACAACTGCTTTAATTTGTTCGTCACTTCATTGGACTTTGGCTTCGGCAGGATCTTCGGATAATCGTATCTTTCAGGAGCTTGCTCATTAGATACGGCTAGGCCAGTGATGTCGACATAGAGACCAGAGCTGACATCGATAAATCTGGCATCTATGTTGTTGAGACCATTGCCGTGATCTCTGTGTGTAATACTCGCACCTACATCAATAAAGAAAGCGCCCATGCCATTGAAATCCATATTGTCTTGATCTGCGCCTCTCAAGTCGTGTCCCGTATTCTCAATTATTAGTGTTTGGTTAAATTCACGGGCAAGGTAATGCAAGTCTTTGATTGGCATTTGGACATCAGTGTCAGCATCCCATGGAAATGCCATACCGTTCCAGTACCACGACAATAAAGAGCCGTGGGCTATCCATGTCACTATGCCATGTGCTCGACAGAAAGAAAGATAATTTTTGAGAACTCTATGGAGCGCGAGAACCTGCTTGTCGGTGCCTAGTGTCAACCCATTAAAAAATCTCCAATCAAAGTGGTCACCAAGGAGTTTTTGTTCGTCAAGAGTAATAAGCTTAGCTTCCATAAGTGACTTCCCTGGCAGTTGAGTACCTTTAGAGTACTCGAGCGAAGAAAGGTATTTCTTTTCTTGAAGGGTGATATCCTCCTTTTTCAATAGTTGGATAATGTCATCCACGTTGACATCGAATGCAGACTCCTCGATGTTAATCTTCGCAGGCTCGTCTTGATATTCCACAGCTGGTTTTTGGGTTTTGATTAAAGACTTATACGAGCTCACCACGTCCAAATTCCCGATTTCTTGGGATAAAATCACCTGCTCTGGCAAACCATTGCGAAGCAAAGCATATTTCAAATCATTCTCGGAATTCTCTACATCGATATGGTACGCTCCATGATTGTTTGTGAGGAACACAAGGCGCGCTGGTGGAGGACATGCAGAGAAGAGATGTGATTTTCCTAGCAATTGAGCGTTTTCACGCGTTTGTTCGAGAGGGTAGCGGATCACCTTGTATCCAAGTGGAAAAGATGGATCATTTTCGCAATAGTCCTCTAAAGGTGATGTATCGCTCTTTGCTTTTTGTTCATCGCTGAGTTGGAAAAGGCTTTGGCAAGTTTCCTTCTTGCCGGAGGGTAGAAGAATAAACTTATTCAAAATGGAAAGATCGACCCAATCTGACCAATGAAATGGCACCGTCTTTCCAGGGTTTTCCCTGATCCATGTATAGTACACGGATAATGTGAACCTAGGATCGAAAGGCTGTAAAAGTGGTTTTTGTTGTTTTTCCTCGGAAGACAAAAAGTATTGAGGAATGGAGATCTCTGTTGGTGGCACATACTCTGGCAGGAGAAAGTAAAGACTGCTAGAAGAATCAATGCTCAACTTTTCCGCCGTGATCTCTCGAGCCTTTTCTTGGAAGTTCGGGTTTTCGTCTAAACTCAAGCTTTCGATGGTCAACTTTGAGTACATCAACTTGAAATTTAGAAAAATGGCCTGGCGAGTGTTCTCATTTATGCTTATGGGAGATATTGTAAACAATGACACATATGCGACGACGACAACCACCAGCAAGACCATGAGTCTTAGCGCTTTTCTCAGGCGAACCATCTCGATATATCACAGGCGATAGGTACGATGGAACGCTTATAAGCAAGTGCAGCCGTTCAGATTAAGATGCGTGGGATTAGAATTATGCGTTGAATTTTTTTTTCCACCATTCAGGTAGAGATAGCTCAAGACAAGCCCCCTTTTATCTATACGAGCTCGAGTGCAGCGAATTCCCCCAGAGCAAAATAAGGAAGTTCAATAGCGTATGCCAGCCAGAATGGTGACACAGAGAATAGGTCCTTTGACGTGCGAGGTGTCACAAGGAAAAAAATAAAGAAAAATGATGATGTGGGTGCGAAGATGGATGGAAGCAGGTGTATTCTTGTTTTTTTCGGTTCACAATGCCGCATCAACTCCCACGTCACTTTGGCTTGCTGTGACCGCTGCGCGTTAAGGAGACGCATTGCGGCTTTACGTCATATTTCGCCTTGTCCTATACGCATTCGGCATAGAATTCTCTGAATGCTTCATTTGCAGAAACTGGCATTTTTTTTGTGGCGTGTTTGAGGATTTCAGAGAACAAATTTCGTATATATATCGGTCACTTTGTACGGCGACACATTAGCGACTGCAGATCTCAGATCATCACACGGACTGTATTTGTTCTCACGCTTAGCCTCGGAAATGTCCACTCAAAAAATAAGGTGCAGGCTTAGGACATACATAGCCCTTGCCTGAAATTACTTCAGAATTATGCCTTGGCTATTTTTGCACAGAGCCCACTATCTAAAACGCAAGCATTCATTCGCCTACAAACGAATCTGCAGGCGTGTCCAGAAGCAAGGCCATGACACAAAGGTATGGCTGAAATGAATTGAACGGTCCCAGCATGAGGGGCTGCGTGCCGCGCTTACATGACAAGGCACTCATCAAAACTTCCCAATTAGGCATGCCTCTCTCCGCGCACACGATCGTGCGTACCTTGAAAATCACGGAAACCAAAGCTGCGTCCCTTAATGAGTTGACTTTTCATGGTGTGTAATCTTCCGAGGCGGTGCTTGCGAACGTTCTTTCCTGTTGCCCTGACCGGTGTCCTGTGCCTGTGGCATAAGATCCAAAATAGCCACTGTCTGGCGTTATTGTCATGGTTTTGAGAAGTTCGGAGTTGAGCTGCGCCGTATGTCTCTCCACGTATTTATACGAAACACGTCGCAACACAATTGAACTTAGACCCCGAGATTGAAAACCTCTGCTCTTCGAACCCAGTTGCATGTGGCAAATCTATGACTTTGCAATAAACAAATAGCGGTAATTCTTTTTTTTTTTGTCAGAATTCCGTGTAGCTTTCCATGCTCGTTTCAAAAAAAAAGCATGATTAGAATTATCAATACGAAATAGCAGACAAAATACCGAGCATCAATAATACGTAGATCCCGATAGTGGTTGGTTTAGAAAGAAACAAAAGAGCTTCCACCACTGCCCATATACATCAATTTAGCCACGTTTAGTCAATGATGCAATGTGAATGATTGTATATTAATATGCACTCAAAAAAAGTTTGGCATGCAAACATAACTTCAAGTATTCACCGTCTTTTTCGTCTGTCTGTTTCATAAAACAGAATGTGGCCTACTTGATGTATATCCTGACTGCACTCAAAGTACCCGTAGTCAAGAAAGGAGATTTCGAACGACCCTTTCATCAAAAAAAAAAGACCAAAACTTCATGATGCTTAGCATCAATAGTGCCTTGCCCATCGGGACCAAATGGTTCACAAAACAGCCTATTGTCCACGTTTCATGTTTCCGAACTTTGTGTAAATCTGAATGCGGTATAAGCTACAGCTCGCCATTGAGTCCTCTTTTTTCTATCTTCTTTTTATACCTCATGTAGAACAAGAAGCCCTTCAACATGAATGCAAGTTCTGCTGGTCTATTTGTCCTGTCAACTTGTAAAAATAGGCACGGTATTCAATTTTCTTTTGATCGGAAAAATTGAACTGCGCATGTTCCGACCCACAGGTATTCGAAAGCAAGTGGCGTTTTTTTTTCACAAACGTCAACCCAGAATCCGCTCTCTGTTTCTCTTGGGACAGGCTACTATGCACGTCTGCCCCTAGATCTGGCACGGTGTGAACAATTATGTTCCTACAACTTGAGTGCTGCCTCTTGAGTGTGGCACCTTGACAATAGTCATAATCAATAAGAAAATAAGCTCAACCATTCAGCTTATCCCACGCACAGAAAATGCAAGAAAGAGTTATGATAGGGTGTGCGAAACTATTTACTCGGGTATATTTGTTGTATGCAGGATGATTATGTGGAGTTGACACCGGCTAAAAGCAGTTCCTAATGTGGTTATACCCGAAAAGAAGAAGGGTTTACGAACAGAAGGCGGCGCGGGATGCTGTGACCTCGTAAAACATTCTGTGACACATTGCGCCTTTAAAAATTTGAACCAGTATCTTCGTGAATTACCCTATACTTACTCCTTGACTAATATTGACGCCGCGCCCATGCCGGTACCAATGCACATGGAAGTCAAGCCAATCTCTCCCTTTTTCAACAACGGCAAGATAGTCGCATACTGCCTTGCACCAGTGCAGCCCAACGGATGGCCCAACGCAATCGCACCGCCGTTGATATTCAACTTTTCCCGGGGAATGTTGCAGGTCTCGGCCGAGTATAAGCACTGCGCAGCAAACGCTTCGTTCACCTCAAAAACCGAGATATCGCTCACGCTCAAGCCGGTTTTCTTCAAGACGCTGGGGATGGCAACTGCGGGGCCGACGCCCATGATTTCAGGAGGCACGCCCACGGAAGTACACAAAACAAACTTAGCCTGAATCGGGTAGCCCTTTTTCTCTGCCAAGTCTCTTCTCATCAACAATACAGCTGCGGCGCCGTCAGAGACCTGCGACGCGTTTCCAGCATGCGTGGTGCCTGTGGGCTTGAAGGCGGGCTTCAACTTGCCCAACAGCTGTGCAGTGACACCCTTTCTGGGGCCTTCGTCGGTATCGACAATAAACCTCTTAATTTCAGATGCTCCGTCGTCTTCGTCGTCGTCGTCCTCCTCCTTAGTGTACGCCTCGATAGGCAAGATCTCGGACTTGAACGCGCCGGAAGAGACGGCGTGCTCGGCCTTCGCGTACGAGTCAGCGGCAAATGCGTCCTGCTTGTCCCTGGGAACGTGGTATTTCTCGGCAACATTCTCATTGGTGATGCCCATCGGAATCAAGCACTTGGCCATTTCCGCGTTGTTTTGCAACTCTGGGTCGATCTTGGGGATCGACTGGGGCCCATAGTTCGAGGACATTGACTCCACACCAGCGCCGATGCCGCAGTCGATTTCGCCGCACTTGATCTTGTTTGCGATATCGGAAATGGCCATCAATCCTGAGGAGCATTGTCTGTTGACGGCAAAAAAAGCAGCCGTATTGGGGATCCCTGCAGCAAGGCAAGCGCCTCTGTGCTCGGTGGCCCCGGCAGCGTTGTTTAGCACGTTTCCGACGGCCACGTCTTCGATCAAGTTTGGGTCGACGCCCGTCTTTTCAAGGAAGGCGGTCAAAAACTTCGCCAAGAGGTAGTCAGAGCCAACGTCTTTGAAAGAACCTTTGCCGCCCTTGGCAATCGCGGTTCTGTACGCCCCCACAATGACAACGTCATCTGGCCTTTTTTGAAGCACGGCTTGTTTCGAGGAGGGGGACAACTGGCCAGCCAACTGAGTCAATCTTTCCATGTTAGCTGTTTTTTTTGTTTTTGTTTTAAGGGGGTTTTGCCTGTGTGTGTATGTGTATGTGCTTGTGGATGGTGTTAAGGTCGGCAGATCTGGCTCGAGTTTGCTGAATCGTCTCGAAGGTATGGGTAGAAACTTTGGCCGGGATGAATGTGGGGCTGCGACACGGCCTCTTATAGTGACGTTTGCCTGGGGGCCACTCCGCATTTTTGCGCGCGACGTGGGCCGAGGAACTTTGCAAGCCGAGCTTCCTTTGCCCCATGCACTACCTGGCAAAACCCCCCGGCCCATTTCCATCGGCGCCAGAGGTGAATGCAGCAAGCCGGTAAACGGCCACAAAATGCTCAAGCAGGCCGCTGCGACTGGGCAAAAACCAGCATCGATTTTGTCCTCGGCCGTTTTATTGTACGCCCTCGAAATATGAGGGACCCGAGGGCGCGGTGCTGAGTAGTGGCCCTGGCGGCGCGCGCTCTCCTAAGGTCACAGGATACCGAGGAACACTCACCATTCCAGTGCGAGAGTCACATGGGGATTGCCCGGAAAGCCTAAATTTTTGGGGGTTGCCTGAATAGAGCATCCGGCTAGCCAACCGGAAACGCGTTTTCTCTGCGGGCCGTGCAAAAAGCAGTGTCCCCGGAACGGCTTCATGTAGACAGATGGCCGCCCCGCCGCGGGGCAGCTGGTGTTTGGGAAAGCCGCCTCGTATATTTGTAGCCGGCGTGTTGATCTGTGTTCCGAACCCCGCATGCGGCTCGGGCTTTGGGTCTCATGGACACCGGAGCATGCGCTGTATTGAGGCCGCCTCTGTGCCAGAGGAGGTCTTGCCCAGCACCAAAATGCGCATTTCTTCGAATGAAGCCACGCGGTGCCATCTTAGGAGATGTGAGTGTCTCGAAGATATCGTGCGCATGGGCCCGCCAGCTTTTGGTGCGCCGTGAGGCCGTCTATGCTAGCTTCTCCCTTTCAAAGGAGAAAATGCCAATGAACGGCTCGATATTGTCTAGATGACCGTCTGGACATGGGCCGACGAAAATCAAGGATGGCAGCTTTTCGTGCGGTACCTGTTCGGGCAGGTCATCAGCGTCGTCTTGTGGTCTCGGAATGGTGACGATTTTGGTGAAGTCGATGCGTAGCGTGTTGTCTGCGTCGACAATAACGTACAACTTGTACTTTTGGTTGAACATGTCAGCGCAGTCATTGTAGTGGATCTTTCCCCTCGATGTACCTGTTATAAGGCCCATCGTCGATCCGATGCCCATGATGTCGGTGCCCCGCACCTTGATGTAGACTCCGCTGAGCCCGAAAGGGGAGCAGTGGATTTCAAGGTCGCACTCGTTGGCGTAGTGGAACTCTAGGTTTTCTTCACTCATGGCCAGTGTATGACAGAAGTAGCAGGCGAAAAGGCTAAGTTAAATCAGTACAAAGATTATGCGCTTCAATGCGGCGTTTTTCAATATAGTGCTCTGGACTAAATGGGGCGGAGAGCAGCAGGAAGATTGAAAGTATGTGCTTGGTGCTCGGGCTCTAGTTTTTTTCTTCTCTCTCTCATTCACCAGACATGAGCGGTGCGAATTCATCATGATGCGAAAACGCATCCTGTCGCTTATGGCGCTTTTCTCAAATCACCCAAGATGTTTGGTTGAATGCTACTTAAATACGCGCACACCGTGAAAATGCTCTGGGTGTGCAATGTTACTCTATGTGGCTATCTTCAACGTGCGCATCTGCGCCACATACTCCTTGTAATGATTCTCGGAACAAATTAGCAGATTCAACTGATTCGAAATCCAGTTCAAGTGCTGCACGAGACCGGGGGTGTCTCCCAGGGAAAATTCTTTGACATTGCTGTTGAAGTGCTTTTCCGCTGCCCTCGCCTCTCCCATAAGTTTTATCAAGTCGTGCCCTTCACTCGTCAACGCTTTCTTCTTGGCCACCAACAAGTTCGAGCTGAAATTAGACGCCACAATGGCGCGTACTGGCGTTTCGGGGTATGAGTGAGGCACAGTCACAAAAATATCCACCGTGCGGTTTCCATACGTCCAGAGATGAGGCACGTTTGCTGGGTTCACTATAGGAATCTGGACTTTGTATCTAGCTTCGCCTTTGCTGCGGTTGAACAACTTCACATTTTGGCCAAGTTTCTGCGTCATCTCGCCGATATAAAACTCCCTTTTGAGACGTGTCGCTTCAGTGACAGTCACTTTCTTATCCTCAAATGCTTCAGCCGCTAGGTCTAGTTTCTGTTGTGGCTTCGGCTTCGGCACTGGTGACTGGGATGGCGTGGGCAGCGCACTGGCTTTTGGGGAGTTCTTGAAAGTCACAAACTTCATTGTTTGGCGCTTTTCTTGCTGCAAGAAAAGCTCCAAGTACTTGTTCAAAGTCTGGACTTGAGATAGTAGGCCTTTTCCATCAACCAATTTGATCTCTTCTCCATCTGTAGGAAGAAGCTGGGTGTGTTTTGTAAGGTTTGCAATAGTACGGAACCCTCGCTCAATATTGACAGAAAAGCCTCTTGGAATCTCGGTGTTCAAGACGACAATGGACGGGATCGCCTTCAAGCTTCTTGGGTATTCCGCGGGGATCGTCAAGCTGAAATTTAGCAGATCTAGCTCGAACGGAAAATCCGGATCTGCGGGCTTCATGATGAAACTCAAGTATAGAGGTTGCTGTGGGTCCCTTCTTATGACGTTCTGGATATGGTCGGCCACGATGGTCTCTTTTGCTTTCCGTGAGAGTGGCTTGATGGTGGTTGACACTGCCTGACCTTCAGATTTGGCCATCATCATTTGGGACTCTAGGATTTTTGTCACAGCGGAACCATTTATGGTGATGGGAATGTGCTTTCTGACGAGCTTCACGACCTCGAGGTATCTAAAGTCTTTTGTCCCTTTTGGTTTTGGCACTCTTGTATTCAGAGACTTTTTCTCGATATTGTTCTCACTTATTGGTCCTTTTCTGTCGTTCTTGTTGCCTTCTCTTGTGGCTTTTCTTTGTTTCTTACGTCCACTGGTCATACCCAGCGACCGACTCGTCGAGGTACTCGATGCATCCAGCTGAGTACCTGAGACCGCTTCAAAGTTATTTTCGGAAGCAGGCATTTGCATCTATGGCTACTGGTATGTTCTAGAGAGGAAAATGTGAGGAAGATGGTCTTTTGCACGATGCCATATAACAGACGCGCGAGATGGATGCGCTTTGATCCGCGCAATGAGTCGATGCCAATCAACTACAAGGCCTCGACATACTTTTATCTGCTTCATTCCTATTACACGATATTTGCTTACAATTTTTGATAGAGTCTCAAATATTCGAACCTGAGGATTGAAAGAAAAAAAAACTCCGGAAAACACATTACAGGCTTGTTTCTTCCAACATGGGCGCGTCACCATATCTACAATGGAAACGTCAGTGATATTCCAATGACCTGATGCTGTTTAGGTTTCATTTTGACAAAATGGGACTTCAACGAGGTGAGAGACAATGTTTGTGCTGATAGCGTCTGTCGCTCCGAGCCAACTTTATTCTACGCACATCTGTGATGCCAAGAAATTAAACAGCATGTCCGAATTTCTGATATTGTTATGGAATGAGGTCGACAATGTAGCTCAAAAAGCTCTTTCAATTTCGAAGCATTGACTGTTTTGGAAGACATTACTCATGTCCTTAATGTACTCGGTATTTAGCGTCTGCACGCTTCAGTTGTAGCTGAACTTCGTCTCCGTTGTATGGTTCAATCAGAGACTTGGAAATTTTATTTGTAATCTAGGAAGAGTCTTCGCAAATATAAAGAATAATCAATAACAAAACTTGTGCTGTCAAATAAATTTTTAGTCTCTTTCTTTCTCAGCTTTCAAACGGGCACGCCGGGGCCCCGCATTACTGCTGCTGTCCTGCCTCTGCACTTCCCCTCTGCATTTGCACCCAAATATGAGAGCCTCCCAATCTACGTGTCTGTTTTTTTTTTAATTCTTTGCTATTTGCTATGTTCAGAGTCAAGCCAATTACACCAACAATGTTGGTTCGAAGCGTCCTCAATGCCCCCGAAATCCAGTTTGCAAAGGCGTGCTTCGTCGGAGGGGTCACCTACTTATACGACCGAGGAAAGAATCTACCCAACATGACCAACATGGAGTTGGTGAAATTCATTTGGGTAATGTCTCACTTGTTTTGTGCGTGTGGATTCTTGGCTTCCTTGTGGAAACAAAAACATTTGTGTTACTACATCTCGATTGGTGGTGCAATCTCCACGTACTCGGTCTCCTTTATTCGGCATATGCTTGTCTTGATACATGGAAATTTGGCAATTCGAGAAGAAATCCCATTAGCCTCTCTCTTGAATGCAGAAAATACATTGCTTTTGGTTGCGGCATGGCTTCACGCCACTTCGAGCCCAAACCCGTTGAAGTTATTTTCGTTTGCCATTTTCTCCTACATGAACTTGATCTCTTTTGTTTTGCATGAGCTTATTTCGGCAAATGCATTCACCACAGCCTTGTTCCCTGTGCTCAGTTGTATTGAGCCAGTGCTTTTAGGATTTGCGTGTTTTGCAGACTACTGTGTTCAATTGTTGTACTACCGCGAGTATTTCCTCGACCAAACGCCCCTCTTGTATGGTCTTATATTTTCCTACATCAGTTTCAAAAGGTTGGAGAAATCCGAGCTCGCTCGCCTCAGCTTGTACAGCTTGTTTGACATGATCTTTGCGATATTGGTCAAACTTAGAGCCCCCAAGCTTTTGCTCAGGCTACTCCGAAAATTTCAAGGCTTCGTATATTTCTTGGTGCCCATTGATTCCACGGAGGACGCAGATGACATTACCCGGAGAGCATCGGTAAGAACGAGAGCCACTTCGATTTTCTTTGAGCCCATTCTGATCATCAATGACTTGAATTGAAAGCTAGGCTAGCATCGCGTCTGATAGCGCTCAGTGAAGTTTGCTCCAAGTGTGTAGCCAAATACATGTAATTTACAGGTTTGCCAAATCTTCTTTCAACGATAGCAATCTCTCCCAGCCCTCCGAGTCCTCCCACATGGCTTTTCCCTTTGACATCAAGGATCTGATGCTGCTCCTAGATTTGTACTTCCAATCTTTACAGACGACATCTCCGGCGTCGTGCTTACCGGGCAACTCCCCAAAAGATTCGTACGCAGAAACAAGATCTGTGCATGCTTCAACAGCCTCGTTCCATGCCGCCTCATCTGTGGTCAATTCTGGTCGAAGAGAAGTAGCACGGTATGCCTTCTCAAAACTCTCTAGAGCTACCCACGGCTTTCCTCTCCAGAGTTCGACTTTGCTCACTGTTCTCCACAATCTCGCTGAGTGATTGATGACCGTTGGCAAGACTTCACACACCAAATTTATACAGGACGACTGGAAATGGGTAAGTCTCCCTTCTTTTGGAAAAGGCTCCTCAATGAGAATCTGAACCAAGGTTTCAATAACCGTAATGTCCACTTTAACTTCGGTTCCACCTTCTTTCCCGATCTCAATGAGCGCTTTCGTGGCATGAAGTACCTCATTCCACTCACCTAATTTAGCTGCCACTGTGAGATAATTCTCGAATATTCTCCAGGATCTTTTGGACCCCTCACCTTGTTGCAATGCTCTTTTCAATGCAGTGAATGCTTGTCTGGTTTTGTCTAGTCTCAATAAAGCGCTAGCCAAGTTCGACCAGGCATGAGTTTGAGTATCATCTAGAGAAACACATCTGGTGAAAGCCTCAGATGCCAACTCAAAGTTTTGCCCTTCCAACCCGCAGCAGCCGTAGAAAAACCAATTGTCGTACGAAAGCGGACTAGCTGTCAAGCAATCTTGCATGTGAGAAATCGAAAGAGAAAGATCACGCGTGAGCCCAGATTGCGCGGGAGGTTTGTAATAGTATCTTGACAAAGAAGCCTTGGCTTTTGCGTACTTTCCGATTTTCCAAGCTTTTTCCCATAAACTAGGATCCTGTCTGATATCACCCAAAATTGATATCGCCCTTGCATCTTCGGGATGTGTACGAATCCGCTCTTCCAAGAGCTTCGCAGCATGAACCTCATCATCAACAGCAGCATAGCATAAAGCGGCTTCTGTCATTAAATTCAAGCGTTCATAGATATCGATGGCAGATTTCAAGACACCGAGAGACATGTACTTCTCGGCGAGCTTCGAGTCCATAGTCCATTGTGCCATGAGTGGAAGCTGGTGAATGAATCTCAAGCGAGAAGAGATTGTTGAGGCTTCGGATTCCGTCGAGTCCGGTGTCTGAGGAATCATCCGAGTTTTGATATTGATGCCCACTTCCTCTACCAAAGATGTCATCTGCAAAATTCCTCTTTCGACCGTTCTTGCCTTGTTTGTTTCCAATGTAGACCGCTCCCACAAAGTCCTCCCGAACACTGTCCAGTTGGTAGCTTTCGGTGCTGAGAACACTATCCTATTGACAATCGCAAAAAGCTCTTCCTCTACCATGGCATTCCCCAGAGGTGTGGTTTGTCTGAGAGTAGTAAGCCTCAACAAAAGTTGTACATTATCCAAATCTGAAAGTGCAGGTTGGTTATTAGGGTCCAACTCACGAAGGTCGGCAGGGATTTCCTCTGCAGTTACAGAAATTGGCAAAAGCCTCTTTTCATTCTGGGAGAAATGTGACAAGTTTTCTAGTCTGAGTTTCTTTGTATTAGGCTCTTCGTCTGTCACGACATCTCCCAAAGACTCATACTGTGGCTTTTCCAAAAGCAAGTCGGAGTTCAAATCGAAACTTTCCGGAGTATACTGTGGCTCTGAAGTTGAGTAAATTCCAGGGTCTTTACTTTTTGCTAACAAGACCAAAGATGCTGTATAAAATGTTTGAAACTTTGTTCTTTTAGCCTGGGCACCGGTAAGCACGAACTGAAGCCCTGCGACATCAGCTGCCTTGTGCAAAAAAGGTTCGGCAAGATGCTCTGTTTGCGCATGAATCCCGTTCCTGGCATTCTCCAAAAGATAAACTAGATTCACATGTTTCACCAATTCTGGGTCTTCCTCCGGGCTCAAAGCGGTGATCAAGTCGGCATTCAAAAGCGAGGAGGTCACTGATGCCAACATGTCAGATGGCTCAGAAAGCATAGAAAGGTGTATCTGCAATGCTCTGGCCCTCCACCAGGAAAGAGATGCGCATTCCGGTGATTGAGAAGTAGCGATGCTTCGAACTATGTTTAAAGTGTCGGCGGTGACCACTTCAATTGAGATGGCAGGATCACGCTCAACTAAAGAGTATTGCACGCATTGGAGTTTCTCAAAAAGCACAAGAGAGAATGCTAAAAGAACTGGTTCGTGCATCATGTCATATGCACATTTTCCTTCGATGCCCAAGACGCTTACAGCATCAGCTTGTAAAACAGCGCCCTCCACATCTGGAAACCATATGTTCCGTGCAGAGGCTTCACTTTGTGGTCCAGTGAAATTATTTTGAATAAAAAGTTGGAGAAATGCAATTGCAATAAGTTGACATGATATGGCTGGAAGTTTTTCTGTCAATAGCTGTGCCAACTCATCTAGCACTACCCGAAAACTCTTTCCAGGGTATTGATGAGCAATCTGACAGGCTTCAGTGCCTTCTAAAACAGCACCAAACTTATCCTTAGCAAATAATTGGCCATAATCGCCATGTAAAATTGTCAAGATAGCCGCCTCAAAATCCTTTCCTGAATGCGAAGAGACCTCGTTCACATAAGTAGCTTTTTCGGCAGGAAGAAGAAGCAATAGCTCCGCTAAGGCACGTCTCATCCCAGACATCTTTCTAATCTAGCTTCCAAGCGTTGAGTTGTGAAGATGAATGATGGGATGGAAGTCTCGTTTTTTTTTCACGTGTAGGTGCTTTGATGCCCTGGTGCGTATTTTTGAGACGATGCGCGATGCGGCACTCTTTGAAATTAGACGTGGTTAAAGAACGAATATGGATGTTATGTGTCTATATCTACATCATGCTGAAAAAGCATAAAAATGAAATTACGGCACCATTAAATAACGAAGTGATTGACACAGCTCAATACTTTTTTCTTGAATCACTCTGAGGTACCTCCAAAAAATGAGAGCCTTTTCTTTCCGTCAGCGCCTGTTTTGCTCCTTCTATGATCGCTATGCTTACGAGATTTCTTTAACGAATTGCGTATAGAAACTCGGTTCATTTCCGAATTATGATTCTCGTCATCTGAAGCAAAGTCAATGACTTTTTCCTCAAAGCTAAGTGGCTGAGTTGGTTTCCTAAAACTGGGCTTCGAGTTGCCATTACCATCCAAACCCATGTCGATGAGCGAATCCTCAACCACTTTATGAGCTGCAATTGTATCAGAATTCATTCTGTTCTCCAGCTGATTTGCAAGTTCCCCTGCTTTCGCGGAATCAGTCATAAAATTTGAGATATCTCCAAAATCTATGAGGTCGTCCTCTGTCAACCCTTTTTTCGCCTCTTCGAACTTCGAAGCCAAGTTAAGACTACTCATGTCTTTCACTATGCCCAAGTCTCCGTCTTGGGGATTAGTCATGTTCTTGTCAAGCTTTGGGCTGTCAAGGGCTTTACCCCAAGGATTCGAGCTTCCTCTCTTCGGTTCTGGCCTTGCGTTCACTTGATTCATACCTTTGTATCGTAAATTAGAATCTGCAGTATGCATCTGCTCTTTCGGACTTTCATCGTAACGCACTCCAGGACTACTGACTTCGAGGTCCACTTTTTTGGGTTGAGCGATTGATCCCGCGATATCAAGTCTGGAAGCTGGTAACAAAAAAGATCGACGCTTTTCTAGCTTTTGTTGGTCGTCGAGCCCATTAAACTGTTGCAAAATCTCACCCGTCGGATTCTCATATGGGCTGTTCTCTACTGACAACACAGGAGGTGTACAGGGTTTTAGAGTCTCGAGAATGTGGTCATGTCTTGATGTCCTTGAACCTGTACTCTTCGTCTTTTGAAGACCCACGAAGTTGGTTGCAAAAATCTCATCTGCGAGTTTTCCTGTCCGCTCGTCACTTTGCAGGATCCCATCCTTTTTCCATGCCTCTGCCAGTTCGAAGTCTGTTTGATTCCTTGCTGTCTCACTCAAAGGCAACCCCATGTTTTCTCGCGATTTGACCCTGTTCGTTGCAGATTCATAGCCATCTCTCTCTAGATTTTTTTCTAAGTTGGGCAGACCCACAGATCTTCTTGAGTCTATTTCATCCTGCGAAATAGAATGGTGGATGTTTTCCAAAGAAGGGTATCGCTCTGCGATATTCTCTAACTCTGGAATATCAACGTTCAAATCTTCCGTTTCAGAAAAGCTGTCGTTGGCCTCTACTACCTCTGCTTTCAGATCCATCGGTGTGTCGTTTTGATCACAGGTCAGGATTTCGTCCTTGTTTGGAAGTGGCAACTTGTTAACGTTCTCCGCAGTGCAATTCTCTTCTCCGGTATGCTTTCCATCCAACTTCTCGCTGGAGCCATACTCGTTCTCATCAGGAATGAAGCCAGAGTTGTTTGCCGACAGTTGTGCAAGACTAGCTCGCAGAGAGCTTTTAGACATTGTCTGGTTTTGTTTGCTCAATTCGTATGCTCTCTGTTGTTCTTGTTGCTCGAGGTAATATTGCTGCTGCCTAAGTATTTGGTTGTGTTTCTCTCTTTGCATTTCATGGAGTGCTTGAAAGTTATACTCGCCAGCCCCATAAAAGTCCTCGACGTCGAGCTTCTTGTACTCTGTTTTCATTAACTTTGCCACAAGCAACAATATTTGCACGATGTTTGGACGGTACAATGGGTTTTCTTGTAACATTATAATGATGAGGTTCTTCAAGTCGCCGGAAAAGACCGGAGCTGGCGGAAAATGAAAGGACGCATGTAGGATAGCTATATCTCCGTTAGCTTCGAACGGAGTTGTGTAATAGCAGAGTTTGTATAGAAAACATCCAAGAGCCCATATATCAGACCTCTCGTCAATCGGATGCCCACGGTACAAATCAATCATCTCTGGTGATCTATACTGAGGGGTGGTATGGTAGAGAATGTCGGTCCCTAATGATTGAAACTCTTGCGGGTGCCGAGCCGGCCTGATTGGAGCGGCGACAGAACCGAAGTCACAAAGTTTGAAGTGGTTTTTCGCGTCGATCAAGACATTTTCGATTTTGATGTCCCTGTGTATTAATTTGATTTTGTGCATTTCGTAGACACCGAAGGAAATATCGAGCATGATCTTCAAAATTTCGGGCTCAGATAGTTTCTGCCTGATTCTGTCATTCATATACTCAAGCAAAGACTTATTTGGGCATAATTCCATGAGCACCAAAACCTGATACGAGCCGTCAGACAAGCGCTCCGCGTTGGAGTCGTAGTACTTCACTATTGATCTTGCTTTTCTCAAAGTTTTCATAACGTCAACCTCCTTCCGAAGTGTATTGAGACCATTTTTGTCAGGGACAAGTACCTGCTTCAAGCACCCGATTTCAGAACCACCTTCTGCGGGATCCATAATCACCTCGTATATTTTGGAGAACCCGCCTTCGGAGAGATAACGAACAATCTTTACATTGTGCGTTCCCACTGTGAGTGTGGCGCCCTCGGTGAGCATAGGGGGCGATGTATTACGAACCGGATCTATGAACTAAGGGCGGAGCCTATTTCAATGGCAAACACAGTGTCGCTCCTGACGGCTAGTCGCTCCCCAATGTGGCTGAGATAAGGTAGTGCGCGCCACGGTTTTTGAAGGGAATGATTTGAGCGTCGTGCAGGCTGTGACGTACGTGGACTACTTGAGCGTTCGAGTTCGCAATCGCGGTCAGGAAATTCTCAACGGGAATATTCAACAGTTGTCCGTGCGTAGATTTCAATTCGCAAACTCCTCCTCGAGAATTTTTTCCATTTCATCGTGCGTGAAGGGAATGAAGACAATATCACCACCTGCCTTGCTTTTTGTGAGCGAGCACATTTTGTGTTCCACAAACTCTTGCAACATGGTATTGAAATTGGTCTTGTTGCTCACAATGTATTCTTGCACGCACTTATCGTAGAGAGTCTCAAGATCAAGCCCCATCTTTGAATTTCCGCGGAGACCCGTGCGAGCAGCCTTCGAAGCTGTCATCTCGACCAATTTTGCTAACTGGGTTCTCAATAAGATTCTGTAAAGATGCTTGGCATTTGCTGTTAATGAAGTGAGCACGTGTTTCACTCCCTTTGTTCCAACAAACTTCTTTGACTTACCTGCACTCAACACGTCTTTAAATGACATCTCGACCCGGTAAGCCTCGTGCGTAGTGACTTCATGCCAGAGAAAACCGAAGTTCTTAAAGCGATAAAGATCCCATAAAAGCCCCACGTTTATATGATCCGTCGATGCTAATAGCCACACATTAGAAAGAGACGCAAGCTGAGAAAGAAAGTTTTGGGATCTTTCATCTCTGAATGCTTCTCCGTCTAGATTGTGGATGATTAAAACTAGTTTTGGCTTGATAATCTTGTTCTTTTCACTCAAAACAACATTCTTCTTGAGGTATGACACCAAGAACGGAAAGGCTTCGGACACGTGCTTTGGCATTCGAAAATTCCCTTTGAGTTTTTCTTCCTCACTCACGACAACAGATATGATGTCGTGTATCACAGATTTCAATTTTGTGCTAGGATTGTAACCATTAATGATCATGACACCAGGAAATAGGTCATCGTCTTGTACAGTTTTTGAATACCAGGTGGGGAAATACTCTTCCAAGAACTCCGTGATGATGCCGATCTTAGACCCAACACCAAAAAAATTGAGATTGTACCCTTGGCTTAGTTCCATACACCATTGATGGAAGATACCACGTTGATGCGCTCTCAATGCATCCTTTTCTTCCTTGTGGATGAGCTGTCCTAAGGCAATCATTGGTCTAAACTCCTCGTAATCGAGAGGCGGGGCATTTGCCGCGAGCGAATTTGTGGAAGGCCGAAATCTTAGACTGTGCTGCTCAAAATAGCCTTCGCTTCCATCCAAGAAAAACGCCCTTTCATCAGCAAGCCTGGCATTGGGATCTAGCAATGATGCAACGTTGGGCAAATGTAGTTTCATGTACTTGCTGTCCTTTGTATTTCCATCGTCATCCAATTCAGGTAAAGGAAACGGGGTAAACTTCCTTGCCTCGGAGTTATCTTGCTCTACTAGTGTAGTTGCAGGTCTTTTGATTCCACTTATTGTGGGGATCTCAACAAATGAGCTCTGCCCTTTGTTTTCAAAGTTGAGGGATATTGGGCCTGGTGAATCCGGTGTTTTAGTGTTGAAATCCTTTGATCGACAAGAAGCTGGAGATGATTTGTTAAACATATCAGAATCATCCATTTGGAAAATACTAACCACCTCTTTGGTTACATTTTCCTGTTTGCTGGGTCTTCCCTTTTTTGAACGTCTCTCTGGGGATCCTTTGCTGGGTGATGGAGAGCCGAATATGTTTGACCGCATCTTTTTTCTAGGGGTTTCAGGCTTTTTGGGGGAAGTCACTCGCTTCTTCGGTGACTGTGGAGGACTGGCTGATTCCTCGGGTTCTGGGATTGGGTCAAGGCCTTGTTCTATGAGCTTTGCATTATGCGCATCAAAAGCCATTTTTCTCTCTTGTTTGATTCTTCTCTCTTGTTCCTCTTGCTCTTTTTGTAGCTTGAGCCGCCTTTCCTGCTCGATGCGTTTGATTTCTCTCACAGCTTCTTCCTCCTCCTCGCGTTTCTTATCAATTTCCTGCTTTCTGGGACTTCTTCGAGGGGTGAGATCAACAGCAACAGGCTTTTTCGGGCTTTCGCCTTTTCTGGGCCGTCCTCTTCCTCTTTTTGTAGGAGTCACTGGTTCAGGGAGAGGCTCATCCCGTATTTCTATGATATCCTTATGTTCGGGTTGCAAATCTTCAAGCTGATGGTATTCATCCACGAACGAGTCTTCTTCCAGCATCAATTTTGCTGATGGCCTAACTTTCGACGTCATCTGTGTGGGTTGCACTTCTCTGATTTTTGGGCCTTGCAAAGAGGCTGAATCTAAATTATGTATATCCAGAGAGGCCGTAGTCTTACGGGATTTGGTGATGTTGATTAGAAGTTCTGTACTGCGTGTTCTATTCACACAGAGTGATCTCGAATGAAATTAATTTTATGACCCAGTGCAAGGATACACTATCAACTTTGAATTTTTTGGCATGTTTTGAATGAGTCGGTCTGAAATCAACAGAACGCGTTTGGTCACGTGATACGGTTCTATTGAGAGACTGGTCTGCAAAAGCAAAATGATAAGTCCAGAGTAAGGATGTTTTTTTTTTTCTTTTCTTAGCCGTCTTGCTTCTCCAAACACTAGAAACACTAGAGGGTTCATAGGCGGGCTAATTCAATCTGATATATATATATATATACATATATTGACTGTACCAGGCTCGCTCGTATTGAAGCACCTCGTGCAGTCTTCTGTATGCGCACATACTAGTCACGTGAACTCATCTTGTATTATTTTCCAGTTCGCCAGATTCCAAACCTACATCCTTGAAGATAAGACATTCTATCTGCCACTTTGCACAGACTCTGAAAGCTGCCTTTTCGATCACAATATCATTGTACGACTTGAAAAGAAACCGGCCTTATTTACTGCAACATGCTTTCCTTTTGCCCATACTGCTCAAACATGCTTTTGATCTCACCAGGAGATGACAATTGCAATAGTCTTTATTGCCCAACCTGTCCGTACGAGTTTCTGGTTGCTGGAATCCAAATGTATGACAGGAAAGTTCTACCCAGAAAGGAGGTTGACGATGTTTTGGGTGGTGAAGGCGCGTGGGACAATGTTGACCAAACGACCGCACAATGTCCTATTGACTCATGTGGAAATGACAAAGCTTATTTCTTCCAATTGCAGATTAGATCTGCTGATGAGCCAATGACAACATTCTACAAATGTACAAAATGTACTCATCAATGGAGAGAAAATTAGGCAATATATTGTCAGCTTGGCATTTCCGTTGCATGTGGTGTTGAAAATCGAGTGTTCACCAAAAGTTTTCTATCGTCCACACTATCAAGGCATTCCCAAACAGTTGTAATATGATCTCGCTTGATACATAAAGACCGTCAGCGCAAACCTTTATGATATTTCGGACTTTTTGGCGTGCACATTGATATCGGGGCTAAGGAACGAGCACATTCTTCTTGTTCAAGACAAGTTCTCATACAGCCCACGCATTTCAAGGGAATCAAGAGGTTTTTGAGAAACTGGACTCTGATTTATGATCTTCTTCCGATTCCTGTACTTGTGTACCTTCCAAAATAATCCTTGTTGTGGTTTTCGAATGAAGCTAGTCTCCCACTGGTTCCTTGAATCAAGCGTTGGTTTTCGAGTCCATTCAAGAATATCAAAAGAACTACCGTGGCTGTCCGTGTCATAATCACTAGATCCTCCAATAGCCAAATTGAAGTCCAGATTTGATCCAGAAGAGTGAATCCCATTTAGGTACTGCGAAGTGTGGTGCTTCTTGTAGTAGAACATTTGTTGTTCTCTAATGAAATCCTGGTAGTTCTTGTTTTTTCTCCCTGCCACTATTCGTTGCAAGCAAAAGTCTTTTCTTCCTCGCTTGAGAAAGTCAACATCCTCAGGAGTTCTTTCTGTTTCCATAAAAGGGACTCGAGCCACTCTGCGAAGACTGAGTAGTGCCGGTTTATCTAAGAATGCTTTCTCTGATTGTTCCTGTGCGTGTTGTAAAAGATCTTTAATGAGCTCTTGTTCTCTGTCACACTCTTCTATGTTCCATCTATTCACTGTCGCTATGGGTCTGTCTCGAATATCTTTTTGAAGGAGGCCGTATTTGCGTGCCATCAAATTATCATAGTTGAACTCCGGACTGCTACAAATGTCACCAAAGAGACGAGCCATGTTAAAGCCAGTTAGCCATGCTTCCTGTGAGTAAAAACAAGGAAACACCTCGTGCGGATTGAAAATGGAAAGAAGCTCTTTTACCTCGGTAAAAGATGAGTGTCTGGAAAACGGAAGCTTTACCTCCAACGGTAGAAGTTCACTTTTTTGAGGAGGAAGAATCCAGTGTCTGTCCAAAAAGCAGTAAAGTTTGGTGCCCAACTCTGTGACCCTCATCAATTGTAAATCTGCATCTGGTGGAAGCGAGTCAAGAGGAATCGGACAGCATATTCCGGTGTAGTCTTTTATGTTGAAATTGATGCATTGTTTGATTCTTACAATCATCAGGGAGGTTTTGGAAGCTGCCCCTCCGTGAAACACTGGGCCTCTCTTTGGTGGTGATGACTTTGCCATTGCACGGCCGATAATACTTCCATTGATGCGGTCATGCTTCGCCACCAAAAGCATCTTCTTTTCCAAGCGATGATCCCCAATTCTAAGAACCCCGCCAAAGTAGCTGAGCACGAATGCCCATGCCTGCTCAAATCCGAGCGTCGTGTCGCAAAACTCGAACTCGATTTCAGGGTCATTCTTTGGGTACTCTCGTAGCATGGATACTGCAGCGTGCACACCGTGTAAGTTGGGTGGTATTTCAATGTATGGCTCCCCTCTGTACGCAAAAGTTGAGTCAAAGTAGATGGAATTTAGCAGGTTTTCTCCGCTGGTATATGGGAACAATGCAGGGGACAAACGAATGTCCTCAATCCACCAGCGCTCGGCACGCACATCGCCAGTACATAGCACTGCTCGCCTGACCTGACCGCAAGGGTAGTTAAGTGACGAGTCATTTTGATTCAGACTTGCAGACTCTTCAACTTCTTCAATCAAAAACATGCACGCGCCCAAGCAATGATACGCCTCTATCAAGGTTATGTAGACGGCACAGGACGCGTCGTGTGGGGTTTCAAGACGCGTCCGTTCGTTAAAAGGTAGCCCCACAACCAAGTTAAGCGAAGCCTTGAAACGTGAATCGAGTGATAAAAGCAGCCTCGTTTCATGTGAGCAGTACACTATTCCAGCGAAGCATTTATTGGTGATACCAGACAAATGATCCGCATGACAATGCGTGAGAAGAAAGACAGAAGCAGGGGTATTGAAGCGGTCGAGGCCTATATAGGGGAATTCCTGCAAAATTCCGTCAAATTTATTTGACATTCCAGGACAAGCAAAGAATGGCCGTTTTCGATAAATGAGGTGAGGGCAAGGAAAGCGCTTGGGTGCGAACAAAACGATGAGAAGAAAGCAGCACGACATGCGACATAAGGGTGTCAAAGGTTTTCGAAAATCAAACGCTGTAGCAAGCTATGAATCTACGTGGTTCTGGATATTCTTTTAATGAATCAAATTATGTGCTGGCGTGATATAGAAAATCGCTGCAATCGCTGGCAAATTCAAATGAGGGGCGCTTGCAGAGGCAAGCGTTTGCCGAAGAAAGACCCACAAGGTCATATCAAAACCCCATGATATTCTGCCCTCTCATACTTGGCAGCCAACGGTAGCCATTGCACAAGAAAGCGATCGGCAATGGGCATGATCAATCGGCCACTAAGACTAAGACTGTTCACTCGTGCTAGAGACTCGACGTAAACTATCCTTGTGTTGCCGGCCCCGATGAGTTTTGCCAAGAAAACAATGTATGCTATGGGCACGCTTGTTCCTGGCCCGTTCAAGAGAAGGACGTCGGGGCTTGGCAACTGGTAGAGTTGCCTTGCGGAGGAAAAAATGGATTTGAGGGTGCTCACAATCGACAGAACAAAGGGCTCTCCGACCTGTCTAGCTCTATAAAGCTCTGCGTAATTCACCACTGCTGAAGATCTAGTTAAATATGACTTCTCTAACTTCTTTGCCTTCTCGAGGGAAGCCGCATCGCCGGACGAGACTAGCCATGTGCGGGAACATTGGGAGATGTCGGTATTCTCAATTAGACGGAGCATCTCACCTGTGTGGCCACCTGAGCCCAAAAGAATCATAAGGCTAGTCCCTGTGGGAATAGAGTAGTTTGCGACTTTCTTGCGTTTATGGTTGATTCGGAGTGCTGGGAACACCGCTATGAGCCGTAGGAGACAAAGGCTGAGTGGCGCTATGACACACAACACCGCAACACAGAGGCTGTTTTCGGAATACATTTGTATAATGAGGAAAGAGAGAGAGAGGATGGGAATGAGAGAATTGTATGGATGGGTGTGTGTATATCCGAGAGGAGTAGATGGCTCTATGTTGTTCAACCAGGTTGCATGGAATGGCGGTGCGGTAGGAGAGAGCTGATAGTGCTGGCCGCGCTGGAGCTTCGCGTAGGCAGGCTCATCTAAGGTGAAGGTACAATGCTTTTTTAATGGACACAATTCATTCAGGTGAATACTAGGGGTGTTTGTATAATTAAAAGAAACCAAATACCGGGCTTCTTACCGTCTCCGACGCATTGCTCCCGAGGCAGCCATTTCACCCTTGAGGCACGCTCAATATCTTCACAGGCTAGAGCTCGAAATCTTCAGACATGCTCTTGTACGACTTTGTCGCAGCGGGCTTGGCAGCTTTTTGGGGTGCGGGTATTTCGCAAGACCTCTTGGCCCTATCATTCTTGCGGGGCCCCCGACTGGTAGCCATGTCTTTGTCTGCGAGCTGCTTCATGACTTTATTGACCACGACGGCGATCTTGGCTTGCTCCTCCTTCGAGTTGCCAAGATGCTTGGGCGAGCCCCAGCACACGCGAACAGGCTCTTTCTCGTCTAGGATTAAGAGTGCTGCCGTCTTGGTGTTTTTGCCATGACCCTTTGTCTTCAAGTGCTGTGCGCAATCTTCTGCTGCGCTGCGCTGCGCGAAGGTCACGAAGCCACACCGGGTCTGGTGTATGATCATCACCAGCCCCAACGTGCCGAACTTCTCAAAGAAAGAGGTGATGGAGTACAGCGGTGTGTTTGGTGAGAAGCCAAACACGAAAAATGACTTGAGGGACGCATCTTGCGGCGTTTCTATCGTTCCCCCAAAGGGAAGCTTCGAGATGGTCTTGGTGAGCTCTTTATTGGAGATTTCAAGCTCCCTCTGCCGGGGGCGAGGTACAGTGTTGCCAGACAATTTGGCTGCTAGCGTTTCCAAGATTTTTCTGGCTTTCTCCCGTTTCTCATCGCTGCTGCTCGCTCGAGTGGTCTTGCTTTTGTGTTCCAACTTATCAGCCATTATGGCTTTGACCTCCGCGTTTCGTGACAGACTTTCAACCGCATACTGGTTTTCCACGCCAGCCATTTTAAGAGCAGCGTCTCGTATATCTAGAGGGATACCATAGTCAACATCCACCATGCATGACTGACAGCAGTTGCGAGCTTGTGCACACGTGTGACATATGATCGTCTTTTTCAGCTGCCGGTGTTCTCCCGCAAGATTCCATCGAAAGACAGTAAATGGACGCGTGCATAACTTGCATTGCTCACCCAACAGTTGTCTGATCATTCTGACATGTTCACTCAGGCCCAAACACTGGTTGCAGAGTACCGGTGCTTCCGACATTTCTTTTACACTGGTTCCTGAATCGCTCAATGATGAGATCTCGATGACCTCGACAATGTACCGGATAAATTTATGCTCAACTCTGCGATTGTCTAAAGCACCGAGAAAGATCTTACAATCCTGCTGTTCGCTTCAAGATATGCAAGCGCCTAGGTGACAAAAGTCGCAAAATCAGAAAGAAGCCTATAGATAGAGAGAATAACTGAGCAAGGCAGTCTGAAACAAGACGAAAAAGTGAAGACGTTCGAAAATAATTTTCAAATAATTTTCAAGCGCTGAATGAGAGAGGTAATGAACGACAGCTTGATAAATGGCAAGACTATTAATGTAAATATACTGTAAAGGTCTTGGTATGTTAGTAAGAGTTCAAAATGCCGGATATGAAAGGTTTATCAGTGTTAAAAAGCTCTGTATTTTTTTATCTACACGAGGTTTCAGGTGAAGAAATTCGTTGTTGTTAAATATGAATTCATCATTAAACCTTCTCGATCCACATACCATTTGTAGTAGTTCATTGCTGCTATTTCGAAAACGTTGGAAATTTTTTACTGTTTATATAGTTCGCGGGGAGATGTTACCCGCCCCGGGGTTTGTCTGGGTGCAAAACCCACAATTCCCGAGAGATTTATATTCGATAAGTTGACACTATCTCAGACTGTTTATTTATATGAAATATTGGTTTTGGTAAAGAAACCCTTTTAAATCGTTAATCAAAATCTGGTCTTGATTCGAACAAATAGACTCATATTGTAAAACCTTGCGTATAGCAGTGTCTAGATGTGCACTGAAGGTCCAGGATGCAATCAAATCTTCGTTGGCCTTCACCGAATTCCACACTGATAGAACATTTCGAGATATAGCACTCTGTATACGAAACTTTGACGTCTCTGCTTCAGCAGATATTTCGACAATCTTTTTTGTCAAATTCTCATGAATCTCAACCTCATTGCGAAACAAGTTTGGCCTTTCAATTTCGAAGAAAGTGCTGTTTTGTTCGAGCTCGAAACTTTTCAAATTGAGATTCACACTGCTTTCCAAATATGAGAGAAACAAATCAAAAGATTCGTCTCTATGATCTAGAACTAGGCGATCAAGAATGGTGTGTTTGCTTGCCTCTGCGCACATGTTGTCGATGCTTGCCAATGACCTTACTTCAAGCGAGTCATCGCTTAGCTTTTCAAAAAGCAAGAACCACAACCTGGTAGTAGATGATGAATTCACTGAATTTGTCGAAAGTAAGCTTTTGCTAGCCATGACTGAATGAAGCCTACTCTCCTCGGGCAGCTCATCAGCAGCGAACTCGGTTAGTAAGTTGAGAATACGACTCCCATCGGGCTGGGCCAAACGGGCTTCGAGCACAACGTGAAGACTTCTCATGGAGTCAGTCCATTTCCTCATTGGAGTCAAGGGTCTCAGACCTTGAACACCGGATATCACCAATAGATGCATACAGGCAGTCTTAACGTAATTCCACGTACAATCGTCATTGACCAAATCAACTAAGATATTTTGTACTTCGAGAGCATTTTCAAATTGTTTCGGCTTGTTTTTCCAATACTCCACAACCGCAATTTGAGCCTCATAGTATCTCGCTGCTGAGTATTGTTTCGTGAGCCTAAAAATTTCTTGCGGATCAGTACATGAAGTCAAAATGGAAATAATTGCTGGTTCCAAAAACAATCTTTTTTGACCATCCAAAGACAGTTTTTTTTCAATAAGGATTTCATGGACATATGATTTTGATACCTCAGCACATCTAGCAGAAAAGTCTTTCGTGGCCAAAATTAAAAGTGCAGCTCTCAAATTGATCCAATCACCCTTCATGGCAGGATTCTGAAAGCATGTTTCGGCTGATTGGATACACTGGTTCAAATCTGAATCGGTGGCCCTAGCTGACTTTAGAAGTTCAAGTAGACACAAAAGTCTTCCATGAATCTCATTTCTTGAAAGGCCCTCGAGAATCTCGAGCTTTTTCAAAACCAGAGAGGAATTATGAGTATGTGTCATCATGCAAATCAGTTTTGCGGCCATTTCACGTATTTTCCAGACACTATGGCCCAAGAATTTCTCAGTAATAATGTCAACAAACTTGTCAAGAGTGCCGTCATTTTCTGAAAAGGCCTGTAATCTCAGTAAAATCGACAAGACAAGAAAAACATCATTCACGTTTTTCGATTCTCTAAGTTTGCTAAGAAGCAAACCTTTTATACCCGAAAACTTGCTAAAAAATAGCGAAGCGCTTTTTCCTGATTCTAGGCTCCCCAGCTTCTGTGATCCCAAAAGCTTTTCTTGGAGAGTGGTAAACAACATTACAGCTCCATTCTTAATGGCCCACACTGTATGATTTAAATTTGTCAATGAAATTTCTAGAGCTTTTTCGAGGTACGCAGAAACCGCGGTAGACAAACTTGATTCTCGGAAGATATACTTCATGCAATTGAATGCATGTACCTGCGGGAGATCGTTTTTTTCGTCCTCGACGGAATTATACTCAATTTGAGCAATTCGGAAGAGCTCCAAGAATGTGAGCTCAACGAAGGTTTCAAGTCGAGCATGATTCGTATCACAGGAATTCAAAATTGCTGTGAGTAAGAAAGGTATACCAGCAGATCTTCTAGTGATAAGCTGCTCTTTTGTTTCTAAAAGTTTCAAGTTTGTTTGTAACCATTGTAGAGGTAAATTTTCGAGATCTGTATCATAGCATAGTTCACAAGCTTGTACAAAAGCTGGGTATATAGCTGAAAATGCGCCCCTGTGCGACAAGTTGCCCAACTGATCCATGAGAAGATCGCAAATTTTCAAGAAAGCATTTTGGTCAAAGATCTTCCACTTATTGATGGCATTTAAATTCATAAGAGTCTTAAGAAGATGGGAGTTTTCCTTCACCGTACGCCATGCTTTGGAGTCCGATTCCTCTTCGACATCTGTAGCGGCGAGCGTCATTTGCGGCTTCAAAACTTGCCACATACCAAATGAAGTGTGCAACAATGAGATTATTATGGGACTTAACTTTGACGCGTGCGATTCATAAAACTTGGGTGAAACCAACGTCAATATTTCGCTCATTGCGGTAAAATGGCCATGAACAGAGAGACCCGCCTCTATTTCCGAGTTCATGCTTGATAATACCATGTTCAAACACTCTAAGACTTGACTTTCATTATCACTTCTCATGTAAATTTGAGCAGCCGTCTTGATAACCTGTGCACCGCCATCGCTTTGCCTCCCTTTGAGAGAAGATAACAAATTAATGGTATTTATCATCATTTCTCGGTAATAAATAAGTTCAAATGTCTCTATGGGACAATGATTGAGGATATATGAACATTGCTTTCTAATATCATCGTAATTGTTCGAGACAAATCTAAACAAGGTTCCTGTAAGCTCTTTGCTGAAAATTTCGAAGATGTTCAGCCGCTTTTTCACATCTTTTTTTATACCTCTTTGAACCCCGTCGAACTCGTATTCGACGAAAAACTTCAAAAATTCGGTCGACAATGCTAACTGTGGGTATGAAG
Organism: Metschnikowia zobellii; assembly: GCA_939531405.1. Taxonomy (NCBI): domain Eukaryota; kingdom Fungi; phylum Ascomycota; class Pichiomycetes; order Serinales; family Metschnikowiaceae; genus Metschnikowia; species Metschnikowia zobellii. Next base: position 1,012,666 of record OW618029.1, read on the forward strand.
AGTCTGGGGTCATTTGAGACGCTATAAATTGGAAAATGCTTCGTAGTTTTCGCTTAAGATTCCTGATTGTAAACTCCAATTTTTCATCTTTTGTCTTTTGCAAGAGTTTTTCCTGGGATATGATGAAATCTCTGCAACTAAGAAAACATTTTCTCATCAAAGAAGAAAAATCGTTTCTAGATTCAGGCGTAGTGCTTTCTTTAAAAAAAATACCTAGGATGAAGCAATTCAGGATGATATTGAGAGCATATTCTGGGGGCTCTCTTGTTCCGGACACCGAAGAGCATACTAATAAAAATGAGTCTCGACGACATCTTTCATCAGCGTGTTTCAATAAAGACGAAAGCTCGGGTTCAGTCAATGCATTGGAAGCGATTGGGTCATTTGCTGAAGATATTGAGTATGCGCAAGTTAGCAATGGTAACATAAGAATGCGCCACTCATCTGAGCTTTTTTTGATATTGAGCGATTGAATCCAGCCGATAAATTCGGTGGGGCAAGGCCTAAAGAGTTTTGGAAGGATATGATTTATAACATTAACCCTCTCTCGTTCGACTTTGAGAGATTTCTCGATGAGAGGGGACCAGGCACGGATGTATTGCTGCATGTCGCCATTCGGATCGTGCAAGTGCGTGAAAAATGATGCAAACGCTCTGCTGACTGAGTTCACCAAGGCTGAGGACCAAATCATCTCCAAACATTTCTTGGGAAAAGAGCCCTCTTGATCGTAGAGAGCGAGAACAGCGTCATCCACCTCCTTCAAGAATACTTCCGAGATGTTGAAGAAGCTTTTTTGCGTCAGAGGAATTGCCATGATACGCTCCGTGAGCTGGCTCAATGACAACGCGTCTTTCTTTGCCGATCTGACTTTGCTGATAAATTGCAACAATTTGGTTAGAAGACTCGACGCGGCATTGGTGAAAGGTCCGTTTCCTGATTCGTAAACCTGACAAACATAATTGAATAAATGCATCAACTGTGTAATTGAGTGAGACAGGCAGAACCCAGCCACAAACTCGCCATTAATTTTCAGAAGCTGCAACCCTCGCGTGAGCCAGATCGTCATAGTATCAACTTTTAACACAGACAGTTTCTCGGACGACCCATCATCCATCACGGCTGCCGAGATGACCGTGAATGCAGATATAAAGGCGGGGATGTCGAGAATGTCCGCGGCTTTGATCGCCACAAGTTTTTCCTTGTAATTCTCCAACTTTACTGGGCTCGGGCTCACCATGGTGTCATTATTGCCTCTTATTGGGTGTTTCATCTTTCACTTTGCATTATTAGCAGATGGGCATCGCACAGGCTTCGGGTGCGAAAAACATGGGCGAGCGTTTGGAGGAATGAATGTGCCGGATTCGGGTACCAGTTTCGAAATCAATGAAAGGTGCGCTTGGCAGTTTAATTGTAGTTTTTCCGCTTTTCGCCTATTCGATATGTGATCCGAGGTTTTTTTTGATGTTTTAAGCATAGTACCGAAAGAAACAGCGAGTATTCTGGTTACTCTTTGAGAAGATTGGCCAGCAAGAACGCGGACAAGCGCTTTGAACAGGCACGAAGAAATATAAAAAGGTGATTCAAAGACGAATTGGGATTGTTTTCGAATTTACGTGGGTTTTGTTTTCCTGCTAATGTATTGGTTAATAGCTCCATTTCGCCATGCCCATACATCTATTCCCGGCTGCGCTCGGCACTCGTCAATGGCAAAGAACCTCCGTGTCTCACTTCTCACGGTCCGAAAAAACCAGCTGTTTTCGCTCTGTTAACGAGATATCTCACACCGTATATCAGCCCCAATTTATCGAAACCTGCCAGTCGTCAGCCCGAAACCTTCTCTCAGTCACCTACCTCTATTTCAAAATAATACCATAACCCAACACAATGGTGCAAGCCTCGCAGAATAAAATATGGAACCTATACTACCATCATTTTCCATTCTACATGTTGACTGGACCAGAAGGTGTGTTCTTGCACCTTTTCATCCTCTCCTTTCTTTCGTTTGTTGTGTACGGCTTGTATAAAGTCATTCCGACGTATGTTCCTTTCTTGATTTCGAGGAGCTATTACTATTTGACTGGGGGAGATTACTAGATGTTTTGTATAGGTTGGTGAATATAATGCGGTCCACTTACTACCACGGTCACTCAGTAGAAATATACGTCGGGCCAGATAGAGGCGATCAGATCTATGTCCTGACAAAAATTGTTTCATTATTTTTTTCTCTTGTTGTGTTTTGTTCCCCTTGCATTTTCGTATCTGAATCTTGTCCTTGATGTTGCTCTTCCATCTCCCTCTCAGAGTTTGAGATAGTCGCGTCTCACCGTTTGTGAACGCATTTCCTTTTCATGTACAAACGCCCCAATGCACCCTTCAAGCCCCCCAGGCCGATGTCTGGAGCCCTGAAAGCTTCCCCGGCGATTCCTTTGAAAGATGACCCCCAACTATTCGTGCCTGAAACAGAGCCCCGGGATTCTGAAACAATTGGACACCAGCATCTCAAATCGCAACAAAACCACCAACATGCTATCAAACGCGTCAAGCCTAGCCCCATGCTTGTGAGGCGTCTGATTGATCTGCCTAAGTCAGCTGTTCACGGGGCTCTGCGAAGTGCAAAGTCTAGTCAACAAGATCTTCCCGAATGCAATGAGCCACCTTCTCCTGCTCTGCAAGAACAGCTGGCTCTGCAAAAGAGATACTACACTGTTCAGTGGCGGAAACGGAGCACCAAAAAAAATAAATCTTGGGAAGGGGACGGCTTTGTGGTTGTTTCAGACATGGGTCTTGCCCTCAGAATCCAGATGCCGGACGAGTCATACAAACTCGTCAGCCGTACAAAAAACACATCATTGGATGGTGTCTTTCGTGTTGGCATATATGAGGTCGAAATAGATTCTGAGACTACCAGAGAAAATATTTTTGGCACCGGAAACATGGTTTCGAGTGATTCTGGCCAATGTCTGCAGCCCAAAAAAACCTCTGAGATTCATCAAACATCGAGTATCGCGTTTAAGAATCATAATGTTGAGCTTGACTCAATTACTTCGACAGAAGGTCTTGAAGCAAAAGAACGAACAGATGTTGTGAAAACAGCAGATAATCCGGCTTCTATATCCGACTTGCCCAGTGACTCTTTTATCCTTCCTTCACCAAGAATCTCAGATGCAAAGCAGGTGATTGTAGACGAAAGGTTAACCAAGTATCTTCGGCCTCATCAAAGAGAAGGTATAACGTTTCTTTATCAGTGTCTAATGGGTATGCGTAACGAGAATCAATATGGTGCATTACTAGCCGATGAGATGGGGCTTGGAAAAACACTTATAACCATATCGCTCATTTGGACATTCCTCAAGCAATCTCCTGCTCCAACTGAAAAGAATGTCATCAACAAAGTTCTTGTTTGCTGCCCAGTTAGTCTTATTGAAAACTGGCGCAAGGAATTTGGCAAGTGGCTAGATCTCAATCGCATTGGTATCTTGACGTTGAACAATAAAAGCCAATCTTCTGCGAGGGATAAACAGGAAATCGTCAATTTCGGTAAAACTAGAGTTTACCAAGTGCTAATAATGAATTATGAAAAGGTTCTAGCGTGTTCTAGCGAATTATCCTCTGTGAATGTTGATCTCTTGGTTTGTGATGAAGGACATAGACTCAAAAGCTCGACTAACAAGGTTCTCAAATTCTTGAGCAGCTTAACAGTTCAAAGACGCCTCGTTCTTACGGGAACCCCCATTCAAAATGATTTGAATGAATTCTTTAACATCGCAAACTTCATAAATCCGGGACTCTTGGGCACTTTAGCGGAATTTCAAAAAGAATTTCTTAAACCAATCTTGAGAGCTAGAGATGTTAATTGCTATGACGGCAACATTGCCCAAGAAGGCAGAGAAAAATCAGCTTCCCTCATTGACATTACTAAGACATTCACTATTCGGCGAACCAAAGCCGTAATTGAAGAATACTTGACATCAAAAACAGACTTGCTTGTTTTCTGTCCACCCTCAAAACTCCAAAAAAAAATGTTACAATTTGTGATTGACTCAATGGGGTTTAGCTCTCTCTCGAGCTCGGGCACTCGAGAGGTCTTGCCAACTATCAATCTTCTTCGCAAGATTTGCAACTCACCGTCCCTTCTAGCAGATGATGCGTTTTACAAATCCTTGATTGAGAAGAACTCAAATGTTCCAGCAGATATAACACCCTCTGCTTTGACCAACAGAACAACTGGGAGTAAGATAAATTTGGCCATTCCCTTACTAATTCAGTTTAGGAATGAAGGTGAGAGCGCTGTGTTGGTTTCAAATTATACACAAACTCTAGATCTTATGGAGCGTATTCTACTGAAGTTGAACTTTCTGTATGCTCGATTGGATGGCTCAACGCCTCTGGCTACTAGGGATATACTTGTGACAGCTTTCAACAAAGCTAAGAAGTATGACGTATTTCTTTTATCTGCCAAAGCGGGAGGAGTTGGACTTAACCTTATTGGAGCTTCGAGATTGATTCTATTTGATAATGATTGGAATCCTCTGGTAGATCTACAAGCAATGGCTCGAATTCACAGGGATGGTCAAAAGAAACCTGTTTTCATATATCGTCTCTTCACAACAGGCTCAATTGACGAGAAAATATTCCAGCGGCAGCTAATGAAAAATAATTTGAGTGACATGTTCATGGATGACAATGTGGAATCCACTCTGAACATTTTTGACTATGAGGATTTGCGCGATTTATTTACCGTTGTGGATTCCATTTGCAATACTCACGATTTGATTGACTGTAATTGCTTGGGTCAAGGAGACGAAATACAAATTGCGCTACCTGCAACACGGGAAGCTACAAAAAATAACGTTGAGTCGTCTCAGGCCCATACACAATCATCTGGCTGGATTAGCGCTTTGGAGTATAAAGAACTAGACCAATCAAGCATCGTAAAGAAGCAGACAATAAGGTCAGCTCTTTCTCACTACCGGCATTTTGACCCTCAGAAATACCATGATCAGATGGATACAGGTGATGCAATCCTAAATTCAATAATCCCAAAGGCACAGGCTGACCTCACTTACATTTTTACTTATCAAAAACAAAAAGTGAATACCAATATATAAGCCACTGTTTGTATTCATGTGATATCTGACATCAAAATTCCCGTAATAGAAGATCTCAAGTACTGCCGGAGGAACAAAGCGATCGCTTTCTGTAGTTACTTCTGCACCCTCCATCGAAATATATGCACGTGCCAACATAGGAGCAAGGAACCTCGTCGATGGTGTATATTCACATTCAAAAATCGGAACTACTTATGAAACCCCTTCATTTTGAGGCGCACGTTTTAAATCTCACCCCGCTCTATTATCTAGTTCATCCAGGCTAAAACTTGGATGAATGCATGAGAGCAAAATAAATTTGAACTCGTGTGCAAAGAGCTTATTGTTTGATCTTCGACATGATACATACGCTCACAAAGTACAAATTGCTGTTGTCGATTCGGCCCCAGCCCAGTCTATCTTTTCAATGAGATTAAGCAGGCTATTTTTTTTTTCTATTTCGTATCAACTCCGCATTCATTATTCATTTACAGTTGACTTATTCCGGCACGGGTGTAAAGATAATTATTCCGCCGAAGCACTATACGGAATGAACAGCCATGCAGTCAGATATTACTGCCCTCCTCTTTTCAATCTTGCCTCCGCTGCTCGCGCTCGCTGCTCGCGCATCAACCTCATTTTCTGTTGGTCGGTCAATCCACTTGTTTCCGCAACGGCCGTGAGCACTTTCTCTCCACCAACCCTTCCACTCGATTGTAAAGTGGGTTTCTTTTGCTCGAGTTCCGTTTTTCTCGCTAGTTCTTCTTCAATTAAACGTCTGCTTTCTGCATGCTGTATCTCCTTTTCTCGAGCAATTTCAGCGGCAACTTGTTCGCTAGTTTTCGGTGGCCCCACTTTGGCCAGTTTCCAGTCACAGTAATCTTCTCCCAAGCTATTCCTGCAAATCTGTATCACATTCTTTATGTCTTTGAAAGTAGTGACTTGATACGCTGTTCTTCCACTCACGTTGACAATTGTGGGATCTGCCTTCAAGTTTAGCAATAGAAGCTTCACCATATGCTGAAGACCCTGCCACGAGGCAAAGTGGAGAGGTGTAGGTGTATGACCATACCGACTTCTGGGTGTGAGAGTGAAATCAGTTTCCAATTTGTTGCTTTTCATGTAGTTCACCAATAGTGGAGCTTTAGACTTTTTCAAGAGTGAAATAATCTCTCTGGTGTGTATGTCTGATTCTGGCTCCTTTTCCATTTCTGGTGTTTTGGATTTTTTGTCCTCCTTTTTAGGTTTCTCGACTGTTTTTTTTGCCTTTGGGAGATCTAACACACTAAGGTATGTGAGTTTAACCCACGAATTTTTAACCTCGCCTAGAGTAGCTCTCTTTGTTGTAAAAGGGAAAGATTTCACCCTAGGATCATCTTGAGATATAATACTTCCCTCGTAGCCCATCAAAGTTTTTCTACTGTCAGCGCCATTTGCCCTAATGAATATGTGCTCTGCTTGTATCAAATAAGACTTCCATGACGAGAGCAACCCATGTACATCCTTTTTCAAGGCTTGCTCATTGTATCTACGAATACTCGATCCGGCAGAATTTGCCTTACCTCGGGCATTATCGGAAGCACTTTGAGACCCACCTTGTTTGCGTCTTGTTGTGTAACGGTGAAATGTTTTCAGCTCAAGTACCGTGACCCTTTGTGACAGTATTGATTCCTTGGGATTTTTGGCATTACCCTTGGTATTTGCAGGCTTGTGTGAAACCACAGCGCCGGCGAAATGCCCACCTCCTATCATCAAAAGAACAGAAATTCCTTGTTTGGACTGTGCGGAGTTGAAGTTTCTCAAAGCCTCAACAACCTCTCCACTTCCCAACACCGTGTCATCAAATATGGCTTTGTAGGCACCAAATACTTTAGAGGTTTCCAATTTGGAGGACTTGAGAATAACAAAGGGGGAATGTGTATTCATATGGCTCGCGTGGCGTTCTTCTTGCTCATTGTCCTGTCTTTCACATGTCGAGAGCTTTTCAAATACCGTGGGGAGCTTCTCTTGCCCAAAATCGTCCTCTGGTTCTGACTCTGAATCTTCAGATCCAGATATACTCTCAACGGACTGCGTTTCTAGGAAATCCTCGAACTCAGCTTCCGTCAAAGGGCTCATTCCATTAAGTGATCTTTTCAAGTTGAGACGATGTAAATCTGACTTGTAATGCCTCACTCTATCTTGTTGCAGCATCTCGTTGCTGAATGTCAGCTTGCATGTCGAACACTCACTAAGATTTTTCACCTTCCGTGCCGGTTGTGTCTCTGGCGATTGATCTGCAACCTTTTCTGGGTCCACATCTACCACAGCCAAAGACTCGTCGAAGCTGAGAAGTTGCAAAGAATCCAAAATCTCGGGATTGAGGTCGAAAATGTAGTGTTGGTCTTTGTTCATTGTGATGTTGCACGACCTTGTGAACAGCCGGATGCAAGCGAAAAGTTAGTTGCCAGGTACTTCACTAATGCGCAGGTCAAAAGCGAGTAGTGGCGGAAAATGGAGCGGGATCTATGTCGAACGTGGTTAATTTGCCCCACGAAATCATTGAAGAGGGTATCCTTTTCAACCGGAATATTTTTCGTAGCTGGCCATATTTTTCTGCCTGGGGAAGGCATCCGCGATTGCATCACTAATAATGTAGATTCAGAGTCCCTCCTATTCAGCACAAGGCAATGTCTCCAAGAAATTGAACATTCCAATTTTTTTTTTTTTGCCCCCGTCATTTCTTCGGCCCCACTAGAAAATTCGAAATTTATAAAATCTTTCTTGCCTCCAAGTTTTAAATCGTGCTAATGCTTACTATTTTGCGCGTGTCAAAGTTTTAATCAATAGTAAGTATTTTGCAAAAAAAATGGGGTTTTGGCAAATGAAGTGAGACTGGGTGCGAAAAAGGAGAACCAAAAAAAATAAACCAAAATTCAACAACAGAACAGATCTGGTCGACTATAGCGTCTCCTTACAAAAGAATCCAATTCTCTTTATTCAAGACTAACAGTAGGTGTTTATGAACGCCGCAAATGTTGATTGACGAGCTAAAAATGCGCTATCGTGGGGAACACCAGGGTCCGGTGCATAGGTTCGCGGGACTCTACCATCAAGAGCCCCATCAGCTGACAAGTGACATTTGATTAGACAGTATGTACAAGGGAAACGAAACATCTATATCTACTGGGATCCAAATCTATGGCATTCTTTCAAGAAGTGGCCGATCTTCTCGGGCTTCATGAATGGGTGTGTGCCATGTCCAAAGTTGATGATGTAGTTTTGTTTCCCGCCTCCAAAGCCCTTGATCATTTCCTCGACCTTGTGAGAGATTACCTCGTCCGAGCCGTACATGATGCCCGGGTCCAAGTTACCCTGCAAAGTGATTCTGCGGCCGTTGGCGACCTTAACAGCATCCTCTGGTTTGTACAACCAGTCGAGCGAGACGGTGTCATAGCCCGACTCACACAAGTCATCCAAGGCAAACCAGGCTCCCTTGGCGAACACGGTGAGGGGGATTTTCTCTGAGACGCCCAAGTCGGCCAATCTGCGGGGCAACTTCTGGGCAATCTGGCGCAAGTACGGCAAGCAGAACTCGTTGAACTCGCGGGGCCCCAACTCGCCGGCCCAGGACTCGAACACCTGCAACATCTGGGCACCGGCCACGACTTGCTGGGCCAAGAACTCGACACAGGCGTCAGTGATGGCCTGCAACAAGGCGTGGGCGTCGCTGGTGAACTCGTAGATCCACTGCTTGGCGAACCTGAACATCTTCGAGCCCTGGCCCTCGGTCATGTACACCAACAACGTCCATGGGGCGCCGCAGAAGCCCAAGAGGGGCACGCGGCCGTTCAACTTGGTTCTGGTGAGCGTGATGGCCTTGAACGCCCAGTCCAACTCCTTCGCGATGTCCGGGCGCATGACCACGCGGGCGAGGTCGGCCTGCGAGCGCAACGGGTCGACAAAGACAGGGCCCTTGCCCTCGACCATCTCGATCTCGAAGCCCATGGCCTGCGGGATCACCAAGATGTCGCTGAAGATGATGGCCGCGTCGATCAAGCCGTCGTAGTGGTCGACGGGCTGGATGGTGATGGCGGCGGCGGTCTCGGCGTCTCTACAAGTTTCGAAGAAGTCGCGCCCGGCCTTGACCTTGTGGTACTCCGGCAAGTATCTTCCGGCTTGTCTCTGCGGGGGTTAGTATCGATGGGGCGATGGGGGATGGGTGGAGGAGGGGGAAGCAGCACATACCATGATCCACACGGGCGGTCTCTCGACCTTCTCGCCCTTGGCGGCTCTCAAGATGAGGTCGTTTTTCAAAGGGGCGAATGTCATTTGCGGGGACGGGGTCTGGTGGGGCAGGGCCCCAAAAGGTTTCTCACCGGGGCCGGCGCCCGCCTTCGCGCACGGCTCGCGCGCGGCGCCCGCGGGCAAAGCGCTGTGGTGCACGGGTGTCTTGCCGGCCCGGTGCTCGACGGCCATCTTCACGGGCCTCGGCACCGTGGCGCAGAACACCGTCTCGAGCACCTCGAGCAGTGCAGAAAGGGCCTGGTAGAACATCGGGGGAAGGGGGGGGGGGGGGGGGGGGGGAGCGCGCGGCGTATTTCGGCGTGTTGCGGTACTGCTGCTATGCGGATGTGCGGTTGTTTTCTCACGCCAACGGGTCCTGGTGCCAACGGGTCCCGAGCCCATCGGGCGATAAGCGCGCGCACGGCCCCGCGGCGCCTGTAGGGCCTGGCGCCCGCGCACACACCTCGAGGGCGCACCGGCCCTATGGACACTACTACTACTACTACCCCCCCACATCTCTCCCAGCACCACCCGTCCATGTCCACCACCAGCGACCCAGGCCCCCAGCGGGCCGCCCTTGACTCCGCCGCGACACCACCACGCGGCCGCGGGCCCTCGGCGCCGGCCGCATCACGCCTGCCCAATTGGTTTGTGCGGGGCGTGCGCGCGTTGTTTGGCTACCGCAAGACGTCGTTGACGCTCTTGGTGCTGGCCACTTTGCTCGCCACCATCGCGCTCTCCGCGCTCGACAACTCGCTCGAGTACTCCGTGGCGTTGCCCACGGACGCGCACGAGGCCGCCGTGTTGGACTACGCGTGGGCCGTGCTCCAGGAGGTCGGCGCCCACGAGCACACGTACACATCCAAGTACAACGACCGCGTCCACGACTTCTTGGAGAAGGAGCTCTTGAGCCTTGCCGCCGGCAGCGTGTTCGTCGAGTACGACAACGACCTCAACGGCACCAACAACATCATGTTCCCCGTGAAGTACCTCAGCTACGACTCGGTCTCCTACTACGAGAGCAACAACTTGTTGGTGCGCGTCAACGGCACGGACCCGGCTTTGCCCGCGCTCTTGCTCAGCTCGCACTTCGACTCCGTGCCGTCCGCGCCCGGCGTCACCGACGACGGCATGGGCGTGGCGGCCATGATGGGGCTCGTCAAGCACTTCGCCGCGCCAAAAACTCGCCGGCCCAGGCGCACCATCATCTTCAACTTCAACAACAATGAGGAGTTCGGCCTCTACGGCGCCCACTCCTTCCTCGAGCACCCGTGGTTCTCCCAGGTCCGCTACTTCTTGAACTTGGAGGGCACGGGAGCAGGAGGGAAGGCCGTCTTGTTTAGAGGCACCGACTACGGGATCGTGAAGCACTTCTCCGCCGTCAGGTACCCGTTCGCCACCTCCTTGTTCCAACAAGGCTTCAACAACAGGCTTATCCACAGTGAGACTGACTACTCTGTCTACAAGGACAAGGGCGGCATCAGGGGTTTGGACTTGGCCTTCTACAGACCAAGGGACCTATACCACACCGGTGGCGACAATATCAAAAACGTCAATGTCAAGTCCTTGTGGCACATGCTTTCTTCCGCTTTGGACCTCGCCGTTCACATCGCCGGCGACGAGATTGACTTGGATTCCTCGCCTCAGCCCGCGAGCCTCTCGGACTTCTCAGCGTACGCCTCCTTCTTGAATTTCTTCTTTGCGGTGCCAATCTCGCAGGTTGTGGTTATCAATATTGTGTTGCTCGTCGTCATCCCTTTGCTCTCACTTCTCTTGCTCCTTGTGATATTCAATGGCCGCAAGGCTTGGAACTTCAACTTCGTGAACGTGGTCAAGTTTCCGCTTTCCTTTTTTTTCTCAGTCGCCATGTTGAGCTTTTGCTTCGATGTCTTTGTAATTCCAAACAATATTTTCTTGGCCAACAACTCCGTCAATAGCCTCGCTGCGCTTCTCTTCGCGTCTTTCTTATTGCTCAACTATGCCATATTGAACGGAATCAATGCCCTTATTGGTGGTTTCAAGGGCCATCAACACGATGAAAAGCTCATCGTTATTCTCGAGTCTAGTTTCCTCTTATGGGTGGCTGTGCTTTGGTCAACCATAAAACTCTCAAGGAACCAAATTGGCGATGATCACACGGGTGAAATTATCCTCCCTCTTCTCTTTGTGCTTCATTCATTTGCTGCAATTCTTGGATTGGTCGGCTGGAGTTTCAAAAAATCTTTTCAAAAATCATCTAGCGGTATTTCCGACGACCGCATGCCACTCTTGCAAAATGAAAGCCAATACCAGTATGGGGGGCTGCATGATGCTAGCTCATATGCAGAGTCTTCATCTTTGTCCTTAAACTCGGAAATCAGCAAAGAATGTATCATGCACTCAGAGAAATCTTTCTCGTACGACTGGCTCATACAGTTCTTGATTATTGCGCCTGTTTCGTCATATGCAATCTACAACTCAGGATTCTTGGTTTTAGACGGCATCAACAAGTCCATCCAGGAATCCCTTGCAGCTCAGGAGATGATCTACAAGTTCTTGAAAATTTTTGCAGTGATATGGTCCATTCCTTTTTTGCCGTTCATTTTTAAAGTAAACAAAATCATGGTTTTGATTCTAGTTGTTGTGGTGGTCCACGGAATTGCTACTGTTGCCTTAAAGCAACCGTTTGATCAATTAAGCCCTTTGAAATTGCGGTTCCTTGAAACGATCAACTTGAATTCAAGCCCTATAACGAACGAAGTTGCGATAAGCGGGCGTCTGTCACATTTAGTGGAAGACATTCTCAGGGATATGCCTTCCGTCAAAATGGATAATGTAAACTTGACTACAGTTGATGTCGGAGACGGTATGCTGATATACTCGTGGGAGTCCCCTTTGCACCCTAGATTGGTACCTAACTTGAAACTTCCAGATCTGCTTCTTTCAATTGATGTTTTGAAAAACTCTTCGTCCAAATCTGAAGCACCATTTGGAATGCTTACAGGCGAGATAAAAATTAACGTTCCAAAAAACAGAAATTGTAAGGTGGACTTCAAAATCTCTGATTCGCTGATGGAGATCATGAGCAAGAAAGGCTCTCCAAAACCTCACTCTCCAGTCAAAAGCGTAACCGTCTTCACGGACAAAAGACCCAGCAATGATACGCTCTTCAACAAGATGGGTTCTGCTCAAGCCTTCTCCAAGGATGCAAATGGAAATTATGTGTTCAAAGACTATGATGGTATCAATCAACTCCAATTGAACAAACTTGATTGGGACAAGCCCTATCATTTAGGTTTTCAATGGGTGCCTGATGTAGCAGACAGCTCACTTGACCGCGCGGTTCTGAACATTGATGTAAAGAAACTAGGGGTTTTGGTTGAATGTTACTGGAGCGAATTGGAGTACGTGTTTTCTGAGCCTAATCTGGAATCGGAATTTTCGATACCCGCATATAATGAGCTTTTGAACTACAGCCCGAACTATGTGAGTTGGGCCAACAGGGATCGGGGACTCGTGTCAGTTAAGAAATATGTGGAATTATAGTTGGATCTTGGGTGATATTTGCGATCATTCGTCTTTTTTGTTAGCTTTATTTACAGCTTGAGTCTGAAAAATCTGCTTCTGATTACAGCCGGGATGGCAATCTTCGTCAACATACTTATGGCAATATTGATTTTTATGTGTTATTTAGAGTAGGCTTTTCAGATTACTGGGCTCTTGAAATTCAAAATCCATAGATGGGGAATCTTTGTTTCTATCGTGAGTTAAGTATTGTTGTTTAAGCCACAACAGATAAAAAAACATGCGATTTCTGTGGATCGAACACAGGACCTTCAGATCTTCAGTCTGACGCTCTCCCAACTGAGCTAAAGCCGCAAATAGAACCCATGCCGGGACTCGAACCCGGAATCTTTTGATTAGAAGTCAAATGCGCTAACCATTACGCCACACAGGCTTAGTATACCAGAAGAAACGTGAAGAATAACACACTCAATAAAAGTAAAGATTATAATTTGGATTTAGCGTTTGATGCTGAGTTGTGTATTGTTTCGAGACAATCAGTTATCTCTGTCACGATCAGTACTGCTCACATATTCATGTTCATTGAGTATTTTTTTGAATTATCATATAAATTGTACCAAAATATTATGTTCTTCTGGAAAGTCTTTGCCACTATTTTGCGGTTGAAGCCAGTACATGGATTTGAATTTCGAAGGTAATTGGAATTAAGTCCTTCGCTTATCTGAAAAGTCAATTATACCGACTCATCAAGAATTCAAAACAAATATTCTTTCCACTTCGCTTCCCCCTAACCACCTAAGTTCATATTTTGACATTGTCATGTGAGGGTGGAACCTTAACATTTCAAGTTTTGTGAGTATTGGGATTCCTCTAAAACATATAATAATGATTCAGTATACGAAAAGGAATATACAAGAACTAGTAAGATCTCTTATGAAAACATTTTGAAAATTTGTTTGAAAATTTCGTTCGAACAAATGTTTATTTCGAAATTGATCTATTTAAACTTGACAACAAAATCTGTTTGAAATGTGCAAAAAAAAAGTTCACAATCAATTAAAAATAATGTACCCAAAAAGCGTACAATTAGAAAACAGGAAAAAAATGTTATAGAAGTTTGCCATTCACAATATCAATAGAACCTATGAAAGTAATTAGTGTCATGCAAAGCTAGGTGGAGGAAGAATTTCTCCAAAGACATGTGCATGCCACAACTCTTCTTTGCTCCATCACCATAAGTTGGAACACTTCTTTTTCTAGTAAAGAATTGGTATAGTCACGTTAGTGCGGAAGAACATTACTAATCGCTCAAAAATCAAGGAGCATGTCTTGTTGCAATAATTAAAGTTAGCCCAATTCAAGCATTGGTTTCATATGCGGTTACGATCAAAGAAATTTGGCCGCCAAGTTTCACAAAGACACGGCAAAAAAGATACACAACTGTAGAAATCTCCATATTTAGTTCTGACAGATGATTGGTCAATATCCATACACGTAGGGCAATAATACCGTGGTCGGTAAAAAGGGACTTGGCTATCAAAATCAAGTTTACCAGATTGTCTGAGCGAAGCAGAAAATGTAGAAGGATGATATGGATTACCTGCGTTGACTCGAGACCTTCCCAAAGATTATGGAAAGTGTTACAAAAAAAAAAAGTTGACAAGAATTGTACTTTATGTATATAACGGGTCCACAACTGAGTTTGGTATGTAATGGAGGGTTGGCCGAGTGGTCTAAGGCGGGTGACTTAAGATCATCTGGACGTTTGTCCGCGCGAGTTCGAACCTCGCATCCTTCACTATTTCTTTTTGCTCTGCGGCAATAGTCAGGCAGGAGAAGGGCGAATTATGCGGATTTTTGAACGGCGGCATTTGGCAAACGTTTGCGGATTTGGACCTTTCAACCGTGTATTAGTTTCCTTTTTTTCTATTTATTTTAATGAGATTGGGGGTTAGAATCATGGTGGAATTTTAAGACTTTACGCTGTAGTCAAAGGTCTTTTGTAGTTTAGATAATATAGTGTGACAGTTTTATTTTTTCAAACATGGCTTAACATGTTATTCATAACCCAGGCATACGTGTGACGCAACTCTCTTGAAGCTCTGAATCTCTTTCCGCAATTGCGGGTTATACTCATGTAATTCAGTGCCTTTTTGTGGCAAACCTAGGATGAGCTGAGTGTTGACATTCGATTTAGGATGCATGTACATCCATTTTTCGGAACCAAAGCAACCACTTAATTTAGATCACGTTATTGCATGTAATGTCTCGGATTCGAAACGATTTTCAAAGCTTAACTAACTGCAAGTAGTTGTTATGTATTACAGTTGCATTTCAAGTAGTTGAATTCTATTGTTTTCTTGCGAGCGGTTTCGTATCGGTAAAGTTTTAAGATCGAAATTTTTGACTGTAAAGTGACATGTAGGTATAAGACTATATGCTTCGGGCTATACGAGGAAATGGTCGAACTGACGTAAGTGGGACGAATTCGTAGAGAATCTATGAGAACCTCTAATGACGTCGCTTCGCAGAAACTTGTCTGTACCACCCGCATATATCCTGTACATAGCAGCATTGCAAGCATTGCTGTACCATGGTTGCTGCGTTTGGGGACATGATGCTATGGAATAGAAGGCTATATAAATAGGTCACGCTCCCCGTTTCTCAGTTCAGCATAAATCACATACAACTTTGAGTACATATCAAAGTCCCAAAATTGACACACCCTAACTTCCTTAAATACTTTCACAATGTCTGCCCCACACAAGCTCTTTTACAAAGGTGAGAACAGCGACTTTGTCATCTTTATCGAAGACCCAGCTGTCCTCGCCAAATACCAGGCAGGTGACACTACCCTTCCATTGATCGATGTCGTTTCAATTTATAAAGTTTTTGTCAACAGACAAGGCGGTGTCGAGGGCATGTTGGACGAGGCCTCCAAGGAGGAGATTCAAAACGAGTTTGGCAATTCTGCCAATGTCGACACAGCCATCAAGACGATCTTGGAGAAGGGCGATGACAAGCAAGGTGCCGGTCGCTTTACTGAATCAAGCTTGAACTAGTGTTGCCGAACTATGAGAAATGACCATACCCAAAATTAAATATCCTAAAATGCATAAATTAAACTCACTTGATCAACTTGTAAGGAAACTTCTTTTTTTCAACTGCTAATGACTACAAGCCACCAGGGATTCTGCTTTCACATGATGCAAGTGTATTGATGAGTGTCTGTTTTGCCAAGACTTAAATTCCGTCGCCTCACTAGCTCCCGAATATAGCTTTCTGTTCGTTCATTGAGATAAATGATCTAACCAGCAGCAAATATATTTGGCACACGTATTTAAAACCACACACAATTGTCAGCTTTCAACAAATAATGACATACATTTCATGCCTTCTTATTCTGTGCCTTTTTTTTTTTTGGGGGGGGGGGGGGGAGGGGGGTACTCGTCTTCTAGTATAACCCATTTCGAAGTAATCAAATGATGACCCCTGTACAGAGGACCTTCCACCTCCGGAGGCTAGGACTCCTATGCCTTGATCAAGAGTGCCCTAAGAGTCATGGATACCGACCTCGCTCCGATTGCTGGGTCCTCTGATATATCCACTAGCTCACATATTTTCACCACCGCTAGTAGCCACACTCTACTTTGCTCAAATACGCATCTTAGACAGTCAGCAATCAATGCGCGTTGCACGCAGGTTAGGCCTCGACACCTACTGTATGGTTTGCGGCAGCACCGTCAAAGCGTTTCAATGTCGCGCGCTCATTCAGGGCCTCAACCTTCATTTCCGAGCCAGCGCCTTCTCATCAAATTCGAGGTGCGAAAGTCGGAGTCTCTGCCAAAACCAGAAATAGAATCATAGAACCATGAGTTCAAGGGCCATTAGACGTCTTGAGAGACAGCGAGCCATGGAAACGGCAGAAACGCCCAGCTCCGACGATGAGCCAACTTTTACCTCAAAGCCAAAAGTGAACGCCTTTGCCCTTCTCAATGGAGGAGATGAAAGCGAACCCGACTCGGAACCAGAGACAAATTTCACGGCGCAGAGAGACCCCGATGATACTCCCATAGTCGTCCAGTCTTCCAGAAAGCCGAACAAGAAGAAAAAAGGGAAGAAGAAGCGGGCAAAGGTCTCTTCAGATGAGGACAGTCTAGATGAAGATGATCTCGATAAATTTCTTGCTGAGGTGAAGAAGAAAGACCAGATCCAACGGGGTGGATCAAAACACCCAAACAAAGAAGAAGAGGGAGAGGATTTGGAACATCTCCTCGACAAAGAGGAACCTCCGTTTGAATATGCAGACAGCAACTTCCTAAGATTCACAACGTCTCGTTTGAAGCTGAGCATCAGCCTTCTTTCCGTGGGATCAGCAAAAAACCTAGACCCTGACACTGAGCTTCAAAACCTTTTCGGAAAGCTCTCAGTGGAAACAATTAAAGACGCTAACAGCACGACATCTCTAGCAGCTTCTCCCGAAGTTTTGGCTCAGTTCAAAAGCTTGGCTAGGATTACACGCGGATGGGGCGGCAGGGATCATAGGGGCGTTCCTGGAACCACCAGGAAATTACTTCTCACAAGAATAAGGGATGATTGGCTTCCCACAACACAAAAACCCCTTCTTATGGATGACATGGATGCAGAGGAGGTTGTGAAATCGAAAACTTACAAGGAAGAAGACAGCAAGGAACATACAATCAAAATAATTGAACTGAAGACTGTGAACGAGGATAAACTCGGTGTGAAGTATTTTTGTTTCAAAAAGCTCAACAATATACGCGAACGCGTGGCAAACTCACGGTTTTTTGCTTCGGTGGTAATGACACCTGATCCGGAGTCTTTGATGCAACTTCTACAGCAAAGTCCCTACCACGTGGAAACCCTTCTTCAAGTTTCGATGGTGATGTTGAGAGAAGGAAATAACAAATCGACAAGCAATGCATTGATAGAGAAAAGTTTGTTTGTTTTCGACAGGTCTTTCAACAAAAACTTTCACGAGCTTTTACAAGCAGGAAAAAGCGAACTTATTAGACTACCTTACGAGTCTTTTGCCAACCGCCAATTCTACCTTACCTTGTTCCGTATAATAGTGGGTCTTGGAGAGAGATCCACATTCTTCACGGCCCTCAATTTCTGTAAATTATTGCTTGCCTTATCTCCTGCTGAGGACCCGCTTGGTGTGAGATACTTCTTGGACCACTACGCTATCTTGTCTGAAAACTACGACTATCTTGCCGATTTCGTTGCATCGCCTCTTGCTCAGACTTATACGCAATGGTTCACACCCGGACTTGCCTTCTCTAAGGTTTTGGCTTTGTTGCATTTGGGAAGAGAAGAAGAAGCAAAAGGTGCCCTTGCCCAAGCTTTTGCCGCGCATCCCTTGTGTGCTTATGAGTTGCTTAAGAACATCGGGTTGAGCGGAAACATAACCACCAAACCAAGCGATTTGCAAACAAGTAGCTATGCACAGCTTGCCAATGAGACTTATCTTGTGAGAGCGCATATCATCTGGAAAGAGCAGCTGCATAGACAATTTCTCCATGATGAACTTATGTCTTTGTTTAGCAGCCAGAACGCAAAAAGTAAATCCTGGTTGGGAAATTGGTTTGGTGGTAAAAAGCACGAGGAAAACACGGCTCTTCCTGTTAATTTGATCCGATTTGTGGTGTTATCGGGTGAGAACAAGGTTCTCGCCAAGGTTCCCGAGAAAGTCTTTGAGAGAGATGATATGCTAGAGTATGATGTCATGCCGCCAAAAGACGAGAACGTGTATCCTGAGGGCGAAGCACAAGCAACAGATCTGTTGTTTGATTATCTCGACCACAATATAATAAGCGCCATAGTGCAAAATCGAACAGCTGCTGAATTTGAGGATTTTTTGGGTTTGGAGGAGCCTGTGCAAGAGCCGGGGCGCGAGTAAGACAAGGCCCCCTGTGCCCCACATGTGGAGAAACCCGAGCCTATATCTATGTCGTGTACAATTTTAAAATGAGCTGCCGTGGAGTTCCTTTTCTCGTATTAACTAATCCATAAAATAACAGTATTTTTTATTTCGATTCTTGTTCCTCGGTACGCTTTGACATTTTGCTTCGAGGGCCCGCCACAACCGAATTTTGGCCGAGTCGCACCGACCGCGCAACAGGTGGTCCCAACTATATAGAATTAGCTAGCTAGATTGCAGCACTGGCCCGACTATAGTAGACGATCTGCAAAGCAAGACGTGACAATGATCGCCATCAATTTTGGGTTTGCCGATCTTCATTGGCAGTACCAGATCTCAACCACGTTTTTCATCTGCGTGATTGTTCCATTGCTCTACTACACGCATGAGAAGTATATGACCTCGAGGCCCAATAAGTACAACAAGCTAGAGGCACCAAAGAAGTTGGACTACGGAATCCCAGACGAGGCAAAGCCTCATTGGAAGGGAAAGCGGCTCTATCCACCCAGTCTTGGCATCAAAGTGCCGGGCGAAAAGGATAGGATACAGAGCTATTGTCCGGCCACCGGCCAGTACTTGGGTGCTTTTTCTTGCATATCGAAGACCGAGATGGACAATCAGATCAACGCAGCGACATTTGCACAAAAGAAGTGGGCCAAGTCTTCTTTTGCCACGAGAAAGCAATTGATGAGGACGCTCAACCAGTTCATCATGGACAACCAGGAGAGCATCGCTCGCGTGGCTTGTAGAGATAGCGGCAAGACCAAGTTGGACGCTTCCATGGGCGAGATCATGGTTACACTTGAGAAAATCAGCTGGATTGTGGCCCACGGCGAGAAAGCGTTGCGTCCATCGGCGAGACCGGGGCCATCATCGTTGCTAATGGGGCTCATGAAGAATGCAGAAGTCCGCTATGAGCCTCTTGGCGTCGTTTCTGCAATTGTTTCATGGAACTATCCCCTCCACAACCTTATTGGCCCCGTAGTTGCTGCGCTTTTTAGCGGCAATGCGATTGTCGTGAAATGCTCTGAGCAAGTAGTGTGGTCGTCCTCGTGGTTTGTTGGCATGATCAGGGCTGCGCTCCGCCTGCTTGATATCAGCGAAGACTTGATCCAGTTGTGTTACTGCTTTCCGGAAGATGCTGATTACTTCACCTCCCACCCTGGCTTGAAACACATCACATTCATTGGCTCCAAACAAGTAGCCCACAAGGTGTTACAGAGTGCATCGAAGGAGTTGACTCCGTGTGTCATTGAGTTGGGTGGAAAGGATTCCGTCATCGTCATGGATGATGTTTCCGATGTAAATGCATTGTCGTCCATCATCATGAGAGGTACTTTCCAAAGTGCGGGCCAAAATTGCATCGGCATAGAAAGAGTAATTTGCTTACCTCTGGTATATGGCAAGCTAGTGAGTATTTTCAACGAAAGACTAGCCACGCTTCGGCTCGGTTCAGATATCGATCAGTTGGACGAGATCGATATGGGGGCCATGATTTCGGACAATAGGTTTGATCAGATTGAGGATTTGATCCAGGACGCTGTGGCTAAAGGGGCTCGATTGTTGCATGGTGGAAAACCATATAATCACCCAAACTACCCACAGGGACACTACTTTGCGCCTACTTTGTTGGTTGATGTAGACAGATCCATGAGAATCGCGAACGAAGAGGTTTTTGGACCCGTCTTACTCATGATGAAAGCACAAGACATCGAAGACGCGATTTCTATATCAAATAGCTCAGAGTATGGGTTGGGTAACTCTGTCTTCGGAAAAAGCTTCGAAGCATGTGATGCGGTGGCCCGGAGGTTGGAGAGTGGAAACGTGGCTATCAACGATTTCGCCACTTTCTACGTTTGTCAATTGCCATTCGGTGGGATCAAGAAATCCGGATTCGGTAAGTTTGGTGGCGAGGAGGGTTTAACAGGCCTTTGCAACGCCAAAGCTGTGGTAACTGACAAGCCGATTCTTCGAGCGTTGGGAGTGAAAACTGCCATTCCCCCTCCCATTGACTATCCGATTGCAGACGACAAAAAAGCCTGGAGATTCGTCAGCAGCTTAAACATTGCCAGCTATGACAACCGCTTCTGGAGAGTGGTAAATGCGCTCAAAAAATTGGCCAATGGCGGTGCTTGAGAATTGGGTTGGGTCCATTTTGAAGTCCTTCTCTTCCGTATGCTATGCCGCAGCAGTCTTTAATGAACTTTACAAGCAGGCCAGCCAACGGAAAAGCCTACGGATCGGCCGGCCAGAAAGTGGTTTACAATATCACCTGTATATATAAATCGTATTTCTGATTACCTGCAAATGCCAAAGCACGAGGCGCCCAGGAGATCTAAGCATTGATGTGCATCTCAGGCGTAGGCTTCGTGGCGGCCTCGACCAACAATTTGATGACAGCCGACTTCTTCTCCGCGTATTTCTGCTGAATCTCAGCCAATTCCTTTTCAGCGGTGGCTTCTGCTTCTTTTTCCACGTTGCTGTTCAAGCCAGCGTGATCGCTTTCGTACTTTTTCAACTCGTTCTCCTTCTGGGCCTTGTATTCGTTAATCTCCTTTTGAGCATCCGCCTTGGCCAACTTCAAACGCTCTGTTCTGTACTTTCTAGCCTCGCTGACAATAGCAGCAGCTTCTTTTTCAGTTTTCAAAAGGGATTGGATACTTGAGGACATTTTGAGCTGGTTGAGCGTCGGGGGGTCTTGTTAAGGGTTGCAGGCTTTATCTCGTCGTGCTCGATAAACCGAATGCGGGTGTGTACACTACGACGAGCGGACAAAGTCACGTGATAAAATCTATTTGCCTCGCTCACATTATGTTGTCCGCACATTCCAAGCGATTAGCACGCCGCATTCATATGACTGAATTACCTTTTTCAAATTGTTTCTGAGCAATTACATGATATGCCTTGAAATTCTCTATAATTTAATTCCTTTGGGGAGGAATTCTAGTGATTGAGCGTGATTTTCAAGGAAGTAGGGCCCAGATATAAAAGATATTGCAGCAATATGGAAATACTAAATAGCTTAAAAACGATTGTTCCCACTAAACACCAGCATGGCATGTATAGCATGCATTGATGGATAGCAGGGTCCTCAGGTACGAATGTTTTATTAAATGACTTGAAGGTCTCATGTTTGGTCACTCTGACACAATCTAAAAAAAAACATGATCTTATTTTTGAATTAAATCCCCCGGAGAGAGATACCTCATTCGTTTTAGTAATCAAAAGACCAGGCGTAGCTAGGTGGCTGTGAATGCTGATAAGGGTAGGAGCTCACTCTGAATGTACGCATGAACTTGCCGAAATCCTAGTCTAGAAATCCGTGATAGGATCATTTTGATAAATATCAGTATTTTAGTGCAGCTTCAGGTGAGACACTTAGCCATGATTTTTTACTCAACGTAGTAGCCATCGGCAATACAGCGAAGCATGTACTCGTCGATATGCCCAACCCCCTCTTCATAATCATCATCAATGATCTCCGCCTCACTAGCTACAGCTCCTGGAGCAGGTGTTCCTTGCTTACTCTCTTCCGTGAAGTCTTCATCATCAACTGCAACTTCCTTCATGGCTTCCTTTGCAGCATTTCTATCAGCTTCGTCTTCTGCCTGAGCCAACAAATCTATGTTGGTATTCTCGCCTATTGGCTTATCAGGAAGTTCGCTTATGATACTTGTATCATTGACCAAATCACGAACTGAAAATTTGCCAAGGTAATCAGTTGTAAAATCACCTTCTTGAATCACAACATTGTCTAATTGTCTTTTTTGATTCGCTTTCTTCAAGATGTTTGACTCAATAGTATACTCAGAGACAAATCTGTAGATGTGAACGTCACGCAGTTGGCCGATTCTATGACAACGGTCTTGACATTGCTTGTCCATTGCAGGATTCCAGTCGGAATCATAGAAAATAACAGTGTCAGCACCTGTCAAATTGATTCCCAAACCACCAGACCGAGTTGAAAGTATAAATACGGGGATTTTTGGATCCCGATTGAATTTTTCTGTGAGTAACTGTCTATCCTCAATCTTAGTAGCGCCATCTAATCTCATGTATCTGTAGCCATGAATATTGAGAAACTGTTCAAGAATGTCTAAAACTTTGGTCATTTGCGTGAATATAAGAGCACGATGTCCGTTGGGAACAAGATCTTGCAATAAGCTTGCCAATTTTTGAAGCTTACCGCAGTCATACTGAAGTAATTGCTTATCAGGAAATGCAATCGAAAGCTTCACCTGCGCCTGGTGGAATGGATTCAGAATATGTTCCCGCTGAATTTCTTCACGTACTCTATATTGTGTTTCAATAGGAATAATTTGGTCTTTCATATCCAAAGCAACGACGGTTGGTGTAATAACTGCATATTTGTCCACAGTATCAGACATCCGAGCCTGGCGCTTTGGAATGTCCAAGATCATGTTCGCCAAAGAGTCACAAGAAAGTGGCTTTGAACCGGCTTGTTTAATAAGTTCGAGAAGTGAGCTGCCATAAAGCGGCCTTCTCTGACATCTCAAAGTATTGAGATAAACGCCTTGCTTAAACCGTTCACGAAGCTGAATTTGTTTTTCGAGTTTCAAGGATCTGTTTACTTGGACAATGTCCGTCAATGAATCTTTGTCTCGCGACTCTAAAACTTTCGCCCCTTTTTCGATGATGCCATCCAAGATTTTGATCTGATCGTCCAACTCTTTGTTCGACATTAATCTGCTTGTGGCTTCGGAAGCAAAATAATCCATATCCTCCAAATTGGAGATATCAGCGTTCAAAACGGATAGAGAAACTGTGGTGCCATCCGCAATAGTGAGAAGCTTTGTGATGGCATCTTTGGTTGCATTGTAACCTTTCGTAACTGTGTTTGGCATTGCGAATGATGTTACAATTGGACGCACCTCAAACAAATCAGGATGATTGCAAACTTTTCTTAATTGCATCAAGCAATTGATAATAGATAAAAAATTACCTGAGGCCAAGGTCTCTTTCGTTTTGGCTCTTGACATAAAGTCATCATAAAGATAGCGCTGTCTTGTAGACAAACGGCAATATATAATGTGTTCATATTTGCCTGGCATCTGCTTTTCAACATCTTTTTTGAGCCTTCGGAGCAAATATGGGCGCAAAACTTGATGCAATCGAGAAACGGTATCTTTTGTTTCTTTATCGAGCTTGCTAGTCACATTTTCATCGATAACATCACCTGTAGCAGTTTTTTCCAAAATTTTATCAACAGGCTTCCCGAACCATTGTTGGAAATCTTCAAAATTAGCAAAACCCTCCGGCATCATTTGCTCAACCTTTGAAGATGGCATAAGAAAGTATAACAAAGACCACAATTCCATGAGATTATTCTGCAAAGGCGTACCGGTTAGCAATAATCGATTTTCAGTGTTAAAATTCAACAATGCTTTCCATCTGGTGGATCTGAAATTTTTGATATTGTGAGCTTCGTCTAGAATCATGTATCTCCATTTCTTTCTCTTAAAGGAGGAATGATCATGTACTACCAACTGGTAGGATGTAATACACACATGAAAAGCATCTTGCTTATTCCATCCCTTTCTTTTTCTGGCTCTTTCTTGAGGTG
The DNA here is from genome assembly GCA_939531405.1 of Metschnikowia zobellii. Lineage (NCBI taxonomy): Eukaryota > Fungi > Ascomycota > Pichiomycetes > Serinales > Metschnikowiaceae > Metschnikowia > Metschnikowia zobellii. Next base: position 1,037,051 of record OW618029.1, read on the forward strand.
AACCATAGTATGTGAGGACCTTGAAACCAGGAGCAAATTTCTTGAATTCTATTTCCCAGTTGAGCATCACCGATGTGGGAACGATGATGAGGTGAGGTCCCCATATATGATGTTCGCAGGCGAGGTATGACAAAAGTGAGATTGTCTGTATAGTTTTACCCAATCCCATCTCATCTGCGAGAATTCCATTGGTGTTGTTATTGTACAAGCTGGCGAGCCAGTTCAACCCCTGTTTCTGATATGGCCTCAAAACGCCACGCAACAATGACGGTAATGGAACATCCTTTACTTTGAAACCATTGATCTCTTCCACGCACTCATCTTCACTAGCGATTGTCGATTTTTGTGGCTCGAGAGGCTCGCCATTGGAACGAATATTGTGCTCCAGATCCTCCTCCTGCTGCTGAAAAGAGAGATCGGAGATATCGTTTTTTGTATGAGATTTATCATCGTCATCATTATCGATGTCATCATTGTCGCTCTCCGAGTCTCCGTCGGAAGAGCTCATGTCGTCTTCCTCCATAGAGTCACTAAAATCGTCAGAGTCGAGGATTGCGTTTTCCTTCTTCCCCGCCAATGATTTGATCAACTGAATTTGTTCTTCGTTATATTCGGCTGATACCCCATTCTCTGCCACCACAGTCCCATTTCCGTAGAGAGACGCAAGCCCATTGATCCCCTCGTCTTCCGATTCATCTTGAGAGCCTGAGCTATCCGCATCTTTCTTACTGTCAGAAGGAGCTCCAGAAGAGCCTGCTAAGTTTGCGTATTTCTTGCGCAATTCCACAACACTCAACTCGCTGTCAAGCTTTTCGCTTTCACCGTCAACGCCGTCTTCGTCGTCCTCCTCGGATTCAGAAGACGAGAGCTTATCGGAGTCTCTAGAAATCGAGTCATCACCGCTGGAGTCCACATTTGATGTGTCAAGCTCAGTGTTTTCCCTCGAGGACCTATTTAACTGGGCCTCCAAGAGTTGTGTTGAATGCTCCAACATTTTACTCAAGTGCTCGCGCCCCTCGATTTGCTTGAGCTCTTCTTCCTTTTCGTGCTGTAAAAAGCGGTATACTCTGTTGGCTTGAGACCATCTCTTTTTCACGGACTGGATGGCGAGCCTGCTTATGCGCTTTAGGTTCTGTTCCCTCTCGCGGGCCAAGCGCTCCTTTTCTCCAGCCTTCTTCCGGAAGTGCTGCTCCACGATCTGGGCGATTCTACGCGTTCTCGCCTGATGCTGCTTGCGCATGCTCTGGTGGAGTCTTGAGAACGCCATACCCTGGGCCACAAGATGGTCCTGAAAAGTCTGGTCATTGGCTGCGCCTTGCAATTTTGGGACGATCGCGCCATTTGCACGGAAGTAATCCAGGGTGTGCCTCGCCAGGCTGCTCGGAAGCATGATTTTGCGGCGTTCTATCTTGTCTCCGTTGAGTTCGAACCTCTCCTCCACCATGACTTTCTGGTAGAGACGACGGAGCAAGTGGGTCTGCTGCGCCAAGGTAGCCTCGTACTCGGCCGGCGTGTTGGTCACTTCCACACCACCGTCGTCAAGAAGCGCGGCCTTGTACTTTTCCTTGAGAAATTTGGCGATCCTCGCCTCGACCTGCGGAACGCGGAGCGTGCTGTCCCTGGTCGAGATCACCTGCAACGGGACTGCGGGGTACTCAATCACACGACCGGCGTCCTGGTCCGAGGACTTGAGCCCGGCGTCGCCCTGCAGGGGACGCCATGCTGGAATATGCGAAGGGTGTGTGACAACGGGCGGCGGGACCGAAAACTTGACCGCGCGCAACTTGTAGTTGGTGTCGATGCCGGCGGCGGCGTCGTGGTCCAGCAGCACGTCGCCCTGTGCCTGCTCCTCCTCTAGCTCGCTTAGCTGCTCTGGAGACGAGGCGGGAGATGTTGCGGGCAGCGGGCGCATTCTTGTTTGCGGGCGCCGTTTTGCTTGTCTGGTGGCGCCCGCGGCACCCATGTCGGCGCCCGCAGCGCTGGGCGGGCGCGGTGCGAGGAGGGCGGCCTCCCGCTGCGTGCTGCGCTGTAGCACGCCGTCCATGAAGGGGTACTTTTCGCGGAGCATGACGTCGCGTTCCTGGAGCCGCTTCTTCTGCAAGCGGAGCGGGAGGTCGGCCATGGCCGCCAACAGCGGCGGGTCCCAGATAAGCTCGTGGCGGTTCTTCTTGACGAAGAAGTCGAAGATCTCGGGCACGTCCGAGCCGTCTGCGCGAGAGAAGTCCCTGGGGTTCCACTCGACGAGCGAGGCGTACTCCTTCAACTGGAACAACTCGTTGACGGCGATGCGGAAGTCGGCGACGAGCCGCACAAGGCGCTGCTCGCGGCCGAGCTCCGGCTGGCCCGCGCCCCGCGTGTTGCCGGAGCCGTCTGTTTTGATGCGTTTGTTGGGAGGCTCGTTGCCATCGCCCTGCGACTGGGCGGGGTTTGGCGGGGCTCGCGAGCGGCGCTTCAGAGCCGCGGCGCCGGCCTGTGCAGACGCGCACTTGGGGCCCGCAGACGCTAGCATTGTGTGCGGAAGTAGGGGCGGTGTCCGAAAAGGCTTTGGCGAACAGTTCCAAGGATGGAGAAAAGCGTGCTTGGTGAGGCGTCGCGGGCAAAGGCTGGCGCGCGGCCCGCGGGAGCGCCGGATTATGTGCAGGAACACGCTACTGGCGGAGTGGTTTCTGGCGGAGTGGCTTCTGGCTGAGTGGCTTCTGGCGAGAAGAGCAATGGGAGGATGCGGCGAGGCCCGGCGGCAGGTGCCGCGAAGCCGTGGCGGGCGGGTCTACGTGCGGCGGAGATCAAGGAAGGGCGCATCGGAATGGATGTGTGCATACGCTACGCGGGACGCTATTTACGCCTGGAAAAAGTCCGGGTGGGCCTTCTTGCACGCCTCCTGCTGCGCGGCGGCGCTGTCGTCGTCGGCCAAGACGCCTGCGGCGGCGGCGTCGGCGTCGGGCCGCACGCGGTAGAAGTAGTCGGTGGCGGCGTCGCCCGAGCCCAACGACTTGGCCAAGCCGTTGTAAGGGTAGGAGCGGGGCATGGCGGGCTTCTCCGGGTTGAGCTCTGCGACGCCGACGAGCGCGGCGACGCCGAACACGAGCGCAAAAAAGATGCCGTTGTGCTTCAACGCGGTCTTGTCGTCGACCGTCAGGTAGTACTCGGGCGACCACATGTCGTACAAGTCGTCGTCGAGCGTCAAGGGGTCGTTTTTGTTTCTGCGCATCTGTTGGAAGTCGTACGTGGCCAGCGGGTCTCTGTGCTGGGCGTACGTGGGCGTCACGTGCGGGTAGTCGGCGTTCTGCGGGTTCGAAGGGTCCGTCAAGCGGATCGTGGCCCCTGTGGCGTGGTCCGTGATGCTCGTGCGCGTGGTCACGGTTCTGCGGGCCGTGGTCGTTCTGCGCGCCACGCGGGCGGCTCGCTGGATGGTCTTCAGGCCCAAACTGGTCAACATTGCTGGTGAGTGGTGGGTGTGCTGGTGGTTTGAGGGTGCGTTTCTGGCCCAATGGCAGCGTGCCAAACCTCCGGTGCGCGCACGACCTGCGGTCCCTAGGGCCGCGCGCGCAGCCTGGCCCTAGGCCCAGGGCGCATCTCCAGTGCGTGGCGGCCCCATTGCACTATTGCTGATGAGCAGCGTTTCTACGCCGGCCAAAACATGCTGCGGTTGCATTTGCACTGGCACGTTTTGCAACTACACGTGATTTTCTCTGCAGCCGCGCCGTGGCTTCTTCCAGAATCGCTTACACGTCCAGTATGTGCCTGAAGCTGAAGGAAGGCAGGAAACACCTGTCTACTTATTGCTTTACACTGGAGCTGCGCGCGCTTCGACTGAGAGTCTATTTTTTTTATGTCATTTGGTGTTTTTTTTTTTTCAAAAAATTTATTCTTTTAACTTGTTGTTTTCTCGTGGGTTTTTGTTTGGATGTTCGTCAAGGGAATATCCAGGACCGTTCACCGGTGTATACGTAGATCATGGGCACCGCCAACCATTTCCCGGTGCGAGAAGGTGGGTTCATGGCGCTCTCCACTCGCAAGCTCATATCTCATACAAGAACTATACCGCATCGGCGAGCGCTTCAGCACAACAGAAACAGGCGCCGTAAACAAAAGCCTAGGGCCAGGCTGCGCAGGACCTGCCGGGGTGCCCGTGGCCGGAATATGTCCATGGCCGGAAGGTGTCCATGGCCGGAAGGTGTCCGTAGCGTGTGTCATGAGCGTGTGTATTCCTATGAACATGTATATGTAGATGCGTGTCTCAGTTCTTCCTCTGGGCCTCGCCAAACCGGAGCTCCTTCAACGGCGACTTGTCCGCGTCGGCAAAGTCCAACAAGCCGTCGTAGCCGCCGGCGTTCTCGCCCGCGTACTTGCCCAAGTAGCCCGCGCCAAGAAACACGGGCACGAACGCCACGAGCACCGAGAAGTTGCGGGCGTTCCAGTACGCATGCACTGGTGGAGGTGCCAAGTTGAAGCTGTGCTTGTTATTGAAGGGCGCGGCCGGCGCCTCGGCGTGCGCCGTGTGGGACTGGAAGCGTCTGGCCACCCGAGCGGTACGGCTGCTGATTCGGGAGAACATGGGTGCTTGCGGGCTCGCCAATGGGGTGTCGAATGCTCACTTTTTTATTGGAGAGGCGTCTGTGCAGGATGCCAGGCTGGGGCGCTCCGGGCCCGAACATCAACCATGGGCTGGGGTGTGCTGGGGTGTGCGTTTTCTTTCCTTTCCTGTTTTAATTTTAATTTTTTTTTTTTTCTCTTTTCTCCTTTTCTCCTTTTTCTCTTGTTCAAGCAAGCTCAGGCCACACCGCCCGCTTGTGGGTCTCCTTCGTGACAACCCACCAGCCATGGATTTGCCCACGCACAACCTGGCCACTACTCGCTCACCGTGCTGAACGAGCCGGGTGCCCGGCCAAGTATCGCTGCTGCTCACGGCAGCATACATTTCTGCGGCACCCTAGAAGAAGACAAAAACAAAAACAAAAACAAAAAAAATTAAAATGAAAAAAGATGAATGAATGAATGAACGTCGCCCGAAAAGAAAAGATACGGAAGATATGAGCTGGGGCAGAGGGCCCGCCCTGTGCAGTACGCGCCCGCGTCGGGCCATCACCATCGGCATCATCGCCACTATTGCGTGCCTCCTCCCAACCACCGGGCCGCCTTCTTCGACCCCATAAGACCTGGACCGCAAGCGCCCCAGCACCTGCACACACGCACACACACACCTCCACACCTCCACGGACCAAAGTCTTTGCACGCCACGCGCATTGTCCCCCCGTTCGCTTGGCCTTAAAATCCACACCGCCACCCACAACACGTCTCCCCGTCGCCTCGGATGTCGCATTACCAGGGAAGCTCGTACAGACCGGCCGGCGACCTGTACCGCCCGGGCCTGCGGCCACACGCCGACCGCCACCCGGGGGCCCATGGCCACGCAAGGCCGGGCGACCACGCCCGCTCGCCAGCGGCACAAGGCGCGGGCAGAGCGCCGCCCCGAAACGCTGCGTACCGCGGGCATCAGCACGCGCAGCACCCGTCGTCGCGTGCGGCGGCGGGTCCATACGGCAGCCACAAGAGCCCGTCCGGCGCAGGCTTCCAGCATGGGGCCCGGCCGCTGCCGCACAAGCGGCCCGCAGACACGTACCACCAGGCATACCTGCAGACGCAGGTGGAGAGCCAGCTCTGGATGGGCGACCTAGATCCCAACTGGACGGAACACGACATCATGCGCATCTGGACACAGGCGGGCGAGGCTCCCGCGGGCGTCAAGATCATGAGGGACAGGCAGGGCAGACCGCAGTACAGCTTTGTCACGTTCGCGGGGCCGGACGCCGTCGCGAGCGCGTTGCGAAAGAACCGCTCGCAGGTCCCGGGCTCGCTGAAGGTCTTCAAGTTGAATTGGGCTTCCGGCAGCTCCCAGGGCGACCAGCGAGGAGCCCCAGGCAGGACGAGAAACCACACCGACGCAGGAAGAGGCCACTCGGACTACTCGCTCTTCGTGGGCGACTTGGCCACCGAGGTGACCGAGCCGGAGCTTTTTTCCCGCTTCAACCAAGAGCTTCCGGGCGAGGTGAAGCAGGTGAAAATCATGCTTGACGTAGCCTCCGGCGCCTCCAAGGGATTTGGTTTTGTCCGCTTCCATTCCGTGGACGCCCAGCAAAAAGCGTTGAAGATCATGAACGGAGTCGTGCTTGGCCAAAGGCCCATTCGCGTCGGAATTGCAAACGGAGGCGCGTCGCTGGATGCTTCGGCGCCGGGGGCAAAGAAGGCCAGCGAAGCACTGCCGGCAGCTATCCACATTGCGCAGGCACAGCCTGCGTTATCACCTTTCACCGACCCCTACAACACCGCCATCACTATTAAAGGTCTCATATCTGCAATCACTCGTGACGAGCTTGTGGCTCACTTCCTACCGTTCGGTCACTTGATATACTGCAAGGTTGATTACGCTAATGGCGTGGCGTACATCAAGTACTTGCTGCGGGCTTCGGCTGAAAGGGCCCTTCTATATATGCACGGACTAGTGGTGAATGGGTCCCGTTTGGTCTTGAGGTGGGGCCGCAGTACAGTTGACTCAGAAGGTGCCACTAGGTTTGCTCCTGCTGTAAAGGGCGGAGGGTATACTGCATCACAAAAGCTTCCGGAGGTGAACCGCTCCCCACCCACAAATGTCGTATTTGAAGATCTCGATCAGGACCAGATCAGAAAGCTCAGCTTTTTCGCCGACCTGCCATACACGTCTGTCAAAGACTCGAATGAGGCTGACTTGCAGCGCCTCAATGAGCGTCGAAAATACTTGCAAAATGCATTCTAATACATGACGCGGAAGATGCCACTCTCTGGCCGGCTAAAGCTGGTGTGCTTGCTCCGATTCCCCAGGACAACTTGCTTCTAAATCGGACTCGTCATCAAACTGAATGCCACAGTAGGGACAGTAGAAAAATTGCTCGCGTGCATATTGAAGCAACTGCTTGAGCCTCTTCTCTATATCATGGCTCGAGTTGGCACCAGCATCTCCAGAGGAGCAAGGCAGTGTCTCTGGCTTGGCCAGGCAAGGGTTTTCGCCAAACAATGTCGTTCTAGCGCTTGCTGCGGGTGCTGGTGTCGCTATGTCTTTCCACAAAGAATTGACGTCAGCCAAGGAAAGCATGCCCTTGTCGAGTTGCATGTCTTCGCCTGAGGCCGCAAAGCAAAACTTCTGTAATTTTGAGATCATGAGCTTATTGGAGCGATCAGAGAACTTGGTTTTGGCAATGGACTGGAATGCAGATGTGGACTCGGACGAGATGCCGGAGGCTACTTTAGGAGTGAACCCGACAGCGCCCACACCCGCTCGCACCAGTTTCATGCGTATGGGGAGCGGCTCGAGCAAGGCGTTCGGGTTTGGAGACGGGCCTATCGATTGTCCTGGTCTATACCCCATTTTCGCCATGATCCGGTAGCCTATCGAGGACTCATTGATGATTGAATGATCCAAGCTGGCCTTCTGATTATAGGCCCCGGCGTTCAGCCGGAAGCCCACGCCAAGACGTGGCGCGCCATGCTCCTCGCGCAGATCGTCAGAGTCTGCGCTGAGGTCACGGGTGTCTGGAGAGCCCTCAGAGGAAAGGTCGCCAGCGGTAATTGCGCCTCCTACCTCCAGCAACTGGCCATGGTCAGGGCCCCGGGCGGCGGTCTCGGCAGGAGGCTTAAATTTCTTTGGCGGGGGGTACACGAGCTCAGGCTCGGAGTCTGAAGAGTCCCCAAAGACATTGCGCATGTAGAATTCAACAAAGTTTTGGTTCAAAGGGGTCTCTCTTCGGCGCCGGCTTGGGTCCCATGAATCAGCGCGGGCCTAGTGCGCGGGCCGGGCTGAGGCGCTGGCGCCAAATGGAGCGGCACCAAGAACGTACCCCATATAAGCCACAGACCGTCAATCTGACTCAGCGACAAGCCGTCGGCCATCTCAGGCTCAGCACGCAGCCCGGCGCTTTGATTTTTTTTTTTTAAAAAAAAAAAAAACATAAAATATTAAAGATTAAAGATTAAAGATTAAAGATTAAAGATTAAAGATTAAAGTGAAGTACATTGCCTAAGTGCAGAGGGGCCATTGTATCGACTATCAAACTGGACCCGCGCGCGGTGGCCCCGCCGGCTCTGCCTGGGCCAGGCCCCAAGCATGGAGTCGCAGCGCGAAATGTGCACCCCATTCTTAGACTTGGACCTCGCAACGAGAACGCCATGATACCTCACAGAAAAGACCAGGCCTTTGTTTCCACGCCCGTCTCGCGCGTGGGATCTTCGGCGCGCTTGAACCAACTTATGGGTGCCAGTGGGCCTGGCACCTCGTCGAGGCCAGCGACGCCCAGTGCCTATGTGACAAGCTCCCTCAACCCGGCTAGGAATCTTCCCGTGTCCTCCAATAACACCCTGCTGAAGCTCGGTCCCGGGGAAGTGGCGTTGTTTGAAAAGGTGCCTGTGGTCGAGCACCTCCGAGACTTCGAGGCGTCATTCAATGCCTTGTCCCAGTCGATCACGTCGTTCAAAGAGACGGAGTTGGTGTCTGAGGTGGAGAGCCTAATAGACCTAGAAGACAAGATCACCGCCGGCCTTAGCGTGCTAGAAAGCCACCATCGCTTGGGGACGGAGATACAGGCGCTTACCAAGACTAACGAGGAGTTGGACTTGCATTCCAAAAACATCTTGAAGGAGCTAATATCGTGCAGGGCGAAGCTACGGGCACTCCCGAAACTACCCGCGTCGCCGGGAAATGCACAGCATTTGAACGACGTCGACGTGCAAACCGTGCTCGACTACGCGATGAAACTAGCAAAGTTCTCGAAAGCGCCAGCCACCGTGCTGTCACAATTCATGCACCCGAACAACTACATCTGGCCGGCAGAAGATGCGTTGAGAAGAGGCATGTTGGCCACGGCCTCGATCAAGCCAGACGAGCTCATCCACGCCGAGATCGGCCCGTTGCATCTGCTGCCAGGGATCACGCCGCTGTCAGGTGTCGATGGCGGAGACGTGGCGATGGCGGACGCAGATGGCCCCATTGCAGACGACGATTCGGTCAGCAGGCCCGCCGCGGTGAAGCCCAACGGCAGTGTCTCGGCATCTGTCGGGGCGCTGGCCAGTAAGCCTGCAGCAGCCACGCTTGACTTGGACCTCTTTGATCCCGAAGACGATGAAGATGACTCGGATTAGGATTCACACTAGGTACAAAATACAATACATGGGTCTATTTAGAGCAGTCTGCCGCGTGGCAGGTGCGCGTAGAGTCTAGTCTGACTTGGCGCCCTTGGAGTGGTCGCCAAACAACTCCCGCGGATGCGAGAACGTCTTGGAAGTCCACTGCTTACTCAACTCCCAGTCCAACTCCAACTGCTTGGAGTAAAGCTGGCCCGACTCGAGATGGTTCTTGACCAAGTCGGCCAAGCCAGAGATGAACTCCTCATTGTCGTTTAGGGATGCGGCGCGCTTGATCATCTCCGGGTGCTTCACCTCTTCTTGCAACTCGATGTCCAACTCATGCAACGTCTCGATGTGGTCGGAGGTGAACGCAATGGGCACCAACACGATGCCCTTGATGTTCTCGCTCAACTCCAACTTCATCACTACTTTGTCGGTCTGGGCCCCCAACCACGGCTTGGGCCCGACCTTGGACTGCCACACCAATCTGTACGGGTTGCTGAAGTTCAACTTCTCCATCACTGCGTAGACCGAGGCGGCCACCTCCGCGGGATACGAATCGCCACGGTTCACAATCTGCATTGGCAACGAGTGCGCCGAAAATAGAATGACCACTTTGTCCCTGTCCTCAGCCGGGAACTCGTCAAGCTTCTCCTGGATAAGCTTGGCAAATGGATTCACCAAGCACTTGTCCTTGGGCCACCTGTCGATCATGGACCACCTGATCGACCTCTCCGGGTCCACGATCTGCGTCTGGCGCCACAACTCGTGCATGGATGATGAAGATGTGGAGGCGGACCATTGCGGATACTGGGAGAAGGCAACGGCCCGGGTCACCCCATCCTTCTTCATCTGCTCCAACATGTCTTCCGTCAATGGCTTGGCATACCTGAACGCCACATACGGCTTGTGAGGTGCAGTCTCGGGGCTTATCTTGTCCAATCTCTTGCACACCTTTGCGGACTGGTACTCGGACCAATATCTGATGGGCGAACCGCCGCCGATTTCGTCGTACTTCTCGGCCACCGAGCCAGTTCTTTGGCGCGCAATGAACTTGGCTGTGAATGTCTGGAAGGGGCCCAATGGTATCAAGTCCTTGTCGGAGAAAAGCCTATTGAGAAAGTCGTAGGTTTCCGAGCTCTTGTTGGGTCCACCCATGTTCATGAAGACCACTCCAGTGGGCGACTTGGCCGTCTCAGTGGAATAGCGTTTCAGAAACAAGAGGTCCATCCGGACTGTTCTTCTGGGTGTGGAATTGAGAGCACGAAGCATTTTTTTTTCGAGTGTGTGTTTGTGCAGAAAATAATGATTTATGGGGTTTCGAACGCTGGGACAAGAGGCGAACTACATATATATATATATGAGCGTAGACGCGAGCCGCAGCATGGCGAAGGCAAGGTTCGGTGGCGCGTTCGCATACAGCGCTATTGGGCGCATGCGCCACAAGCTCAATACGGGCAGACCCAGCAAATTCGTTGAAAGACCTACTTTTCGTCTCGCAAAACATTTCCATTGGACGAATGTGGATAAAGTTGTTCAGATTGAAAAAAAAAAAATTACGGATACTCTCCAGGTGGCTGTGCCTGGCTCTTCGCATTTGTGGCATCATAACTCCGGTGCCTGATCTAGCCTCGATGCTAATGTACGCACGTCTGCGAAAAAGGTGTGCGAAACTTAAGCGAAACATAAGATTTGTATATTACGAAAGAATCGCGTGCTTTGCAGCAGCCATGAAAGATTGATGAGCCTTCGGGCCCCGTAATAAAACACATACACAAAAAACCAGTAGTTTTTTGATCTAGTCCAGCTTTTGTTTCGCGTGGAATTCGGTTTTCTTGGTTTGAAGAATGTCGTTGATTTCATCGGTGAAGTTGGTGTATGCATCCTTCAAGCCATCCATGTCATTGCTAAATGAGCCTCTGCGACCACGAAAAGACTTCCACGCGTCGGACATCTCCTGCACTTCTTCTTCGAAATCCTCCTTCGTCGTGCCTTCCAAGACGTCAATAGGCGGCACTCCAAAGACAACAGAGTCATACCTTTCGGACAATGCCTTCTCCACAGCCTGTGCCACTTTTTGGGACTCTTGTCTGTTCAAGCTAGGCATATTCGATACAGGCTTTGCCTTTGGTGCTTCAGAACGACAGAAAGCCTCGGCCTTCTTCTTGAACGGGCCTTTAAACACCACTAAAGAGACAAATATTCCAATGGGTACATAGAAATATACCGTCAGCCAGCAGTAGAGGGACTTGCGGAAGTCCAATATGACGAATGGTTGACATACAAACCCAAATGTCAATTGAGTGACGACGAGGCATACGAGGTCATAGAGTTTTTTGGACGGCTTGGGTGTTTTGGCGTCAGCTTCCATAAAGATAGGGCGGAAGTTCTTGCGGTAAATTTTGCCAATTGTCTGAATAAAGGCGCCCAAAACAAATGTCAAGTAATACCCAGGCCTGGTGCCGTGCCAGAATGCACTTGTGGCAAATGTGAAAAGCGTGCTCTTGAAGCCTGGCTTTTTCCCCGGCCTGGCAATTCTAGTGTATACGTAGTGTTTTAACCACTTGTTTGTGTTCATGTTCCATACCTCAAGGCACCTGTAGACATTCTGCCCTGTTTCGAAGCTCCAAGGGTCGATGTTCTGGACTCTGTTCCATTTGAACGTCTTTGTCTGCTCGTCATACCCATTGTAACCAATTCCACACAATATGCATGCACCTTCTGCTATCTGCCAAATGGTGTAGTACTTGAGTCTGTGTGAAACCCCGAGCGCCCACAAGTAGAATATCCTATAGATAAACCCATGCTCCGACATAAACTCTGCACTGAAAACATGCTCTAATGTAACCCACTTTGGAGCTTGTAAATATAATCCAGCCCAAAAAAAGCCCTGCATTGTTTTGCTCAAAGCTTGAAGACCACTCTTGGGAATCCTCCGCTTCAGTTTCCCTGGTCGCTTTTGATCGGGTACATCATCAAATAGCGACCCGTGAATGAATTTATCGTAGTCAATGTAGTCAAAAGCAGGCCCAGTCAACAAAGAAGGATAAAAAAATACATACCCAAAGTACGGAAGGAGGTTCGGGTGCTTTTTGATGGCCCTCGACTGGGTGTATGCGGAGGGTGCTTGCTTTTGCTTTCCATCATGGACATTCCATCCAAACGCTGACAACTTCATCACCAAAACCATCTGTGCACCTGTGATATCAATTACAGTGCTGTCGTAATTTCGGAAGAATTGAGCACTAAAATGACTGTACGCTAGGTGTGTCATCAAGAACAAGAAATTTATCCAAGGCATCAGGTTCGTTCTCATATACCGAGTTATGAAGTAACAAATCGAGCTGGAAAACAAAAGCGTGTAGAGGCCTGAGCGAATGTTAAGTATACCAAATATGTAGAATGCCGATATGCCAATCACATATGAATTCTTCAAGGTGAAGCGTTGATCGGGCAATCTTTTAAACACCCAACTGAAAGGAAACGATAAAAGGGTACATAAAAGTATCTTGAAACTGGCCTCGTCCATGCCAGCAGCCGACAGGATAGAAGAAATCCCATCTTGCAATTTATGAAACATGCTGTGGAAGGGATGAGTGTCCAAGTTCTAATCTCCCCAGGGTTTTGAGATGATACCGATGTTCGCGCATCACTCGGGGCAAATCAAATGTTTGGCATGTGCAGCGAAAGAGCAATCCTGCAACCGAGCATTTGCAAGCGTTTTCTAATCCACATACTCTTGATTTTCACGGTTCACATTTTTTATATACAAGCTGTGGACATTGGTTCCTCAGCTGAGCATCTACCATGCCTCAACCACATGTCTAACAAATCAGCTTCTCCCCAGAACTATCTTGAAGCCATCCTCTAGAGCTTGAGTAATCATCTCATTCTTGTATGGAATGGTATTCAAGACGAAGGCAACGTCATTCCACTCAGATTCCGATTGACACTTGCCTAGTCTGACAAGAAGCTTGTCGGCCAATTGCTTCTGATGCCTTTCCTTCTCAATGAAACTTACCAAAAATTTAACAATTCTTTTCATGGGTTCTTTTTCGAGCGTTGGGTCATGTGAGAGACCGCTGAAAATATCGATGAATCCGTTATAAATCGCATTATCTTTAGTGGCCAATTCAGTAAAAAAAAGCTTGCACATATCACTTATTCCTTGGTCTGGATTTTCCAAGCACTTTGCCATGGACGAAAGTTGGCCTTTTACTTTTACCTGACCTGCCAAAATTAAGAAGGTCACTGTCATGAGACATGTTCTTTGGACCATGATATTTTTGTCTGTGAGGCGACCGTAGAGGAAATCTGTATTCTCGTCAACAAGATTATTGAAGCAGACCGCCATATCTCCTAGGCCTAAGACACAATTTGACCTTATAATGGGGTCGGGAGACTTTTCCATGATTGTTATGAGGAGTGGCAAGTTTTCCTCGCAGAATTTGGAGGACACACACATGAGTTTCGCCAAGCAGAGAACTGCAGATCTCTGAAGCCCTTCATCGGGATATTCCTGATTACTCAAACAAATTTCTCTCGCCAACAAACTGAATCTCCTCAATATGGATCCCTCGCCGTAGAGTAATTCAGCCTCTTTTATGTACGTGACAGCATCAGTGAAGTCATCTTCTGAGGATGCTCCAATCAATTCTAGTTCGTTCTTGTTATCCTCATCATTATCTCCTGTTTTCTTTCCCTCAGAATCATGTTTCAACTTCTTGAATTGAGTTTCGAGCTTTTCAAGATGTTCTATGGTCTTGATTGCCACGTGTCCAACAAGAAAGAGTAATTGCGAAAGAGCTATTGTCTGATGCTTTCCCGGAGGGAGTTCTTTGAATACTTGCTCGGATTTTAGGTTGAGTGTAGCTGAGCAGAGTTCTTCTGGATTTGGAGAAATCTTGAAAATAGCGGTCAATGACTGTTCAGCTACACCATACCATTCTGTTTTCTCTGAAAAGAGTACAAGAACATCGGTAAGGCCATTGAGGACTTCCTGCTCTTCAGGAAACTCGTGCTTTTCACCCAAACTTTGTTTCAGGGAAATAATCTTCAGAATAGTTGCGCAAGTATACTTGCAAAGAAGCATATCATTCCTACCCATTTCACCCAAACCCACGCGTATAAGAGACTCCATACCCATTTCGACAATTTTTGGATTTGCTACTGCGAGCATTCCGAGAATTTGTATAGATCCGTGCGTGAGTTCGTCCGAATAATCCTCATCGTTTGTACCAGCCTTGCCATAAATAAGCCACAATACTCTCACAATATCAGGACTGATTAATTTTGATGAGTACATGAGGCACAAAAGCTTTTCCAATGATGCCAAGTCTGCAACTGAGGCTGATATTGTTAGGCTAATCAAATTTTTAGCAAAAAGCACAGCAGTTTGAGACGAAGTGGAATTTTGTGGAGCTGTCAAAAAAAGCTCTTTGTAGCAATCAACGAGATGCGATGATATAGATTTTCCCTCATCCGAAGAGCCTTTCATCCACACAAGATGCAACATTTTGCGGATGCCCTGTGATGCGTTCTTTACGCCATACGCGTCTGAAAGCACCAAGAAGTCCATTGATTCTAATACCTCATTTCGATTCTTTGAAAAAAGTAGGTTCGATGTGATAGTAGTTCCGTCTTGTACAGCGCGAATGAATTCTAGGGCGTCCTCATAGTACTGAACAGTAAGCTTGGCTTTTATTATAACAGTTGGTTCAGGAAGCAGATCAGCCTCTTCTCTGATTGAGTTGTTAAATTCTTCGGGGTCGATTTCTGAGCCTGAATCTGAACTCATATCGTCTGCTTCCCTATCAAGCTTCTCATTTTCAACCAGATCAATATCCATATCGTCTTCATTTGAATTCTTTTGTTTATTCAAATCGTTAGATCTTTGCTTTGAGGAGAGGTCAGGTATAAGCTTTTGAAGCTCCATTTCCGCATTCTTGAGTCTTGCCTCCCAGGTGTCATACTCCAATTGAGTGCCATGGACAGCTGAGAATGGATGAGACATAAGCAATCTATACATCAACTTGATTGCATTTCGGCGCACCAAAGTACTCTTGTCCCCCAACGATCTGACGGCAATAAGCATAACAGAGTGTCTTCTTTTGGGAATTTTGATCGGCAAGGAGCACACCTTACGCATTGCTTGGATTGCCTTGGTCCTGACGTAAGGATTTTGGTCAAGAAATCTCTCCTCGAGTAGGTTTAGTAGGCCATCGATCTGCAGTGCGCTATTTGCCGAAAGGTCATCCGTTATCTCCAAAGCTTCTGTACCTGATTTCAAGATGTCGACAACAATGTTTCCACACGTCTCTACCACTGAGCACCTCAACGACTGATTACTGTTATCAAGTAGCTGGGAAGTAGAGGACATTTGCTTGAGAATCAAACGTGGACTCAATTCTGAAAGCTTAATGAGAAACTCAGAAATCGACTTGGGTCCGTTAGAATCATTCGAATTAAATTCTAACAGGCTAATTTCTCTCAACAAGTCTTCAGTGAGTGCAATGTGCTCATACTTCTCATTGAGAAAATGCAAAAGTTCTGCCATATACGTGGACAAGTGGACATAATAATTCAACGACTGCAAGACAGAATTCTGGATCACAGATCCTAACGAATGATTCACCACACTCATGCTTACATTCTTAAACATTAACATTTTGATAGACGCTACCTTCATGCGGTCTGGATGTTCCATCAAATGAAATATGGGACGCATGAACATTTCAAGAAACTGAAATCTTTCAGGTGTTGTCACAAAAATCTTAGAGAGTGGTAATTTCAACACAGGTGTTATGGCTTCTAGAACATCTTCAACCTGCTGACAGTTTGAAGTCCATTTTTCCAGCGTTTGCCGTTGTTTCAATGAGCCACTGCTGCTGGGAAAGTCTTCTTTCCCAAGAAAACTGATCAAAACAAACACCAAGTATCCATATCTCTCTAACTCGGCCTTAAGCTGATTTACGCTGTCCGTAAAGTCGGCTTGGTCCAGCAAAACCTTGCCTTGTTGACAAGTGGATACGAACGACGAGCAAATTAAGTATGAAAGCTGCCTTCTATTAGAGTTTGACAAGTGAAGATATCCATGCGCCATTTCTATTAGGTCTTCAAGGAGCTCTGGATTTGTACATATGCTCTCAGTAGAGTGTGCCAAAGAAGTCGTCACTGACGTGAGCTTTGACGCAAAATCCTGCGAATCGTAGGAGTAATCGTTCTCCACGTCGAAAGCAGTGTAGAATGTCGAGAGATTGAAGTCCATGGTTAGGAGAGATGGGGTATGCAATTCGGTCCGTTGATTTGTGGGGGGGGTGCTTGAGTTTAGGCACTAAATCTTGAAAATTCGCGCTACTGGGATTTTAATCTTGAAACTCTTGGGCTCACTTTGTTTGGTGGATTTTAGGTGATTAGTGGGGACGGAAGATGTAGTGTAAACAAAAGCTACGATACCGCGCCACTGCAAAATGTCTGCGCTCATTCAGACAGATGCGCCCAAAATATTACAAGATGAAATAAAAAAAAATCGAAATTGTACGAGCTTATATTGTACGTGTATCAAACCTTAGCCGTAGAGAAAAATCTAGTCTTTGAGCCTTGCATAGCCCTTAACAACAGCCTTGGCTGTGCCAACACGCTCGTCCTCCAAGACACCAAGAAGATCCTTTGACGAAATCATGTTTCCCGTGCGGATTTCTCTGAATCGCAAGCCATTGTCTCCCCGCGAAGATATGAGCGAGCTTTGCTTCGATGCCGGGTCTTTGCTGCCACTACTTTTGCTTTCGTCGCCTGTACTACCAGCACCTGACGTCATCCATGAGTACTTCTTCCGGGACAGGTTCATGGTCATCATGGCGGCGGTGGCATTTGCGGCTCTGTGAAGGGTTTCCTCAGCGCCTGCCTTGTTTGCTGAGTCCGGCGCCACTTCGTCGCTTTTCTCGAGTCCCAAAAGAGCCCTCTTTGCGACCCTGCGCTCTTCCATCTCTTTCTGTTTGAGAGCCAAGTTCCGAAGCTCCTTCGATACTTCAGACCGCTGAGAGGGCGGAGTGACCTTTTGTTTGCCGGCTGTTTTGTTTTTTGTGTTGAAAGCCGGAATGCCCCGTCTCCTGTGTTTCGCTAGCGCCACGGTCTTTGTCACGATGTCGGAGAGCCACTCCTTACATGCACTCGACATAAACTCCAACATCTCTGGGTCAACCATAAAGTTCTGCATGACACCATTCTCGCGGGCTGTTCTGTTCATGAAAAGCGCCACGTGATAGGGATGTAGAAACGCATTCAACAGCCCGTACGTTTGTCTCTGTCTATTTGCCAATTGCTGCTGGTGAAGATTGAGAGCGCTGCGATTATAGTTGGTCGACAACAACTCTTCTTCTCGCTGGATATCTACACCGGCCGCTGCAAGAGCATCATTGAGTTTGGTCGGATCTTCAAGCTTGTCCTTGTCCTGTGCGTTGGGGAGCGGGCCGTAGTTCGTCCCCATGCCTGTGCCAGTCATGGGCACCATGGGCGACGAGAGGGAGGACTGCAACGGGAAGCTTCTTTTGGGATCAAAACGCATGCCTGGCTTGAACCCCGACGGCGACGCCACAGAACCGTTTGTGGGCGGGCGGTATTGACCCGGATACGAGCCAGGGTTAGTCTTTTGGTAGGGGTACGTGGACGCAACGCCAAGCTGGGACTGCGAGTGGTAGAGCGGCGACGGGCCGTGTCCGCCGCTCATCGGAAGCAGCAGACCTTGCTCAGGCAACGTGCCAGTGGAGTTCACTCGGGATAGGTGCGACGCCGCTGGCGGATATCGGCCCTGGGCCTGTCCTTCGGTGGCCAGATCCCCGGCTGGGGAGCTTGTGCTTTGCTGCTCGTTTCTATATGCGGCTTTCGATGACGAGACGTTGGGGGTACCCGGGCCCGAGCCGACGGGCGGCACTGCCGTGTTGGCGTGAGTGTTGGCCTGTGTTTTGGTTGTTGCGGCCGGCTTCTCTGAGAGGAAATCAGGCAAGTCTAGGTCGGCCGCGCCGTCCACCGCAAAGTCCTGGCTGGAGAAGTCGTCCTTGGTTTCGAACGGGAGCGGCGCAAAGAGATTGTCTAGCGACGGGTCATCGTGGAGGAGCTCGGTCTTGATTCTCTTTTCGTCGCGGCTTGGACTGGACCGGTCTTCGAGGGGCCGCTTGTTTGGACTCTGGGCCTCTTTGTCTGCCCCCGGATTCGATGCCATGTGCTAGGTTTATCACTAATGTGCAAGTCAAACGGGTGATTGCGACTTGTGTGTTTATCCTTGGGTGCCGGAGCTGGGATTGATAGCTTCTTCCTCAACTCCAGCACTGCATGCGACTCGCAGTTTGTTGAAAGCAAGTGAGTGCGCCACCCGATATTCACTGCCGGGCGCTCCCCGCGTGCGCCCTTGACATCTCTGGCGGGGCAAGTATTGGAATATCCCAAGGCCTTGTGGCTCGACCTAGATTTGAATTGGTTTTATCTGACATCACTTACTCCACGATGCCCTTGGCTTTTGTTTACAAATGATGATAATTTATCGTTATTCATCTATTTTTGTTTCTTTTTTGAAAAACAAAAATGGTATTCATAGATTCTTCTTGAATGTGACTATTTTTTTAAGTGACGTGTTTCCACGCAATATTCCTCCCCATTTCATCACGGCTCTGAAAAATATGTTTCGCCACATATGCATATAGAAAGGGGGAAATGATTTGGAATGAAAGAAAATTGGTCAATCGTAGTGCTGTTACCAAACCTTTACTGCTCTCGTTTTTAATGAGTGGAAAAGCTGGAAATTAGAGTGTGTCCTTGATTCTTGTGGAGTTCCAGATATGCGACATGCCGTGGAAGCAGAAAGCACCAACAAAAAAGGATAAAGAAGAAAAAAAAGGAAGCAACTACGGCACCAACAAAAATTCAGATCTTATCGTGAAACAAAGTATGTGAAGATTTCACATCCCATGCCTATGCTGTTGCTCGCTCGCCAGTTTGCAACTTCGTCTTGCGTACAATTTTCTCACCGGCCCATCTCCTACACAGAGTGCTGAAACCAGCCCGATGCTCATCTCACAAAAAATTGCCGAGCTCGAAACCTGCAAGCCATGTCTACAAAAAACCTCATAAACTTCGAAGGTGAAAGAAACTTCCGGTTCCGTTTGGTTCTTGCGACTCTAGCAGGAACGCACATTCGGATCTCGAAAATCCGCTCCAATGACATGAACCCCGGTCTCAAAGACCACGAGGTTTCATTCTTGCGTCTTTTAGAGGCTGTCACCAACGGCTCTCATATTGAAATCTCGTACACAGGTACGACTGTCATCTACAGACCAGGAATAATAATTGGCGGGCAGTTGACGCATGCTTGTTCTGGTAACAAGCCTATTGGTTACTTCTTGGAGCCCTTGCTCTACCTTGCACCATTCCTGAAGAAGAAGTTCTCCATCATTCTCAAAGGTTTAACATCTGCCGATAAGTCCAGAGATGCAGGAATCGAAGCAATCAAATGGGGACTCATCCCGGTCATGGAGAAATTCGGTGTGCGTGAGGTCGAATTACATATCTTGAAAAGAGGATGCCCTCCTTTGGGAGGCGGCGAAGTGCATTTCATTTGTAACTCTCTCATTGCCCAACCCCTTACAATGCATGCTCTAGACACCCCAAAAATGTCTGCAATTAGAGGTGTTGCCTTTTGTGCCAGGGTCTCTCCCTCTATAGTGAACAGAGTCATCGACAGCGCAAGAGCAGTACTCAAACCAACAGGCATTGAGGTCAATATCACTGCTGATGTATGGCGTGGAGAAAACTCCGGAAAATCACCTGGATTTGGTGTGACTTTGGTCGCGGAATCAAAGAAAGGATGGAGAATCTTTGCCGAGGGAACTGGTACTGCCGGTTCTCTCCCAGAGGACTTGGGAGAATTGGTAGCATATCAGCTTCTTGATGAGCTTGTCAAGTCGAGCTGTTTCGGAAGAAACCAGCTCAAACTTGCGTTGGCTTATATGGCTATTGGTAAAGAAGACATTGGGAGAATCAAAATACATAAAGCTCAGATAGATGAGGATTTCATCTGGACATTGAGAGATATCAAGCTGATCTTCGGAACAGAGGCCTATTTGAAAGACGACGCTGAAGAGCTCCAGGAAGACTACATGACAGCATCCATTAAGGGCGCTGGCTTTACCAGTGCCTCTAAAAAAATTGCTTAAATTTTGTAATTAATGAACACCTATACAAAAGTCAGATATGACCCGTAGTAAGGCAACACATTTACCAGAATGAACACCATCCAATATAGTGCTGACAGAGATTTTCCACACTGGTAGCCTGCTGTATCAATTTGTCAACTTGAGTGGGTATGTCCAAACCTTTCAACCGCTTGATGTCATTTCCGGTGAGCTTATCCGTGATACGCTTGAGCACAAGGGCAGCTCTGGCATTCCTAACCTCAAGTGCATTCTGCTTGTACTGTCTCTGAGCTTCTTCTTCGTCAATCTCCCCTTTTTTGAGCAACTCACTGGTATTGTGTTGCTGTATTTTGATACCGGTTGCTTCAGCAAGTACCTTTGGAGGAAAGTCAAAGCCCCAGTTGATCAAGGGATCGTACGCAAATGCTTCCAAAATTGCCATCAATGACTCCTTATTAGCTCGAAGAACCCTCATTACATGCTCACAGGTGATACGGAAAGACCCTTCGATACCACTAACTTCCATAGCGTAGTTGAGCATTCTTGTGAGCCTAAAAGGAACTTTTTCTGGGTACTTCTCGCGTAGAATCGCAGCTTCGAAACAGTCACCGAAATCAATGTGAACAACCTTTCCTGTGAATCTATCGAGCATCAAATTTGAAGGATGTCTATCCCCCAAACCCAAAATATATCCAACCATGGACATGACAGCCAATGATCTGGTGTATGTTGTTCTCCTATCAAGCCAAGCTTCCGAGGACTTAGACTTGAGCCATAAAACTTTGTACAAGTCTTGCCCTCTGGTATTGTCCAAAGCTCCAGTAAAAACTTCTACCTTCTGCAAAATTGTTAAGCTATCATAATCAGGAGCCATCTGAAGCATAATTCTGTGTTCAATATTGAGCAAGATTTTTCTCGATTCCCTGTACTCTCTTATAAGAACGTGAAAAGTATCACTGTTGGGTACCCATCCCAACAAACCAACCTTTGGAGAGAGAGGTATTGCTGGAAACTGCTGAATGTCCAAGTGACGCTTGAAGCACTCCGTGTCATTAACAAGAAGAGTATTGACCAAGCCAAACAATTGCATGACCAAATTATCTTGCCTGATATCTTCGTGTCCTTTCAACACGTACTGATAATCCTTTCCATCACTGCCTTTGCAGACCAATTTTCTTGGTCTTTGTTTCGAGGATATGACAGTAAATGTCGGCTCAAACTTCATGATACGGATGATGGGTTTACCTGCATGGTAAGTACCCGGAGCTGCCAATTCTAAATCGTATGCTTCTTCTAATTTGGGAGAGACGAACAGCAAATCTAGACTTTGAAGTTGGGGCAACTGCCTGCTTATTTTTCGGAACACATTGTAATAGACATCCCATGCCTGGTTCAAGTTGGTGATATCCTTGGTCCGACGGTAGTTCAAGACCCACTCGTAGGCATCCGCTAATTCTCTTCCAAATGCATTGTTGAATGATGCCTCCCTCATGGTTTCTGGCCCCTTTTCAAGCATTTTGTGAAGAGGCTCAAGTACCTCAAACATCTTCTCTGTATTGTGCTCACCAAAAAACAAGCGCAGTGCGTCTTCGAGCCCTTCATACCATTGCTCTAGCCATAACACAGCGACACGAATAAGTTCATGACTGACAAGCTCTGATTGCTCCACTAGTGTTGCGGAGTGAGTTCGCATCTTATCGATGATGGAGAGAGCTGCCTTCTTTCTACTCACGGACTCAGAAGTGACGGCCACGGCCAAAGGATAAACTAAAGCTTGTGGATGTGCTTTTCCAAGATCAGTGAGAAGTCCGAGCAATGACCTACTCACAATTTGGTTCGGCTGATGAATACGAGAAATCAATTGAGGCACAATTTGCAACCAATTGTCAATTTTGACCATGTTAAAACCATCAGCCATTGCTTGGGCTGCTTCAGGTATACCACCAAATTTAAACCACAATGCAAGCAAGCGCAATGTGTCCTGTAGAGAGTTGGAGCTGGAGAGCGCAATCGAATGAAAGAACCCCTGAATGGAAGGAATGACATGTCTTTGTACAACCTCAACTGATATCATTTGCAGCTGTTGTACCTGACTGTCCCGAAGGTCACTTTGTTCCAATACGTTGGAAGATTTGGTACCATTTCCCAGTGAGTACAAGGAGATCACCTCGAAATTTGCCAATGCCCAGTTGTGCCAGGCTTTATACCATTTGCTATCAAAGTGAGTGGCCAAAAGAAATGCCCCAAGAATAATCTCAGAAGTCTCGGTTCTCCAATTAGCATTCAGCACGATCTGCCACTCGCCTTGCTTCAAAAAACATCTCGCAAGTAGCTTTGTGTATTCTTCCACATGCTTTGGTATACCAGGGCCATCGATAGGAACAGGCTGAGTTATTAAATCGTTCGGGTTCAAACCAAGATCTTGCGACATGCGCGTGGTGAAATCAACTAAATGCCTCAACGCTTCCTTGCCTTGGCCCTTGGCCCACATGTACTTCAATTGCGCATAGACAACCTGCGGTGGAGCTCTCGAAGAATTGTCTGATGAACCGCCCTCTAACAAATTATTGAGTGAGTTTTCAGCGAGATTGAATCGTCCCGATTTGCGACAAAGGTTGGCAAATTTAATCCACATCTCCATGTCTTGCTTCGGCTTAATAACAAGAGCTCTTACCTTCAACATTCTTTGCCAAATATCCACATTTCGTTGACAGCCCAAGAGCCTGGTATTCCAGGTTTTACGCATTAAAGCTCGTTTTTCAGACCCCTGTGGCAAACACTTATACTTGATGATCTCTTCCAACTCGGCTAACATCTGCACTCTGACAACCACACCATAGGCTCTGTTATAACTTTCACTAACCAACGCTGTAATTTCAGTGACTAGCAAGTCCCGCGCGTTGAGAATGTGATTCGATGCTTCTTCGAAATTGTTGCGATGGAGACTCAAAATTGCACTGAAGAATGCTTTATCTGGAGACTCCAGTTTCATAACCCGAATATAAGCACCCATCCTATCCCATTGGCCCAAGCCCCAAGCAGCAGCAGCCGCCAAGGGTGCGACGTTACGCTTTATATCGCTTGTTGAAGAATTCCACTTGTTTTGTGCCAACTCGGATAATTGCTCCCATTCGCCTAATGCATGCAACGACCTCATTTTACCCATAACGACTTCTATATTGTCGGGCTCAAGTTTTTCTCTTTCATTGTAAGCTTTCAATGCATCATCCCATCTTTGCAATTTCTCGTGCCAAGTTTCTTTTAACTGTAGGTCATGATGCAATTGCGCATGCTTCAAAATTCCAACAGCCGCATCTGATTGTTGCAATTGATTGTTTATACTAATCAAAGCTTCAATGGTTGGAGTCGTGGGCTCCTCGTAGAATTCCAACTCTTTGTAATGTAAGGCTTTGGCATATGCATGGCATCTTTGTGCGTATTGACCCAAGGTGGTAATCGCTATCGGTAAAGATTTATCATCATGCTCCATGAACTCTGCCAAATTCAAAAGAATTTGGTGAATTTCTGGCGGGTTGTTTGGAGCTGACAACGCAATACACAAAGATTCGATAAGTTCCTCCTGGTGCTGTGAATACAACTCGCTCCAGCAAGACGCAAAACTCGAATTGAACAAATCTTTGGCTAGTGGGTTATAGTCTGATGCTAAGCCGGCGCATGCTCTGATTGCATGTGATGGACTTTGCTTGAGCAATTCTTTACTCAACCTGGCTATCCACTCTTGCCAATCTTCTCGCGTGTTGTTTCTTTGCGAAGAATCCCAAGCAGCTTTTAAAGCCGCCTGATTTACGGGCAATTTTTTGGATGGCATGTCAATGTCTGGAACATCAAAGTGAGTGATGTGCATATCGTAGTCATTGTAAATGTTGATGTTTGTTGGAGGCGGATCACCATTCAAAATCTTTGAGACCAATTGATCAAAAAGTGCGGAATGTACTTTTTGTCGAAGAAGAACTTTTTTCACCACTGGAATGTAGATAGCAAAGTCTTGACCCATGCTTAATGCCAAACAACAAAACGTATTCATGGAAGCATGGGAGAGTTCTTCATTGTCTTGCCGCAAAACACGTAATAACGGGTGAATGATTCTGGAGGACATGTCGTTCAATGATATGTTCTTGGCAAGCTTTCCGACAGTCTCTATTGCATACTTCCTCAACAGAATAGGCCCAATCTCAAACATCTTTACAATAGTGGGTATAATCAAATGGTCATACTCCTCTATGGTATTGCCAAACACAACGAAACTTCTCAAAACATGAATAGAAGGCTCTCGTTCGGCGGACTTATCATCTTCAATCAAATCTAGCAAAAGAGGCAATATTTCAGAAAGGTACATCTTAAATTCACCTTCTAAGGCTCTTGAAATGGATTCAATCAAATGTGTGATGATGACCTTAATGTTGAGATGGGTAGAAGTATGAAAAAATTCTTTAATAGTCTCAAAGATGCTGGGTAAGAATGGTCGAATGTGCTGCTTGACAATCAAAATTAGAGCACCTAATTGCTGCAAGTAAAATTTTAGCATGCTTGGAGGACAGCTATGCATGACCTTGATCATACCCGGTATTATTTGGGGAAGAAACGAAACACAACGCAAGCCTAAAGTTTGGAATATGTACATCACAGCCTGTATGACTTTGTTGTGATGTGAACTCAACGACAGGTCTTTTAAAATTTTCATGAGATTGTTGATGGCAACTGTCGGGTAGTACTCTTCGTTGGAAGGTGACATCCCCTGCATAAGGAGGGAAATATCAACAGGAGGTGCATTTTGTTCATCAGGTATTTTTTGTGATGTCTGTTCTACCTCACGGTGCTTATAAGGATCTAATGCGCCCAAGATACCTAATAATCTTACTGTCTCACGTCTTATGTTGGGCGAAGTTTCC
The DNA here is from genome assembly GCA_939531405.1 of Metschnikowia zobellii. NCBI lineage: Eukaryota > Fungi > Ascomycota > Pichiomycetes > Serinales > Metschnikowiaceae > Metschnikowia > Metschnikowia zobellii. The sequence continues at coordinate 1,062,294 of OW618029.1, forward strand.
AGCTTCAATATTCCAACGAGCATTCCCAAAAGCTGTGGATAATCAAGGAGAGGTTGTATAACATAGCCCAGTGAGCTTGCTATCTGTCCCAAAGCCTTTAAAGCAGCATCACGCTTGAAAGATGAACTTTGATCTTGAAAGGTATCCAAAATTAAGGGCATAAGATCAGGAAGAAATGGTTTCATATCTTCTCCGGCCACGATTGCGGCCTCTCCTAAACAATTGATGGCGCTGGCTGCCACAGAAGAGCTTGAGTCCTTTGCTTTAGGAAGCAAAGTCTCAACAATAGGCTTGATATAAGGGCGAGCTAATTCAGTTGAATTTCCGATCAATAATGCAAGTATTGTGGCCGTTTCTTCCTTTTTGCGGCTTGTATTCGCATACTCCAATCTCGATAACAACTGAATAAGAGTTTTTCTCAAAGAAGGGACAATATATGCCGGGTTTATTGTTGATAAGCGACCCAAAATCTTGATTGCAATCTTTCTTATTTCGAAGTTTTCGTCATTGAGAGCAACAAACAAGTGTTTGACGTTTTCAGCTTGCGAAAGTTGGGGATCGAAGTTATCTGCTTTTCCCAAACAATTAAGGGACTCAAGCCTTATACTAGCGACTGGATCAGTAATGGCTATCGACAAAATCTTGTCAACGACCTCATTGACGGCGCTTAAGGCATTCACACTCGTTTGATGGCAGATTGGGTCTTTGGTAAAGATTTTACAGGATGTCGACACTGCAGATTCCCTGACTTTTGGGCTACTGCTGTCCAAGTAAGTGACAATGCAATATCTAACAAACTCGTTCAACTGGTAGTTTTCAAATTCAAAGAAGGCTACCATTTCCAAAGCTTGAACAACGATTGCATCGTCGTAGGTTGCATATGCCGCTGTATTGTTCAAGATGCTGCTTATACTCATGCCGGTGTCTCTCGAAATCATGATTAGCCTGTAATCACGCGCAGAAGATTCATTCATCTTAACGGATGCATATGGGGACCCCGGGGGCTGGAATGTTTTGCCCGCTAAAACCAAGCTCAACAAGTTGAGAAGCTTCAGGTTAATTGTTGGAGTGAGAGGGGGAATGCTCTCGGTCAAAATCTGCAAGACATCTTGCATTGATTTAGAAAGAGAACAGCTTGTAAACATCATGTCCAAAATATCTCTCTGTAAATGTTTCGTTAGAGCAGGCCCCACAGCCATTGAAAGCTTTCCAATACAATCAAAAATAGCTGGCTCAATGTCTTTCCGAATGGCTCGATGTTTAGACGAGAGATGCAGGGGTGCATTGTTGGGCTTTATATTTGAAGAAGAGGCATCTCCTGTTGAAATCGCGCTTGCTAGGATCTGCTGAACACCAGAATTTGCCGGGTGTGCAAGCCCGTCCCTGATGTTATCCAAGATTGCATCAAGATAAGTTGCCATTTGATTGCCCACTTCTAAAGCGATCAACCCGATGCTCTTCAAGATTGCACTCTTTTCGGCTTTCACAGTTTCGGTATTTTGGTTCTTGTACTTTTTCAACTGCGATAGGTAATAGTATAATGTTCTATGCAAGTATTTTTCAACGAATAAGTCCACATTGACTTTGCAAAGCAAGGAGTAGATAGTTGTGAGCTCTTGTCTGATGATTGAGAGCTTGTGATTTTTGTACAAAGATACATTTTCGTACATCATCTCGAACATAGACTTGATGTAAGGGTCATCGTGATATCTGATCAATTCGCGGTATACCAAGAGTGCACCATGGATAGTTTCGTTTGAAGGTAAGCTTGTGCTGGAGGAAAGACTGTAAGAGGAAGCGCTTGTGTTGGGATGATCGGGAGATGAGGAGTTTAAAATCGGCGACGCCAGGTCCAACAAAATCCGGACCCATTTGAGTCGCGACTCGACACCACGGTAATATATAATGGACATGCATTTTTGCAACGCAATGGCGGAGTCGTTCCTGATTATGAGCTTGTGGTCTCTGAGAGGGATCCATATATGCTCGAGTATCTGGGTGACATAGCTCTGAAGTAGCAATGGAGCATTATCGGCAAGAGCCGTTATGATAAGGATAGCCGCGTGGCGCCGATTCTCGTACTGCTTGTTGTCGCTTTGAAGCCATTCGATGGCTTTTTTGGCCTCGAAGTCGACAAAGTCACCAGTTAACGTGCCCCCTGGAGTGGCCAACTTTCCGAGAGTTTTTGTCGCTTGCTTCATGATGTTGATATCGTTAGAAAGAATCAACGAGCTGAGATAGTTCGAGAATCTCGCTGTTTTTGTGGCGTTCTCCTCGCCTACTCCACTGTCAAAATCGATCAAGGCATTTAGGGCAGCTATCCCGCCCAACGTTTGCACAGTGTCCTTGCTCTGCAAAAGATCGAAGATCGTACGGTTAATCTCGTTGTTGTACCGGTTGAATTGTTCAGGCGTAAGGTCTCTTGCTATGCTGGCCAAAAAGCTTCTGAGCTCGATAGCACATTTCGTTCTCTCGTCCTCTGTAGTCAGCTTTAAGCCCGTGAAGATCTGGCTTAGCGCCACGCCATCTACGATCTGCAGCTGCGAGGATGTCATTTGCAAAATCTTGTGTCACAATTGTTTCTGCAGAGCTTTGTCTGACGCACCAAGAATCTTTTGCGCGTTCAGATGTCCTATACTCCAATGCAACTAGTGAGTCGAGATAAGCGTCGTTTGACAAGTTGGTCTCATGTGCACAGGTGTACGGGTGTGCAAGGGAAAGGGTGGCTTGTTGGACAGGCGTCGCCGCGCGCCCCGGGCTACTTATAGGACTTACTTGGTTCCAATAGGTGATGGATAGTGTCATTGTATTCGCTGACTCTACTAGGTTTTTTTTTTTGTATAATTTGTGGAGTTTGCAACTTTCATGGGTGTGTGAATCATGGTACTGAGAAGAGAGAGAAGTTTCTGACAATGCTTGGTCCGTACTCGTCATAGTCTTGCTTGGTGTAGCAGTAGCTCTTAAACTCTGCAGTTTGCGCGAGCAACGAGCCCCCAAACCATACCGCGTTTCGCTGTCTTTTGTGTGAAATCACCTGGACGTCCACACCTGTGCTCTTGACACCACTCAACTTCTCGCTTATCTCGATTCTATCGTTGACAAGCGTCTTGAGGTCTCTCTGTAACCTTCTTCCAAAGTCCTTGAACATGGTAGATCCTCCCGACAACACAATGTTTTTGTACAATTTCTTACGCACGTCGATGGGCGTTGCCTGCACGACCTGATCCACCACAGTAGGCAAAGGTGTCAAGTAGTCGGAGGAGCATATCTCAGGGTTGAAGAAGATCTCTGGAGCCAAAAACCGCTCGTAGCCGACGTCAACTGTTTTCTTCTTGTCGACAGTCTCGACTATGTATTGCGCGAACTTCTCGTGAGGATACTGGTCGAACTTCTTAAACTCCTTAACCATGTCCGGGCACACGTAGCAGAATTGCTGCTTGATTTTTTCTGCGGTTTGCAACGACGTGTCGGCCTCGCCCCTGTCTCTCAATAAAGACTGGATAAAGTGGGTGATGTCTCTGCCGGCCAACGGGATGTTTTTGATGGCACCTCCAATGACGTACCCTTCTGCGACAGGAATCACATGTGTGACACCGTCACCGGAATCGATCACAGTTCCAGTCAAAGATCTATCCTGCACCTTTGACGAGGTCCACGAGGCAGCTAACGCCAACACAGCCTGCACTGCGATGTACAACCCGCTGCAGTTGAAAGACTCGAACATGATCTCGGCTGTGCTTTCTCTGTTTTCTGGGGGGTTCAAGGGGGGCTCAGTCAACAAGAAATAGTGGTCCTCCGGCTCGCACCTGAGATATTTGAAAATGGAGTTTTCCCAGAACCTCTCCATGTGGTCCCAGTTCTCGATCTGGCCGTGTCTTATTGGGTATGACAATGAGTAGTTTGGCCCCGACGCCGCAGAGAGGGCCTCGTTGCCAATGTAAAAGTCCAAGTCCTCCAAGCCGCGCTTGTTGCTCAAAAAGGAGTTTGCTGATCCAGAGCTTTTGCCGCCTTTGCCCGAGCTGGTGGACGTAGCAATGGCAGTAGGGAAGACAAAAGAAGGTGAGTCGTTACCGGCAAAGCCTAGCTTGGTCAAGCCGGTACCATTGTCCATCACCACAGCGGGTGTACCCATAGATGCCATGTTGCAGTTTTGATACGGTGTTTTTTCTGTTTCTTTCTTTGCAATCGGCCACCCAGTCTGAGTCAATTGGCTGGGGTCATGCCTAGCTTTATCTCGGAGGAAGTTGGGTGGCTCTCCCACGGACCGCGGGACTATATGCACCACCATTGCTGGTGGCTGTTGCCTTCCGCGAATCGGCTGCGGCCAGCTTTTGGCTCAAGCACCCAGGCATGTGCATGGTGATTCCCAAGAAATTGGCTATTCAGCCAAATATATCACCAGCTCCGACGCGTACAAATGCTGCAAGGCCCAAGAGCGAACTACCCCCTCCTGCAACTCACTGCGGCAAGAGAGTGCACCGAGCCTGGCCGTGGAAACACGTGGTGGTAATATTGCTGGCGTTGCTTTTGCTCGGACGGTTCACCAAGTGTATATGATTATTGGTAAAGGCTCACGAGTGGCTCACGTCGTAGGAGCGCTGCATGTGGACCAAGGATATATTGATTGATGTGCTGGATGTAACATCTGCGTGGCTGCTTGGACGGTCTCGGATATAGCGGCCTTGAAACGATTAGGAAATCCGGCGTTGCCTGGAAAACAAGTCTGTGTGTCTACCAATATCTCTCTTGGTAAATGGAGACGCAATTTGCTGATTGTGGTTGTACGTCTAGTGTTCGGTCAAAGAGCTAGTGCTATTCTCTGTTACCCTGCGACAGCCATTCGAACCTTACATGGTGTATTGGACAAGCGCTTTCATGAATGGCAGCTCCTGTTTGATGGCGAAGGGCTTGCAATGGCATGCTTGCATTTGCCCAAATGCATTTGCATGCCCATATCGGAACAAAGAGACAGTATCGTTATTTTTTCCATGAGATTGTCGACAGGATTCGGGTTGTAGCGCTGGTGCTTCGCCCAAAAGAAACTGATAACATTCACGCAAAATCACGTGCAGACAATTGTCTGGACTCGTGAAGAATTCTGAAAAGAGGTGCTCACCGAACTGGGTCTTTGACGCATGGCGGTTCTTGACTATGCGCATCAAGATTATGCTCGCAGAAACATGTGGTGTTGTCGACCATGCTTCCCCGGACACCGAAGCAAGTGCGAGCGAAAGTATCGTTGCGCCGTTGGTTTATTGTTCATATAGCACCACTATGGTTCCGCCGGTGGCGATCCGTTTATTCATGGCCGAACGGAGACCATGGACACAGCTGCTTCGTAGCCTGGTGCTGTCGTTGCGAAAAGAGAACGGGCGGATGCCCCCCTCTGAAATGCTCGAGAAACGGTGCCGCCACTTCTGCTCTCCATCTTCATTGAGAGAAGTCCAGAGGCAACACCACTCTGCGTGCGATCGCTTTCGACAGTAGGGGCGAAGCGGATGAGGCACGATGGGGAAGATATTACAGTAGCAAGTGTATGAGCCCGATGGACAATGACACAAGTTTGCAAGAAATCGATGCACCTGAACCAAATGCAGAAGTAGTCTCGGGCATACGAACCATGAGCATGTGTCTTCTTCACAGGAACTTGAATGAAGGGCACGCCCCCCCTCGTTTGCAGCCATGCATGGAAACAGAATTCTTATGGCAACCAGCACTGAGTCGATTTGCGAGGCGCCCTCCCCCCAGTCTCCCCACGCCAAACTCGCAACAGCGGGAAGTCAGTCCACTAGTGCAGCTGGGCAGATAGCCGATGAGGTCTTCAATCGGCCCAGATATACAGATGAGCAAGGAGAAAAGATCGATGCCCCGAGGAGCGGGCCCCGATTGCTGTGAACACCCGACCGCCTCAATCGAAAGCAAGTCCAGCCTCGAGCCCTGTAATTGGATACGCATGTGCACAAGAAGATATTATTTTAATAATCATCGGTATAATATAGAGATCATTTTCTATAAGGGTAAAGTCTTATAATATACACATTTATATAAGAGAGTATACTAAATACTATATGAAGTGGTAAACAATATATTAAATAAATAAAGCAAGATAATATAGAGAATAAAGGTAAGAAACTAAGCAAAAGAGAGGTCTGGCACAACAATACTAAGAATAGATGTATAAAAGTGCCGGACATATATAAGAGTAATATATAATGGGTGCGCCTATGTTGGCTGTATGTTGAAGAGAGTTAGTGTATACTCTTATGTATATTCAAGAACTTCACTGGAAGTTATACATCTTCAAATATCTTGCCTGTACAGTATCTAATATATATATATATATATGGTATAGCAGAGATAAAAAGGGTTGGTGAAGTAGAACTAACACTACCAAATTCCAATTCGATGAAATCAGATTAGGCTAAGGATAACGAACCATACTTGAAACAAGCATAAGATTTGCCTATATTCCCAAGTTAGTTGACGGAATAATAGTTTATAAAATTAGACAATATATTAATATACATAGGTATGTCATTTGATTCATATCACTTATATTACGATTCATTTTTATTAAAGTACGGAATTTAACCTAATCTTATCTGAAATATATTAATGGAATAGTCAAAATAAAAATATAGGAACGCTGCATGGGGTCCTTTTGTCACTCTACCGCTATTCGGCGTCTTCCTATTCTGATTAATTAAAGTAGTTTTAAACTACAAAAGGTTCTTACATCTTTCCCTTTTATATGTTGAACCCCTTTTATTATGGTATTATATTATATATAAGATATAACCTTATATTATAGATGATTATAGAGATATAAGATGGTATTACCTTCTAGATATGGCACCCTTATATATTAATATATCTGATAAATAGATTCTTATAATATAACATTACCTTATATTGTGGTACAAAATATAGTGTTCTAAGATGTTTTATCCATATAATATAGTCTTAACTTGTATGTATAACTGTATTATCTCTAATACATGAATATTTAATAAACAAGAAGGGGATATGATAGAAGAAAGCTATAATAATAAAACAACAAGACATAATTACTATAATATACTTTTGATAATTATTAAATAAAAGGAGTATATCTTAGACATGTAGTACTATACCTAATGTGTTATATACATGTGTTAATATATATACTCTGAGATATATTTATTAAATATAGGGATAAATATGTTTTAGTTTTTATAAAGTGAAGGTGTTTTATCTTATATAACTGTAATTTAGTACTACATCCGGTGTGATCATATCATAATTTATACTGTATTTTCTTCTTTATTTTTGCTTTTAGCTATTGCTACTTTTGATGATTTAATAGATAATACTGATTATACAATAGAACGATATGGTAAAGTATTAAATTATGTAAGGACAAGAACATAATTGGGCAATGATCATAACACAAACAAGTGAAATTAGTACTTACGTAGAGTGTAGAGAACAGGCATAATCAAATACTAATATATAGAGCTAGACCTAAAATATATTTAGCATAGAGATAATCGTATAAAGAGACTTACATAGACAATAAAGTAAGATGTATCTCATAACATAGATATAAGTATCAGTATCTAATAATCTTAATTGTCCTTCTTGTAACATATCATCTGGTATAATATAAGATTCATATTCAATAGTCTCACCTGTATCAGTAACAAAACCAGAACATTAACCTATAATATAAGATATAACCATTCGATATTATTTTCTACCTAACTATAAATAGAGATCTAGAAACTATACGTTATAATATAGAGATCGTTATCTAATGTATACCCATTTATATTAAACCTATCCCGTGGCAGGATGTTTGGGGCTTCGTGAAGGACCGCGGCGTGCAGGCGCCATCAGCCTCGCGCCGGTCTAGACCGCGGCCGCAAATTGCCAGCCGCAATTGCCAGCCGCAATTGCTAGCCACGCTCCCGACTTTTGGCGGTGGATCCGCAGGCAACGCCACAAGCCTGAACCAGAACACGTGTGGATGCCGGCGAGGGGTGGCAGTTGCGGGCGACATGACGATTTCGTTATAGAACTCATCAAGAGGTTTCCGCGCGCCCATCAGAGAAGCCCGGCCGGCATGCGGTACGGCTATCGCGACTGCCCCGCGCCAAACCCAGCGTACGGAAAGTGTCCCGTGGCGTGTATGAAGCTTAGGTCCCGTTTCCTGTCGCAGGAAAAATGCCCCAAAACATAAGGGACCCGGTGCAGAGTGGAGCGGAGAGCAGAGTGGAGAGCCGAGGAGAGGAGAAGGGCGCCAGCGCCAAGGCCGTGCTGGCTCTGTGGGCACGCTAATATCCCAGCACCCCAGACTCGGGGCCAACAGCGGCGCAGCGGTGCGCATGGGCGTGGGCCCACTAGGCCCTCTGGGGCCAGGGCCTAGATCGCAGAGGCACCCGCGCGCGCGATTTCGCGGCGTCGCTTGCGCTGGGTTAAATTAGCGAAAACAGCGGCAGCCCGGCGCGACGCCAGCACGGCGCTGGCCCAGTTCTTGGGGGTCTGCTGCTCGGCCGGCCACAACACAACAGAGAAAAAAAAATCCCTAAAGAATCCCCAAAGAAACAAAGAAACAAAGAAACAAAAAAAAAAAAAAAAAAAAAAACAGCACCGTTTGAACGGGCCCAGCTTGTGCAGACTCCACCGCGACCGCGCGACCTGGGCCCATGTAGGTGAGGCGCGCCAAAAACCTCGCAGCGTCACGACACGTGCATCGTGCCTGTGGGCGGCCTCCGTGCAGGCCGGAGCACGCTATTTTCCGAAGGCGTATACCAATGTGTCCCGTTCCGGCCGGCCTCCACACTGGGCATAAAAGAACCGTATACTCTTGCCGCGCACCCACTCTTTGGTTTTTGACCACCCGTGCTATTTTCCTCCTCACGCCTGGCCCCACCTGTCCCCAGTGAACCCGAAGCAGGACTTGCCCGGACCATCTGATCACGCTCATTGTCGGCCTCCTCACCAGCATCCCTGCTGATATCCGCTCGACCTCCCTTCTCTATCTGCCACGTTTACATCAGACAAAGGGCAAACAAAAAGAAGAAGAAAAAAAAAAGCGTCAGTTGCACACACTTCCCGGCTCACATTGCCTGTTGTCTTTTGTCCTCGCTGGTCCTCAAGGCATCCGCACATCTACGGCCCCATCCCTGATCTAGTTGCGACTCACTGAGGGTTTTCTCCGGCCGTCCCACAAGCAGTGTTGGGCTTTTTTTTTTTTTGGTTTGCAGCGCTTCTTCAGACCCCAGAACCGACATTGCGATTTCGCACACACGCCCGCCGCCGTCTCGAGGGTGTATTTTTATCGCGCCTTTCCTACGCCGATCCCCGCCTTCGCTTTTCCACCAGCCGCGCCCACGACGTCACCAGGTGACCGCAGTCGTGCCAAGAAGCTTTCCCGGCCGTGACCTCGCCTTGTGCCAAGATAAGCACTGGTCTATTTTTGCCACAAAACACGACACCCCCGTGCTCTTCTCCAAGAGCAGCGCCGTGCCATCAACCTCTCCCCTTCTCTCTTTGAAACTCACTATTCTGCACCTTGCCTGGTTTGTACAGCACCAGGAAATACGCGCGGAGTGGAAACCCCTACGCGCAGCCAACCCGAGCTTTTTCTTGCTCATCAAGAGCCCCACGTGACTTTACAAGACGTGGATATCACTCCACTTCGTGAACAACTCGGGAAACACACCTTGTGCACCGTGCACCACCCATACACCACCAACCGCTCGTTCTTGCTATGTTGCACCTTGTCGTTTTGTTGGGCCTTCTCGCTCGTATCGCCATGGCGGACGAGGGCTGCTACTCCCTGGTGGATACCTCTGTGTTTGAGGGCACGCTACAATACGGCACCCAGGAGAGCTGCTCCGCCGCATGCGGCTCCAGCTACCCTTATGTGGCAATGAAGGATGGCGGTGATTGCTACTGCCTATCCGAGCTCCCCAGCAGTCTGTACGAAACCGACAGCTCGCTGTGCCTGGTGCCGTGCAACGGCTATGGTGCGGTGACTTGCGGAGGATCAGACACGTACACAGTGTTTGTGAATGTGGACTACACTGGCTCGACCGACTCGTCCTCGCTGTCTTCAAAAACTACGCTGAAGACACTGTCGTCATCCAAACTGCTGAGCAGCACTTCTACTTCCACAGCCACTTCGAAGACGACGACCTCGTCATCGTCCAGCACGGCCACGTCGCTGTTTACGACAGAAAGTGGCTCGTCCTCTGTCATTGCATCATCGTCCTCCGGAACCACTGGAAGCAATACCGCGGCCACGGCAGCGACTTCGTCCTCAGAGCTGGCTTCGCTGGCTACAGCGTCGGCTACACTGTCTGCGGCGAGTAACCCCAGCGACTCTTCGTCTACCAATGTCGCTGCAATTGTGGGCGGGGTGGTGGGCGGTGTTGCGGCGATTGCGCTCATAGCAGTACTCGTGTTCTTGCTCATTCGCAGAAATTCGAAAGATGACGATGACGAAGAAGAGTATTTTAAGAAGGACCTTGCAGGCGGTCCGGGCAGCGCGGGCGTGGCACGGGCCAAGTCGAATAAGATAGACTCCGTTTTTGACATGCCCATGGTCAACCCGTTTGAGCATCCATCCGACGATCTCGCCAAGAAACGCGCCAGCAGTGCCGCAGGCGGCTTGACAGACCCGCGGCTCAACCCAGTGATGATGGGGCGCAGGCGGCTCTCGGAGGGCTCGCTTGCGGACGAGACGGACTATTCGCGCAAGATCCTAGGCGTGGCCAACCCTTAGCTCGGCACAGTACAATATTACGAAATTTAATGGCAAGAACAAGATTACAAAACGTTCGGGCAGAGAGACGCGGTCCACAAATACGTAGAGCACGGCATTGTGCGTGGCACTGCCCCTGAAGCATAGCCAAAATTACCATAGTCTCAATCGACAGAGCACCGCGAAAAGATGTGAGCGGGCCCCCGAGAAGTACGCATTGGCAATACTATACTTGGCACACCGATGAGCAATGCTCTTGACTTTGGCTGAAACAAAGTCTTTTTCTTTTTTTTTTTTCTTTTCTTTTCTTTTTTTTTTTCTTCTTCTTCTTCTTCTTTCTTGCTTTCTTGCTTTCTTTCTCTATCTCATTTTTTTTGTGTGTTTGCTTGCATATCTGCTTCTACACTTACTTTGGCATTTGCCAACGCCGTGATGGGCCAGTGAAGCAGACGAACGGGGCAATACGACCCATGTACTGGTCTTGACTGCAGGCCGCGCTACGTAACCTTGAGACGTTTACTGTGCAAGAGTGTAATGAGGGAGTGCTATAAGCAGAAGCCACTCGCTAATTAGTGGCTGCTCGAACCTAATAGGAAGAAATACATGAGAAGAAGAGGAAGAAAAAAAATTGCACCGCAAAAAAGACCCACAAGAATATAAGACCGCCATGCGACATGCAAAAGCCTGAGACTGCGGCCCAAGGCCCAGGGCCCAGGGCCCGCACTTCCATTCTATGCGGCCCCACCCACGGCATGCTCGTGTCATAGATTATTGCAAGAAAGCCAGAAAAATCGCCGAGCGAAGTCACGAGAACAGTTGGGCAAAGACCAATAAAGGCTGCGGCAACAAAACATTGCCTTAAAAGCCGCCAAAACACCACAAAAAAAAAACACCGGGTCAAAATGCCACTCCGAAAGCAGGCCGCCCGGGCCCCGGCCCCGGCCCCGGCCCCGGTCCCCCCCCCACACCCGTGCACCACGTGCGCACCGCACCGCACCGCACCGCACTCAAACCTCGCCACGGGCCCCCACGGCCCTCTGCCAAAGCACCAATGACGAAACCGATTCCCGCGTACGAGAAGCCGCTCTACGAATCGCTCAGCAAGACGCACGCGGCGTTGGCCGCGTTGAAGAACAACCGCAGCAAGTACATCGCGTCTGCGCAGGTCTACGCCATCTACGACGCCTTCTTGCACGATGTGCACGAGCTCTCGCTCACACGCAAGGACGAGGAGCTCAAGGGCATGACGCTCAGCGTGCCCAACGCCGTGGACGTGCTCATCGACGACACGTGGCACTTGCTTCTGCTCCTGTTTATGACCTGCGGCTTGACCCAGTCCGCGCCCGCGACGTACTCGCTGTTGCTGACCGTGCTCAAGTTGCTCACGCATTTGCGCGAGTGCCAGGTGTACTCTGACGACGACTTGCGGCCGATCCGTACGCGCTTGTGCGAGATTGAGCAGATTGTGGCGCGCTCGAGCGCCGCCGGCGCAGCGGGCGCCGCGGGCGGCGAGACTCCGCACCGCCGCGAGGAGACGCTCTTGTTGCGCAACAAGTTGGCGCGCTGCTTCCAGGTGTACCTGGAGATCGAGGCCACGTTCAAGCAGATTCCGCGCGACCTCGACGCGCCGTACGCGGAGCTCATTGCCGTGCGCAAGGCGCTCTTTGCGCTCGCCACCAGCGACGCCGAAGGCGCCGCCAGGGGCGACGTGGCGGCCGCGGCCACCGCACTTTCGGCACGCTTGCGTGCGGTGGAGGCTGCGCGCGACCCTCTCGGAAAGTTCCCCAGCGACGCGCCGGACGCCCGGCTGGCCGCAGCGCAGATGGTGCTCGACGCGTTGCTCGACGACTGCAACAACTTGTTGCAGGACTTGGAGATGCAGCACGACGACGACATCTCCAGCCGCTTCCAGCAGCTCGAGCTCGGCGACGCGGCCGCGCGCGAGATCCTCGCCGCGCTCAAGCAGCTCTACGACGAGCTTCTTGCGACGAAGCGCACCTTGGACAACTTGCTCCTCACGCGGCGTTGGACGATGCGCGAAACAGACTTGTACACGTACCAGCAGGCGCTCCAGCGGCTCGACGAGCGCCGCGCGCGCGTGAACTCGCAGATCGCCGCGTACGCCGGCTCGTCTGACCGCCACATGAGGAAGGCGCAGTTGCTTGTGTTGTACCTCTTGCGCCGCTGCTACGCGCTCGTGTACAAGCTCTTGGAGAGCTCGGAGCCGGTTTCCGAGTCTTTGCAGCCGATCCACAACCAGTTGTCCACCGTGCGCCGCTGCTTGTTGGAGATCAAGCGCGTCGATGGCTTGAACAACCTCCGCGAGCTCTTTCCGTTCCAGTTCAAGCTCGCGTCGCTCGATAACCTTCGCCAGGACGGCAAGTTCGTCGTCAACGGACTCGTGCCCGAGGGCCAGGGTACCTTGTGTGCCTTGTTGGCCGAGTGCTTCGACATTCTCTACGAGCTCAAGATCGAGTTGGAAGAGAAGGAGGACAACGAGCTCCTGGACGACGCAGAATGCTGTATGGGCGACACCATCACCGACGACGAGGACAAGGGCTCTGACGACGAGGTCGAGCTCAAGCGCAACCGCTACGTCGGATTCAACGAGGCTGACTACGACGTCGTCAGCGAGAGTGAGCTCTCGGATATCAGTGACTGCGACGAGTACGAAAGCAACGACTACTACTGACCGTGCCGTTGCCTGGGACCGCCGCCTCCCCAAATGCTTGGTGCATACGGATTGCTGCGCTGCGCTTATGTATAGGCGCGGGTGCCATATTGCACAGAATGTGAGCAATAAGCGCACGGGCGCCTCTTTTGGAAAGCATTATCGCCACAAATGCTCGTGCATGAAGACCCGAAGATTCCCCATGGGCCCTTTTTTCGACAGGCCCCGTTGTGGGTTTCTGGGGGGAACCGCTTGAGTGGACTTGATGAAAGCGCGCCAATTCTCATGACTACAGTGACAGAAAGTCATGACCTATTGCCACACGAGCCAACCATCCAATCGGCCCATTTATTATTTGAAGGGTTTCATGCCCATTCTCGAACTACTTGTATACTTTTTTTTTTCTGAGCTGAAGAATATGTTTATATTTCAGCTTGTCATACTTTTCTGTAGAACTCTGAGTGCTGGTGGTATTTTGTCTTTAGGCCTTGTATCTGAGCTGAGCTCGAACCACCTGCTGCACTTTGTCAATGAATTGTGTGTTTGGGGCAAGATACTGAACCTGCAAAGATGTTCTGGTGAAATCCCTCGTTTACCAATGGTTCCAAAACCACCAAAAGGCCATTTGCGAGTTGGCATTGATATTAAACATCATCAACAGTTATTTCCCCCGCCCGCATGCTAGAATCAGATGCTCGGCATCACATGCCTGAATATCAATCAATGGGCAAAATTGTTTCTTGCTGATTCGTGTTTCGCGTGTATTCAAGGCACATGCGTGAGCGCCTAACTAGACCCATGCAATTGGCCGTGTAGAGTCAATTCAGGCCAAAAGACATGCGTTGCAAAAGTCTGACTTTAGCCATTCGTGTGTTTCTCGCCAAGCTCGCATGAACCCTTATTGGGGTTTTACTGAAAAGGTCAGCTGTTTTCTTTCTGCAGATACTAGCTATAGTGTGGAACGATGGGGATAAATCTGTCGAGAAGGAGCTGTCCAAGAATGGAACAGGCGCTAATTTTGAACAAATTTGCTGAATGGGCTTGATGGTACAACCCAGGCGCAGGTCTTGTCCGGCTACAATCTCGCGACAGGCCACTCTACGGAAATGTATCAAGCCGTTTACAGGGCATTCTCGCACCAGACTCAAGGAAGAGCTGACCGGTATGGCCTGGCCCGGTTCTGGGATGAGAAGAGTCGTCTTCACTCTAATGAAAATGCAATCACTCGAGACACGTTATCCACTGTGTGGCTTTTTCAAAAGTCCATAAATCACCTTCGCAAAACCCGAGTGTTTCGAGTTGGGCCACAGACTGTTGATGCGTGAAGTGAGCCGGAGACAGCCAGCAGGAGTCTGCAATGACCGCAAGCGTTTCAAGGTTCACGAAAGTGTTTCAGGCACTGTGAAACAAGACTGTTTCCTCACACATGCGAAAATAATACCGTGGGCATGTGGTACAACTTGCCGGGCATGAGCATTCGGGAACCGAAGTGACTGTATGCCACTCCGAGACCGTGCATCAAATGGACATTTTGCGCAGTCCCCATACCTTTCCCATCAGCAGGGTGCTCGAAAAGCAAAAGGGACAAGCCGGAGCAGCATGTGGATTCTGTAGCGCTAGGCAAGTAGGTCCGGGCCATAAGCTTCCAGGCAAAACATACAAGACAGCGAGCTGTAGCGGCCCGCAGGCTGCGTGCAAAGGATCAGCCATGCATGGGCATATCCGACCGCACTGAGAGTGTCTTTCTAGAAAACCTACAAGCAAACACTAAAATCCAGAACAAAGGAATTAGATGTCGCTGGGCGCGTTGACATGGTTCCTCAGATGCAATGCATCAATGGAGCCGCGGCATTTGACGGCGGCGAGAAAAACAGACGGCCCTGGTATGTGGTCAGGAGCTTGTGGCGCCAAGACGATTTTGAAAAAAAAAAAGTGATAAATGATAAATAATAAATAAAAATAAAAATAAAAATAAAAAAAGCCCATACTGCAATAACACTGTGGTCGTCTGGGCCGGTGGGTGTGGCGAAATTGCCCATGCGAGGCCTTATTTCAAATCGCACATTCTCTGCATCTATGCCAGCAGGGCGCAGGTGGCCCCGCCACGGCCACCTTTGTTCTAACCCATCTAGTCCATGCGGAGAAAATAGAGCCTACTGCTTGGAGAGTGCGTCGGGCAAACACTCTCGGCCTGGAAACACCCGGTCTGCTCCGAGCAGCCGGTCTTTATGCAATGAGCACCGCCCCTGCCCGGCTTCCATCAAATAAGCACATTGCACCCAAGTCCTGGTGAGGCCGCGAGCCGGCCCGCGAAAAGTTTAAAGGTTCCTGGTGTGCACACACAGTGGCGCGCGCCCTCAGCGTCGCACGCTGTAAAGAGCCACGGGGAATCCTGCTACATCTTTCTCATCGAGTCCACCACAAACGCCACGTTAAAACCACTGGAAAACATAGAACCACCGTGGAACCCACAAAAAAAAACCCACAAAAAAAAAACAGACCACAAGCACCCAGCACTGAGCCACTCAAATAATGAACACACACGTTAATCACAGGCTGCCGCCCCACACCCTGGAGCTTCTGCCTGTTCAGCCGCTGGCGGCTAGTCCACGAGTCAGAAAAAGACGGGCCGACGACGAACACGGTTCGCAAAAGCAAATCCACCAGAAACACAAACAAGTGCCCGTGTCACGTGCCAAGCGCCAGCGCACGCCGGGCGTTTCGGGGCACGCGCTCCCCGCGGCCCGCCTCCTCGAGGTGCTCGACCGCGCGGCGCTCCTGGCCGTGCTCGAGGCGGTGATGCAGCGGCACCCCGAGACCGTCGCCACCGTGTGCGAGGCCGCGCCGGTGCCGCCCGTGGCGGCCACGCTCGCGCTCATTGCAGAAAAGGCCCGCGCGATCACAGCGTTGCTCCCGTACCGGTGCGAGGCGGCGAGCGACTACTCGTACGCGCGGGTCAAGCCGCAGTTGGCGGAGTTTCTTGCGTGTGTGCTGGACTTTGTGCTTGATCTCCTTCCACCGCGCGAGCTGTCCTTGCCACGCGCGTGCCTCGTACTCGATGCCGTTGCGAACGCAGTGCACGGGCTTCCGGATTTCGCCAACAAGGAGTTCCAGTACACGCGCAACATGGCGTATGAGCAGCTCGCAAGCCTGTGGCTCGCCGTGTTGATGCACCACAAAGGACCCATGTGCCCAGAGAATGCGGGCGACGATGCCGGTGCGGCCGCGCTCGAGCATGGTATCGGCTGGATCAAGCAACTCGAAGAGATGCGCTTGCTCCAGCAGGTTGAGCGCCACAACGATGTTTCGCGCGGCAAGTTCGCGGCGCTCGTCGAGTTTGTGCGCGTGGAGTTGGATGCTTTGGGGCAGCTCGGCTCGGGCATGGCGGTATCCAACACCGGGCTGATTTTCCTGGACCTCATCTCCGTCGACTATCTGGGGTTCTCGATTTCTGCACGCACGTCGCACTAGCTTTCTCTTCATCTCTTGAAAACTAGACTTTCGCTTCCTATTGGCGCCAATCCTCATTGGACTCAAATCGTTTCGAAACCTGCTCTGGCCCGCCTTCACACCAGTCTCCCTTGATACCCGTGGTGTATTTAAATACACTTAGGTGTTGGTAACTCAAGCTGACTTTGGTTATTTTTTTCATATTCTGGCGTGCGGGTGATTTGAAGCTGTTTGGGACGAACCTTGAAATTGGTTTCAGCCACTAGTTCATATTTCTCGACTGATCAGGCAATGCACGTTTTATTGGTTGTACAAGAATGGACTAGCCGCGCAAATACCGCGCTCTCATATTTTGTCGGCCCCTCAAGGCCGATTAGGAACATGCTCAGCACCGATACATTATACATCTCTTTCGAGGTGCCATGTCATTTCCAGATGACTAAACACTTGCAATGAATGACTCATTCTTTGAGCTCCGTATTGACTTGAATTTTTGGATCCTGTCGACGTTGTATTTTTCCTTGGCCTCATATTTCCAGTCACCTGACAAATCCAAACAAGGCTGAGTGCCGGCTCGTTCTCATTATTTTCATATTCATGGAGTTACGTGCTTCTCGAGATTGTGTGTTTTTCCCAACACGCGGGAACCCCGCTGCCCATTGCGCAATTTCGCTGCGCCGCATGCGCATTTCCGTTTCCAAATGATTTACACAAATACAGCTAGGATTTGTGCGTTCTGGGTGCTGCGTTCCTCATACACTTTTCTCATTGGGATAATGCTTTCGGACTTGGTATCTGCTCCATTCTGCAAGGCGGTTCTTGTATGGCTCGCTGCGGTCCAGGACGTGCAGACGTTTACGATCGAGGATGTCTGCTTGTTAGGAAACATCAGCAGACTTTTGTGCAAATTTTTGGCTAGCTCGCCATCCGTAGCGTTTGACCACGAGGTCGCAGCGGTCAAAAAGGCTCGCAAGCTATACGGGCATAATACGTATCATGTCAGTGAACTTTTGGAGAACCAATGCAAGGCTCTTGGTGAAACGGTTTTGCAGCATGTTTCGGAGGCGCGAGCACGGGGTACCAATGCCATGGTGAACGCGCGGCTCGCGTCGATATATCGGCTGCTCAATTTCGAGCGGCTCGCGATATTCAAGGATAAGGAGCAGGTGCTTTTGGTTTTGGAAATGTTGGTGCGTATCGGTACACAGACGGCGCCCGGGCGCGAAGGGGCAAAGCTGAAGTTTGGATGCTTGCCGAAGCACCAGCGGGACGCCGTGCAGCTATACTTGGAGGCGACGATTGAGCAGACCAACTCAGAAGACACGCCGCTTGCAAAGATTGAGGAGATGCGCCGCCACGTAAATGTGCAGTTGGCGCAGCAGAGCATGAGCATGGAGGAGGAGTTACAGCGGCACCGGGCGAAGCTCAGCGAGATGCTCCGGGCAAACAAGCGGCTCCGCAAGATCAACGATCGAGTGCGAGGCGGTGCGTGGAAGGAGGAGGTGAGTCTCTTGCAGTGGGACTTGCTGCTTGTGGAGCACGTGGTGGTGGAGAGCCTATGGGCGCCGCTTGGAAAAGCCAGGGAGTAGCACTGTATTGTGCCCATTTTACCTCGAGACTAACCTCTCGATGCATAACCAGGCGCGCGCCTGGAGTCTGCTCCCACTTTAGAGTGTGTATTTCAAAAGTTATGTTTAGATCGCTGGTGATTTTCCGTGAACCCCCCTGCCAGCCTGCAAGGGCCCCGACAGTTGCGATGCACAACACCACTGGCGCGGCGATGCACATGCCTTTTGCCTGGGCAGTATTGGAGCATGTGCACAGCGGTCGGGCTCTTGGCGATCCATCCGCCCGTGCCTTTTCTGTGAGACGACGCTTGGCTATTGCAGGGCAAGGCAGGTATTCCGGGAATGTTGCTAGACTATATATGTATATGGATCACCAGCAGCTTCTACCGCTTGCAGTTGCACTTTGGGAAAGCCAGTGCCCGGAAGTTGTGGCGCGGAAATCATACAGCGCCATGGACATGTGGGCCCGGGCTTGTGCGCCACAGACTAATGTCCTTGGAGCTGCTTGGCCACAGGCCAATTCCCGTGACAAGTCCCGGCGCATGTGGGGCCAGGGCAGCTCCGGGGCAGGGCCGCCTCCAGACCCAAGCGCCTGCGTTCGGTTCAGTGGCCAGCAGTCGCGTGGCCCAACGCAAGCGTAGGACTGCCCGGCGCCAGTTGCGAGGCACCGCAGCGCAAAGAGCCACGGCACGCACACGCACTAGGCGAAGCGCCCCAACGCCGGTCCAAGCGCGTCCTTGGCGTCCGGCACGCCCATCTCCTTCAAGCGCAACTTCTCTTTGCGCTCGGCGTCCAACTGCAAGTTGCGCTCGGTGCGCATCTTGCGGGCGTCCATGACGTTGCTCTGGTGCTTGCGCATGTAGTTCTTCAACTTGGACTGCTCGGCGGACCGGGCCAGCGGGTGTGCGGGCGACGTCGTTGCGGGCGACGCGGTATCGAGGGGCTGGTCCGCCAACTCGCTCTTGGACAAGCGCACGCTGCGGGCGTTCTTGTCGACGGTGCCGATAAAGCTGGGGTCCAAGGAGATGGTGTCCGGGCGCAACTTGTTGAGCAACGCACGCACCTCCAGCTCCTGGCGCTGCTTGGCGGACTCGTACGGGTTTGCCTCCAAGGCGTCGTAGTTGGCCTCGCCCGCTCCCGGAACGATGGCCGAAGAGACGCCCCGGCTGTGGCCCACGCCGAGAATGTCCTCGAAAGGCACGTACTGCACGCGGTTGACCTTGCTACCGGGGAGCAAGTGCGTCATGTACGGGCTGTGCTGGTGGCCCTTGTGGGTGTCCTTCCACACGGTGACGTGCGGGCCCCAGCCGACCAGCAACAAGCCCGTGTCGGAGTATGCGAGCGCATGCGCGGGCGTGGGCGACGAGTAGGAGTCCATCTCCTTGAGCGTGCGCAAGTCCCAGAGCTTGATCTTGCGGTCCAGGCCGCTGACGGCCATGTAGCGGCCCTCGCGGTCGACGGCGAGGTCGCGAACGGGCCCGCGGTTCGTCTGCAACTTCACCACGGGCTGCGCCATCGTCGGGCACCACATCGACACGGTGCCGTTGCCGTGCCCCAAGTGCATGACGGCGTTCCACGGGTTCTGTGCCATCGCCTGCGTGGGCCCGAGCTTCGTGCGGAGCTCGCTGACGAGCACGCCCGTGGACACGTCGTGGTACTTCAACGCCGCGGAGTGGCCCGCGCCCACGAGGAGAAAGTGATAGGGCAAGAAGTCCAAGAGCGTGTGCTCCAGGTGCTGCTTCAAGCGGTGGAGCTCCGTGCCCGCCTGGTCATAGATGAACGTGTACTTTTTCTGCGCCACGGCAAAGTACTGGTGGCTGTGGAAGTACTGGACCGCGTGCACGGTTTCGTTGAGGAAGAGCTCGCAGTCGAGTGTGCCCAGGCGCCAGTCCACCAGCGCCACGTGGCCCTTGCGCCCGCCGAGCAACATGCGCCGCCCGTTGCGCGAGTAGTCGAGCGTGTACGGACCTAACTCCGTGAGCTGGAGGTCGAACTGCTTGCTGGCGGTGCCCACGTCCACGGCCGCGGCGATGTCCGCCTGCTTGAACCGCGCCGTCCGCTCCATCGGGCCCTCCGCCTCGAGAAACCCGGGCTCCTCCTGTAACAACATGTCTGTCGCGGCGGCGGCCTTGACGAACTCCTTGTACTCGGCGTCGACCTTCTTGATGCCGCTCGTGATCCGGCGCGACTTGCCCTTGGCCACCTTCTTGGGGAACTTGCCCTGGTCGCGCTCGTACTTGGCCGCCGTGGCCGCCATGGCCGCCGTGGCCGTGCTCTGCGTTCCTGGTCTGGGGGGCATTTTGCGGTGTCGAGGGAAATGGGTTGCTGCCAGGTCTCGCGATGGCTGGGCAAAATTATCTGCGATGAGGTGCTGTGTGCCTGATTTGCACCCAGCGCGCGCACCGTGCAACATGGCCTGGGGCCGCGCGGGGCCTGGGTGCAATATACATTTATCGCGCCCTCAACTGCTGGGTGAGATTTGGGAAGGCGGCGCTATTCTTGCGCTTTTTCACATACCCTCGCTCAGACAAAATACAGCCGGGTAGCGGCACGAGTAGAGTGCGTACTCGGCGTTGCATATATGAGTACAGGGGTAAGTTGATGCGGACATGCGAAATCAGAGCGTGCACCGGAATGGCCAGTTTCCTCAATTGTAAAGACTCCCAATACGCCACGTTCCATGAGGCGGGTTCAACTTGGAAGGGACTCAACAAAAATGTAGAGCTATTCGCATTTCTTTTTTTTTTTCTTTTTTTTTTGTTCAGATTTTATCTTTATTTTCACCCTCCCTCTTGTAGTAGTCTATCGGTGGACTCCTTCGTTGTTGTTTTTGGTGTCTCTCCTGGCACTCAACAGTCTCAGCAATCGAAGCGGCGTGGCAAATTGTCTTGAGTAAACTCAGGTAGTGTGCAAGATTTGATTATTCACACACATTTCAGGACATTTTCTTAGGCAGGATAGGCTCAGTCAGAACCCCAAAGAAAAAGCAAGCACATATTGGAGACAAACATCACTTGATTGCATTAATGTTTTCCAACGGGTGTGCGAATTGAGTAGCCAAAGGCTCCTCTGAGCCACATTTCTCGTTCCCGTACTTTGAAAGACTTCTACTATGGAATTTAATACTTCACAAGTATATATATTGAAATACGAAGGCTTGGGCACATGGCGAGAGCCAGAATATCAAACTTCTCCTGAAGCCTCCCGCTTGCTTCTCTTCTTGCAGAATTTCACATTGTCGCATCGTACGTAGTGCTAGTTCGTTTGAGATGGGTGAACACCCGTTAATATTTGTTGAGCGGCAATTCCCTTTCGAGGTTGTTTTGATTAATTTTCAAGGACGAATGTGCTTTAGTTTCAAAAAAAACTACGTAGATTCTTTCGTGAGGTGCATTCGCCGACAAAATATG
This sequence comes from Metschnikowia zobellii, assembly GCA_939531405.1. NCBI lineage: Eukaryota > Fungi > Ascomycota > Pichiomycetes > Serinales > Metschnikowiaceae > Metschnikowia > Metschnikowia zobellii. The sequence continues at coordinate 1,084,143 of OW618029.1, forward strand.
ATGGTATTCTTTTTGGATACGTGTACTGGGCCCAATCAGGGCAACGGCAAGCCACAAACAGACTCGAAGAATCTGAAGATTTGGGTCTGAAAGTACAAATTATCAAAGCAATATCGGAGTGAACACAACTCCAATCGAAGCATCACCATACTCTCGGTTTTACCATCGTGTTTGAACGAAATGACTAGTACTTGATTCTCTATATAGTTCGTATTAATACACGTTGCAAGAGCATTATTGCAGCAGAGTCAGACCCTAGAAGCATCACCAACTGTATCGTGTGACTGTGCAGGCTTAGGGCACGACTACTTCTGTGAAAAAAAGCTGGAATCCTCGATTCTTCTAAGCGCATGTTCATTATTCTGAAACCAGATGCACAAGTATTGTTTCTCGAAATGCCCCGTACAACCTAGAGAGCCCATCCCCAGATGAATTGTGCTGATATCAGAAGGGCAGTCGATCCAACAACACCGAATTTGCTCGATACGCCCTCCTTTCAGAACACCCGAAACCGGGCGATTGAGTATTGCGAAATATCGCCCGGTTCATCCATCCTGCACATGAGCACTGATCGAGCTACGATTGGACTTCAACCTTCTCTTCATCAGCACCGCTCCAACCTCGGACATAGTACGGAAATGTGGAAACTCTTGAGGCCTAGTGCCAAGAAAGCAATGCCCATGGCACACAGGCCGCTTTTGCAGGCATCGCTTCTTCCCCGGTCGATATTATTTCTCGCCGGAGCCGGCGCTGTTACAGCTGCTGGGATCTATGTGTTTGATGCCCGGGCAGGGATCCACGAGTACGTGTTTTGCCCGCTTATTCGGATGTTCACAGATGCGGAGACGGGTCACAAAGTCGGCATTCAGCTTATGAAGTACGGGCTTGTTCCGCGGTTGCCTGACGAAGACCAAATAACCGAGGACCGGCTCCTGGCGCTTCTCGGCGTAGATGTTTTCGGCACCAGATTGCGCACGCCCATCGGGCTTGCCGCTGGCTTGGACAAGGACGGCGAGGCCATCGATTCGCTTTTTGACGTGGGCTTTTCGTACGTGGAAATCGGGTCCATCACCCCCGAACCACAGCCGGGGAACCCCCAGCCAAGGTTCTTCAGGTTGCCCCGCGATGACGCGGTGATCAACCGGTATGGCTTCAACTCAACGGGCCACTTTAGCGTCGTGGCGACGTTGGCGCGCCGCTTCCTCGCGAACGTGACGGAAAATACCCAGACAAACGCGTTCAGGGAGGGCAAGCTTTTGGGCATCAATCTTGGCAAGAACAAGACCGGCGACGAGGTCGCAGACTACGTCAAGGGGGTCGCACGGCTCGGGCCATATGCTGACGTATTGATTGTGAACGTGTCCTCGCCAAACACGCCTGGGTTGAGAGACTTGCAGAGCGAGCTGAAGCTCACCAATCTTTTGACCAGCGTGGTTGAAGAGCGGGAACTCTTGGCCGTGAACCAGCTCGGAAGAAAGCCACCGGTGTTGGTGAAGGTTGCCCCGGACTTGACCGAGCCGGAGATCGAGTCGATCGCCAACTCGGCAAAGACCGCGAAAGTCGACGGCATCATCATATCGAACACCACCATCCAGAGACCGCAGGGGTTGTACACCACGGACCAGCAGCTCATCTCGCAGACAGGAGGCTTGTCAGGCACACCCGTAAAGCCGTTGTCCTTGCAGGCCTTGCGTACGTTGAGGAAGCACACCAAGGACTCGGGCTTGGTCTTGATTGGATGCGGAGGCATTTCCTCCGGAAAAGACGCGTTGGAGTTTGGCAAAGCTGGAGCAACTTTCGTTGAGTTGTACACTGCGTTCGCATACAAGGGCCCAGGGTTGCCGGCCAAAATCAGAGATGAGTTGGCACAGTTGTTGGTCCAGGAGGGTAAGACGTGGCAGCAAATCATTGGCGAGGACGACAAGTAAAATCAGCGCCGCGGAGCCGGCGACGGTCTAAGTAGCAGCGATACTATGCAGCATGCAGCGGCCTTTTTGTAGGTATGAAATAGGACTCGCGGGTCTTGTGCCACTACTGGCTAAGACGTGCCCTTTGCAACTGGCTACACCTATTGATTATAAAGAGAACAGAATGATTGAGACCGAAGATAGCATGCTGTAATGCGGTGGTTCTGGCGAGCGAGCTTTACGGCTTGAGCTGACGCCCCGAGTTATGAATATCTTGCACTCGGAACACACGCCCCTTTGATCTCAAACATCGAGTAGTGTTCAATTAGCTAGAAACTGTACCGCACTCATCCGCCACGCTGCAAGACTACAAGTCAAAACACGCGTTACTGAGCTTTGAGCGTTGTGTGACGACACACTTACGGCAGGCGAGAAGCATGGCACGCAACCGAGAACGTGTTGCCATCAGATTGGCTAGCAGGGAACGTCGATTGATTAGTCTCGAACCGGTGCCCGCGCAGGTTTGCTCCGTCATTGTGCTGCCCGCACAAAAGACTTTCCGCAAATAGAATACAGCCAAGAAAATCCGACTCAAAGCCACAATAGAGCAGAAAACCGACCAACAAGTAATTCGATGTCTCTCCACCCCCATACGAGCCCACCCCCATACGAGCCCACCACCAACCCGCTCTTGACGGGCGCGCAGGCGAATTCCTGTCTGCAGCGTGGAAACGCGAGCGAACAAAACCGCCTACGCGGTGAATGTACAGGACCGAGGCCCAAACATGTAAACACGGTGAGCCATCTCGCAGGAAATACACCAAAAACATACAAGCGAGGCATTAGCGCAGTCAAGGCCACTAATCCACAGCACGCAGCAACCCCCCCCCCCCAAAGAGCACACCGTCTCATGCAGTCCCGCCCACATACGCCCACGGCCCGGCTGCGAGAGCAGCGCCGCAGACTGCTCCGATCTTCGGGCGTTTTCAGGGCATTGGGCAGTGTGGCTCCGTCCCCAAGGGTGCACTATCCCATGGAGACATCGCCCCTCGAGACCCCCGAGAATGCTGCGCGGCTCGATGCCATGGGCGACGCGTTTGCCGATCTTCGACTCAACATGGAGAGGCTCGCGGAGACCCACAATGCAGTCAGCGACTTCAACGAGTCGTTTGCCAGTCTCTTTCTAGGCTTGCAGGTGCACATGTTCTGCAACAGCTTCCCCGGGCTTCCGGCACGGGACCACTACGAGGCCATGGAGCGGGAGCGGAGCTGCGAGCTCAAGAATGCGGAGCTCCGGGCGAAGATCAGAGCCGCAAGGCTCCAAAACGCCGAGTTGAAGCAGGCACAGCGGCAGCGGCCCGAGCCGCGCCCGAGTCTGCGAGCCGCCGAGCCCTTTTCCCAAAGACCCGCGGCGGCCCGGATCTTCAGCGGCCCGCAGAGCAGAAGCAAGATTCCCGTGGCACGCGACGACTCATGCTCCCTCACTGACTCGTTCGTCGACGCGCCGCCCGCCGCGAAGACGGGCCTGCCGAACCTCAACCAGCAGCCACGGTACATGCGTGGGCTCTTTGAGATCCCTGGCGCGTCCAACACTCGCCGCTATGGGCTGCACCACCCGGAGAAGAAGCCCGAGCGGACGACGCGCGTGCCGGCCGCACGCGCTCTGTATCGAAACACAGCAGCGCCCTCCAGCGCACAGCAAGCTGCGGGGTACGCGGCCCCGACCTCGGCTCGACAGCGGGCCAGTCTCGCGGCGCAGAGGGCGCAAAAGGCCCGTGCCGAGCGCTTGGCTTCGCGGCCGCCGTTCAGGTAGAAATGTATGTAGCAGCGAACCGATCCGGCAAACGGACTCGGAACAACACGGAAATGGGTACACACATAGTGAGGAGCTCAGCCATCGCCTCGAAGCCTGAGCATCAACTCGTAGCGCACCTGCTGCACTGACTTCTGCTCTCTGCTGGCGACGACCAACAAGAAATCCAAGTTTGCCATCAGCGCCACGATCTTTTGTCTGCGGAGCTGCTCCTGGTAACTCAACGGCCGGTTCATGGTGGGTCAGGAAGAGAGTGTGGAGAGGCTCCACGGTGCTTTTGGCCCGGGCCGCGTTTTCCTGCAGGCCCCAATGGCTGGCCCCATCCCCTCGGGGCCCAGTTTGGCAAATCGAGTGGGTTGGCAAGAATACCCACCAAAGACACCCACCAAAAACACCCACCAAAGACACCCACCAAAAACACCCCAAAAACACCGGTGCCGGGCCGAGCGCACAGCACAGCACAGCACACAGGCTAGTTGAAGGCAAACGAAAAGAAAAAAAAAATCACTCGGGCACGGGATATGGTCTCCTGCAGCCAGTGATGTCTAGGTCCTGCTATTGTTCGCGGGCAGAGATGCACCTGGCCCCGAGGCGCTGGAGCCGGGCCAAACTACAAGCTCGCGCGCACATGAACCACGTTCCCTGTCCTGACGCCCGGTCAAAAACCACGCTCTGCGAACCCGAAACCCGAACCCAAACCCAAACCCAAACCCAAACCCAAACCCAAACCCAAAAAAAGACCCACAATGAGCGACCTTTCGGCAGCTGAAAAAAGACGACTCTTGCGCGAGCGGAGACAGGCGAAAATGGCCCAGGGCAAAGCCACCGAGCGCTTGGGCGCCATCTTGGGCCAGGGCTCGTCGGTGAACAAGGCAGCAGTGACGTCCGTGCTCGACCACCCGGCAGCTCCTGCAAAAAACACACACGGCCCGGCTCTGGGCACGCCCAGCCCGGCGGGTAGCAGCCACCCCTCGCTGGCGCACGACGACCCCGAGGTGCCTGATATCTCGCTGCTCTTGCAGACCGGTGGCGCCGGCGCGGCGCCGGAGGCGCTGGCGGAGCCGGACATGGACGCGCTCATGCAGCAGATCTTCGCGGGTGCTGGCGGCGCCGGTGGCGCCGGCGGGAGCGGTGGGGCGGAGACCCCGCAATTCTTTGCCGAGATGATGAAGGCGATGGGCCTGGACCCCGAGGCGGTGCCCGGGCCCCCCGCAGACGCCTCGCACGCGGCACGGATGGCCGCGTTTCACAAGTACGAGCAGACGCGCATCAAGGCGCGGTTCCTCGCGTTTCGGATGCTCGTGCACACGGCCAACTTCGCCTACCACTGGGCGTGGTGCGCCGGGTTTGCAGCGTCGCCGCACGCGGCCGTGCGCGGGCACGCGCCCGCGGGCGCGGGCTCGTTCATGGCGGTGTTTGTGGCGGTGGAGATGGCGGTGATCTCGGGCTATTACGTGCTGATGTCGTCGCGCGGGGTGCTCGCGCAGACGTCGAGGGGCCACCCGCTCTCCAAGGCACTTGGGTTGGCGGCGAGTGTGTTCCCGCAGGCGGCCGCCTGGCAGCCCGTGCTCGACACAGCATTGCTCTACTGGGGCGGCGCGAGCATCGTGCTCGCCGACCTCATGCTCATGGTGGTGTGCTTTGGCGTTGCGGGCATATGGCCCGTGCCCGCTAAATAATACTATGTACAATGCACGCACACCCATGTCCCGCTAGAGCCGCCTGCGCATGTCGTCCCTCTTTGCCTGGAGCACGCGCTCCGCGCCCTTGGCGCCGCGCTGCTTCACGAAGATGTACACCAACAACACCGAGCTGGCTAAGGAGACCCCGAACCACGTGACCAAGTACTGCAAGTGGTTGTTTGTGAAGGTCACGTTCGGCACCGCGGCGATCGGCACGCCCTCGCGGTAGAACTCGAACTCCTGCCACTCGAGCGTCGCGTCCGTTGCCGAAACGGGCAAGTGTGCCACCTGCGTGGTGGGCTTCCGCGACAACCACAGCCAGCCTTTCGTCGCCGCCCAGCCGCTGTGCCCATCCGCACCGCCAGCGTCGCTGGGGCCGACCCACTCGGGCTGGTCCTTGAGGCTGTACATCATCTGCGCGTAGATGGGCAACGCGCCGCTCTGCTCAGCCATGGCACGCACGTCGGGCACGTGGAAGAGCCGCGAGCCCGGCTCGTGCTCGTACTGGAGCCCGGACCGCGCCGGCATCACGCGCAACATGCCCTCGATCGTCACCTCGCCCTGCGGCAACGCGAGGTGCGCCAAGTAGCCGGACGCACGCGTCGCGGGGTCCACCAACGCCTGCTGGATCCAGCCGCGCTCAATCAAAATGGGGCGCCCACCGCTGGCGCGCACGAACGGCGTGACCACGAGGTACCCGACCTCGCCGTTGCGGAGCCGCGGGCCCAAAAACATCTCCTGCTCGTAGTCAAAGTGGCCCTTGGTTCTGAACCTGCGGAACTCGAACTCCGGCACCACCGCCGGGTCGAGGACCGCGGGGAGCTCGGCCAACGGGGGCTCGGCCAACATGTGCTCGGCGCGTTCAATGAGCTGCACTTTCCAGCGGAGCCGCTTGACTTGCCAGCAGCCCAAGCCAAAGCTGATGACGGGCATGGCAACCATGAGCCCCAAGAGCACGCCCCGGAACACACGCGCCTTGCCCTGGTTCTCGGCCTTGGCGAGGTTCGTCACCGAGCTGCGGATCGGCTTCCAGTCGATGTTTGGTGTGATGACGCTACGCGTCGCGTGCACGCGCGTGGCATGCTGCGCGCGGACCCGCGCGCCTGTTCGAAGCAAGGGTAGCATCATTCTGGCAGATGGCAAGTTGGAGGAGGGGAGGCGGGGTTCCCGGGCGATGGTGTCGTGTTAGCGCGCGGGTGCACGGGTGCTGCTCCCTGCGGGTAGGTGCAGGCTGGATCGGGGCTGGCTCTCATGGGGGGTCTCTTGCGAGCAAGATATCAAACGAATATAGTACGCTTTACTAAAGGCTCTATAAATTCTGACATAAAGCTAGCTGGCAGAGAGGATCGTACTTGAAGTTATCTCCTTTGCCATCTTAGCCTTTGAACATAATACCCCGAATTTTTTTCCTCTTTTTATAAATTTATACCACTCTGGTTAGCGGGAGACAGAATGTTGGGAAACGATCGCCTCCAGGAGTTGGAACGTCTCCTAAGGGCAATTTTTTTTTTTTAATACGTTTATACAAAGACGCATAAAATGATCATACAGTAAACATAGTGGAATAATACAAAGATCAAAACAAATGCATATATCCTTGGGATTTTCACAAAATGGTGGCTACAGCTAGCTGCTCCCAAGAAGTCCCCATGCGTACGCCCACCCATAAACCCGTGCAGTCGCGCGCCCATGGCCCAGCACTGCGAGTCGTGCGGCGCACACTGCGCTCGGCGGGCCCGCCTCGTCTGTGCACACCCGGTGATGCCCTCAAAGAAATTTTCTTCTCACAATTCTGAGGCCATCACCCTACACGACAAACAATGGCTGGAATCGACTACCTCCTCTTCGAAGAGGCCACCGGGTTCGCCATCTTCAAGGTGTTGATCCAACAGGACGACATCGCCGTCAGACTGAAAGAGGTCCAGGAGGCATCGCTGGACGTGGGCAAATTTTCCAAGATGGTGGAGCTTGTTTCGTTTGCGCCGTTCAAGGGTGCCGCCCAGGCCTTGGAGAACGCCAACGACATCTCCGAGGGCTTGGTCAGCGACTACTTGAAGTCCGTCTTGGAGTTGAACTTGCCCAAGCCGGCAAAGAAGGAGCGCATCACCTTGGGTGTTTCCGACAAAAACTTGGGCCCTTCCATCAAGGAGCACTTCCCCTACGTGGACTGCTTGTCAAACGAGATTGCGCAGGACTTTTTGAGAGGCATCCGTGTCCACGGCGCCAAGCTCTTGAAGGACTTGCAGGAGGGCGACATTGAGCGTGCCCAGTTGGGATTGGGCCACGCCTTCTCCAGAGCCAAGGTAAAGTTCTCGGTGCAGAAGAACGACAACCACATTATCCAGGCTATCGCGCTCTTGGACCAGTTGGACAAGGACATCAACACGTTCTCGATGAGAGTCAAGGAGTGGTACGGGTGGCACTTCCCCGAGTTGGCCAAGATTGCGTCCGACAACTACGTCTACGCCAAGCTTGCCCTCTTCATCAAAGACAAGGCTAACTTGACCGACGAGAATGTCCACGACATCGCCGCGTTGTTCAACGACGACCTCGCCATTGCCCAGAGAATCATCGACAACGCCAAGATCTCAATGGGCCAGGACATCTCGGAGCTAGATATGCTCAACGTCTCCACCTTTGCCGAGCGTGTGGTTTCGATCTCCGAGTACAGAGCCAAGTTGTACCAGTACTTGACCGAAAAGATGCACACCGTGGCCCCTAACTTGTCCACCTTGATTGGCGAGGTCGTGGGCGCTAGGTTGATCTCCCACGCAGGCTCTTTGACCAACTTGTCCAAGCAAGCGGCCTCCACCGTGCAAATCTTGGGTGCTGAAAAGGCCTTGTTCAGAGCGTTGAAGACCAAGGGCAACACGCCAAAGTACGGCTTGATCTACCACTCCTCGTTCATCGGCAAGGCTGCCACCAAGAACAAGGGTAGAATCTCCCGGTACTTGGCCAACAAGTGCTCCATCGCTTCCAGAATTGACAACTACTCCGACGAGCCCACCACTGCTTTCGGCCAGATCTTGAGAAAGCAAGTCGAGGACAGGTTGAACTTTTACGACACCGGCGCCGCCCCAATGAAGAACGCCGATGCCATCAAGCAAGCCTTGGCTTTGGGTGCTACTGACGCCATGGACGTGGATGCCGAGGATGTCGAGGATGTCGAGGAGGCCGAGGAAGATGTCGAGGAGCCAAAGAAGGAGAAGAAGGACAAGAAAGACAAAAAGGACAAGAAGGAGAAGAAGGACAAGAAGGAGAAAAAGGAGAAGAAGGAGAAGAAGCGCAAGGCTGATGACGACGAAGCACCAAAGAAGAAGAAGAAGAAGTCCAAGGACTAATTCTGCTGTGTAACATATTCGCCTTTTTTCTGTTTCATTCCCCCGTATAGCATGTTCAATCAATAAAAAAAATCTGTGTTTTACGCAAGTAGTGGCCATCAGACATCAGGATAATTCGAGAGCTAAGATTCGAAGAAAGACGCTAGATCTTTGTCGTCACAACATGACTCAACTAACTATCTCACAGACTCTAGGACACCACCTGGTACCCAAACTCTGTGAAGGTGCTACCAGACCTGGGATTCCTACTACGCAAAATCACGTTTGAGCCTGGTGATAAAAGTGTGTGGCTCGAGTCGAGCGGCAACAAGAAAGACTCAAATTCAGGGTCTTTTTCTAAAACGCATGATACGGGGCTCTGTGGCGCTTCTTCCACCGCATCCTCTCCTTCCAGATCAAAGAGTATATTTCGGTCGATCATCCGGCCAAAGCCAGCCATGCCTCCATTGTTCATGGCCAACCGCACTCTCAAAATCTGCCTTATCTGCTCCGACCGCAAGTCTGTCATGTCAATTGTGTCAGTCAAACGCTCTTTACCAGGGCTGAGGTATAGATTGCTGTAGCTCAATGTCAGTATCGGGGACATCATCATTTGAGGACCATGCTTTCCTGGGGGATACGGCCTTACCGGTAGACCAAACAGAAAAGACAGACAAGCAGACAACAATAGCAAGGGGGCTCTTCTCCCTCTGAGTGCTTTCAAAGTTTCACTCGCGGGCGATGCAATAGCAGGGGTGCCACCTGTTTCGCGAAAGTCATCCAAGTTCACGTCATCATTACCCCTATGTCCAACAAGCCTGTTGAGTCTGATCTTCCGAGCAAGCAGCTTGGCATAGATACCAACTTGTGCCACGCGTCCAAACAGAAAGCGACCCTCTTTTGTTACACCAGTATAAGCATCTGGAGCTTTTGTAGTATACGTTTGTCGATGAGCCTGAGTGGCGTTTGGGTTATCCACGAATATCCCACTGCGGGTCTGCAGAGCTGGAATATTCCCTGTTGCTTCCGCAACATCCTGGTTTTTGGCTGGAAAAGCCGACTCTATCGTGCAATTAAGAAATTGTCTGACACCAATTAAACAGCTTGAAGTTGGCTCTACGACCTCATCGTTCAAAACCTGTTCAATGGCATTCAGTGGTCTGACAAATGGCCTCTCACACTGAGTCAAGTTTGTCATTCTCAAACTTGGAAGCAACAAGCCAGTGGTCTGTTGAACCCTTTCTGTGACGGTTTTTCTCAATGTGCATATTGGGCCCAACTTTTCCGCTGTTTCTACTGGATTGGCCGCAGAGCGAGAATTGGCTCGGGTGGCTGATGAGTCTTTTCTAAAAGTGCGCTCGCTCAAGCTAGACTGCCGAGACCTCTGCTTTCGCCGACGTCGCGAGCGTTTTGATGAAGGCAGAGAATCTGGCGGGGAAATTAACGGCAGCTTTGCACTTGCGGTTTGTACCCGTGTATGTCCTAGTTTCGATCTCGCCTTGGTGGTTTTTTGGTCGACGACCGAGTACCTATTGCGTCGGTTCACCCTGAGCGTTCTAGGCAGACTACTTATTGTCTTTTGCTGCTTTTTCAAATCCTCATACTTCTTTTGGTTTTCAGAAAGTAAGTTTTGAAAAGCTAGATTCGTAGCAATATCCGGTTTGGTAGCCATTTGACGAAAAGGAAGTTTTGCACCCAAAGCGAAATCTCAAACTTTGATAATTATTTTGAAGCCGAGGCTCGAGCGCAGCCATAATCTGCACCGGTCACAAAAGCACTGACTATCAGTGAAAAAGAGCAGCGCTAGCGCCGAGAGAGACAATTCGCTTTTGCAAACAATACCCCTCGCGAATTTACGCATGCGAGAAAATGGAATAAAAAAAATTGGGTCCTTCACGCGAAATTGAGATCCCACTGCAAGTCTTTCAACATTGCGTTCCAGTCCACAACGCAGTCCCCGCGTGGGTTTTCTTCCCAAATTTTTTCAATCAAAGACTTTACTCTGACAAGACTCCAAGTCCCATAGGCAGCAATGAGTTTTTCAAACCGCCCTCTCATTGCAGTCTTTCCGCTTTCGGTAACAGTAAAAAGACCAGCTATGAATAGGGGAAAGACAATCGTTGCTTGCATCGGAGAACCAATCAAAACGTCTATGCACTTTGTAAGGTCATTCACTAGGATCTGGCACTCTAGCGCAGAAGGATTCAATCTGAGTATCGTCTGCCGAAGATACAACTTGCAACTTAGCTGAAAGGTTTCAAATGTTGTGAGCTGCAATTCGAGCTCCGAGTCCGAAAGTGACATTAAATCACTCGAGTCAGGCTTGGCGTTATTCAACGATAACTCCAACTCATGTGCCTTAGAGTTGATGGAATCTAGCATATCTGCCACTCGTGAATGATCGCTGACCTCCGTGTCTATATCTGAGAAGGAATATAGAGAGCCAGTCTCGTCTGGTGAATGTATACTCTCCTCGGACCTGGAAGTACTGCAGGATACTTTATAGTATTGCTTCATGATCTGTTTGCTCTCAAAGCATAAGCTGCTAATGTCGCCAATCATTTTGTAAAGTGGTTTCGAAACCCCGAGCAAAGGATTTAGATTACCACTCGATCTTCCCTCGGAGTCCTCAAAAATTCGATAGTATGTTTCGTTCGAAAAATATGTTCCTCTATCACTGGCGGAGCTTGCGAGAAGATCATGGTAAGCGAAGTTAGAAATGAGCCAATGCTCTTCCTTGTTGTTGTTGAAGTTCATGATGCCACCATTGTCTCGAAGTAATTTCCAGCCCCACTGCAAGTAGATGGACCAGAACTTTACGTCCCCACGGCAAATTTCGGCACCACACATGATCAAAATTGCTGCGAGTTTGTTGATAATGACCTGTCTATCGCCCATAATCTGTATGCCCTCGTCGAAAGATATATCCGCACAGAGATGCTGCAACGCTAACTTTGCGTATCTCGTGCCCTCCTTCAACCATTTACCACCGAGGTGAAAGCCAGCCCAGGCCAATAAGCCATAGAGAACGCCCTTATCCTTCTGTGCCAAAGGGAGGAAAACACGCTGAAACGAGTTCGACTCGTTCTGGCTGCAAGGGGCAATGGAAATTTTCTGGGAGAGAACTTCCAGGTAGTAATTATAAAGATGAAGCCCTTGCTGGTCGAGCTCCGGTGAAAACGACACTGAGGCGCGTGGGCTGGGAGAGAATGCGGCGTTGAAGCTAGATGCTAAGTTGTTGAACTGCGCAGGGCGGTTGTGGCTCACAGCTTGCATTTGCTCGATAAAGGCCGGAATATTGAAATTGGGGGAAGCCTGCGCACACAGAGAGCTCAACCCTAGCCTTGGCATTTCTACATCACTCATTCCGGCCGTCTCTGCATCCTCCACGTACCCACCCGAAAACTCGTTCGCAGTCAAGTTGAACGCAGACAATTCCTTAAGGAACCCTAAGATAGCCGCAGAAGATCTCGGTTGCGCCAAGTGCTCGAAGGGCTGGAGGAGATCGTATACATTTTCGACGGGTTCTGTGTTCTTGGCCGGGGCCAGCTCAGAGGCTAAGGGAAACGCCACATTCGAGGCCTCGAGACCTGAAAGCACCGCAAACAGGTGAGGAGAAAGCGCCGTCTGACCCAAATCCACTGGTAAAGTATCCTGTGATTTAAATGTGTCCAGTGGCTCTGTCCCCATAGAGAACTCGGGATCCTGGGGTTGAGCCATCGCTGACATCATGTCCAGGGAGCTTGAGATTAGGGTGCCGGATGGAACCAGCGTTGCCGAAGGTACGCCTTGTCCCACTCTTGAACCTTGGGAGCGCGACCTTCGGTGGATAGGGCCTTTCCTTGAAGCCAGACATCCGCTTTGATCTAGGAGTCCCTCCGGTGACGTGGACGGCAGCGGGACCGCGCCCAGGAGACTCATATCAATGGGAGGAAGCCGTACGCGTTTCCGCATTTTGCGCGAGCTCTCCTTGGCCCGCACGTGCGCCTTCAAGCGGTCGATTTCGGCGCCGTTCATTGTGCGGTGGTCGGCCCACACGCACTCTTTGTGGAAGCGGTGGCAGTCGCGGCACACGGGCCTGGTCTCGTCGCATTTTTTTTTTCGGAACTTGCACGTGAGGCAGCCCGTTTTCGATTTGTGGGCGGAACGTCCTGCCGACCGAGGTCGATGCGGCTGGCCTGCGGATTCTGTGGAAGCATGTAAAACTGTCAGCGCGTCCAATTTGTGGGGCTTCTGCTTGCTGGAGAATGTCCTGGGGGGATCCAGGACCACCAGCTCTTCGAATTGTGCTTTGTTATGCAGTTCGGAACTTTCGTTGAGGATGGACCGCATGGGTATGAGCGAAGCCAGAGGAGTATTTGACAGACTGATACAGGCGGCGAACGTAGTCGCGTGCTTTGCATCTAAGCTCTGCGTGTTTTTTTTGGCGCGTTCAGGGCATGAAGATCCCTTGGAATCAAATTTAGTGAACATGTCGTGTTCCAGCAGCTCAACATAACTGGGTGAGTGGAAACCATGGATGCTCGCAATCTGAAAACAGGTGGCACGGTGCAGGAGCTGTGCCTTATCGCCCTGCGGGGGACAAACTTCGAAAGGTAAGGAAGGGCGGTTCTCCTTGATAATGGAGGCTCAGTAAAGATGGAGTAGCAATTGGGCGCTCTTCTCACGCCTTTTGGTTTGTCCATATTGGTGGTCCACAATGTATGTGCTCACTAGTCAGGCCAACGCATACACTCTATACGCAGGCCAGGTACTCTTAACGGGAAAGGGACTGGCCAGGGTAGTTCTCTTTTTGGAGTAGGATGCGAGAGTCTGGAATCTTCTCGGTGGTTCTAATTGTTAAATATAAGAGCTGGCATTACTGCGTACGTGACTAGATCGTGACGAGTAGCGCACGTGATACGACATAGGCCAAATGGAATAGGCAACGTGCAGCGTGTCTCTGGTACTTGATTTTTATGTTTTGATGAAGCAGGGATGAAGCAGCGCATACCAGTAGAAACAAAGTATGTCTGGTTCTCGCTGGCAAAATAAAAAACAAAAAAGCGCCACTCGGCAGGCTCTCTGAAATCTAAACAAGTAGACGGAGACCCGGCCTCGAGGCAAACGGCTGTCGGGGCACGTATCACGTGATCATATCAGGTAGGGATCGGGCATGTCTACCTGCTCCTGGTCAGCGCCATCTAGGTGCCGTCTTACAGTACAAGATTTCTGGTGGCATACTTTGCTCTTTCTAGCCAAAAAAAAACTCTATTTTTTTTTGCATGCCCTATATCCAACTCTGCCCACTCAGCTCACAGGCCTTCTAGCCGCGGCCCGTACCCGAAATCGTCCAATGATGCGCAGACGAGAGCGACGGAAAAAATGGTGCACAATCTAACTGTTCAAAAATTTCACAACTTTTCGACGCCACCTCCACGATCCACAAGTAATCGCTCTTCACGGACATCTCATGAACAGCGTGCTTGCTTCGATCCATGGGACACTATACATGCACGTGACTTCTCAATCTATTGCTCTCGTGCGGTGGAACCCGCTCGAATCGGCGCAATCTGTGCAGGAAACCTTGCCGTGCCACTGCGAGCGGAAATTTCCTCCCTCACGTTGGCCCTCGCTTTTTCTTCCTCACCCAACCCCGTCTATAATATCCACACTCATGTCTTTAAAGCGTATCAACAAAGAGTTGCTCGACCTCGGAAGGTATGTTTGACTCCCCATTTTTTTTTTTCTTCTGGGCGTAAGGTGTGTGGCGTGCCCTTCTTTGAATCCCACTTTTTGCCTTCTCGCCAAATGTCGCCCATACTTGTGGCTGTGGTGATATAAATGCACATGTCGGTTTTTTTTTTTTTTTGCAGCACCTTCAAGAAATGTTAGAGAGAGTGGCCTGATGCCAATGATCAGCTATCGTAAGCACTCCGGCTCACATAGGCTGCCGGTGCACCTTGATCCTTCTTGGTGGCTTGTAGCCAGCAGATACTTGGCCCGTTCGAAAGCTGCCCTTGTACCCTGAAAAAACTAGGCCGGGCCCCTCTCGTATTTGCTTATGCCCAGCTGCTCGCAACAAGAGACGAAGGGTTTCATGAAGACGAGCACGCTAGAGAAACAGACTTTACAGAAATGGCTCATAGCATTAATACTAACTTCACATAGAGACCCACCGTCGTCTTGTTCTGCCGGCCCCGTGGGTGACGACTTGTACCACTGGCAAGCCTCCATTATGGGCCCGCCAGACTCGCCATACGCAGGAGGTGTGTTTTTCCTCTCGATCCACTTCCCCACCGATTACCCATTCAAACCGCCCAAGATCAACTTCACGACGAAGATCTACCACCCCAATATCAACGGCTCCGGCTCAATTTGCCTAGATATCTTGAAAGACCAGTGGTCACCTGCGCTCACCATCTCCAAGGTACTTTTGTCGATCTGCTCCTTGTTGACCGACGCCAACCCGGACGACCCGTTGGTGCCTGAGATTGCCCACGTATACAAGCTGGACAGATCGAAGTACGAAACCACAGCACGTGAGTGGACAAAGAAGTACGCTGTCTAAGAGTCCCGTCCGCGGTCCGGATGGGGATAGCCTAGCATGCTGTCGAGAGCATACGGTCGACGTCAGGCCGTTGCTGCGCGGCTGTTGCGTGAGTATCGCATACCCTATTCATAGATTAATGTACGGTTGCATCATATGTGTCTTGCGCCAAGCGCAAGTGGCGACGTGCCTCGAATGTGCACATGTAGGAGTTCTCGGTAAAACCCCGGCCGCGCCACCGGGAAGATCTCCAGGTGCTTTTTGCAGGCTCTTGAGCCGTTTAGCAGCAACAAGAGCGTCCCAGCGACCGTCCTGTGTCACTAGCGTCAGGTCTTGGACCTCCCTTGGCAAACGGCGCAGATTTTATCTATATGTCACGTGACCAGAGGCACAAGACGAGGCGTTTCGTCAATGGAGCATCAGTGCAGTGTATATGGCTCCTCGGTCAATTGAGCAACGAGGGCCGCTCCAGGGCTGCCTTTAGCTTGTACCCGCCCTTCGACCATGGGATATCTTTCCCTTGGCCCGTGCGCCCTGGTGATGGGGCCGACCTGCACACAGTGCACTACTGTCAACAAGGCTACAACGCTACTTCACCGGGCCATATCGATTCGACCCGCCAGACCCACTTACAGTCAAGGCAAGCAAGCGTTGCACAGATACATCAGCTCAAAACACGTGCGATTATACAGCTGTGCGCAATCTCGCGATAATTAAAAAAAAAAAGCTACTGTTTTAAGAGACAGGGCCAAGTTCTACTTCGCCAGGCATCCACGCTGAAAATAGGTGAACGCAAATTCCCGGCCAGGCCCTCGTCCAAACGCAAGGGCTGTCACATAAACACACACGAGTCGCTGAAATCCCCACCCCCCGCTGTGGCCTTAAGCACGCCCAACGCCATGGACAAACTATCGACGTTCCAGGCGAACGACCAGCGGCGGTTGTTCGAGCTTGCGAAAAAACTACACCACCAGGCGTTTTTCAAGGAGACGCTCAGCAATTTCCAGTATCAGGTTGTGAGGCATGTGATTGAGCAGGACAGCCTTGAGTTGTGGCGAGAACTTCTCGAGGGCAACTGCACACTCAAGATCGACGCCGACAATGCTAACAGCCTGGACGACGAGCAGGAGGCCGTGGAGGAGGGCACCCGCCCGGCACGAGCGCTCGCGCTCAACTTGCGCTTCTTGCTCTGGGAGAAAGCCATTGACTTCTTCTACGCCCACTCGGTGCATAGCGCCGCCAACAGCAGAATGTACAACATCGAGCACTGCTCCGAGGACTATCGGCTAATAGAGCTGCTAGAGGACAATCAACAGCCAGGCGCGGAGCACACAGAGCCGGCGCTGCCGCCGCATGAAGAGGTTCCGAAGGTGGTGCGCGCAGAAGAAGACGACTATGACGACGATGATGACGACGACGACGACGACGACAAAAGCAGAAAGGACAAGCACAGCACTTGCGGCGTAGCCTCCGGGCCAGTGGCAGTGGGTGCAGCGGCACCCGCGCTTGAGCGCACGGAGGACGGCCAGGTCGTGCTTCGTGTTGCCAGCACCGTCTTCCAGACCAAAGTCGGCGAGAGCTCGCAGGTCGAGGGCTACGCGGCGTCAATGGCGGCCGACGACATGGCGCCCGCAGCGGCGTCGCTCGAGGACCGCGACGCGCAGATCAAGAACTTCAACAAGATCTACCACAACTTCGAGTACGACCGCGAGACGCTCCTCAAGCGGCGGAAGTTGGAGAAATCGGACATGCAGATCGAGAACCTGAAGAGCAGCGAGGCCGGCGGCCAGGAGATCCCCATCAGCTTTGGCGCCGCGTCCCACTCACTCAAGCACTTGCTCAACACCATCCGCGACAAGCGAGACAGCATCGGCTTGAGCGACCTCGAGTTGCGCAGCTTGTTCTTGGACATACGCAAGAATAGGGGCAAATGGGCGAATGACGACCGTGTTGGCCAGGAGGAGCTCTACGAGGCGTGCGAAAAGGTGCTCCTTGACTTACGTGGCTACACGGAGCACTCCACGCCATTCTTGAACAAGGTGTCAAAGCGCGAGGCCCCAAACTACGGGCTCATCATCAAACGCCCCATGGATTTGAACACGGTCTTGAAGAAGCTCAAGGCACTCGCATACCTGTCCAAGGCCGAGTTTGTCGACGACTTGATGCTCATATGGAACAACTGCTTAATGTACAACGCCGACCCGAAGCACTTCTTGCGCGCCCATGCCTTGGCCATGCAGAAGCGCACGCAGAAGCTCGCGCCCTCGATCCCAGACATTGTGGTCAGAAACCGATCCGAAATCGATAAGGACGATGAGGGCGACGCCGATGCGCTCGCGCCGTCCTCGATGAAAGGGGGCAAGACGTCCAAAAAGGGTCTGATGAGGCGGAGGGAAGAGGTCGTCAAGGCAGAGGACACAGAGGCAGGGGCCGCAGAACAGCAGGCCTCGGCGCATGTCAGCGACGGCACGCCTGTCACGCCTCTTGTGGCAGAAGTGGCCCTTGCGGAAAACGGCCACCTTCCAAACAATGACGAGAATGGCTACGACGAAGACGATGATGTCGACGACGGCGAGGCCGACGATGGAGAGGAGGAAAACGACGATACTCATGACGCCGAGCTACAGGCGTGGAAGGTCTTTACGGCCAAGTCGAGGGCAAACTATTGCTCTAGTCGTGCGGCGCTTTTCGACGACAGCGGCAGGCTCAAGATGGACGCCGAGGCTATCATCCGGGAGTCCAAGAAAATGAGCGACTTCAACCACTTTTTAGACAATAAGGAGGTCGTTTCCAAGGGCAACAAGTTGCTTGACAACGATGAGCCGTATTTGTTGGAGTATGACATTGCCGGAGGAGTGCCCGAGATTCCTTACACGGGCGTTGATGACTACACGCAAGAACACTATGAGAGCCGTATGGCGGAAGCCTTCGTGCAGCACCTGGAGACTCACAACATAGACAAAGCCTCTGGATTGGTCGTGTCTCCAAATGCAGGGCTCAACAAGGCGTACACCCTGAACATCACAGAGGTGCAAGAAATTCGCAGGATATGCTTCAAAATCTCGTTGATTAGGCAAATGCAAACGCAGCAGTTCATGCACCGGACCCAAATGAGACAGCCCGAGATCGAGTACATCAAGGAGATCGACATCGACCCGGTGTCTAAACTACCTAATCATGAAATTTACAGCCCGGAAGTTCAGTATGCTGCTTTACGGAAGAGCATTGCAAAGATTGCGATGCACACGGGCTTTGAGACGACTGAGCAGTTTGCCATTAACACTCTCACGCAGGTCGCAGAAAAGTACATGCTGAACTTGGCAAAATCGATGAAGTTGCATTGTGAAAGCACCTCGAGAAATCAGGTTGGCCCGTCGGAGACACTTTTGCTATCGCTACTCGAGAACGGGGTGGAGAAGCCGGACGACTTGTTTACATTCGTGCAAGAGAGGGTCAAGAAAACAGAGGTCAAACTCAAGGATTTGCGAAATAAGCTTTCGGGATTTTTGAAGGAGCTACTTAGGCCCTCTTTGGAGAAATTGAACGAGCAAAACTTCGATGACAATAGTGAACAGTTCACGACCGGTGATTTCACCAGCGAATTAGGCGATGATTTTTTTGGATTCAAGGAATTGGGGCTCGACAAGGAGTTCAATATGTTGTCCTCCTCAGTTCCAGCCTACCTTCTCCATGCTAGACTCCACAATTCTTTCAATGCCGTCGGGCCAACGAACAAAATCACCAAATACGAGGACTTGCGCGATTGGAAACCCATCAAGCTTCGCAAGGAAGACGTGGGCAAGCAGATTGGACTCTTGCAAAATTTCTATCAAAACTTGGCGGAGAGAACAGAGGTAAATTACGTAAAGCAGCAGAGGCGCAAGGGAGAGCTCAACGAATTACCCCCCACCTCGGAGCTATTTTTGATGGAGGACGAGGAGTTGCCGCAAAAACAGAGAAATATACGGCCTCGTCTCCCGCCAAATGGAAGAATCCTGGCTGTGAAAAAGAAACAGATTTCCACTGCATATATCTTGCCGGAGGATGAAGAGCAGGACGACAATTCGTTGCTTGACTTCCAGGAGAGTTTGGATGAGATCAAGATGGAGGCTTGAGGCGCGCGAGGTATTGCTTGACGTACAATCACTGGCATTCACGAGCACGAGCCTGTCCTTGGTTCTGGAATGCTTTTCGAGAGAACAAGGTATGCGAAAAAGAATTTTTTGACCTGGGCGCCATGCTGTACAAAGTATGTGTTCCATCATGAGGAGGGCTAGTGTCGCATTGACATGGTCACCACGCACGGCGTGAGCTACAAAAGAAAACGATTGTCCTGCAAAGAAGCATCGCTTTTTGGAAAAAAATAGAGGAGTGATAATCATGTGGTCTATTTGCCTTTTTTTTTCTTTTGCTTTTCCCGGCTAGCGCTTCATTTATTCAAATGGATATATGAGCTCCGGACAACGGTTCCACCTGCATGTAGCACTCAATATATAGATGAGGTTATTACCCAGAGGCTAGTCCGAAGCACGGCTCCAATCCCTTTTTGTCCACGCAACCTCCTGCAACCAAGAGGGCGTGCATCCAATCTTTACGTGAATACAGATGGACATATGAGAATGCAAAGCTCACTGTTTGCGGAAGCCCCAGCAGGCGCCAAGCACCACGGATGTACGAGCGGACACAGGCGACAAGACAGGTTGGCGGCGAGCGAAACTCGAGCGTTGAAAGACGCGATTACGAGGCGGGATGTTTTTGGGCGCACAATTCTACACGTGAGTGTGCTTTGCAACGATCCAGAAAGCTTTCGCCAGGTGCTCCGGGCCGCAGAAAGCAGGAGCATCTTAACGGCCACGGACCACGAAAATGGCTGGAACGTGCTTCACTACATTTTTTACCACAAGCGGCTCCGATGCTTTAATGTCTTGATGGCACACTTGGACTCTGGCCCCGGCGTGACGCCGGTCTTAAAGGAGCTTCTCCAGCGGAAAGACCGCGGCGGCGCTGCTCCGCTTGCGCTTCTCCAGAACGACGCCAAGGACTTGTTCTGGGTCCCGCAGTATATCAACGAAAACGGCCGGTTCCACTTGGGCCGCCGATTCTCCAGGCCACATCTCGAAAGCACAGACGCAGACGCCATAGAGCCCGCGGCTCACGTGCAAAACGCTCCCGTCACGGCCCAGGGCCCCGTGCGCCAGGACACAGGTGCGGCCAGCCACGACTGGTGGTGCGACACGCGGGGCGGGTCCGATGTGTACGTGCTCGGGGCCAACGCCAACGGCAATCTCGGCGTGGGCGACTCGCACGACCGCAGCCACCCGGTGCGGACAGGCCCGAGCCCGCCCGTGGGGCAACGGGTGCTCGAGAAGCCACGGTACAAGTTTGTGCGGATGTCCAAGTACCACGCAGTGCTATGTACCAGCGACGGGCGGCTTTACACATGCGGTGTCGGGACACATGGACGGCTCGGCCAGGGCAACGCGGCAGGCGCCAGTCGGTTCAAGGAGGTGGTGTTTCCGGGAGGGCCAGCGGCGGCGGCAAGGTGTGCGGTGTCGATGTGCGCGGTGTCCAACAGCCACACGGTGGTGTTGACTGTGTCCGGGGCCCTCTATGCGTGGGGTCAGAACACTCTCAACCAGTTGGGCTTCACGTCTGCCGCGCCCAGCAACTCGTTCAAGACGATTGCAGACGTGTACGAAAATGCGCCCGTCGAGATCGTGACGGGCGACCTCCGCCGCAAGACTGCTGGGATCCGCGGCGTCGCGGTCTCGAGGATCCACTCGCTCGCGTACTCCGCACACTCGCTCTACTTCTGGGGACTCGACATTGGCCAGATCGCGGGGCTCCCAAAGATGCCGCCCGCGGAGCACCGCGTGAGTGACAGGACGTACAAAGGAGTGGTGGTGGCCCAGTCTAGGGAGGTGCAGATGCGGGACGAGATCAAGCTCGTCGCCACATGCGAGACATGCACGTGCGTGGTGACCGTCCTCAACGACATCTATGTCTACTACATGGGGCAGCGGGTCAAGCTCCCGCGAATCTCCTCGCGGGCGAACGCAGACGCCCATTTTGACGTGTTCAAGCCCGCCAGCCTCACGCGCGCGCCCTCCATCAAGAAGGTGGTGATGAAGGCCCAGTCAGCTGTGCACGTCTTGCTCGAAAACGGCGACGTCTTGGCGTTTGGCGTCCCAGTTGGCGACGCCAAAGCGCTCCGCTCGACCCGGTACATGTACGCGTGGCTGGCCTCTGAGTCGAGTATGCGGGCCGTGGACATTGACAACTCATTCGACGGCTCCTTGCTTGTGTGCACGCGCAACGGCTCTGTTCTCCTCCGCTCGAGCCTGGGACCCGCGCAACTGAGACGAGGGTCCTCGGCCAGTTTGGCCAGCCTCGTGCCCTCGGCAAACAAGAGATTCCAAAAGTTGGCAGGCGTAAACCGTGTGCTACGCGTGGCTTGTAACGACGCGTTCACCTCGTTTGCGTTCGTGCGAGATGATGTCGACAGCCTCCCTTTCAAACTTCAGAAAAATGATCTTTTCGAGGACATGGAGTACTTGAGTCCACTCGTGGAGCCAGACTTGTACAGGAAGCAAGACCAGTTGCTTGACACCGACCATGACTTGAACTGTTATATCGCCGATTTCTCGTACCCGCAGGTATCAGGGGCATCAGTCTCCGACGACGACAGGCTCCTCGTTCTAAGCAGAATGAAGACTGGCTTCGCTTCTTTCAAGGACAAAAAAGAACAGCTCGAGACCAACGATTTCCTCAGAAAGCGGGCGCTCGAAAAGTACGCCAGTGAAAAGAACACAGAGCCTTCGGCCGCGATGGTGTTCCAGTGTCTCTCTGATTGCGACCTCAAGCTGCATATTCTGTCCTTGAAAGCAAGCATGGCTGGTGCCTCAACGTGTGCCCCGTACGAATGGCTGAAGGAGAAGTTCTGCGATGGCAAGATCGAGTTTGCTCATCGACCGGACTTCGTCATTGGCTTTCACACTGACATCTTCAGGAAGCGGTCTAAGCTTTGCGAATCGATTTTCCTGCCGCAGGACGAAGGCGAATACTTTGTCCATCAAAAAATAAGGGGCGCTTATGATGCCACCCGCAGAGTCATCCTGTTTCTGTCTCAAGTCGAGCCTTTGGCGGTGTTGGTACTCGTGTATTTTATATACACAAACAAGCTTCTTGACTTCTGGCTGGCCTACGAAAAGAACGACCCGAAAATATCCATTGCCCGGGGCATAAGAAGTGAGGTTCTCTCGCTTATGGCCTTGTTTCGAATGGACGAGACTCTTGGGAAAGACGAGCATTTTCTCATCCAGCTTCAGGACACAAACAAAGATATCAATGCAGATGTTACCATCTTGCTTTCAGGCGGCGACTCAGTGCGCTGTTCCTCTCTGATAATCTCTCGAAGCGCGTTTTTTGAGACAATCCTTTCGGGTAGATGGGAATCCAGAAAGGCTGAGGAAGACTCAGACGAGGAAAGCACTGACATGAAGTATGTTGGTTTAGAGGAAATAAGTCTCAGTCACATGAAAGTGATTCTCTCTCATCTCCAGGGCTGCCACGATTTGCATGTCTTTGATGAAGTCCTTGCCCTTGCAGACAACTCATGGGACTCCGACGATTTTGTCAATTTTTTGTTGGAGATGATCGAAATAGCTGATGAGCTTTTGCTCGTACAATTAAAGCATTTATGCGAGTTGGCTATCCAAGAATTCGCGAGCATCGATAACGTGCTTGTTCTCGTGGGCCACGCAGACTGGATAGGGGCCAGAAAGCTTTTTTTAGCGTGCTGCTGGTATATTTACAACAACCTCGAGTTGGTGATTTTTGACCCCAGTCTTCGAGACTTGGACAACGGCGCAGTGGAGAAGATCGAAGTCCAGATGCAGCTTCTTGACAAATGCAAGCACCCGCAGTTTGTTGTGGGTGACCGAGGAGAAGTAGACTGGAATGTGTTTTGTCAGAATCGCGAGCTTGCCAACAAAATCACTGCAGGCGACTTTGCATCTGATCTCGAAAAATTCAACAGAGTTTTTATGAGTGATGCCAAAGGGTTTTCGAGCTTCGAGCCTTTAGTGGACGTTAAGGCTGATGCGGCAGTTTCGGGGGAGGGCAGGCGTAAGCTGACGAATCGCAAAATGTCCAGCAAGGGAAGCGGGGATATTCTTGCAGATATGCGCAAACTCAGTATATCTTCTACGGCTGCCACTACTCTTCATCTTCAACCCCAAAGCGGAAGACAAAGCGACCACTTATCGGCTAAAGAGGAGGATTGTGCCGTCATTGATGACGAAGATTTCGAGGTTGTGGGCAGCCGGAAAAGAAAGTCCAAGACACGCGTCCTCAGCAACAAAGGTAGAGGGACAATGTCGCTGGAGTCTTTGCTTCAAAACGAGAGTTATGACTATGTTTCCTCTGATCATGTGAGCACTTCCGTTAGTGAGGAGTCTGCAATTAAAGATGGCGAGCCTATTCGAAAGTCCTCCAACACGAGTAACCCAGGTCCCATTCTAGGTCCGGCTCTCGGCGAAGCCTACAATGACGGGAAAAAACAAACAAGAATTAAATTTGCACCAGCAATGAAACTTTCCCAGAAAGAACGACGCAAGTTGAGAAGTCATAGTGATCATACATCTTCTCGGACTGAACATGGAAAAGACAGTAGCAGCCAGCAAACTTTTCGAAACCCATGGAAAATACCCACAGGAGATGACTTTGAGCGAGCAGTACTGACAAAAAGCAACAGCAAGCTCAGTAACTTACCTGTCTTGGGCCAGGCAGAAACACCTGCGCCCAAACTTTCGGCTATCATGCTAGAAGAGACCACTCGCTTGGCCGAGGAACAAGGACCTATAGTTTCGCAAACATTGCAGGAAATACAGCAGGAGCAGGAGTTTGCTAAGTGGTGGGAAGAGGAGTGCAAGAGAGTGCAACAATTAGAACAAGCGCAGGCATCTTTGGCAGCGGAAAATGATGCGAGCTCATATCTGTTTAGAGCAGAGTCAAAGAGGGGGGGCAGGGCACGCCGTGGTCGAGGCCGGCGTGGGGGTGAGCCTCGTGCTACCAAATACTAGAGTCCCTATAAGAAGTCCAAGATCATATTAGAACCTATACATTCACAACACATCATCGGGAAACCAGCCGTACGCGGCCATGCTCACAGACATGCCCCTCACTTCCACCTCTTCAAGTAGCAAACGGCGTTTTTGTTCAAGTTCACCATAGTCTCTTTTAGCAATCTGTCCTGAGCTCGAGATTACACGCCACCAGGGCAATTCGCCAAAATCTTCGCCCTCTTCTACAAAAATGGCGTTGATGGCTTGGTAGTTTTTCATGGACGAGCCCACCTGACGAGCATTTTGTGGTTTGCCTACTAAGAAAGCAACATGTCCATAGCTCGTTACTTTGCCGTGCGGGATCTGGTTCACGACTGAGAACACAGCATGGTGGAATGCTTTGGCTTCATCGGACAACATGCAACAGCAGTCCGCTACACGACGGCAATTCGGCGAATGAGAACGACTCAATCTGCATGCAGAGCTCTCCGACGCAGATAGGAGCATGCCACCACGTCAAACGCAGCCAAGAAAAATGACTCAGAAATTAAGCGTCTTCAAGAAAACATTGAAGTACTACACTGCGAGTGATAATATTTATCCACATATATTTATTGTTAAACCGTATATTTAAGATGAATCTACATCCAGCTTACAAAGCCAACAAGGCACCGGCAGCCAAGGCGACGGCACCAGCAGCGTACTGCTTGTTACCAGAAGCCTCGTAAGAAGAGACGGAGGCAGAGGTGGTCCAGTTGGAAGCAGAAGTGTAAGCAGACGAGGACATGGTGGCTGGGCAGTCAGTCACAGTCTCGTCACAAGAGGTGATGGTCACCAAGGTGGAGAAAGAGTCAGTCTCGGTGACAGTGGTGCCAGCGGAGGCGACAGCGGCAAGGACGGCGATGATGGAGTATTGCATTGTAACGAGAGGTGTGTAGTTGGAAGATTAGAAGATAATTATTCGGAAAAAACAAAGGGAGCAGACAGCAGTTTATATAATCTTTTTTGAGGCGTCGCAGCAAGGTCAGATTGTTTTTCCACCAGGGCGATGCATCAAAACGCCCGGTGTGTATAATATGAGTGCGCCAAAGACACCCATACCAAAACAGGCAATGGGACCGCGTATGTACTGTATATTGTTCACGCCAATATCAATGTTGTTGCTGTGGTGTGCAGATGCATGCCCGAAAAACACTTCACCCAAACAGCTCATGCGCCGCGATTCGATAAATCATATGAGATTTCTGTGATTGTGGGTTTTGTATGCCTGCCTTACTACACCACACAGTCATGGGCGTCTGCAATGAAAAAAGGGGGGTTTGAAGGGCAGTCATACCCGTGTACTTCTCTTGCAAGAGCTTTATTCCTGGACACAAATTTATTTTGCGGTATGAGGATTGCGCCAAGGCTGAGCAAGACTCAGTACGATACGAGCGTCACGCCCGGCCGACCATGGTATATGCAGAAGCCCCCAATCACACTGAATTGCCTTACCTGGGGTTGTATAAAATGCTGGTCCCAATATTATGATTATGTATCATTAACTGCATACCCGCTATTCACTCATATTCCCAGTGCTCTGACCTCTATGCACCAGCCCGCCCTCGTTGAATATATCGCACCATGTACAAAATTGAGCCCTGATTGCGGAAAGTAAGAGAGCACATTCCAAATTCTAAAGAAAGAACGGACTAGTCGTTTCGTGCGCCTATGTGCTTGGTCCAGACCCCCTGGGGCTGGCAAATGAAACCTGAAACTAAACAGCCAAGCAGTTTACGGTAAAGTGTTGTTTTTTTTTTCAAATGCTGGCACAGTAAATACAGAAACAATTTACATGGTTTTTTGTCACTAATACCGAATATCACAGTTCAGTCGCTCTGTCGCCCTTATCGTACACATGACACCACTTTACAAATAAAAAATCGAAGAATGGCGTTGGGTGCATAGCGCCCTCGGATGCGTGGCTCTGGAAGCGAAAAATATATATATATATATATATAAAAAGAAATATAAGAAGCTATATGCATTCCATTCGATTGACTAACGCCTGGTACAACCCCGAGCGGCAGAAAAATAGACTTTGCTATCTCGACGATTCACAACCTGAAAGTTTACCGAAACATATTAGGGAAGGAAAACATATTAAAAATGGAAGTCTGTATTTATTTGTATATAGAGTTTTAATAGCAGCGACTTGGTCTCGGTGTGTAGTTACCAGGCGCGAAAACGCATTCCTTCTCGTTTTTTTTGTTTTGATTCTCAGTATGTGGGGCCAATGCCGAAGTACTTGGCCGTCTTCCCCGCTAAACTTTAAACCTTGGTTTTGAAAGCGCGAATGTTTGCAACTCATTGCCGCGGTGGAAAGTATTTGATACTTGATCGTCGAGCACTTTAAACATAGCATTCAACAAAATCAAAACCTTGATTCGTACTCAACTTCCCCACTCCCCAGTTGAGATTGTCTCCAAGGTGGGTTGAATTTTACAAAAAAAATTGGGCGGTTAAGGTTTAGCACTGCACGTCTCCGCCATCGTAATCTGTGGCGTCCCCTTAGTTGAAACACAGGGTGTGCTGGTTAAATTTGCAGAGAAGGTATCGTTTTTTTGAGCTTGTGATCCATACAGTATTTAGCATCTGCCTTAATGTTGACGGCGCAAACTCAGCGGAAGCTCTGAAGCATCCGCGTGGTGCTCTAGCCATCTCAACAGCAAGTAGCAACGTAGCAAATCTACATTCTCCTCTGCCCTCGCTCGTTCCATGACGTCCTCGTCGTTTTCGTTCTCAGACATGTTTAAAAAGCCCCGTCCAGGAATGGCATCAATGTCTGCAAGCGTATGAATTGGCACCCTTAGTTGCGCCTGGACAGTTGACAATATTGCAGCCTGGTTATCCAAAACCTGTATCCTTTGCAAAGATTTCTGTATCCTTTTCTTAAGTCCCTGGCTATCACGACTATGCTCGTCATCGAAGATCTGGTTCAAGTCGTGCTCTATGTATGGGAAGACGGTTGCGACCCCCATAAAGCATGCCTGGAGAATCTGAAGAAATAGGCGCTTCGCTGTGCTTTTGAATACGTTGCTCAACACCTGATCCTCGAGTCTTTCGAGCCTGGTCTGATGGAGCAATACAGCGGTCCTGACTACTCGCTGGCTTATGGCTCTAGAGATTCGCTCATTGAGACTTGTGGCTGAGCGAAAGGAAATAGACACGCACCTCAATAATGCGTAATCAAGCAGCTCCTCATTCCCCCGCATCAAGACCTGCTGATCGATCCAGTCACTTATCTCGACACCGAAAATGAAGAGCGCGGCCATAGAACTCGTGGTCCCTAGCACAAAGAGCACTGCCGGATCAAGAAGTTCAAGGAAAAGGTCCCCTCCCATGAGGAACATTGTAAAGCCAACCTGCAACACCAGTTGCAATATCACGATCCGGTTCTCGATCAAAATGTTCATGATGGCACCAAGAGCAGTCCCGTTCACTCGTCTCTCA
Source organism: Metschnikowia zobellii (assembly GCA_939531405.1). Classification (NCBI taxonomy): domain Eukaryota; kingdom Fungi; phylum Ascomycota; class Pichiomycetes; order Serinales; family Metschnikowiaceae; genus Metschnikowia; species Metschnikowia zobellii. The sequence continues at coordinate 1,111,951 of OW618029.1, forward strand.
CGGGGCCTCGATTCTTCCTGAATTTGCGGATCTTGTTCTTGTTCTCGCTGAGTCGGCTCTATACGTTCATGTTCCTGGCTCGGTTCGCCATTCTCGTTCCTAGTGCTAGCACCTGGTTGTGTCTCATGAGACCCTACGGTCAGCTGCAGCTCCAATGGTGTAGAAACAGGGCCACTGCTTGTGAATATCGCTTCTAGATTACCGCTCCTCGCCGGCTGAGCCAAAGAAGTGGCTTGGGGCGATGGTCGAGCCAAATCCGCCGAAGTCTCTGTGCGTTCTGGACAGACCTGCGAGCTGGGGCCAACGACCTTGTATGTCAGTTGTGCGGCTGCAATACTGGAAAGATCGACACCCAGCAGGGCGAGTCTCGCCATTGCAGGTGCGTTCAACAAGAGACCGTCATTGAGGCGTATACATTCCGCCGTTGTAAATTGATAGACAAGGTCCCTTACTTCCAATTCGTAGATCTCGGACGCGAACAGCGCCAATTCCATATTGGGCTGCTCAAATTCCTCTGGTGTGCCCTCGTTCAACTGTCGTTCGTTTTCTTTCCAGGAAGACGGCTCAGCTGCATTGCTATGGAGCTCGGCCTTGGTATTCACCACATAGAGAACTCTGGCCATAGCCTTAGTATCCTCATACAACGGTATGACCTCCGAGAGCCGGGTCAGCTGATTGCTGCAGCAGGCTCGGGAAAAGCAGTGCTGTCTGATATAAAGCTCGAGCTGGTGGGCGTTGACCCCCACGTGGCGCGCGATTTCAGCCTTGAATTCGAAAACCAGAACGTCTTTCTCGACATACAATTTGAAGGACGACAGGCTCTCGTGGGGCGCTTTTGCTTCTACGCTTACTGGGTACCGATCGTTTGTTTCCTTAAGGTCAAAACGGACCGTGTCGAGCGGCGGAACGTCGAGCCCCAAGACTTCGGAAAGAGCTATTTCTCGCAGAAGAGCCTGGCCATTATACACAAGGTCCAAGTTCTGTGATTCGAGGCCAAACTTCTCTAAGACAAACTCCCGAACACTCAGCACCGAGGAGAAGAGGGACTCGCGCAGAAAGCATCGTAGCGTCTCGCCAGGAGGCGATTCTTTCTGGTACTCAACTTCCACATCAAACAACTCGGGATCTGGGTCTCTCATACCATTCACTGGTGGTGTGATAAGCGTGTAGTCAATGACAAGCACAAGGCCATGGTCGGTGTCCATGCAATCGGGGTCCTCCACGGAAAGGATCTCTGAGAGGAGCAAGTCATCAGAGACTGCCCCTGAGCGAAAAAGGAACTGAAAATTGGTTGGCCGGGGCTCGCAGTTGGCGCTGAGTTCCCAAACCAGATGGCGAATATGGGCTAGGGTGTGGCGTAGTGTGACACGCACGCTTTTTGTATCCCAATCGGGCAGTCCGATCGGGCAGTTTTTGTGTATGACCGGTAGGGTTAAAAGGAACAGCTTGTTCATGACGATTTTGTCTGTTACTCAAATCAACGTGATACTTGTGCACCTATATGCCATATCTAATGCTTGTGGCCACCTGGTTCTCAGAGTTCCTGGGGTCAATATATGAAGTCCTGCATAGTGTTCACTATCTGAAACTACAGTGGATTTAACAACTACGCTGGTTCACCATTGAGATTTTGTGGGGTCAAGTCTCATTCTTGAGAAAGAGTGATTTTTTGAGAGGTCCAAGTGTTTATTGAAGGTAGTATTTGGCTTCTTTGTATTTTAGAATGTCCCTTTTTCTGTTGAAGATTTGGGAAACGGTGCGAAGTGTATCTTTATTTGCAAAATTGAAAAGTAATTAACCGAAACGCGGCCAATCTAACAGTTTCACATTCCATCGAAGGGAAATCATCAAGGTGACTATCGGCTAATTTGGCACACAGGCTTTAATGGAACAGCGATATTGTGTTCGGTTCGAACACAGTCCTTTGGAGACATGACTTTTGCAAAATGCCTAGGTTGCACTTTTGTGGGTGTAAAAAGTAATTGCAAAAGAAAAACAGTCTACAAACAAAGTTGTGCTTCAGCCGTTGGAGAAATATAAGAAAAAAACGCTACTGGTCTCAATGAATATCAAGGTGCTTGGTAAAGTCTTCGAAGAAGGAGAGACAATATGATGCATCCAAACTATTTCATTATCGCATGTACACCAGCAACATTTCGTTCGGTGGGAAAGCACTGGGACCCGCTAAAATCTACGGTTGATGCGTTTTACTTTCAGTCGTCAATGTAAACAGAAACGACGGGAGTGATGGCGTGAGGAGCAAGTAGCAAATTCTATGGCTCTCCTCTGACACTGGTATGTTTATTAATTGTATTTTTGGCAATCAAGATATGTCCAGATGTTTCCCGAACCAAACAAGTAAAGGATTTCTAATGATCGGAAAATAGGAGAATGAGAAGCCTTGTATTGAAATCCCATGTCCAAAGAGCCCCCAAAATATTTTCTATTAATGAGTCTCATGTAGTTGCCAAAGAGCATTCATGTATAATTCAATACTGACTGAGTTGCTGAGGAAGCCTTAATAAGGATCCGTGTACTTTATGTTCCTAAAAGTGATGTTGTTTAAATGGATGTGTTTTTTTTTTCATTTGAAATATTTCAAAATATACTCTCTCCCGATTTCTTTCCCTTCTATGCGTGTCATTTTGAAGCCTTCAGCAAACAGACCGTGTTATATTTAGTTTGAGCTCTAGGTTGATGAGACCCATCAATATCAGCTTCGTTTGAATCAAAAGATATGTCTGTACATCTTGTACCACTTCGATTGATCTTTTGATATATTTTAGCATTGTGCCTTGGAAATCGATTGTACACTGAACCAGGTCACCATGAAGATAAGGGGCCGTACAACATGCTTTCAAAATTTTGTGGGACACCAAAACAGCTTTGTCATTGTCTCCGAAGGTCGGCATATCTTCCAGTTCTTCGGCAGAAAATGTTCTTGTGACCTCCTGTACCTGCTGTAGCAAGGCTTCAGAGACTGAAATGCATTTTAGCAATGTTTTAGACCTTCTCCTCACCTCATTCCGGAAAGTCTTTTCATCAGGAATGTTTCTGATAAAAGTGACAATCATCACAAAAAGTTCACCAGCACAAGCTAGATGATCAAATATTGCTGCCATAGCCTCTCTTAAAGAAATCACAGTGTCTGTCTGACCTAGGTGGATCGGAAAATTATTTCCTGAGAGAAATTTACAACACTCCAGAAAGGATTCTACCACTTTGCTGAAAGACGTTGTACTTTTCAGATCCCTTTTTATTGTCACATCAAGACTCTTTAAGGAGTCGCTTTTGAAATCTCCTCGTTCAGCATTAAGGGACTGCTCAAATGTCTTTGAATATATTTTTTCTCGAAAAGGAGAAGTGTTTAAGCATTTCGAACACTCTTTAAATGAGGCGCTTTTTCTGAATTCTTGTGGCTTCAATGATGTGCCACACAAAGTATTCCCGTCTTTTTGCTGAGAGGATACGATGGTTTTCTTTGTGAACGTTGAAGTATTTCTGTTTTGTGCGTCCTTTTGAGCTCTGCTCTCCAGTGTAATGAAAGAAGGGTAAGACAATTCAGAAAGCTTATTTCTTGCTTCAACGATTAAACGGAGCTCTTCACCCTTCTCAAAGCCTTCTACTATCTTTCTCCAGCTTGGTTCTTCATCGAAGCCAAGTGCTTGCCACAATTCATTTGTAGAATCAATAGTTTTGATATGAGGCTTCTTCCAGAAGGCAGGTGTCCACCAATAATTATTTTCATCATCAAGCCTCCCAAAGTTTGACACAAAGTCAAAAGCCGGTTTTGATAAATTATTCATTGTTTTCTGGAGATCATTATCAGGAACAGTTTCACTGAAATCAGGCTTGGGTTTGATTTCCCTGGTGGATGAAAAGTTTAATGTAATGACCTTTGACTGTGAGTGTTGTATTGTGGATGTATGGTTATCGAGCTGCTCCAGGTTTGCTTGCTTTGGGAATTTTACCGAGGACGGCTTAGTAGCGTGTTCACAGGCGGAAGTCTTGCCGGAATATTTGTTATTAAGTTTGGTGCTCTTCATAAAAGTCATTGAGCAATCTATCAATATTTTAGCGAGGTAAGTTTCTGATGGAGATTCTTGAGAGAGAGGCAGCATTGCTGAATGGTCCTGATTAACTTGTTGATTCCGTTCAGGGGTCCCAAACCTTTTTACAAGTATGAGATCCTTTAAAACACCATCCGAATTAACCATTTTTTTAGAATGATTGAAAAAAAAAGATTCAGATAAGGTTTTCCAAGAAGCTGTAAAATATTGTTTTGAGAATCCAGGGTTTGCTAGAGAAGTACAAGGTTTTGGCTGCGAGCACAAATTAGACCTGGGTGCGCTTTTTGGAATGAAGCCTGGCCCAAATAGCCTTATCTTAGACCCGTGTCGGGAAGTATATTCATGAGTGCTGTGATTTTCAGTAGCCATGGATTTCTTGACGAAAACCAGCTAGAGTCGTCTCTTCTAAATTCCCATTGATGAACGCGAGATTAACTTTTCCGCAGTAGAAAATGGCAGCCAAGTTGTTCTTTTTTGCCGCCCCCTTCTTCTGGTCCAGGTGAAATTCTGAGACACTATTTAGGTTAAAGTAAGCTAAACTTCAGTAGCTATTTTTTTTGAGGTGGTAACATTTGAACGAAATCTTAGCAAAAAGCCGCGGAAATATCCTAGTGCCTGAGGTACAAATACACATTTACTTGTCGATCTGTAAACGAATACTAGAAGATGTAAGATGATAATAATGTGGCCTACATAAACAAATGTATTTCCTATTGAGAGAAGGAGAAAGAATATGCAAACTAGTATTTAATATGGTTTCTTGAGTGCCTTGAAACCACTTTTGCAAAATTCGTTTAAAAAGAGCCTTTTGCTTGATATTTGAAGAGAGTCATGCAACGACCTTAAGTGACATCTTCTGCGACTCACAATCTTGTGAAGCGAAACAATTTACGGCATATGTTTAGTTTCAAGCGGACAAAAAGTAGCTGGTGCACGGTTATTGTCTAGCTCTCTGAATAGCCTGTGACGCCCACTAGTTTCTGGTAGTGATTGGTATTATCACCAGCAGTAGCATCGGGCGCATGACCTCACCAACTTTTTATTCATTTCAAATATAGCTAAGTCTTTCATATATTTTGCAACCGCACACGCCTTTTGCAGCCACTGAAAACTGGAATATTCTTGAAGTCAAATGGGGTTGTGCCTTCGTCAATACAGTTTAATTAAAGAAGTTTCTGTTGATTCGCAGGTTTTTGGAAAAAAATAACCAAATGTACTTTCCTTAGGATAAGGTAGCTCAGTCTTGGTCCTGTATTTCTATAGATGAAACTGTTACCTTAAATATGTGTAACTACTTTAGATACACAGAAAAGGCAGTTAAATTCGAAGAAAAATTGGCTAGTGAAGTATAAATTTTGGCGAGTACCTGATCTTTTCGTGTCTGAGCAAAATTCACAGATGTCAAGGTGGTTTTTTCCAAACTTGTGAAAATTCAATGTCACTCGTCTTGCAGGTTGACTCAGAATGCCATCCGTGAAATTAAGGGGAGCACAACAGCCGAACTACTATATCGCGCAAGTGAAATATCTAAAACCTACAAGACTCTTATGGATTTAGACTTGTGTTTTGAATTGTTGATGAAAACCAAAGTCTACTCAAAGAGCGAGGCCAATACTTTACATGTTCCCAGTAAAAAGGTTTGAAATTCTTATGAAGTGTTTCAAATCTGTGAATAAGGCATGCTTTCAAAAGAATAGAAAACTTGGAATTTAAGACTGGCCCTGGCCATGAATCATCAATATAATACGGCAATACTTTGAGGTTTTCGGTCTCGACCCGATTTGATAGAATATGCTACAGGCTGCGTTATTGAGGTCCCAAGATGCGGGAAGAGTCTAGATGTCGTCAAATTTCTCGGATTCACAGATTATGTATCATATTTATCGTGAAAAAAAAGTTCCTTGTTCAAACAGAAATCCATTGTTAATCATTTAATTGATGCTGATCAACTCCAAAGTAAGTTCAATGTATGTGTAGATTCAGAAAATTTATAATAATGTAAGATACTAGCAGTGTACATGTCGCGTGGAGGCAAAAATATTTGGAAAGGATGATTGGTTTTGAAAACTGAACAAGTCTTGAAGTAGATAGCTATGTGTATCGACGACATTAATCTGCCATCAATTGTGGCATAATGTTATCCCTGAATCTACTAGTGACAGATGCTCGTGATATTTCGACATGTTTCATGTTGCATGCTGCAATCAGATTTGCGTATCAGAAAGAGCGATATTGTAATACGGAACCAGGCCAACATCCACTGCCGATCATTGGTCGATCAACAAGAAGTAAATGTCAGAGAAACCTCAATAGAATATCTCTTCGAACATATTATGATAGTTTTGCAGTAAGCAGTCAGTGAATTAATTCGCATTCATTTTCGTCGTTATGTATATACAAGTCGCCCTATGCCTTAATTGCATGGTATCTTTTACCCCTGAATGCAAAAATCTCGCTGTTCGCCTGGAAAGTTTCAGTTGGGTTTGAGTCGACCAAATCCAACTTGGTAGACCCAAATATATTTGCGCCTGGATTCATCAAGATGTCTGTTTCCTCATACAATGGATGCTCCTCGAGCCAGCTTAATTCCCGCTTCAAGTCCTTCTCGTGATAACCAGTCACAAAAACTGCGCATTTAGACTCGAGTAAACCCTTCAAGGACTTATCCCAATGAATTTCGTCGGCTGTTCTGAAGCCGGGATGGAAGGCGAAGAAGACGTCTAAGTAAGGGTCAAATGGGAAAAGGTCTCCTGTGTTATAAATCTCATGAAAGTATTTTGTGTGATGATGAATGGTAATCTGCTCATCATACTGCTGAACAAGCGGTCTCCCATGAGGCTTATCGGAGGCAGTGAATTGCTTTAATTCACTATCAAAATTTGAGTGTGGACCAATCAAATGAATCTCGAATTTTGTGTCGGGAAAGAGATATCCGAATTGCTTCCACACATAGCCTGGAAGCATGGCCTCCATGCGGGCGCCCACGATAAAAATGCGCATGGCGCGGTCCTTGAATGTGGCCTCGGCATCCTTATTCCTAGAAGGCGAGTATAAGGAGTATCTCAAAGCAGACATTGAACGCAAGCCCTCCAATGTGAGGGGTCCTTTTGGCTCTAATGCGTATGGTGTAAATTTATGCAATAACGACGCAATAGTCGTTGGATAGGTCAACACCTTCGTTGCGGCGGCCAAATTGAATTCGGTGTTCATTGGATTAAAGTCTCTGGTGTAAAAAAAGGCATCCCATGAAGCCAATGAGGTCAAGACGTCTCTTTCAACAGGCCCGGGGAAGATGAACTCGTTGAATTTTCTACCTGAGCGCAAGTCGTGCTCGTAAAGATTCACCTTCTTCAACGATTCGTACTTCTTCTTCTCATGGTATTCGGTGTCATTTTCCCAGGCAGCCTGGTCATGATGTGTTGGAATTCCTGAGTGGGGACACACGAAGTTTACCAGTTTTTGCGTTACCGGACATTTAGCCCTGGCTCGAATAAAGGCCGCTCGCGTGCGGATATCCTCGAATGGCGACTCGTCCCAGTAAAACATTTCACGCTCTGCATTCTCACTGTCCTTCGTGTCCAACAGAAGCAATTTTTTCAAAAAAGAAATATTTCTGCGAGTGGTCATTCGACGAGGGACTGTGCATGCTGGCGCCACTGAAGACACGTATCTTGATAAAAGCACCATAATCTTTGATTTAATACTGAATCAAGCCTATTTTTGGAAATCTCTTTTATCTCTGAATCAAACTAGAAAGCCTTATTTGGGCTAGTACTAGTAATTTCACAGATTTGTGAGGGGACTGACAGTGGCACTGAGGTCGGGGGTTGGTGCTCGCTCTCACATTGCCATGGGATACCTGGGAAAATTCTCATACATTCCCACTGGTACTAGATATACGCCATCACGCGCAGTACTTAATTTTTGTCAGTACAATTGAGCACGTATACCGACCAACCACATCAAAGCAAGATACCGAAATACAATTGTGGAGTCAATTCTGACAGTCTGATATCACAAGTCCTGTTTGTTGATTTGTGCTTAAATAGGCACCGCTTTCCGACTATTGCACACCTATAGCTGTTTTTTTTTTTCAGCTAACGTAGGCGCAAACCATTTTCGCACGAGCACTTAAAGCTCATCAATCTCTCGATCTGTTTCCACGGCCAATTCGGGATTTGAATATTCATAAGTAGTATCATCTTCTGTCCTGGCATCTTTGTTAACTCTTATGTCATTCTGATCTCCGCCCGCACTCACTGTCGCCTGCAGCATGATCTCGTTCTGTTTCTTTGTATTATCGACATCATCTGCCACCAATCCTGCGTTCATGACTTGCTGCTTGGCATTGAAGTCATCATGTTTATGTGTTTCTTGGTCAAAATAAGAGTAAACTTTTTCATGGTTTTCCAGTAGCAAGACTTTTTCCGTTGACGCTCCTGACAGCACGCTCACAGTAAAGCCCATAAAATCCAGCTCCGGGTTCATCGGTTTCACTGATAGACGGTCCGTACCCCCAGCATCATTCTCAATTTCAAAAAAGTAATCACCATTTTCCCCGTACAGGCCAATAAGCTTTTTCCCCGTGGTCATATCAACTAGCTCGATATCCACGCGCGCGTCTTCCAAGAGTCCGCGATTATACGCCATAATTTGCCTCAGATGACCCGTGGTCTTCTCCATTGACTTTTCAGGTTGGACGCGCAATGTGCGGGGCAATGCAGCACCTTGATCAGAAAAGAACTCAAAGTTCCACGCATCGTGTGGGGCCTGGAATTCCGGACGTTCAAAACTTGCAATTTGTGGCACCCCTCCCTCCACATCTAAAAGCATGATTGGGTCGAGAAGCTGCGCTTTAAGCGACACTTTGTTTTCAGAAGCATCATGAACGATTCGCGTGACTCCAAGGAAAGCGCCAGTGTAGTCATAAATTTCATACCATAATATGAAAGAATGCAGCCACTCTAGTGTGATGGGGTTTGCATCTGACGGTCCTGGCGCCAAGAGCGAGTTTCCCACAGTGTGAAAGATCACCTTAGCGAATTGCTCGTTTAAATCGGCTAATGATTTGTACACGCCACTGAAAAGCACGACAATGCGCTCGTTAACGTAGGCGCTGCGTGTCTTGAGCACACGCCGACTGCGAGCAAAGTAGAAACCACGACCTAAAGCGACAAGATGATGGTCTGCGACATCGAGTCTGTGATCAGCTCGCACAGGAAATGGCGAGTCTTCACGAAAATTGAAGTTTTCTTTGAAATCGGTGAACCGAAAGACGCCCTCTTGACTATCCCGCAATTCGCTGACACGCTGGCAGGACACGTCGAGCGCTGCGTCCACCGTGGTTTTATCTAGTGAGAATGGCGCATACTCACACAACTCCGGCACGTGTACGAACATCTTGTAATGGCAAGTTTTCATTTCAAACACATCGAGAATAGCCGCGCTTGAGCCACCATTTTCTGCGCAACGGTACACAATTTCGGCTGTGCGGGGCTGGAGCGTCATATCACACACGGAGCCGTCTGTGATGGTTTGCAGGACAGCTTTCTGTGCCCGTTGGTGCGAGTAAGGTGCCGGTTTCTCGTCCACAAGCACCGCACTACGCCCAGCGACTTGCGCGTACGCGTGAAACACAGACTCGGATGCTTGATTTTGAAGCCGTACTTCGCCGTTGGAGGCGGCGCTGAAGCGGCCCAAGACAAAAACCACGCTGGGATTCAGCGGTATATGGCGGGTCTTTCGCTCTGCTGGGGGTGCAGATTCATGGTATTGGACGACTTTGTCGCCACCGCAGAGTGCATAGGTCCAGTAAGTCCCCCGCAATTCATATGCCCAAAGGCAAGAACCATGAGGCAAGGCGGCGTGAATGAGCAGCATGGCATTCCGTAGGATGTCTGCAGGAGATTCTACCGCAAGGTCCTCTGGAGGCTGCAGATCCTTCTTTTGTGCAAGCACTTCGCTAGGATTCAATTCGCAAATGAACTCGGCGTCTGGCATAGCAGCTACGTCATGTTCATGGGTGTCTCTTGGGTCGATTGGTTTTATGTATAGCCGCTCGTAGGACTTTTCCGAGGCGTTCTTCCCGTTATCATGACCAGTAAGATCACGTGCTAACCTCTCTGGAAAATGAGAGTCATAGAGTTTCACGTTGAAAGGCGTGACGTGATCAGAAATGGCGGCCACAATTGCCGCGCCGGCGGCTATGGAAAGCGCTACCAGTGCAAGCTTCATTGACCCAATAAATTCTTTTTTATCTGGATGTTTTTAAAGCTAAGCAGAACCAAAGGATATTCTAAGTGTGATTGTGTGAGGCGCAAATGGGATATGGCGTGGAGAATGACGTGGTGCTTCCCTAGCAAAAGGGTGTAGTAAAGTGTTGATGATTAGTGTGAAGCGCGGACCCATGTCTCAACCAGCGCACTTCGAATCAGTTCATTTCGCACCCACGTTAGTTCAGTTAGATTGGGTCACATTGTGAGGCTATAAATTGTTAAGTTTACGGGGCTTGCTCGCTGATTTTTTTCTAATTCTTAGAATATATCCTGGACTTATCACAATTCTGGTATTTGGTCGAGTTGGTTTGATGTTGATGAAATGTTTCATCTTCCAACTATATAGGGCCGTTCACGCGACGGGTGATACATTTACTTTCTCAACCTTGTTCCGGAGCAAAATCACGGAGAGAAAGAAGACATGTAGAATTGCAATTAATCAGGCGATACATAGACTCTTTTTCCGAGGGCTTCTAAACCAGAAAGAAATACTCGAGGATACAAGACAGGAGGATAGTCGAAACAATTATACAGAGTGGTCGCTAATTAGACAAGTCTTTGTTCAATGAAACGAAACATACACAAAACAAAATTAAGCTGTTAGAGAAAAAATTACTACGTACTGTAATTGTTGACAGTATTGCCATCTAGAAATTTTGAAACACTTGTATAATTATTCTTTGGAGAGTGAATGAGCAACAGCTGCAGGACTCAGCTCATTCAAAGTAAAGTACAGATGAAATCTTTTGATGTTGAGCTTCTGAGTCAAAGCTCGAAGTTGAATTCACAAAACAGTGCATGGCTCTGTAATTTTGAACTTAAAACTGAGGTCGATCGATGAAGATAGGTCATAAGGCAGAAGAAAGAAGGGAGGTTTTTTCTTTTACACCTAGGCTTTAAGAATATATTAAGAAGCACACACTCTTTCCAAAAGAGAATGCTCAAAGGAAGCAAAAGAGCTCTCATATTACGACTCGTCTCGCCCTTGGAATTACAATCAACGCACGTACTTGGTTTGCGAGTTCATGGGTCTTTAGAATTGGCTATTACCAAGATACTTGCAGTACATCCTAAGGTTAAAAAAAATTGCCAAGTAAGTGAGCTGTCATGATCTGTTCCTTACTACATAGCTACACACTGGGCTAGTAGTGAAACGCCCACTACTCTCACCTTTCAGAAGTGGACCGAACATTTTTCGAAACCTAAGATTAATTCACAGCTTGGCACATGCTTTTTTGAGTTTAGAAAGCTGCACACTCTTTTCTGGCAGAGCTCTGCAAAATTGTTTATTCTGAATGACCATTTAGCGGTGCGGAGCATGGCCAATGATCGGAGTCAGTGTACTCGGGACAGTTTGGAACCGTCAGAGCGGGTGGCGAAGAAATGGCCAAATCTAGATCAAAACCGGGTCTCGGAGATCCTCTAGGAGATTTGTAAGCCTGTTTTTGTTTTTTGACAGAAGTCACATGGTTTTTCTTTGAAGCTAAGCCAGGTCGACGAGGAAGTACCTTTGCATACAAGACCACGAAACCTTCTTTGTCACTCTCTTTATTCTCTCTTCGCCTTGAGAGGGGCCGCTGAAATCTCTCCTCATCAACATTCTCCAAAACCGAAAAGAGGTTGGATGGCTTTGGAGGAGCTGCGATGGCTCTGGGGGATTTCACAACCGAAGAGTATTTCTCAGAAACGGATTCCTCACTTGCTTTACGTAACTTGTTCTTTTGTGCCCTTCTTTGTTTTCGGCCCTGAATCTGCCACCCTGATTCATCAATCTGATTTGAGCAGACAGATTGTGTTACGTTTGTGTTCAGCGTGCCGTTTGTGTTCAAGTTATTCGCTTCCTTGGACTTTACTTGTGCAATTTTCTCGTTGTGATGCTTAGTTGCCAACGCACTAGTTGCAAAAAATCTACTTGTCCGTTTGTTAGCAACATGGGTTCTATTGAGACTCATAGAGTACATAGCGATGAGTAGGATAAGCAAAAGACAAGAATTGAACAGGTGCAGTTTTAGTCATTGAGAGGTTGCGAAACTCAGTATTTCGCAGCAATTCGAAAATAAAAAAAAAACTGCTGCTTGCCAAATGAGAAATTTTTTTCAATACCAACACCTGTGTGTGTGTCAGCAATTGTGTACACCTATGTGTAAAATATGAATCGGGTAACAAGGGGGGGGGGAATTAGTTTGGTTTGAAACATGCTGGGAAGACTTGCTTGCGCAATTGCGATAACTGGGGTGAAGATTCACGAAGAGCTTTCTTGCATTTTTTCTATTAGTCAAGGAACATCGCTAAATTCTAGCTCCATGGGGAAATTTCTTTGGGGAATGGTCGCCAGAATTGTGGCGGGGACTTTAGAGGAGCAAATAAACAACATACGAGAGCAAGAGTTTCTGAGGCTTCTTAGTTTTATTTATACGCAATCATACACATCATAAGAGAATCTTATAGGAGTTCCATGGAATCCTGGGCGGCTGATCAAAAAAATAACAGACATTTGGTCCACGACACACCAAGGCTGAATAGTGCTAACCCACGTGCTGAGTTGTTTTCGAGTTGAGATGCAGATTTGAATTGCATTTGAAGACACCGAATTGAGCAAGCACAACCAAATGAGGCACACTCACGCAATTTCCTGTAGCTACATAATTCAATATTTACCTTAGCATAATTTGCAAGCAGAAACCTGGGGGTCTCCTTCTGCAAAATAGCATTTCGTACAATATCAGTGCGCCTGCGTATGTATTCACATATCTTTTTCGGCGAAAGCCGATCTTTACTTGAGAGGTAGCAGGCCATGGAAAATCTTCAGTTATTCGCACCCACTGCTTTTTCAATTCAAGTATTGCTTTCTTATTTCTTTTTTTTTGAGCTTCATGGGAGTGCTCAATGTATAATCAACGAGCTTTTAATTCATGAGGCGCATCGCACCAGTCAAGCCAGCAACAACAGCAGTCCACGCGTACTACATAAACTTCACTTCGCGCTTGAATTCATTGAAATACGTGTAATTGCTGGTTCTACCTGACTTGTCTCAATCCCAGAAGATCTATTCTAATATAGATTTCTTGAACCTAGTTGAGCACCCAAGGTATTGACCAAACTCTTTCACAAAATGACAGAAACCGATGTACATGGGCTTGAGACACCGACGTTGTTAAATAGTGGACTTCCGAATCACATTTCGGAACCAGAAACAAGCGATGAGCCAAAGAGAAAAACTGCGCTTCAGGCGGCGCAGTCACTAGAGGCGAAGATCCACGAGTTGACTGCCACCATGGAAAAAGATGAGAAGGCCATAGCCACGCAGCTTTCCAAGATGTCAGAGCAGATTGATGATATTTTGGGAAGGCTCAATGCGTAGCGTGATCGATACACCAGCAGTATTGAGAATGTGAGAATGCATCCCACTTTTGTTCGGAAATCATCACTACAACAAACTTCTACATGATTTTGTGATTTGTGCAAAAACGAATATGCTTCGAATACTGTGATTGTGAGCTGGCCTCTTTCTTGGTGTTGTACAGTTTTGAACAGCTTGAAATTTTTCGAAGCATGATGTAGACGAATGTCAGCATTTGTTCACGCTTTCATTCTTTTGGCTAACTAGAAGGTCATTTAAATCTTTTGCGATATAGATACACGATGAGTCCCCCATTCGTTACTTGAGTTTATTTCTGCAAAATTCTACCGGGATAAAATGGCCAAGTATGTTTTATGGGAAGGATTCTTTTCAAAAAGCAAGGTAGACTTGTTTTACTGTATTCTTACTCATTTTGGCAACACCTTAGCCGGAAACCATAAGGGTGATGGGGTTTCGACAACCGAGTAGTGCCCCACATTGTCGATATATCAATTGACCCCGAATTTCAAGTCCTCTCTTCTCTCCTCGTGAATCTGCAACGGAATAATGTGCAGCCAGACCATATAATATTGAAATATGAAGCTGGAATAAATCATTAGAAAAACGAGGACCCCAATATAGACCACTTCTGGGAGTATCGTCTGACGGACCTTCATAGAGAATAACCCGCGCACTTACATTTGGGGCTGGTCCCACCGCATGTACTGACTTTTAAAACATCAATGAGCCAAAAGAGATCTAAGAATCAGATCAGGAGAGACAGATTGAAACTACGAAAGCAAGCTGGTGGCCATGAAATATCTGGTGATGCAAATGGGGGGAATCAGTTTGGGCCTGGAAGCTCTGGGGCGGTTCTGGAGCCATCGCGAAGATCGAAAACAGCCTCAGTAGGCTCCATAGATGGATCCAATGACGTGGAACACTGCAACAAAGAAAATCGAGCTTCTCAAGAATCACTGAACCCTGAATTAGAAGCAGACACGAACACAGTGCCCCTGAGGCGAGCTTCAATTCCCAAAGCCGAGAGCGCAGGAAAACAAGAATCAACTATCCAAACACCTATCATTACGAAGAATAATGAGAAAGATGGAAAAGACGATATTTCTGCTGAAACTTCGGGTCACACAGGAACAAGCGCCAGCTCGGATTCTGCCGCAGATAAACAAATACCTGCAAAGCTGTTCCATGAAAAGTCTGCTACAGAGCATACGCCCGAAATTCAGACGAAAGAAAATGATACTGGAGCAGAGGACGCGGGCCCTAGGGATGAAAGCGGGAGATCAGAGGAAACTGATTATGAGAATAATGACACAGAAGCAACCGCAGATAACAAGTCTCAGGTCATGGACATATTCTCCAGGCTTCAAGATTCACTGTCCACTGAGAGTGCTTCTTCTGAGATCCAAGACCCATTTTATTCACAGTACAAAAGTATATTTCGCAAGTTTGAGCCCCAAGCGGAAACACAGCTTCCGGTACTTGTGTGCTCGGATCACAAAAGTGCTTTTTCTGGAGCGAGCTCATCAGATGAGAGTGCCGACGAGGAGAGCGGGAAAAAATCAATGTCGAAACGACAGAGAAGACTCCGCGACAAAATCCCAATGTCTGTTTTAAAAGCATCTTCGGCGAGGCCTCAGGCCGTTGAGTGGCACGATGCCGATGCACCTGACCCGTATATGGCCGTGTATATGAAAACGGCATTGAATCACGTGCCTGTGCCACTGCACTGGCAGCAAAAAAAAGACTACTTGTCATCTAAGCGAGGCGTTGAGAGGCCACCTTTTGAACTCCCGAAGTTCATTGAGAACACGGGTATAGCCGAGATGCGTAACCACGACCCAGAGTCATTAAAAAAGCTGCAGCGTGACCGAGTGCAACCAAAAATGGGGCGACTTGACATCGACTACCAGAAACTCCACGACGCATTTTTCAAGTATCAAACTCGGCCGCGCATGCTAGGCTTTGGCGAAGTTTACAGCGAGGGCCGAGAGAAGACTGATCAGCATAATCACGATGTGGCTCTTATGCGCCCGGGCAAAATTTCTCGCCTGCTTCGATCAGCTGTCGGAATGCCGGAGAGTGAATTAGTCGCGCCTCCGTGGATTTCGGTCATGCAAGAGTTAGGCAAACCTCCGTCGTACCTGAACTTGCTAATTCCCGGCCTTGACATTGAGTATACCAATCTGGGATACAAGGTTCAATATGGCGAGAAAGGCAAGGTACTGGGGTTGCTGAAAGAAACTTGGGGTGCTTTGGAGGATGGCGAGGAGTCGGAGGTCGACCTGGAAGACCTGGAATCCGAAGAAGAAGAAGAAGAAGAAGAAGCTGGCGAATCTGCAATCGCAGAAAGCAACTCACGCCTGGTATCACATAATAGCGCAGATCCAGGAGGGGCATTTAGTTTCGACAGTGAGCAGCCAACGAGAGTCGAGATTGAAGAATACTCTAAGGTAAAGAAGCCTCTATCAGCTGAAACCACAACGAATAGTGGGGGAAGTCTCTATAAAATTCTCAAGGAGAAGTCCGGGGATGGACTGGGGGCGTCCAAAGGCGGGAAACTGCAGTACGAGATCGAAGAAAAGAAGGAGAGTACTCCAAAAAGATCAAAGCCGACTAAACATATTCTCGAAGATACAGGGGATTTCAGATTTTGAGTTTAAGTATCATTCAAGTTAGAAATGATCATCAAGCAATATTAATTTTTTACCTGTCACAAAGTGTCTTCAATCAAAAGTAAATGAGTATCCTGCATCCAACGTATCAAACGGGTTTAAGTACCGAATGATGTCTTCGTCGATCCCCTTAAACATCTCTTTAATAGAAAAACTGGCCTTGAGCGGACTACCTGTGATGGATTCATGAATCACTTCCGTGTCCTCCTCTGCGCTGTCATTATTGAGCGACGAAATAGCCATAGGTGACTTGCTGTCATAACTCCCCAGCATTTGCTGAGCAGCAAATTTCTCAACCTCCTGGCCTTTGCTAATATCAGTGAGTTTCAAGTAGTCAATATCGCCATTTTGATTTGTAGGCAATTCTAGTTGACTAGTAACTGCTGGCACCCAGCGGCCGATCCTCTCGAGAAGACTAAAAAACCTCTCACACACTTGCAGGTCGTAGTTTATTTTAGAAGATTCGACAATTTTAAGCACTTCAGCATAGAGGGAAGGCAACCTGAACCTTACATTGTACATCTCTGGAAAGAAAGCTAACAGAATATCCGACTTCACCAAAATCAGAAGTCGGATCAACGAAATGAGCGCTGTGAGGGCGCGATAGTAAAAGAATGTTGGGTACTCAGAGATACCCCCGGTGTTTAGCTCGATGAAATAGTCTAGGATTCGTTCACAGACTTCGCCAAATTTTCTCATGTGATCCATGATCAAATTTTTGTCTTCACGCGGAAAAGTTTTATCTTGTGGCCGGATCTGGGAGTCAGCCGTCAAATGGAAAATGCACCAACTGACCAAGTTGTCGTGAATCATCATGATAAGATGATAGTAGGTGAGTAGTAAGGAAAATCTTTCACCTGGTGCGATAGACGCCAGATCTTTATCGCTCAAAAGCCCACTTTCATTGACAGTTTCTGTCAACTTTGCTTCGTAAACAGACAAGTCTGCCACGAGTTTTTGAAGTCGCATAGAGTGTATAAGAGACTTGGAGCCAATGCCGGCTATCCCATTGCGCTCCTCCTCAGATGTCAAGAGATTCATTGATATCCCGCTTTCGGATAGGAAATCGGAGAGCTGCTTTCCGACACGCACAACGCGCGAGTAAAAACACAAAAATTTATCCCCTTGCGATGGGAGCAGTGTTGCCAGCGGCTTCAAAAGAATCTCTGTGGCTAAATTGTGACGCGGGCTCCATGTAGCAAAGTTGAAGCGGGGCAAAGAGAAGTTAAGCGATCCGCATGAGCAGTACACAGCTAGGAATGAGCGCAAGTTGTTGCGCTCGACGGAGTCGTCTGTCAATGCAACAGCCGGATTACTCAGCGAGACATTCCCTGCATCGATACACACTGCGACGCTGTAAGCCGTGATTAGATCGATGTGGCTTTTGTATTGGTGCACACGCAAAGGCGGCACGCCCCAAAGAGAGAGGATCATGCATGCGAAAACGATGTGGTATGAGAGATCCGCGGCCTGGATGAAAATAGTCTGAGCCAACGCACTGTCTAGGTACGCTAACACGCGGGCACCCAAACGCCGGTTTTCATCCTGTCCGGAGAAATTGTGGTTGCAGATTGTGGTGGCGTAGATGCACGCAAGAACGAGCAATGGGCTTGCTGTCATGGCACGGGAAAAGCCACGAAGATGAGCAGGGAATGCGAGCACAGGGAAGTAGATCGCCATTCGATCGTGGAAGTATGTATACCGAGTGCTTGCCTCGGTTTCAGAAATCAAAGAGAAGAGTACGTCTGAAGCGGACTCGTGGAGGGCCACATTGTTTTTCGAGCTGAAATATTGCGAGTCGCTTTCAGAAGCTTCAGCGCCACTCGGGCGCGGTTCCCGAGAGTGGCCGAGCGATTCGGAATAATTTGGATGGGGGCCGCTGAGTGTACTATCAGATGCCTTTGCGTGCTCCAGTTCCCCAAGAAACGAGTCAATGCGATGTTGAAGTCGCAGCGCCTGCGCTGAGAGTGCCCGTAATGAAGTTGCATCGAGCATCTCTGACGGACCCTCAGGCCGCGAGACGATCGCCGCTTTTTTTCGAGGATTTCTTGTTCTGGGTTGTGAGCTCTCGTGAGTTACATGGGGGGCTTGTTGAGCTTCCTCTGAACCAAGACTTTTTTCTTTCAGCAGCCCTTCTCGTTCTGGGCCAACCAGTGCCTGTCCCCTCCTACCCCACAAGACTGCTGGCGTTTGCTCAGGCACGTTTTGCGGCTCGTCCGCTGCACTTTCGCTGAGTTTCACTCCTGGGCTTTGATAGTCGCCCACGACAAGTTCCCCCGTCCGTCCGCTCTCCCCAACTCTCTCCACAGGTCCCACGGGCATTCTGTTAAACTCGCGCTCGGCATCGGCCAAAAGGCGCTGGATTTTCTGCAAGATCTGCGAAGGCGCCCGTGACGGAAGTTTCATGGCGGGCCGCCGCTTGGCGGTGCCTGCCGTTGGGTCCTTTTCCACCGAGCATGGGATATCCAACGCGAAACATCGCCGGCACGCGTCGTGGGCAGGGTCCTCGTATATACATTTGCTCTTGAGCCGGTGACACCGGGCGCACGCACGTGCTGCGCGCCAGCGCTGCGCAAAGTCGTCTACTCTGACGCGCTTCATTTGACTGACAGTAATTTGCGGGGGTACTTTGCGTTGAAGTTGAGCCTCGCGCTGCGATTATGAGCCTTGTTTTGGTGAGATTTTCGCACCTTGGTTTTTAAGAGGCACCCGCGCGTTTTGTCTTTGCAAGGAGGGTTATGATGATAGCCAGCCAAAGTGGTTTCCGGCAGTACAAAACATGAGGTAATAATAAACTGAAGAATCGCGCTTCTTCATAATTGCACTTTTGTTTCTTTCTCAGCAAGGCCGTATTGGAAGTCCCAGTGGGTATCGTGGCAGAATTTGCAGCCAGAATCGCAGGCGGCACACTAGTGCTACAGCGTGGCAGGTCATGAGGCTCTTATTCAAATTACTGATAATTTCCAAGAGAAGCCTATGGCTGAATGGACACACAAGCCAATGAAGGTTTTTGCTTGTATCTGCAAATGTGTTTTGCAGCCAGACACTTTGCCCTGCAATTTTTGCGGTTGGCGTCAAATTGTGTCTCGCCATAAAAGTGAAAGAATGGAAATGCTGCAGTTATTGTGGGCTTAGAGCGTGTAGAACCCGAAAGGCGCAGCTGCATATTTACATGGAACACACTATGGACAGAAATCACGCAAAATGGGCAATAGAGTAAGGACATTGTATATTCTATATGAACCTTCTTTGCCTAGGCCAAGAGACAACTAGAACAATCGAGTGCTGCTTGCACATGATCCTCCTTCGACTCTAATAAAGCAAAATGGCCTGCATATAGACAATGTGTCGCATGTGCCGGTTATTAATCCCTCTATAAACGCTTCTTGATAAAGTTACAGACAAAAGAATTCGGGAACTGGAGACCGAGCAGTTATACCCAAAAAAGTCTACCGACTATCAGTTTGTTTTTGCTGCAAAAGCAATTAATTTGTGATTTTCTACAAGCATGGGTTGAGAGCCATTTCAGGACTTGCCCTTTGGATTCTGGTCTGAGATCAAATTCTAAGATCTAAGAGGTTCACTATTTTGAAATGATAATCCGAACCCAATATTTCGTGTTGGGAAGCTGTTAAAGTTTCTTGTCATAGACATCAACGTATTCGGGATCTGGAACTCGTATACTATAATTATCTCGACAAACTTAGTCTGTACGAAATGTGGGGCATTTGTAGCCCTTGATTTATATTCCCCTTAAATAAGATTTTGTGCCCAGCAACAATTTTCAGTTTTCAGCTCATCAAAAATGTTGTTCCTGAAATTCAGTAAAATGATGGGTGTTTTGCTAAACACAACAAATATATTTACTATATTGGCCAGTCTCGCAAATACCTAGAACTTAGTATAAAGATTTCGGCAGTCTCAGCTGTAAACATGGTGCATCTGGTTCAAAATGCTTACTTAACTTCTGATAGAGATTCTTTTCTGAAAACGCCACTAAGCATAAGACTATTCTAACTTTAGAATAAGCAGTTGCGGCCATACCATGCAGGAAGCACTGTTTCCCGTCCGATCAACGTTAGTTAAGCTGCATAGGGCCACACTGAGTAGTGTAGTGGGAGACCATATGCGAAATTGTGGTGCTGCAATTGTTTTTTTTGGAAATTGACATAAACGTGGTTTAAACTACACCTGACCCTGACCATGAATCATTGCTAGAGATGTATTCTCAATCACTCGCTGAAACATCGAAGGCCCAGCCGAAGTGGTGTATATAAAAGCGCTGCGCGCTCAGTGTTCTTCAGTATTGTGTTGAGTGTTCTAAGCATAGTCATGCGATCGGATAAAAAAATTGTTGGGAGTGAATAACGAAGTAAGTTTACGTAAATTGAACCAGGAACTGTCCTTCGTAACAAAAGCAAAAAAAAACTGACTCCGGCGTGATTCGAACACGCGCATCTTACGATAACAGAACTTGAGTCTGCCGCCTTAGACCGCTCGGCCACAGAGCCTTAGATGTAAACAAATGCAATGAAAATTGACATATAGGACAAGCCGGAGCTGAACTAGTAAAATCGATTCTATTCAAGTGGAGCAAAGAACTCTATCAATTCAGGACTTTAGTGCTAGATTCTGTGTGGCCCGGCGATATAAAGGACTCGTGATGATAAACTGGAATCTTCGAAGCAATACGTAGAGCATGGTACAAAAAAGTGATGGCAACCCCTAGTCACACACCTAAGTTCCAGGGGTCTCGACGCTGTGGTCTTTACGCATGATGAGACAAGAAATTCCCGGTACCACAGTGGTGGCCAACTCATTGGATACTTTGCTAATACGCATACCCTTATTTAAGTGGTTAAGCCTATTCCAGTAGCCAAACGCTGCTATATTCTCCTTACAGTAACCATCGACGCCATTGTTGCTGCCCAACTGTTCGAAGGAGTTGTACTCACATGAAGCTGCAAGAAAACCTCACCAGGTCTAGTAGAAACTACATTCCCAGATGTTAGTCTGCATATGGAGATATATACTGGGTCTCTTGCACCTGAAAACATACATTCACATTAGGTCGTTGGAGAATACATAGACAATTTAGAAGCGGACATCTTTTGAAGAAAGGGCTACAAAGACCATCACTGATTTCGACTTGAAACGAAGCTATATGCACCAGAATATTCATCAGCGATTTTGTAGTACCGTCATCTATTGATTGGTTCGTTCCGGAATGGAGGTAGATGACAATGCGATACACTAAAGACTTGTGCAGCGCAGCGAAATGTGCCATATTGGCACTTTACAGCCCCATCCCCAGCTCGAGACAGTGTCGGCCATGTCATAGTTCTGATGGCGGGACTGACGACGTCGCCGTAAACTAAACAACTTTGCAGAACCAGCACTAGCAATGGGGCACCCCTTCGTCAGAAAGGCCAGAACATGTCAGCTACATCGGCGATCCCGCCATACACATTTACAGTTGGTACACTTTAAATATATTTTCCGTGTGCTCCCGGTAGGATACAAGCCTACGGCTCAATTATATGTGGCGGCAGAAGAGGGTGTGGGGCGCATAAGTGGCGAGAAGAGGGTGTGCTCAGGATACACACATGCAAGGGAGGCCGCTAGGCAATGCTGACCTCGGGCTTGGGGTCCTTGGTCTTGTCGATCTTGGCCCCAAACGCGGACACGCACTTGGCCATGGTGGGCGACGACCGCGAAATCACGTCGGTGAAGTAGAAGTTGTCGACTGGGTTCTTCAACGCGGCACCCGTCGCCTTCACGGACTGGTGGCGGTGCACAATATCCTTCAACCCGAGTTGGGCCACCTCCACGCTGGCTGGTTCTACCACGTCATGGCGCACAAAGTGTGGTGCGATCTCACCCAAGCGCTCGCGCACGCCGTACAAGTCGCTGTACGGCAACGTGGCGCCCAAGTACTCGGACAACGCACGTACAATCTTCCAGTCCTCGCGAGCAACGCCAGGGCCGTTGGTGGCGGCGCGCGTAACCTGTGTTCTGCCCTCGGTGTTCACGTACGTGGCGGACTTTTCCGTGTATGCGGCACCTGGCAACACGACGTCTGCAATCGCCGCGCCGGCGTCACCGTGGTGGCCCTGGTACACAACAAACGCGTCTTTGGGGATGGTACCCGGCTTGAGCTCGTCTGCGCCGAGCAAGTACACAAACTTCGCTGGGGCGGCCTCGCCCAAATTCTGGAAACCGAGGTCCAAAGCCGCGGCACGCGCAGCCTCGCGGTGCAACACGTTGACCCCGTTCCACGCGTCCGTGTGGAAGTTAGCGTGTTTACCCGCAAACTCCGCCACGGTTGCGTACACGGCCTCGGCGTCCTCGGACGCGGCGACGCCCGAGCCAACGACAATCAATGGGCGTTTGGCGCCCGCCAACTGCTTACCGTACTCGCCCGCCAACGCCTTCTTCAAGTCCTGGGCGTTGCTGCCCAACGACGACACGTCGTACGTGGACTCAAAAGACTGGCCCACGTGGGCCACGTGCAAGTTCGAGCGCAACCACACCTTGCGGATCCGCGCGTTCAACACCGCGGCCTCATGGCGCGGGTTGGTGCCCACAAGCAAGATGTGGTCCGCGTCCTCGATGCCGTCGATGGTCGAGTTGAAGAGGTAGTTCGAGCGCACGTCCACGCCATGCGCAGCAGTGGCCTGCGCCACGTCCGTGGTGGTGTTTTCGGAGCCCAAGCGGTTGGCCAAGTCCTTCAACGCCACCATCGCCTCGGCGTCCGCCAACGCGCCCGCCACGACCTGGAACTCGTTGCCCTGCGGCGCAAGCTTTTGGTATGCGGCGGTGATCACTGAGAGCGCGTCGTCCCACGTGCTTACGCGGAACTCGTCACCGTTCTTGAGCAAAGGCACCGTCAAGCGCTGTGCTTTCAAGCCGTCGCACGCGAAGCGCGACTTGTCCGAGATCCACTCCTCGTTGACCTCGTCGTTCAAGCGAGGCATCACGCGCATCACTTCGATGCCGCGCGCATCCACGCGCACGTTGGAGCCCACGGCGTCCATGACGTCGATGGTCTCCGTGCGCTTCAACTCCCAGGGCCGGGCCTTGAACGCGTACGGCTTGGAGGTCAACGCGCCCACGGGGCACAAGTCAATCACGTTACCGGACATCTCTGAGTTGATGTTGCGCTCAATGTACGTGCCGATCTGCATGTCGTTACCACGGCCGGCGGTGCCCAACTCAGGGGCGCCCGCGACGTCGTTCATGAATCGCACGCACCGCGTGCAGTGGATGCACCGGTTCATCGAGGTCTTGACCAAGGGCCCGATGGCCTTGTTTTCGACGGCTCGTTTGCCCATCACTTCCGAGAAGCGGCCGCGGTCGGAACCGTACCGGTGGCTTTGTTCCTGGAGGTCGCACTCGCCACCTTGGTCGCACACGGGGCAGTCCAACGGGTGGTTCTCCAACAACATCTCCGTGACGCCCTCGCGCGCCTTGTGCACGCGCTCCGAGTTGGTGTGCACCACCATGCCGTTCTGCACGGGCATGGCACACGACGCAATCAACTTGGGCATGCGCTCGACGTCCACAAGGCACATCCGGCAGTTTCCGGCAATGGCCAACTTGTCGTGGTAGCAGTAGCGGGGAATCACCACGCCGGCCTTGTCCGCGGCCTGGATGATCGACGAGCCGGCCTCTATCAGCACGGTCTTGCCGTCGACGGTAAGGGAGACATCGTTCATCATGCGGGGGGTCGCGCGCAAGAAGCGGCGCGCCAGCACCAGCGAGAGTCTCATGGATCTGGACAACATCTGGTATGTGTGGGGGAGGTTTTGCTTGCTATTGCCTGGGCGAGATGGTGGCTAAAACAGCGACTGGTTCGGCAACAGGAAGAGGGTAGAAGCAGAGATGTGGCGTGTGCTTTGTTGGTAGCAGGAGGACGCCAGGGATATGCTCTTGTTCAGCTGGCTTGATGGTGCAATGAAGATACACTACAAAGGCCAGGGTTCTATGAGAAAGGGTGGTCCGGTGAGAGACGGGAACACGAAGCGCGGTCAGCAGGGGAGTCAGGGGCGCTGCAATTGCAATGTAGCCTGATGCCGGTAATCTTTTTCAGGGGGTGTGCTGGTGAGCGTTTGCCTGGATGAAAAACCGTGGATGCGCTCTTCAAAAATTCTCAACTGGCTCTCTGGCGCTCTCGCTTCACGAAACAGTTAGTAAATGCGAATCTTTCGTCGCTGATAGGCTGTCTGCATGTAGTCACGTGTGCGCGCGGGCTCGCCAAAGAGGTGGGGGGCCGCTGCATCCTGGCACACCGACACCAAGCTGTGCGAATAATGATGCAGGGTGCTAATCAAGTGCTAATAAAGCGGGTGCTAATCGCATGCTACTAAAACGTACTCGAGCGTGCTGCTGGTTTAACCTTAGGCACGCACTGCTTCAAGTTTAAATGACACGTTGCCGCTTTGTGAAGAAATCCTGATAAATGTGCACCCCAGGGGGCCAAGCGTGTCTTGCGCAGTCAGCTCTGCGGCCAGTATAGATGCGCCTTGAAATCAAACCGACGGACTTTGGGTCATCTGTTTTGTTGTTTTCATGGCTAGGCAGGAATATTGCCGCCAAATGCCTTTCTCGCAAACACTGTGGCGGGGTTTCGTGGTTTGATTCGGGACTATACTCAGAAGCCCCGAAGGCTTTCCCCTTCAACTAGAAGATTCCCATGGCAAGTCGCCCACCCGGGCTTGCAACTCGGGTGGATTGTGAAGCACTGTAGAATTCTATGTAGCTCACACAACGACAGAATATCGTCAAAGGGGGCATGGCTCGTCAATACGCTTATTTTTTTTGGCGAGAAGCAGGTCGGGATGAAAACCATTCATCTGGCCAATATGATGGCACTCTCTTTCAATCGAAACTGTGTACATGCAAAAAACGAAGTTTTAAGTTTCTCGGCAACACACCTATGGCCTATATCCCGAAGTCGGCACGTGTGCAGTGGCGGATTCTTGGAATGTATTATGGGCACCAAGAAAGCAAAGTACATCCAACATCTATTGGCCAAAATGGCCCCGTGAGACTCTCGGGTCTCGCAACAAAATCAAGTGGGCATTTTGTAAAGGAGCGTATGGCTATACAATTGTAAGAATGTACTGTTTGTCGAAGATGAGACTTGGCGTTGTATTAAAAGGGCCTTCTTCTCAGAGCAGAATACACCAGATAAAGCCCAAACTCATGGTCTAGTCCTATAACACATTCAACTACTTCGCTGTCATTTCTCCGCCTGCGACATCCGCTTCATTAGTCGTTGCTGCTGATCTATCGAGCGAGGCTTAAAGGGCTACCTGATCGGACAATAAACGCGTAAAGATTAAGTTTTCACAAAACAAGCGTCTTATTACAAATTGAATCAGGCAACCCTTTGCAGTGTGAACGGAAAAGAAAAATACGTCATATTCAGGTAAGACGGGGTTTCGATCTGGCAGACGATTATTGACCGCAGGGTCTATTCAGATTTCGCCGCTGATGATACGAATCAAGCTCCCCCCTCTTTTTTCTCTTCTGGGCTGAAAATCAAAAAGAGCACCAACGGAGGCACGATGTACATCCAGTTCTTTTGCACCCATGACCGAGTATCGGCTTCTGTGGCCTCGCCAACCGTCTCCTCGATCAATTCCTCGACTTCTACTTCTTCGCCCTCTTCGTTTTCGATCACCTGCTTATGCAAAACTTTTTGAGTGCGAGCCCCGTGTTGCTGTGCACTCTTCTTGTGATGAGGAGTTAGATTGGGCTTCGGGGCCTCCTCGATTCTGGCCACCAGACATTCGAAGCGGGCAGGAAATTGACCGCGCGAGAACGAAATTGAATCAATCGACTTGTCCTCCCTCACCGCCACTTTGAACTCGCCTCCAAGGCCTTGTGGGGTGTTTTTGTTGATTTCCTGATAGGAGAAACACGGTGTTCGCATAGAGAGGCCACGGGCGCATATGGAGAAAGAGCCATCATCAATAGGAAATTCTGAAGCGGCCTTGAACGAAGGGCCACTTGAGTTCGCGTCATAGGAGAGAGTCCCGAGCTCAATCTCCTGCGAGGTCACTGTGTTAAGAGTGTAGATGGTGATATCTTGCAGCACCGCAAGTGAACAGAGAAACACTAGCGGTAGGATGGTTTTTTTATAATCAAGAAGCTGAAGCATTTTGCGTATCAAGCAGGGTGAAGCCAGGCGGTTCAGATGCCAATCGTGTCACGTCTGAGTCAACAAGTCTCAAGTAGCAGCGATTCCATCAACGCTTACGCTGTGTGCACACCCTCGCCTAGACCAGCCAAAAGGCAGATCCATTGGCACTTTACAGTCTGAGACGCCGAGGGCCCAGCTCCAATTGATCCAGGGATAGAGAAAGACTTAGCAAGTAGAACTGGAGTTTGGCCTCTGTGTTCAAAAAAATAAAGTATCAGGCAAACCGATTTTCTGTTCTGGTCCGTGCCCTCGACATACTCTCAACACTCGTTCATACTACTACAACTGTAGCACCCAAAGATGCTACGATCTGCCTGTCGCCGGGGCCTCACCACGCTCAAAGAGGTTCAGTCCTGTCAAGGCTACCTTGATTTTTGCCGGACCAAAGGCACCCCCATGAGCAGCACCGTGTTCAAAGGCACGCTTTATGAGCTCTCGGCAAAAGCGTTGCTCGAGCAGTCGCTCCATTTCTCAGGTCTAGTTCGCACGGGCGGTGCCGGGGATAATGGCCTCGATCTTCATGGGCGCTGGGATCTTTCTCATTATCTCGACCCTGTCTCTGGTCCGAAGAAGCCGCCCGCAGCCTCGCTTCTTCGGATATGCAAGCCCTTCTCGGCCCGAAAGAACGCTGTGGATCTTCTGCAAGACGTCATGGTCTTAGTCCAGTGCAAAAACCATCGCCTGAAGATCAAGGCTACCACTGTACGCGAGTTGGCGGGCGTGCGTGAGTTCCACATCAACATGGCATCACAGAACGACCGTCGTAGAACGTTCATGGTACTCGTATCTCCGCTCCCAATGACAAAGCAGGCTGTGCTGCAGATGGATACCAGTGACGTGCCCATGATTCATGTGCAGATGTCACCGCTCGAGGCGCCGCTTATATCGGGGCCTGGGGATTTTCTGCTAGAGCGATGGAGGGGCGGCGTTTTGGGGCCTGTCTACTTGAACTTCGCCGCACGTGCGTTGTTACAGGGATTGTCTGTTGAGCGCCAATTTGGTGAAGTGGCACGATGAAGCCGAGTAGCCTGAGTGTCAACTGACTGTTTTACCAGGTTTTCAGTGCCCAACTGCAAATCTCTTCTCAAAATTTCAATTGGTGATTAAGATTGATACTATTGGAGGGGCTTCATCGCGGAATACTTTTCTGCCGGTATAGCATGGGCTTAAATTTTTTTGTGTTTGCGAAAAGTACGGAAATATTTGTCCTTGCGTGGTTACCGATGAGCTCATTACAAAGCAAAGTGCTGATCACGGTGAAATATGCTAATTTTACTAAATGAACTTTCCAAACTCCAAATCTAGCTCGAATATTAGATACAAAAAGTGGTGTTGAGAACCCAACCATGAGGCACATGCGATACAAGCGTTTATTTCAGCTTCGGTGAAGAACGCTTTGTTCGCTTTCTATACAAGACATTATATATGTAGAAATCTTCTCATGAACGCGTGCTTTTCAAATGAGTCCTAGTTGTAGCCCATGAGCTTGTTCATACAATCGAAGTTGATGATCCTTGCCTTGGTTGAGTGTTCGAAGCAAACAGTACCTGGTTCTGAATATAACCAGCATGCGTATCCACAGAAAAGAATGATCAAGATTCGGCTCATCAATAGTGTTTGCTTTGGCCTTTACTTTGCTTTTTGTTTTCAATTTTGAAGTCGTGAATTAGAAGTTGTAATGGGTTCTGAAACTTGTTCGTTTTGCCATGGAGTTCCTGCGATTTTTAAACTTGAGTAAAGATGACCGATTCTCAGAAACCAAAAGCCTACAAAGACGCTGACATAGACAAAACGTTCAAGAGAAAGAGATCAAAAACTGGCTCATTATTCCCAGAATTCAGTGTTCTTGATACAAAAGCTAATTTGATAGGTCTAACAAAGTTTTATGATCCAAACTTTCAACGCTTCAATGTTCAGACATTACTTCGAAACTGTGTGAATAATTCTAGAGACAAAATATACTTGTCATTATGTCACCGAAAAAAAAAAAGCTTTGCTGATTCGAATCCTCTTAATTTCTCTGCCCAAGTAAGATGGCATTGTTAAACAATATTTATGCATGGCGGTACAAACTTAGACCTAAGACGTGCAATTGAAATTTTGCAAACATTTTGTCATAAATCCGGGGATCGACATTGCAAAAACACTCTGACCTTTCGCCTGGCTCGTACCCGTAGATATAGAGATATTAATATGATGAGTACCCCCGCAAAATAGGGAAACACCCCCATGCGTAGGAGGTGTAAGTTATAAAAGCCCAATTGGAAAGCAATGATCCCGCGTATCAATTTGAAGTCTCCATAAATTTCAAGCGAGATGGTGGCATAGTGCATGTAGAAGTAATACGTGATGAGAAATTTGGTAAAGGCAAACACACACGGGTCGTGGTATAAGACCTGATCTCTTTGCTTCACTTTTTTATACTTCTTCTTCTTCACACACAGCGTATATATTGTTCTTGAGTTGGCAACAGTGATCGAAATACATAGAGGTAGGAAAATAGAACATGTGACCCAAGTGACAAAAACAGAAACGGCAGAGAACGTTAGCAGAGCAGCCACATCCGGAAGGGGCCAAACGCATGTTCTCATAAATGAAATATTGTCACGAATCACTGTATGGACTGATGAATTCCATTTGACGGGTACCAACAGGACATAAAACCGAAGGAAACAAATAGTCTCCGCTAGTAGTTCTGCAAGATTCAATTGAGCTGTGAAAGTAGTTGGTTGTCTAGAGGCCTCCATTTGGAGCCTCTCATAATCTATGCTTGAATGGGGATATGCCATTTCGGCACAACTATACATTGTTTTACATAGTCCCGGCCTCGACTTGTACTTTGATTGTTTTGTATGACCCAAAGCCTCAATGTCCTCATAGCTATTGAACGAATCTGTGGTTTCTGGAGAATTGCTTATTTTTGCGGGCTGTATTGTGTGCTGTACATAGAGAACAGAATCATTTGGGTACCCCTGTTTTATGTGGTTGTGGTCACTAAAACTAAACATTGAGTGTGGCTCCAGACATTGAGGCTTTCACAGAAATAAACACACACCAAAGAGAGGGCTGTATAAGAATCGTGTTTTTGAAAGATGGCCATGGGAGTTCCACGTACTAAGACCCGAACCGGGATTATGAAATAAGCAGATGTTTTGCTGACCCACTTCTCGACTGCACAATAGAAGACGACGATAGTATATCTTTGTGTGGAACTAGTAACTACACCGCGCTTGGGAATTTGGAATGGCCAAGAAACTATACAAGACTGCAGGACAAAGTCATACTGAAAAAGAATAAGAAAAATATGCTCGGGCGAAACTGATTAAAAACCTGGTTGGCATTTGCCAGCAAGAAAACAGAATGAAGTTTCGTGTGCCGGCGAGCACCATGCCAATTCCCGGATATGTGTTGTATTGGAAGTCTGGCTGCATCACATTAGGTCAGGGATTTTTGACCCATCGTAACAAACCCAAAACAGAACTCTTCTCACAGTGACTTGTAGTTCGGGAGTTCTGCCCAACACATGATGTTTTCGAGTGACATCGATCACTAAAACCTATATGAGACAGGATGGCAAAGCGAGTGTGGGATCAACTCCTGGGATCTACTTCTGGGATCCACTTGTGGGACATTTGATGTATGAGGAAATAGCTGTGTGGTATCTGTGTTGTTCCAGGCTACATTTAGCGATATACACATGTATTCTCTGAGTAGCATGAGTCCGAGTTTTAGGGCAGTTGTGCCCTCCCAAAACTTCAAGCATAGCTCAAGGAATATCAAGGACCCAGTTGTCAATGCGAAAAATTCCCAGATATGGCGGGGACCTTTCGCCCGGCATTGGTGGGCTGTAGTGTGCGCCCAATTGCCGTCGGTATCTTCGGCACAAAACGCGAGAAAAGACAAGACACAGCCCAACAAAGGCGCATGACAAATCGAGCGATTGCTTATTTTGGAACAACGCTTGCCTGCTGGCCAATGAACGGGACGCATTGCGCGAGCAAGGCTCAAAAATATGCTCAGGTAGCGCGGGTCGTGTAGCTAAGCCCGGGCGCTATTTACATGTGCGACGTCCCTTTCGGCGAAGTTTCGGCGAACCAGTACTTGCACACAGGATCGCAATAAACAAAGCGGCACACGTAATTGGGCTGTTCCGTGGATATAGGGGTCCTTAGTGCCTGCTGCCGCGTCGGCGACCATGTATATAAAGACGGCTTCCCCCCCACCGATTGGCAAAAAATATCGTAAGTTCCTGTTTTCATCCCCAGAACCCACATACGCTTCAGACCAACACCGGCCCGATATGTCAGTTCAATTCAACACCAATTCTGTCAAGAAAGACAACGCTTTGCACACCAAGTTCACCTACGAGTCGACGTATGTGGAAAAGTCTGCGGACGGCGGGTTCTCCGTGACGCCCACGGCCACAGACTACGAGTTCAAGGTCGACTTGAAGACCCCCAAGACCGGCTTGATGTTGGTGGGGCTCGGAGGAAATAACGGCACGACTTTGGTGGGTGCCGTGTTGGCCAACAAGAACAAGCTTAGCTTCGAGAACAAGGAGGGCACCGTGGAGGCCAACTACTACGGCCTGGTGACGCAGCTGTCGACGATCAAATTGGGCGTGGACGCCGAAGGCAACGACGTGTACGCCCCCTTCAACTCGATCTTGCCGTTTGTGAATCCCAACGACTTGGTTGTTGGTGGCTGGGACATCTCGAAGATGCCCTTGGACAAGGCCATGAAGCGGGCCAAGGTCTTGGACGTGGACTTACAGAGACAGTTGGCCGGGGAGATGGCTCACGTGACCCCGTTGCCTTCTGTCTACTACCCCGACTTCATCGCCATCAACCAGAAAGACAGGGCCGACAACATCTTCAACACCAACAGCCAGGGCGAGCCCTGCACGCAGCGCAAGTGGGAGGACGTGGAGAGGATCCGTGCCGACATCCGCCAGTTCAAGCTGGACAACGGCTTGGACAAGGTCATTGTGTTGTGGACAGCCAACACGGAGCGGTACGCGGACATCATTCCGGGCGTCAACGACACTGCCGAGAACTTGCTTCAAGCGGTGAAGGACAACCACCCGGAGGTCTCGCCCTCGACGGTGTTTGCTGTGGCTTGCATCTTGGACCAGGTGCCATACATCAACGGGTCGCCGCAGAACACGTTCGTGCCGGGCGCCATTGAGCTCGCTGAAAAGCACGAGTGCTTCATTGGCGGCGACGACTTCAAGAGCGGGCAAACAAAGATCAAGTCTGTGTTGGCGCAGTTCCTCGTCGATGCAGGCATCAAGCCCATTTCCATTGCCTCGTACAACCACTTGGGCAACAATGACGGCTACAACTTGTCGTCGCCCAAGCAGTTCCGCTCCAAGGAGATCTCCAAGCAGTCTGTGGTCGATGACATGGTGGAGTCTAACGAGATCTTGTACAACGAGAAGTCAGGCAACAAGGTTGACCACTGCATCGTGATCAAGTACTTGCCCGCTGTGGGCGACTCCAAGGTCGCTATGGACGAGTACTACTCAGAGTTGATGTTGGGAGGCCACAACAAGATCTCCATTCACAACGTGTGCGAGGACTCGCTCTTGGCCACGCCCTTGATTATCGACTTGGTCGTGATGACCGAGTTCTTCCTGCGCGTGACGTACCGCAAGGCCGGCACCGAGAAGTACGAGAGCTTCTACTCCGTGTTGACTTTGTTGAGCTACTGGTTGAAGGCACCGCTTTCAAAGCCGGGCTTCAAGCCTATTAATGGCTTGAACAAGCAGAGGTTGGGCATCGAGAACTTGTTGCGCTTGTTGGTGGGAATGCCCATCAACAACGAGTTGCGCTTCGAGGAGAAGTTGGTGTAAGGGGCCCGATGTATGTATCTAATTCGAGCAATACAGCACTGCGGGCAAGCCGCTGGTATTGAACACCCTCATCTTCCTGTAGAGCCCGCTTGCGGCTACCAGGCGACCGCCATCAGATCCTTCTGATAAACTGTAGAGCAGTTGTCCGCGAGCAAACTCCCCAGCAGAATCTGGTGGGCGTTTAATGACCGGCAGCGCCGCTCACCAAAGCGGCGGGGCCGCGATACAGCAGAACTTGCCACACGGCGAAAGCGCCCGTGCGGCACTTGTCCCGAGGGTGCCGTGAACCGGCACGGCATTCCACTGATGGCGAGAGTACGATAAGGTGAAGTCTGCGTACGATGGGGCCGGGCGGTACTGTGTGCAGGCCGATAACATCGATAGCGCCGATAACGACCGGCCGCCGCATGGGCTCATTTGCTAGGTTTCACTTGAGATCTCGTGTTGAGTGTACAAGTGTCGGTGCTCTATGGCTACTGATTTGTGGCTATCGGTTTTGCATATTGAGGCGGGTGGCTCGAGGTCGACCGCCCGCTCCAACTCCCATCATCGGGCACGGTCAAACATTCTTTGCCTGCACAAAGACATACAAGCACCTGTCCTTCATCCATCGTTGGTCCAGCTGTAGGAAATCGCTAGGCACATTATGCAGTTAAGGACATCACCCTTTATGAAGCTTGCGAGATGCTATTGAAGAGATGCTATTGACGGGACTGCTGCTTACAGATAAATATGGTTTCCATGTCATTATATATAGGACTATTATATTTATGGCGACTGAGTCCTACCGGCTCATGTTTTGCGCTCCTGAGTTAAGCGCATGGTTGGCGAAAGATTCCATTTTAAGAGGGCGAGCGGCGCTTCGAATGTTCGCCTCTACTTGGGCCCAGCCTCATTGAACAAATTTCACATACACGCACATCTCTAGAACTCCAAAGTTATTTCATGTTTTGAAGGGAGAGCAATTAGGTCTCCAGCTTTGCGTGGGAACGTTGATACCACCCGTCTATTGTAGTTTGTGAGTTCATAGTCTATACGTCGTTAGAATTGTTTTGTAATAAGGACCTCTATAGCCATGAAACGAGAGAGGCTTTGGGATAAAGTTGTATTCTGAGCATTTAGTCTCATCCATAGTGCTTCTGCAGGCTTCAAGTCTTGATTTTGTCTTTAAGCTGTATAAACCAAGAGCAACAAAATATCTTAAATGCATATGCAGGAGAACAATAAGTTTTGATGTGAAGCTTGCCGAGTTCTGTGCATAAATAGTCTAACTTGTCATCTAGTAAATAGGATTCATTTTCGTTCACTTCCAACTATGTATTAAATTGATCTTAGAACAGGAACTCCAAAGAAGTTTGAACCAGTTCTTTTCATACGTAGCTTGCTTCAAGAAGTTGGAATGTGACCAGCAAAAGGTATCAACAAAGTGTGTTTACAAAATGTATACGTAGTTCAGATGCACGGGAATTTAGATTTGATTTTCGGCTTAGGTCCCGGAATTTTGATATATTTTTCAAAATCAGAATGATTGGTAAAAGAAGAAAGTGGAAGAAAAAATCCAGGCTGGCACAAGAATAGCTGTTGCTATAGCTCTACCGCTGCAAAAAGAGACCAAAACACCAGCCTTAAAATAAGTACAGCTATTACCTCATAGAATTCCAGCAATTTTTATGCAAATTAAAATGAAACATTGAGAAAATTCCGATTCTGTTCTCAGAAATGAAACTGGAAGTTTTTGGTCTATAGGGATTTTGGATCACATGGCAGGAAATATGCTTTCCAATAAAACCATGACATAAAAATTACTAAATAAGAATTAAAAAAAAAAACAATTTTGGTAAGATAAAACACAGAAAAATGCTACCAAAACGACCAAATGGTTCCAGATACGTCACATGAGTTCTCTTGTCTAGCACGAAAGTAATCCCCAAACTAAGCATGAATAAACATAGGGGCTAATATGTCGCTTGGGAATTCATTGCAGCTTTCGAGATAGACAGAACTGTATACGAAAACCAAATATATATATATACCATACCCTGACATTATTTACCTATACCCATTTTATTCTGAGACTCAAGAAATCGAATGATTGCTTTGAATCATTTGCTGCAACGAATTGCCGACATTGCATAAAATTTGCCTTTTAAAATTGTGGGGTCGCTTCATACTTACAGATTACCTTGTGCCACGGAAGCGTTCCGTTTTGACACTGGCATATGGGAAAAATTATAGAGATCCAAACAAGTCATCTTTTTTCATTGAACGGGTACTTCATTGTATAACTCATACTCATTTGCCAAACATTGGCAAAACCTGGCCCTAACAGTTTGGACTTCAACTCAAAAACAGGTTTACGCAAGCTTGAAGTGGGATCGAAGTATTTCTATCTTGTATCTCCCCCGCTATATTGCGAATATCTGTCTAGATTCAATGAAATTTCCACTCAAAATAATTGAGCATTACATATCAAGGCTCGTGATCGATGCGCCAATATGAAACATATATACTTCGTGATCAACACCTAGACCATGTGAGTTTTCAAGCTAATTTAGAATCAGATAGTCTAGGCGCTTTTGAAGTACAAAAATTGCTTTGCCTGAAGCTGGTTTATTCATTCATGAAAATATAAAAAGGCAAACATTTTTCCACAAGCATGTTGATGAAGATCACCCAAATATCAAAGTCTCATCAATGCTTCAATTTATCACTCTCTTCTCTATCGCCATTGCCCTTTCTCAATGCTCGGTGGTAACGCCTAAGATGGCAAAAAAAGAGAGCCCAGCTCCTTTGGCCCTCGACTTTTCTGTCCTGACTAAAGTTGGAAATCTTACTGTTTCTGATTGGAGAAATAAAACAATACCCGGAGTATCGAAAATTCCTTATCCTGAAGATATAAACAATGTTAATTACGGATACTTCTTGAATGTGAATTTGGGCTCGAATAAGCAGAAAAGTAGTGTCATTCTTGACACTGGCTCATCAGACCTTTGGGTTCCAACCAAAGACTACAATTCCGAATTATCAAACACGTCCGAGGACACTGGAAATCCGTTTACCATTACCTACCTTGATGGGACCACGGCCGACGGTGAATATTTTACTGATGATTTGACTTTCGATTCAGGCGAGCCGATCGTTTCCCTGTTTGAGTTTGCGGCGGCGAACTCTGAGCATTTCGGTGTCTTTGGGATCGCTGACAGAAATCAGGAGTCCACCCAAAACAAGTACGACAATCTTCCTTGGGCCTTACAAAAGGCAGGAGTCACACCAAAGGCATCCTACTCCTTATACTTGGGTGAAGACCATGGCACGGGTGTGATTATTTTTGGGGGAATCGACACCGAAAAATTCGAGGGAGAATTGAACAAGTACGACATTGATCCAAGTGCGAATGCATTGTCCGTGGACGTAAAATCTGTATCTGTAGGGGAGCAACAGGTCACAGAAAATGCTCCATACATTTTGGATTCGGGTACCACGTTGGCGCTTGTTAGTGAAGAATTGTTAGCTGCTTTGACTGAAGTATTTCAGGTCGGAGAAGACGGCACTATTAGCTGTGACCAACCTGATGACATGTATATCTCCTTTGATTTTGGCCAAAACTCTGTCAAAGTTCCTTACAAAGATGCTGCGTTCCCTAAAGAAGATGGCACGTGTCAATTGGCCTTTTCATATCAGGGGGGAAATTTGATTTTGGGAGATATCTTTTTGAGAAACGCGTATGTGTATTATGATCTTTCAGATCATACCATCGCTCTTTCGCAAGTGAAGATTTCCGATAAATCCAACATTATTGTTGCCTGAGGTGATTCCTGAGATTATTCGAGTTTCGACTCCAAGTACTTTGAAATAGTACCTTTGTTTGACTTTGTGTACCAATTTATTTTCATGTTTTAAGATCGCGATCTCTGAATCTTTTTTTTTTTTGAATTCAAATCCGGGGTTGACCAACAAAATATAGTTTCGGGTCAATCAATCATAACCTTTTATTTTGTTGAGACCCTGTTATTGCCTCTAAATTCGCTAAAATCGTCCCGCGAGTATATGTGGTAATTTGATAAAAATTTTAAAGTGTGCAATGTTTGGTAACTTTTTAAGGTAAGTATTAAAGATTTCAGTTTCTTCTCGAATCTGTTGTCCAGTTTGTCTAAGGTTCATACACGATGCTTTCGATGTGCTGTTATAAAGACTAATGAAAAGGCTTTTGAATAGGCGAGATGTCCAACAATGTTTTGTGAAATAAATATTTTTTATAATCACTCAGAACTTGTGTTCTATCGAGTGCCAGGGAATTTCATAATAATAAGATATTAATTTATGCATGGTTTCTGAACTAGAAGTTTTAAAAAGACAGTGACTACAGATAGTTTTGGGATTCTTGAAAAATTTGGTTTTATTGCTCAATTTCTGCTAACAACCAAAAGCATGTTGCCATTGTAGTTTCAACAGACTTGCAAAGTCTAGATGCTTGTATCATTTTACTTTTCTGCCAAGAGCGGCTATTGTGAGCATGGTATAGCTTCTCTGAAAGTCGGGCTCTTTGGCTTAGATGTCCATATTGTATTCTTGATTCCTGCTGGAAAAACACCAATTATATGTGTTTCTTTCTAGGAAAAATAGTGAAGCATTTTCACGACCTAGCAAGATGATGCATTATATCTGCTATATATTGTAGCGATGAACAACAAAACAGATAGCTTTCATATAACTTGGAGAAGGAGGATTAACATTAAATTTCAAATAATCTGATTTAATAAATCTGTGGACCACACTCTTAGCATGTGTTTACATGCCGGCTCTGGATTTTCCCCAAACAATAGAAATGACCTTGAATTCTTGAAAAGGCACCTGACTGCGCATTTTTGATGAAAGTTGATCAGTAACAAAAACGAATTAGACCTCTCTCACTTTTTTTACTTGATTTCCTTCAAAACTATTTTTGAAATATTATAATATCAGAACCCAGGGTCAATTTATTCATTGACAAAGAATGTAGGAATGAGGCCAGCTGTCACCTTTTGAAGAGTACAGGACTTACATGAAGCCCCTATCAAATGTTTGAATTTCTATATTTGCAATAATTGTTTGGTCATCTGTGGCACGTTATCCATGTGACCACTACTTTGTAAATACTGAACTTCGAAATTGTGAAAGCAATACACATTGCGTGAAAGGCAAGCAAGCCGTAGAAGCCATTTACAAAGTATCCATCATACCGGCTATTTCCCATTATTAAGCACTGCGTATAATTAATTAAGTCTTTTGAGTGATACGTCTTGCGGGAAAGCTTGGCAGAAATCTTGAACATACATGATTGGATGAAGTTGTCAGCTTCCTGGTTTCAGAGAACACACTGGAACGCGCCTTACATTGTATGAAAATCTCCTCGAATTTAGGGCGTCTTCACCAGGGCTGCAGCTTGTTTTTTGTTTCTTCAATTTTAATTGGTAGACCTCCCACGGCTCAAAATGATTTGTATTCGTGCTTCCCAATATGCCTCTGGTATACTTTTGCATTTTTTTTTTCTTGTCATTTACTTGGCAAGCTCATCGAGGCTAATTTATTTATTTAAACAAGACGAGACGCTCGAAAACTCTTCAAAGTTAGCTGTTTTGTCCTTATGCAAGAATTTTTAGTTTTCGTTTTCCTTGCCCTGTTTGTTTTGGGCAAAACTCCGGGCAGTGAGAGTATTGGAACAGGATCACCTTCGCCTTTGCAATTCGACTTCGATGTCAAGAGTCAGCTCCAGGACATTACCGCCCAAGAATTGTGGCTTCAACATGAAAGTCGCAAAAGAAAGAGAGGAGAGGTTTCATTGCCTTTCAAATACTTCAAGGATATTTTTTTTGTAATGAGTGTGTTTTTGGGGTCGAGCAAACAGAAAAATGACCTTCTAATTGATACTGGCTCATCAGATCTATGGGTACCCGCTTCAGGCTACGATCCGCGCTTCTCTACCACATCTTTGAAAACAGAAATACCGTTTGATATTGAGTACATAGATGGTCTTCTGATAACTGGTGAGTACTACTTGGATAGTTTACAGTTTAACCGGAGAGTACCGGCTCTCGAGATGTTCCGATTTGCATTGTCGGAGTCAAAGGGTCCCGGTGTTTTAGGAATTGGGAATAGGGAGACGGAAGCAACCTCTATGCTCTATGATAATCTTCCATGGGCATTGTACAAAGATGGAATCACGCCCAAGGCTTCGTACTCTATGCATATGAGCCCTGGCGCCAAAGATGGTAAGATTATATTTGGCGGCATCGACACTGCAAAATATGATGGAGAGTTATACAAGTATCCCTTGATCTACTTGGAAGGAGAGTTGGCCATAAATTTGCAAAGCGTCTTTGTGGGAGAGAAGACTATTTCAATGAATGTTCCCTATATAATCGACACGGGCTGTTCAATAGGGCTAGCTGGGGAGGAATTGATGAGTGAGCTTGATGTCATTTTCGAAACTTCAATTAGAGAGAGGGACGGTATGTTTTATAGACTTATCAACTGCTCACAGCCTAGCGATAAGTTTGTACGGTTCAACTTTGGTGATAACGAGATTACAATGTCTCACGCGGACTTGCTTTCATTCGACGAGGATGGTCAATGTGTATTGGGGTTTGCATCTTTTGAAGATTTTCGTGTCCTAGGAAATAATTTCATGAGATATGCCTATGTCAATATTGATCTATCAGAACTGACACTTTCGCTTGCTCAGATGGTGCACTCACCAGAATCACACATAGTCAGTGCCTGAGCACTAGAAGAAAAATACATACGATTATGATACAGTCGGGCCTACGAGCTCTTGCCGGGCTTTAATTTTTTCTTTTAAGAACAAAGAGTACGAATTACTGGTGATATACAGAAAAATAATTTACCAGCTTTTAGATTTGAAGTAGAAAGTAAACTGAGTAGAAAGAAATGTGAGGGCCTTTGGGTGAAAAAAGTATTTTGACTTAGCTAAATAATCAGACAGTACCTTCAACCGTTTGTAAAACATTTAAGCGAACACATTCTGCCTTTAAGCACTAAAGTTCAATATTTTCAATCGAGCCAGTCAGAAATATAGGGAATTGTGTATATCTACATTCATATAATCAAGCCGTTATCCAGTCTATGCGCATGTGAGCCCGAAACTTACGGTCTCACCAGCACATTCAAGTGCTCATAGAAATTCTTGTACTCAGAAAAATACTACTACCTGCGCATAGTTCTTTCTCTACCTTGTAAAAAACTAAATCTGTGTCAAAAGGCTCTCAGGGTTTGTATATATGATAAAACATGATCTCAATCAAAAGCACAGATGGTTTCGTGGTCTAGTTGGTTATGGCATCTGCTTAACACGCAGAACGTCCCCAGTTCGATCCTGGGCGAAATCATTTGCTTTTTTTGCATTTCTTCATTTCTTTTATCTTTTGTTTCGGGTTAAATTAATGTTTGTTCCCTCAAAATATTTTTAATGAAGCTAGGATTATTTCCCGCTATGTTGAGAAAAGGGCTTCTGATGCTGATCCTTAGTATCGATATAGTCTCACTTATGATCCACCACGTTACGTTATCATGACAATATCAGCAACCTGGTAGTTTTTATATGAATCTTCACAACTATTTACACCCTTTAGTACTGTTTGCTATTATCAAGTTACTGCTTTTTTTAAACTATTTACCATACCCCCTCAAAAATTAACCAGGAAAATTCCCTATTTCTATGTCGAACTTTCAGTCAAGATCAACTTTCCGATATTCTCTTATCTGCTTTCTTTTTCCCATCTCACCAAACATCCTAAAGTTCATGATTTTTCTCGCTTCACCAACAAGCCAGTGTTTCTTTTGCTTTGTCCTTTCTTCTTCTCCTTCTCCTTCTCCTTCTTCTCCTTCCTCTTTCTCTTCTTCTCCTTCTCTTATGTCTCTTTCGAAATTTGTCTTTTGATCCAAAACCCAAATTCTCACTTGGGCCAAGGGTGCTTTCGCAGTTATGAGGGCTTACCCCAACAATAACACTCACGTCAACCTTTGGCTCCAGTAGAGAATTATATGGATCCACCATGAAGCGCAATTCATATACGAAATTTATTCCTGTTTGTATCAATATGCCTCCGGAAGCAGTACATATTTGAAACAGGAGTTCCTTCTCAAAAGCCGCAATCTTCATAATTTCATCGACTCTTATGAAAAAAATTTGCTTTCTCGTATCCTGAAATTTTTCTACGAATAAATGAGATTTTGCAACCAAAATTAAAGCTCTGCCACAAAAGTTACAGCTTGAAGTGAGAGAAAAGTAGACTTTTATCATTGGGTCAAAAACCATCTTTTGTGCGTGGAAATCAAATTGAGGGGACAAAGGTTTTTTGAAGGGACACATGTGAATACACACATAAGAAAACGCTGGGATTGTTTTTGAAATTTGAAAGGATTTTTTAATGTGTGAAGTTGTTTCAGACGCTTTGTCAAATTTGAAAATGTGGCATGTAGAAGCAGATCTCTCATCACCGCCAACAAGGGACATATTTGGGATGTCACAAAATAGGAACTCGATAAGGGATGAAACATTCGTCATGCTTAATATTTCAGTGTTTTGTTTTAGAGGCCACAAAAAGAAATCAAACGATTGAGAGAATATTTGAGAAAAAGTGTCGAGGTTTTTCCACACGTCTAGAATATTGATCTCCGTGGAACCCTCGCTTGCAGCCGAGAATTGATTCCTTTGATTTATGAAGACTGTTGAGGTTTCAGAGTCCCTCAAATGTGTATAATGTTTGCGCAGAGAAAAATTTAATAACCGAAGTACTGCGTAGGAGTCATTCCACAACTTCGTAATAGTTCGAGTTAGGCGATCAATTATCATTGTCTTTGGTGAGACCACCATGTACCAAGGCCTTGTTTTGCAATCAAGTCTTTCACTTTCATGTTTGGTTTCTGTTTCATCAATACTGGTTTTGGCAGGGTCGAATTTGGCCAAATTTGTATGAATAGGATTATTATCAAACAAATCGGTTCGGTACAACAGATCCCCGAATAACCCAGTATGACACAGAATAATAGAAAATTGCTCGACTGTGGAGTTGTTCGTCAATTCCGATTCTCTGATAGCTTGACTCAATCCAGTACGTAATGTCTCGTCACTGAAGCTGGCGAATGTGGAGGCGTGTGAGTCAGATCTTGATACTTTGGACACCATCTCAAATACTGCCAGCTGATCGGCTGTTATAAATTGCAGTTCTACAACCAGGGAAGAAACGGGAATTGCGGGTCCTTGTCTTGTTTCCGCCCTACTCTTTGAAAAGCATAAATGATCGAAGGGACAGAGAGGTGTCTTGCCTTTAAATATGCTTGTAGCTCGATCAAATTTTGCGGTGCTTAAGTAAGCATAATTGGTGTTTTTCAATATAATTTCTTCTTGAGAGGCCAATTTGTACTCGGCGGCGTTAGTAGAAGTTGCCTCAGAGCTACATATTAGGTTAGTCGTCTTCACGTACTCTTGTTTTTGACCCAATTGGAGTACGGGCGAGCTGATCCAACTATGAGCATCCTCGAAATCTAAACATGACTCTGAAGAAGCCAAAGTTGCGGAATCACCAAAGCGGTAATCGTTCTCAGTCCCATCGTGTTCAATGAATGGCAAGATGATACTCTTCAGATATTCCAGACTCACATCCAAACACCAGCTGTCATTCAAGTCATTATTGTATGCTTGGCTCTGAGTACTTTTGGGAAGTTGTTCTGGATGATCCGTCCTTGTGTCTGTAGCCAGTGGTGCTGTCATTGGGGTAGCAAACAACAAACCCGCAAGCACCATTTCTTCATCATCCCAGA
The DNA here is from genome assembly GCA_939531405.1 of Metschnikowia zobellii. Classification (NCBI taxonomy): domain Eukaryota; kingdom Fungi; phylum Ascomycota; class Pichiomycetes; order Serinales; family Metschnikowiaceae; genus Metschnikowia; species Metschnikowia zobellii. The sequence continues at coordinate 1,154,212 of OW618029.1, forward strand.
GCGAGGGTTGAGATTTCTCAATAGGAGGATCGGCAAAAAGTGCTAATTTCGTATCAGCAACAATAACACTTGACGAAGATTCTTGCATGTCTCCAAAGCAGAAGTATGAAGTCGTTTCTTGGAAAGATGAGTACCAGTTCATTTGCATCATGTCATTTCCTAAAAAGCCAAAATCGACGCTATTCGATTCTGTAGTCTCAGCCGGGGAAGTCGTATTCACTGGAATGCATCGAGCTCCTGGTAGGCTACCCTTGAGGTAAATCTGGGGCGTGTGTACTTCTTCAAGATAGCTGTTGAGTGACTCATTTCTCGCAACATCCCAGGGATGATCTGGCTCTTTCTTCTGTTCACTGCATTTCCATTGATCAAGTATATAGGAGAAGGAGGAGCTTTGCTCTGAGTGGGAGGTGTATTGATATCGATCTCTGTATGGGGTATTTGTCTTGGGATGTAGAGTGGAGCTCGAAGGAAAATCATCAGAAACAGAATTATTTTCCGAATAAGTGGAAAAGCGTGTTATGTCATCGTTGCTCTTCGATACTGAGATATGAAAGGTGTTTGCCCTGCCAGTCTGCGCATGACCCCGGTGCAAGATATCTGGATACCGTGGTAAAAACTCTTTTGCGAGAGATAACAAATGCTTAGGTTTCCCGATATACTCCATCAACTTCAGAGATTGCACTCCAGCTAAAACCTTCAATTTTTGAGCCATTAACATCAAAAACAGGATTTTCTGGGTGCATGTCTTGCAGCTGATGGAATCTGTGGTCTCAGAGACAGTTTCGTGATCTTCATTTCCCGTGAGCATCCAGAAGAAAGGGTCTGCAAACTCGTTACAGATCATACCCGTTGCATAAGCATCTAGATCCAAGGGACACAGAATATCTATATGTTTGACACTGCGACGTGCATCCGAGCACGTAAAATATGACCTCGTTGGAGACCAACCCAGATTGTCGTCTCGCAGATGATCCCATGGCGTCTCGAAACAGCTTTCTTGAGTGTTACTTGTCGTAATTTGGGACCATTTTGATCCGGAAATGGTTCTGTTATGTCCCAAAGGGAAGCGATACCTGTCACAGTCTCTTCGATGAATTACGAAGTCAGGGGGGCCCTCAGAAGAAAGGCCGGGGCCCAGAAATTTGAGGTGTCTGAGGAGCCACCCAGACATTCTGAGGCTTATCAGAATTTTTCCGGAGGGACGATTTTATAAAGAGCAAAGTATGGGAATGAAGATGGAGGTAAGGAAATAAAAGACTCTGGCGTGAGTGATAAACCCTGAAACCAGCAATAATGTATAGAAGTTCCAGAGGGAATCAAAAATGTAGAGAGCGATTTTGAAGCGTGGCCGCAAAACTCAGAATTTGGCAGTGGTACAGATTAAAACGTTTTGAGTGGCGATCGCCATTTTTTTTATACCCAACATACCAAGTCTGCTGGGAACCGGCTGCAAAAGTGCGGCTGTCGCGTTACCAGAGCAGACTGAAAAAAAATGCAATGATATGAACATAAGAAAAAAGGGGCTGACTAGGCTTTTATGGAAAGAAGTGCAACGGTGGGAATATCTAATTTTCAGCTTTGACTATAAAAAATAACAAAAAAAAACAGAGAAAAAAGAAAAAAGAAAAAAGAAATGTCAGACATTATAGTAGTAGATGAGAAGCCAAGATCTAATTGAGTGTAGAACCTTAAAAGAAAGATTTTATAAAGTATTTTCGCGGTCAGAAAAAAACATTGTTCATCAAGTCTTAACTTGATACATCTGCATCACGCAGGTGCCAATTACTTCGCTTGGCTTATACGGGTATGATTCGCCGAAGAAACTGTACTCGATTCTTGATTATCATACCCGAGAGACTTCAAGCTGCTTTCACTATTTAACCGCATGATTTGCCATGACATATCCCATTCATTTGCACTCGCAGCCACTTTGCAATCTTGACTCTAAGATTGAGAAGGGTTCTGACTGTTGCCAAACTATGTTTTCGTTTGATGAGTGTTTTCAAACATGTTTAACTGCGAGGTATTGAGAACTGCCGGATAATTCTAAACGAGATTTCCCTGATCTATGACGTGTACTTACTCAAGAAATGCCAACAAGAAACCATATCTCTGTCGGCAAATATAATAATGAGATGCTTGGACGCTAAGCTTTAACTGACGTTCGCTCTCCGAAAGCCATACCAGCAAAATAGGAACTTTGCAAAAGATCTAAGAAGTTGGGGGAACAAAGGTGCCTCATTCGAATGAAATTTTCAAAAGCTCGGGTATCTTTCCTAAACCCTCAGACATAGAAGCAGCTGTTTGGACACAGAAACCATGCACAAGTACTTTAACAATTCTTTTCTAAACCTTTTTGCAAACATTCATATTAGTATAACCCTCAGATTATATTGCTATTCACGAGTTTATGAACCAACTAGGGCTAGCCATCTATTAAACCATACAGCAGACGTCCCATATGCAAGAACTATAGCAAAAAGAAACAATTTTCCCATTCATGTCCGGAAATCTCGTTCAAGATCTGAATGAGGAATGTATTTTGTGATTTTCATTTGTCAGAAATGTATTTCTCAGAATCCAGAGTGAATTTCCCCGGCAGATTGAGTTTGATGTCGTATTATTGAGGATTTCGAAGTTTGAATTGTTTTTGCTGTCTGCTTCTCAAGAAGATAAATTGACCACAAGTGTTCATTCTCCAATCTGAATCGCTCATACCAAGCCTCACCTAAAAAAAAGGAGGGGGGGGGGGGGGGGGGGGGGGAATTGCGAGGGAAATACTACTCGACAGAAAACCGCTTTCGTTGCAGACATGTCAACTTTCGTGAATTTTGCTTTGCCACGTGATTTCCCCATATATGCCAACTAGTCGCGCGTTAGCAAAGCCAATAAGAGTTTGAAGACCATTGCACCTGCACCAGAATTATCAAGTCCCCGCATTGTTATCGAGATTTTTGCCGCGAACGCCAAGAAACATGATACGGTTTACGGTTCCCCACAAGGCGACATCATTGTGTGCAGTACAATCAATACACCACCTCCGCTTTTCGCGAACTCCGAGCGCATATTGACGAGGATAAGGGCTCCGAAATTGGCCGGGTATATATAGGGGATCATATCACACCACGTTTACTTGTTCCCTTCTCCTCAATTAGAAATTTGCTCAAATTTTATAAACTCCCACAAGCCGCTTTCTACCCGAATTTTTCAATCCCGCAATCTGATAACGACCGCCAAACAGGGTTTAAATAAATTCAAGAACCCCACTGGTTGCTTATCCACTACATCTATACACCACCATAAAGATCATCGAATCGCTCCAGCTAAGCCAGTTTTAAGAGAAGAAGCTTTGATAAATTTTAGCCATTCCCGTCTGTATTTTCAATTGGCGCATCTTCAATCCAAATTGTTGACTGCAAAAAAGAAAAAAAATAAAGAAACAGCCGCTACCAAAACCAACCATACACACCAACACACTCCGAAAAAGATGTTTAGCCGGTTCTTAAACAGGCAAAGGCAGGAAGGTATTAATGCGCTCGCAAACACAGAGACCAAGCCATCGTTCACCATGGAAGAGCCTGTCCTTGGCGCAATGCCGGCCACACAGACGGAGCCCAAGCGTCGGTGGAGCTACGTCACCTACCTCGACAGAGGCAGCTTTCATGGTGACGACGACAATTTGATGCTTGGTTTGTAAAGCAGTTCCTTCACCACAACTCAAATTTTTTTTAGCATACTTTTAATTCTTCTTAGCCCCGAGACAAGACCTTCGTAATCCCCTGGTAGAGAGCAGGGACATCTAACTATAACAGAACATACCTTCTAGCTGACCAGCAATTGTAGCGTTGGGCCGTGCGGTCTCCCATGAGACAGAGTCTAGGACTTGCACATCTTGTGGGTCAGCACCTTCGCTGCTGGCAGTCTCAAACAATGCATCTGCGGCCAACGCCCGCACTTGTCCGTTGCTGTGAAAACAGCAGAGCCAGCAGAGCCGCTTCCGGCACCGAGTCCTCAAATCGGATGCGGCCGTGACCGCCGTGCCAATGTGTTGGAAAACCCTGATCGCGAGCGCAATTCGGGGGACTGCCGCCGTATTAATGTGGAGATTGTAAGCTCTCACAAAAAGCGTCTCAGCCCCCAGGCGGGGCACTTCAAGTGCAGCGTCTAGAATCTTAACCATAAGGCTCATGGTGACCTGGATCGTTTTCTGGGCCCTGCGGTCGAGGGCCAGCACTTTCACGCCAGGGGCCACTTTCAAGAGCCCAACAAGCACCACAAACGTCTGCTCCCACGCCGCAGCATCTCGCAAGTACACGAGCACGTGATGGAAAGCCAGGTTGACCATGGTATTGGCGCCCGTGGCCGCCGCCGACGAGTGCACGAGACCGCTCCAGAATGCAACGACCAAGTTTGGCTGCGAGGAACATTTGGTCGTGAAGAACGCAAACAAGTCGCCAAAGTAGGCATCGTAGTCGCCGCCATTGCGGACCACGTGCACTTCGGGGCGGGTGTCGCCATACATCTGACCGAGCACGCCAAACGCCGCCGCTCGGAGGCGGTCGATGGTTTCACCCGCGAGCCGGAGAAGCTTCTCGTGCAACACGGGCGCGTCGGAGTGAAATAGACGCGTATGGGCGCCTACAAGATGCACGCACGCAAGCCGCACTTTCAGGCCGACATCTCCTTGCTCGGTAACCGTGTAGTCGTCTAGAAGAAGGAGAACGACGGGCCGTAAGAGCGCGAAGTCCGGGGGAGCCATGCGCTTGGGGTCAAGCTTCGACACGAGCATTGCCCTCACCTCTGCATCGACAAATGTGTCGACGAGAAGCGCGCCAACCAAGCGCACCTGGTGCGAGCTGAGCGAGGCGCTCATTACAGACGCCGCCACGAGCCGATTCCCGTGGCGTATCTGGACACAGAGATGGGCAAACCACTCCGAAGATAGCGTCGGCACAAGGGTATGAAACGTTTCGAGCTCGTGCACGAGACTTGGGGAGGCACCAAGCTTAGAAATCTCCACGAGAAGCGACTCCATGTGGGCCGCGGCATGATTCCGGGTCCCAGGAGTGGTGCGATTGAGCCAGCGCATTACAGACTCACCCATATACGCTGCAGCTCCGTGGCGATCGAGCGCCAAGTGTTCGACGTGTGAGGCCACGGCGGCGGTAGTTTCGGGACCTAGCATTCCGCCGTGCTCGAGCTCTGCGAGCGCGTAGAGTGCGCCGTGGCTGCCCTGGCGCATGCTCTCGAGCAACAAGCCGACAATGTGGGGCACCACCACGTCCTTTTCCACCGAGAGCTGAACCTTGGTGTCGCCGCCGCCTTTGAGTGTCTGAGCAAGGCACACCAGGCCCAATTTTTGGAGCTCGAAAGAAGACAGCTCAGCCAAGACCTCGTCGAGAAGCGGCGCCACAAACCACTCGCGCAGGAAGCCCATGTTTTCCAATTGGCGCACGAGGACATGCGAGTCTGCCAACGAGCCTACGGTTGCGGCACCAAACTGTTCGATGAAGACGATGGTGAACTCGCCGATTTTGTCGGCGTCACTGGTACCAACCAACCCGCCCATGAACACGGAGCCAAACCGGCCTACAAGTTCCTGGAGCACAGCAATGCCGCATCGGCGTATGGTAAAGTCCTCGTCGAAAAGCGAGACGCGGATGAGGTCGCAGAACACGGTGGGCACAAGCTGCGGGTAACGGCGCAGGAGCTGCCGAAAGTGCGCCAATGGAAGCAGCCGCAACACCGCCCACAAGCAGAAGCACGAGGCGTCTCTGAGCTGGGCACTCTGCACAAACGCGTAGTTGCGCTTCGACACGAAGCATGTGCGGTGTGCTAGCGAGAAGACCACGGGCACAAAGTCGCTGGGGAGCGACTTTGTGAGTGCAAGGAATCCCAAGTATAGAAGCACGGTGTGGTAGCGCGGAACAGACAAGACCGCGGGCGAAATCAGCACGTGTGCCACGAACCCGTCGCCCGCTTCCACGTGCTCTAGCCGCAACTGCCCAAGCATGTACGCGACAACCTGCGCTGCGTAGTTGACGGCCCGCGCAGCCAAGCACGATGTTGTCTTGGCCAAGTTCTTGGCCATGCACTCGCGCAACGCTGCGTCGAACAGCTCCCCCATGTGGTGCATGAGGTCCGCCGTGCTGTTGACGAGCAGAGCCACCGATTCGTACTCGGCCTGCGCCGCAAAGAAACGCGCGCATTTCGCCGCTACCTTGAGAAGGTACAACGCGTTCATCGTGTTGAGCGTGTGGCCGCGCGGGCCGTGTCTTGCCAGCGCAACCTCGTGCAAGATCACGCCGCGATGCACGGCCCGTGCGAGACGTGCAAGGGGCGCACGGGTGGCGCGTTTGAGCACCTGGTTGAGCGCCATCAAGTGGCCCAATCGCGCGTTCTCGTCGAGCACGGGCCAGTCTACCACGACGGCGTCCGTGTACTCCTCGAGAAGAACGCCGCAGTCGGGGCGCGTGACAAGCAGCGCTAGCAACACCAGTGCCACCAGCTGCGACTTCAGCGCCGTCCGGTGGAGCGCGAGGAAGGCGGCGGAGAGCTGGGAGAGCCGCGTGTCGAGCCCCTCTTGCACACTCGCGAGCGGGAAGGGCACAAGGACAAGCCGCGAGAGCCACAAGAGCAAGAAATAGCACTCGGAGGGCCGCTGGCGCGTGGTGGGGCTTTCGGCGAGCTCGACGAGCCGGGGCAATGTGTACACGTCGCTGGGGAGCGCGTTGGCCACGGCCTTGTAACCCCGAACCTTGGCCAACACGTACACAAGGTCGGCCAAGGCGTCAGCAATGGGCTCCCAGTCTCTGGCGTCGCAGGTGTTGCGTTTGGCCAAGAAATACAGCGATGCTATGCGGGGCACGAACTGCTGGAGGTGGCCGTCGAGGGCCCGCGGGGCCTGTTCGAACGCATCGATATTCTGCCTCACTGCGGCTATTTGTTTTGCAAGAGGACCCACGGCTGCGGCGTTGGCCACTGCGTTTTCAATGAGACATAGCGCCTGGGCGATTTTCTCGAGCTGGCGCTGGGTCGTGGTGGTGCTTATGCCGCTCATCTTATGGGGGGCATGCGTGGGGGCGCCAGCATCGTGCGGTGGCGCCGTTGCTTCCATGCAAAAAACCAAAAAGAGAAATGATGAATCGAAAAAAAAGAGCTGGTATTCTTTTTTCTCTTTTTCTTTTTTTGTGTGTTTATATCGCTGGTGTTTCAAGCAGAAACTTGCACGGGGTTTGGTTGAGCAGGGTTACGGGGGTGCACGTATGACATGCTCTGAGGATGATGGTGCTGGTGCGTACATGTCCATTTCTTATACATGTCTTGTATTCGCAGTTTTGGAGCAGCGAATGCAGAGTGCGCACCCATATCACCGTTGGAATTCATGTTGGGTACTCAGCAGAATCTGATACACAGTGTAGACTTGCGCCTCTACAATCAGCCTCTTGAACGCTTGTTTGATTTTCGCGCAGGACTCCGTTGAACCCGCACATCCAAGGAACATGAACGTTTCTATAGTTCGATCCGGGATATTGAGACCCTTCAGATCAGTGAGGACGGCTCGTTCTCTTACTCACTTTCTAGTCCTGTTGTTTGTTGATGATATTTGCAACGTGCTCTCCCCCCCCCCCCCTCCCTCCCCATAAGACCAGTATCCATGTCAATTGAAACATAGATTCTCCCGTAAGCTATGGTACGCATTCTGTGTCCGAATCGAAAAACCAGAACCACTTTTTACCTAGAGGTGCTATGGCTCTATATCTACAGGAACGCGTTCTCATACTATAAATCGCACCGCGGAAACATAGTGGGTTTATAATTAAAAACACCACCAGTGGCTTGGGGTGGAGCCGAAACGTCGATTCGGTCCGGCAACTGCTTCAAAAGGTCGTCCGCCGCCGCCTATAGCTTCATTATTGGGACAAGCCCCCCCAGGAGCCAATCCACCCTCAAAAGTTACCGTGGTGTACGGGTGTTTGCATCTGGAAAAAAATCTCGCCTGCACCAGCCATTGTGAAACCAAATATTCAAAACCACATCAGAATTATACCATGTCTGCCGCTACGCCACAGCCTATGTTCTACCGCATTCAGCAGCTCAGATCCACCATAGGGTTGCTGCCTCTGGTACGCAAAAACATCGCTGCGTTGGGGCTCAGGCGCAGAAACGCGGTCGTCTATCAGAAGGTTTCCGTCGCCACTGCCCACAAGCTCCGTTTGGTGAAGGAGCTCGTGAAGATCGATTTGGTGAATCTGCTGCAGGCACAGCTCCTCAAGAAGCAGGAAAGCACGCCGTACCCAAGCGGGTTCGAGAAGATCGGCCAGCTTTGAAATGAATAGGACGGTTTAATAAATGTACATAGAAACGCTGAGATGTAGGAAAGATCTGATCCGTATGCTAATTGTTGCGCCTTTGGCTCGACCTGTTTGCCCGTTGAGAGCCCTTGGAATGTCGTCCACAGTTGGTGTTTGTGGCTGGTATTCAGCTAAGGCCGCTGCGTTTTGTCTACGTTTTAACCTCTCATATCCTACTTATCAGCTGTGTTCTTCTGTCACTGTAAATGAACAGGCATGTGCTGTCATTTGTGCACAGGCTGACGTTTGAGACGCTAGCCTCAATATGCATAGGCTACGGCGTGATTTACTAACTGCTTCTGCAAAGATTGAAAGAGATGCAAAAATTGTTCTCGACTTAGGAACCATGAATGAACAGCCCTGTTCTCTTTTTCTTCTTTTTTTTTGAATTGCTAGGTTCTGAAGCCATACACCTCGGACAATTCCCACTGTAGTCCTCCAAGTTTAACACAATAGCATAAAAACACAAATGACATCATTTCTAGACGATGTGCATGGCTTGATCATATAGCTCTTATAGCTCTTCACCGACAGTCCGTTAAAAAGTTTGTTTGGGCCTGAAACTTGTGTTGCATGCATTTTGCTCGGACTACGGATGTGAGTATAGAAATGAAGCGAGAATTCTATACTAGCTGCAACCTGGAATAATGCTCTTCCGTTTGAAAAAGGTATATCCTTTGCAGCATGCAATGAATTGTGCGAAACCACATTGCTGGTTGAAATGACATTTGTCCAACCTGGATTGAATCTTCGAAATAGAAGAAAACCAAAACAGCTCACATACAACTAGTGGCAAAATGATCATCATTGAATCACTTGCTCATGTTTACAAAATCCTAGATCCCGGCCATCTCTGTTGGATCTTCGCAAAAATGTTCAATGAGTACTTTTCAAGCTTCCACACCTTTGCTGACACTTAATCCCGCTACGCATCGCGTCTCTGTCAAATACTTATATCAAAGACATCTTGGGGTCTTTTTGTTTCTTCATTAAAGCATGAGACGAAGAATATGATTTAAGAATCAAACTAAATAAGCGTACTGTATGCAGTCATAAAACCAGCCAGTGGCAGCACGCTTTTTCGCCCTCAGTCATGCGCTTGCATTCGCTCGCTGCCTGCACACCCGGAGTTGGTGGTGAGATTTTCACGGTGCAAAACCTAATTCGCTTGTTTTAACCCTGCGTTTTTCTCTCCTTCCTTATTTCGAGACTATTTATTTTGAGAAAGTATCGTTTTCAGATACAAAGTTAGACACAAGACCAGAACTCAGATGTTTGTCAGAGCCAGCCAAAGAAACAGAGTCACAACGTCGGTATTTAGTTCTACTTTTGCCATATGTTTTCTTCTAGTGGGTGCCAATTCAGTGCTCCCGTGCCCTGTTGACTCTGTGCATGGCAACGACTCAGTCATGGATGAAAGGTTGACACGTCAAGAAGATAACAACCCAAGAAAAGATGCATAATTTATTTTTGTTCCGGGCTTGAAGATGCCTTCTTTTCTTTCTATTTGCCATTCTGAAGAATCCGCGAAGAGAACAGGCATACTTCCTTACCACCGCCAGAATACTTGAAGGCTAAAACATTGCAACGAAAGGTACTATCCGCTGAGCACACCCCCTTGGGACTTACAAAAAAAAAGAAAAAAAGAGGGGGCTGCTAGTGATTGACCCAATATGTGAGCTCATCGGCTCGCGAGCTACTCACAGGGCATGATGGAGAGCTTTTCCATACGGTCAGGTTCCTTTTGTTAATACTACAAGAAATTAGGCACAGGGAGGCTTATCCAAGAAAGCATTGTATGAGAGTCGACGTCGAGAATGTCTATTCTATTTCATGGATCGGCCAAGGTTGGCCAATCATATGGCGTGAGACCAGATGACGAAACGCTGATGCGCATCACGTGTGACATGTCACGTGTAGTTTTGTAGCATCGCGCTCACATACCGCACATGCGCTCGAGGGCAGCAGCTATATCCTAATTTGAATGAAAGATACGAGCACTTTAAAAATAAAACGTCTTTACTGGCCCACAAATCTAAGCCGTAGCTTTTATATGTTTTTCTTACAGGAAGCTTATCCTTGGTTCGTTGCGGGCTTCTGACTTTGGTATTCCCCGCATACACCCCCTTTAGGCAATAGGTAAACATCGCTATTTTAAGTATCAATCGATACGCTGGACTCGTCAAGCCATCTGCCAATCTTTCTTTCACCTGCCAGTCAAGTCATGTCCCAAACCACTCAATACAGTTACCCAAGACCAGCGAAAAACATGCATATTCGTACCTTTCTGAAAGATACCAATTTCGACGAAAACTTGGATATCGGAGAGTTGCCAGCGATGCCAAAGCCGCAGTTGATCCACGATCCGTTGAGCCTTGCAAGCCCAAAAGAAAATGCCTTTGGTCCGGAGCATCCTTTCATCTCACCAACAGGACCCTTGGATGATCTCCTTGCAGAAAGCCGGGCAAGAATCAGTCAATTCAAAGTGGAATTGCCATCTGCTAAAGACAGAGTCATGAAACCATGCACTTTTAATTTGTCAGATGAAGTTACGAGTACTGGAGAGCCGAATGGCTTTCGCAAATCCACATTTTTCGAAAATGACAGGAAAAAAGTGGCAGGCGACAATCATGTGACTAGCTCTTTAACCTATGACCATGTAGCTGAATCAAAGCATATATTGAATGACGCAAATACTGCTGACATTGCAGCAATAGACCCTTTGGCATGTCACGCCAAGAACATCATGCGCATGGCTATGGACTCAACAATGTTTGGATCCTTTTGCAACGACACAATTTCTTCGAGCTTCTCCAATGCACTAGATGAGTCAATTTCCGGTGATACGGAAAACAGCTTCAGCGAAAACAGATTCGCAAAAGACAAGGCAGCATCTTCGCTTAAATTTCTGGGTGCAATGAAGGTCGAAATAAGTGCACAAGACTTGGAGATGGCCGTCAATGACCCACTCCGGCTCGTCTAGTTCAATATCAGTTTGAGTATTTCTTGGTCTCTCTGGTCGATGTTGGAATATCTGGCATACTCATCACATGGACTAATGTGCCCCGGACACACACGATTAAAGCCATAACTGTCCCAGATGTTGTCGAGATGGTCAAAATCTTGCGGGCGGAAGTTCTCAAGACACCGGAGTAAGACTCGCCCTTCCTCATTGAGCCTCTTGAATGCATGGATACGCTCGATAAGGCGAGGACTTACAATGTCGGGCCGCAGTGCTAAGTACTCGTGTACGTAATACTCAAGAAGTGAGTTGTACGCATCACCACGCAAGCTGGAGTATACGAAGTACTTGTAATTTTGCTCAGATACAGAAAGTTGCGTCTGTTTCATATGCTCATATAGCGTCAAGCCTGTAGCCATTGCTGCCGGAGATTCAGAAACAGACCGGATAATGATGTCGTACAGCGACGAAGTGAGCCACGTTTTTGAAAAATCATCAGTGATTTGGCTCAACAGCTGCAAGGCGAGAATTACACCAGTGGTATTTTGGTGTGTGGCAAGGTGCCAGAGGAGCCCATCGACAAAAATGCATGCTGTATCTTTCGAGTAGTTTCGTTTAAGAATGTACAGCCAGTGCTCGGCAACAAAGTTCACCAATATTTCAGTATTTTTGAGTACACTTCCCAGAGCCGATTCGTGTGCATTTCGATTGGATTTCTTTTCAAGTATAGTTTCCTTTTCCGGAATTTCTTCTTCGGGTGTACCATAGGATGGTGCGGCAAGAGGAGCAGATATCTCCTTTGCTCGAGAATACGACACGTTGACATCAAACACGTGGTACGTGCTAAGCTTGTGCAGAAATGCCTCCGCTATATCCGAGTAGGTAAAGATATGGCGCTTTTTTGCCACGAACGCATCAACTACATCAAGCACAGTCTTCACTGAGGCGTCAGATTCGTGTTGAGTGGCTATTTCGCCTGCGTCTGGGTGATGAAAACAGTAGGCGCGGATTACCAGAAGACATAAGTCCTTGGTCAAGGCTGCTTCACCTTTCATAGGCATACGCACGAAATGCCACTCGATGAGACCGAGGCTCAGCGGCACGTCGCCGTGGGATGCAAAAGTGTGAAGGATCTGTGCAAGAGTGTCGCTGCTCAAAGAGCGCAAGAAGGCATTGTCGAGTGTCATATAGGGATCCAAAAGCACGTCATCGATATCTTGTATTGCGACGCCGTGCATGATGACATTTTCGTACACTAGTTTTACCAATGCAAGGTCATTCCTCCAAAGTGCCAACCCAAGTATTTCGGACCATAGAGCCGGCAGAATGAGCCGGTCATACTTTGCTTCAAACGTTTCGCTAATCACTCCACAGATAGCCTCGCAGTCCTGACTACTGACAAGCGACTTTAGATGTTTATGCAAAGGCCAGTCGCAAAAAAGCGTGGACCTATCCACATGCTCCAAACACTGATAGAAATGGGCTGTAGCGAGCGTGATCTGGCCCGTATTCAAAAGAACGTGCATGTGGCATGCATAATAGCCCACTTCTGCATTGAAATTGAGATCGGCGACTGAAATTATGCTGAGAAACACTGACTTCAAGCCGATAAGAAGCGTGAAGTCATCACAATTTTCGAAACACGCGTAGAGCAGCCGCGTCGCCGCAACAAGCTCGGCAGAAGTGCAGTCAGCGTCGGCCATTTCTCTGTAAAGCTGAAGAGCTAGGCTGGCACAATTTCGGCTCCCCTCTGCCGCTAGCAGTGCTAGCAAGGCCATATACAATCTTCCCTTGAGAAACCGCGATCGGAGCGGATCTTGTCGGATTTTTGTCGCAATTTCGAGGTTGGTTTTGAAAAGACCAGCTTCCGTGTTGGCAGCTATAAGATGCTCGACCTTGCTGGGAGGCGTGCGTATCACGGAGGAAGAGATCTGGTCAAAGAAGGCGGCATTGGCGGAGTCTGTGGCAGCATTTGGGCGCTTTTTGCTTGGTTTCCGGCGGATGTTTGGCACAGTAACACTCTTTGCAGCGGATGTGTACCTGGACGCCATTGCCGCAGGCTTTACAGGCATTGTGTGTGCACGCTTCCGGGGTGAAAAGTAAATAAGAACTGCTTGGATGATGAGGGTCCGAGTACTTGATGGGCCCGCGGCGCGACTTAGCCTATAGTGTGGGGCGGGACTAGTTGATTTATAGTGGCTTTGTTTTTCTCGATTGAATGATAGCCAATGCTTGAACTTACGATTATTCATGACACCATCGTTTTTATGAATACTCAAAAACAAAAATTACACGCGGACAACGGAAACCAGTTTCTGAGGTCTGCTTGAGGCATGGGGGAATAAAAGCGAGACCTGATTCCCATAGTTGCGCCTTAGAATGTGCTTTGATGATGTTTGTTTTTCGGCATAATGATCTGATATATATGTGCTGTTTTATCTGGTTTGGCTTTGGCTGGCTGTTTTTCCCCCGGAATGGAATGGAAGGCGAACCGCCACCTTGTCTTTCCACGGTGACTTGAGGGGCCGACAACGGCTATTAATTGGGTGATACTTCTCTCAGTATACTCTAGCTCGCAACCCGAATGCGGCATCTGCAAGCCCAGCGAAAATTGCCAATAACTGAGAAACAAATGCCAGAGCTGGAAATAATGCTATTTTTCTGAGCTTCCCGGGTATCAGAACCTGGGTCAGGACTCTACTTTAATTGAGGCAACTGTCAGGGACGTATGCTTTGCAGACATCTCATGAGGCAAAAAAATAATAATCAGGGATTGTTCAACACAATGAATAAAAAGAATGAAGTACGAATCAAGCTTGGATCTAAGCTTTGCTTCATAACCAGGTAGGATTCCAGTACTTAGATATCTATTGGACCACCCAGTGACTCGTGAAACACAATGTTTGAACATTAACAATCTGATGTATCCGTAGTGGTAATTTCTTGCCAGTGCCTTGCTGCACGTGAATCAAGTGGCTGAAAGATCCCAGCCTTGGAATTTTCAAGCAAGAGTACCCACCCTGTAGTGGGAAAGAATTGTTTCAATGTGAACCAAGGCTAAATAAGTACTGTAATGCTCTTCGTCTGACCAAATGAAGCAAATTTTCAAAACTTTCATAAGTGCAACTCAGATAGCCCCGAATCCTTACCAGAGCATCTGGGAGGCCGGAGTGCCGATAGAGTTTGAACGAATGATTCAAATACGGAGCGTCGTGTGCAAGACGAGATTCTCACAGCACGAAGCATACATTGATATTGCTTTAGAGGCAGATCTGATTCCCAAAGTATCATGGGTGATCTTGATACGTCATACGAGCTTTGCTCGAACGGCAAGGACATGGCCATTTCCAACAAATTTTAAGGCATGCATGTCGACAAAATTCATCCCGGCCGGATCTTTGGCTTTCGCAGCTATTCTTTGGCTTTCGTCCGTCTGGACTTGCGAACTACAGCAAGCTTGACGATAATCCTAAACCCTCGGTTCGTTAAACAAAGTACATCTATTTTTTATACCAGGTCTCCCGGTTCCCCACCCGGTTTCCGCCCCAAGGCCGTGGGGTCTAGTAGTGCGCGCTCGGCCCCAGGCCTCAAGAACCTTTTCTAGAACCACGCTCCCTTCTGCCTAACAGAAACATACGCACGTTCCATTCAACTACCGGAAAATGTCCTCTGTATTTTGCAGACGTCTTGCCACTACGCTGGCTGGTGGCAAAAGTGCGTTTCAGGTGTTTGACCGTGCGGCAAAGCTCGTGCAAAGACTGAAAACGCCATCGATGGACGTGGCGGCGTCCAGAAAAGCAGACTTTCTCCGAGACGAGGTCGCTCAGCGTACGACAGAAAGATTAGCCTTTA
Source organism: Metschnikowia zobellii (assembly GCA_939531405.1). Classification (NCBI taxonomy): domain Eukaryota; kingdom Fungi; phylum Ascomycota; class Pichiomycetes; order Serinales; family Metschnikowiaceae; genus Metschnikowia; species Metschnikowia zobellii. The sequence goes on from OW618029.1 coordinate 1,169,380, forward strand.
TCACGCGTGACTTTACCCGCACGCTCGATTTCGGTGCTCACCTGGGCAACTTCTTGAAGAACTTGTGCAGTATATCTGAGCCCCCAGCGGATGCGAGTGTAGACGAGATAAATGCTGCCAAGCAGCTCAATGAAGACAAACAAAAGATTCTTCTGAAGATCTCCGAATTGGTTATGGTGGACTCGCTGGGGCCGCTATTGAACAGGGACGCTGGCATAGCCATGGCACGTGACTTCAACGGCCAGGTGACGAGGGTGGTTTCTGACGAGGAGGCTTTTGATGCACCCGAACTCGAGGCAAGCAACCAGTTTGACTGTGTTGTCTCAAACTTGTCGCTCCACTGGATCAACGATCTCCCGGGGGCGCTTGCCAACATCAACCGCGTATTGAAGCCAGACGGGCTCTTTATGGGCACGCTCTTTGGCGGCGACACGCTATACGAACTCCGCACGTCATTGCAACTAGCGGAGTTAGAGAGGCTCGGGGGCATGTCGGCCCGTGTGTCGCCACTCGTGCACTTGAACGACGTCGGTAGTCTCTTAAATCGTGCTGGTTTCAGCATGCTCACCATTGACACAGAGGACATTGTTGTGGGGGGATACCCGGATCTCGTGGCTATGTGCACCGAGCTCCAGGAGATGGGCGAGCAGAACAGCTTGCTTGCGCGTGCCCACACACTTCCGCGTGACGTGTTGCTAGCTGCCAACGAGATTTGCAAAAGTCTCCACGGTGAGAAGGCGCCCGACGGATCCGTGACTATTCCTGCGACCTTCAACGTGATCTTCATGATTGGATGGAAAAAAAGTGACTCTCAGCCACAGCCTTTGGCTCGTGGGTCAGGGCAGGTCAACCTTAAGGACGTGTTGGAGAGTTAAACCAAGGAGAATGGTTTGTGCAACGGTGACTGTAGTGAATTTATGGCGTCGTCCCCATCAGTTAATGAAAGGCCGGGCTTATCCTGGCAGGCTTTGCGGTAATCAAAGAGGGCTGCTAGAAGCTTGTATATAGAACCCGGGGCTTTTGTGGTCAAAAGTTCAATCGAGGAAGCGAGCGAGTACTGCTTCTCATCTACCTCCAGGCAATAGTTTCACGTCTGATTTATCGCTGTTAAACTCCGCAAGCTAGGATATTTTCTCTTTCGGCAAATTTTTGTTTTCAGTGTAGTTAGCTTTGGCGAGCCATCTGAAGCCAATGAGGTCTTGCCGATCGTACATACTTTAATATATTGTGTACGTGAGGGCGACAGGAAAAAATATCAACGAAAGCTTTATGAGCAGCCTGGTGATTTGGTTGGTCATGGAGTTATGTTTCTCCATCAGGGAATCAGCTGCTAACTTATGGGTCGCTCGATGGCTCTTTTCATTTTTGATATGTGTCAAAGCCTTTTTCATTCAAAAACTGTCTAGAGTGTCTGTTCCAGAGTCTGGTATAGGATTTTCGTTTGGCAATTATATTGAGCTGATATTCTTCAAAAGAATACATATGATTCATACGTCGCAGAATTCTACTTCTTTCCATTAAAAACAGTTCAAGATTGGCATTGTATATCAACCCTTCACACGCAAAGATCTATTTCCTAAAGCTGAACAGACTAAAAGCGTGGGTATAATTTCAGGGTAAACTTTCATCCAATTTCGCCCAGCAGAGTTACTATTTCTAATTCCCGGTGTTGTCTTGGAGAAAGGTTGATCACCTCTTTGATTGATGTTCTTTCGACAATCAGAGAAAGGGCACTTCTTTACTGGTCGAGCCAACACCGCTTTGATATCAGGTTCATGCGTTGCTATTTGGGCTACAAAAATACATTGTTCCAACTCGGATTTAAAGCATCAAATGAATTTTTTTTATCGTCTCTTGCCACAGGACAAGAAACCTGCCCCACCGTTAAAGCCCATATCAGTATCTCGATTGTATGAGAAAATCTTGCCTCATTAATAATGCTTGCATACTGAATTGCCGCTGACTATAATAAAATAAAATAGACAAAAAACAACACAATTCTAATACTCTTTTCAATGAGATCAGTCCACCACCCTGTTTCATATCATTCATACTCCTCCATCCATCCCACCACGGTCATGGTACGCCCCGCACCATATCCTGCATCTTCACATCCCATGTGCCGCGGTTTCCCCATGTTCTACAAAATCACGTGTCTTGGAGAGATTCGCACGCTTATCGCTGCATTTATCAGTCATTCTCTCGCAAATAATACCCAGCAGCTACACCTGCAAACCTCCACCCTCGGATCCAATCAATTCATAATTGTAGGGGCAGAACAACCAAAAACACATTCCGGTACCACGAATAAGAACCCAGCTTTTGTGAAGGAAAAAAAAAAACAATCTTCAATCCCATTTAAATACACTGTTCTTTTTTGGTACTTGCTTGCTTCACGCGACTCACTTCACTCTGACCTTTAGTTCGGCACGCTCAAAAACAAACCCTCAAAGACAATATGCCACGTGCCACCCCCGAGTTTCAGTCAGTGGTTTTGCCACTGTACACTATTGATTCGCCGCTTGTTTTATTACCCGGTATCCTCTACAACGTGGCGTTTCCTCGGCTAAAAGCGGCAGCATTCTTGGCCCGCTACCGCGTCCAGGTTGGGCGCATACCTCCGATACAGGGCATTTTGGCGGAATACGAATTTGACTCTGTGGCAGCAGAGATTCCTGCCTTGTCGAACGCAGCGGCGACCGGGATAGCCGCGCTCCGCCGGTCCGAAAATGCCATGGGCCTGTCTCCGACAGAGGAATACGACGAAACGGAGCCCCCTGAAGGCTTGGAATGGCTTGTCGTGGCAATTTTCCCAAATTTGGAGCGTATCTCTCCCGGTGCTATGGCTGAGTCCGAGCGGGTGGCTTCGGTGTGTCGCGTAGTGTCCATTTCTGACAACTCGAGCACCGTACAACTCACATTGCAGGCAATCGTTCGTGCCGTAGAAGCCCCAACACAATCAAAGGTGGGCAACGATGGAAATGTTCCTTGTGCTAATGAGCATTTCTTTGCGGTGACATGGCAGCCAGAAATGCCTACTTCGCACCTCTCGGCAAAATTCCACGCGTCAGCGACAAATTTGTTCTCGCTGCTCAACAAATTTGTGGACGCGTATCGTGAAGCTCTCGATACAGCAGATGGTAGCGCAGACATGCTTTCGTTAAATCCATTGGCAAATGCTTTGTTCATGCAAGTGGCTGGCCTGAAAGATTTTGACAAAGCATACGCTACGTTACAGAGAATATGCGGCGAAGCTGCTGCTGCTGCTGATCTGGCTGTGGCATTGCTGCGACTTGTTGATCTTACCAGTGCTATTGTGCCCTTTCCCAACACAGAAAAGTTGCGTATTTTGCAAAGCCTGTCCCTCGCGAAAAGGACCGACATCGCTGTGGAACTTGCCGAAAAAATGGCCACGGTGTTTGCAACGGTGACTGAAAATTCCACATGGGCTACGCGTTGGTTTTATCGCGAAGCATCAAACACCCAGAAGGCCAATCTTGTCGCAAACCAGTTAAAGTCAATACGTATCGTCTTGGAAGGTTTGTCTAGCAAAAAAGGCGTTGCTCAGAAGTCACAGAAACAACTTGTACGCCGCAAAAAAGATGGAAGGAATCTGGATGTTAATCTTCCTGCGAACTCGGCTCGTGGTCAAGGTGGGAGCGCTGGCGACGATGATGATGACGATGATGATCTCCGGCTCATCACTGATTTTATCAAGAATCAACTTCCCAAGATTACATCCATTTCGAGCGACAGCAAACGACTTCTTGTCAAAGACTTCCGTCGCATCAAAAACGCCCCTCCAGGAAATGCTGACTTTCATGTTATTCGAAACTACTTGGAGATTGTGGCAGACATGCCTTGGGATAAGTATGTCGCACGATTCCGCTCAAACCTGGAAATTGATATCGCAGATGCCCGCCGCCGTTTGGATGCAGATCATTACGGCTTGCAACATGTGAAAACACGCTTGATTCAGTACTTGGTTGTTCTCAAGCTTTTGGCGGCAAATGCCGAGAGGGAATACACCAACTCGGGCATGCGTGAAGCCGCGAAAGTTCGTCGTAGGCAGAAACAGATGGAGGCTCGCAAATTTACACGGGAGTCGACTAATGGCGAGTCGATCATCGTGCCAAGCAAGGACGAATCTCGGGCAATACGTGACGAAAAAAATGACACTGAAAGAAATGATTCCCACGATAAAGATTTCCCTGAAGCTGCAGAAGACGAGAACTCAGCTAAGTCTCTTCTTGTTGCTAAACAGAATCGTTCACCTATCATAATGTTGGCTGGCCCTCCAGGTGTAGGAAAAACATCGTTGGCAAAGTCTATCGCTACCACCCTTGGTCGAAAATTCCAGCGTATCTCTCTTGGTGGTGTCCGAGATGAGTCTGAGATTCGTGGTCATAGAAGAACATATATCGGTGCTATGGCTGGCTCGATCGTACAGGCACTTAGAAAATCCCGCTCAATGAACCCAGTGATTTTGTTGGATGAGATCGATAAAGTCGTTGGTGGCCACAACAATGGTAACAAGGCGAATGGGGATCCTGCCGCTGCGTTATTGGAAGTTTTGGATCCAGAGCAAAACAACCAATTTGTTGACCATTATCTTGGATTTCCCATTGATTTATCGCAGATCATCTTTATTTGTACGGCCAACGAGCCGCAAGCGCTCTCGCGCCCGCTTCTCGATCGTTTGGAAATGATCGAGATTGGTGCATATGATTACAGTGAGAAGCTCGTTATTGGAAAAACCTATTTGTTGCTTCGCCAGATCAAGAGAAATGGGTTTTCAGATGTGAGCAGCGTGATCATCCCCGAGAGCGTGATGAAAAAGGTTATTCTTGAGTACACGCGCGAAGCCGGAGTCAGAAACTTGGAGCGAAGCTTGGGCACTATTTGCCGATACAAAGCTGTTGAATACTCAGAAAGCTTGTCCGATCCACTGCTGAAGGCTTACCTGCCAGACGTTGAGGAATTTGATTTGCCAAAGTATCTCGGTTTGCCATTGCCTAGCCTCAGCAACAACATAGTAGACCTGCCCATAATGTCTAGTCGCTATGGCGTGGTGAATGGATTGTCGTATAACACCGATGGGTCTGGATCTGTACTTGTTTTCGAGAGTATCGGTTTCGAGGGTAAAGGTCAGACTTCTTTGATCATGACCGGCCGTTTGGGAGAGGTGTTAATGGAAAGTGCCAAGATAGGATTGACTTTTATCAAGAATGCGTTACACAAACGCTTGTTAAACTTGGAAGACCCTGACTCATTAGTGAAGTACCTCAATGCTTTGGAGATACACATGCATGTACCTAGTGGAGCTGTGCAAAAAGACGGACCTTCAGCAGGTATAACGATGGCACTTCTGTTTCTTTCGTTGATCTTGCGCAAGCCTGTACCATCCAACATTGCCATGACAGGTGAGATCACTTTGAGGGGACTAGTATTGCCCATTGGTGGCTTGCAAGAGAAAGTTCTAGGTGCTCATCTAACGGGGCAGATCGAAAAAGTCATCGTTCCTCGCGAGAACAGAAGAGACTTACTCGAGCAGTACGTGCATAAAATTGACGATCCTAGTCGCTTGAACAAGCTTTTGAAGGACAACGCTGCTGTTGACTTCAAGGATCTGTCGCCCGAAGACTACTTTGCGGATAAATACGGGGTAAGAATCGTCTACGCAAAGGAGTTTTGGGACGTTATTAAGCATGTGTGGGGAGAAGAGCTACTCGCGAATATCGAAACCTCGAGGATGGAGGAGTATCATTTGTAATAAATGCTGACTTGCAACAAGGAAGAATACAGCCAGAATTTAAATGACACAGGGCAACCCACTTGAAGATGCTCTCTCCATCCTGGTGCAATGCGCCAACCCAAAAGCAACAATTTTTTGATTGCTATTAGCTAGCGTCTGGTAAGAAAAGAGGCGCTTGGCACTAAGCATCAGTTTCGAGTGGCTTGTGTGGCGCCACAATTCCATGAGCCCTATCTTGAAGGCTGGGGTAGAGGGCTAAGCGTGGCGCGCGTCAAGTGCGCGACGGAAACAAAAGAAACGCGCTGAGGCACGTGCACCTGCATTGCGAATCCGTGCGACCGGGGGCATCTGAACAAAGTATAACCCTTTAATGCTTCTTCAGGTAATGAGTCAGTGAAAGTCACATGAGATTCATAGAGCTAGCCTAATTGTAGAGCCTGTAATAGTTTAAAGATTTCTAACTTGTGCTTGTTAGGGGTCCGGGTAGAAGCTTCCACTATTCTGCCGTGGGTCGGCTTTCGGGTTGATCTTCAAGAGGACTGCAGATGTATATGCTATGTGTGCACATTCCTGATTATGTGCAAATTTTTGTGTGGGCCATTAGTGCATCCCTTCGCGTGCATAGAGTCTGATTCACTCTGGCCTTCGGCATATTTTCGCTGCTCCGGTTCTTGATTCATTTTAGCGAACTTGAAAACTTTCGTTTTAATATTTCCATTTCCACGTGCAAGACTAAGCTCAAGTCTCGCCGGGCCGCTATTTCACTAGCTAACTGATTAAAGTCAAAGACACTTGGAAACCCAATTTGCATCTGAATATTTTTCGTGGTTTTGACCCTGAAGAGTCTGCCATACATCTGCAACAGGGAAGCTGACGAGTTATTGAATCTAGAACTTTTGACACACCTACGCAGCATTTAAGGCTCCAAATTCTAATTAAACAAGCCACTTGCTACAAAAAGGAACTCGGATCCAATCCTTCGTGCCTCATCAGAGATTTCTTTTATCATGAACGCTTTTTTTCTTCTATGGCTCTCGTTTATAATTCCAGTATTTGCCAAGCGCTCCCTTTCGGCCACATCTTTGGTTACTTGCATGGATAGCTCGCAGATCTCACCGTCATATTTTGATGTCACTTTCAACCCAGATGACCGCTCACTCAAATATTCGGTGGACTTGGTTACAGAGATTTCTGCAAATGTGACTGCGCACGTGCAGATTTATGCTTATGGATTTGTAATCATCGACAAGTACATTGACATGTGTGACTTGGACTGGAAACAGTTCTGTCCGATCTACCCTGGTACCATGCAGATCGAGTCTGTCGAGTACATCTCCGAGCTGTACGTCTCGCAAATCCCAGGTATCGCGTATAGCGTACCAGATATTGATGCCGTGGTGAAAGTGCAAGTGTATGACCGGCTGTCCGGTGAGCTTTTGTCATGTCTCCAAAGCTCGTTCTCAAATGGTAAAACAGTGGCTCAAACTGCAATCAAATGGGTCACGGCCTGTGTCGCAGGTCTTGGCCTAATGATTGCCGCAGTCCTCTCAACATTTGGAAACTCGAATGCCGCATCGCATATCGCAACCAATGCTGTCTCCTTGTTTTTATACTTCCAGTCTGTGGTGGTAGTGTCCATGCAAAGCGTGGACCGGGTGCCGCCAATTGCCTCGGCCTGGGCCGAAAACCTTGCCTGGTCGATGGGCTTGATTCGCGTCGAGTTTATGCAGCAAATCTTTCGCTGGTACATACAGAGCACAGGCGGGACACCCACGTTATACTTTATCAGTAGCACCCAACAAATATTGGTCCAGAGGGCGCGGGAGTATTTCAGCAACTTGCACGAATACGCCAGCAACAACTTCTCAATCCCACCGGGACTAAAGCGTTCGTTGGACTTCACCTTGAACTCAAATGCCAACTTGATTGTGCTCAGAGGGATCGAACGAATCGGATATAACTCCCATATTGAGCCCACTTCTATTGTCGTGACGGGCTTCACATTCTTTGTGTTTATTGGTTTTCTCTTGGTTGTGGGGATTGTCTGCGTCAAACTGGTTACGGAAATCCTTATTCGGTTCAAGAAAATCAACCCCAACAGATTATCGCACTTTAGAAAGTCTTTCACAATCATCCTCAAGGGTTCGCTTTTGAGATATATATACATTGGTTTCACACAGCTCGTTATTCTTTCCTTGTGGGAATTCACCGTGCAAGACTCACCAGCAGTGATCGTGTTGGCATGCCTCACGCTTCTTTTGGCCCTTGGAATCATTGTTTATGCCTTCTGGAACACTTATAAATATGGCACTCGGTCTTCAAGAGACTACAAAAATCCTGCTGCTCTATTGTACGGCGACACCGTCATTCTCCACAAGTTTGGCTTTTGCTATACGATGTTTCATGCACAAAAGTACTGGTTTGGTATGGTTTTGATCGCATACGCCTTTTTGAAGGGAATCTTTGTGGGTCTTTGCCAATCTTCGGGAAAAGTGTCCTCAATAATCATATTTATCATTGATTTGGGATACATGGTTTTCTTGTTTATTCAGAGACCCTATATGAACAAATCAACCAATATCTTGAATTACTGCTTGGCTGTTGTTGTGACCATCAATTCATTCTTGTTTGTGTTTTTCTCAGATCTTTTTGGGCAGCCTGCCCCAGTATCGTCAATTATGGGATGGGTATTTTTCATTTTGAATGCAGCATTTGCTTTAGTGTTGTTAGTTATGATTATTGTCTTGAGCTCCTTGGCCGTGATTTCCAAAAACCCTGACGCCCGTTTTGCACCGGCCAAGGACGACAGAACCTCTTTCCAAAGAATGTCTTCCATTAGACACAGAAAAGCCGAAAAGAGCATGAGCGTTGAAGCACGCGCTCAAAACGAGTTGTTTGCTTTGGGCGCTGCAGCAAAAGCCCACCAGGCCAACTGGGAAGATGAAATTTTCAAGCTTAATGGCATGCAGCAGGAGTCTAAATCGGAGACGGTGAGTGAAGTCAACAATTCATGGAGTGCGTCCGAAATAGATGAAGCACCTCGAGTTCTGAGCGAGCGCATTCAAACAAAGTCATCTGCGCTCGAAACCCCGGCCGAGAACAAATCTTTTGGCGAGAAATTCATGGAGAAATTCAAGATTACTTCTCCAATCAAGAACTCTGACGCTGAGATAGAATATCTGCCCGTGGGAAAGAATAATCCCACGCGAGTAGGCGACACAATCACCTCTGATGCCTACCCCGATTCGCCTACAAAGCGGCCGCTTAAGCACAGTAGAAATAATTCCGCAGATTCTGAGAATTATTCGGCAGATTTCCCCTCTCCCGAACCCATGGACACCAAGACTTTCATATAATATGTCTTTTCATAAACACATTTTTGAAAGAACATGATGGGATCATGCTTCAATGGCTTTGTTTACAAATAAAGTGTCCCACAACCGCTGAAGTTTGACCACATGGCGAATAGCCCGAAATTTTCCAATAGAAAAGAAAAATAACGAGAGTCTGACTCGGGGGTCGCATTTCTTGAGCCAGCGCACTTTAATTGCGAGTATGTCTGCAATTTTTGTTCGCTTTGCCTCAAATAGCTGTTGCACATATCTTGTGGACGCCATTAGCGTTTCGCTTATACCTGCCAAATCCGCCTCGCTATATATATACGCTTCATTGATGTCGACATTCTCACCCCATTCTGGCAGGTCGATCTCGGCCGACTGAAAGCGTGGATCCCATATGGACGGTGAACGCAAGTACGGGATATGGTAAATAAGAGCAGGCGGGCGGAATTGTACCGAAAGCCAGTGAGCCGAGTAGTCATCGGCCACCAAGGGGCAGATGGGCGCACCCAGAAACTGAGTTTCTGATGGCATTGCGATTTCTGGTTGCGTGAAGTCATCTTCCGCAGAGATGGCCATGGCAAAGGTATGAGCCGGGCCAGGCAGGTGGCCATGGGTCGCCCCTCGGGTAGGGTGAGTTGGCAGATTATGCGCCGGATAATGAGTTTGTGTGGACGTGTCACGCTTGTGAGCCATGTGGATCGAGCTCAGTGAAGATGTAGACAGCCGCTTAGCCAACGGCTGAGCATCTGAATGCTGCTTTTGAATATCGCTTTCATCTAGAACCGTATTCCCTGAGCTGCACGTGAATAGTACCCCCACAAACGTCGCCGGGATGAAGATTACGACATCCAGCCGTGCGTACCGCTTGCGTCTGGCCAATTTCAAGCAAGGTACGGGAGCGGGAATCGGACGATTCCGCCATCGCCGGGACGGGCCAGTCATTCGCGAACCTCTGTTTCGTGGCTTCTTCTCTGGAGCCTTTACTTTCACAGCATTTGTCTGGATACTGCCACCTGTTTCCCCGAGCTGGGGTTCCCCCTTTCTCCCGAGAGATCTGATCCAGGCACGAATGGCCAGTGTTCGACTCAAGGATGTGTGCTTATTGGATTCCGAATCAGAGCTGGCTGTTGACAGACCGTCAGAACTCGCTAGTTCGCTCTTTTTACGGCGCCGCCAGCGGTCCAGAAAATCAAGCTCTGTATCTTCAATTGTGAAAGGGACTGCAAACTCGCTCAGAGACATAGACGTGGCCACCGTGCGGGAAAACACAGGGAGACCCCGATGGCACATTGTGAGCACGAGGTACGAGTCGCTTTGCAACGGACGGAGTCGGATCTTGTGGCGCCGCGTGACCTTGTATCCAGAAAAGGGCACTAGTGTGCTGGATGAGCATATCCCCGCGAGCGCTTGCCGCATTAATAAAATGAACAAAAGGGCGTGCACGAGAAGTCTCATGGCCCAATATGCCGTGGCTGTGGCGCTATTGGTAGATTTGCGGCTCGTCGTCAGTTGCAAAATGCGCGCGCAGACAGATTATTGTTTTCATGAGGGTGTGCTTGGATATGTACATCGCCTTGCGTGTTTAGCGCTAACCAATTGCGAGAATAGTTTACTGATTGGTTGGTTCAGATCGATGGTCTGCTGGGCACTGGAACTGCTATGCCCTGAGAATCCGAAAGAGTTGCTTGGGGTAAGTGTGGGGTAATCTTCATATTGTGCAGAGCGCAAATCTCGCTAGAATCTTTTATTCGGCTTCTGCTCGTGATTGCTATAGGATATTGTATCAGCTGCTCTTAACATCCATCTATTGGGTCTACTTGAACATCTTGCGGCAGACATATGGCCATATATAATGAGAAACAAGATTGCACAAGTCAACCCATGCAGTCAATTTCTAGAAAAGTATCTCTTTGAAATTGGAGCAGACATTCCCCCACCTATTTAATCGGAGTCAGCTCAAAATAAGCTTTGGAGCAAAACCAAAAAGAAACCTCCTTTAGGTCGTTCACTTGTAGTTCCTAAAACGGTTCTCATGTGGAGGATGCGCAATAATGCCCCTCTCATTTGATATACCTTAAATGTTTTGTGTATTAGAAATTGTTTCAGAGCTCTTTGAATGATCGTTTCACTGATCGAAAATTCAAAGGATGTCGACATTTGAAGAAAAATAAAAAATGATTGTACCACCACAATTTCACATATGAAATCTCACTGCACTACTCACTCAGTGTGGCCCTATGAATCATACCCAACGTTGATATGGCCGGCACCGATGAAAAGAAAGCACAAAAGACATGGTTTTATTGGGATTCTTTTCCAGAATTAGTTCAAAAGCATGTAGTTCGAACCAACTGGTTTTCTAAATTTTGTAAGTGCTCAATGGGCGGCTCTGCTAATGTGTTTTAAGTTAAGTTAATACTTGATGGTTATTGCAAATATTAGAGATGCACGCACATTTTGTGAATTTAAAAATTACTCTGAACTTTCACTCGGTTTTCGCAAAGATGACAAGAAATTAAGCCCTCTCAGTCGCATGAGTCCTTGTCAAATTATCTAGGGAGGCAGTGGGCGTCACTCACTAAAGACTAGAGATTTCAGAGCTAAGTAGTCTCGCATATTGGTGGGGCGCGGCTGCAGGTCAAACACATGTTTTTGGCGCCTATAGGGCTTGGTGTTGTAAGCTTTCACGGTATGAAGCCTATTGGAATTTCGCTTAGAGACCTCAAAACCAAAGTATATTCGTGCTTTGCATTTGAAAAAGGATAGCTGTGACACGATTACTGGCTGACTTCACAGTAGATGAAGCACGGTACACGAGAAGGATGCTGATAGTCAAACCTGGAGCCATTTGACAGCCACTTCACGGGAACGCAGCAGACATCGGCGGCATCAAAATTTCCTTGAAGCTGCCACGCTTGATTCCGAAGGGTGCGTATGAATGTAAAAACACATTTGATGCACAGTATCCGCTTGAATTCTAGAATCATCAACCTCCTTGATTCGCGAGATTACTTTGGTATCCTAACTTGCACACTTTTTAACCACTTAACGCTGTAATGCCTCTACCCCGCAATCATTCACACGGATATGTAAAGCGATATTCTGTGGATAAGCTTACTATTAAACCACGATGCATATTTTGCAAGCAGTTCACAAGGCATGTATTTGCACTTTACCTCGCGTTTTGATCTGTAACTTACGAAACAGACTCATTTACAGCTGCTTCACGACGATTCTTCTTTTCATTCATGGATCTTTTTTGGGGTATTGACCTACAAGCTAAAGAACCGTGTGGGTTAGGTTTTGGATATCAGATTAATCCGCACGTTGAAACACATCAAACTACACATCCAATCAAACTTTGAACTTCAAGGCCAAGCACTCAAAACAAGATCCTACAGCATGAGTTCGGCGGTGGCTCACCCTGCAATTCGGTCCGCACCTAGTATTCGAATTTTGACTCGGTTTACAAATTTTGCAGCCTGAAATAGAGCCAAAGGCCGGCGGTTATGCGCTGGCGCACCCGTGCACCGCCACCCGAAAAGCCCGATGCGATGCGCATCGCACCATCAACAGCCCCATCAGCTTTTCTTCCAGCATCCTGCCTTTGATTGTTTGCGATGGAAAACCAGCAAAACAAGCCGCACCGCGGCAGTGATGGCAAGCGAACAACGGCCAAGAAAAAGTTGCATCAGCAGGGCCATAACGCCAAGGCGTTTGCTGTGCTGGCACCACGCAAGCTCGAGCGCATGGCGCGGCGGTCGCACGATGTAAACGAGAAGAAGCTTCACGTGCCGATGGTAAACCGCACGCCCGACGATGACCCACCGCCCGTGATTGTGGCGGTGGTGGGCCCGCCGGGTACCGGAAAGACGACGCTCATCAAGTCTTTGGTGAAGCGGTTGACCAAGACGTCCTTGACGGAAGTCAAGGGCCCCATCACCGTGGTTAGCGGAAAGCGGCGGAGGCTTACGTTCATCGAGGTGAAAAACGACATGGGCGCTATGGTGGATGCGGCGAAAATCGCGGATCTTGTGCTCTTACTCGTGGACGGCAACTTTGGTCTTGAGATGGAAACCATGGAGTTCTTGAACGTGGCTCAGCACCACGGTATGCCGCGCGTGTTGGGCGTGGCGACCCACCTCGATCTCTTTAAGAGTCAGAGCACGTTGCGCACGCTGAAAAAGCGGTTGAAGCATCGCTTCTGGACGGAGGTATACCAGGGTGCCAAGCTTTTCTACCTCCTGGGTGTGCTTAACGGGCGCTACCCTGATCGCGAGATCTTGAACTTGTGCCGCTTCATGTCCGTGATGAAGTTCCGCCCCTTGAAATGGCGTAACGAGCACCCTTACCTCTTAGCCGACCGTGTAACCGATTTGACCCACCCGCAGGCCATCGCCGACAATCCCAAGTGCGACCGCCGCGTTGCCTTCTACGGATACTTGCACGGCACCCCCTTGCCCGCTACTGACGCGCTAGTGCACATTGCAGGCGCCGGTGACCATCGTGTGCACGCCGTTGAGAAGTTGCCGGATCCGTGCCCAACACCATACTTCGAGCAGAAGATGGACGAGATCGAGCGCGAGGCTGCCCAAGCCGCGGCCGCAGCCGGTGAAGAAGCCGTGCCGCGCCGCCGCCGCAGAAAGCGGCTTGAAGACCGCCAGAAGACCATCTACGCGCCCATGTCCGACGTTGGCGGTGTGCTTGTCGATCGCGACGCCGTGTACATCGATGTCGGCGATCGGCCTGCGTTCACGCGGGGTGCTGCAGCAGGTGAGGGCGAGCGTCTTGTCACAGATTTGCAGGATGTGCAGAAAACCTTACACGAGCGTTTCGCAGAGGGCCCTGGGTTGCAGATGTTCTCTGACTCGCGAGGGCTTGCCGGTGACCAGTCAGGCGATGCTGATGGCGCCGCCGATGCTGACTCCGAACTCCGTGGCTTGCTTCTGGAAGACGAAGACGAAGACACGGGCCGCGCTAGCTTCCGTCGCCCCCGGATCTACGGCACACCTTTGGCCGACGACACCGAATTTGACGACGCTCCTGAGGACGCGTCGGATGACGAGGCTGCTGCCGAGGACGCTTCTGACGACGAAGCCCGGCGTGCGTCCCGTACCAAGGACACCAGCACGCATCCCGGTGCTCCTGCGGCGGGGTTGGAATACGTCGAAGACTCTTCATTATCTTCCGACGACGAGGACTACACTGCCATGGCTGCGAAGCTTCGCGGGTCCGTGCAGCGCCGTTGGGACATCAATAAGTTGTTATATTTGGCTAACGTGGAACCGCGCGAGGTAGTACGCCGCTGGCATGCACAGTTCGTGGATGTCGAGGAAGACATCGAGGCCAGCGAGGACGAGGAGTTCTTCACGAAGACGCCTGTGGCGCATGCGCCGGACGCGGATCTGTTTGTGCCCGTCTATCCAGGCTTGGATGAGCTTAAGGCGAAATTCGATGCGGCGCGGATCGACGACACCGACGCGGAGTATGACAACGGGTATGCCGCTTTAAAAACGCGCTTGCTCGTGGCTCCAAAATTATCTACGGGTGACGACGATGAGGATGCGCAGGGCGACTTCGAGGACTTGGAGGGAGACGGCGACGATGATGAGAATGGGGACTTCGAAGACTTAGAAGACGGCGAAAGCGGCGCTGAAAGTGGCGATGATGATGATACTGACGGGAGCGGTGACGGTGGCGAGGATGGTGACGATTTTGCTGATTTCGAGGCGGAGGAGAAGCCTGACGAGAACCTCTCCGTGGAACAGAGACGTGAGCTCAATGCCGCGAAGAAGGCACAGCTTCAATTGCAGTTCGAGGACGAGGAAGACCGCGAATTTGGCGCCGATGACCCGCAAGGCGACGCCGAAGCCGAAACTTGGTATGAGTTCCAAAAGAACAAGATGGCCAAGCAGTTGGAAATCAACAAAGCACAGTTCGAACAGATGGACCTTGCTACGCGCACAAAAATCGAGGGCTTCCGTGCGGGGCTGTATGTGAAGATCGTGTTTGAAAATCTTCCATGCGAGCTCATTGACAATTTACAGCCCGAGTTCCCTATTGTGTTAGGTGGGCTTTTAGCCACGGAGTCACGCTTTGGCATCATGAATGTACGCATACGGCGCCATCGCTGGCACAAGAAGATCCTCAAGTCGCAAGATCCCTTGATCCTCTCGCTTGGCTGGCGCCGGTTCCAGACGATTCCGATCTATACAACATCGGACTCGCGTACGCGTAACAGAATGTTGAAGTACACGCCGGAACACGCGTACTGTTTTGCGTCTTTTTACGGCCCACTCGTGGCGCCAAACACCACGTTTGTCGGCTTCAACATCGTCGACCAGGCCCAAACCACAGGCTCGTTCCGAGTCGCGGCCACGGGTGTTGTTGAGGACTTGAACTCCTCGGTCGAGATTGTCAAAAAGTTGAAATTGGTCGGCCACCCCTATAAGATCTTCCGCAACACTGCCTTTATCAAGGACATGTTTAACAATGCGTTGGAGGTTGCAAAGTTTGAGGGCGCTTCTATCCGCACGGTTTCAGGGATCAGGGGTGAAATCAAGCGGGCGTTGTCTAAGCCGGACGGTTACTTCCGCGCGACCTTCGAGGACAAAATCCTCATGTCGGACACCATTTTCTTGAAGACCTGGTACCCGGTCAAAGTGAAGGAATTTTACAACCCGGTGACGTCGATGCTTCTCCTGGATCACGATCAGTGGAAGGGCATGCGTTTGACGGGCCAAGTTCGTGCCGCCAACAACATTGAGACTCCACTTCTCAAGGACAGCGCATACAAGAAGATCGAGCGTGAGGAGCGCAAGTTTAACCCGTTGCGCGTGCCGAAACTGATACAGAAGGAATTGCCCTTCAAGTCGCAGGTGCTGACGATGCGTCCGCAGAAAAAGCAGTCGTACATGGCGAAGCGAGCGGTGCTCGTAGACGGCGAAGAGAAGAAGATGCGCGACTTGGTTAATAAGGTCAACACGCTCAAAAAGACCAAGGACAAGAAGCGCAAGGACAAAAAACAGGAGAAGTTCCAAGACCGCTTGCGTGCGCTTGCCAAGAAGGAGGAGGCGAAGAAGGACAGAGAGAAGGAGCGTAAGAAAGAGTACTTTGCCAAGGAGGGCAAGAAGAGAAAGTTGGATCAGAGTGATGGTGGCAGCAACGCGTTCGGAAAGAAGCGGAGATGATGAAGCCAGCAGTGTGGTCCATATTGACTGGTGTGTATATCACCCTCTTGAAAACGATAGCTCATTGAGATTTCAGCGAGACCCCGGGCCGCTGGTCCATGGCCGCTCGAAGCAATCACCAATAGAGGGCTTCTCACTATTCTTATTGTCACGTGTCTTTCGACCCAGCGGAACTTTTGAATCAAATTGATGCCTAGGTTAGTTCTGTTGTTTGCAGTACCTCTCGTATACAATCACGGCGTTGTACGATACGGCCAAACCTTTCTTTAGCACCATTGCAATTTGTAGCCGCGCGCATGGATAACTATCAGGATAAAGAAAGCACAATGAAAAGCAGTTGCTTCAAGTGCTGTGCACTGGGTGGTCCTGGTGGGGTCAATAGTGATGAGCCCGAAGGTGTTTTGCAACTCTGGATTCTCATAATAAAACACCATGACATACACCTGTTTTTGACCGAGGCTCAGGATACACAAGGGACCAAGCGCATAGCAACTTTGGCCCCAATGCCTTCTTCGGCTAGAGCACGATTTTGTGTATCAATCCCAAGCCTCATTGTTCCACCAAACCAATATAAAAACCGGGTAATTAGCACAATCTTTGTTAACTGTGGATTTTGTACAGGCATATGCACTGTCGAGCCACTGCCGTGCCCCAGCGTGGGGGCGGCGCGGGGGCGGCGTGGGGGCGCACGTTGGGCGTCGCCTTTGGACGGGCCCGGCCAGCCTAGAAGTTAGGGGTGAAAATCCACACTCTCAGCACTACGCTGAATGTTTGAGTCCTTTACTCTGATCATCCCACCAAACACCGAGGCGCCTTTTCCAAAAACAAATAAAATAACAAAAAAACAAAAAAACAACAAAAAAATAAGAAAAAAAAATGAAAGCGCCCCACGATTCCAAGGCTGGTTTCGCGGCCGCGGCCCATCGCCAGGTCAATGCAATCGCCCATACTATATAGTTTCGTCCTGGGCATAAATTCATGAAAAACAGCAATGCAAGAATAGTACACATTGAAATCACAGCGAAGAGAATCTCCCTCGGTACTTTCCCATTTCTATTTTTTTTTTTTTTTTGCCCGGTGCACGCCAGGCCCGGCACGCCTCGCGTCTCCGCACTTTAAGCCTACCCATACAAATGCGCGGTTGGATACGCCATCTGCTTTCACACGTCCCCCACTATCCACCACGTCCATTCGCACAACATGACGTCGGCATACACCAACAAGTACGTGTCGGACATTCCGCTCAAGCGGCCGCAGGAAACATTTGTGGACGACCCCGGCTCGCTCGAAGAGGTCAGTCTCGATGACTTGGTGTTCCGTTTGGCCCACGACATCAAAGACATCAACAGCCTCCACGCCTTCCAAGCTGTGGCCGTTTTCAACGCTGTTCTCAGAGACCTCATCTTCCTAGGCTCACGTGCCGACGCTCGCGAGCAGTTCCGCCGCCAGCAGCTTAAGGCTCATTCGCTAGATTTGGACGAGTTGGAAGCGGAGGCCGCTCGGTCTGCTGCCACGCCTGACAGTGCCCAGCCAAGCCCGGTGTTGCCGGAGGCTCCTGACGCCACACTGGGCTCGGAGGCGCCCGAGCCGCCCGCCGTGGCGACGCCGTCTGGGCTTCCGCTCGACGAGAACAACGAGCTGCCGAGATCGCCGCTCATGAGCCAAGAGGACACGTCCATGCAGTCCTTGGATGCTCTAGAGCCGGCGGGCGACGGCCAGCAGTCCGGGTTCATCTCCACAGAATCGCTTGTGCAAACGACATCGCTCGAAATGGTGGAGGACCCGATCACGTGTCACAACATCGAGCGCTTTCGCAGGGAGGTGCTCTTTCACATGGCACCCAAGGTCCAGCAGCAGGCAGACCACTTGCTGCGATGCTTTGCGCTTGCCAAGGCACCGCCAATCTCGGTGGAGCAGTTCTTGGTGCGCATCAAAACGTACCTGCCGTCCATCTCTGTCTCCGTTTACATCCATAGCGCATATATGCTCTACAAGCTCTGTGTGCTTTTGGATGTTGTCGTGTTATCCCCGCTTAATGTGTACCGCTTTGTGTTGGCACTGCTACGGTGCCTGACGAAAAAGTTGGAAGATGTACACCAGAGACAGCAGAGCTTTGCTACTGTTGGAGGAGTGGCTCTCAAGGAGCTATCCCGCATCGAGGTCAGCTTTCTCTACTTGTCGAACTTCAAGATGATTGTCAGCGAGCGCATTCTAAGTCAGTTCTTGACCGCAGACTTCGTGGCCTTACACAACTACTGTGAAAATTTAAGAACGGAGAACACGGCTGACGAAGAGTGAATATGTAACTAGCTTCAGCGGTGATTGCGCCGCGAGTTGCGGGCGCGTGTTAATGAGCGCAGCAATGCATTTGTTTTTGGATCACAGTGCATGTTTGTATGAAAGAACACGAGTTTGGAAGGACAGATTTTGGTGTGACCCTTTGACCCATGTTGCCGTGTGCATGAAGTATTGTTGCCAGGGGACATCTGACTGTAGACCTGGCTCACACGTAGTGGGATAGCCTATATAACTAGGTTCTGATGTCCCGTCTCAAGTATAGGGCTGGAAACAGCCACTTCAATGAAAAAAAAAAAAAACGATACTTACGCGGGGAGCAATAGCCATGAGGCTAGACAGACCTGTTTTGTAGATTTGTTCATTACTTTTGATTAAAGAAAATATATAATAAATCCATTCTTATATACTTTGGTTTACCTATCGATTCTGTAGAGTGCCGAGTGCCAAGTACAAAACTCAAGTCCCGCCAATCTCCGAGCCTGATTCTCTCCTTCCAAGAATGGGGCAAGATCTACATCCCCGAGGCTCATTTCCATAGTTCCCTTCAACAACCAATAATCAGCAAATCTGTTGGGTTGCATATCAAAAACCTCTTTGCCATTGCCAAATAATGCCCATTACAAAAATAGCCACACATGACAAAATTCAACAGGCAAGTATAAAAAAACAATGCGATTTCTGTGGATCGAACACAGGACCTTCAGATCTTCAGTCTGACGCTCTCCCAACTGAGCTAAAGCCGCAACAGAACCCATGCCGGGACTCGAACCCGGAATCTTTTGATTAGAAGTCAAATGCGCTAACCATTACGCCACACAGGCTGTTATGACACAAGATAATACCTTGAATAATAGTTAATCAAGAATGAACACCTGGACTCGTTTTTGTTGCATTAATCAAAAATTTATGGCTACTAGTATTCTTCTTTAAAAATCAATCTACGTTCTGCTCGCCAAACTTTGAGTGTGTGCTTAGGGACAAGCATTTGAGCACGTTACGACTCGATCAGTTAAAAGCTGAAACTCCTTGAAGGACACATCCTGTGATGAAATATGGACTTGACCAGAATTCCCTTGACGAGCAACTCTCGGATCCCGGGTACGAAAATGATTGAGCGCCCCGCTTCAAGGCTGATAGGATTTGGGCCACTGTGGTCCACTGCATCACTAGGTACCTAATCCACGCAGGGGCATGCGGCAGTGGTGTGATGGATCGGTTCTAAACAACCTTCCAAATAAACAAGCTGTACAAAAGCATTCTAACAAACGCCCCCATCTACAATCTGGGAAAACCTTACAACACAGCTTCATCAAAAGGCTCAGGAAAGCCTGGTTTGCGGGCGAAGAAATTAGTTGTCAAAGTTTTTCTTTCTCAACTGCCTTTTGTAAGATGCATAAAATCATACCACCGGTGTCTAGCGCAGATGCGACCATCAAACCATGTGACATCAGACATTCTGATTTTGCCAACTAAAAGCGGGTGTCGAATTCAATGGCACACATCGCTCGTGGCACGGCCTGCACTACTAGGTAGAATGCTAGTAAATCCATATTTAGCGCCCACAGCTACTGGAACACGAAAGCGCCCCACTTCTCAATCGCGGAATTTGTTCTCAAGAAAATGCAGGCGCGTCGAGATGGCCGGTTAAAATACCGGTGTGTGCGGGTGCTTTGAGGCGTCAAGAGCCGACCTGCTTCGAAAGACATCTTTGCAGTGTGCTGCACACACAGGGAGGTGGCACACATCATCTACTCTTCATGGAGGGGGGAGCCACGCAGAAGCATCCACCTTGCTGTGCTGATTGCTCTTTTTTTTCGACCTACGAGTAATTCACAAACATAAGGCTTCAATCTGATTATTTTTCAGCCTTTGTGCTTTCTGACCATATGAGGTTTTACCAATTTCGGAACTAGTGCTTGAGTGGGAGCATAGAGGTTGTGCGAAATCCAAACAAGCATGTGCATGGCAACTTTTTGCGCGAGACATAATGTGTCACAAGTGAGGCCACAAGTGCGGCCACATGTGCGGCCACATGTGTACGATATAGTGTGTGTTTATCCAGCTTCTATGGATTCAGAATACACTCAATGAAAGACAACATCAGCGAAGCAAGAGGCTCAAAGAGCATATGCGCATAGCAGAGGCACGATCCCCGCAACGCATTACATACCAGAAGCACGGCCCACAAGAAATTGGGACTTGCTGACTGCAACTCGCACAGCAAAAAAAACCTTTTTTTTGTTCTCGTCTAAAAGTCATGTGGGGAATATTGTCGGTATCGCGCACCTTCATTTCGTTCTGGCCCCAGCCGTGCATGAATGACCCCGACCCATGCGCTATGTTGCATATAGCCGAAAAAATATTGATTCGTCGCTGCTCATTAACGTTGCCTTGTCGCAGGAAAATTCATGAATGAATTGAGTCGTTCCTCTAAACACTCTTCACATCTTTGACCTGGTCTTAATATCTGCGTGCAAAGTAACAGTGGGGTACTGAACGTTGGCTAACCGTTGCTGGGCCGAGCTCTGTGTTGCATCTGTGCCCTGGATGAGCCTGCACGTAGTCCTATTCCTGGCATTATCTCCGCTGTCTGCGCTTCCCCAGACTTTTAAATAAAGCTTCTTCTCGAACGTATATCATCTCCCAATATCCCGAGATCTGAAAAAAAAAACTAGTTTATGTAGCTCTTTGAAATACCCACTTGCAAAGCCGCCTTCCCATTATTTAGTGCCACGCTATATTTGCTCTTGTGCACCCCTCCCAAATCATCTTTGCCTCTTGCTTGGCGGTGTTCATTTTTGTCGCGTTCGCCCGCAGATTTTTTCCACCGGGATCTAACAACTGTGTTGACAAGCCTCGGCCACCCAGTTCCACTCAGCACGCCAGGTCACCCCAAATCTCGCGGGGCTTTTCAGAAAACCATAATTTGTCCGGGAGATAGGATTTTTTTTCGTCTTGCAAAAGGACTACTTTTTTTCCGAAGGGCAGTTGCCATCCGCAGCGAACATGTCTTCCACAGCAACTGCCACTCGAGAACGTGTGTCCTCGAGCCTAAATCTCGTTGAGTTCAGCCACCCGCCCGTGAAGCAAAAATCCGTCAGTGGCAACGGGCACGTGCCGGCTGCTGCTCCTGCAAAGACAGACTCGCCGCCAGCACAGCTCTCGGATGATGACGAAGATGTGTTCAATCTAGATATGGTCACGATGGACATGAATTTTGAGCAGGCGTACTCCATGTACACGCAGCTCCAACAGAAGAATGCTTTGCTGGAGGTCGAGCACCTTCAGCAGGCACAGCAGCTCAACCACAAGCAGGCGGGTGCCGGGGGCCTCAAGATGGAACCAAACAGGCTCTTTCTGAATGAGCCTGATTTCCAGCAGCAGTCCCAATACCATCGCTACGCAGAAGGGGAATGGGACCCCTCATCGAAGCTGTATCCTGGTGACTACAGTGCGGCCCGCTTCTACGCAGACGCGGGTGTAGGACCAAGCACGCATCTGGGAGCAAACACGCAGCCAAGTACGAATGTGCTAGTGGGAGCAAACACACATGCCGGCCAGATAGGTGCATTGCCCGGCATGGGAATCCATGCCCCGCACGCAGCGCAGCACGGGGTGCTCGACGGCGGGCCGCCCAGAATGCCCCCCGGGCCCTTGATCTCACCTCCTGGCGAGGCGATCAACGGCATCGTACTGGTTTGTGGTACACAGCACGCGCCTCCGGCGGCGCAAAAAGAGCTATTCACAAACGAGGTTCCCGAAGACACGGACCAGTTTTTCTCGACCACAGAGTCCAGCGCGTTGGACCGGTTCCTCGACAACTTGGCGTTCTCATCGGAAGTCAACCCGCTCGAATTCTACCACCAAAGCCACCCGAGGGTCCCGCACATGTTCGAAATGCGCACGATGCAACAGCAGCAGGAGCCCTTTGCGTATGACAAGGACGCTGAGCGGGACGCCGAGCAGGCGCGCTACGATGGGCCGGCGCCAGACTTGAAGAGCTTTGTGTTTGGCGAGAGTCCGAACCCGCAACTCCGTACGCCGGACACCTCTGTGGGTCAGGTGCCGAGCAAACGCGTGCGGCAGGACTCTGCGTGCTCTGAGGGCTCGCTTAAGAGGCGCAAGTCCGCCAAGCCGCTCCTCAGCCAGACGCAGAAGAAGCTCAACCACTCGAGTCTGGAGCAGAAGCGGCGGCTGCTCTGCAAGGAGGCATATGACCGGTGCTTGCGGTTGGTCACGAATGTGGACGACTACAAGAACATGTTGGTGTCTGCGAGCGGCGGCGGGGCGGCGAAGAAGAAGAAATCCAAGCGGAAGCAGCTCACCAAGGACGGCTTGCCTAACTTGTCGAAGCATTCTGCGTTGCAGAAAATCAGTGGTGAGATCTGCAAGATCCAAGGCAAAAACGCCGAGTTGCGCCGGCTCCTCGGCGAGCTCTGAGTGCACTGCCGGCACCGGCGGGCACACGCCGGTGGTTTTGTATAGTCGTAATGTACGCGGTTCACACGGAAAACGTGCCACAAATGAGTAGTTGCCTTTGCTTTGCCTCATATAGAAGCAGACGCCCCATACCGGGCGGCTTTGTGAAGCCAGGAAACACCCCCCCCCCCCCCCCCAAAGAGAGCCACGGGCCTCAATACTTTGCTGCTGGGCCCCCACAGCCAAGCTGCCCGCGTGTTGCAGGGTCTTGAGGCAGCATTGAAAACACCGGCACGAGGACGAAGGCGAAGCATGCCCAGGCCCGCGCGCGGATTTCGCATCCGATTTCGCAGCCGCAGCAGGGCCGCGGCCAGAATTGGGGCAGGCCGCCAAACATGGTCCCCCGGCTGCTGCCAGTAGATGGGAAACCGCTGGCAAACACGTGACGAGAATTGCCAGCATGGGCGTGGAGCAGCCTTCTGGCAGCGGCGTGGAGCAAATTGCTGCAAACCGCCTGCTGGCCTTTTCCTGGGGCAGAATTTGAAGGGGTATTGGGCGTGGCGCCATTGAGCCTGGCGCCACGGCCGCGCTTTTGCTGGGGCCATATCCAGCGGCAAGCAGGCGGCGCAGTCACTCAATAAAAGTAACAGGGGCAATGTCCCTGAGCACATTCGCATTTTTGCAGCCGCCCCACGCCTATATAAGGTGCGCCCGCTCCCCCGCGCGCCCTCGCTACTTTTTCTACCCGCACCCTGCCATGTTTGCCCCTCGCCGCGCCAGCGCAAATCTTGCAGGGCCGCAGCAGGATTTCCTAGACCCGCGCGCGCGCGTTTTCCCAGGTCCGGCCGGCCCCATCGCCCAAGCAGGACGCGGCCGGGCCTCGCAGCAAGACTCCACCACATAAACCCTGCTCCACGCTTGGCCGCCGCCCTTCAAAACCCGCCCGGCGCCCACACCCACTCACCCACCCACACACACACACACAGAACAAAATACACGCCCAGCATGCCGTCGACAAACGCGGCCGCGCCCCCGACAGCCCTCAGCCACGCCGCTGAATCCCTCCGCATCGGCCTGGCGGACGAAGTCGCCGCGTTGGCACGCCTCTCGCCCGCGGTGCTCCCCAACGACGCGCTTGTGGCGTCGCTCCAGGAAAGCCGCCCGGCGGAGCTGCGCTGGCGGCAGTTTCGCAACGACCCCAACTACGTGTACGTGGTCAACTGGCTCTTCCAATGCCGAGGGTACCTCCGCTTGGCAAGCGAGCACTTCGACACCGATCTCTTTGAGATCGAGCTCTTCGAGTTGGTGCACCCGCCGCCCGTGGACGAGATGGCGTTGCTCCTCAACAAGGTACGGCTCGCGTTGATCAGCAAGGTTCACGGTAAGAGGGTCCTGTCGTTGGCGATGTTCGAGACCTTGTTCCGCGTCTACTTTGGCAGCGATACGCCATTGGCAGGGCCCGCGGACGCAGCCGCCACAAGCCCACCGCTCACGGACGACCTCCCGCGCTTTGACGACCTTTTCGTCGACGAAAAAATCGGCATCTTGGCTATCTTAATCGCAGAGGTCTCGCTGTACCCGGACTTCCGCGAATACATCGACAAGGCCAAACTTGCGCCAGAACACTTGAGGCTCCTCTGCGAAGTCAAGGGCGCCCCTCGTGACCCGCGCCGCGGCGAGGAGTTTCTCCTTGTCTTTGATGAAACCGCCCTCTACAAGCGCACCACCACCGCGCCAGAGTTGGTCGTGCCGAAGAAACGGAAGTTGGCGCCCGAGCATCCGGAGCTGCACTACCCACCGGAAGTGTTCGACGTGGCTGACGTCCGCTACGAGCTTCTATTCAAGGACGTCTACGGTCTAGATGCGTTGATCAGGGACTTGCTGCGGAATAAAAAGTCAAAGGCAAACAAAGCACTCTTGAACATCGTCCATGAGGACCTGCTCATTTCCAACGTGTTTTCCTACGACATAAAGAAACGCAAGATCCTCTCCGGACGCAAGAAAGAGTTTGAGATGGCCCGTCTCTTGGCTACACGAAAGAAGTCATCGCGCATCGAAGCCAAGGAGAAACAGAAGCATCTCAAAGAGCAGGAGCGAAGAGCCCACGATCTAGAGGATCTAAAACATGCAGCGTCCAGACGCTCGCAACGGGCGCAAAACTTGCAGGAGCAGAAGCTCAGAATGGACTACACGGCGGGCCTATCGAGAGGCGAACGACTTTCCCTCCGCAAGAGAATGGAGGAATCAGCTTCGGCCGACAATACTGTGCTGTCTTCGCCCTCGTCCCAGTCTCCTGAGGCTTGCGGTGAGCCTGCGGCTGCTCCCTCGAGTGGCAATGCGGCAATCAATGGCGAAATTATGCCAGGTGCACTCGATGGACCGACTCCAGAACTCTCTCTGCCCGCAAATGACGTTTCCAGTGACTTTCAAAAGTTTAACTACGCCTCGTCTGCCCAAAAGACTTCTGGAACGGACGCGCGTATGGACACGCCCGCTGAGAGCCCCTCGGTTCGAGATGACGACTCTTTAGAATAGAAGGGACATCCCTCCTACTGACGGCTTTTTGTGATTGAACCTCATCTTGCACCTAGTCTGGCTCAACACCTCTTCATATGCGTAGGAAAATTTGTTATTCGCAAAGTGAAATCTTTGGGCCGCTGTTCTAGCATTCACTGGCTATCGAGTAGGGTTTTCCTCTTTTTTCTAGACGTTGATTGGGGGCTCATATAGAGTAATAGAATTTAAGCTTTGTTTCAAAAGCAAAAGTGTATTGTTCGGTATGATCAGTAGCTTCCATCAAAACCTATTCAACCCAACCTCTTGCATTTATTATTATAAGTCTATTCTTTTCAGCAATCGTTTTCCGTTCGGTGCGGCATAATGGTTGTAACATCAAGTTATTCAAAAGTCAATACCACACGTTTCGTGATGCCTTGAAAATGCCCACGTACAGCCATTTGCTGGCCCAGAAGTGTCACGAGAAACATATTCATTTGTATCATCTGCGAGAACCACAAGACTGGACGCATCATTATAAACATACCATCGCATGGAATCGAACTGGAAAAATAAGAAATTCGAAAGACATTAATTGATGAAAGGGTAGGCCCCTCACCCAAAACTATCTTCCAAGAATTTGCGTTCACAATACTTCAGCGAAAATACCAATCGGAACAATAAACATTCGGGCCTTATATTATTCCCAAAATTGTCGTTCTTCAGGAAAATACTACTGTTAAGATCAACAAGCTTTATTTATGATCTTACAGTTTCAGCTTTGTGCCCTGAAAAAAGGTTAAAGAAATATGGACATATCGCTCTCTCGACACCGTCACTGAGATTAGTGTTCTCAGTGTATAGGCCCAATATCAGAATATTAAGTCATGGAATGGTGCCAAATAGCTCTGCAAGGTTTGGAGAATTCCACTTCAGTATCAAATTAACTCATAGCACAAGAAAGCAAATTTTGAATTGAACTTTAAAATTGACTGCGATTGGATAGAGAATATCGCAATATACTTAGCGTACTTCGACTATGTTCCAACGTCCATTCCTCAACTACGTGATAGACTGTCCCAATAAACTACGAGAAAATAGTACTCCATCAGTCTTTTTTTGATAGATACATCCAAATCGAAATGAGAAGCCATTCTCTATGAAAGATGATATTCAATCAGCAAAATGGAAAAGAAAATCTTGGATATTCGACACTCCGCATTCACAGGTATCGAATCTCGGAAGCAAGCTTCTTCATTTCGAAACTGCATGATTGTCCTTTGCGCTTGGCTTATAATTTGTGGCCTTTTAAAATTGTGGATGTTCCCATTTGTTTATGATCGAACAAAGGGTAAGATTTCAGTCTCCTGCGCCTGGAAAAACTCTTCGCTCAATTAGAGCTTGTGATGAAATTTAAATACCACGAATAGCATAGCGCCGTAAATAGAGCTCGTTTTTCGTATCGTGCGATTATTCTACTTTATACAAAATGACCAAATATCATTATTTATCGCCATGAGCCAGGTGATCGTTCCAAAATGATACAATTCGTTACCGCAAGCAAGTTGGGTCTTGACAATCAGTAAAATTTTTCTTTCCCCAGCTGATTACAAATTCAACTCTTCCAAAATTCGACTGGCCAACGTCTTATAGCTCCACGTATTACCCAAAGTCTTTTTGAATTGCACACCATACAATCCAACAAGAGGTACCTTGACAATATTAATCTCAAACTTCAAGGGCGTCTTGCGGACCACCTTTTTATGTGCATCATTTTCGCTAAAGGCACTGTTCGATCGCTGATGTCTAGCTCCTTGTTCAATTCTAGAAGAAACAAGCATATCACTTCCGCCGCCATTCATTTCACCATTAACGGACTCCATTGAGCAGTCATCATAAGAAAGTTGTTTCATGTGTGCGATAGTCTCCTCGTCAATATCACCGTCATCAATTTCACCGTTCGCGGCTAATAGCTTATTAATTTTAGCGGCAGCTGGAGTATTCGGCGGGACAAGAGATTGCGATCCGTTCTTCTTGCGATAGTTCTGCAAAAATGTTTGACCAATTGAAAACTTTCTTCGGTGGCCAGTATTCATCGAGTTGGTGGATCTGTGACCTTTCAGTTGACTTTCCGGGGAAGCGGCCTGCGTGGAATCACTTCCGTGCAATGAGCCTCGGCGGCCAAGATTTTGGGAGGGTTGTTGTGGAGTGACAATCTGAGGAATTTGCATGGTACCTCTTTCGTTTTCTGGTGTCCTCAACCCCTCTGCGTCGCCTTTTTGCCTGTTGAATGACTCTGAAGACAGATTAAATGCATTTCCATAGAGGCGTTTCTCCTCGTCATTCAAATCCAGCCTGTACTCATCGATTATAGTGCTTGCTGTTGGGGTGATGTTATCCCCTGAAGTTATAGCTTCAGTGGGTGCGATAGTGGTGTGCACACACAAGAACCCGCCTCTAACCTCTTGAAACAGAACCCCGAGCTTGCTCAATGCCCTCAAAATATTGTAGCGAATAACCGGCAATGGCTTAGTGGAAGTTGTTTGCACACTGAAAAAACCCTTAAGGAAAAAAGTCTTCGGATATTCAATGGATGGCATACTATTCCGTTTTGCATGATTGAACTGATCGATAATCTGTGCTTCTGACAAGTGTGGCACGCGAGGACCAGGTTTGTCGTCGAGCGTGATATCGTCAAACACGCCCAATGCGTTGTCATCAAGGTGCATATCCACACCATCGTCGCTATTTTGAGCTGCCATTGTATTGGGCAATGCAGGTCCGGTTTTCCCACTTCTGTAGTATGTAGAATCCTTTCTTGCGTGCAGACCAAGAGACTTTGCTCTTGCAGTGGGGTGAAATGGTTTGCTGACTTGCAAAAAATTCTGTTTTGTTTCAGTGGAAGGTTTTGCTTCAATTTGGTTCTCGTATTTCATCTCAGCGGTATTGATATTGGGAAGTGGAGGGAGATACTCCAGGGGTATGTACCCTGGAGGCTTCCCAGCAGTGGAAATCGAACGCCCATGCAGCCTGTAGCCTTGAGAATCGGTTTTCTCGTTGTTCGAAATATTCTCGCTTTTGGAGTCCACTCTTGGATCCGACTTCTCCTTTGCAGTTATTTTCATGCTTACTCCACGACGCACAAACAGGTCTGTTGGCTGAACTCTTGGTCTTTGCTGTTGTGGATAATTCATATCCGGCGATAAGTGACCCAGTGTCTGTGCTGAGGTATGAGGAGACATTGAGCCTGGCGACTTATCTTCCCTTGAGGGCATAAAATCTCTACTGGGAGATGAGCTTTGGTTCTTATACTTCTTACCAGACATCTTACCGAGCAATCCATTAAAACCGGTGGATTTTCCGGCATTTGGATCCAATGTTTCTGAATTAAGACTGGGGATTCTTGGACTCTGCTGTTGCTGAATCTTGTGGCTCGGTGCGTCTTCACGGCGTCCAGCGCTAGATGATGATCTTTCAAGAGCGTTTGAAGTAGCTGCTGTGTGTGCCTTTTCGGGAAATGGAAGCACAAAGGCCTTTTGTTGAGGTGGTGGCGGTGGGGAGCGAGGCTGAGACATACTCGAGATGGTACCCGATCTGCGGGGACTAGCATGTCCCGACCTGCTGAGTGACAGCTGTCTTGATAAGGGTTGCGCTGAAGATTCTGTTTGCGGAGTCACTTTCGCAGTATTCTGCAAGGGGCTTCTCACTTGAGGTGATTGGGGCACCAGAGCACCTTGCGAAAGTGACGACTCGGCGTATTGTTGGCGCATGTGTGACTTTATCGCTTCCTCCTTTGCCTTCTTTCTCTGCTTCATTTCGTCTACCAAAAAGTAAATAGAGACAAGCGGATGAAATCCATAGACAGGATCTAACCCGACTGAACGCTGATGCCCATATCTGGAGCTCCTGTACCAATTGTCTGAGCTCAATTGATACTCGGGGCTGGATATGATCGAAGTGAGTTCTTCTGTGATGGTCGCTACCGAGCCGAGATCAAGCGAGGAAATGGTTTGCACGACCTGCGGGTCCAAAGGCAAGGTCAATGGCACGCGTTTTGGAGTGTAGCTAGGCACAGGTACATCGAAACCCTTGTTCATCCATGGGTGTTGAATCACCTCGGCCAAGGATGCTCTTTTGGCTGGGTCCACTACAAGCATCCGGGAAAGCAACGAGACGCATTCACGCGAGATGAACGATGGGTACTCGACGTTGCCCTTTTTGATTTTGTCGTGCAACGCGGAAACGACGGGATCGTCGAAAGGCACCTTGCCGCAGACGAGCACGTACAAGACGACACCGAACGACCATATATCGACCTCGGGCCCCGTGTACGGCTTGGCGCATAGGAGCTCGGGCGCAGCAAAGTACAACGAGCCACAGTAGGTTTTGAGCAAGTGATGGGGCGTGTACAAGTTGGACAAGCCAAAGTCGATGATTTTGATCTCGCCGTCCTTATTGATCATGATGTTCTCGATCTTGAGGTCGCGATGGACGACGTTGTTCCTGTGGCAGTAGTCGAGCGCCGAGGCGATTCCGCGAGCGAACTTGCGGGCGTATTTTTCGTTCAACGATCCGTGCGAGACAATGTAGTCGAGGAGCTGGCCGCCCTCCACGTACTCAAAGAGCATGTAGTAGTGGTTCGTCATGGGCACCATTTCGTAGAGACGGCAGATGTGCGGGTGGAAGAGCAAGCGCCCCAACGCGCCCTCGCGGATCGTGCGCTTGTCGCGGGCAAGCTCCTTTTCGTACTCCTTCTGGCGCTGGAGGGCCTCCTCCTGCGACTTGAGGGGCGGGTCGTTGGCGTGCGCCCGCTGGTACAATTTGGCTGCGCGAGGCACGATTTTGACCGCGCACCGCTCGTTCGTGGTGTTGTGCTTGGCCAACTTGACCTTGCCCATGGAGCCCGCGCCAATCGTGCGGATAAAGTCCCAGTCGCCAATCAGGCGGCGGTAAAACTGCTGCTGCTGCTGCTGCTGCTGCTGCGCCTTCGGGTCGGCCAGGGTCCCCGGCTTTGCAGGTTGGTTTACAGGCAGCGGTGTCTGCCGCGGCTGCCCGACGGTCTGCGGGGGCAACAACCCCTGACCGGGCGGCTGGCCCGGCGAAGCATGCTGTTTGTGTGTGGAGGCCATGGATGCGGTGTGCGTGTAGTGGGGCGTTGGCGCAGGGCAGCGCTTTCAGGGGAGTTCTGGCGAGACGTCTGGCTCAGAAAACGGAGCGCCCGATGCACAGAGGCGCTGCGGAGTGTTTTGCCGGTGTCGAAGCAACTGGCGCCTGTGCACAAAAGAAGCGCCCGTGGGTGTGAGGGGCGGTCCGGGTGCAATTGAGGCCCGCCGCGTGTGCCGTGCCTGGTGATGTGAGCTGGCGCCGGAGGATATCTATATATCTATGTCTAGATGTATAGATATGGGTGTGGATATGTGTGAATGTATATATGAGGTCGGGGGGGTTGGGCGAGGGCGGTGAGTGTCCGAGTCCCACGTCAATAAATACGCAGCGGTGGGTCCGAGGGTGGGTAGAGGGACAGACCGGGTGTTGGCGAGTGGGGAGAAGTCTCTGTTTAGGATTCCAGGAGCGGCTGGGGATTTTTTTTTTGCGTTCGCCAGAATGAACACGCAGAAGCTGGGCGAGGGGCCCGGCAGAGCCCGTACCCAATTTTTGGGGGCGCACACGCCAAACGCAGCAACCGCGGGCAACGATTGTCGGTGCAGGGCCATGCGCAGGGCCAGGCGCAGGGCCAGATTAAGGCCAGACGCGGGGCCAGGTTAAGACCAGGCGCAGTGCCAGGCGCGGTGCCAGGGCAGCTGTGTTTGATTGCCCGTGCCCGGGGGCCAATAATTTCCACCCCCCCCCCCCCCCGCAATCCTCAATGACTCGCTCCTTGCCGCAGGCTTCTGTATATCCCCTGCTCACTTTGCGTCAGCCAAAACGCCCTCCGTGCCCTCCGTGCCCGGCCGGGTATCTTTTTTTTTTTTTTTTTTGGCTCGGGGGGGGTTTCTGTTCCCTCTTCAACAGCACTGGTTTCCAGGGCCAGGTGCCGCGCCGCGGCCAAAGCGCGCGGCCGCACAGGCAACTGGGAAATGGGCCCGCACACCACTGCGCTCACTGGTGCCCATCTCTCCAACCCTCTTGTAGATGCGCCGCAAAGTATTCTGTAGGCCCCAGGAAAGACAGGGCGGTCCTCGCGTGGCCATGCTGGCAGGCATACGCGCAGGCGCAGGCACTGCCCTGCCCTGCCCTGCCCTGCCGCTGGGGCCGCCGCGGTGCTGTGCCTTCCTGGTGCGCTGGTCTTGTACGAATGCCCAGGGCCTCGCGTATGCCATGCCCCCGCCTTTTTTTTTTTTTCTTTGGCAGGACCCGGGCCGAAGCATATGGCGGGATAGGCCCATGCGGTCGCCATGTGGCGGGAAAGGTGCATGCGGGCTCGAACGCCTCCGTGTTCCAACAGCTCCGTTTATAAGTGAGATGTATTTCAGCTGGCACTGTGCCACGCAGTCCGCCGTTGACAGCTTATCGGTTCGAGGAAACAGTGTTTGAAACGGCAGGGGCGGGTGCTTGGCGCGCCCGTTGCTGTCAGATTTTGCCAAGTTGAGCCACGAAGATTAAGCCTGCCAGCTGCTTTTGAGTTGGCATGCTTCCTATCTTGGTTATAGTCTAATCAATCCTCGGATTTGAAAGAAAAAATAAGAAATGAAAAAATGAAAAAAAGAGCACACATATATATATTGGAGGGGGACTGCGCAAAAGAGATTACCAGGATTCGAGTGTCCAGCCCTTGTGAGTCGGTCGGAGTCACCTGGTGCATGGCTGCGGCCATCAAGCAGTTGTACGGTCTGGGATGTGGGTGCCGGCACGTCTTCCAGCGGCCATCACAAGCATGTCTCGGACCAACGTGCAGCCTACGCGTCTCTACAATCTCCCGCTCGTTGTGCAGGGAAATATGCTCGCCTCTTGGCGATGCTTGGTTTCTAATGGTTTTGATATATTCCGTAATCAGTATACAACTCGTGCCCCGGCTCTGCACTTAGTGGTCCTTGTGGTGCTTCAAGTGGGCCTGGTACTCCCAGGTGTAGCCAGCCACGATGATGAAGACAGCAAAGTGGAGCAATGGCTTGCCAGAGGCGTTGTCGCCGTCAATGTAGGCAGCCTTGTACTTGCCCCATGGAGTAAAGCTCTTCTTGGCGGCTGGCGCGGGGCCAGTGGGCAACTTCTTGTAGAAGGACACAACCTCCGCCATTCTCTTGGCGTTGGGGTTCGAGCCAATGTTCTGTTTTGTTAGTATAGTCAGTCGGGCGTCCCGAGTTTCAACGGACGCTGGGCAGGTATTCCACTGTTTCGGGAGACTCGCGGCACGAGGACTGGTCCGGCACAGACTGGCCCGTACGTTTTTTTTTTTTATTCATTTTCATCTGGGAGCTTCACTTGCCACATGATTAAATCATCGAACCGAACCCTGGGATAGCATCTGTGGTGCGTTGCGGGCAAGCGATGTCGATGGCCCAGGCGAGGTTATCCTGCAACAGCAAAACGTGTAGTCTTGAATGCTGCACGCATGCAATCCAATCGAGGAGATATTGCGCCATCCCATCGGAAACCACGGGAGTAAAAGCCATCGGACCCGCCAAAAGATACGTGATATTCCAGCTCAGCCCGACGAAATGCGATGCGGTCATTTGACGCCATGGAGCTCTTTACCCGAAACAAAAATGATGGTTTCAAACGGACGCAAATTGCTCGACGGACCAAGGGTAACCAGACCGTGGAATGGAGCACAGGGGCTCACCGGAAAACGGGGAGCGTATCTCATCGAAAACTCAATGGGGGACGGGAGAAAAATGGACATCGTAACATACCTTGGCAGAAGCGATCTTAGGAGGGATCAAAGTGGACAATTGTCTTCTGGCAGCAAACATTGTTCTGGTGGGGGATCTAGTCTATAGGTGCTGTTAGCTAGGTGGACAAAAGTTTGAGATTTCGGTGCTCGGCTTTTTTCGAGCGCCTGCGAAACGAGCTCTCATTCGCTGGCCCGCTGCCACGTGCAGGTCACGTGCTCCACATCTCCGCTCTCCCAACAACGTCCAGTTGGGTGGCATGGACAACCCCGTTACTTTGAACGCATGTTTGGACTCCCCAAGCAGGGGCTGGTCAAATCCAAAAAAAATTGTGATGATGCCGGTGAGCCGTTCTGGGAAGGGCGATATTTAATAGTGTCACGTGATCCGGCACGTGACTAAGGGCTTCGGTTGCTTCCTCTTCACTCGAATTTCCGTGCATTGGAACCACCTCCGATACAAGGCATATGAAAACTTTTAGATAAGAACGGCTGGGTTGACAGCAGAAATCGTCTGTCTTGTATTTCGTTTATTTGTTTTTCCTACTTTTCTTTTTCTATAGGCCTGAGCTAGCACTCACTTATATACAACACTGGACGTTAGTAATGATGAAGGTTTATTGTTACGGTCTCCAGGAGGCCGCATTGTGTAATTAGTCATGAAGTGGAAGGGACAGAAACATACCGTTGTTGCCTCTGATGAAAACGTCTCCGTAAGACTTGGTCTGGCTTTCCTCCACAAACTCTTTGGCAGACTGCAACACCACGTTCATGTACCCGTCGATGCTCTGCAAGTCGCCTTGATATTCGACGCCATTATGAAGCTTTACTACAACAGCACTGCCTATGATCGAGCCGAGGAACTTGGTGGGATCTGTTTTGATGTCAGACATTTTGGGGGACAAGTAGAGCTATGGCCTGATGGGTGGGTGAGCTTTGATAGAGCGGAGGCGTGCGCGAACCAAAACATATTGGAGTCTGGGCCATCAGGGTCGCCAGCCTGAATGTCAGGAAAAGGGGCACGGGATTGAGTGGGCCGGTTTGTTTTTGTATGTGCCAGAATGCTCTAAAAAATCTATGCTTAGAAACTGCGGAAAATGCTAGTCATATGGGTCGAGGGTCTCTCTAGATACAGAAGTGCATAGTTTCTTAAACCCTCCGCTGCCCATGCCGGAATTCCCAATCTCTCATTTTGATATGTAGTCAAACAAGTAGCAGCTGTAGTACTAGCCGTTCATCAGGAGGGGCCGGCTTTCCTAGATGGTTCGTTTGAAACATGCAAACGATACCCATAGCGTCAGTGATATTACACCACGGAGATAAGGAAACGTCTATGGCGACAGCATGTTCAGCAAGCTAGAACTGGCATATACTCACGCTGGGTATGGCGGGCTTTCAGACAAACAGCAACAGGCCCGATGTCGTTTTTTCCTCAAATTTCAAAGCACACCTGTCCAAGCCGGCCAGCCACGTCCATGGAGCATTGCGCCGCGCATATCCACGCCAATAACTCACTGTCCCTTTTCATATTCATACTACATTAAGCGTCTTCGGCGCTGCACAGAAAGCTGCCTTGAACCCAGAAACCCCCAAACGAAATGTGCCTTTTTTTTTAAAAAAAAAAGGGGGCCAAATGCCCACCTCGGCTTGCGCTCTCATTAATGGCGGTGTGTGTAGAAGTATTGTGGCCACTGCGAGGGTGCTCTATTTGGTGTCATGATCCTGCACCACCAATCACAAGGCCAGGACGACAATGCCACAAGCTGCCCGCGTTCGCATTAGCCCCAAGACCCAGGTTTGGGCCGGCGGCAAAAAATGCCAATTTCTCGCCGGGAAGTATACTGGCTGCGTTTGCTATCTATAGTGTAATTTCTACTGCGCCTGCAGAATTACAGTCTGGCAGCGAATCGCGTATGCCTGCACGTGACCGGTGTTTACGCGAGAGCGCCGAAAAAGTATTAAAACAGCCCCATTCTCTCGATCCCTTCTTTCCCCGGTACCACTTTTTTTCTTAACGACACAAAAATGGACAAGCTCAAGGATGTATGTATGATCATCGACAGCAGCAGTGCGAACTCGTGGCCCATTGGCCCGTCCGGCTAGTCTCATGCCTCTCTCTCTCTCTCTCTCTCGCTCTCTACCCAATTCGCATGTCACATACGTGTCCAAATCTGATCCGGCGTATTCCCGGCTGCTGGCGCCACACGCGCCTGTCACAAACGCCATACTAACGGCCAGAAAATCAACAGTTTGAAGTTAGACGCCGAGAAGTGGCAGGAGAAGTCTGACGACTTGGCAGACAAGATCAAGGAGTTGGAGCAGGAGAACTTGGAGAAGGACCATCAGATCCAGGCGTTGACGAGAAAAAACCAGGTGCTTGAGGACCAGGTCGAGAAGTTGGAGAGCGACGTCACCGAAATCAAGGAGACCGCGGACCAGTCCCACTCCTTGAGAACGTCCAACGACAACTACACCAAGAAAAACCAGGTCCTTGAGGAGGAGTTGGAAGAGGCCGACAAGAACTTGCAGGAGACCACCGCAAAGTTGCGCGAGACCGATATCAAGGCTGAGCAGTTGGAGCGCAAGGTCGCCTCCTTGGAGTCCGAGAAGGACGAGTGGGAGAAGAAGTTCGAGGAGTTGGACGAGAAGTACGCGGCGGCGAAGGCAGAGTTGGACGAGATCAGTCAGCAGTTGGAGGCGATTTGAGCGGCCCGTTTTTACATACACATCCCGCCTCTCGGCGCAGAATTTATACCTATGTTAGTTTTATTTTGCCGCAGATGGCTGCGGCGGCATCGTAGATTCCATGGTCTTATCTCACCTGAATGGGGCGCGCGCGAGGCGCGGCGGCGACGAGACTCGGGCTTGAATCTTTATCAACAATGTGCCTGTAACCCACGAACACCCGTGCTCTCTTAGTAGGCCTGCCTCGATTCATAGAATTCGGAATTGATGGAAATTAAAGTAGTGCAAGGGTTGTAGGAGATATCGCCGCGATCAGAACCTCATTGGTGGCGTTTCAATTGGCACCAGATACAGCGCTTGCGAGTCAGATATGCCTCAATCCATACATTTTGATTGGTGTCAGCTTTGATGTGAAGTTAGTACTCAAAGGTAAGTCCAAATACAATGTTTTCAAGATGCGGAGCCTATACCGCTAGTTCATGAATCTAAGCAGATTCAGACCTGATGGTATGGTAATTGACCGCGAGAGGTCTGAGCCTTGCAGACTTAATCCAATTGCGGAAACAAAAACCATCACCAAAGAAGGTGGCTATACGTCGCTGGCCCATGTAGCTCAAAAGAAACAAATTCGAGGTTTCATACGAAAAACTTATTCCCTCCCCGTCATTTAGTATGGTGTCCATTTTTAATATTGAGACAATAAATCATACTCATTTGACAATACTAGTACCGTTCATAGACAAAAACAAATTTCAGTTCCTCGATCTGCGTACCGAGAAATTATTTAGCGGGAAACGAAGTCTTTTAGAGTTATTTCTCGAATAAAGGTCTGACAATTTTGTTAGCAATGTGACCGATGATTCTCAGCTCGAAATCATATCGCTCGCCAGGTGTTCTGATCCAAAAGTAACAGCATTTGCCACGCCAGCAAGAATAAACATCTTTGGAGCGGACATGTTTATGAGCTCCTTTGTCGTGAGAGCTTCTCCAAAAGAAAGCGAAATTGACTTATCATTGGGGAAAGCCGAAGTGAAGTAGCCAAAACGAGTCGTGGTTATGCCACCCAAGTATCCAATTGAAGTAGCTTAATAAAGCGGGAGTTTTCAGCTCATATTCTTGTATATGATCAAGTCTGGGAAAAGCTGAGAAACCCAATTTTTTCTGTATCAGCTTGCAAATAACTAAGATTTGAGTTTGCGGAATAACAATGATACAGAAGCAACGTGGAGCCTAATAAACTTGCGGTTTGTTGGGTTTTCATTCAATCCATCAACCTCAGCACCTAGTCAGCCAAAACAGAGGAATAAAAAAGAAACAGGAAAAGCTATTTTGAACATACCGCCTCGGGAAAATTCGGTTGGATTCTCGGAAAAAATGGGGCCTCTTGTATGCTTATCAGTCTTAAACGTCAATTTTAGCGCGCGCCCTCAAAAGGCCGAGAGTCTATTTTAGACGTATTTCGTCAGCTGAAACCTCAAAAGCCATCGGGAGAATGGGTTCGTAAACCAAGCTAGGGATCAGTCAAGAACCTTTCGAGACACGCGTTTGGCGTTCCGCAAAAAAGTAAGCCAATTCCAACACACACCTCGTATGTGTTCGCTGCTGTCTTGATTGCTTGGTGAGTCTAGAGAAGGTCAGGCTTCCCATATACACATTTGGAAGCTACTTGAAACAGTATAATTCAAAACCATTCAATTTGCGATTTTTTTTTTCTTTGGGAGCAAATCGTTAAGATTCGCAAGGACGAAAGGAACCAGGACGCAAAGACAAAGGCTAGATGCTGGCCTGTGCTGAAGTTTAAACACCAGACTTCATGGTTTTGTTATTGACTTGGGGCTTTTTAATAACCAATCTAGAATTGATTTCGTAGACTACTTCAACTAGACTCAAATAGCTTTGAAAGCAGACAGGCAGTCTGAGTGCCCCCCTCTGGAATCCCAGCGAGTGGAATGAGCCCATGAAGCGGAAATGGAAGGTTTTCGCCCGGCAGCTTGGTATGTATGGCCGAAATCTCCGAATCTCTGGCATCCTCAAGACTCATAAAAAAAGCTTTCCTTAATGACTACTACAAGTTGTGCACTCCAAAACAAGGTCTGTTGTTGTCGCAGCCCAAGATTAATGGCACTGCCCAATATATATATATATATATATATATGTGAGTTGCACACAGGGCCGCATTCGCGAACGAATTGCTCCTTTGCATGCTGCGATGCTTTGCTGCACGTCGCGGCATCTCCACTGAAACCGGAGCCTCGCGCAAGCGAGCCATGCGTCCCGCAGGCATCTTATAGTAAACGTGCATTGAAGAAAAGCGCCTCGCTGGCACACCCATCTTTTCCTATTTCTTTTCTATTGTGACACCTATCACATCATCAGCTCCATTCTGCAGCCTCTTTATCCAGCTTTCCTCGCTCATGAGACAGAACTAAGCCCGCATCACCCTTTTTTTTTCACCCCTTCTCTGGTGCTTCCCCATGAATCCATTGTTTCATAGATCCCCGACCCTGGACGATCTACCCGTGCACAGAATCGATGAAGATTACAGTGTCAGCAGATCGATTCGAGATGGCGCCACAGGCTTGCCCCGGGGCTCCGGCCATAGGAGCCGGCACAATTCGGCCGACCACTCACGCGCATTGATGTTTGTGCAACACGACCACTTTGACCCGGGAGAGCGGATCCCGTCGTACGAGAGCTCACAGGAACAGCACTCCCGCAGATCACACCGGCCCAGCCCGCGACTGCTGCATGATGTGGGCGGGGCGCATGTGTCCCGCGACGCAGCGTCCGAGCGAAGCCGGTCTTTGCTTTCGGAAATTCCTGCTGTGATAACAACAACCAATATCAGAAGCCGAAGCAGCGCCGAGGCTCTCGGTGGCAGAACGCGGGAAAGAGAGGCTACTACAGGCCCTGCCCTAGATGAGAAGCGGTCTCTAAAAACCTTGGGGCTAAAGTTTCTCAATGCACGCCAGCACCTCTTGCTTGCAGCTTGTAGAGACTTTTCTCTCATACCGTGCGTCGTGGGCTTGTTCCAGTCGTGGTGGATGCTTTTCAAGAGTGTCGATCTCGAGCAAGCCGCCACTTCTGGCATCACCGCAGCACGCACATCCGAGCACTTTCTCACAGGAATGTGGTGCTTGGTGGCAGGCTATCTTCTGTACTCTGTTCTCGATGGCCTCATGGTTCGCTGGATAGTCACGTACACTACAACTGGCTCGATTGTGCGCATGGCCACCATGTCGGCCATTCTTGTTGCAATCGAACAGTACTTAGTCGCCGCCTTTTCTGCTGAGGGCTACAATTATGCGCTTCACACGTGGATATTAATAAGCTGTGCGCTCACGCTTCTCTACATCGGACAGAACTTCGTGACTTCCAACATCGATCTCAAGGGAAAATACAGGCCTCGCTTCTTTGATTTCTACAACATCGTGGTTTTCGCCGTTGTTCCTGTGGGTATGGCTAGTTTCATTACTATGATTGGGTTGTTGCGCTCTCTCCTTATTTTGCGCTTGGACATCGATCAGCAAAGTGGTTGATTGTTATACATACCAATATCCTCGGGGCCCAAGCAAACTTCTTTAAGTGCATTTTGACTACTGTTTTCAGGCTCAAAATTACCATATGTGACATTCCAAACTTTTGCTAATAGCAAACTCATTGGACACCTCATCCGATTCCTTTTTGCTTATTTGAAACGCACCGAGCAAAGAGCTCGGTCCGTGATAGCCCGGTGCACAATGTGTTTGAGTCTTGCCAAAACCTGACTGACTATTATGTAAAGCATTTCTAATAGCCATGAATTACGACTTGTTGTCTTCATGGCGGATCTTCTCAGTCTATTCTCCTGGGAATCAGAAGTACAAATGAGATACAAAGTGTCTAGCAGTGCACTATTCATGCAGTATAACCATAACGCTCAAAATGGGTGGCAACTCTTAACTTCATATTGTGTCTGAGCAGGAAATAATTATTGAAGAGCGTGCTCAATGAGCGATAGAGATGGAAGTCGAATCAGGCAACACAGAATTAATCATCGATTTCGTCTGCATTAGTGCCAAAACAAAGCAGCGTTTTTTTTATGGAGGACATGAGTAAAGGGAGTCATAAAAATACAATTCGAAAATGTAACTTTCGAAGATTATCGATTTAATCATTCCGCAAAATACACATTGTCTAGAACCGCGGGCTATTAGAAACATGGGCTTCAATCATCGACAACAGCTAAGTTCCAATCTGCCTTGTCGCATAGAAAGATCGCACCTAAAAACATGCAAAATGAAATCTCAAAACATTCACATAGCTAAGGTCTTGTTGAAAGCAAGATCCGTGTGCACCAAAACTTCCGGCGGCCGATTCAGCCGTGGCACGCTATGAAAACAGAAAAGGGTGTGTACTTCACTCTCATATAGAATTCACCAAGGTTTGATACGTTCATTTTCCAAATGCTGGCTTGCGGATCAAAGTGACCAGTTTTCTAGGCTCGTGGGCTATGAATTTTCGAAATTCAAGTGATTCAATATTGTTCCGTTTAGATAAAACGCGGCAAGTTAATAAAAAATTACTTCCAATCTCCTTGGGGTTTCGTTGCGCAGATCTGTAGAATGAACACAGTACCAAGAAGCAGAAAAGCCATCCTTAGGCATTTAGTTTCAAAACATAGACTGCATGAATGAATGTCTGGACGGACTCGTACATCGAAATCATTAATGTTTCATGGTTCGTACCCGCCCCCTATGTTCGAGGGAAGTCAGGTGTTTGAAGAATCCAAGAACCGAAAGAACCTTGGAAGCATTATTTGTCCAAGACACTTGTGACAAACGAGCATTTGGCCATATACAACTAGTTCATTCTATTTTGTCAGGGTGGTATATATAGCTGAGCCCATAGCAATAACAGTTTATATACTAGTCTGTCTATTTAAGATTCATAAATATTGGTTGAAATACAGGTTACATATTACATAGTGTATTATTTGTTCATACCTATATAAAACTTACAAAGAATCGATTTCACCATTGAAAAAGCTTATATTTTATATGATGAAACGAATTTAAGTCTCTGCACTTGTTTGACCAATACAGCATTTAATCCTCTATAATTACTATAAACCCATCAAACTATCAAACAGATTCTTTCCCCGTATAAAGAACTATGAATGATACTATTGACACAAATCAGCAATTGGTGTACAGAAGAATTTATGTTATGTCGAAGGAGTGAAGCAACAACAGGAAGACGCTTGCATCATATAAAGCACGAACCTTGTGTACGTGTGTACCTGCAGCTACATACGTTTGCAACTTTGCTCGCCAAACCTTCTCAACGCACGCTCAAAGGTAGCCACGCATGGACTGTATGCAATTCTCGGTGAGAAATTGTAGCCAGAAAAAAAAGCCCCACCTTATAAAGAGAAGTCACCAGACCTCCACAACCCCACACAAACTCGACAGCATGGGTGTACACGTCTACGGAAAGGCCATCAAGCACAACGCGTTGGTCAGAATAGGGTTGGCCAAGCGTATCTTTGGGGTCGGGTACAAGACCGCGCAGGAGATCTGTGCCAAAGTGGGCATCTACCCCCAGATGAGAATGAACCAGCTCAGCGAGCCACAAATCATGGCCATCAACAAGGAGCTCTCCGAGTTGACCATCGAGACCCAGTTGAAGCAGAAGATCTTGGACGACATTGCGTTGAAGAGATCCATCAACTCGTATGCCGGAATCCGTCACGCCAACTCGTTGCCTGTGCGTGGCCAAGGTACGAGGAACAACGCCAGGACGGCCAAGAAGTTGAACAGACTCGACAGGAAGTTGTGATTTGGGATAAGCACTTGTATATATAATGCATGACGGAACATGATTACGGCGCGGCCTGTAGACACGCGGCCGGGCCCTCGTAGCATCGCCCTCGTCTCAACACACGCGTGCCAGCATAAACTATATGGCCTACCCGAAAAGCTGGATCGAGTCGTCACCCACAAGCTGCTCGTCCTCGTCGCTGTCATTGCCGCTCTCGTCGTCCGCCTCTCCCATGCTGATTTTCTGGCCCAAGAGCGACGCAAAGAACTCGTCGATCTGGGCGTCGTTCCACTGCACCCACTGGCGCGGAGTGTCAAAGTTCGCGATGGGCTCCTGGACGTGGAAGCGCAACTTGCGGCCCTTGGAAGCCTTGCTGTCGACGTTCTTCTTCAACTTCGTGGACGCCGCACCCCGCAACGCAAACTGGAGGCCGGCCGTCGGGTCGCTCGACTGGATCTTCTTGTCGACCAAGTCGTTGAGCAACACGCGGTAGAAGTCCTCGTCGTCGAATATCTGCGGCAACTCTTGCATGTTCAACGTGCGCGTCTGCGTGTGCTGCGGTGCGTCGTCGTCGTTGCTGGCGTCGTCGTCGCCGGCGCCGTGCTCCGCCCGGGTTTCGCTCGCAACATAGCCTAACGGCGTGATCTTGCGCCGGTTGAGCCGGGTCCGCTTGACGAGCCGGTCCATGTCCAGGAGGTTGTTGAGAACCTGTTGCTCAGCAGACTGGTTGAGCGCCTTGAACTTGCTGGCGTTCATGGCACTGGAGCCCGACGAATTCTGGATCTTCGCCAGCCATTTCGCCAACACCGTCGCCCGGTACTGTGCCAACACGGCGTCCTGCTGCGAGCTGCGCGCCAAGTACTGCGCCAAGCTGCGCTTCTTCGGCGTGTTCTCCGCGCCCGG
Source organism: Metschnikowia zobellii (assembly GCA_939531405.1). NCBI lineage: Eukaryota > Fungi > Ascomycota > Pichiomycetes > Serinales > Metschnikowiaceae > Metschnikowia > Metschnikowia zobellii. The sequence continues at coordinate 1,212,097 of OW618029.1, forward strand.
CGGCACGGGGAGCTGTTCCCGGCGGAGTAGCGCGTTACGCAACGCGCCGACCGTGTCCAAGAGATCGTAGCACGTGTCGGTGGCCATGGCGATCTTTGCCGCCGTGTCCTCCGAGGCGCCAGGGACCTGTGCGAGCTGCGCCGGGTCCTTGGGAAGCAAGTTCGTGCTCGTCAACGCTTTCTGCACCTTCAACCGCGCGTCAATGAGCGCGTCGAACTCCTTGTGCTGCTGAAGAATCGAGTACCCTTTGAGCGCGTCGGCGGCCGCAGACTGCGAGAGCCGGCTGACAATGTGCTTCCGCTCCGAGGCCATCATCTGCTTGATTCGGTCTCTCTGGCGCGAGCCCGCCGCCCCGCCGCCCTCCGCGTCGCTGGCGGACCCAGAGCTCTCCTCGGAACTGCTGCCAGAGTCGTCGTCCAGACCGCTTCCGGGCACGGCCCGGAGACCCAGGCCTGCGTCGTCAGAGTCGCTGGCGTCCGCCGCGCTTTCCAGGCCGATGTCTTCGCTACTTTCCAGGCCGCTCTCCAGGCCACTTTCCCCAGTACCTTCGCCGTCCTCGGTGCCGTCGGAGCCCGACTCGTGGTCTTCATATAGAGCCTTCCGGTCGGTGAGCTTCCCAGTGTACTTCTTGTCCTTCAAAAGGGCGTCCTCGCGCCTGAGCCTGGACTTGGCCACAGGCACGTAGTGCTCCCTCTGCGCCGCCTCGTCGTCCAGCTCCAGCCTGTTGCCGTCCTGGTCACTGCCTCCAAATGGGTCGGCTATCTCCGAGTCCTCAATGTCAAAATCGTTTTTCGGCGCACGGAGCTCCGCGATCTGCTCGGCCAAAGACTTCTTGCCCATTCCCACCGTGTCGCTATATGTGCTATTATAAGTGCTTGTAGAAATGCTCGTGATATCACGGGCGTTGCGGAGGAGAGACTACGTGCTGGAAGCGGTTTCAGAGAGATGAGGCCCATCGCGCATCTCAACTCGGGCTTGCCTGCATGCCGCACAATTTTACAGCTTGAAGGCCACCCTCTACATGGCACATGCTGCGCCTGATGATCAAAGAATGCATAGAGCTGCATGCCAATCTGGGCTGACCAACTGCCAGAGGCCGGCCCAAGCGAACGAAACGCTGCTCTCAAGACATCCAATGGCTTCGTGTGTCACGTGACTCGCGGGCTCTGTTGATGGGCCATCGTGGGTGCTGGGCCAACATTGCCTTCTCGAATTGTCTCTACGCCTTGTTTCTGTATATCTATCGTATCCTTTATTTTTTAAACTCCGTGGCGGCTTCTTGGCCAGCCAAAGCTACCATAAGAGAGGCGGCATTTGCCTCGTGCGCCCGCATCCGTTGTTTCACCATTCCGCACAATCAAACCAAAACCCTGCAAGAAGGCTGCAGCCATTCGACACGCGGCTGCCGTGCCTTTCCGAACCCACAGAATGATTATGAAAAAGAAACGACCGTGGCCAGCCCAACCATTGTCCAGGGAAGCACGGTCCCATGTGCAGCTTACTCCTCCATCTTATCCGGCTGCTCCTCTGCAGGAACACCCGTGATGATCTCGTTCAATTCGGGCTTCTTCTGGCCCACGAGCGCATCATACTCTGCCTGGTTGTCCTTCTTGTTTTGCTCGATCTGCTTGTACTTCTCCACGGATTGCAAGTACATCTGCAAGTTGTAGCCTGCACCAGCCTGGCTCTCCAAGGGCGTGTAGGGCCTTTGCTTCAAGTCCTTCAATCTTCGTTTGTGGATTCTGCCTTTGGTGTGGCGGTCCAACGTGACCTGGTTCTCGAAGTACTTGGCACACTCAACGCAATAGTACTGGCCCAACCCAGGCTTGGTCTCGTCAAGAGGCTGGTTTTTCAACGCAATGATCGAGGCCAGGCTCGAAAGGTCGTTGTAGACCAAATCAAGGTCCCGGGTTCTTCTCTTGGTCTTATATCTTTTGACGCTGTACCTTCCCATTATGATGTGTTGTGTTTGTCCAAGGAGATAAGAGAAAGTAGGGTATCTGGCGATGAGCTTCACGAAAGTGGGGCTCGCACCGCGCACTGGGAAAAAAAAAAATATATATATATCAATGAGCGTAAGCGTATAGCCCCACGCACCCATGGCCCCCATAACTGGTCATTTCAAGGCTGGGGCTATACTGTGGCATGCGCTATGTCTGTTTCGGAAAACAACGCGGGATTAGAAATATAACTTTTTTTTTTTTGCATTATTGTGGCCCCATCCAAAAAAAGCCTTGTCCTGATCTCCTCACATCAAAACCATATTTCCATATCATCTTCCAGGCCACGAGTCTCCCAGGCTTCTCTTGCCATATAGCGTCTTGCGCCATCAGTTCTGGTGATTTTTTTTGAAGGCAGCTTATACCATCGGGGGTGCTTCAGCGTGCACATTCAACATTCATAAGAGATGTTTCGCAGCCGTAGCAAGAACTTCACCGAAGCAATGAGCGCGAGAAATTAGCACCCTGGATTTCAGAGGTGCACCTGTCAAGAAACGCCAGCAACATGATGGGTTGAGTAATTCGTTTGACAGAAGCCACTACAGCAAGCTGTCAATCAGCAAAGTCTCTAAAATCTAAACATGATGAAAAGCGGTTGGTGTGACACGTGGAATCTCCATTCAATAATGGAACCAGACATCTTCAACCGCATCGGTACTCCGGACACCGGAACCTACACAGCCCTCAAAAATCAAAGCAAGTTGATATTGTCTCCTCTAGACATTCAACTCATTCACGTATCACGATACCACTGAATATCTATGGAAACTTGTATGCTAGACAGCGTCACTTTGGGCACACGTGCGCCTAGAATCGCAGTCACGCACATCACGTGCAAGGGCGCATGCCATATGTCTGCGCAACCCGCCTTGTGTACACGCCTGCACTGCTCGCACCTGGCACTGAGAAAAAAATTGTGCGTTTCTCGAGTGGCCTTTTTTTTTGAACATCAAGTAACCAACAGGTATGTGCCGAAACACCCATACAAACACGTGCCAGCGAATAGTATACCTGTCTAGTCGATTTGATGAAGCATGATATATGACAGCTGAAAGGTTTGGGGATTTCAAGCGCGAAAGAGCCTTAGTGCAAATCGATGTGGACGTGGAGGAAGCAAAAGAATGAAAATTCTTCTCGAATGGATCTAATGCTGGCCGTTTTATGAACACCAGCAGTGGCTGGGCCCTCGGTCTTACAGAGTGCTGTGGAGAATGGAAAACTCTTCCATATTCGTGTTTGAAAAATTTTGCGTCTCTTCCATTCATATTGCGCTTCCCATGACTGCATTGAAGCGCGCCACATTAATAAGCATTGAAAAAATTCCCATAAATATCGCACGAGTCCCGTTTCTCCAGCAACCTACTAACATCATTCAGACAAAATGGCTAGAAGACCAGCTAGATGTTACAGATACTGTAAGAACAAGCCTTACCCAAAGTCTAGATACAACAGAGCTGTCCCAGACGCCAAGATCAGAATCTACGACTTGGGTAGAAAGAAGGCCACTGTCGATGAGTTCCCATTGTGTGTCCACTTGGTCTCTAACGAGCTTGAACAGTTGTCCTCCGAGGCTTTGGAAGCTGCCCGTATTTGCGCCAACAAGTACATCACCAAGATCTCCGGAAGAGACTCTTTCCACTTGAGAGTCAGAGTCCACCCATTCCACGTCTTGAGAATCAACAAGATGTTGTCGTGTGCCGGTGCCGATAGATTGCAACAAGGTATGAGAGGTGCTTGGGGTAAGCCTCACGGTTTGGCTGCCAGAGTCAACATTGGCCAGATTCTTATGTCTGCCAGAACCAAGGACTCTAACAAGGATGTTGTTATCGAGGGTTTGAGAAGAGCCAGATACAAGTTCCCAGGTCAGCAGAAGATCATTATCTCCAAGAAGTGGGGTTTCACTCCTCTTAACAGAGACGAGTACATTGCCAAGAAGAACAACGGTGAGGTCAGAGACGACGGTGCTTACGTCAAGTTCTTGTCCAGAAAGGGTAACTTGGCCGAGAACTTGGCTCAGTTCCCAGACTACAAGTACCAAGTTTAAGCCTGTTCGGTGTATATTTTTAGTACTGGTAATCCACACACTCTTGAGTCTTGAACCTTCATTTCACTTTAGTAATATTTGTTATTGTACAGCAGCCGCTACATTCTTCTTTGAAATTCCACATACATCTGCGTAGCACTCATATGAAATGATAGCTTTTGAAGCGGTAGGAATGATTCAACTAGTCTTTGTGTAATCCTCACGTAGAACAGTCATTTGCTCAGCGAATTTTGAAGGTATTTCTAGACTTTGTGCACGTGTTTCTCGCCTCATATTCAACCTAAGCCTCCAATGAGTAGTCTCAAATGAAAATGTAAGGTTTCTCTAGTAATCCACCGTACCAATTGTTCTAAAAAAATGTTTCTCGATATCAAGTACGTGACAAACTCAATATTTGCCTGGCGAGGTGTTCAAAAGTACTGCTTACATCACTCTCCGCCCAAGCATTCCTCTGACGACTTATCTTTTAACCAGTTCGAAGCAGACTCAGGACCCAGATCAACGACTTTATAGCTTTTTTTTACGGCCGCACTGCTTAGGTTTGTTAGAATTTTGAACTCGTGAGAAAAGGTTATACGGTAGTTAGATCTGCACTGCAAAGGTTCACTGTTCATTCCTCGATGTAGCGATCAAACAAATGTAATAAGTTCGTCTTCTGCGAGACAATATGGTTTATATAGAGAGGGCTGGGCATATCTCCTGGAAAGAACTCTGCTGGGAATTTGGTAAATTATTTATTTGCAGAGGTGAACAGGATTGGGTACTCCCAATAACAAACTGCTTTGCTATTCTTTGTTTTCATCAGCATCGTCTCAAAATGGAAATCTAGTGATCTATTTTTATCAGTTTACACATGCGCTGGGGCAATTATTGATCCCGAATGATAGAAAAGCCTCATTTGGTGTAGACTCAAACAAAGAGACATGGGCAGTTGCAATCGAACCTAGAAAATGCCAATATCAATAGTCTCGTTGTCGCCCACTTGGCATTTAATAATCCGTAGAGCGACATTCAAGAAAAAATGTCGTGCTTGATTAGCAAACTGGAATAGGACCCCAAAGCGCTTTGGTACATATTTGAGTGTAGTCCTTGGCAGTTCAGTTTGGAAAAGGATTGCAAATTTTGGACTGAGCAAGTAAAATACTTCCCAAAATCAATTCTAAGCTACATCAGCCAAACTCGTCACAAACTGCCGCTACACCAATTTCACATGAAAACTACATAGAAAATGGAAACACACGTCACATACAAAGAAAATCAGAATATAAAAGCTAGAATGGGAACAGTTCACTTAATCCAAGCTTCTAGTGGAACTTTGTGGTTCGAAGTGCAACTATGCAAAAATCTAAGGAACTTGTGGCTGCAAAAACCTCGCCTTCGCTGAATCTACTTAAACAACAGCCCTCCCACTCAAATCAATGTTTAAGCCTCGTATCCGTGCATGCTGCCGCGACATCCATGCAGGTACTTCTCGTCGCGTCCGACACGTTGCCCTCCCGCGGCGCGACTATAAAAAACGTCGCCAGGACCACGTCGCCAAGCGACATTCCGATAATTAGACTATAGCTAAGTTAAAACACGTGCACAGTATGTCCTTCGCCCACAAAGAAAAGCCCGACACATTGGTGTTGTTTGACGTTGACGGTACCTTGACGCCAGCAAGATTGACCATCTCTGAGGAGATGAAGCAAACCTTGCAAGCCTTAAGAAAGAAGGTTGTTGTTGGTTTCGTTGGCGGCTCCGACCTCTCTAAGCAAGTGGAACAGCTTGGCCCTACCGTACTCCAGGACTTTGACTACTGCTTCTCCGAGAACGGCTTGACCGCCTATAAGCTAGGCAAAGAGCTTGCCTCTCAGTCCTTCATTGGCTGGATCGGCGAGGAGAAATACAACAAGTTGGTCAAGTTTGTCTTGCGCTACTTGTCTGAGCTCGACCTCCCTGTGAGAAGAGGCACATTTGTCGAGTTCAGAAACGGCATGATCAACATTTCACCTGTTGGCAGAAACGCTTCCACGCAGGAACGTAACGAGTTCGAGAAGTTTGACCTCGAGCACAAGCTCAGAGAGACGATGGTACAAGCGTTAAGAGACAACTTCCCCGATTACGGCTTGACGTACTCTATTGGTGGCCAGATCTCATTCGACGTGTTCCCCACCGGCTGGGACAAGACATACGCGTTGCAGCACGTGGCCGACGAGGGCTTCAAGGAGATCCACTTTTTCGGCGACAAGTCTTACAAGGGTGGCAACGACTACGAAATCTACACCGATAAACGCACCATCGGCCATGCTGTCAAGGAACCTGCGGACACCATCCGCATCTTGAAGGAGTTGTTTGACGTGTAAGCCGGAGAAACACAAAGTGTGTGATGATCGATCCTATATACAAGCTCGTAATTCAATACATTCCCATCACTGACGGCGGTAAAAGAGCGCCGAGCTCAGACCGCCTGCGGCGAGCGCCTGTTCGACGCCCTGCATCTCGCCTGCGGCAAGCTGAAGCCGGTTCTGCGACTGGTCGTTCCAGCGCAGCACCAACGTCTTTGTTGGTACGTCGAGGTCCTCGGGCTCGAGGACTTTTGGCACTGGTGAAGGGCGTGCACACTTGGCCGTGCGCCCGTTGCCGAACTGGCCCTGTGCGTTCTCGCCAAAGACCATCACGTCCTTACGCGTGCCGGCATTGTCCAAAATCACGAACGCGTGGTCACCACCCGGGACGATGTTGCGCACACCTATGTTTTTCGTTGTGCGGCTGGATTCATCATACTCCTGTAATCCCACGAGGCTCTTCATCACAAGGGGCGTCGAGGTCATATGCACGTACCGGGACGCGCCCAACTGTCCTCGGAGCCCGGCGCCAAAGCTGAGCACCACGTCCTGCGCCCGCTCCGGGGCGTCCGGCGCACGGTATGCCATGTGCACGTAAAACGTGTTGCGCGCGGCGGCGAGCCCGGCGACAGCGAAGGAGCCGTTTTTGCCAGCGTCCGTGAGGCTGTACTTCAGGAGCCGGGCCAAGTCTTGCATCGCGTACGCAAGCCGTGGCACGGGCTGCGTGTCGGCGGCCACGGCCTTGCTCCGCCCGCACTGGCACAGGCCGTTGTCGCCCCACGTCCACAAGTTGCCGCTCAAGTCGACCGCCGCGCACGCGTACTCCGTGGCAGCAATTGCGGAGAACTTCCTGGGTCTGAGGGTCTTGGTGCCGTCGCTGGCGGTGACGACCTCGTGATTCAAGTTGACCAAGTCGTACGCCTGGAGCGCAGGTACACGCTCGGCCGGACTTGCGTATTTCGGAAGCCCGTACTGGCCCTTGTTGACCGGCGACGCGGAGCTGCTCGCACCAAACAAGCGGCCCTTAGATGTGAGAATAAGGAGGTGCTCCGCCCCGGCAGACATTTGCGAGACGCGCTCGAAGCGACCGAGAAGCCCGAGGTCCACGCTGCGTACAGGGTATGCCGCAGCGGCACCGAACCAGCCGCTGTCGAGTTTTGCGTCTGGCGCGACTCGGTCGCCGCAAAAGACAGCCTTGCCATTCTTTGCCAAATAGAAGTACTGCCCGCCGCAAGCAAAGACACGGTCGACTTTCACGGGCAAACGCACCGGCACAGGGTCTGCGAAAGCGGGGCCGTAGTGATACGCGGTCCCATTCTCGCCGACAGCGACGACGTAGTCGTCCTGCACGGCGACGTCGCTGAGCAACATCCCGTCGAATCCAGGCACGCGTGCCGGGAGCCTCTTGCCAGCCACAGCGCCAAACAAGTAGAGCCCCGGCACACGGGAGTCCTTCAACGCGGCGACAAACGCGGCGTCCGTCTCGGCGAGAAGCCGCTCGGCCATGTGCGCGGGGGTCTTGCGGTTTTCGCGCGGATCATTCATGTCTGCGACCTTGGAAACGTCGACGTCGTTGGCCCAGACGCTGCGGAGATACCCCTTCACGTACGCGTAGTTGGTTGCGAGCTGGTACGTGGCGAGGATGCCCGTGAGGGCCGCGAGCCCGGCGCCCACGCCCTTGAAGCGCTCCGCGCGCTCCCAGCGGGCACGCTGCTTCTCCTTGTCGCTCTGGAACTGCTGCTGGAGCAACATGAGCTGGTACTTGTACTCCGGTGACGCGCGGTCGAGGCCCTGGAGCGATGCGTGTGTCTCGAGCGACGCGTGCTCCTCGAACGCGCCCTGGAGCTGCTTGTGGCTGCTGCCGGTGGCGAAGTTGGCGTCGCCAGGCGCAAACTCAAACTCTTTTTTGTGCTTGTTGAACTCGTCGATGGACCGGAAGCGCAGCGAGTTGCGCCTGGTCTGCGTGAGCCGGGCACTGCGAAGGCCTCGAGCAACGCGCAGGATCATATTGGTTGATTATCGTGTGGTTGGCTGTGAAGCTTGCCAGAATGCCCTTTCTACGTCAGACTGGTGCAGAATAACAGTGGGAGATGGGCTGGTGCTTATGGTGATGGTGATGGTGATGGTGAAGGTGAAGATGGTGGAGAAGATATGTGTGCAGGCACGCGCGCGATGCGCCACCGCTACCAATGCCCCATGCCATGTCACGGCCTGGGTCGTTGTTCGTTGCTTCGGTATCATTGGCGCCGTCAATACCAACTTTCCAGTCCTCGGCTGGGACACACAATGTTGTCTTTTTGTGGTTTATGCTAGATTGCCTGTTCATTACTGTATATACTGTGTGCGACGCTGCTTGTAATTTATCTTTGTAGAATGATGCATCAGCCTGGCTCGCCGCTTTTATGAGCGCAGATCATACCCGCAAGTATCCGTGGGGGAGGCCTGTGCCATCGTTGTTGCAAAACCGCTTGAGTGCTGGACCGATTCTTGACAAAGAAGAATGCTTCATGGACCCGCTATACTTTTCGTCCTCTCATAAGCAGCGGTACACTTATTCTCTACTTCTTTTATCGCCGTTATGACTGTTCGGAAAGTGCAATAATACCCCATACAAGTTCTTGGCAACATCACAAAGTGGCCCATTCTCTTCTACGGCTTGTGAATATGTGCCAGCAAAGCCAAATGCGTGCTATTTTGTCTAAAGATACCGCAACTATGAGGCTGGAGCAAGCGTGCGAACGCTTCCGACGCTGCTACACTCCTCTTGCAGTCTTCACCCTGAAGTTTCTTCCATGCCTCCGACGCATGCCAGCAAAAAAAAAAAAACTTGGTCGTTTGTAGCAAGAAAAGCCTCGATGCCCTGTGCTTCTCGCCGGCTGTTGTTTTTGACCGGAGTATATCCATGTAAAGAAGCTTGCGCCTCATGATCGTTTCTAATATTACAACTTCAAACTTTCGCATTCACTTAATAGTGAAAACAAGAATGAAGTCAAAGAAAAACGAAAACCGTCTGTGTCACCCTGAGGGTGGTGGTAGCTGGAGTAATTGACCACCCCCAAGCAAAACATATGTATATATTTTTAATTTGCAGGTCTTTTGCGTGAAGAATCCCAAAAAATACTCGTTCGTTATAGTTTATTGGGCCGACTCCAGTCGCGCGAGCTACGCAGCAAGACTCACAAGACTCGCGAGGCTATACCTCCCATAATATAGACCCACATAGTGCCACTATCAAACACCCTTTCCTGCAAGGACACACCATCAAACGAAAAAAAAAAGCACCGGGATCTCGAGCTGACCACATACCGAACGGCTCCGCAGAATCTTTCACATCCAAATTGTCAAGTCACCCTCGTCAACCTCCATATTCGTCTACACCATGAACCACGTTGGTCTTTCACGCCGGAGTCTCAGCAGTGTGACCCGCTTCGACACCAAGAAGTTTGTGCAGTCACTAGAAAAGGGCGGCTTTTCACTGCAACAGGCAGAAACAGCCGTGGGAATCGTGAACAAGGCCGTGAACGATGGCATCAGTCTGATCGCCAAGAACCTCGTGACCAAAGAACGACTCAATTCCGTCGCGTACCAGCAGAAGGTCGACTTTGCCAAGTTGAAAGGCGAGCTTCAGACAATGGACAAAAGCGAGTTCACTAGCTTGAAAAAGGAGCAGGAGCTGCTCCGCACCAACTTGACCAATCTCCAGAACAGACTCAAGGAGGAAATCACAAAGAACCTGGCGGGCGTGCGTCTCGACTTGAACTTGGAAAAGGGCCGCATCCGCGAGGAGAGCTCGATCCATGAGCTGAAAATCGAGGACACCTTCACGCGCATCGACGAGGAGATTGCTAACGTGCAGATGCAGATCAAGTCCGTCAAGACGCAGGTCATGCAGTGGTTGATTGGTGTCAGCTCCGGTACCGCAGCGTTGATGCTAGCGTTCGTGAGGTTTTTCGGCTAGACCAGCCACATTCAGTACCGAGGCCGGGGGTGCCATGTGTTCCCAGACATCTCGGGATTTCGAAAACGAGTTTTCTCAGAGGCCAGTAAATGGAGTCGGCCCGCCATCAATATGTAGTGATGGACAGCTCATAGAAGTTTGGCTGCTGAGGCGCCTAAAACGGGCACCCAGACCCGCTCTCTGTGAAAGTGGGCTAAAGTGCTGAGGCTTTTCGGCAAATCACTCGGCGTTCTGAGGTCCCGCACGCAAAATTCAAATTCTTATGCTTCTGGAAAAAGAGCTTTGTTTACAGTGAGTCTACTCTATCCAATGTCGAAAATACCACGGCCTGAGCGCCGTGCCAATGTCGCCATATAGTGGCTCATGCCCATTGCTTGTTTAGAAGCGCAGCTTATTGGGGCCCGCTCAATGTAGATTCACTTGGATATATCGAGTGTCAGGAAATTGTAGGTCTTTAGTCTTCAGTGACGTCACTATACACCTTTGATGCCAATCAAGCTAGGAGCGCACGTAGCATGGGCCTCTAGCATTCTCTGACTACGACTGGCTGCAGGGCTTAAGCCAAATCATTTCAATCATATGACAATGAAATTTGGTGGCATCCTTCAAGTTTATAGAAGCGATCTTCCTGAATGGAGCTAATTCAGAAAAATAGATCTTGAATATCATCAGACAAAACATCGATGTATATTCATAATGATTGTTCAATAGATTCGAGTGTTCAGGAGCTATTTTTATATTGGAAGATACATGCGTCCAAACAAGGCGGTGAAACAAGTGGATAAAACAAGTCGGTTTGCAGCTCACCTTACTACACCAGCGAGAAGTGCTTTCCAAAAGTCTTTTCGTGGCCCAAGCCAAGTGCAAACCAGTCATTTCAAACAATACGACAGCAAGGTTTGTGGCAGTGATATATAAGAGAAAAGTTTCTCAATGAATGTGGCTGCTACAACTCGACAAAGAAACGAAAAGTGAATTATCAAATTCACTGCTGATAGTTCCCAGATGGAAGATAGTACTGACAAAGAATACTAAAGTACGGTGTTTCTGGGTCTTGCAGAACAAAGCAATGTGCACAACACACTAGCACATTTGGTAGATTTGGTCTCGCCCGTGATAAAAGACGGACTTGAGGCCCACAGACAAAATTAGGGAAAAAATGTATTTAAAAAAAAACTATTGAAGGTATCTGCTTGTGAGATTGATTGTGTGGTGGCCGAAAACTTCGTAGTGAACGACTCTAGGAATTTCGAAAGAACAACGGGGTGTCCTGAGGAATGAAATTGCCTGTGCACAGTGCCCGGTATTCTGAATTCAAGGGTCCAACCCCTTTGTGATAATTTGGGCCAAATAAATACCCACCGCCTAAGCTCCTTATGTATAAATATACCAGTGCTGTAGGTGAGTGTTGCTCGAGCGAAGCCGATGGGCCATCGAAAAAGGAAGTCTTCAACACTCAAGGTAAAGCGCCAATACAAATCAATGAATGCGCCAGACTTGGAGAGAAAAAAAAGAGCCGCATTAGACTAGTGAGACTAGCGTCTTTTTATACAGAAACTGGCCCCCTTCCAGATACCAGCACACAGTATTCATTAGAAAACGTGCGGGCATCACTTGAAGTATTGCGGTCGGGCGGAGCTGATGTACTGAAAAAAAAGGACCGACATACGAGAAAAGTTGGAGTCCTGGCTGGTAGAAGTTATTTTTGCGACATGGTAATACAATGCGGCATTTAAAGAAGGCGCCAAGGAGGGGTGGGGAATATAAAAAAAAGTGTGCTTCCATTTCTTTGCAAGCAGTGATCCTGATCGGCCTACCATCTCCATGAATTGTTTCAAGAATTCATGCTTTCACACCTATATAAATTGTGAATTTTATGTATGTGAGCGGCTCATGCGTACATATTAGAGTACACACAGCATTTACCTGAGTTTGCAAACGGCTTTGCCTCCTCATAGTTTTTTTTTGAAAAAAAAAAAACAAATTTTCATATTGCTCACATTCCCAAAGCTAAAGGCCAATTTAATTCGAGTTGAAACGCTTCGGTGATTGTCTGACTGTGTGGGAATAGAAGAATACCCGGCCTCTAGAGCCGTTATCTATGGGTTTTTTGCTTTTGGTTCTGGACGCGGCATTCAAGATTTTCGAAAATGGCATGGAAACCTTGAAAGATGTTATTAGCAGCATCTTCTTTCCTGACTCTTGTAAACATCGTTGAAATGTATTCTTTTCCACATACGTGAAGATTTGCCTTTAGGCGCGAATAGGTATCCGCACCAGGAGTTTATAGGAAAGAAAAATGACCCACGCTATTACCTTTGCTGAGCGACCGTAGGGTTTGCAATATTGCGCGAGGGAGATCAGACACTTTTCCAGCAGAGACGTCCAGCTGAGGCTCTTGTATCTTTCATGGCTGAAATCCATAAGTTCTGCCCAAAACTGACACTTCACAATTTTGTAAGCAAAGCCTGCTATGCTACTCCAGGGCACGGTGTTGATATCTATGGCTCGCTCACACAAAATCCCAGTTAAATGTACAATAGTGCGAAAACACTTGACTTCCAAAAAATGATACTATAGGATCCTAAAAATTACCCATAAAACACCGTACTGTCGATCCCCCACGAGACTACTACTTGACTTCTTCTGTGTTGTGTTTTATGCCCGTCGCGGTCACGTGACAGTACATTGCTGTAGTCGAGTGCCATTTTAATACTTTTGAGTGCACCGCTTCGAGACAAGAACCAATATAATGCTAATGTCTGATATTTGAGAGATCTTCCCACAAATCAAGGGCCCGGTTGAGAGCTGCCGCCAAAGAACTGACATATGCATTATCTGCAGTACACATATTATATCACGGTAGGAACACGTTACTCAAGGCTACTCCCAAATGTTTGGAGATACACCTGCGAAAGCATGAACTCAATTTATAACCATGGAGTCAAGCAGACACAAATAGTCACACGCGACTTGGTTGCATTCGAAAAGAATCTCAGCACCTCGCCCATGTCTCTCCAAGGCACGATCATTACGTCGCTCACCGCATTCAAAAAAACAATCAAAGAGTATGGAGACTTGATAAAGCAGAACAATTTCACCGAGGAGAAACACCGGGTTCGACTTGAAAAATTCCGGGCAGATTTGGCCCAGTTTCAGCTGAAATTTGACTCCTTGAGGCAGCAACGAGAAATTCTGCTTCAGGCAGAATCTCGCCAGGAACTCATGGGAAGAAGAAACGCCAATTCAGAAAATCCCTATGGCCAGGCCACAGAATATCAGAGTGGAATAGGCCAGCAAGCTCATTTGGACTATTCCCAAGGCCTCTATAAGGAAAAACAGTCTTTGGGCAGGGGCAGCCAGCAGCTCGACATGATATTAGAAATGGGACAAAACACGTTGGGTGATTTGGTGGACCAGAACGAAACGTTGAAGCGGTTGGGAACTAAATTTGAACAGAGTTTAATGACGTTGGGAGTGAGCCAGGGCACGATACGCAGAGTGGAGCGCAGGGCGAAACAGGACAAATGGATATTCTGGTCGTTGGTCGTATTGTTCTTCGTTCTCTGTTATTTCATCATCAAGTGGTTCCACTGAAGAGGCTTTGCGGCTCTCCAGGCAATGTACTTCTCAGAAACGCAGCAGCCGAATTCACTATGAATGCAATTACACAGGAATCTTTGATGTGTCCTTACGTCGGCTTTTCAAAACTTGTTCCGCAACCTTTACTTCATCGCAGCATCCGTTTCACTGATTAATCACCTCACGTGTTATTGAATTCTAGGTGCGTACCCTCAAGCTAAATCAATGATTTCTCCACCAAATCTAATTTCACTTGCACCAATATTTATATCTGAGGCCCTGTTCTCATGCTTTGTTACTGCTAGATGGTGTCATGGAACTTCAGCTCGAAATATAAATACACAAGAAAGCAGCTTTCAGATAGCCCTAGTGGATTCAGGTAGGGTCCATATTCACTAGTGCTCCTTTGGTTTTGAGAAAATAAGACTTTATTTGACAAAACTTCATACCCATAATCATGTACAAGTCTGTTTATTTTTCTTGTATATGTAAAAATACGCGATTTGAATCAACTTCTGGTTCCCAAAGTATACAGTTTCTGTACCCGGAAGTCAATTCCTGAAGAAAGTTTTTTGGATCAATGTTGCAATTTTCGAGTGGGAGTTCACCTGTTTTAATACTATCAAGGGTACGCAATGTTAGTTGGTAACTTTGTGTGATTCAAATGAGCTTTAATCGTTTTGGTGAGTCGAAGTTTTGCAAATGAAACTTTTTTCGACAAAAAATGTCTCCAATACTTTTGACCGCTCAACTTAAAAGAAATTTGGCAACATTGGATTACAGACTAGACACATTGACTGTTTGAGCATGATGGGCGAAGATTTATGCATCACTTCGATGAAGGAGTTTTTAGTTATTTTCAATATTGGCGTCCGCCGAATGTGGGTAACTTAAAATATTATTTGTTAATACTCAATCGGCTTCAAAAGTGGATCTACAAAGTAATGAAACTTAACATAGAAAGACTGTTTAGCTACTTTTTAAATTTTTTTTTTTTGAGGACGAGCTTGAAAAGGATGTGATATCAACCCCACGCCTCATCAACACAGACTATGAAATCTTCCAAGGTGGCTTTCAAGGAGTCTTCGATAGATTCTTCAGAAGGGGATCCCAACTTCGCTTTGGAGATTACAGACAGCTTTTGATGTATGGCGGGAGCATCTTTTTGGATACACAGTGTATCGGCCTCTGCGTCAGCCGAAGGCTCGGCGAGAGTGTGCTCCAGATCCAGCCCATTTGGCACCAGTAGCGCTTTCAAAAGGGTACTAGTCAAGGAAACTGCCCAACTCTCCACCTTTGACGTATCCTGTCCGGAAAAAAGAACTCTGGAGACTAGTTCTACAAAACTGCGTACCGTGCTCTCAACCCAGGCTATGACCGACGGAAACTTGTCCCCAAGAAGACCCATTAGTACGAGACGCAAAACCTGCAACACAGGCACCACCCACTCTTCGGCCAATTTCTTCATGAGTTCCATTAGCACCCCCGCCACAGATTCAGTAACTTCCTTGACATTGATGGTAGAAAGCACATCCCGAGGATGAATGATCACCGGTGCTAGCGGCCTCGCGCTTTTCCCGCCTTCCAGATTTTGTGTTTTGTCTGATTCTTTTGAGACCGACTTCACGATCTCTGTAGAGATAGTTTTCACAAACACCGCAAAAGGAGCTTCTGATGCAGGTTTATCCTCGTCTTTCGAATGTTGGGGGCAAAATAATCCAGCCAGCCCCACTTTGGCTGCTTTGATTTGGGGTGAATCAGAGACAGCCGCCGAAGAACCCGGGGTCTGATCCGTGGGCGCCTTCTCTATCTTTTTTGCCCTTCTTTTGAAAGATATACTACGCACCAAATTCATAGTTTTTCAAGTCAAATATTAATCGTGAGAGTACTTTTTTTTGTTTTTTTACACGAAAGAGAGTGATGGTTCTTTTTTGCAACCAAAGCGACTGCAAAGAGGTGTGTTGCTCCTCGCGCACTAGTGACAGGGAAGTCCTGAGGATGGGGGAATATTTTCCTGGGATGTGATATCACAGGCATGGGCCGAGGCTTCATTGCATCTTAAATTGTAGGACCTTTGAGTAAATTTCAAAGGAAAAAACAACACCTTCTTCACTAAAAAAAAGATTGCAGCACCACAATTTCGCATATGGTCTCCCACTACACTACTCAGTGTGGCCCTATGGAGCTTAACTAACGTTGATCGGACGGGAAACAGTGTGTTCTCCATGGTATGGCCGCAACCGAAGTATGAAGAACTTTGCTAATTGATAAAGGTTAAAATAACTTCCTAGAACCCCCTTTGGGCTTCCCACAATTTCATCCTCACCGAACTTCCAAAAAGAACCCTAATCTATAAGCAGCAGACATTACCCATCTTGAATTGTGCACTTTTAATCAGCAGAGCTTCTCTTAACATACCCAATAATAATGGACAAGTTCCTCGAATATCAGTTATAAATCTTAGCGATGGTTTAATAAGAATCAAATAAAAAAAAAATCCTTTGCATCATAAACCCGCCCACCAACTGCCACATGGCCGACAGTTCATAGCCTCTTGATTTTCTAAACGGGATTCCGTATTCGAGCAGAATCCTGTCAGCTTCACCAGTTGGGCGGCTCTGTATATATTTGCGGTATCAGGTGCTATAGTTCGGCCAATTGGCTCGCAAATGCTGCAACAAGTCAGCCTTCGATCAAGACAAGCAAAGATAAGAATAGACAAGTAGAGGCAAGCGAAGCCAAACGCCAGACGACCGCGGCTTCTGTTCATGTCATCACCACATGTCGCCTCGCATTGCCTCACGCGTTTGTCACGGGGCCTGGCAGTAATTTCACCCGACCTTTGACGCGAACACAACAACATAGCTCGCAGCTTGGGCGTATCAACGCTCAATTAGCACATACTGCACCTGCCGACGGGTAGGGTCCGGGTGCACGTCCCTGGCACAAGCTGTAACATGAGCGGGATGATGCTGATCGAGCGCCCGGACTTGCGAGCCAAATAGCGCTCGTTACGGTTGAACATTGAATCTCGTCGGCCGCACATCATAAACGCACCATTCCAATGGCCATGTCCTTTCGCAATCCACTCCCTGACATGCCCACTTGCACACAAAAGCGGTGTCTCGCAGACCTCTCTGCACGCACCATAGCAAATATGCACCGTGCGTACGAAGGAACCAAAGTGACCCGAGCTTTGTCTGCAGCGAGCCTGGGACTTTTCGCACGCAAGAACACGCCCCCCGTCTTGTTCACCCGGCTTGCCCGCCCGCGCTCGACACTGTCCACCCATGCCTACATACGGCCAGCTTATTAATGGGTGACGGGCGCGATAGAGCACCTTCGAGCGTGTTCGAAGGTTCCCGCTCTAAGCCCGGCCTGTCTCTAATCCCGGCTTGTCTCTAATTCCGGACTCTTATTCCGGACTCTAACTCCGGGATTTGAGCGAGCCTGGGATCAGACAAAACCGGGCCGAGGGCAGGAGAACGCCAAGGCACACGGGCGAAAAGCACGGCGTGACGCCATGCCAGGCTCATTCCTACACGTAGCGTTAGTCAGCTTCGCGGGTCACGTGCGCGAGAGCCCTCCTGCTAGCGTAATTAGGGCCTCAGCAAACATCCAAACAACACACACAAAGCTGTACAAATAGCCACACACACAGAGAGACAGCAATGTGTGACTCAAAACCACACGTGGCTGGGTGTTTTCTATGGGACCTGTTCTTGCAACTCTGCTCCAGCAGACTGGGCAGGCGGCCCGCGGCATCGTAGTCCTGCTCATAAAACGCCCGTGCTCAACGTACATGCAAGACTTTTATTAGTAATTGCCCTAGTGATTGCTAAATGAATAGCTATAAGAGCCACATCGGCGGCCCCGTCCATCCAATTGTTTCAACATTATTTAACAATTGCTTTCATTCCACGCAATTAATCTCCATCTACTTAATCAAACGCACACAATGACCACTTCTGTTTTCGTCACCGGCGCCACTGGCTTTATTGCGCAGCATATCATCAAGCTCCTTCTTTCCCAAGGCTATGCCGTCGTTGGGTCCGTGAGATCGAGCGAAAAGGGCGAGCATCTCAAAAAGTTGTTTTCTTCGGACAAGTTCTCGTACGAGGTTGTGCCGCTGTTGGAGGCCGTGGGCGCCTTTGACGCGGCGTTGGAGAAGCACCCAGAGGTGTCTGTTTTCTTGCACACAGCGTCGCCCGTGTCGTTTGAGGTGGACGACATTGAGAAGGACTTGCTCATCCCGGCCGTCGATGGCACGCGTAACGTGTTGAATGCCATCAAAGCCCATGGCCCGCAGATTAAGAGCGTCGTGGTGACGTCCTCCGTGGCTGCGCAGGTGCACCCCGGCCAGATGGCGGACCCTCAGACGCAGATTAGCGAGGATACGTGGAACTCGATCTCGTGGGAAGAGTCTAAGGCCAACCCGCTCTTTGGCTACTTTGGCTCAAAGAAGTTTGCCGAGAAGGCCGCGTGGGACTTTTACGACGAGGAGAAGCCTCTGTACGTGCTCAACACTGTGAACCCCGCGTTTGTGTTTGGGCCCCAGGCGTTCGACTCGGAGGTCTCGCCGCAGCTCAACTTCTCGTCCGAGGTGGTGGCTGGCTTGTTGAAGTTGACGCCTGAGTCCGACGTGCCTCCAATGGCCGGCTGGTTTGTCGACGTCCGTGACGTGGCCAAAGCCCACGTGGCTGCGTTTGAGCAGGGTGGCAAGAACCAGCGCCTTTTGTTGCACGGCGGCGACTTTAGCTCGCAGAGCGTTCTTGATATCATCAACGCAAACTTTCCTTCTTTGAAGGGCAAGTTGCCCGTGGGCAATCCAGGCCTGCCGGTCGAGGTGTCCAAGGTCAACAACAAGAAGACGAGGGAGGCATTGGGCTTTGCTTTTGTCGACTTGGAGACTTCGGTCAAGGACTGCATCTCCCAGGTCTTGGCTGCGAGAGAGAGAGCCAACTCGGCTTAGGGCGCGGCTTGGTTAGATTTATAGAGTATACCGTTTAGAAGTCTGTCAATGAATGGATGAGACGTATCCGAATGCCTTCTTTGTAGATTAAATGCGTGGAGCGGGTCGGGCCTGGGCGTTCAATGATGCACAAGAAAATACGAATGCGAGCGAATGTTTTTTTTTAATTTCGTTCGTGGCTTGGACTTTCTGCATGGAGTATGACTCCTAGTCATAAGCGAGATGCCGATTCGATTTCGCCGGCAGCTGCGTCACGTGACGCGAGGGGGCCGGACATTTAGTTGGTCCACACCACTAAAGAGTCGACTGTTTATACTTTCCCTTTTGAAGTATCCTTCCGTCTATCTCCTACTTAATTTTTGATCGTTATCAGGGATGTTTCGTACAGCGGCCTTGTCAAAGCAAGCATAAACTAATGGTGTGACAATTAAGTTTGTACGTCTTTGATGAGTAGGGAGCCCGTGTCGCTTGTAGTCCAAGTGCGTAATTTTCCATCTTCGGTCTCTGGCCTTTTTTTTTTTGATGAAACAAAAAAAAATATCATGTACGCATGTGCTTTCAATATGAAGGAACTAGCACTGATTTATATATGTGGGGCACGCACAAGTACTATGTTTACAACGAAGAGATGGCAAGGCCATGTACATGCATAGCTTCTTTGTGATATTTTGCAGCAGAAACAAGAGAAGTCTAGGAAAATCCGCATGCTACGAAACTGAAAGCTTTTCATAAATGAGGCTCATTTATATGTTTTTGGGCAATGGGCAGGTGGTCAAGGTGCAAGCATTGAAAAGCTTAAATACTACGAGTCGAATTTGAGGACAGCTCTAGTGGGTTGGCCAAGCATCTGATACTTTTTCCTATGCGAGACTTTCTCATTCGAAAGCTGTCGCATTTCTCATATATTTAAGAATGGATGTAAGCGGAGAAAGAAGAGTTGCTATAATATACTGGAATGTTTGCACAAGTCTAGACTCAGGTTCTTTGAGATTCATCATTCATGGTTGGGGCCCTGTTGCTGCAATGTTGCTGGCTGTGAAAATAGTCAGCTTTAAAATTGAGTTTTTTATCAGCTTCTTCACGTTATGAATCACCCGACTGATTACTTCCAGAGATTCCTCTTTTTTTACATGCGCAAGAATTTGTTCATGTTGAATATTCTACCGCGTGAATGTAAACAGAAGTATTCAGCAAATAAGGCCTCTTAACAAAAATTCCAAGAATAACACTGTTGACTATCTGTTTTCATTTAGTCCCCACCCCGGATCGACTTCTAGATCAATTACTTGGGATTAGAAGCTCTTTCGACACATTTAACTTGAGCTGTTAGATGCTTATCATCTGATAAATTCACCCCGCAAACTGGTTATTCTTTTTTTCAGAGATATAGTGCATTTGAGTTCATTTTGAGCATCAAAGAAGCTGATTTGAAGTGCGGTATTGCGCCATAATAGTGGGCGTATAGGGTATGGGCCGCTTTATTTCAAAACGAAACAGTGACTTCAAAAGAGTTTTTGTTTTCATATGAAATACAAATTTTGATTCTTGAGGATGAAGAAGGTGCTGATATCTTAGTGTGGAAACCTGAAACTTTGCGCTATCAATATTATTAAGAACACAGTCAACTTCGTGTGAGCCTACTATTTTGGGCTTTTGAAGTGATATGTTTCATAGACTGAAATATAACGCTACGAGTCGTTGAAAGAGACTAGATTGAAGTTGCAGATGATTCAATACAAATAACAGTAGAGTCGGCGAGATGTGTGTTTCTAGGTTCAAAAATACAGATTTTGAACACCCATATTGCATTTTGTCCATGCAGCTCTTGAGATAGAAGCAATCTCATATGCAAGTCTCTTGGAAGTCTTTATTAGACCCGCCGATTGTTTTACCCGAGTAAATTTTTATTCACTTCCAGGGTTTTCCAAACAGAATTTGGTGTGAAAAACAATTTTTATAAAATCCAGGATGGGCATCAGTTCCTCTATCTTATCAGTGTTCTATGCCGGTGGCGTAGCTGTAGACATTGTATAAATAAATCGTGCAAAATGACTACAATTTGACGAAAGTTTGTGTAGGGTTTGTTTTTTTGATTTATCAAAGACCCAACACCACCCCGGTACCCCATAGGCATGTCTTAAAAGATTGGCCCGGTAAGCGCAGATGACTTCCAACTACCCAATAGAAATAACTTGTTTTTCACTCTTACCCTAAAGCTGCGTCTGGGGGTGTCTTGGGGCTCAAGAATTATGGCCTTGAGCGACTTCTCTAAAGACTTGTCCAACGCAGACGTCAAAACTCTTTCAAATGCCTGCTCCACGACCCCCTGTATAATCCCTTCCAAATTCTGTACTAGTATCCGGCCAATAACTCTCTCAATAATACTTTCAAGAGTTGACTCTACAGTATCCTCCAAAGAATGGCCGATTTTTCTGCCTAAAGATTTGCCTAGGACTTCTTCAAGCACCTTCTGCACCAACAGCTCCAAGGGGTCCCCTAGTGTTTTCAGATATGACCTTTTAGCAAGCTGCTGGATCCTATCATCCAAGGTTTGGGTATGCTTTTGTCTTTTCAAGACCAGCCGTGACATTTGAACCTTGCGCTGTTGGGAATTCAGGGCATCAGGGACCTGCGAACCCTGGGGCCCATTAAATTGTGCCAGAAACCTAAGTTCCGGTGTGTTGCGGGTATTCTTGAGCAGTGACTCCAGACTTTTGGGGGCATGGGAGCCAATGCTATCTTTTGTCAGCGATTCAGTCTCCTCATGAGTTTCTGCAATTTTTGCGGATCGTTCCAAGGGCTCACGGGAATCTGTATTTTTGTGAACCCCCGTGTTTGGGGAAGGGCCTATAGAGGGGTAAATAGGGGCATGAAAATTGGAATGCCCTTGGATGGAAAGATCAGAATCAGGAATGCTGTATTCAACTTTGTGGTCTTGATGTCCACTGTCATTTGAAACCGTTTTCTGTCGTTCTTGGTGGAATGCTTCGATTTTCATGGGCGATTTCACAATTTCATTCAGCTGGCTGCTTTGTTGTGTCCTCACTTTGCCCCTTTGCTTCGGCAGAGCACTTCCACGAGCCAGATGTTTTAATGAACGCATCAAAAACATTGTTAGAGTTTAAGCCCAAAATTATATCCGCACTTTCAAGCTTTTATATGGACCAGGTACAGATTTTGCACCCAAAGCGCAGCGTCGTTTGTAATACCGGTCGTGCGCAGCACACAGCGCGAAACCTCCGGCTTCTCACGAAAATGAGACTACACCAAACAAACACCATTTCATGGCACGCAAAATAACAAACTGAAACGGATAATACCACTACAGAGTGCATAGAAAATTCATCTCTTGGTATAATATAAAGAGGTGCAGCTTGAAAACCCCCCATCTTTGGCGTCTGACTCTTATCCTTTAGCTTGTTCTTTTCTGCAACAAATACGCCTTGCCGCCGTTTCACTCCTGCAGCCCCTCGCTGAAGAACTCAAAATGTCTGACCGCGAGATGAAGAAATTGGTCACGCGCCTCAACAATATTTTCGATGGAATCTACGGGCTCACAAATCGTGCGGGAAACCCCATTCATGTCGATTTTCAAAAACTCCCTCCACGTACAGGAACCGACTACTACAAGTTTATCACCAGGCCAATTTCGCTCCACACTATTGGGCGCACAATCAAGCGGTTCCAGTATAAAGATGCCCAGGGGTTTATTGATGACTTGGCGCAAATCCTGTGGAATGCACGTCACTACAACGAGCCAGGACTGGAGATATATGAGAACGCGATAGTCTTGGAAAAGTTCATCCGCGAGACAGCGATACCAAAGCTTGCTGGAGACCCAAAAATCTCCAACGGCGCGCATTTGCACTATCCTGATTTGGGTCCCTTAGGGGACTACGGAGGTGCCGTTCTCGGAGACGATGATGCAGTTGTAGGCAGCCCTTTCGGTGCCAAGGACGAGTATGACGACGAAGAAAACGTCACCACTATGCGCTACACCGGAATGTCCCTGAAGCCTCATAGCTACAAGTCTCACGATGGTGCGGTGAAGAGAGGCCGCCCACCAATTATTGACAAGCCCTATGAGGCCCGGATCAAGGCAATTTTGAAGCTGTTGAAGAAAGCAAAGCCCCTGGATGAGGAGGAGAACTTTGCTGCCGCTCACTTTGAGCGGTTGCCAGACAAGTCGCAGTCAGATTACTACGAGTTGATTGACCATCCTATCAGCTTGCACGAAATCAGGACACGGGTGCGCTCTCGCAAGTACTCCACCGTGCAGCAGTTCTTGGACGACTTGGCTTTGATGATAGGCAATGCCAAGACTTATTACGGCCAAAACCAGGCGGTGCTTAACGACCTATACGTTTACGAGAAAGACGCCGAGGTTGCTGTCGAGCGCGAGATGCAGAGGCCAGACTCAGACTTTGCTTTGGGGCCAAATGCAGGGCCCGACAAATTCAAAATTCCACTCGATTCGATTGCGGTGAATGGACACAGCTACAAGGTAGGTGACTGGGTGCTCATCCGCAATCCAAACGACGCCCACAAACCTATTTGCGGCCAAATATTTCGCTTGTGGTCTTCAGATGGCGTACAGTACACTAATGTCTGTTGGTACATCCGCCCCGAGCAAACATGTCACCGTGCCGACAGAATCTTTTACGTCAATGAAGTTTGTAAGACTGGCGAGTATTCTGACCACAAGGCGGAGGACATCGTCGCGCCATGCTACGTCATATTCTTAACTCACTATCAGAAGGGCGATATCCCACCAAACTTACTCCCGGAAGGTGCCGAGTGGTTTATTTGTGAGTTCCGCTACAATGCAAATACGTATGCGTTTAACCGCATTCGCACGTGGAAGGCGTGCTTACCTGATGAGATAAGACAAATCGACCAGCCGATCGTGCCGATTAACGAACCCAGGAAGCTCATCAAATATGACTCGCCCATCAAACATCTTTTGACGCCGAACCTGCCTGATGATGCATCTTTGGTGAAGCCTGTGGACGGACCGAACGCAAATGGGCCGCCAATTATAGGTGCTGTTTTTCAAAAGCCGCCATACTATAATGATGAATTAGGGCAGTGTTCAACCTCGCCTAACGTTTCTCCTATGCCTGAGTTTGATGATTTGGAAACAGGAAGGAAGGCCTATGTGTTTTTACCAGTGTCTCAGCTGAAGCTGCATAACAGCGGGAGCGCATATGTTTCCTCTGGTACGCGACAGGTCGGCGCAAACTACAATCCTGGGCAACTCGAAGACTCTCCTGCACCATACGATAGTCCAGGTTTCAGAGACCATACGTCTTTCTCAACACCCACGCCAGGTGGGTTCGGCTCGAGCGCACTTCATAAACCGTATTCCAAGACGGACCTCATGCTTGGAAACAATCGCGAAGTGACACCCTCCGGGATCGCGCATGGCACTGCAAGCTTCCAGACTACCACTTCGGTGTACTCGGCTGTGTTGCCTGGGGGCGTTGTCTCCTATGAGGAGAAACTTGGAGAGGCCGGTGCGAACCTCGATGCTGTGAGTGCGCTGCTTATGAGGTCAGGAGACAATGCTATATGGTTCCGTGCACCACCAGTGGTGATCACTGACAGAGTGATCACTCCTGTAAAGCACTCGGCCAAGTACTTGGCATGGAAAGTAAAGAAACAACAAAGGGCCTAGAAAGCAGCGCAAAATATGATGAGATGATCCAGCTTGAGTTGCCGGCCTGCACATAATATGATTGTACGAGCGAGCATGAATGAGTGCTTAGATCGAGCGCAGCGAGTTTATTTAACTGAATGACATCTTCCCGAGAAAAGTAAACTGATCCGGGAAGCAAGCTGACATTTTATTTCACAATCTATTGTATATTACCAAAAAAAAAAAGAACGTTTCCTTAATAGTACACCCATTCCCGAAGGTACTCCCATCACCTCCCAGCAATATCTGCGCAGCCCGCAACCTCAACGAGATCTTGCCATTCAAACCCCATATATCTAGACGATAACTGTTAGTCAGCTTGTCCGAAAAATGGCGAATCCTGCGCATTTGGCCGAATTCCAGGAGTGCTTGAGATCCTCCAAGCGCATCATTGCCCTTGTGGGTGCCGGGCTTCTGGTGTCTAGCGGCCTACCGACATTCAGAGGCAGCCAGGGGCTCTGGAAAAACTTCAATCTGATTGACTTGGCTACACCGGATGCGTTCTATATTGATCCTGGCCTCGTATGGCAGTTTTACCTGTGGAGGCGGCACCAGGCGCTTCAGGCGCAGCCGAATGCTGGCCATTTGGCACTTGCAGAGCTCTCGCATAACAGCAGCAAAGAATTTGTCACCATCACGCAAAACGTGGATGGATTGTCGGGCCGTGCGGGCCACGAACAGGAGAATCTCTATGAAATCCACGGCTCACTCTTTGATCTCCGATGCACAAGCTTCACGTGCACGTACTTTGAGCGGGGAAACGTGGACGACCCGCTCACACCGGCACTCGAGAACTGCGACGAGTACGAAGTTTCACCAGAAAGCGGCTCTAGTGTCCGCAGACACATAACTCCGTTTAGGCTCCCGGAGGATGACTATTCTGAAGAAGTGCCACTGTTCATCGAGGATCCCAATCCATCAGTCAGCCCTGGCAAATCACCGGAGTTCATGCCCACAAAAGAATTGGGGGTGGAAGAGCTACCGTTGTGCCCTGCGTGCCAGTCTTTAATGAGACCGGGCGTGGTCTGGTTTGGCGAGCTGCTTCCTCTTCGGGTACTTGGCGCAATCGACGATTTCTTGGAAACGGGGTCCGTGGACTTGATCTTGGTGATTGGTACCTCCGGTACAGTGTATCCCGCGAATGGATATGTTGATTTGGTGAGATCCCGTGGCGGGGCCGTCGCGGTCTTCAATACCGATATCGAGTCCGATGTATTGGAAGGAAAAGTGGCTCGCACGTGGGGATTCCAGGGAGACGCGGCAGAATGGTTGCCCCGTGCATTGGCATGCTTGAATCAGTAGCTCTGTTTAGCTGGAGAGGCGAGCCGATAACCAGATGCAATTCCTCAAAAAGAAAAAAAAAATGCTCTAAACTTGCTAAGTTTCTTGGAGGCTAAACAGCTGCATGATCTTGACCGGCTGAAAAAGTCAGGTGAATCAATTGAGTCACTATAAATATGCGAACGACGAAGTGAAAATGGGAAAGCTGTTTTTTTTTGTGCGTAAGCATCAAAGTACAATACTACTCCCTTCCTATCCTTCCAAGGGGACCAAATGCACGTAGTGATCGGCAGCAAGATCATACCAGTGGTTTCAGAGACGCGTCTCTGCCATTGCTTCTGTAAAATGGGTTCCCGACACACTTGCGTTGACGGAGTATCTTTTCATGCGCTCTAACAAATGCTTTGACCTGTGTATCATTACAGAGATTCATTGGTGTTGTCGCTTTTTCCCCTAGGGCTGTCTCCAGCGCCGATCGAAAGACGGCAGCGGAGTCGCTTGACTTCTCCTGCTTGGGCATTGTAAGGTCTACACATGTTCGTTTGGGAGAAGGATGTGTATATGCGAGAAAGCGCTTCGGGATCCTCCCTCCAGCTTCTGCCATATCTTCCACGCCTCGGGCCAGAGGCTCGCCACTATCATTCACCAGTAACGGAGACGAAAGACGTGACACATGCAATCCTGATTGCGTCTGCTTGGTGATCACGTCCTGGCAGCATTCCCAGTAAAGAACGCTGAACTCGTCCAAATCTTTTTCCAAAGCCGAGGCCGGCATCTTGAACCGTCCGTTAGTAAGCAGATTAGCAGAGCGATATACTTGGATCAGAATTCTGCGCAGCTAGCTGCACTTGGGTTAAGTGGCACGATGTGTGTTTGGAGAAGCAAAGCACACCACTATTGCAATTTCAATTGACACGTATTTTGAGCTTTACAATGAGTCTAAAAACCAAGCATGGACTGGACAGCAACTGGGGCTTGCGGCCTCTGATAAGTATTTTGCAAGCCCCACGCATTCTATGCAGCCTGGAAAAAGTGCCTTTCTGCCAATACGAGAAGACGGCATGTATTGGAGTAGACGTGCACAGAAGTGCTTTTGGTAGTCTGAGAAGCTCGGCATACAAGCCGGTCCCGCAGCAGGGGCGCTGCCTACTCCGGAAGTCCAGCGTGGATGTGAGTGATGGCCATGTCGGCCCACATTCTCTTGTGTGATGTTTTTTACTTTTTCCTGGGCTGCTTCCAAAGTGCCATTGCTCTGGTATCTTTGAGCAAAGGTTTGGGAATATTGCTGGAATTTTGATATCTTGATGGGCCGTAAGGAGAGGGCGTGCACTGGCGGAAAATAGGGCACCCCTTGGCAAGATAGGGGAAATGGATAATTGCATCTTGGACTCGCGCGTCGAATTATTAGCCACGAATCTGAACCAGGGCCTTTTCTTATCTGTCTAATCAAGTCTACACTAAACTGTTACAGAATGAGTCTAGCCCTGTTTTTACACTCTTCTCTATGCGTCTTATTTGCATACGATGTATGATATCAATCCTGGACGAAATGTTTAGTCTTTCGGCGTGCCTTCAGATAAGGATTGTGGATCTGGAGTCCCGTGATGATTTGAAACGTACTCTATGTCTTTTTCGGGGCTGGTCTGTTGGCTCGATCACATAAATTTTGATCATCCCCTCTTATTGGATCACTTTCTCCGTTGCTTGGCTCATCCTTATCAGATATTTCTATTTCCCCTTGTACATGAACCACATCACGTGCCTGTTCTTGGCTGATTACTTACTTGGCGCTTTTGACCCCTGACCTCGGATGTAGAACTGGCACCATTCCACCCTTCTTCCAAAAATATGAATGTGTTCATTCGACGACCCTTTCTGCAAAGAAAAGAGACATGCAAGAGAGACCCGAATCTATGCTTATTGCCAGTCCCGTCTCAAGTATACCGGGAAAAGGCCAAGAAATATGGATTTATGTGGCTTAGATTAAACATTCTTGTCGCGCGGCGCCGGGTGCCATTATTTTTTTCTAAGCATCATGCAAGGTGCGTTCTAGCCAAGAAGGCCCACCCTCGCGGCTATTTTTTGGTGGTCCCAGAAAAACCTGTTGTTGCAATAAAGAATACGATATTTAAGCTTTGACTTCTTTCCGCAGGCCGTGTTCTGCGAGCGTTCCTCTCAGATTATTGAAAGTTTGGGAATTGGCTAAACACAGCCTTGCAGGTGTGTACTGCATGTGTATGCTTTCTGTCAAATTCCGCCTATTCATATATGTAAGGCCATATCGTAAAGCTGGCTCAACAAAAAACGCAGGCGGGCTTACCAAAAAAAGCTTAAAGCATCAGATGAAACAAGGGGGGGGGGGGGAAGTTTGGCAAAGAAATGCACCTCAAAGGTTATATTTTGAGCGTTTTCATTTAGTAATTGCTATGTGTTGTTTGTTTTTATCTATGAGCTGGTGCTCACTCATAGCTGCCGATATCAGTCAATGTTCTTTTGGGCGGCATATATGATTCAAAATCATATTTGACTTAAAGGAAGAACAATGGGTTGGATAGAAAACTGCGCTGTCCTAATGACGCAATACCAGGTCAAATGGACGCGCGAGTATGTAGAGTGTTTGAACTAATGAATTTCTTGTTAAAAAACCGTGACAAGTGAGACAAATCTTGAGCTTGCTCGATAAAAAAAACCTACCCATTTTTTTGATGCCTGGGCGAAATAGATATCTATAAACATATACTCATACAGACCCTAAGAGGGTCCGAGGCAATACACAGGAACATTGCATACTGAGATACAAAATATCTTGAGATGCGGCGCACGTTCGGTTGATTAAGACAATTCCCCATCGCTCGGTTTTTCGATGTTCTGTTTGCTTGGAGGAATGCATTTTACATGAGGATTTTTTGTTCGAAATCGAAAAAAAAAATAGTCTTATTCTCGAATTTACCGGATATACACAACCTTTTGTTTCGAATCAATACGAAAACATTTAAAATTTCACGAGATATAGCTTCTCGGTTTTCATTGAAACCAAATTATATGCACGATTAATACTTCCTTTTGGGTCCCAGCACATTATTGAACGTGATGAATCGATTGTAATTTTTTGTAGCAGCCGCAGTTTAAAGTCCTTGCGCCTAGAAATGCAAAAGTAGGGCAAGCATACTACGAAAAAACGGGGAAAATCCAGAAATTCTATACTTCTAGTTTTTGTACAAACATATTCATCGGGCTTGACGTCTGGGAGTTAGCATAAATTTGCACACAAGCTTATCTGACTAGCTTTTAACTCATCTAGAAAACCTCAGATATATTGTACCATACTAGAAATGTCAGTTTTGGTTTGTTGTGCTGTTTGGTATAGATATGATTGAAAACAAACATCAAATTTTGGATTTGTCTTTGCATTTTAAGGATATTATGGGCTTCTGCAATGACTTCGGTCGCATTGTAGGACTCAAACAGAAATTACTGTATGGGTCACTATATACTCAAACCCTTCTGTACAATATTTTGAAGCAAATGAATTGATTAAATAATAAATTATATCTGATTTCAAAAATATTTGCATGAATAGTCTGATTCAGTTGCGGAATGTTGATCCTTTAAAATAATTAACATTTAGAATCTACGTATAGATTCTTTTAAGCAGACTCCTCTTACATTAAGTCCGATATGGTGTAACGGCTAGCACAGGACGCTCTCACCGTCCAGACCGGGGTTCGACTCCCCGTATCGGAGTTCTATTTTTTTTTTTGATGAGCCGTATCTTTTGGAAGCGTGCGGAGAAATGTTTCTGCATCAATTTGATGTGTGAGCTTGTTATGAACACTACTCCAGTGCATTTTTTTCTTAAAAAATGAAACCAATCAGAAAGCAAAAAAGCCCCTCTATATGCGAGCTCGGCAGTGGACTCAAATTGAGGACAGCTAGTGCATCGGCTTGCTTTATGATCCCCATGGTTTCCAGCATTCTTCGGAAAAAAAACCGTATACATAAAAGCCATATCGCGAAAACAGAGCAAATTCGAAGAAAATATTGAATATATTTTAAGATATCCCCTATATTTCGAGGCAGTCTTCATTCCCACCAGAAACCCTAGTTCTGCGTATAACAGAGCTGAGCCCGGAATCCTCTTGCCTAATTGAGAAAATACAGACTGAAAAATGTGCAGCATGAATATTTGCAAAGTGCAATAACCAACTGGATTGACGAGTTTGCTTGCAAACAAGCACACAATATGTGTACATGTGTGCCAAATTCCATGTGTAGATTTCCCGCCTTTTCAGATTAGAAACATCTCTTTTTATTTTTGAAAGACGAATGTGTCAAGGGACGAAATTTCGGCAAAGCTCTCGGTGCAAAGTTTATTTCTCGTTTATTCAACTAGAGCCAGGGGATGCAAGTGTAAGCGTACCTGGCGCCCAAACTAGATCAGAGCGCCGAAGAGATGATGCCTTCTTTGGTCAGTCGAAATTGGTTTTGCAGATACCTCTTGGCAAACACGGAAAAGCAGGTGGTTACGTCAACAGGTTACCATCCTATCATACAGAATATGAATTCGAGAAACGTCTCGGAATATTAAAAAAAAAGTGCGTGCATTGGTCAACAGATATCGAGGCAGATGGTTTCCGAGTTGTATACCGGAGTATGCATTTAAAGTTGCGACAGCCACCACGGTGGTACAAATCCGTGATTGAGGCGGACCTGGGGTTCAGAATATCGAGAATAATATAGTTTATAGAAACATTTGAAAATTGTGCAATTGCGTTTATCTCAATTCCGCCAAGTCTTGGTCGTGAAAGGCACGCCCGAGTCTTCTCTTTAAAATCGCGGCACGCCTAAAGGGTGCTCGCTACCACGGCCAAGCCGCGAACGTACAGGAAAATAAATGATCAAACCAACCATGCATATACGCGAATGCACAGAGCCGATTGTCGCTTCGGCATCGGCGCGTGCGGCGAGCCGTGCGCCAATCTGATAGAATTTCACTTAAATATGGAATGTTTCCGGAGCAGGGTGTCAGGTGACGCGGGCAATTCCTTTGACAATCTCTTCAGATCCTTTATTTTATTCAGACACTCCCCAACTCTTCATTTCTTTCATCTCGTTGTATTTAAGAAAGGGCGATTTTTCTGGGGCCGTTAAGCACATTTCGGAAAGTCGTCAACATTCCGTACAAGGCGGACATTGGGGCTTTCACTTTCACAGCCATCCTAGTCCTAGATTGTGCAAGACAAACCACTGGCCATTGCACCAGCATAGAAGGCCGTAGACGAAGCAAGAAACTGAATGTCGGCGTACTTCCTTCTTGCGGCGGCGGTGCCCAAGCCGCCGCTGGCCAAGGGTCGCTCATCTCACAGCATCAACCAAAGAAGCGGGAGGTCCTCCTCAACGGGCACGGCACCGTCGAGAGCCTCGATAAAGTCAGCTACCGCAGGCTCGTCGACAGGGTCCTCAAGAACTGGGACGCGTGAACGCAGACAGTTCGACGTCGAAAAACTCGTTTACGTGGAGCCCGAGGCAACGATGTCGCTTTTCGAACTCAAGCTTCAGCAGTTCAATGACGCAGTTGCCGTTGCCAAAGAAAACTCGGTGTGCGAGGACGTGACCCGCGTTTTGAACGAGAGGACACGCAACAGTGCCAGCGGAACGCAGATCGGCAGCCCGCTTCTCACCACGGACAACCTCGAAGTGTTGCGATACAACTACTACGAGAAATTCGGGCCCAACGCCATGTTTGTGCGGGACCAATTGAGGCAGAAGACGCCCGCGTACATGAATGTGATTGCAGCAGACGAGCAAGTGGACAGGCTCATTGTCCCGGATGTGAGCAACGCACAGGCACCCTCAAGCAAGGGCAGCCACCATACGCTGGACGAAGCGAGACAATGCCAGAAGAGATCCATGAACATGGACCACCAGGCGTCATTTCTCAGGCCCCCATCGCCAGTTCGCTCGCTGAACGCGACAATGTCGCCCCTCAAGGACGCTGTGCGCGGCCGAGTTGCGGCCATGCAGAGGCGGCTCAATTGCCCCGCCGTGCAGACGGCCGACTACTGTGCGAGCGTGCGGGACGCGCTCCACCTTGCGCTGTTTTGGGACGACGTGTACCACGACATTCGCAGCAGCCACACGCTCGGCGAGAACTACTACGAGTGGCTCCCCTCGCGGCAGGCGGCGCAGCGCTTCTTCATTTCGCTTCTTGACTTTGCGCTTTCGCGGCTTCGCGTGGTGACGTGCGCCATGTCTGCTGCCGAAGCCGGCGACATGAATGCCGACGAGCGCCACGAGTTGGCCCGCAACCAGTATTTCTACTTCCAGCGCGCCGACGCTGCGCTTCTTGAGTGTCTTTTGACGTATCTTAAGAATACGTTCTTGGCACAGATTGAGGCTTACGTCGTGCGCCCCGACATGTCGCGCATAAGCGAGCTCATGGCCATCGTCGTGGCCAACGTGTGCGACAATCTTAAGCTCCACTTCTACGGGCACTCGCGGGCCGAGTCCACCACCGCGCTATTCCAGGACTTCATGTTGGCGATTTTGGATGCGCTTATGCTGGGCGACGGAACCCCGGAACCGGCCCCCGAACCGGCCCTCGAACCGGTGCCGGTGCCGGTGTCGCGTTCGCTGTCACCGCTTTCACTGGCTACCTCGGTGTTTGACCGTGTCAACACCGAAACAGGCCGCAGCTATGTGCTGCGAGACCTGGACACAGAGCCGGGCCCCAGAAAAGACACCAAGCGCTCAAAGTGGGGGTTTCTCCGCCGATCGCACAAGTAGGGCAGTGCATCAACATGCGAGCAGGCTCCATAGACGTGCTTGCGTTCAGCCAAAGTGACCATTGCCCATTCAGAACCACAATCGGCAAGGAGAATGCTGCTTGTGCGGGCCCACCCTGGAGAGTCTCCAATTTTTCAAGGGTCGTGTGCAAGACCTGTGTCATTGGCCACGAGAATCGGTGCACTTTCCTGAACCGATGCAAATCGCAGAAGTTATTGAGCCCGCAGAGCCAAAGTCACTAGTAAAGATTCTCCATGCCAATGCATCTGGATCGATGGTGCGGAAATCCCTGGCGTCTGGGAATGTTTATAGCGATCTTTTTTATGAATTCATACAGTGAGGTCAACTGAATTGAGTTATAGTGTGTAACGTGCATGCATTCTGTTTTCGGCATGGAAAAAAAAATCAAAAAAATCAACGAAGCGTTTTGAACTGTTGTATTTTGTGAACCGCTCGGTCACCGTGCCAAGGAAATTCTTATCCGAGAATACCCATCAACAAGCTCAAAGTTAATTGAAATTAGACTATGGACTCAAGCACACCTGACTGTAATTAAGCTATCCTTTCCTCAAATACCAGCCAATTGAATCTGTTGTGATGATTAGTCTGTTGAGCTGGTCGAATCGGAGTGCATGTGACCCGGGAACCACGAGCCATCTATATATAGATTCTGGGTCGTGCCCATTCTAATATATGGAATGTGGTTTCAGTCTTAAACGGTGATAGTTAGGCCCGGTATCTAAATATGCCCGCCAAACCTGAATTGAAGTTCTGTAAGTAAAACCACATCTTTGTTAGGAGCTATTTCCCTGATTTGAATATATATATAAAGTAGCGTGACATGTTAGATGGTTTATACTTTCGAGTCTGCGCTATATCAGAAACAAATTATAAGCTGTTTCCTAAACATTTCGAAAGTGCTTCTAGAGATAGCGAGAAACAGGAGTATTCACACCCACAAAAGTAGCTAAAGGAAAAGCAAGTTTCCATCGTCATTGGTCTCGTGATCCCTTGAAAATTGCGCCCGTGGTACCTTATTTGCTTGCTTGCACCTGTATTTGCGGTTGCATCATTAGCATTTCCTGTATGAAGCATTTTATTCTCCTCTACGCCGTGAACATTATACCGCCCGCTTCGACCTGCAAGCTTCGATGAAGCCTTGAATTTCCTCCGTTGCCGGTGTGGTAGCCTTCACATCCCTTGAAATTTCGTTGTGTGGAACCTTTGCCAGTAAAGTGTATGGTTTCGTAGAGCCGCATCCTTGTTTGGAAATGCGATGCTATTTTTACCCCTTATGGATAAATGCATACCTTCATGCACACCAGATTTCGCTCACGATTGCATCTGCAAACGGAGTCAGGGCGCCTCAAGAGCACTCTACGAGGGCTGATACCGAAGTTTTCACGATTTTATATTGCAGTATTAGGTTAGGCGGGAGCCCGAATCAAAGGAAGTCAAAAGACGCACGAATGCTACCCAATTTGAAGTTTGTGTGTTCATTCTTACGTTTCCGAGCTTTGTTTTAGTCCTGTACGCATTCTTAACAAACAATATGCTTCCGGCACACAGGTAAGTGCAATTCCAGCCTATTCGTACGGTTTTAAAATCTCTTTCGCAAACGCACGCATTTAAATGTCCCGATTTCCGTGGCGATTTCTTGTACAGAAAAAAACGAAGATTACTCAAAGCTATAGCAGTACCGCGTTGTCGATCCTCTCTATTTAATCACAACTCAAATCTCACTTCCCGACATATCCCATCATGCTTCCCTCTGCATCAAACGATCGTGCCATCATGAACGAACATGCCTACTATGAGCGGTCTCTCGACGATGTCTCCTCAGGAATGGCCCCAAAGGAATGGCTTCTTGTCCTCGCCATTCTCGCTACCATATTGTGCTTTTCCAAAGCCGCACATTCTTCGTTCCAGAAGTACAGGAAAAGAGCCGTTGTGTTGCCAGAACAAATGGTATGAGTCAAACGATCTAGATGATCTATTCTACCAAGAAAGAGTCACAACCGTCGAGACTGTACCGACAAACATGACCATCGCCCGTTTTCAAAGGATTTACTCTCACCCCAGTGCCGGTTCCGGTCCGTCAAGACCCGACTTTTCAGTCATTTTATTCGCATCCTTCATTTCGTCAGTCGGGCTTACAGGGGCCGTTGCTTACCTTCAAGCGCGCCCTATGGGGCCATTAATTTTTCATAGCACTCATAGCACTTAATTTGATTCACTGGATCCGTTTAGCTCAACTGTTGCGCTTGCGCGTCGTAGCAGAGCGTGCCGAAAGAGCCCGCGTATGCGCATTTGCCGTTGGGATTTCAAGCAACGCCCACTCTCAGGGCCAATTCTAAGTCCCAGACATTCCAGTCGTACCACACAATGGGAGGCACAATAGTACAAAGGTGCCAGAGAGAGTGGGCATCGACCAACCGGAACCAAGGCTCAAAATCGACCATCTCGAGCAACACCGCCAGAAGAAGGTACATGTTCAACGCCACAGGAACAAGCGGCACGTACTTCGAGCGCGAGAGCCCCACGTGGTTGAGGTGTGCGAGGATTCTTGTTTCGTGCGGTAGGAGGTTCATCGAGTTGCTGTAGATATGCGGGTTTTGTCGGTACTTGCGGTTAACCGCCAAGGAATGCGCAATCCAGAACACAGTGGCGGCGACACCGAAGAGCACGTTGAATCTCATGTTATACGTGTAGTCCCACAGAGCGTATAGCCTTGCGTAGTGCGCCAAGAGCACGAACCCAAGCATTGCCTGAAAGAGCCGCCTCGTCCGTCTGCGTTCATGGCGAAAGAGTGCAAAGTAGCGTACAAAGACCGCATTGAAGTTGGCCACCGTCATGGCACTGGCCCCGGCATAGTCAAGCGCCTCTGTGGCGGGGAAGTCTCTGATATGGAATATGGAACTGCACGTCCAGCCTGCCATCGAAATCACCAAGAGAAGAAGGTACTGGAGTACCATACAGGCTTTGTCTGGCTGCGCTGACCGGCTGGCTCGATAATACCGGAGTAGCATCGGCAAGTTGACATAATTCACGTAGAAATTGGCCATGGACAATATCGTGGAGACAAACTCCGTGACACCAAGCACCCTACGGAACGGCCACTTACCGTAAAACTGCACCATGTCCAAGCCTGTGCTTTTGCGGATTCTTGTGACCCGCTGCTGGCATTTGTAGTTGCAGTCCAGAGGGCAATCCCACCCAAGGAGAAGGGCCGAGATGGGGTTCACCGAATCTTGAGCATACTTTAGAGAAAACGAGCTCGACAGACAGGTTTCGGCCTCACAGTCACTGACACACAGGGTGAACTCCGGAAGCCTATCGCCAATCGAGGCATGTGTAAATGGAACTGCTAGGAGAAGCACGTAGGGGACTTTCATTGCACCAGAGGTGTAAAGTCTGGCTGGAAATGACAGGTATGTCACTACATTATCGGTTGGCATGAGGCACGTGATAGAAACTAGCGTGATTTTTCACCCATCACGTGGGTACTAGCACGTGTGCTGACACATGTGAGGCTGTCACATGACAGTAAAGCTCTCGATGCACGGTCTACTTGCGTAGTCTGTCTCGTCTAAGTCTTTCAAGAAAATTACAAGCAATACAAAACAAAAATACAAAAAGAGAGAGGGCACACCCGTTTCTTGCTGGGAACATCGCTCTGCCCAGCCATGCGGGCATACGAATGCTTGCATTTGGGTTCGCCACTGATCCATGCGCGTATCGCACATTCGTAAATGAAAGCACTGATTCTTGCAACGGGTCTTTTCTGAATCCTGCTGTGATTTCGGGGTCGAAAAAATAGACAAAAAAAAGGAGACGTATTTGCCATTGCGCCACATTGGCTCACTAGCGATGACACAAGTTCTAAAAGGGAGATCTTCATGAGATCCCTTAGCTGTCGTTGAAGGAGCACTGCGGCTACTGGGCCAAAAAAAAAAATTTCAATACCGACCACCCCCGGTGCGGCGTTTGGGGCATCAGGCCGCACCGTAAACACACGTAGGCGTGTGCATTGACTGGAATGAGGGCTCAATATGCACCACGGAGTGTACACAACGTTTGCTGCTGATTATTCGAGCGGTCTGATTTGATGCTCCTGAGCGCCCCGAGCTAACCGATACACTGAACTCGCTGACACACAGGCAGGGAAATCGCCAGCGACTTGCAAAACACAGAGGCTTCCGCAAAACACCGATATACCGCATTGCGCAGGACCAGATCTGCGGAGTAAAACAGCCGGCCCCCTATTCAGAAATATAAGCGCCTTGAATAAATTTTAGGGTGACACTTGGCCGGAGCAAGCAAGCAAAAATGACACCTTGGTCATTTGGGGTGCAAAAAAAAGAAATGCCTGTTCTCGGTGCGCCGCGACATCATATTTTTTTGGAGACCAATAAATCTCCTCACAGTGCACTTAACCTTCCTTGCATTGTAATGCGTATAAATCCCCCTGATCGACAATATGCCAGCGCGGACTTTAGTGTCGCAAGAAAAAAATCCTCGGCGGAAAACGGCGGGGGCTTATCGCGCACAGCAAGTCTATACGGAACGAGGATAGATTCAAAAAAGGCTCAAATCAAATTGGCCCAACAGCAATTGACCGACGTGCCTTCTAGTTCGGGCAATCCAGACTCAATGAAACCAACAGCTTTTTCTGAAATGGTGACGTGGTATGTTGTCACGGGTATTTTTTTTTCGGTCTTGAAAGAGCTCCTAACAGGAGCCGCGCACAAAGTGGCTATACAACGGAACACCGCGCCCCATGTATGTACAGGCTTGGTCTCGACCCACAGAAGTCCGCAGAGGCACGCTTGACAAGTCACTGACTATGAAAATTACCTCATTTTTTTCTTACATAGCAGGTGCCAAAAGTTTGCTAGAACGTTTTTCAGGAGGACTGTCACTTTGGTGTGTGCGCTGATTTTTCTGCGCCAGTATAGCCGACCATGCCGAAGCAACTCGCACTTGTACACAGGATACACACCCGCATGACCTGCGGCTTTTGTTTTATTTCCTCTTTTCCTCATTTTTTTTTTTTTTTTTTTGCGCCTTGAAATTTTTCAATACTTATAGTCCCGATAGTTCACCGGTTCCCCAAATTCATGCCCCAAATTTCTTCGCCCGTTCCCTGTCTTATTTTTTCCCCCCTTTTTAATTCGTTTCTTACTCGTTGATAATTGGCCATTCCCATAATTGTTTTTCTACGTCGTGCCCCTAGTTTTTAATTGGCACATATTATCGACTATCTTACTTAGAATTTTCTATTCCAGCTTTTCTGAAGCAATTGAGTTGTAAAGATTCGAGAGAACTTGAAGCAAGCCTTACTTTCAGCCTCCACGTGCCATAAGCTCATTTATCTACCCCCTCGAGAAGACCATCACATTCACAACCCCCTTCCAGTCAATGAATACACGTAAGTCTTGTCCATCAGATGGCGTTGAAAAACCCGGCCCCACAGCAGACCAGCAAACTAACGTGCCAGGACATGACCAGAAAAGACGGAAAATCACATTGAGAGGCAAGCCCCACGCCCAGTCCAAAGAAGACAAGGCGCGCATGGACGACCAGATCGACCCAGTAGAAAAGCTTTTGAGTTTTTCACACGAAGACAACGACATAATGCAGCTCATGAACGATGCGGAGCCACCGGCTGCCAGCGCGTCAAGTGCCGCTGCTTATCCGAACATCTCGTACAACTTCAACAAGGTCATTCACGACAATATGAGGCTGTACTACTCGAAATTTCGCAAGTCGCAGATGGAAATCCACAACGACCACTCGTCATTCTCCGTGCTCACCCGCCCTCCAGCAGTGCGCCCAGAGCCCGCGCAGAATGCAGCCCTGAAGTTTAGGTCGCAGGTGCCGTTCTTTAAGAACGTGAACTTCAACCCCACGCCTTCGTTCGGGCACCACATTGATGACTATATACACTACGACGACGAGGAGCCCTTGACCACAGACTCCGAGCACGAGGAGATCGAGGCACCAAAGGGCGTGACCGAGACGCCGATCCCGTCGCTATCCGGCAAGATGTCGTTTCATTACAGGCAGAACGACAAGCTCAACCTATCGTTGACCGATGAGCGCAAAGCGAGCGAGGAGGCGCCCCACGATGTGTTTAAGTTTTTGAACAAGAGATCTGTGCTTTCTGGTAAGGCCAGTGAGATGATCGGCACGTCGAGCTTCCTTGTGAGCGACTTTTTTTTCTGATTCTTCTAGCCGGTGAGAGCACATATGGTGTTGGTTCTCGCCTCTATGTACATTTTTAGGTATCCACGAACTATGCAGTCACAAACGTGCTTGAAACGAGCCAAAAGCAGGAACGCCCACCGTGTGACCAGAGGGCATTGCTGGCCCATAGGTTTATGTGTGTGTGTGTCTAGAGTAGGTTGGTGTGAAGCAAGGCATTCCCGCCAAGGCGGCCACGGTGGCTGGTGTGTCGAGATGTGATGGGGCGGGAGCTAGGAATTGATCGGAATTCCAAGTCATTAATGTCTTTTTTTTTTTGTATGTGTGTGACTTTTCTTTACGATACTCTATAGGCAAATGCAATGCTACTCCTAGGCAAGATGCTGTGCATGTCCACCCTGGCCCTATGTCGAGGACCTTGTTTCTGGGTCCGTCTGCTGGCACGCAGCGGCGCCGCATGCAGGTCACAGTGTACAAGACGCTAAAGCGCAGCTGTCTCTGCATACACGCGGCCCCGGATCTTGACGCCAGTTGCACGTCGCTCAGTACCCCGGATATCTTGCCTCTTTGCTCACACCAGCCTAAACCACCTCCATCACTGTCTCGCTCACAGATCATGTCTTTTGCCACGCTTGCCGTAACCTACCTCGTAGGCGGCGTCACGCTCCTTCCTCTCTTGGTCATTGCGTTTGTGTATCTTCATCCAAAGCGGGAAGAGGCTGCAAAAGAACTGCCCTTTCTTGCGGGCGAGGTGGAGGAGTATGCCCAAACAGGCCTCGACTGCTTCAAGCAAGGGTGGGTGTTTGTGACCCACGAGGATTTGGAGTCGCAAGACGAGATCTCGCTGAAAACCGAAAGTGTCGCCGAGTCCCTGGAGGTGAAGTCTGCATACTCGTCGCTCTACAAGTTGGTTACCAACTCGAAAGGCACCACCGGCGGGTCGCTGGACCTAGGGGTTCCTGACGGATTTGCAGCCACATCCACAGTGCCGGCAGCTTCTGTAAATGCGGCCCTGGCGGCAGCCCCACCCGCGGCGGGCAAGCCGAGCGCAGCGGCGAAAAAACACCGGTACTACGGCGTGCTCAAGCACGGCAACCTCTTCTTGTACAAGAACGAGAAGCTCCAGGACGTGAAGCACGTGATCGTGCTCTCGGGCCACGTCGTTGCGCTCTGGCCACGCACGCTCTCGGAGGCGTCGCTCTTCACGAAGTACTCGCTGATTGCAATCATCAAGAGCGACTGGTCGCGTGCCCGCAGGCTCTCAGATACGGTGACCGGCAGCGAGTGGAGTCATGGCCTGCGGATCTCGGTTCGTGACGTCTTGCGCAGGGAGTCTGGCTTGCCAGCGCCGCCAGGGACCATATTTGTGCACACGGACCTCAATATCGAAAAGGAGGACTGGTACTTTGCGCTTCTCCGGGCAACCAAGACAGACGCCGCGTGGCCTCCCGGCTTGAGCCCCACGGTGCATGCACGGACCATGCATCTCGAAACGCACAGCATGGTCTCGCTTATTCAGGGCCTCTACTGCTCCGAGGGGCAGCTCCAGTCGAAGTGGTTCAACGCCATAGTGGGCCGCGTTTTTCTCTCGCTTCAGAACACGGACCACATGCGCGAGTACTTGACGGCGAAGATCGAGCGCAAGTTGAACAAGATGAAGACACCGGGGTTTTTGGACAAGTTTCTGATCCGAAAGGTGGAGGCGGGGTCCGCGGCGCCAACCGTCACCTTCCCCGTGCTCAAGGAGATCAATCCACAGGGCGACATCCTCGTGGGTCTCCACGTGCACTACGCAGGCGGCATGCTGATCCAGATCGCGACCAAGGCCAACATCAACCTCGGCTCGCGGTTCAAGACGCGCGAGGTCGACGTGTTGTTGTCCGTGACCTTGGAACGCATCCTGGGACCCATGCTCGTGCGCATCAAGGCCCCACCATCGGCGCGCGTGTGGTATGCGTACGAGCGTGAGCCTGACATGGCCATCAAGATCGAGCCCGTGATTAGCTCGCGCCAGATGTCGTACAATATCATCACCAACACCATCGAGAAACGGTTCAAGGATGCGATCAGGGAGTCCATCGTGCTTCCGCACTGGGACGACCTTGTCTTCTGCCACACGCCCGATGCCTTGTACCGTGGAGGCATCTGGGACCCGCACCCGGCAGCGAAAGAGAGCGACGTTAGAGACGAAGATAGTGGCGATTCCGTCGCAAAGGAAGGCGGAGCCGAGACGCCCAGTGATACCTTCTCCGCGGACTCGGCACTGACAGTCACTGAGAGCAGCGAGGAGCAGAAGCTGGACTCGCTGCTGCTCGTAGATTCCGCGCCGAGCAGGAGCCAGAAGGCCAAGGTATCTAAAACCATCAGCGACATTTCCAAGCGCATGCGCAAACCTAAGTCCGGCCACACCCTCGGGGTCGACGGGACCCACTGTCTCTCAGATGGCTCTGTTATCGAGGCTACCCGACAGCCTCCCGCATACGAGGAGCATGTTCAGATGTCGTCCATCCACGATTCGCCACAAAGCCTGAGCACGCTCCGCAAACTTGGCGAGTGGTACTCCAAGAGTGACAGAACAGGTGCGCCGTCGTCACCTGCTGACTCCTACCACCCGCCGGAAATGATCACTAACAGAAGAACCCGGAAGCAATCGTCGGCGACAGCCAACTCAGATGTCACGAGGGCTACCGACGGCTCGCTGTACGACTTTGGAAAGGAAATTGACGAAAACCGCATGCCATCTCAGCCAATAGACTTGATGAGAGTGCCAAGTGTAAAGGCAGGAGCGCCGATTTTGTCGCCGAAAGAACTCAAGGCAACAACAATCACAGAACCCACGAGCAGATCGTATGATTCCGCCGACAAGACTTTTGGCGACTTTCTCACTAGCCAGTCTGCACAGCAACATAGCAAGAAAGAAAAAGCGCCGGACACTACTGAGAATCCGACCGAAGACCCCTTGCCCGAAGGTTTTTCGCATTCTCTGGCGACTAGCCAGCTTCCTGTTGCGCGTGTTAACACCATAGCCCGAAGGAAACCACCGCCAGAAATGTGTGACGATAATGAAATGCCTACAGCAGCATCTCCGCCGTCGTAACTCGTGTTGCGACTAGGTTAAGCTTCACAAATCTATCTGATTATATATACGCACCCCAACCTCCATACATGCGACAAAGATTCTGGTCAGAAGAGGCCTGCTGTATCAAGTAGTCGACCTGACCGTGAACATTCATAGGTAAACCTTCTCGCTCCAAGAGTCCGCGGATCTTGCGCCGCACCTTCTTGAGGTGCTCTTGTGGGTTCTCCAGCGTTTTCCAGTCCAACAATGGGTCGTAGATTAATGTTTCCAAGATGTTCATCAAAGAGGCCTCGTTTTCCCGGACTATTGAACCCGTGACTTCACACGTTACCCTGAAAGACCCCTCTACGCCGGTAATGCCCATAGCATCCACCAAATTTTGGGTGAGCCTGAATGGCACTACCTCCGGTGTCGGAAGTGTGCGCCCTTTATCAAAGAGGCAGTCGAAATCAATGTGTAAGGCAGCCCCATTTTTCTTCAAAAAGAGGATGTTTTCGCAGTGGCGGTCTCCTAATCCGATAATGTATCCCACAATTGACATAACAGCTGAAGTCCTCGTGAAACAGCTTCTAGCAAGGTACCATACCGCGGGGTCTGAGAACTGATCTATGAACCATTGATGAAGCACTGGCTTGACCTCCTTGCACAAGCTGCGGAAGAACGATACCAAACTTTCGTCTACATTGGGCTCGGATGTGTGACGGGACTTGGCGACTTTTTGCGCATCTGCAAGTTTGCGGAATATTCTGGAGTCGTCGTGAGTCACACCAGCCTTTTTTTGCTGAGCATTAATGACGGCTTTCATCGTGCTGACATCTTTTACAAACTCAATCACTCCTTTGTCTTCTGCTAATGGGATGACAGAATAATTCTCAATGGTAAGGTTTCTTTTGCGAGCATCGGCATTGCTGGTCAATAATCGATTGATCATATTGGTGAATTCAAATACCTTCGCATCCTTTCTTGTATCATCCATTTTTAACATGAGACGATAGGGTAGATTATCAGAGCCCCTGACTGTAATTTGCTTCGGCTTTTGAAGCGAGTGGAACACATTTACTTTGTCATCGAAGCCATCAAATGTGACTGAAGCCGACTTTGGGAATGCGCTCCATGTACTTCTATTCCCGACTGATGACCCGGAGGCTGGAATTCGTATCTCAAGATTGGACTTTACTGGTATCACTAAAGCTGTGTGAGGTTTATGGGTTTCCCTCACATGGAAGTCCTCTGATAACAGCCACTGTCTTTTTTTCAGGCCAGCACCTGAAGGAATTTTGGCCGCAGCAAGATTTTCAAGTATTTCAAACAATATCTGGGCATTTTTAATGTTCGTTCCAAGACTTGGGTTTCTTCTTAGCGAAAGTAAGATGTCTGAAACTCTTCTGCTTCGCACTTCATCTTTTGATTTTACGTGCGACAATGTATACCACAACGTGTGCTTTGGATATGTCGTTATAAGGGCGTTGATAATTTCTTTCATCACCCTCACACTTGGTTCATGGGAGTGACTTAATCTGGAAAGAATCTGTGTCACACAAGTAAACCAAACGTACATTGGTATCCCATCTTTTTGTTCAAAAAGTTCTTGGGATATGGTATCCAAACGCTTGATGGCATCCTTGTTCCTTGGTTGCTTCTGTGCAAAGTCTAACCAGACGGTGATCAATTTAGGAAGAGCCTCAAAAATGTAGGTCGTTCCAAGTTTCAAAGCATGAAGGTAAAATCGAATGATCTGCTTTTCATAATACCCACTGCGGTCATTCTGCGACTCCATGACTTTGCTGTAATACTTTCCAATATCATAAAAAGGCTTTTCCCAAGTATTATCTAGCCTGTAAGCTTTCGTATACTCCACTATTATAGCTGCTGATGACGAATGACTAGATTCATCTAACCACAATGCATACTGGAGCTGCCTTCTGGCATTTTTTTTGGAATCTTCGCATACTAAATTTTCTGACAACGTCTTGATTGCTTCTGTTTGCTTTCCTTGCTCCCATAAAAGATGAGCGTATTCAATTGATGCTTCCTCGTCATTGAGTGCCATTGCTTTCACAATCGACCTGGTTGCAATATCAAGTCTTTTGTCCCGCCTAGCAATCTTCAGAGAAGCCAAATACACAGAGGACACTTGATCTTGGTTACATGTGACCTCAAAAAGAAGCTTGTGCATCAATAAAATTTTCCATTGAGTGCTGA
The DNA here is from genome assembly GCA_939531405.1 of Metschnikowia zobellii. NCBI lineage: Eukaryota > Fungi > Ascomycota > Pichiomycetes > Serinales > Metschnikowiaceae > Metschnikowia > Metschnikowia zobellii. The sequence goes on from OW618029.1 coordinate 1,256,233, forward strand.
ACTCAAGATCTGTATTTCTCATCCGCTCGCGTAAAGTCAGCATTAAGTTCTCTTTTGGGGTCAATGGATTGTCGCTTCCGGTAGAGACGATAAGAGTCGAATCAAACAAAACATGTAACTGTCTCAATAAATTTATGTTTCTCGAAAAGGACAGAGACATCGACAGGGACAAAGATTGCCCGATTATCGCGTAAATATTTTGAACTTTCAGAAAGAACTTCATTCTATCGTTTTTCATTAGAGATATCAAGCTACTCGAGTACTCCAACGTGACAATGTCCTCAACATCTTGCGGCTTCCCAATTGCGACAGCAGCGTTGTGCCATTTCGAAATCTCGTGCATTTCCCCCGACTCAAGGGCTGCTTGTAAACCGACCATTGTCCATGCAATTGGAAGTTGTGTGATGGATCCATTGCCAATTTGTGAATCAAGAAATGAGAGGGCTTTATCATAAAGCGCGTGGCTTGTGTAAGATTTGAGCAATCTCGTGTTGCAGTCAATCCGGACATCTTCGCTGCCGATATTGCTTAGAACCTGAAAAGACTCCTGGGCAAGAGCCCAGTTTTCGTTGTATTGAAAAGCGTCGAGCTTTTCAGCTAAGTTTTTCGTTGAAAATTTTCTGAGAACACCATTCAAAGAATCATAATCTTCTATGTTTGAGTACACTGATTGCAACGTGCCAGCAATGTTGAGCTTGTCCAAAGAATCCCCATTTTCTTTCCGGTAACATTTTTCGAGATACAATATTGTACGTTCATGAGAGTCACATTGAGAAGATGTGATTGCGATTAATTCAGTCGGAATTTCCTCTAGAAATCTTGACACATGCCAACGACAAGTTTTTAACATCATATGGTCGTTTTTTGGAAGATTGCTATCGCTCATACGTTCTGTGGCAGCTGAGATCCATTCGTTAAAGTAATCCAAAACCTCAAAAATGCTTTGATAGCACAATTTTAGGTTTTCAGTTCTATCCGAACCGACAATCAGATTCAAGTCAAAATTTAGAACACATAAAAATTCACTGAGAATGTCATTGCGGGTTTGTTCGTCACCACCAACTATGTGTGAAAGCACGACATACTTCAATAGATACAGAGAAATTGAGATCTCCTCATCTCGGATAAGCATGGAGCACGTTTGGAAGATAAAACTTTTTGTTGGATTTGGTATTGCTTTTCCCTTTTGTGTTGACATATTTCCTATCGGTCTTCGGAAAAGGTTTGTAGAGATATCAACCAACCATTTTTCATATCTCATACCCAGTCGATAGTGCGGAAATTCGATTGGCTCATAACGAGGGGGAGATGCAAAATACATAGATGACAAGAGTGGGGTGAGCGTGGATCTATCGATCTCCAGAAAGCTATGCCAAACTTCGCTGCGAATTCCTTGACTCGCCCCTTCTAGAATTGAAGGATCTAATCGTAGAATCCTCAAAAAACTTTGCATTGAATACACCGAGAAAAGCTGTCTTGTAGGATCATTCAGCGCCCAAAAATTCTTTATTACTTTGTTTTGAATAAAGTCCACCAAAAACGTTGAGTTTTCTTCGTAGTCCTGGAAGTCATATAGCACGATAATCTGAGATTTGATTGTCTTGAAGTTGAACCTACTCAGATCAAGGGAACCTAAGCTGGCCAACACAGTTGCACATTTGGTCGATAACTCAGGATCCCTGCTTTTGAATTGAACAGAAAGGTCTAAGATAGTTCTCACCATTCGAGATATTTCGCTTTCACTAGAGCTTTCTCTTAAAGTTTCACTCTGCCACTTTTCTTGATAAGCTTTCGATAAGTTTATCAAATCATCCAAAGCTTGATGTACAACTATTCTGTTATTAGTTTGTAATCTTCTAGTGAGTTCCGGAAAAAGCCTAACCTTATTCTTGAGCTTCAGCATCGCATTTGAAGATGCATCGGGAGCATAGAATTGGTCCAAACCCGCGACAAAAGAATAAGAGTAGTAATAAGGGCCGTAATTGTTATATTTTTCGGTAATTTCCCGGTAAAGTCTTCTGAGAATACCTGCCGAGATTGTTTTGGACTTGAAAGTGAAGCTTTCAAATTTTTGGAAGATTAAAGATATTGATATATCAAAAAGAGAGACAAGCTTTGGAGAATCCAATTTTTGGACTAGCACATTCCAGCATTGAAGCGCGTACACTTCTAAAGCGGGCAGGTCCATGGCGGCCTGAAGGCAAGTTGATATCTGGCCCAAAGCCCACGTTGCTGCATTAATATTCCTTGAGATGATGAAGTGAATTGCACGGATCGAGCTTACTTTCTCCATGTATGGTTTGATGCCTTTTGTCTGATGAACGACTTCAGAGAATTTTTGAGCAAGCTCAAGGATGTAATCTTGAAGTATAAAACTGACATAATCGAACAGGCTCTCATCTGGGGGCGATGCAGACGAATTATTTTCAGGCTTTTTTGTCCAATGTATTTTTGCGACAAAGACTATCGCACAAAGAATTCTCGTTTCGTTTTCTAACAAGCCATTCTCGTTCATTTGCATCTGAAGTAATATAGACCAGAGAATAGCTCCTATATTGGAGACTAAGTCCAAAATACTCATAGTCCTGTAGGAAGGGCTAATGTTGCTCAAGACGCTTACTATGTATTTTGCGTCATTGTTGTCGTCTTTGCAAAGATATGTCGCGATGATGCGTGGCAACATCTTGGTGACGAGCTTGGCTTTAGACATATTTGAAGCATCGGCAATTTCTTGAATAAAATCATGTTTGTAGTACTCCATAAGTCGAGGAGTGGTGTATTCACGCGTATTGCTAAGAAAGTATTTTTTCGATATTCCAAGCAATTCTGTTAGTCTTGTAAACATGCTTGAGTGCTGAATGATGCTCTCAGCTATGCTGGGAAGATATGGCGAAAGAAGCTTGTAAGGTGTCATTGCCTTTGCAGAACCAACATATAAAATACAGTTGTATGCAAGGTTAACATGTTGTTCATTCGGCTCACCCAATGACTGAATCAATTTTATGAATAAAACACATAGCCATTCACCATCACATGTTACCGCAAGTTCAGAAAGTGCCAATAGTGTGGATTCGGCCAAATAAATGTTGCCTTTGGCTGAACTATAATTTATATTTGACACAGTCCCGAAAATTGTCCGGAACAAAGACTCCAGATTTTCGTCAGCCTCACGTATTAAGAACAACGGTAGCACGCGAGCTGCTAAGACTCTGACATCTCTGTTTTGATGTTTAACAAGGCACTTTAAGACAAACACAATGAGAGGATGATTTGGTTTACAGTCACGGTCTGGGAGTCTGAAAGTTGATAATAAGTTGAACACAGCGAGTAAAAAGTTTGTAGCCAACAACTTGTTATCAAACAAACACCTTCCATTTTGCTTAAGCAAAAAATCGCAGAATACAAGTGAATACAATGTCATTGCATCATGTACCTCAGAGAGCAGTTTTCTCTTGGTTGAAATTTTTTCATACAAGTTTCTTGCCGAGAGTGTAGTACAGTGCTTACACATTCCGGTAGATAAGTCAAAGTCCTCAGAAATCATGCACGGAACATGTCGTAACACGGATATGAAAGAGTATAACGTCGACTTGTCTTCAAATACTGCATTCTTTGGGCGATGCGAAGCGCCCTTGACAAGGGTGGTCAAGTAAACAAGCCAGTCTCTTATGCTTACTGTTTCCGCTGAGCTTAAACCGTCACTTTGTAGAAGAAACTCTGCAAAAGAATGCTGACCATCTATTGCAAAACTTAGGTGTTTGACCAAATTTGGCAGGTTTGCTCCAAGAAGTGCATCACGTAAATGATCTAGCTCAGCATCCATGAAAGGCGGTGGTGCAGTAAGAAAGTTTTCTGCGGAAATACCTTGGGATATGTTTTCTTGTAGATTGATAAGCTGCAAGGTTTTCGATATCACCATAGGAACCAGCAGATCACAATGCGCGGGCTCGTCTATACGAAGCAGAGATAACGGAAAAGAGCTGAAAAAGTTGGTGAGGATATTTCGCAGCCGAGAGAAGATGAATATTTTCATCAATGCCACACACGTAACTCTGTTATACCGACTGAAGCTGATTGCCGAAGTGCGGTGAGCCTGTTTCACCTTGCTAAAATGCTGGTGTATCCATTTGAGCACAATCTCTATCAGGGACCAGCGTACACTTTTTTCCAACTGTATGTTGGACAAAAGATTAAGAATTAGTATTGACTTCGAAGTATCGAGAAGGCTTAAGGCGACGCCTGGCAAAGACACGTGTGTTGAGGTGCAGGCTGTAGATATAGCAAATTCCAAGCGCTTTGCATAGGATTCGAAACGGTGTTTGTAATCGGCTGTGTGGAGAACCAATCTTGACGAGATTTCGTAATCGTTAACCACGGTGAAGAGGTGCACCGTAGTGGAAAGCAAGGGCCCAAAAGCGAGCGGGTGCAACCCTACTGATCCCTCAGACAGCGCGTGTCGGTACAATTTGGAAACGTTAGTCTCTAGCGCAACGAGCAATACTGTTCGGATGTTCTTCTTGTGTTTAAGCCCATGAAGATGCACGCAGACAATATTGATGAGCTCGATCAAGAACAGCTTGATCGCGTTCGTGAGCTCGAGGTTCTCCGGAAACTGAGAGAGCCACAGCAATGCAAAACCAACAGCCCATTCGTAGAATAAAGTGGCCGTGATGGGGAGCAGGAGGGAGGACGGCGAATCTGTCGCGATCAGAGAGAGATCTGCCGGCAGCATCTCAATATTAAGCAAGGATCTGCGTTTAGTGAGGACGAGCTCGATGGCGGAGAATATCCGGGCGACAAAGCTTCGGGCCTCTGGATCCGGGCGACTGAGCAACACCGAGAGCTTTGCGCTGGCAAATCGGAAGAGGCAGAGCACCAACTTCTTGAAGTCGGTCAGCTCATCGTGCTCGGCGTTGCTTGCGACGTTTTTGTGAACGTCTGTGAGAAACTGATCGAGCTCCAGGGACGATATACGGCTGAATGGAGAAGCCATTTCATCACGTGTGGCGACTTGTGGAAACCGGGAGCCGTGTATTTTACGTGGCTAGAGCGCTGCGCGTGCGGGTCCGCCCGAACCACATGTAGCGAGACGCGGACTTGCAGCAGTGCGAGGCACACATGGCTGCAGAAGCGTGAGGCAAAAATACAGTGGACCATTGTCGGGACGTATGCCTCTTTATATACCCCTGGAATCAGAGCGGGGAAAGCGGGGCAGCCAAGAAAATAAGCACAAAGGGGGGCCCCCGGCCTGTTTCTCTAAACTCGGGTGCTTACAGCCCCCAGTGCATCGTGTATGTACAGCCAAGCAAGGCAAGCAAACAGGTGCTGCGCTCTTCTCTATATTATGATGTTATATTACTAAAAGAACGTACGGATTCCATGTCTGCAGTCAGCACTATAAAACCCGAATCATCTCTGTGGCCGGGGACACAACTGTGCTGCAGCAGAGGAAACAGAAAGAAACGGCATCTGCCATTGCCTCCTTCACTGCTCGAAATTTAGCGGCCGCTTGAATAGCAAGATGTGCGGCTCTGGGGCATGGGTCTCGTAGTGGATCCATCCTAAAGACTGCGTAATCCCCAAGCCTCTCCACTCCTCCTCCATCAATATGCGCAAAGTGCCCGTCTCTGGGTTGAAGTAGTCCTGTGGAATCGCTTTTAACATGTTCTTGGGGAGCATCACGTGGCGGTACTCGCAGTGGTCGTCGTTATAGCGCGGCGAGTAGTGGATCATGTCCAGAAACTCGAGGATCTTCGCCCGCTCCGAGTCCGTGAGGTACCTGGGCCTGCCGCTCATGGCTGAATGTGTGTGATGCTATGCTATATGGAAATGCGGGCTGGTGGCTAGGGCTGATTTGCAAAAGTCACTAAGAAATAGCTGCGAAGGGTGGTTCCTTTTTTTGACTCACTGTTTTCAGAGGGGTGGTGTTGTCGGTTCTGCGCTGCACCTGAAACTTGTAGAATCGTGTAGGCATCTTTGGACACGACCGCGCGCACGCCACATCTCACGCGATTGGAAGCCAGCTTGGGACTACAGATTTTTTCGCTACGAATTAGCTTTTCACGCCGTCGACCCTTAGCAAGAAGCCGGCGGCACGGCTCTCGGCGAGAGTTTGAAATTAAAAACCGCATTGCTATAATGGCTGAATGTGAGCGCCTTCGCGTCATGCACGAATGGCACCGAAATTCCGCATAATCTAAGCGACGGAACGCATGTCTCCATTTTCGGCCCTCTTGGGCCTTTGTAGGTCGGTGCTTGAGAAACAACTGTTTCGAAAAGAGGTGAAGCCCTCTAGGTGGCTCTTGGCAACGTTCCCAGGGCGAGTGTTGGCATGTGGCTGTTCGCGTAAATCTCTTTTTTTCTTCTTTTTATTTTATATATACTTATGACCGAGGAAACAACAGAGTTCTGAGCAGTGGCTCGCCATAGACTCATGTTGGCAGGAATGAAAGCAAGGCATTCGATCCGTAGGTATTTTCGAACGCTCTTTCAATGACGAGTTTGGCAAGCCCTCCGAGTTGGGTCTGCGTGTCCCACGCCGCGAAGAAACCATGCACGAACTTTAATCTTAGCTCCACATGCACCAGGCAACTCATCGCGTATGCAAGCACTTGGCAATCAATCTCAGCCAGGCATTTTGACTGCAGCATGTCTTTTGGGGTAATTCTTGGCGACACAGAGCCCATTAAACAAAGCGCCAATTTCTATGTGCCGTGCATCACTCCACGCGGGAAGCCACGCGAGACTAGTCATTCATCACATGTCTTTCTCCACACCACAGCGGGTTCTTTGGATGAGGCATACAAAGATTTATTGCAACTACCCGTTCTGCCTAAAGTGACCATACTCATTAGCCTCCCCGAGTGGATCGGGCTTTCCAGCTGGTGGCGCATGTTAGAAAAAACAAACCACAGAATTGCCATCATAGCCCCGGTCACCGACGACATGCACCACATTGCCCAACTACGAGAGTACACACAAAGGCACAGCGAGGATCTCTCGTTGGTACTTGAACTTCGTGGTGCAGTTTCGAAGCTGCTTGTCCGCCGCTACAAGTGCCTCAGGTACGCGGCTGTGTATTTGAATCCCCAAGACCCTCTGCGCGTGTCTGAAATGTGTGCTGACGCAACAGAGCTCATGCGCAAACCGGCATCTCCTGCTCTTCTTCTCACCCGCGAGGCGAGGGCCACCCGCACCTTTGAATTCTGGAGCTTGATAAGCAAACCAAGACTCGCTCCCTTCACGGACATGCTCATTGACCCTCTCCAGCCGCTCGCCGTGGACATGGACCTTGAGATCTACGAGACCTTTGAAAAAGACCGCACCAAGTACAGGCAGTACGGGCGCGCCATCGAAATGGCTCTTTCCGATCTACGCCACAAACACGCGCTGCTCAATATCCTTGTGATTGGCCCCGGCCGCGGCCCATTGTTGCTGATGGCAATGAAGTTTGCCCGCCACAGCGACCTCATCACGGCGGTCGAGAAGAATGAGAAATGCCGCCACGCGCTCATGCAGCGGTGCGAGGCGGGCTCCGGGAACGTCGAGCTTGTGTTTGCCGACGTGCGCGAGATGAAGCACTCGAGATTGGCGTCGTTCCATTTGGTGGTGTCCGAGCTATTGGGTTCGTTTGGATGCAACGAGGCGGCGCCGGAGGTGTTGGATGTGTTCCGGGACCTCTCGCCGGTCATGATCCCCCAAGAGGTGCGCAACTATCTCCAGCCAATCTACACAGACATTGTCGCGCCCACTGAGCGGCCGTATCTCGTGCGGCTCAGCAGCTACTATCCCCTCTGCGACGCCGTGGCTGTGTTTGAGTACGTGTATCCGGGGCGAAACAGATTGAGCCAGGCGAAGGACTTGGTGCTCCATGCAAAGCCCGGCGAGTCGGCGAACGCCTTGTACGGCTACTTCGATGCGTGCTTGTACGGCCCGTATTCCATTGGCATCACGCCAGGCCAAAACCGCCTGGAGCACTGCGGCTCGTGGTTCCCCATGCTCTTTTCCATTCCCGAAACCGAGTGTCCTTTCCGCGTGCGCGTGAGCAGGGCCAGCTCGGCCAGCGTGTCGTATCGGTGGGCAGTCAACGGCGTGTCATACGGCCAAGGCTATGCGGTGGACTTGGTGCCGCCACGAATGCGCAGGCCGACGCTGTCGGGTGGGGCGCCAGACCAGGAGCACGAGAACGACGCTCTTGCCGAGTCTTAGGCGGTCTCTAGTTCCGGCCATGGCGTGGACGCTCGTCCTGGCGCCCGTCCTGGCGCTCGTCCTGGCGCCTCGAGCCGCGGTGCGTCCTGGGTCCGTCCCGGCGGCCGCGGGAACCGCTTCCCGGGTCGTCCCGGTGAGACCTGCGGTGCTCCGACTGGCGGCCCGAGTGCGTGCGGCCCGTGCGGGAACGGCCTTCCTCGCGGCGCCGGCTGTCCGGAGACCGGTCCCTGTTGTCGGCCCGCTTTTTGGAGTGCTCGCGCCGGATCATCAAGAGCGGGTCGTCGCTGAGAAGCCCCGCGGGCGCGCGGGCGCCCACGGCTGCCACCTTGTCGAAGCGGCTTTGCGCAGCCGGCGCCGCGGCCCTGTTCCCCATGAGAAGCAGCAGCACCTCGTCAGACCGGGCAAGGAAATCCTCATTTACCTCGCGGAACCCCGCCGCGTCGTCAGCGGCCTTCTTCGGCCCGTCGTTGTACATCCACGCGAGCTTGCTGAGCTCGAGCTTGTCCTTCGCGGGCATGCTGGCGGGGTCGCTGCCGTACTGGAGCCGGAGCATCTCGTCCCTCTCGCGCTCCTGGGCGATTTCCTTCTGCCGCTGCTTGATGGTCTGGAGCTCCAGAAGCGCCTGCTGCTCACGCTCCCAGACCTTCTTCTGGTTTTTCATAAGCGCAGGGTTCCATGATTTCTTCAAGTTGAGGTCGCCGGGCATGTTTGCAAGGCAGACACGGGTGTTTTCGGGGCAGACGTATGGGTCAAAGACGCCGTGAGATGGTATGCTTGCAATGGTGTTCGCACTCGCGCAGAGGGTGCGCGCGCATGAGTGCACTGGTTTTGGAGCGGGCCTGGCGATCGACCGTATGTGGTTTTGAATCTGGACACGAAATTGGGCTTTTGTGGTTGAGCCGAAAAAACGGCGTGGCATGGCTTCCGCCCGCTGGGAACTGGCCAGTGCTTTTTAGGGAAAAAATTTGACACACGGCGTGAAGTGGCGCTTGCATGACGGAATGGCAGTATCGCGTATATATATTATTGGGCAGATGGGAAGAGATGGCTAATAAACATGACATCTGCGAAGCTGAAAGTTGAATTACAGAAAACCAGAGCTGCAGATATGACTCGCTCGTATATTAGGAGAAACTAATCGCAGCTCAATCAAGTGGATCACGATGGCAATATTCCTTGCCTTTCAGTGGCGTATGCTGGGTAGAGAGGTGAGAGTACCCGGGAAGAAGGCTGCAGAGAGTCCATGGCCTAAGCGTTGGAGCATGGAACAGTACCACGACTAGAACATCAGTAGTAAAAGCACACCTTTCCACCAAGCGTCAGATCGTAAATATCTTTTATCAGGTGAAAGAGAGGTCAAGACCAAATCAATCAAGACACAGTCGGAACAATATGCATGGATGTTGAAAGTAGGATGCATTGAGATCAAAATTATTTCAGTTAAACTGTCTGTCCAAACTCATTCTCCTAGTTGCACCAGTCAGGTGTGGAACAGACTGAAAGAAAGCTGAGGCTTGTCATGCAGTTGATTAGGAGTGAATTGCAGATTGGGTGCCTGGTGTCTTTGGGCAAAGCTTTCTCTGGATACTTCGAAATCATTGAACACGACGGGACCTCGCCCTCTTTCAGCAGGCTAGGTGTATGCTAGGTGTATGCTGGCTATGCTCGCTCGCAGCCAGCTCCACGCCTGCTCAAGTTGATGTTATGCCAAGTTCCATCACTATACATCACGCCGTCATCCATCGAAGCCTGTTCTATGTTGCCACGGCCCCTATGGCTGCAGGCACTGGCGCCGCCACCCGCAGGTGGCTGCTTAGAAATGCTTCACATATAGTCCTCGATTCCCCGTCTACATTTTTCTCCTTGAGAACAATTGACTACTTGCAGTATACACGCAGCATCCACGATAAAGCAAAGCAAAAAAAAAAAAGCTTAGAAACCGTGGATCTTGATCTTCTTCTTGGGCAACGCCAACTGGCCCGTCAAGAACTCCGAAACTTTAACTCTCTGATCTCCTTGCAACTGGATAACCTCACCCAAGGCCGTGTCCTTCACGATACTTCCGTTGCAGGCAAAGTCCTTCTTCAACACCTTCAAGATTTTCTTCAAATCATACTCGGTGGGCAATCCCTGAACAGTCGTCAAGGTCTTACGACCGTTACGCTGCTGGATACGGATGTGGATGTAGTTATTCTCCTGTGCTTCGGAATCACCGGTGTCGGCAAAAGGATCTGCTGGTTAGTATGCGGTGAAAATAGAGGCTCGTCCTCGCGAGCACAGAGTTAGGCACGGCGGCACATACCAAACGAATTTAAGTTTTGGATAGTAGACATATACGGGGGGGACGTTCAGATATATATATAGGCAGTGTGTGTACGAAGAAGAGGCGAGCCGGATTTTCTCCGCCCTGACGCCTTTTTGGCGCGAGCACGACATTGCACCGATGTCGCGCAATGTCGCGCAATGTCGCCACGTGACCTACGGACTACCCTGCGCGGGCAGTGGCCGCCAGCTGGCTGCGAAACGCGCGGCCGCTGCTTATCAAGCCTGGGGCGCCCAACCGCGAAAACCTAGATATGTACGGGTGTTTCGTCCTGGGTTTTTTTTCGCGCGGCCTTGACTTGCACGTGAAATCGTCGGGTGCGCAGTGCCAATATACCGGTCGTGTTTCCGCCCAACTCCCCCATCCCATATCAGGGCCTCGCCCATTTGGGCACACGACCCGTAATAGTGACAAAAGAAGCTACGGGCACAGAATGGACCCCGAGCATAATTAGTGCATTGCGGCCCGCTACCTAAAGGGGCCGACCCACTAAAGAGGGCCGCCGGTGTGAGCCCCGTTGCTTTATATGCAGTACCCGCAATAACCCAACCATCGAGCACCCTGGCGTGCATTTATCCCCTGGCAATAGCCGTTCTTGGGTGTGCTTTTTTTTGGTTCTTTTGTCTGTTTTTTTTTTTGTTTTTTTTTTATTTCTTTTCTCTTCTACTCTTCTTCTTGATCTTGGGCATCGACAATTCACGTGCACTCAGCAGCAATCCTCCGCCCGGCCTGTTTTGCACATTGCTCGTTCATAGTGCCCACTGCTCCCCGGGAAGTACTGCGTAGACCCACCATGTTTGGTTGTGCGAAGTCCACGAAACCCAACCTGGTTCCGTGCACCCTTCTTCCACACCAGCTTTTTTTTTTTTTATAACATAGATAGAGATGGCCAAACCAGCCAGTCCGGCGGCGCCCAGCGCGGCTGCCAAAAGCGTATCGCCAGCCAAAGACCTGAAGCAGGCGGAACTGAAAAAAGCGCCCGTGGTGAACGAAAAAGAGAAGAAGAAGCAGGCGTTTGTCACGCGCACGATCTGGTCGTTGGTGATGCTCTTTGGCTTTTTCGTACTTCTTCAATCGGGCCACTTCCCGCTCATCTTGTTCGTGGTGCTCTGCCAGATCCTCATCTTCAAGGAGATCATCACCATGACCTCGGAGCCGGCGAGGGACAAGAATCTCCCCTACAACAAGATCTTGAACTGGTACTTTTTGATCGCCACCGTGTACTATTTGGACGGCGAGTCCATTGCCGGGTTCTTGAACGAGATCCACGTCTCGTCAATGTTGGTGTTCTGGTACAAGAACCACAAGATGGTGTCGTACTCGTTGTACCTCGCCGGGCTCATTTTCTTCGTGTCCACATTGAAGAAGGGCCACTACAAGTTTCAGTTTGCGCAGTTGTGCGCATCGCACATGACCTTGATCATTGTCGTGTTCCAGTCGCATCTCATCATCGACAACATCTTGTCCGGCATCTTCTGGTTCCTCCTCCCGCTGGCGTTGGTCATTGTCAACGACATCTTTGCGTACCTCTGCGGCATCACGTTCGGCAGGACCCAGTTGATCGAGATCTCGCCCAAAAAGACTGTCGAGGGCTTCCTTGGCGCGTGGATCTGCACGGGGCTTGCCGCCGTCGTGCTCTCGTCCGTGTTGCTGAAATCCGACTACTTGATCTGCCCGGCCACCAACTTGAACACTACCATCTACAACTACCCGCACTGCGAGCCCAACCCGGTGTTCATTTCCCAGTTGTACCAGTTGCCGGCGAACATCGCGGAGGTCGTGGGTTTTGACGTGATCTTTTTCAAGCCGATCTACTTCCACGCGGCCGTGCTTGCGACGTTTGCCTCGTTGATCGCGCCCTTTGGCGGCTTTTTTGCCAGCGGCTTGAAGCGGGCGTTCGGCATCAAGGACTTTGGCGACACGATCCCGGGCCACGGCGGAATGACCGACCGCTTCGACTGCCAGCTTTTGATGGGCTCGTTCTCCTACTTGTACCTTCAGACGTTCATTGCCTCGTCAAACATCAGCTCGGGGAAGCTCTTGCAGATGGCCGTGTTCAACTTGAGTAACGATCAGATCCTTCAGTTGGCCAAGGCGCTCTTGAAGTACTTGAAGACCAGCGGCGCCATCGACCAGGCCACCTTGGAGAGCGCTTTCCAGAGCTTGGCCTGAGTGCCCCATGCCGCCACTTCACTAGATACTTGTGTATATTTCCAGGTCAATACATGCGCCTAATTTGCTAACCGGGACGTGTGCTGCGCATGTACCTGTCTAGGTGAACAACATGGCCTCCACCCGAAAATGCCCGGCCTTGGCAATCGAGTAGGCCTGGCTCAAGTGTATCAGTAGACCTTGCTCACATGAGCAGGCTACCGGCGAATTGCCTGATTTGAAGATCGTCTACTATATGCATGTCTGCTGGCTGCGGCTGGATCGCGAGCTGGCTTTCTACGGAATGCTAACCATCAACGATGGCATGATTAAAGCCTCGCTTGCAAGCCAGCAGACGCCGCAAGATTCCACCTGGGAGGTCAGACGCGTGCTTCCAGCAAGAAGCAAACCGAATCAGGGGTTCGCCGTATTTATTGATGCAGCTACTTGTTCTCAGCTCGCCGAAGTTGTGCGCATGCAGGCGTTTGAAGATAGGCTCCAGTGGTTTTTTCCATGGGACTCTCGCTCGACTTCTTTTTGGTTGGTGCGCCTTAGAAAAGCAACCAACCAAAACCGCCCAAAGCCACCGGGTATTCTGGGCTGGCTCGGAACCAAAACTTTCTTTCATTATTTTTATTTCTATCTGGCTGTTGCAATATCCGTGCTGGGTGAAGTACCCTTGGTAGTGCACGTAATATAGGAATTGAGTTCTTCATTTCCCCCCCCCCGGAATTCGATCCACGGGGCCATCTGGTGCAAATAAAAAAGAATGAACGATGGTACCTCTTTTCGGAATACCAGGCCCCTCTGGAGAATGCCCAGCTATCGTGGGGAGAAAAAGCATATTAGGCCAGACCCAACCAGCTTGCAATCTGGTGGCGCTTCCCAAAAGGGACATAGCGCGCTTGCTTGGACCTGCACACACGCTGGCGACTTCCCGATGCGGCAGGACAAGCGCCCATTTCGCAGCCAGTGAAGAACGTCAAGCTCATGGGAGAGTTGATCCACGTTCCTTAGCACGAGCCGAGCTCGCTGTTATAAATACCCGCGAATGATCCGGGTTTTTGTGGAGGTTTTGAAAACTCTGCAGACTCGCCTTTCACCTTCTTTTCCCTTTCTCCCCCATCAAGCAGTCAGCACCCGCTTGCCTCCATAAGACGATCGCTCACCACGTTTGCAATCTATTAGATCAACCATCTTCACCCACAGCCTCTAAAATGTACCACTTGATCGCTTTTCTTGTGTTTTTGCAGGCTGTTCTTACAGCTCCGCTTCCCTTGGTGGTGACAAGATACCACACGGCAGACGCAGTCACAACCACCAAAACATATGTCACCGGCACCACTACTGTGTGGTTGCCTCCTGTTGAGATCTTTATTTCGAACGGCGTCACGTTTACGTTCACACAATATGACGGGAAATGGGCCACTAAACAGGCTACCACAACCTCTTTCTACACAGATGCAACCACCGACACGCCTGCTGGACAGGTCACCACTACGGAGGCTCCAACGACTATAGCCACCACCAAAGCCACCACTGAGGCTCCTACTGAAGCCACCACTAAAGCTACTACCGAAACCACCACTGAAGCTACGACTGAAGCTACTACCGAAATTACTACTGAAGCCACCACTGAAGCTACCACTGAAGCTACTACCGGAATTACTACTGAAGCCACCACTGAAGCCACCACTGAAGCTACTACAGAAATTACTACTGAAGCCACCACTGAAGCCACCACTGAAGCCACCACTGAAGCTACTACAGAAATTACTACTGAAGCCACCACTGAAGCCACCACTGAAGCTACTACAGAAATTACTACTGAAGCCACCACCACAGCCACCACTGAAGCTACTGCCGAAATTACTACTGAGGCTACTACTGAAACCACCACTGAACCCACTACTGAAGCTACTACTGAACCCACCACTCAGACCACTACCGAGGCCACCACTCAGACCACTACCAAGGCCACCACTCAGACCACAGCCGAGACCACTACAGAGACCACCACCCAATCTACAAACACCGCTGCTGCCTCTGGATTCATCAACCCTCCCTCGGTGATTGTGTACTCGCCATATGCCGACGATGGCTCGTGCAAGACCTACGATGTAATTGAGACCGACTTGCAATTTGTCAAGTCAAAAGGTATCAGCAAGGTACGTCTTTATGGCGCTGACTGCTTGGTTACCGAAGCAGTGCTCCCCCTTTGCGTTGAAAACGGCATCACGGTGAACCAAGGATTCTGGATCTCTTCGGAGGGCGCTGACTCCATCGACGACGATGTTTCCCTGTTGGTGTCTTGGGCAGAGACCAACGGGTGGGACGTGTTTGACTTTTTCACCGTGGGCAACGAGGCCATTCTCGCAGGCTACTGCTCCGTTTCCGAATTGATTAGCAAAATTTCCAGTGTCAAGACAACGTTGAGCAACGCGGGTTGGACGGGCCAGATCACTACGTCCGAGCCCCCTGTGACTTTCATCGACAACCCAAGCTTGTGCACGGACTCAGAAATCGACTTTGTTGGAGTGAACCCCCACTCGTACTTCAACCTGGATTTGTACGCGTACCAAGCGGGCGAGTACATTACGGCACAGCAGGCCCAGGTTGCCGAGCTCTGCTCCAAGACGGCCTTCATCACCGAGACGGGGTACCCCCACAAAGGAGACACGTTAGGAAACAACGTGCCCAGCAAGGAGAACCAACTTCTCGCGCTCCAGTCAATCATGGAGTACACAGGAGGCGACGTGACGATATTGACTGTGTACGACGATTTCTGGAAGAGCCCCGGCCCCTACAACATAGAGCAGTACTTTGGCATGATCGATCTTATCCAGGGCTAGACCCCAACCCAACATTCTCCACCTCGCATCTTCTTGAAATATAGAACCCACATACTATGACCAAACGATTTTTATTAATACATGACTACCATGACTGTATCCGGGTATGGCCCTGTAGAAAGGCAGGCGCAGAAGAAAGTGGGAACCACTAGGCAGCCACAGCACAGACGACATGCCCGCTCAGAACTCGATGATCTTCTCGGGGAAAAACTCGTCGATGAGCTCCATGTAATAGGGTTTGATCTCCTCGACGCTGTAGCACTCGTCGGCCTTGGAGTAGAGGTCGTACTTGTTGAACGACCTGACCGCCTCAAGGTGCTTGACGTCCTCGTCATTCATGAGGTACTTATACGCATTCTCATGGTGCCACGGGTAAAAGGAATGATATCTGATCATGGCCAATGCCTCTGGCGGGAGCGTCGAGTTGATCTTCGCAATGTGATACATGTACTCGTCGTGGCCCCAGCTAAGCATCACGGAGTCGAGGCCGCACCGGCGCGAGTAGATGCCGTACTTGGTGTTGTAGAGCGGGTTTGCAAAGTCCGGGTTCCTGCCGAAGCTGTCGCTAAAGATGATCTTCTTCAGGAACTTACACCCGACAGGAAACGTGTCGCCCACCACGTCCCACTGGCCACGGGAGTCGAAGAAATAAAGGAGCTTCCCCAAGTCGTGGATGAGCCCCACGAGCTGCATCCAGCGCGGCTTGTGGTCACGGCGAATCGCCTCCGCTGTTTGCAACGCATGGTCGATCTGGCTGAGCTCGGTGTCGGGGTCGCTGTCATCGAGCAACTTGTTGAGTTTCTCGAGCCCCTCCCACACGCTCATTTTTGCCCGCACCTTGCTTTTAAAATTAATGCGTGCCTGGATGTTGTACGCCACTGTCTGGTGCTCGTGCTGCTCCTCGTAGAACCCCTTGACTCGCTCGCACGCCAAGTCGTACTGCCGAAACGACTTGGTGTGGATGTTCTTGTAGAATTCCGTTTCCTTGTTCCATGCGACTTCGTCCAGCGTTGCTGTACCTGTGCCCAGGCTGTTCTGCGACGGCACGGCGCCGTCTTTGCAAGCGACTTCAGGATCGCCGGTGGCATTTACGCCGGGCTCGTCTGCGCTGCTGGCCATCGGGCCGGACGCGCCTCGATGCGCTGACTGGCTGCTGGCGTCTCCACTGGAATGATCGCCACTTTGCAGAGCGAGCCGTGGCCGTTTGAGGCCTTGAAGCCGGGCCTCTAGCTGGTGCACCAACTGCACGCCATCATCCACGTCCTCTAAAAACCTGCCGCTTCTTTTATTTTGCTCGGACTCGTGCTCTGGTTTTCCGTCAGCAGGATTGGACGCCATGAAGTGTGAGCTTACGGCGTGGTGCTTGCTGGTCTGCTGGAGGTACACATGTCATTGGCGTTGGATTAAATCTTTGATGGTCTGCGCGATGCGCGCCGGGTGCTACATGTATGAATGCACTCCAACTGGCAATGATTGGGACTAGCTACATGTGGTCTGGAAATAACCACGGAGAGAACTTCTAATTGTAGTGAATGGGAACACTAGAATCAGACAAACGACTGATGGACATTACGCTATGTAGCCAAGGTAAAGCACAGGTACCTTTTTCTAGTACCATCCTGGTGCTGCGCCATCAGTATTAATTTCAAGCGTCCCTCAATCAAAACTCGCTTGCCAGAGAGCTACGTCAGTTAAGCCACATATGAGTTCAAAAGGGGTGATGCGTGTCTTTTGGATAAGCCAGCAATGGCCACACGGCTGTTGAAACATGCCCATCCATATACATAGTTAAGTTGTCTGATTCGACTGATATGTGCTCCAGATTTGCACCCAGCCTGATCTGTTCCTGAGATGAATGTACTCTACATGTGTGTGCATTCCACTATGTTGTATCTATCCCGCAGGTTCCAAATAGTTTTGTCATGGGTTTTAGGCCGAGTCCTATGTGCTCAAGCTTGTCTATTGGCTCCTTGGACAGCAATGTTCTCTTTTTTTGCTTGCGGTGGATTTAGAACGAATTAATACCGGAGAGAAAAGAAACACCAACAGCCAATTCTGTAGAGTATGGAAATGCAGGCGCAAGAGATTTACTATCGAAACATCAGATATAGTTGAACCCTACGCACAGGCGACTCAAAATTACACATTGTTTCAAACTCCGATGTATCTTGCCTCAATTGTTCTTGACCAGACATCATTCACAATGGCAGCAGGGAAGACCCCGCACTCTAGACTCTTGATGGATTTGCCTTTCGACAGATGTATAGGCAGCAATGTCTCTGAGGAAACACAGAATGACTTCATAGTAATGCTCGATTTCTTTTCTTCTAGGTACTAGCATATACAAAAGCGCCAAAAGTATCGCAGATGATTGCTCGAGTTTGGAAACTTAAGGGCGCGGTGAGAGATAGGGACATACCAGCACATTTTCATAACAAAGGGGCAGTCATTGAATGTCTAGGTTGAGAAAAGCACTAGTCTCGATATTCTTCGGGGATGGTACGGAGGGCGCTCGGGATGAAAGATTCAAACACCCAGCATAGTCGCAGTATATCTTGGAAAGAAGCAGCAACAGACTTCGCGGGCAGATACGACGGTAGGCTAAATGGATATAAATCATTATACAGTATGAAACGATGCCGCATGAGTCCATGGTCCACGACCCCAACCCACGTGGTTCTCGCTGAGTCTGGCATGCGACAAATCCACACAATCAGCGCCAGCCCAGCGCCACCACAAGTCCGAAACGTCCAAAAGGGTAAAGGTTTACGCGGATCCGCTCTGGCATCTGCCAGCAAGGCCGCGATTGCGACCCGCAGCTACCGGACTACAAGAAGCGCAGATGTGTCGATTTGTATTGAATGCAGGCGGAGAAGTAGTGTTCTGTGAACACGCAGAATTCCAAGAGATGAACGTCAACGTCCGCTCAAATGGCGTCGTCCATCGGCACCATGATGGGGCGGGAGCCGGCGCGCAGAAGAGTCTAGTGGTGGGCGGCCGGGAGCGGGTTGTCGACAACCACGCCCTCCTTGATCTTGCCCGCCTCAGCCCAGCCGCCCGGGGCGACTGGCTGGTGCTCCAGGTGGAACTTGTTGATTCTGTCAACCATAACGGGCCTGAAGGACTTGATCAAGCCCTGGACCGGCCACGCGGCGGCGTCGCCCAATGCGCAAATGGTGTGGCCCTCGATCTCCTTGGTCAACTCGAAGATCATGTCGATCTCCTTCTCCGTGGCCTGGCCCTTGACGAAGCGGGCCATCATGTTCAGCAACCAGGTGGTGCCCTCTCTGCAGGGCGTGCACTGGCCACAGGACTCGTGTTTGTAGAAGGCGGAGAAGCGCTGGATGGCACGAATGATGTCGGTCTGCTTGTTCATGACAATGACGGCGGCAGTGCCCAAGCCGGAGCCGACGTCCTTCAAGGCGTCGTAGTCCATCAAGACGTTGTCACAGACGTCCTTGGGCATGATGGGCACGGAGCAGCCTCCCGGAATGACGCCCAACAAGTTATCCCAGCCGCCCTTGACGCCGCCGCAGTGCTTTTCCAACAACTCGCGCAAGGGGATGGACATCTCCTCCTCGACGGTGCAGGGCTCGTTGACGTGTCCCAGGATGCAGAACAACTTGACGCCGGCGTTGCGCTCGCGGCCGAAGCCCGCAAACCAGTCGCCGCCGCGGCGCAAGATGGTCGGGGCCACGGCCACGGTCTCGACGTTGGCGACGGTCGTGGGGCGGCCAAACAAGCCCACGCCAGCCGGGAAAGGCGGCTTCAAGCGCGGCTTGCCGGCCTTGCCCTCGATGGACTCGATCAACGCGGTCTCCTCGCCGCAGATGTACGCGCCCATGCCGCGGTGGATGTACACGTCGAAGTCGTAGCCGGAGCCGCACGCGTTCTTGCCGAGGAGCCCCGCGGCGTACGCGTCGTTGATGGCCTGCTGCAACACGACGGTCTCGTTGTAGAACTCGCCGCGGATGTAGATGTACGCCGCGGACGCGTTCATGCCGCGGCCCGCCAAGAGGCAGCCCTCGACCAACTTGTGCGGGTCCTTGCGGATGATCTCGCGGTCCTTGCACGTGCCCGGCTCGCCCTCGTCGGCGTTGACGACCAAGTACCGCGGGCCGGCGTTCTTCTCCCAGCCGGGCGGGTTCATGAAGGACCACTTGAGGCCCGAGGGGAACCCGGCGCCGCCGCGCCCGCGCAACCCGGACTTCTTCATCTCGTCAATGATCCACTTGTCGCCCTTGAGAATGATCTCCTTGGTCTTGTGCCAGTCGCCCATGCGCTGCGCGGACTTCAAGTCATGCCCGTACGTGCCGTAGACGTTCTGGAAGATCCGGTCCTGGTCCTGCAACCCGCCGTGCACGCGGTTCGGGATCGCCGCGGCGTCCGCGGACGTCGCGAGCCACCGCGCGGCCCGCGCCTGGGTTCTGATGTTGCGAAGCATGGCCTGGTGTGTGGTGTAGGTAGGGGGGTTTAGAAGGTGGGGCCGATACTGAGGGCAGCGATGCGTGCGACTTTTTATGGCCGCGCGCACCGTCACCTGAATGCTGCGCCTGTCATTGGCCAGTGCGCACGGCGGCGCAACGAGAGGACGGAGGCGCACTGGGGCCGCTGGGGCAGGGTCACGTGCGCGCGGCCCCGGCGGTGGCAAAGTGGCCCGGACATCGCCCTACATTGGGGATGATAAAATCATTACTGGCTCGCATCGTAATTAACCCTTCTCAAGTAACTCTTTAATGGACAAACAGCCCAGCCCTACCTGGCTGCTGCAACTAGGAGGATGAGTTTAGACGACATGGAGGTGGCAAACACTGCTGACAATATCTACTCTCATGCAGTATATCCCTGTTATCCCTAGCGTAGCTTTAATTCGTTATCGACATTCATACTTTTTGATTATGCCTCTTCTGTACACTCCACATACGTACTAATTCCACTTGCTTGTGTTATTATCTGTGCACAATTATGTTGTTATCCTTGCATTATTTTACTATCTACCATATAGTTCTATTGTACGTTATTTACTAATAATTAATTATATCGATTTATTTCATTGATTTCTTTCTTTCATTGAAAATTAGACACATCAGATGTGTTGTCTAAAGTCGGCGCCCCATCGAAACTGACTCTTTTACTCTGTCTTTTTTAATTTATTAGTCAATTACTATTATTTAAAGTAGTTTATAAAATTTGACAATATATTAATATATATAGGTATCATTTGATTCATACAACTTATTCGAAAAGTCATTTTTATATTCCTGAATCTAACCTCACCTGAAATATACTGATATAATAGTCAAAACAAAAATATAGTATACCTGCATAGGGTCTTTTATCAATCTACAGCTATTCGGCATCTTCCTATTCTAATTAATTTAAGTGGTTTTGAACTACAACAGGTCCTTATATCTTTCCTTTTTATATGATAAACATATTACATCATTCGACTGTACATCAAGACAGCCATTTCAGTCTAGCCACGATGAACCAGTCTGTAGCGACATTTACAACTGCCGACGGTCTTTAATTAAGATAGAATTCACCGTTCTCACCTCTTCATTCATAGTCTTTTAATATATATATATATATATGCCTTATATTATTAATCTTTACGAATAAATTATTTGGTCATAACCTTATATCACTTTATATAACTATAAAGTTGGATTTACACCAACACGGCAGAGATTATACCGCAATTGTTACTTCACTGGGTCTACTTTGGATACAGTTGGCGCATCGTTCATTCATTCATGCGAAACGTCAATTATACGTCTAGGAATTTCGCTACCTTAAAAGCCTCACGATAAGACCGCCGCTGACTACTCATTATAATACATCCATAAGAATATATATTCTATTAAAGAAGCACGGGGCAGATTCCACCTACTACACTTATCATTACTAATATGCAATAGGCTGTGTTTTTGGTAAATAGTCGCACGCCTTTGACTTTTTCAATCATTTGCCGACTTCATTCAAAGCAGGTATCCCATTCTCCCTTATATTATACATGTGTCGGTCTACAGTACAGTTTAGTTATTCTATACTTGTCTTTCCACACATCAATTCTATATTTCTATATTCATCTTAGGGACCGTTCGTTCAGAGCAAAAACCTTGTAGGTCTAGGAGGATAATTTTATATCATCCATCGCTACTCAAGCCAGCAATATCTCTAGAGTATTACATCCTATATTCCGTTACCATAACCTATTTTAGTTATCTACAGTTCAGTTTAGTACTTAGACCTGTGAATTAACTCTATTATAAGTATATTATTTTATATATTTATATTGGGTGTTAACTATTTATGCATTAACCCCCTATAATAGATAATGCATAGACAGTTAAATTGGTATATATGAGTATAAAGATATGTGTATATTCGGATCATGCCAGGAGCAAGCTGATGCCCACGTGCACATCATGATCGTCGGTGTGTTTGACCATCATATCAAAGCATTGCCGGTTTTCAAGGTTTCCGCACGAGCCTTGGCTTGGAGCTCGGAGATCTATATGTTCATCCATTAATTCTCGGGATATGGTCGTGCCCCAAGAACGGCGCCTTCAAAAGATTTTGATTCCACAGCTTCGCCTTTTCGACTCTAGGGACCATCTACCGTTGAAAGAACAGTGTGCTTCAAGGCGCATTTCTTTGGTGGGAAGATCCCTATGTAGAGTTCGACTCCATCTGTTTGGGTGCAACTGCATTATCGAACTGCTTGTCTCAATTCCCAAAACAATATCCTACAAAGTCTACTATACTGCAGCAAATTGATGTTCCTTTGAGACCACACGTCTCGGAGTCACCCATACATCACCAGAGCTACCCGCAAGCTCCCTTTTCGGTGTTCCAAGAAAATGCATATCGCTGATGTGCCATCAGGCAAAGTCTCACCAGCGCTTCAAGGGGGCTCGCTTGACATTTCGGCTTGCCTTTTACGTGAAGTTTCCCAACCACCCCGAAAATATGCCGACCTTCTGGTCCTGATGCCACAATCGGCATCGGGACTTGTGGTGGCACCGAAGATCGTACATTCTCGTTCTGATTGTAGAAACTCACAACCTAATTGAAACTCAGAGTTTACAAACCAAAGCTGGCTTGCGTTCTTTACCCAAACTTGTCTCCGGGAAGAAGAAATCAGGCTATGAGCATCTACTAGCTTGGCTATACCAGTGAATCGAGAACACAGTGGTGAGTTGAGTCATGCTGTAAACTTTTATCAGCGTTTAAAAACAAGCAGGCACTTTTATATATCCAAGCAATGCAAGCAACAACAGATTCTTTCCTCAAGTGTGAAACTTTAGAGGCCTGAATGGTCTTTCACGTTCTTCGAGACTCGGTCTCGATTGGCGTTCTTTAAAACACATTCGTATACTTGGACAAATAGAAAGTTGCAGAATTTGTAATATGCCAACGTCATCACCCATTGTACAATTTCCAGAATTTGAAACAGCCTTTTCACCACTCGAAATCTCAGATTGGAATTCTGATTGGCGATTTGAGAAGTGATTAATTGGATGCATTCTCCGTATAGCGTATGCCCTATATGTCTTTCACACCTCGGCTCACACTTTCCATCTGTTCCTACTGTGCGTTCTAATCACTAACCAATGCGGAATTTGAATATAAATAGATGAATTTATGGCTGGATTTCTTCACGGGAACAGCCTCATGTTCCACTTGTGCGCCCCGTTCTAACAGTTTGCAACCGCTGAGGGCTCAAATGAATCTGAAAGCTGCTATCGCTTGTGACAATAATGCAGGTGGTGTGAAATTAACACCGGGAGGAAGCTGCAATAAATGAAAGATACACATAAAAGGCAGTTTGAATCAGCAGTCGCATGTAGAGTAAACGCTGCAAGATTTGAATGAAATATATACATATATATATACCAGGACTATATGGACTTTATGCGTAGTATCGCTAATATCAAGATCATGACCGGTGCTAACAAATGAAACCCAGTGTTAAGATTCGTTTTTCCTAGAATTGATAGCCAAAAAAATGTCACCACCTAGTGGCTGTGGGCGAACTTGGTGGTGTATTTTGGTATCAGAGTCATATCGAGATTCGGGGCAGGACTTGTTTTATGAACCTCCGTCACCAAGATAAATACGATGTCACATGACGCGAATGTTCATGCACGACGCCATACATTATCCGAGAAGAATCGTCTCTTAATTGTTGCATTCACCAAAACTGGAGCCCACGCTAGTTCTTGACTGGTTATTTGCGTTTTTGGCACCGCGACACGAAGCTATTGCTTCGCCTTGTTCGGCGCGCACCTTTTGATTTCGCACCCAATTCTCATCGTGCAAGATAGATTCTTCCCTTGCTACTCTAAGAATTGAGATTGAATCTAGCACCTCGCTCGATTCATTTGCTACCCGCGTTAGAATGTTTTCCATAGCCTACTACGCACTATCGCTTTTGCTAGTGGGTGGTGCTTTCTACCACAACTATACCAGCACGCCGGCGTATGCGTATAAGTCTGCTGAGCTCACTGAAATGCTGGTAAAAGCAGCACACTCACACCCCTTTCCGGTTGATATCTCGAGCTTGTTTGCACGCTTGTCCACGTGGCAAGACTCCGTGGAAACGCCAGACGAACTCGTGGCAAAATACGGCTACAACCCCGCACTCAAAAGCCAGCAGAAACTCAGCTCAAACTCATACTTTGACGTACTCTCCACACAGCGCGACCGGCGGCAGATTGGTGGGGAAAACGCCACGATAGTCATGCTCGTCAGAAACTCGGAGTTGTCCGGTGCCCTCGACTCGATGCGCTCGCTCGAAGACCGCTTCAACCGTCACTACAAGTACCCGTGGGTGTTTCTCAACGACGTGCCCTTTAGCGAAGAATTCATGGACCAAACCACGGCCATGGCCAGCGGTGAGACATTCTATGAGCTCATCCCCGCGGAAGACTGGAACCCACCGCCGCACATCGACCTTAACAAACTTGACGAGAACATCGCCAGGTCGCAGAGCATCATCTACGGCTTCTCCAGGTCGTACAGAAACATGTGTCACTTCAACTCAGGCCACTTCTACCGGCAGAAGCGGCTCCTTAACTACGAGTGGTACTTCCGCGTCGAGCCCGACGTCGAGTATATGTGTGACTTTATGTACGACCCCTTCGAGCTCCTTCGCACCAACAACAAGACGTACGGGTTCACTATCACCATTCCGGAGTACGAGAACACGATCCCCACGCTCTGGGACACCGTTGAGGAGTTCATCGAGAAGTACCCCCAGCATCTCCACCCAAACAACGCGTTCGACTTCATCACCACCTCCAACGACTCGGACGTGTTCTATAACTTGCGCGTGGACCACACCTCCAAGTACAACATGTGCCACTTCTGGTCGAACTTCGAGATCGGCAATTTGGACTTTTTCCGCGGCGAGGCATACGGGGCCTACTTCGACCACTTGGACAAAGCTGGGGGCTTTTACTACGAGCGCTGGGGCGACGCTCCCGTACACTCCATCGGGCTAGCCTTGCTTTTGGACCGGGACGCCATCCACCATTTCGAGGATATTGGCTACTTCCATATGCCATACATGTCGTGTCCTCAATCAAAAGAAGTGCAGAGCGTGAAGCGGTGCATCTGCCGGAGGTTCGATGAGGAGGGCAAGCACAAGGGCATGGACGTAAAATCCCCCAGCTGCTTGCCCCGCTGGTGGCGCTACGGAGGCGGCAAGAGATTCCTTAACGAGCACAACTATACGTTTTAACTAGAGTGTATATGGGGCGCGCGCGACCGCATCTACATCTCATCGCACCCGAAAGTTTTACCATCGCATCGCACCGCATACAACATCAAAAAAGCCCCATCATGAGTAAAGGAAAATTGAGAGTGGCTCTCAAAAACCAGAAGGCTGCCGAGGAGTTCGAGAAGAACAATGGCAAGAAATCGAAGAAGCCCGTGAAGCCCGTGAAGCCCGTGCTCGAGGACCCCGAGGAGGAGTCCGAGCTGGAGTCTGAGAATGAGCAAATCGACGTTAGCCAGTTGGAGGACAAGAGCGCGCCTTTGTCCAAAAAAGAAAAAAGAAAGTTGAAGAAATTGATCTCCCAGGCCAAGGAGGCCAATCCAGACGAGGCTGACGAGGACAGCGAGGACGACGAGGAGTTTGACCTCGAGAAGTTGGCCGCAAGCGAGAGCGAGAGCGACATCAACGAGGACGACGACGACGATGACGAGGATGACGAGGATGAGGAAGAAGAGGATGAGGAAGACGCAGAGGAACTCGAGGAAGACGAGGAGGAAGAGGATATTCCCTTGTCGGATGCCGAGCTAGACTCGGATGCCGATGTCGTGCCACACAGTAAACTCACGGTGAACAACATCGCCGCAATGAAAGACTCGCTTGCCAGGATCGCCTTGCCGTGGGAGAAGCACTCCTTCGTGGAGCACCAGTCGGTCTTGAGTGCCGAGAAATCCGAGGTCGGCATCAAGGATATCTACGACGATACCGAAAGAGAATTGGCTTTTTACAGACAGGGCTTGGATGCGGTCAAGCAGGGTAGATCCACGCTTCTCAAGTTGAAGGTGCCGTTCTCGAGGCCGCTAGATTACTTTGCTGAGATGGTGAAGAGCGATGAGCACATGGACAAGTTGAAGGGCAAGTTGTTGAAGGAGGCCGCCGACAAGAAAGCATCCGAGGACGCCAAGAAGCAAAGGACGTTGAAGAAGTTCGGTAAGAAGGTGCAGCACGAGACTTTGCAGGAGAGAGCCAAGCAAAAGAGAGACACCTTGGAAAAGATCAAGTCGTTGAAGAAAAAGAGAGGCGCCAACGAGATGTCGAACGACGCGGACTTCCAAATTGCCTTGGAAGAGGCCACTGCCGAAGACCGCCCCAAGAGGGCCAAGCCCAACGGTAAGAGAATGGCCAAGGATGCAAGGTACGGCCAAGGTGGCCAGAAGAGAGGCATGAGAAGAAACGACGCCGACTCCTCTGCGGACATCTACAACCAGAAGGGCAAGAAAGGCAAGTCCACCAGACCCGGCAAGAGCAAGCGAAGCAGGAACTAGAGTGTACAGTAGCGGGCAAACCATCAATGCATTTTATCAGTGGGGGATGTTGAATCATTGTTCTGTACGTGCCAGCCACATCTATGCTCGGGCCATGGTGTGTGTAAAGATATCGACTTTATAAGTGCTTAAACTTTGATTTTATGTTTCCGGTCCGGTTTATATTTTTTTTCAGACTAAGCCATGCTTTTCGCTAATGTAGACTGGTGTTATACGCGTTTCCTGGGTGACTGTACCATATATGTCCCGCATCTCATGCACCACAAAGCCTGCAATAGCAAGTCGACGTACGCCTGTTTTTTTCCTGGTCTCCCAGAAAAAATAAAAAATCAAAAGCAGCCGAAATGAAATGCCTTGCACCAATCTGGTTCCTAGCAACGGCATTGGCGGCCACAGCCATCGACGAAACATCAGAGGTCGGATTGCGAAAATGCTTGCGCAAATTGACGCAAAATTACATTATTCGCGAGAAGGAAACGTCGTTGATTGTTCAGCCGAAAGAACGGAGAAGTTTCGATTTCAAGAGAAGAGATAAGAAATTAAAGAAGTGCTTGAAGCTCAAAGACCCGTACGACCGAGTGAACTCATTTCTTGCGTTGCAGATTGGACTGCCTTCATCGGATGATGGGTCCGAAGGCATCGACGAGCTTGTGATTGAGCGGCACATTAAGATAAATAGTCTCTAAAGGTTCGATTGTCCCGGTGAGACAAAGGTGTTAGGGTTCGGTTGGCATGCGAAGTAAGAGAAGGATCGGATATTGAGATGTATACAGCGATGTCTTTGCCATGGTCAAAAGCAGCATACACCCAGGAGGTTACTTTTTACGTAGTGATGTCAGGTGGTGATGACATTTTCATTTTAATACGCAAAAGACCCCTGATGGAGCGTTTTGGGATCAGATTCAAAACGTCCCTGAACCCCAAACTTTTTTTGGCTATAGATTAACCTACAGATTCATAATGGTAATTAGTTCCAACTCAAAGACAAAGCTAGGTTTATCATTGCACTTGGGATCCAACGGGATATTTTCTGGGATACCGAATTATTTGGCGGCTGCAAAATATGGACTCCAACGCGTGACTCCATTCCGCTGTTCATCGTGCCAATTTGCGTTGAAAACTAAAAATTTTCCTCGAGACTCTGCTACTTACGATAAGGATAAACCATGAAAAAAGATAAAACAGTGATCGCCCCGCTGCCCGAACGACGGATTTGGTGCGTCTTGTAATTTGTGGTTCAAACTCCACCCGGTGCGAAAGCCCAGGCCAAGACTTTCTTTTTTCCACAAAACGCACACCATTATTTTGCTTTTACTATGATATTGCTAAAGCCTTTGGCCTTGTTTGCTTGTGTATTGGCACTTGCCCCGATCGATACCTCTGAACAGTATGTGAGGAGGTGCTTAGGAAGGACTGTTCAAAACTATGAGATACGGCTTAAACACGATATGTTTTTGGCGATCAAGCCCAGAAATGGAAGAAACTTTGATTTTGAAACAGTCGACGCAAGGGTTTCGAGATGTTTAGGTCTTGAAAATCCTTCCGACGGGGTCCGCACTGTCATCACGTATATTCCGGTGCTCAAATTTGGTAAGCAAAGAATCTCCGACTCTGAGTTGGAGGAGACTATTATCGAAGTCATCCCCGATCTTCGCCGATGAGAGAAATATGTGATGACTCAGAACGCCATGTTGAGGGCAGAAAGTTACACAGACCATTTACGGCAGATTCCCTCTGAAAGATGCTCGGGTGATTGGTCGACTTGAGGCAGGTATCGCCTTTATTGCAGCCCAGTACCAGTAAGCGTCTAACTATCTACTATCTATAGATTGAAATGACTATAGTGACTGAGAACATTTTTCCATAAAGAACAAGCTAGAAAGAGACCCACGGGCGGTGCACATGACAAAGCCGTGCCACGAATGTATCAGCCTGTCACTTTTGATATTTCGGTTGCGGCCATACCATGCAGAACATACTGTTTCCCGTCCGATCAACGTTAGTCAAGCTGCATAGGGCCACACTGAGTAGTGTAGTGGGAGACCATATGCGAAATTGTGGTGTTGCAATCTTTTTTTTTATATTGGCAATAAGCGCTTTTTCTGCTGGATTATTTAAGCAACAATATCCAGTGCGTGCGATCAGAATCTCTCGACGGAGCGCTGCCCATGAGGACGGTCCTATGTGCAAGACTCGTATAGCCAGGCCCTTGCCTCGCTGGCGATGCGCGACGCGACCTCAGCATGCGAGCCGGGCCCAAGCTGGTTCTCGAAACACCCCGACCTAATTTATATTCTTCTCTACATATAGCCAAGTCCGCCCCGCCAACACACGCAAATAGCACGATGGATAAAGCAGCCGCCAGACAGAAGTTTGTGGCCGAGTTCGACAACTTGGTCAAGGAATTGCAGGAGATCTCTGCCGGATACAGCATGCCCAAAGAGGCCATCGAATGGTTCACCAACAACTTGGAGTACAACACGCCTGGGGGCAAGTTGAACCGCGGTCTCTCTGTGATTGACACATACTGCATCTTGAAGGGCACCTCTATTGATGCCTTGGCCGAGGCTGAGTACAAGAAGGTGGCGCTCTTGGGCTGGGCCGTGGAGTTGTTGCAGGCGTATTTCTTGGTGGCCGACGACATGATGGACCAGTCCAAAACCAGGCGCGGCCAGCCGTGCTGGTACTTGGCGGAGGGCGTGGGGAACATCGCCATCAACGACTCGTTCATGTTGGAGGGCGCCATCTACATTCTTTTGAAGAAACACTTCCGCCAGGACCTGTACTACGTGGACTTGTTGGACTTGTTCCACGAGGTGACGTTCCAGACCGAGTTGGGCCAGTTGTTGGACTTGGTCACTGCAGACGAGGAGCACGTGGACTTGAGCAAGTTCTCCTTGCAGAAGCACTCGTTCATTGTTATCTTCAAGACCGCGTACTATTCCTTCTACTTGCCCGTGGCGTTGGCCATGTACATGTGTGGCATCAACAGCGACGAGGACTTGAAGCAGGTCAAGGACGTGTTGATTCCTTTGGGTGAGTACTTCCAAATCCAGGACGACTTCTTGGACTGTTTCGGTACGCCTGAGCAGATTGGCAAGATCGGCACCGACATCAAGGACAACAAGTGCTCGTGGGTCGTCAACCAGGCATTGTTGAAGGCCGACGAGCGCCAGCGGAAGGTCTTGGACGATAACTACGGCAAAAAAGACGACCAGAGCGAGCAGCGGGTCAAGGACTTGTTTGCTGAGTTGGAGATTGCAAAGATCTACGAGCAGTATGAGGAGGACGTCGTGGCAAAGTTGAGGGCGCAGATCGACCAGGTAGACGAGTCTAGAGGCTTGAAAAAGGAGGTCTTGACGTCCTTCTTGGGCAAGGTGTACAAGCGCTCGAAGTAGTGCCTGTCTGTTTAGGACCATAGAAAATGAATCAGTGACATTCAGTCTTGCGACACGCGACGCAACATGTTTAGAATGGGCCAAATCGTAAACCCGTCTGGACACGTGGCGCCGTGGCAATCTCCTCGGTTAGTAATGGGGGAAATGAGCCCAGAAAACAAAACCCCGGGGCTTCCTCGACTCGGCATGCTAGCCGTCCTCCAGCTCTGCCCAGAAGGCAGCCCACGAAGCCGCCCACACGACTACATGTCTACGCCCTTGAATTCTGATATCTGTGTATTTTATAGCTATTATGAATATGCATTCTGAGGCCTTATTAGGCGTTGGCGATCTCCAAGTCCTCTCTGCCAGCCTTGGTGTACAAGTACTCGTTGTAGTCTCTGGCGGCAGTCCAGATGTTCCAGAACACAATGCCGGGGATGATGACATATGCGGCCTGGTTCTTGGTTCTTCTGAACACGTTGAAGATGGAGTTGTACAAGTTACCCTTCAATGGTCTAGTGGCGTATGGAGACACGGTGTACGAAGTGACGTACTTCTGGGTGGGGGACCCGATGGAACCCCACCAACCCATGTAAGTTTTTGGACCAGCACCTCCCATTGTATATCTGTTGTTTTCTTGGTGATGTGAAGACAAGCAGGAATTTGGGAGCTGGGGTTTTTGGTGCGAAAAGAACCGGCACTTATTGGCCAGAGCGGGTGACCAAATATACGCCCAGGAACATGTATGCGCGCAATCTTGAGAACCGATGGCGCTGACACATTCTCTTGGTCAATCAATTGCCAAATGTTTCGTTGTAATTGCAAATTTGTATGGATCCATTTGTGAGTTCATGTATGGGGTGACGCCTGGGGCAAAAGGCTTGGTTGAAGTGTGTTCTACGCCTGTTGCAAGCACGCATTGCGCCATCTATGCAAGGACCCGCAAGCAATTCAACATTCTTTAACGAGCTATGGATTCATGGTTTGGAAATGCCGGTGGTTGGTAGAAAAGGGTCGAGGCATGTGGTAGTTATAAGCTCGAGGACAAGGAAAACGGATATTTTTTTTTTTTGCAGTCCTGCTCAATTCATAAGATTTATGAGTTCGTACGAAATTGGTGCATTAATTGGGGAGCTTGGCCCATCATCAAGACAAAACAAGACAAAACATTATTTTCGAAATATTCTTTAAGAGCCGAGATGAATAGACTTACATCTGTCACGTTGACTGCGCTCGGCTTGAATTTTGGCCACAAAATGCCAATGCAGACTTTTGATATATTTATGTCTGTATCAGTAGTGAGAAAATTGCCCGGCCGACTAGCGATGCCAGTTTCGATAGAAATGAGCATAGCCCCCAAAATAAAGAAGCAATTTGGGGGATCACATGGAGGCATGGTCTCTCTGCGTAAGAATGTCAGCAGCATGAGCCCTGTGATCGGCTCGTGGAGAGCGTTACACCTAATTACACTTCCAAAAAAAGGCTCTGCCGCAGCCAAAGTAATTACAAGACCGCTTCCGCGAGTGTCACATAAAACAGCACAATCCCAAGATGCAGAGGGGCAGCGGGGTATGTACCAAGGACACTGGATATGGCACCATATGCCTAAGTTCTATGACGCCTTGAAACCTTGAAGATTCGATAGAATGTCTTGCTATATGCTACATAAATGATCATCCGGCACCTTGCGGCAAAGCCCAGCGCATAAAACAGGTGCACCACCAAGTATCTACTTCGATAGCGTAGCCCGATCAACAAAACAAAGTGCCTCATCTCCTGAAAACAGCGAAAGGGCCCTGCAGAGCCAGTGCCCGCTACAGACCACAGCCCGGTCACATGAAATGATATATTACCTTACATAGGAACTAAATTAAGCAGAGGCAGCAATGCGCTTTTGGTGGGCCAATCTACCCTTTTGTCTCTGGTTCAATCTGACCTTCTTGTTGTCCTCGGCCTTGGCAACCTGCTCCTCCTCCTCAGTGACAATGAGCTCAATGTGCGATGGGGAGGACTGGTAGGCGTTGACTCTACCGTGGGCTCTGTAAGTTCTTCTTCTTTGCTTAGGAGCCTGGTTGACCTGGATGTGGGAGATCTTCAACTTGGAGACATCCAAACCCTTGGCCTCAGCGTTGGACTGGGCGTTCTGCAACAAGTCCTTGACGTAGTTGACGGACTTAGTTGGCCATCTGGCCTTCTGGACACCCCACTCCTTGGCCTGAGCGGTTCTACCGATAGAGTGGTTGAATCTTCTGAAAGGAATGGCTCTCTCGTGGTCCAAGACATCAGACAAGTATTTCTGGGCCTTCTCCAAGTTCCATCCGTTGATGGCCTGGGCGGTCTCCCTGGTGTTCTTGAAAGACACTCTCAAGTAAGCACCACGAGCAGAGGCAGACTTGGCTGGGTTGACTGGGGTAGCAGCGTAACGAACCATTGTGACGATGTAGTTGAATGAAAAAAGGCTCTATCAGCAGAAAAATTTCAAGTGGTTTTTTCCCAGCGAGCCTCGCGGTCGATGGCAGGGCAAAGATTTTGCGCGGGACTGCATGTCGCAGGGGCGTGTGCCCTGAACGAGCGCACGTGATCAAGGCAGCGTGCTTACATCCCTCCGCCCATGTTGCTGACTGCTGCCTTTGGCAGGCCCACGGAGTCATCTTAACTGGATCCCGGGCTGCGAGATTCCCTCACTGCTCTCTCATTTCTTTGCTCGCTACGGATCCGGCTTTCGTCACTACAGTTTGTACCAGAAGCTATTGGCGCGCGCAGGTCGCAATGGTGATATGAGCTGGGAAGTCCAATATTAGGAGAAAAATCAGAAACCCCCCGATCGTCAGTTTGGGCATGTTTTTTTATGAAGCAATATTCATGCCACATAGATTTAGGGTGGGTGAGTCTTGTCTCGGTCGTATCGGGTCACTGGGCGGTTGTGGCGCTCTATACGCAAGAGGCAATATGGAGGTACGGCGCACGTGACGTGCTGTTTCGTGGGAGCTCAAACCTCGTATTCGAACATGCCCATGCCCCAAAAGCCAGCTTGGTTTCCGGCCAGTCTACCATTATGCCACTTGCGATGCTTTTTCACGAGCCACATTTCCGTGTTGATTCCAAAAACTGAAGATCGGAGCTGTCGCCAAAGTGTATGCAGTACCACGGCAGAGTCTCTGGGTCGCCTCGTTCTTTGGGGCCATGCAATAATATGGCGCCACTATAATTGCAATTCTGGCCATGGAAAGTGCCGCTTTCGTATAGGGAACCACTGCAAGGCTCTTTTTGTCCTTTAAACTGCTATTTGTTTTCTTTTACGCCGCGCGATATTCGACTCAGGGCAATCTTCTCCCGCATCATTGCCAATGGCAAATTAGGCCTAGATGAGGCCACTGGCCCATCCACTACACTGGGTCAAACGAGTCCGCGTCGGCCCCAGAAGGCATTTCCGCACTGCGGAGGCCCTGCTGAATGGGACTTGACTCGTGCCCTGTTGGTGAAACCAGAGCACACAATCTCACGCAATGGCCAACCTATTTTTGAGCAGGCCTCGTTCCTGCTTACAGAGGACTGAGGCTAGGGCCTGTCTAATCCTGAGGAGCACGTGCCATATGTTCCCTGTTCCCTGCCCCTTCTTGCCGTTCCTCCCCTCATTTCTCTCATTTCTCTTTTTCTTTTTTCTATTCTCTGTGTTCTCTCTTTTCTCTATTTTTTTTTGTGTGTGCTCTGGATTCCCGTCACACTTTGGTCATGGTACTTTATTGGCTTGCACGCCATACTCACGTACCCCACGACACCAGAGCCGTCGTGCTGGTTGGTGTACGGCTTTCTAGAAGGCCGCCAGAGGGGTTCGCCCTATATTCATAAGCTTGTGCTCTAGAAAAGCAGACCGAGAGCCAGTACGTGGTTTGTGGGGGGGCCAGATATGCGATGGCAGCGCCCGTTTTGTCTTTCTTTCTTTTTAGTTTCCCTATTTTTGCTTTGTATTCTTTCTTTGTCTTTCTGTCTCCTAGTACTTTGGACTAGTAGGTGCACCATTAATTAGTGATTTGCAGACCCCCCGGAGCTATTGGTGCTCCCAAACTCCAGGCAAGCTTCGGCGCGCGCAATTTTCGCTCATACGTTCTTCGCAAAGAGGCTGGCACATATTTCATCGGACGTCGTTTTTTTGTTGTTTTTTTTTTTGCTTCTGACTGCCGCTGTTTCCATAAATTCGTGTTTTCCTGTCTACGCGTGTTTCCCCCACCCCCGGGTCCCTCAGTCCTCAGTGCTGTATCCAGCGCTTTCCGCAACGCAAATCCCACAGCCAATTCAGGCCAACGCGCATTCTGTTCGCACGCTACATTCAAAACAAAAAAAAAACCACATTGACCTTCCGGCTCCCGCTTGTTCTCTGCAACACTCGCACCATCAATCGGCAGAAAAAAAAAACACAAACCCCTGCCAGCTCTCTGCAACTCCCCGCAATTGCACATATTTCTCCAGATGTCAGACTCAGAGATGATGCCGGGGCTACTGCCCGCTGCCGAGAGTCACATGGACGTCGGCCAGAATCTTTCCGACAGCAAGTCGCCGTCTTTCTACGGCATGGGCTTGTCGGCATCACCGGAAGGGCCCCAGGGCGGCTCCCAGAACAACGCTTTCAGCGCTAACATGGACAATCTCGACCCGGCATTCGACAACCACTACGGCCTGCCACGTGACCTGCCGCTGCTAGACAGCCTCGGCGGCCAGAACGACCAATTCGGCGCGGCGGGCGCTTTTGGCGCTCTGGGAGATGCTGCAAAGACTGTCGACGACAACGCCAACTTGTTCGCGGGTGGCGAGGGTAATGCCGACTGGGATAGGCCCGAGCTTGCTCAGCGGCCCCTGGAGCAGGGTTCCCTGGCGGAGGCCCACCAGCAAGACTTTGTAGGTCGCTCTGCTTCGGCCTCTGAAAACGGCTCACGCGACGCTACAGCTCTCTTTGAAGACGCGCATGATTCCGACCCCCAGCAAGCACAGTACCTGGTCCTACAACAGGAGGCAGATCTGGCTGCCTCTAGCATGTCCGCTAGCCGCGTTCCTCAGTCTGCGCTGCCCGATGACCTATCTCAGAATTTTCTCGGCCAGCACGAAACTGCCCCGCCTGATGAAGTGCTCATGGGTGCCGATGAGCCTCAGAATAACCTGGACGTTCGCCAAGAGTCTGGCAAGCATCTGGGAGCGTCTGAGTCTGAAAGTGGAGAGAAGAAGCAAAGAAACGTCGAGATTATGGAGCGCACCACCAACGACAGCGCCCTGGCCAGAGACTCGCTACTGGGTACCGGCTCGGTGAAAAATGACCCAGTCAAGCTCGAAAACACCAGCAGCAATGGCATGGACAAAGAGGATATGGATCTTGACAATGGCTCGCCGTCAACACTGCACGGCGATGCGCAGCCAGTAGACATCAACGCGGATGATAAGACCCGGATTCGTCAGTCGCACGCCATCATTGTTCCGTCGTATGCAAGCTGGTTCAACATGCGTAAGATCCACCAGATCGAAAAAGATTCTTTGCCCGAATTCTTTGAAACTTCGCACCCTTCAAAGTCGCCCGTCATCTATGCGGACTACAGAAATTTTATGATCAATGCATACAGACTCAATCCCAATGAGTATCTTACCCTCACCTCGTGCCGCAGAACTTTGGTTGGCGATGTGGGCACCTTGATGCGCGTGCACCGTTTCTTGAACAAGTGGGGGCTCATCAACTACCAGGTCAATCCCCAGTTCAAGCCCGCATACGCTTTGGAAAAGACACATGATGGTAAGCTGGTTGGATTGCCATACTGTGGCGATTTTCATGTCCAATATGACACGCCGCGTGGCTTGTTTCCGTTTGATACATACAGGCCCTCGCAGGGAAGTGTAAATGTCGAGAAACTCAAGGAGTTGGTGAATCTCAAAGAAACCGACGCAGCCAAGCATGACTCTATGAATGTTTCTGTTGATGAGAGTTCAGAGCCCGAGCTCAAGAAACAAAAGACCGACTCTGGCGACTGGTCGCCGAAGGAGCTTGCCAGTTTATTGTTGGGCGTTCAAAAGCATGAAAACGATTGGTATATGGTTGCAAAAACAGTCGGTGGAGGTCGCACGCCGCTGGATTGCATCCTCAAGTTCCTCAAATTGCCAATTGAAGACAAGTACAACAAACTCAATGATGGTGATTTGGGTATTTTGAAATTCGCTTCTAACTTCCCCGTCATGACGGCAGACAACCCGGTCATCAGCAACTTAGTATTCATGACCAATTTAGTGGATGCTGAGGTTGTCAGAGCCGCGAGCGGTAATGCATCCAAAGTTATTGACGACACATTATACACCAAAGTGAAGGAGATCTACGGGGTGAAAGA
Source organism: Metschnikowia zobellii (assembly GCA_939531405.1). Classification (NCBI taxonomy): domain Eukaryota; kingdom Fungi; phylum Ascomycota; class Pichiomycetes; order Serinales; family Metschnikowiaceae; genus Metschnikowia; species Metschnikowia zobellii. Next base: position 1,292,555 of record OW618029.1, read on the forward strand.
AGAGTCTGAATCCAAGTCTTCAGATAAAGAAGATGAGAATAACGACAAGACAGAGGAGAATGGTTCAGCAGCAAAAGAAGAGGTTGATAAAAAACTACAAGAGGAGTTCAGCTCCACCACGAGTGGTTCACCTCAAGATGTGCTTAGAAGCGCAGCTACTGCTGTCTTGGGCCTGGTCGGGGCTCGAAGCCATTTGTTTGCGAACTACGAAGAAAGAGAAATGCAAAGGCTTACAAACATCATCCTCAATCAGGAATTAAACAAGCTTGAGGTCAAAATGAAGAAAATAAAAGAGCTCGAGAAAGTGTATCAGAGAGAGAGGAAAAATTTGGCGCACCAGCAGAAAGAGATTTTCGTTGACAGGTTGGCCTTGACGCGATCGACTATTGGCATCACGAAGCGACTTCACGAAGCGGTTAAACTTCTTCAGCCAACAAGCCAGGAAGGTGCTCAATCCGCTCCTAGCGAGAAGCATCTAGGGGATGTGACCAGGATATTGAGTGAGGTGCAGAGTCTGCTCTTCAAGCCAGTGAAGCATTCGTTGAAAGAACCGAATGAAAGTCAGGCCGCCGAAGTAATCAGCACAGAGGGTGAGGCTGCGCGTGCTGATGCAAGTACCAGTAACTCGCACAAGCCACTTTCGGTGGTTGAGCCGCAGAGCTTCAAGGTGTGGGCGCCATAGTAGCACCTGAAGCGGGACCAAAAGGATGTTTGTGTTATAGAAAAAGTGTATCAAGATATATAATTTGAATGCAAGTAAAACAATGAAATAGGATCAGAACAGAGAGGCGAGAGGTAAAAATTGTGCTTTAAAAAATAATAGATGCCAATTGAATTGCGACAGGTGATATCCAGTTGTCTGCGTCTGTGTGCAGGCAGAGACTGGCACGTTGCGCGTTCAACTGCGGAGACAAGCAACGCACACTCGCGTTTGTTAATCCATTTGGCGTGCCAATATACCCGCAAATAAATATCACATTCGCCTGCCTTGCACCTTCTTTATCTCTAGCTGAGATAGCCTTCCACTTTTAATATTAGACTTGATGCAAGCGCAAGACGATATTCTTGATGAAAGCGATGCAGGCAGCGACTCGGTTGATGTTGAGGTACTGCCTGGTACTTACAGCATTGCTCTGAAAAGCCAGGGTGACAATGGTGGGGGCGATGGCGATCAACTTGAAGAATTGATAAGCGAGAGTGAAATAGACGAAGTATTATTCGAGCAAGGTGATGAGCTGCACGTTGAACATATTGATGAAGCTAACGAGGAGCTTGTTGATGAGAGCGATGATGGGGACCAGCATGGAGATTTCGATAAGACTGCGAATGGCGATATACAAAGCGATGAGTATGATGATAGTGAAGTGGAGGTTCTAGAGGATGTATCACGCATTGGGCCTGGTATGGCCTACAACAGAGAGGAGCTGGCCATAGAGCTAGATAGTGAAGAGGACATCGATAATTTGGAAAGCGATGAGGCAGGCAGCAACACATATGATGATACAGGGAATGAGTTAGAAGGCGGCGAAGAGCTGGGAGATCTCGGGGAGGGGAGCGGCTCGCCAATCTCCCAAAACGTGAACGAAATAAATGGCGAGGAGTCTTTGCGGGTATTTCTGGCTACTGGGGACCGCCCCGGCAGCAGTACGCTGATCACTGATGAGCTTCCTCGAGAAGAAGATGAAGGGGATGAAGGAATATGCGAGACCAATATAGATGAGGGCTTTGGCTGGATCAGTGCGGAACATGGTAGTGAGGGGTGTAGCGAGGAACGCGTGCCGAGATACCTCGTATCTCAGATCATGATTCCGATTATCTTGGAGATAGAGGAGACGCAGTACTTGCTTTGTATCAATGGAAAGCGCCCCACTGATGAACCCATGGGCCTTGAAACCTATGACGTTTCGCTCGGCACACTTGGGTCGGTGGCAGAATTTCTCGAGCTTCTTATGCCATGTAACGAAACAGGGCCCATGAGAAAGAAACATGAGACACGGGTCTTTGAGATCCCCGATCTTGGTCTCAGTATCCACCAGCTGGATGAAGACGCGTCGAGTATGTCCGTGAACGAGATCTTGTGGCTCTACCAAAAACTCATGAGCAACACACCGCTTTCGGAGAAGAGACACATGTTTATCCGCGCGTTTTTGGGAAGTGACCCTTGCGAACAGCTTGAGTTAGTGAAGAAGATCGCAAGGGGCGGTGGGAGTATAAATACCCTTGCAGCCACAATGAGAAAACGGGGCCTGAGCCTTTTGGCGGAGGCGCTGGTGCCGAAAAAGAGACGTACGGGTAGTGACCCATAGGTATCTCAGTATTTGGATGTTGCGCTACCAGATCTGAAGCTAAGTACTGCATCTCTGGTGGAGCCGCATGGGGGCTGGGTCGCTTAGAAAGAGGTTAGAGCCTGTCTCATAATGGCCGTTTGAATGATCAGCTTTCATGCCAGCCAAATTTCTGTCGTTTTGGGGAGACTGGCCCAGACTGTTCAAGGCTAGGAATCTGTGTGCGGTTGTGTCTGTGGGGATTCCAGCGCGTTCTTCCGAAGAGAGTCTCAAGGATTGTTCCAATTATGGACATTACACGGATTGTTGTGTTTGTTGTTTGACTTCGTGATGAAGAAATGATTAATATTAGGCCCCGATTGTGGAACTGAAGGTGCTGCAAAGCTTGCGCATACAATAAGATCTTGATCTAGAACCACCGAGCAGAAGACGCCCGCAATTGCTCGGCTAGAACAAAACGGGTGTAGGGAAACAAACACAAAGAACGGAAGGCTTCGCCAAGTATGATTCCAGTTTATTCCTCCGTCTATCCAACGCTTTAGCATTATTCGCCTTGATGAACCGAGTGCGAGGTTTGCGAATCGCCACCGCGTCGATTCACAGACATACACGAGGTGAACAAGGACATAGTTTTCACAGCCTACTCATGTCGGGCCAATGCAGCCAACCACACTTCAAGGGCTGAACAAATGCGTCGCTGGCATCTCTGCTCATGCTTCCGTTACTCTTAGTGTAGCGTAGGCCACTCGCGTTGTACTCTGGCCTGGTTCAAGCCCTAGTCACTGAAGAGCGTAATTATGTGACATTTTTAAAAAAAGGACACAAGATCATGGCGGTCTGTATGGGGAAAATCGAGTATTAGGGGACTACCGGACTTTTGTGTAGTAATACAGTATATATGCTTTCTATTAAGGTCACTGCGCCGCCCCACCTGAACCAAAGACAACTAGCGGTCAGATCAAAATGCCGCGCAGCCGCAAGCCCGCATAAAGCTCCGGGTCGACGTACTTCTGTAAGGTAGGCTCACCGCTCAAGCCCTTGCGCTTGCGTGTTTTCATCATAAAGTCTCTGGCCATTGAGACTCGGGGCACGGGCTTCATCTGCGGGAGAGCGCAGAGCGTGTCCAACGGGTCGCCCGGCACCACGTCCCACCTGAAGAACTCAAGCGAGCAGAACGCCTGTCCCTGCGTGTAGAGCCGCATGTCCGTGTCCAATCCCACGGAATCGATGATAGGCACGCAGCCCTCAATCTCGTAGAGCTGCGTGCCGACGACGGCAGTTTCGGAAACTGCCCAGCCCCTTCGCTTTTCCAAGATCGTGTGCACCGCGGCCACGCTGCGGAAAGTACACGAGACATACACACGGTACATGGGCTCCAAGAGCCTCGGTGCTGCGGCAAGAAGCCCGCAGTGGACCGCGTTGCGGGTCATGGGGATCACCTGGCCTCCGCTCCGGTGAACGTTAGCGCCTAGTACCGCGTCCAAAATCTTGAACTTGGTTCTGCGAACCGGCTCCTCGCAGAGGGGCCCCTCTGCTGCTGCGAGTTGGAAGCCAGCCACAACGAGCTCCCTGGCCAGTGCGAGGGCGCCCCTGTCGGTCTCGCCCTCGATGGTGTCGTCAAGCAACATGGACGGGTCTTGCATGTCACGCGGAGCAAAGCACCAGAGCGAGCGGGCGGCCAAGGCGTCCCAGCCGAACTCTTCACGGAGAATCTTTGTGGTGCGCCGCGGCTGGGCCAAAGACACCGCACCCCTCTCAATCGCTGCAAGGAGCCGCCTGTCTGCCACGGGCTCTGCGGCGACCGCGATGCTGCTGCCGCCCGACGCGGACGGCACGGTGATCTTGGCCGCCGACTGCTCGACGCACGTCTCTGCAAAGCGCACCATCGGGTCGCTGACCCTGATGGCCAAGGGCGGCGAGGCCGTGTGGCGGAGGTCGTGGAGGAAGCAGTCCAAGTATAACTCGCCCGGCGCGAGGACGACGTGCTCGCCGCTCTCCTCGAGCTTGGCCTCCGCGGAAAGGTAAGTCCGGGTCAACTGCTGGAGCCCAGCGACGAGTTGCGGGAGCTGGGCCGGGTTCTGGCACTCGACGGCCACCTTGTAGAAGGCGCGGCTCGCGTGCGTGGTGCAGTGGATGGGTGTGCGGAGCGTTGCGGGCGTGCTTGCGGAGAAGAGCGTTGCGCTCTTGCTCATGGTGCCGCAAATGCCGCGGATGGCCACGAGCGTGCCTGCGGCGGCCATATCAGCATCCATCTGGTACCGGCCGACGGGCCAATGGATGCTGTCGATCTGCTCGGTGCGCGTGTCGTCTGCTTGCTGGCCCACCACGTGAACGCGTGCGCCCGGGCGCAAGCACCCGCGGACAACCTTGGCGAGGCACTCGAACGAGGCGTCGGACTGTCTGCGCATGCAGAACACCTCGGCGACGGCGTGCGCAGGTGTGAGTGCGTCCACGTTGACGCCACGGCTGCGGAGCACCGCGTCGCCCTGCGGCGGCGGGGTGGAGGCCACGACCAGGTCCACGAGGTCCCTGGCGTCCGGGAAAACGGCACGGAACACGTCGCGGAGAAGCGCCTGCGGGTCCTGCTTGTACGCGGGAGGCGGAAGAGCCACGCCAAAGTGGTCCCAGAGGAGCTGCGCGAGCGAGCCGTTGCCCGGCTCAGCCACGAGCGTGTGCGAGACCAACTTGTAGAGGGGCTCGAGCACGAGCAGCTCGAAGGTCGTGGGCGCGTCCGGCGCGGGCGGCGAGCGAGAGAAGCGGCCGTTGGCGTGGTACACGTCGCCCCAGAGGAGCGGGCGCAAGCGGGCCTCGTCGACGGCGGCGGCGCCGCGTGCTGTGGCGCCGCGTGCGGCGTTCTTGCGCGCGTAGAGCCGGCTCCACGTGGCGAGCGTGAAGCTGGCCTGGAGCGTGTGCGAGGCAAACACCACGTTGTTTTTCAACGGGCTGAGGAGCCGCTCGTGCGTGTACGCGGCGGCGTACTCGTTGTGGTGCACGTGGGCATTCACCTCGCTCAAGACGTGCGTGATTTTGTGGCACGCGTCGCGCGGCGGGAGCTGCAACTCGAGCACGAGCCGGTCGAGCTTGTTGAGCACGAGCGTCATGGGGAGGTTGCGCCGGAGGGCCTCCGTCACGAGCCGCTTGCCCGGCGCTGTGAGGCCCTCCGCGACATCCACCACCACCACGACGCCCTCGACCACGCCCATCAGCGCACGCACGTCGTCGCGGAAGTCCGTGTGCCCCGGCGTGTCGACGCAGGCCACGGCAAAGCTGCGCCCACGCGCGTCTGCGAGCAAGAGCGTGGTCACCGCAGCCTGCGTCGACACGCCCCGCGCCCGCTCGAGCGGGTGTGCGGCCAGCAGCCGCGCGGGGCCCGGGTGCGTCTGTGCCACCAACGCGTCCACGAGGCTCGTCTTGCCGGCGTGGAGAGGGCCCACCACGGCCACGTTGCGCACGCGCCCGGGCGCGCTCTGCGCCACGCCCTGCAAGTACGCCTTCAGGTACGTGGTCTCGGGAAGCTCCGTGCCGCCGCACGCGTGTGCACGCGCCGCCGCCGCCGGCCGTATCAAGGGCTCGGCGGTGCCGGTGTCGGTGGGATCCACGACGACTGTTTCCACCGCGGGGAAGCGCGCGGCGAGGCCGGCGGTAGCCACCACGGCACGCGCGCCGCTGGGGGCACCATCTGCCGCGTCTTCTGCTGCGTCTTCTGCCATGGCGGCGCCCTGGGGTCCCGCCGGAAGCCCCAAGGGTGCACTTGGAGCGTCGCTCTCGGGCGGCAGGCCGGAGCCCGCGGGCGCAAACGCGTCCGAGTCCGAGTCCGCGTCCGAGTCGTTGGCGTCGCCAAGAAAATTGCCGTACTCGTCGTAGAGGTCGTCGGAGTCCATGCTGGCAGTGGGGAAAAGAGTCATGGAAGCGCGCTGGAGATGGAGCTGGGGTGCGCGCCGCGCGGCCATCGCGGGCTTGGGGCCACTGGGAACAGGGCACGTGAGGGGCCGGGCCGGGTGGGGGTATGGGGGTTTTTTTATCTGTTTGTCTGTACCGTTTTTTTTTGTTTGTTTGTTTTTTGTTTGTTTGTTTTTTGCTTGCTTATCGTCTTCATTCTTGTTTCTGTTTTGTTTTGTTTGTTGATTGTTGTTTTGTTTGTTGTTCGGTTTCCTTGGTTCCTTCTCATTTACCCAGACCGGACCCAGGGCCATCGCGCATAGGCTCTGGGCGAGTGAGTTGCGCGCACGGCGCATATCATATACCTATTTATATAGATATACAATAATAGATATGATCATACCTATAATATACAGATCATATACTGAGATATATACCAATAATATAAAGATCATTACATACCTTAAATATACTCATATAGACCTACTAATACAGATATATATGGTTATACCTATAATATAAAGATCATATACTGAGATATATACCAATAATATAAAGATCATTACATACCTTAAATATACTCATATAGACCTACTAATACAGATATATATGGTTATACCTATAATATACAGATCATATACTGAGATATATACCAATAATATAAAGATCATTACATACCTTAAATATACTCATATAGACCTACTAATACAGATATATATGGTTATACCTATAATATACAGATCATATACTGAGATATATACCAATAATATAAAGATTATTATATACCTTGAATATACGTATATAAACCTACTAATACAGATATATATGGTTATACCAATAATATAGAGATGCTTAATTGTACAGTGCCTCGATGGATGGATGGGGCAGAAACGCATAATACCGTCGTCATCCAGAGCTGCTTCAGCTCGCTCCAGGTTTTCCGCCAGCGCCGCTGGCCGAGCGGATTTGCACTTGGACCCCACCCAAAACTCAGCCTGTGGGTCGCGCCAAGCTCGGTGCCCTCGCGGCGTCTACAAGAGAAAAATGTCTAGAAATGCCCGACACTTTCTTCGGTCGTTTTTTACTCCATGGTATTCACTTTGGATCAACGCCCCTCCCCCACGGCATCAGTCTTGCACTATTGTGCGCTCAGATCCTGCGCAATTGGGCCTGGGGATATCGGACATTAAGCGCTGGACACGCAGCACGGTCGCAGGCCATTTGCCAACGCACACAGTGCCCTCCCACTGCTTCTCGTCTATCTCGGTCACCAGTGCCACCTGTTCCCACCCTCGGGCCACTTACGACAAGGTGTGGTACTTTCTCAATTCCGTCAACAATGTCCTCAACTGCACATCAGACACTTTGTTTGTCAAGCTCGGTATCAACGACTTGGCCTCCTCTGCATCCTCGCACTCCAAGTTGCCCAACTGAGCCAACTCAAACGGATGCAATGGCTCTGATGCATGGCTTCCGAAATCGTTCAAGAGCTTCTCCACCGTCTCCGTCGACGATGGGTTCTTGAACCTCGAGAACGTTGACAAATAGTTCAACGTCTTGTGCACTATTTCGTTTGAGTTGGGACCCGCAAGCTCAATATTGGCAATCTCGTCCTCTCTTGCATTCTCATCCTCGTCTTCCTCGTCAAGAGGCTGGTTACTCTCGTTCTTTATTTTTCTTTCCTTCAATGCTGCTCGCACCAAGAGCCGCGCCTCGGATAAGTTCAACGCAATGAGCTGTTCCTCGTCTCCAGAATTCGTGATTTGTGTGCGCTGAAACTCAGGCCCTAGTCTTAAAAGAGACGCGTTTTCCTCGTCATCTATATTCTGGCCTTTCGCCTTTCTGCGCCTTACACCTAATGCACTTGTGCTGACATTCATGGCTTATACTCTCGCTAGTTCGGTAGTTTTCGCAAGTGTTGGAAAGTTTGATAAACACTGCAGTTCACCGTCAAGTTATCCGCCTTTTCTTTTCAAAAACGTGCAAGTCCTCAGTAATTGCTAAGAGAGCAATGACGCCGAAAGATTGTTTTCCATCATGCGACTGTGAGGACTTGGCTGCCGCTTCAATTTTCAAAATTTTGAGCGCGCACGACTTCGCGACACTCGACAAGGCGGAGAAATAATGTATAGTATGTAAGGACTAAAAAAATGGTTTGGCAACTCTCGAAGATTAGACCCTCATGATTGTATCATCGCTTGAGTCTGCGTATGTACGCGCTGCCAGTGAGGCCGTGGAATTACTGGAAGAATATGTTCTCTCTTGCGTCGCTGCAGCGTCGTTGACGAATGGGTGTTTGAGGGCCTCCTGCGGAGTGAGACGCTCCAAGGGGTTAAGACTCAACACCTTGGTCAAAAAATCAATGAGTAGATGCCGCTGGTCATATTCCTTCTCAATCATACTTTGAGTCATTTTCTTTGAAGGCATTTTGTAGTCCAAAATGATGTGTTTAAGCAACTTCTGGTCAAAGTAATTCTTATTCGGCTGCTCCGTTTTCTCACTCTTGTCCTTCTCCTTACTTAAGTATTCCACATATTCATCATATGTTTTTAGGCGGTACGTTGGCTTTCCATTGGGGTCTGACGAGGGAATTTTGTCAAAAAATTGCAACAGATTGCGGCCGTGTTCCAACATGTGTCTTGGTGGTTCTCCCAACATGTCGACAATCTTGTAGATCTGATTATACTCTGACGAGCCCGGGAACATGGGCAATCCCAAAAACAACTCTCCCACGATGCATCCGAGGGACCACATATCTATTGACTCCGTATAAGGTAGCCCTAGGATGACTTCTGGAGATCTGTAGAAGCGTGACTGTATGTATGAGTATATCGTTTTTCGCGTGAAGCAGGCGCTTCCAAAGTCAATCACTTTGATTTCAGGTTTATCTGGTTGACAAAGAAGTATGTTCTCTGGCTTGAGATCACAGTGTATAATCTGAAAGTTTTTGAGCTGCGCGCAAGAGCTCAATAACTGCTTGGTTAAGGACTTCACGAGCTTCATACTGAGACCATGAAATTGGTTCTGTTTAATGAGCTCGTATAGGTTTGAGGCTAATAGCTCAAATACAAGGCAGAGATGCTCTTTGTGCATGAACGTATCCAAAAGACGAATGAAGCTACCTGACTGGCTGTTTTGGTTGAGAAACTCAAGAATCTTAACTTCAGAGAGCGATTGGTTAAGGTACGCGGATTTTGATTTTACAACTTTGACCGCGACCACCGACTGGTTCGCCAAGTTCTGGCACTTGACCACCTGGCCAAACGTCCCCGATCCCAAGAGATCCAAAACGACATACTTACGCCCTTCCTCGGGTCCAAGCATGTCGTTCACATACAAGATGTAGTCACTGTCTTCATTATCGTGCCCGTTGTTGTACTTTGGTTCTGAGGGTTTAGTTAAGACGCGCTTTGGGTTTGATGTCTTTGAGTATCGAAATTTTTGGGGCTGACACAATGAAAAAGTTTCAGAAAGGTAAACTGTGAGCGCATTAGCAGGCGAAATATGAGTCGCATTCACAGAGCGCCGTCTGAATCGCGGCTGAGTGTGAATACGTGGTTGGAGATCTGCTTTGCTGCGAACACGAGTCATTTTCGGGGTCGTCACGCTCGATGGTGAGGGTGACACTTGCGTGGGCGAGCCAAAAGGGCCCGAGATTATATTTGGTGGGGCTATGATCTGGGAGCTGAGGAAGCGTGTATTCATCGGGCTCGCGTGGTACAGCGCCGCGCCAAATGCTACTGACAGCCGCCGCTGTGCTGCAGCGTGGGCGTCAGATAGGGCAGGCACGCCACCCATTATAAAGCCGGTGTTGGCGGCCACCTGCGGCGGGAAATGCCCTTGTCCAGAAGTATTTTGCGGAGCCCATGCATCCGCGTACGGATTGAAAAGCAGTCCATCCACCGCTGCAGACATACGGCGGTCAGGGCCTCCGGCGAGTGCAACATCAGGGCCGGTGTAGTACTGATTGAATGGATTGTCTGCACGCGTTGGCGGGGTCACGAACGCGGCATTGCTAGAGTCCGAGGGCGCGCCGTTTTCGTACGTCACGGGAAGCTGGTTAGCAAACAGGTGTTTTTTGGCCGCATGGAGCAGCGGTGCGAGGTGCGCATCAAGCGTCGGTGGCGCCGCGGGCGAGAACCACGGGTTACGGAAGGGCGCCGCCGGTGCATAATTCTGTGGCTGGCTTTGTGTATTAAGCGCCTGGTTTTGTGTCGAGTTGGGGTCGTTGGGGTCCGCAAGCACAGTGCTAGCTTGTGCGCCGGGCCAAAGACCTCCGGCGGGCGGCTCCTGGCGGCCGTATGCGTAGTTGAAAGACATGGCCTGTAGCGAGGGGGGAAGCGTTTGAGCGGCCAATCAGGAAATACAATTGTATATCGTTTAAGGCTTTCAATTGAAAAGATGTGGCTGTAAAAACTGAGGGGGTGGCAAACACAAATATTTGGCCTTTTGTCGATGTTTTTGTGGCGGCCGTTCGTCCGCGGCGGGTGATTCAGGCGTGGTCGCGTGTTCAGGCCGTGATTCAGCACGAACGGGTATCTATGGTAAAATGTATGGCACTTGAATAGACGAGCTACCTTATTGTATCGTTTCACGGTTCCAAGGGCGCTCAAATCCGGATTATATGGGTCTATTCCAGAGAATCAAAAAATAGTTGCTGATACCTTGGACGCTGCCAGGGAGCCATGTTCTAGAGTGCGCTCCGCGGTGGGTTTTGTCCTGCATTTAGTCGGGCGGCCAAGGTGCGCATTCTATGTGCGAGCGTTCAGGGTGCCCATAGTCAGGACCAATTTTGGGGTAATTTTTGGGGCCATTTTGAGGTGCTTTTTCTGGAGTAACTTTGGGCACCGTCTCCAGAAGTGTATTCAAGTTCAAAAGCATGGTAAAAATGGCGAAGGGCACCAACCTTTGTGTTCACAAGCACAGTTGCTTTCAGCTGGGATTTGCTCTCTGCCATGGAGAAATGAAAAAAAAAATTATCATTTTTTTCTGGCTCACCTGCTAAATTTGTGCTGGCTTAGGGGCTTGCTCAACGGTACCCATTTAGGCGCGGGGCAGCGAAACCGGGCTACTCCCGTGTTTATTAATCAATGATTAAATGGGAAATCCGAGTGGATTATGACATGAACTCGGGCCATGAGGGAGATATCAACCTTTATTCAAAGAATATATATATATCAGGCAAGCCTTTATCGCGAAAAAATGTAAGCACCTTGCCAAGCTCTTCGTTCTTTGTCGGTGGCTAACTTTGTTTCACGACTGCCACGAAGAAATAACACATGCACTTTTTTTATCCTATCAAATCACCAAACTCTGTCACAGTTTTTGAAAATAACTGTTCGACATGTATCGGTAAGGCTATTTCTGTGGTCCAAAGGGGGTGTTCCGCTAATCACCTATCGGTAGGTTTGGAAATAACACACTTTTGGTCGTGGCAAGTGCAATTACAATAGGTTTAAATTCGTATCTGTCACAGAGAAATCAAAGAGAGCCTGGTGGAGGATACTTGACACAATTGGGAATTTCATAAAGTGATAGTATCTGCTAAGATTTCTCCCCTAGTTGTAGGCAGTTGACAAAGTTCAGAAGTCGTAACTGCTCATTATTCATTGGTCTGGTTTGCAAAAGAGGCTACGTGTATGCATTTGACTAGAAAATATCTTAAGCTTTGAAAGTGCTAGCCAGAAATTCAAATTTTAACCTCGAGCAAAACTATAGTCAAAGGCCTAAAGCTTACACGACGAAGTCAGCAAAGCTGACCCGTCACTCCACTCAAGCTAGTCAAGCCTTTCAAAAAATTCATGATCAAGCTGTCGTCAAAAGAAATTGAGTTGACTTAAATTTCCGTTCGGCGGACTTGAGTCTCTTGGCTCATCTTTTGGAAAAAGAAAGCCAGGGCTTTGCCGAGAACAGATAATGGTAATTGTATGCTATTTCCTCTGCTTCGGTGATGAAGGTATGAATTTTGTGGAAACCCCGGCATTGGCACCACTTGCTACATCAAACCCACGTTCAGAAGCGTAACAATTTCGCAGACCGAATGCTTTGGTGATTCGAGATACAGAGAAAACGGCAATAAGGCCAAAAGTAAAGGCGTGACCGATTTTCATAGTCGCAAGACCTTGGATATGGTTATGAGGCAATGAAGATCATTACGATTCTAATAAGTGGGTCGATTTCATAGAGTCAGATAACCACTTCCCTCTCTACTCTTTTGATGCTATTTCAACGCTTTGGGGCATGTAACTGCGGCGCTCAGTATTTCGCAGGCCAATCGCTAACTCCAATGATTTCAATTCGCGACGTATTTCTATTGCCCAAAAAGGTGCATCTCTCGTCATATCAGATATGTATAAGATAGTCCGGGCCAGTTCTACCTCAATAGGGAGGAGTTGGAAGAGATTCCATACACTACTACGATTTCTTACAATGCACTGCCTAGATTCTAAATTTTCATATGGAATCGAGATAAGGTGACAGTTTTTATTCTGGAGCTCCTTACAGTTAAAAGTCTCTAGTGATATGGATTCAAACCCGATCGAATATGTCGTTTCTGAGAACTGAAATAACGCTCCACCAGACTATGCTGTGCATGCACAACTTTTTGGAAGTCATGTTGAGATACATCAAATAGTTGATTTTAATGTCGGTATAACTAGAAAGTAGCTTTATTTTGGGTGTATGCTCTTCTCAAAGCACCTAATCAACTCTTGCCTCCATAAAAACCTTTTTTTGAAGCTATATATGCGATAAAGTCAAAATCTTAGCCTTATTAACCTTATGTACTGACTTTCAAGTGTCTTTGTAGTTGTTATTCTTTACTGCGGGAAACCAAAACAAAGGTTAGTTTTGAAGGTTGTAAGAGCAGTGAATCAATGACCTTTAAGTTTCGACTTATGGGTCTTTTTAGCTATATCCATACAACATTTCACCTCATGTTTGAGATTTTAGTTGTTTGAGATAATAATCTGCTGTCCTAACTGTCTTTGCAGCTATAAACATACTAACGGCATCAGTTTCGTAGCATTGATCTAGAGCAACAACCCAACTAGAGCAAAACATATTTCCACGAACGCCCTAGCAGTTCGTGAAATTGCCCATATCAGGTTTCACCTCAACCGCCTGTCCGCCGTATATCTCAGACTCTGGTAATCTGGTTTGATAAAATACTTATGTCTTCAAAAATTTAATGTCCCTGTATTCGTGTTTTCGGTGAAAGCCCCGCTTATTTTTTCCGAGCTGGCCTATGTTTAAATAAGCACAGCCACAGGCATAACTCTACAGGCAGGGTAATCAAGAGATAAGACTTTCAGGAAGCAGTGAATCTTCAGTCTAGCTCTCAACTTGTCGCTTGTTTAGTGCGGCAGCAAAACATCTCACGCGTAGCTGAGAACTAACGATTTTATTAAAACTGATCAGTCACTCCGCTTATTTTTGCCATAAACTATGCAAAATAATGATTTTATAAAGAGTTAAGATTGGAAATTGCATTTCGAGTGAATTCCAGCGGCGTGCAAACTCAGTACCACTAAATAAATCAACATATTCAGCAATGAAAATCTGCAGACAGCACTAAAATTGACTTACTAAGCTCGAGAGACCCATTTGTTCATTTCATTAAGTTGATTTCTTGCCCTAAATACATGTTCAATCTCTTCTGGCTCAGTGAGGATTCAGCCGGACCTGTGGAAAATGAGTTCTAAAAGTCATATTGAGCTAACCGAATTTCCTAGTGGTGTAGAGGGGTCAACCCAATGGCTCAACTGCACCTTCGCAAGTAAAAGCTACCTTCAATAAAGATCAAGAATCTGCAACATTGAATGTCTCATGTGTGGAACACAACTATCATCACCACCCTGGTTCATTAACGGAGCCTGCTTTCTTGTGGAGTCGCTTTTTTCCAATCGAAAAATGACACATTGAAGAGGCAGTTATTCTATTGTTTTTGCCCACTTTCAAGCGCAGACGGTATGATCCGAGCTACATAGCACTCATGGCTTTCATCTCACTGTATAATCTCTTGTTTATATTTACAATGCGCTCCCCGGGAGCTCGCCCGCCATATGTACTCTAAGCCTTCATGGGTTCGTCAGGGAACACTGGCCCCACAGTAGGCTGAGCCATGAATCTCTGCATCATCATACCCACACCCTCGATGATACCCAAGAAGCAGGCGCATGAGATGGCCGAGTTTCTAGTGTGCTTCCAGCCTCCTCTGATGGCCAAAGCACCACCAGTAAAGAAACCAGCGATGATGGCGTTCCATGCATCTTCTCTCTTTCTGATGCCTTTGACAGTGCAGTCGAACGTGGAGAAAAGACCACCCCAAACTCCAAAGTTGCCTCCGACGACCGGCGCTCTGGCCTTGATGGCACTCATACTTCCGTATGTTCTCTCGCCGTATGGCGAGTTGCGGAACCCTTTGATTCCGTGCCAGAAGCATCCACCAATGACACCCATGGAGAATGCTCCGCCGAAATCACTCAAAATAACGACTGGGCAGGGGTCCCTCGTGTGGTCTGCAGACATTTTTGTGTTAATTAATGTATTGCTAAGTGGAAGGTGAGACCCGGGTAGAACTGGGTTTTCTGCCGTTTTTTTTCGCCCCCGCTGTGTGCACGTCCGTGGCTCTCTGAGCTCGAGAGCCCCACAAATGAAAAGTATTTAGTCTGCGTCTTCCGGCCTACTGTTTACCATCCCAAGACTGATTTCCGAGTGGCATGCATTCTTTGTTTGTTTTTTTCTTCAACATTCAGGGAGAGTTTCCGGCCGTGCCAGGTAGGTTACAGGTGCTCGCACGCGAGAGCAGGCAATGATATTGAGGCTATGACTCAGGCTAGACTGTGCCACTGATACAGAAAATCAGCTTTTGGACCAGCTGCAAATATGTATCAAGTGTTTACGTGAATGTGATTACTCGTTCAATGAAGACATAGCTCACACAATGTAGCGCGAGTTCTTTCCAGTCTATTGATACTGGCGTCAGAGCATCGATTGTCTTCAGTAGGCCCTCACGGTTCGCCGTGCAGTCTCTATATGCTCAGTATAGTTTGCGTATACTTCATCATCTTTGCAGTTTGCACATCTAAGTGAAAGAAGAGCAGTGTCTACATTTATCTTTGCTGATGCTTCCCTTTGTGACTCGTTTTCGTTTTCATTGTCTGGGGAAAGCGTAATATTACTCACGACCTCATAACAAGAATTCGCAGGACTAGATGATAAATCGAAATTTGGAACATCAACTTACATTTGGTGATTCGTGACTTCTAAACCCCCAAAAATTGTATTTGTTTCATACACGTGTATGTGTATTTCACATAAAGCACAAACGAGGATCCCACAGATACTACAAAAGTATTCAGCTTAGACCAGTCTCGACATTCAAAACTGCAAGAGCCCGTAGATATACGTGAATCTTCTTGCAGCAATTCTAATAACAAATCATGCATTCATATGTGCCGCATTTGGTCATACACTAAGACCATACCGAGACCTTCTTTGTTCGGCAGTCTTTCGAGTAACAACTATTTCCTCAACGCCTGTGTCCCGCAAAACATTCTGCATGGTCGAATGGGTATCTTCAATGAAAATTAAAGTTCACACCTGCCACACTGATTTATAACTTTAAATGAAAGCTTTGAGTTTTTCTGCGCTTCAAGTTAGGCTGTATTTGTTCAGGCGCGCCCAGAAAGACGTTTATCACAAATATACAGCAGTGCCTTCTTCAATCTGGGATTTGCCCTGGGAGCACAACGTATCAAAGTCGAGTAAATTCAAAAGAACTGATGTGCAACTCTAGGTAAATTGACCCATTTATAGTTTATGAGCATTGATCACACTTGCTGTCGGACCTACTCCTTCTCAAATTTGTTCCCAAGGCATTCTTATACTTTGCGTATGCCCTCCAAAACGGCCAGACTAGTTACATCTTGGCATAATACAATGTGATGTCATACTTCTCACGCAAATGTTCACCTCTCTTCTTCAAGTACACCACTAACAAGACGGCAGCGGTAACCACACCGGCATAGATGCTGAACAACACGCCTATGCCGACAGCATTTTCTATGGGCTCCGTCACAAATGTGGCTGTGGCTGCCAAGATCTGCCGCACAAGATTGTTGAGTGCAACGCCTGTAGCGCCACGGCCCGGGAGAAGGTCCACTAGGTAAGTCATGGTGGAACCCATGATAAGCATGGCACTGATTCCGAGTAGCGCGCTTCCCACCAAAGGCGTTGCCCAGTGTTGTTGTTCCTGAATGCACCATCCAAATATCAAGCATGCAGGTGGATATAATGCCGCTGCCAATGCGATATTCCACGATAGTCTGAACTCAGGGCGGAGCTCACCGTTGTGCCGTGCTGCGCTGCGCTTAATAAGCCAGTCGTTCCAGCGACCGCCATAAATTGAAGCCAAGATAAACGTGACTGAGTTGGGCACGTACATAAGACCAATGATTATAGACGAAAAGTTGTAAGGTGAATGCGCGTACGCGTCGGAGATGGTGATGTTCAAGAAATAGATACCGGTGGATCCGATACCACAGTATGCAATAGCAAGCAAGACCTGGGGGCAAGTCAATAGAACCATGGCATGCATGGGCCGAACAATGTAATCGTAGGCGTGACTGCGCCAAGACCTCAAAGGCGCTTTTTCTGAGCAAGCTTCAGGTTGAGTATTTTGTAGCAGAGCTCCTGCTTGGCCTTCTAAATCGCCCGCAGGTTTGGTTTGCATCTGTGTCTCGAAGAGGGCATCCGCCTTTGTATATGATTGACGTGTGGAGAAACGCAGCAACGTGGGTATAGATACGTCAACGGGCATCTCTTCAATTTCCCGGTGCCTTAGTGATGACATTCTTGACGTGCAGGTGGACTTGCGATCTAAACCAAGTTGTTGCATTGCCACATCTTGCCTTGGTGTCTCTCTTGCGAGCCCCATAATCTCTGCATTGTCCCTCGGTAGCGTTTCCGGAAGAAAAAAGACGATCAACACGAGACTCAGCCCACAAACAATCACCATGATCCACATACTGGCGCGCCAGCCCCACGCTTCCGCCACAGCACCTCCTATTATGGGAGACATAAACGGCCCTAAAAGCGGGCCCAAATAGAATAGACCCAACGCTGTTCCTCGCTCCTCCTGGACGTACAAATCCGAAATCGTGCCTGCTCCGCACGACTGCACTGCAGAAGCACCAACGCCTGCTAGTAGTCTAAATATAATCAAAGCACCGATTGAAGGCGCGAGGGCACACGCTATCGAGAACGCAAAGAACCAGGTAAACGAGAGCACGTACACAGACCGACGCCCATGACGCTCAGAGAAACTTGTCCACCACATAGGAAATATTCCTAGGGATAGAAGATAGATGCCTATGGAAATATTGACGGTGGCGACGGTGGTGTTTAAGTCCTTGTACAAGTCTTTGACGGCGGGGAGCAAGATGGTGGTGCCCATCGGGCCCGAAACAGCGGCAAAGGCCACAATTAGTACGACGGTGATCTTTTGCATGGGCAGATATCTTCGCGGGTCGTAATACTCCGGCAAAATTGTAAGCGATGAGAGGAGACCTCTTCGCTCACTCTTTGGAACGCGGCCTGAGGTTCGTGACGAACTGGTCGGGCTTATGTGCCTCAGCGACTCCGCGTGCCTCGGAATCTCAGTCCGTGTGTCATTTTTGGCATCTCGAGCGCTGCTTTCCAGTGGCGTATCGTATGTTTCGAGAACCTCATCTTGCGATGCACGAAGCGACTGCGGGTCAGGATGCGTGGGCGTTTCAGAACGCAGGGGCAAATCTGCAGAGGAACTGTATAAAGACTCCATGGCCGACATTCCTTTGCGGATTCTTCAAGTCCCTAGACCTGTTTAAAATGAAAAAATCGAGAAAGATCTTATGCACATGGCAGAATGTGTCCCTTGGATTACGTCAATGAGCCTGTCAAGAAAAGGTGGCTTCTATTTCAGGCACATTGGCTATGCGCGGCAACTAAGTCAAGCCGGAACCGGAGATAACAACTCAACTGCATTAGTATTCCGCTTGTAAAGTGTCGCTACACCATATCCCAACAAAATATTTATTTGAGCCCTTTGCTTACTTTCATAATTCATTGATAATCTTTGGCTGTGGGATCACAAACGAAAATAGTACGTTGGCACAGAATTTTGCTTAATCGTTTGTATACAGTATTGGGGATATTATCTATTCTAAAAACGCTTACTGTGCCAGAAGATGTGGGTTTGCTACTAAACATTGGCTTTTACAGCCAACTTTCATTGTGCTAGTTCTTTAAAATGCAATACGGATGACATATTCATGAAGAGTATGGGATATCATGTGAGGCTAGTAAGGTTCTCAACACCAGTGCATCCTATTTCGATGCCGTGCTCGCATGCGGCATTGTTAGTCCAAGATGAATTCGCAAAGCCTTTTATGATGAGTATTGCTTATTCACTCGTGAAAATACCTGTAATCTTCCCTTATATATAACTTCAAAGATAAGGAACATCGAGGTATCTAAGATGGCTCATAAAATCGAAATTTGGTTTTTTTTATGCTTTTTCGAAAAGTGTGCTATTTTTACAAGTATGCTAAATTTTTCCATCCTGTTGAAATTGCTTAGGTCTGAAGTAAAGAATTAAAACAATTATTGAAAAAAATTGAAATGAGACTGGTGATGAAAAATAAATGAATCTAGTCAATGAGAAAGCTAGAAATAGAGTTTGCCTCGGGTAATGAATATTTCAGCCTAGCTTTTCATCATGGAGATGGCTTTCAAGAACCACAAAATATTGCACGATTACGAATTTTTGGGCATGAGGCCCCTCTTTGATGCGAGAAAGAAGGTGTTCAAGATTTCTCCAGAATTCCGGGCCATGTGATATTGAATTCATCAAGCAAATAGAGTGTGTCGGATATGATCTTAAATGGTTAAGCACTTCAGGTTCGCACAATTGCGAGCTCAGACTTGATGCGATCAATACTGATGGAGCTACATAAATGTTGATGGAAAGCCGTTCATCATTCACAAACTTAACTTACCATCTTTTGAAAGCGATAATCCGTAAGAGACAGAGGGAGGGAATACATGAACCATAGCTGAAGCTGGGCTCGGATTTAGAGTGCGTATGAAATTCTTCTGAATTTATTAAAAAGAGCTGTGCCCGAGCTAACTTTTGACACTTATACAGAATTGGCTCATGAAATCTTTTTATAATGCAACACCTCCGAAGTGTTTGAGTATTTTGTTCATACGACTAGGAAAGGACAGTTTGGCAGAGAATTAAAGGCACATCATTTATTGTATGAGATGCAAGAGTCTAAACGAAAGACGCACTGAGTTTGTGGTCAAACTCATTGCCGGGCTTAAAACACGCCATGTACCAGGTTTCACTACATGTTTCGAAACCAACGGCATAATTTCAGGCTTCAAACTATTCGCTTAAAAGAAGACTCTTGACAGTTCAATACATTCTCAAGAAGGAGACACATACCACAGTACAAAAGAAGCCTGATATTATTCAGTGAACGAGATACATAACCAGAACTATTCAGCTCGTGCGATTGGTCAACTGAGATTTATGAGTGCATTACAGTCATAAATTATCTACTATGCTTTAATCATAAGGTTACAGTATATCAGTTTTCCAAAACATAAACTCTGCTGGCCACAAACCATACAAAACCTTTCATACGCACTTAGCCAAAACTGACAACTCCTGGTTTTGTTTATCTGAATGAAAATTATTCGCCAGAATGCCTTTGACTGTATAAGCATAATCACGCCTCAAATGCCATATATTATTTCTCTGTTTTTGGAAAGCAGGTTTCGTATTATGGAAGCAGCTCATATTTTGCACCCAAAACATCACGTGATGTCCCAAAATTAATCTCTCACAAAAGTGCAGCCGTTTGGATTCGAAGCGAAAATGGGCCTTAATTCTTAATAAGTTGCGAAATTCCATGTCAAATTTCTTTTCATGAAATGGTGAAATATATCAACCATCCATTTCTTTGTAAAAACTAGACTTGAAAGACGGCTAATCCGGATTTTAGCGTGATTGTACGAAAGTGTCTTCACTAGAAAACTTCAAGAATATATTCAGCAGAATTGCTACCTTGAACAGAACTTTTTTCCTTTTTAGCTTTGGATGCCTCTTTAAACGAAGAAGGCCATTACGAGTCACTGAGTTATAGTGCAATTTCCAATTTTATGACAAAACGCAAGAGTTTTGAATCCTGCCAGAATCCAATAATTCAGATATAAACATCTGATTTATCCTTTTTTGACATGGAGAATTTTGCTTTTTTTTCAAAATGAAAATTGCATTAGTGTCTAACAGAGAATAACATAAATGTTTTCCGAGTTTAGACCCGCGCAAAGAGATGCTTGGAATTTCCTCACATGTCGAGTTAAGAAGGCCGGAAAATGTTTAGCACAACAATGGCGATTTTTTTCGCCAATTAATATTACAAAACAATGGTCATCTATATAAATTTGGAAGCAACCTGAAAAGTTTTCCACCGCCTTTTTGTCTGAAGCTACAATACATAAAGACCATTGTGGAGTCTGAATCTACTGGTATTCTCAACGGAAGTTGTCATCTTCCTCGTCAATTCCATCATGGTTCTCATCATCCTCTAATTTTCCACTTGCAAGAACCTCGTCCACATCCTCGGGCCCAATATCTTTGCGCATTGATGAAGAACCTCCAGGGGAAAGCTTCCCACTTTCCTCGAAAACTGGATTGACATGCAGAAGGCCGTTATCAAAGTTAGAACTATCATTCCCAACAATGTCATAGTCATTCACACCTGATTTTTGAGTCATGGGCTTCTCATAATCATCCTCGTCCATCACGGCGAAATCGGCATGACTTTTAATCCTCAGGGTCTGTGCCTCGATATTGTGAAGCTCTAGATAATCTGTGTCGAGAAGGGGACCTGTAAAAACATCAGCACCCCACGTTTTATACCCAATGAGAGCGATGATTGCGAGGATCAATAGAACAACGCTGGCGTAGTTCATGTTTCTCCACGACATGTTCTTTATCACTGGGGGTAGGCACAAGATAAAAAATGACAAGAACACCCAGAGCACGGAGAGCCCGTTGATGATCCACCCAAAGTATTTTAGTCTGAAAGCCGAGCCTTTGATCTTCTTTCTTTTGTTGAGCATGAGGCAGAGTATAGGTATCCCGTTTGCTAGTGCGAGTGAAACTACTGAGGCACCCATGAATGCATTAAACGCGGACGGCGAGATCAAAGCGAGAAAAGAGAATACAGCAATAACACCCATAGACAAGAATAACGCATTCTTTGGCAATGCATATTCCTCGACGGAGTCAACCTGTGTCCAGACATCTTTGAAGGGCAATCCGCCATCACGCGCAAACACGTACGTACTTCTGGATGCCGTGGTGACTGCACCGATAGCCTGGAACATGACTGTACCGATGAGAAGAACTATCAAAAGAAAGGAAACAACATAAGACTGCGTGGCTGTCTTGAACACCAAGTCAATGGGCATGATCTCTGGGTTTGAGTCCAAAAGAACGGTAAGAGAAGGGAGAATGATCAATACGGGAATGATAAAAAAAAGTCCCTGCAACACAGCCATTGAAACAGCACTGACAGCACCCTTGGGCATATTTTTTTCCGGCTTCTTCACCTCGTCGGTCATGGAAAAAAGCATACCGTAGCCCGTTAACGTGAAGCACGAGCTCTGCATACCCACCATAAATGCTAGCGGATCAGGCCAGCCTGAGCGGGAGTTGTCAAAATGTGTTAATATGTGGGATGCAGAGTTGGTCTTCTTTGCGAAAATGAGCAACAAAATGTCGATAACGATCACGGTGCCGATCGACCACAAGATGCACATCTTGTTGATGCGTTCCAAGTGGCGGGAGAACTTATAGTTGATGAACCCCACAAGAGTGAGCAAGATAAAGTACACGCCGAGCACGAACAGCATGTCTTGCTTATAATAAACATCCTTGAGGCCAAAGATCGAAAGAATGAACTGAGACCCGGAAAACAAGATACTGACCGCATATGTCCAGTTGCCAATCAAAAGAAACCAGCCAGTGAACCACGAGCTGATCAGTGAGTATTTGTCGTGACTCAAGATGGCGCTGAAATGGTACACGCCACCGGCTGTCGGAAACTTGGCGATGATCTCACTGAGACTAAGCACTACACATAAACTGAAGAATCCCACCACCAACCACCCGTATAAGATAGTTACGCTGCCCCCATCAACCAAGGAGATCCATAAAGTGGAGCTGAGGCCAAAAGGTACACCCATCAAGGTGAAGCCCAAGCCTATGACGGAAGTCACCGTCAACTTCCGCTGTAAATCCTGCTTATACTTGAAGTGTTCCACGTGTTCGACCTCGTCGTCATCCATATCGACAATCATGTGATTCATGAGATTGGCCGGCGCCATTTCTCTGATTCGGTGGAATCTGCTTGTGACGGAAGATGTGCGCCTGGCCTCCGGTAGGTCATGGCTCATATTATCATGCGGTTTTCACTCAGAAAAGACAGTCAGAATTCGGGTTATTAGACCCAGAAAATATTGGTAAGAATTTTCCGAGAGCAGGCTTCACAGATTGAAGCAGAATAAACGTCAAATCCCGATTTTTACAGGAGACGCTTTGCTCTGGGTATGGAAATACATCCATTGCCGTTCACCGGCTCAGCCTCGGTGATGTGCTGAAATCTGTCGTGGGAGTGTAGATAGACATATTCTTGAAATGCAGGATATTTATCTTTAAGACGTCATACGCGATCGATGCATCAGCGGCCTCATTTGCAATTTCACTTCATATGTCCTCAAAATTGATGCGGGAATTTTTCTAAAGTCCATGGGGAAAAAAAGATAATGTTGATAGACAGCAATGTTCTGTCCTCTGCTTTGTAGTACGTTGGTGGCGAAATCAAAGCGTTGGTCCAAATTTGCGGTGATTCTCGGCGATACTGGATGCTTGGTTTGAGCTTCAGTAGTTTCTTGAGTCTTTCTCTGTTGAATTTGAGCGCGACAAGAGAAGGTGAAATTCGAGAAATGATTAGCTAGCAAGAAGGAAAAAAAAAAACAACAACAAAACTCAGAGCAGTTCCTTCAGCGATATATACACGACGGGCGTATCCAAGCGTGATAGTGAAATAACTCACGGATCTCACTAGAACCATAACTTCTATAAATTTACACACAGTCGTTGTCACAAAAGCGGTTGGCCATCCTCTATTCAAATGGGCCACGGAAATGACAGTGATAGAATATATACACACTAAGTGAAACATGCACATATATGCAATGTCAGACTATCATAATTTCGCAACATTTATGACAAAGTGGAATCTCCCGAGTACAGACAATGGCAAGGGGAGGCGCTATATGTGCGCGAATTTTTTTTTGACGCTGATGGTGCAAGTGACGAAAGCACCGGCCCGAATTCCAGATCCGAATACTTGTCCAATTGCTTGAGGATTTCCGAATGCAAATACACCCGTAGCAATGAAAACAACTTGAGGCATCTCGAAACAAAAGAAATAAGTCTGATTCAGGTTCTCGCTCATTAACACACTCTCAGGAGTCACTTAGGTCGTCTACATCGTTCTCTGCATCTTTTTTGTTCATCACGGGCAAAGCCACACTATGTTTTGTCCTGATGAGGACGCTGTGCAAATTGTCCACGCTATGCAAAAGCCCACCCACGGGTCTATATTTGTCTTCCACGAGGTACGAGATGACGTCGTTGATATTCGTGAGGATCTCTGAAACCTTCCAGTCCGTGAATCCCACCACAATGGATATACATGTGCCTCCTGCAGGGGGAATGAAATAGGTGTTTCCAACGATCGACTTGAGCTGTGCCTTGACATACTTGGGCTCACACAGTTGGTCGATGCGGCCGTTTGTTTTCTTCCCCGGTATGGGCAAGGCCATCAAAATCTTAAAGGGCACCTTCTTGTTTTTCGCGTAAAACTGCGCTTTCAAAATTTCGGGGAGGTGCTTATGAATACGGGCGTCTCCCACTATGATGTCGTTTTCCTTGAAAAGGCGCAACAAAGATTTGCCGTTATTTCCCATCAGTTTTGCCTTCGAAAACGGAATGATATTTTTGAAGAGATCTTCTGTCGGCGAGCCTTTCTCGGTAAGCGGCTGGCGGAACGAGCCGTCACGCGCAATAAGAGCAATTGATTTTTCGCCAAGGTTGCTGAGTTTGTGTGTGATTGGAATGATCCGGGGAGTGTAGTCTTTTACCTTCACAAGATGGATTTTAGTGTTTAACACCAAATGCACGGGCTGTCTCTCAGGTGCCACTTTATTGTTGTCTCCTGAGCTTTCATCAATATTAAGGAGCAGCTCCTCGTGCACCTTCTGCGTGTGGGCACGGAGCGCCTTTATGGACCGCTTAGCATTTTCACGTGCCTCGTCACCTAGAAGAAAGGGCATTTCTGAAGTCGGTGATGAGGTGCATCGCATCGCTAGCACCTGAAAAAGTGCGCTAGCCATGGTAAAATCACGTGACAAAATCACGTGCACATATCTACCCTAGTCCCCGCGCTCACGGCGCCCGCGTGGCTCATTCAGGAGATCAGCCCATGCCTACATAGAGAGGTATTATTTACTAAAGCGAGCTCCGGCCGTAGTGATAGTTAGTGATACAAGCCGTGGATACATTTATATTTCTAATATCCCAAATTCAAAATGCATATTATGAGACAGCTTGTGATGGCAGTCACGGCAATGTCGCCCTCGACCTTCTTGCAGGAAACGCGCCGCCCCGAAACTCTGCAATTCTCCGAACCATCAACTCACGTTTCAGCAATAGGGCCGGTTTCGGCCCCACCAGCGATAGTGTTGTGGCACGGATTGGGGGACCACTACAACTCGGACGGAATGGACCACGCGGCAAAACTTGTGGCCCAGCTTTTGCCCGGTACGTTTGTACATTCTATATTTGTAGACAAGAACCCGTCTTTGGACGAGAGGCGGTCCTTGTTTGGAGACGCCAATAACCAGGTGGATTTAGTGTGTCGCCAAATCACAAACATGTCTGAGTTAAGCCACGGGTTTGGCGCCATTGGGTTTTCCCAAGGAGGCCTATTTCTCAGAGCTCTCATCGAACGATGCCCTGCCGCATCCGTTTCTACGCTTGTGACTTTTGGCTCCCCCCATATGGGCGTGCTGGAGCTCCCTGTGTGCCAGCCACAAGACGACTGGGTGTGCCGGAAACGCAACGAGTTTTTGAAGCGGCAAATCTGGCAGGACTCGGTGCAAAAAGCGATTGTGCCGGCCCAATACTTCAGAGACACCGCCCAGTATGAGCAATACTTGAAGCACTCTCATTTCCTTGCCGACATCAACAACGAAAGAGAGGCGAATTTTGCCCTCGAAGCGAAGCGGCGCTTTGAGGGCTTAGAGAAACTAGTCTTGATCATGTTTGACCACGACACGACGTTGGTGCCTAAAGAGAGCGCCTTCTTCCAAGAGAGACAAGCTCTCACCGGGCAGGTTGCGCCGATGACCGCGTCACGTGTTTACCGTGACAATCTTTTTGGTTTGCGGACCCTACATGAAGCAAGCAAGATCGAGTTTTACACGGTAGAAGACGAGCACATGCGCTTCTCGGACGATTTCTTAAGGGAGATTGTCATCAAGTATTTCTCCCGGCCCTCGGGCGCATAGGTGCAGGAACCACCCCGAAGATGCTCGTATGCACGGTGGGTCAGTGAAGACAATCGCCACAAGCAATTTGCCATGTCCGACCGCGTAGCCCGTTTGGCGGAGATACGAAGAACGAGAAAGGCGCAACAAGAGAGCAGCAACCAGCGCCCCAATCCCGGGACCAAAGCATGCGCCGAGAATATAAAGGAGGCTGGCTCCGCACACGTGACCAATGACGGAGAAGAGGCAAGCAAGAAAGAAGATTGGAATGCAGAGGACGGCAAGCACACAAGCAAGAAAGCAGAAGTGGCTCGTGGCGAAGCATCCGCAAACATCAACTACTCTGCCACTTCAGCACCGAAAGAAAATACAGAACTGCTTCGCACAGAGCCCGCTGTCCCGCTGCCCGCAAACGAGCTCCAAGCACAGAAGTTGACGTACAACAGCGACCTCAAACGGGACTTGTTGCCGTACTTGAGAAAAGCCCAGAACGATACAGACCGGGCGGTGAACCAGATTTTACAGGAGAGGTTCAGGGAGGCGGCCGGGGCGAAGACGGAAGACGAGGTCTGACTCGGCTCTCGGGGGCGCCTGTAACACAAGAACCTCGTGGTAAAACATCTCGGGCACCGCCGAACTAAGGGGTTCAAAAGAGGCACTCCCGTGGGGCTCATGGGTCTTCTACCTGTGGCTACGGCCCACAAAAAGCTTCCACCTCCAGCTTAAATGCAAATGTGTTTTCACCATTGGTATCCGCAACACTATTTGCGGGTGCACCAATGAGATTGCCACCGCTTGCTTGGCGATAGATGATGGTTGTGTCGAAGTACGCTAATTGGCGATGCAAGCTGGTGCGCGGATGATTCCGCATTTGGCCCGTGCGAGAACTGCCCAATGAGATTGCGCGACGGGCTGGTGTCCGGGCCCGCTGTGCCGGATCTCATGAAAAGACTCGGACTCAGAAAAAAAGGACATAGGTCGACCTAAAACCAGTGTTTCCAGCAATACAGAAAAATGGCCCTTATCTCTAGAATTGCCACCAGAGCCGCCCGTCCAGCCCTTTTTGCTGCCCGCTCTCCGTATGTTCCATAATCATCGATTTTCTCGACATTCAGTCCATGGTTCTTTGGCCGTGAAAAGCTCGCCCGGCGGGTATTTGTCCAAGTGTCTTGTGGGAGTGTCCTTGCCCCATTTCCGAAGTATAGGCGTCAGCTGCTTCTTATATTATACTTTTTTTTTCCAAAGGGCTTGTAAGCACCTATTTCCAAGTTCGTTCATTCTATAAACCCTACAACTCGTTGCATTGTTTCTCTGGACCTCGAGAGCTCAATTCTTGGTTCTCAACTTGACCTGATCTGCGCGAGCACTTGAGAAGCCGAACATTCACGACCTTAAGCGCTGAACCTACGTCTCTGATGAAACTCACATGCTGCTCGAATGAGTTAACGCCGCTTCTGTAAAGGGTTTATGATCGAACAATGAACCATGCCTTCCGCACAAGAATCATTATCATGTCATTGAACGCTGATACTAACCTCAACAGAATCGGAATCCGTGCGTTGTCTACGCCCGTCGAGCCCAAAGAGAAGGCGAGCTCCATCATCAACGCGTTGCCAGGCAACAATGTGATCTCCAAGACCGGTGTCTTGGCGACCTCTGCTGCTGCCGCTATCTACGGTATCTCCAACGAGGTTCTCATCATCCACGACGAGACTATCTTGGTGGCGACCTTCCTCGGATTCGTGACGTTGTGTGTCAAGTTCGTTGCCCCATTGTACACCGAATGGGCTGACGGCGAAATCAAGAGAGTCACTGGCATTTTGGCCGACTCAAGAAACAAGCACACCTCCGCGGTCAAGGAGAGAATCGAGTCTGTCTCTCAATTGAAGGACGTGGTTGCCACCACGCAGCAGTTGTTCGCCGTGTCGAAAGAGACCGCGAAGTTGGAGGCCGAGTCCTTCGAGTTGAAGCAGAAGATTGCCGTTGCTGAGGAGGCCAAGGCCACCTTGGACTCGTGGGTCAGATACGAGCAGCAGCAAAGACAGTTGGAGCAGGAGCAATTGATCAAGTCCGTCTTGGACAAGGTCAACAAGGAGATCGCCAACCCTAAGTTTCAGGACAGAGTCTTGGCAGAGTCCGTCGCCGAGGTGGAGAAGATCTTCTCCAAGGCTTAGTTCGGCAACGTTCACACGTGATCAGAACATACAAAACAATACACATTCATCAGCTACTCTTCCCCATGACTACTGTACCATGGGATTCATAACCACGAACAAATCCTGGGGTTTTCGACCCTGCACTCTTGGTGAGAGACGTCTAGTATATTCCAAATAGAGGGGTAGCATCAGTATACCTTTAGCTTTTATGAGCTACGTAGCATGACCATGTATGAGATGGTGACCTTCTTCGTGAGTTAAACGCACATTCAGCTCTGTGATCCAGATTATCACAAGTAGATGATTTTTTGGAGATATATAGCCAAGGGCTCGACAGACGATATGGTAGCCTCTCGCGCCTTTCAGTCCCGACTTCTTGAATGTTTTTCCAAATAATAATAGATATTGGTCGCGACAGAATTATGGCAGCAAGCCTGAACAGCACCATACGTGAAAAAAAAGTAACAGATATTGCTTACCGATTATCAGCTTCTACTATTTCAACGTTTCAGCCCACATCTTGCCATGAAGAATAGCGAAGCGATCACCACCGTGGCACTGATACATCATACCTTGTAGTACAGTGTACACTCGGAATCCTTGCTTTCAGGATCTATAAATTTCAGCATTTAGCGAGGGTGAAGATCATTGGCTGACTGATTTCTTGCTACGGTCACATGTGATCAGGTAGGCCGAATCGGCTGGTGATGACAATCGGCCCCTCCACACATACGGCCTTGCCAAAAAAATGTTTGGCAGACGTTCTGAAAAATCGTGTCACTCTTTGAGGGTTTGGCATACTTCTGATCATCAGGCCCCAGGTGGTGTACACAGCTGCCATTGGTCCACCGTCAGTTCCATCCGGCTACAGCCTTTTACTAAAGTGCTCGACCAACGAAGCATACCTCAGTACTCCCATGCCAGAACCACAGAATGGTGAGCTAATTGTTCTTCTCTTCACTGACGGCTGTACTTTCTCTTTAAAACGCGGTGCGACGGCTGCCACACGTGAAGCGAGTTATCGTCGGCCACACTGGCCACCATCCAGTCCTCGTGCATCGACCAGTCAAATGCGTTCACGCCGAGCATGTGTCCCTCGTGGCTGAAAATAAGAGGCTCCGAAGGCTCGGCCACATCGAATATGCGCACCAGCCGGTCCGCCGACGCCAGGCCGACTACCGAGGGAAACTGCGGGTGCCACTTTACCTGCGAGATGGCGTCTGTGTGCCCCGGGACCGAACGTGCGCTTTCCTGCAAGGCGCGGAGATCCCAAACGTCAAGTTGTCCATGGGCGTCGCCCGTGGCAACGCAGAATTCAGCCGTTGGGTGCACACTGACACTATTCTTTGGCACTGTGCCCTTCTGTGCCATGAGAGGAGTGCCATCGGCACGGGTGTCGAGCACCGAGAGAGCTCCAGAGTCGTCTGCGGAGACGAACACTGAGTCGTGGGACTGTACCCACTCGACAGCGTTGACGCCCGCCGCGAATTTCGCGTCCCACGTGGCAAGAATCAGGTTCTCAGCATCCCGAGACGTGTAGCTACCCTTGACGTCATGCACGTTGATGCGGCCGGCCATGGACGCAGAAACCACGACGCCGTGCGCCTGTTTGTTCCAGTCCAAGGCAAAAATATCGGTATTTTCACGGGTTTCACATGGCCCTGCGGCTTTTTGGCCGAGCAACCGGAGCTGCGGCTCGTTTGCCTTGAGCTCCTCGCCAGGCTTGCGGAGCGTTGCGTGCTTCGTGCGATTGTACACGCACACATCGCCGACATTGTTGGTGCTCGCCAAAACATCCGGGTTTTGCGGCATGAACCTGACCGTGTTGACATCGCCGTGATGGTTGATCAGTTGAAGCACGCGTGGGCGGGCGGTGGCGATTTTCGGGAGCTCAAACTCCTCTTTCTCTGTGTTGTACGCCCAGTTATTGGTGTCGATGCTCTTGTTGAGCGCACGGTGGTACGGGATCTGGTACAAGTGAATCGCGTCCACGGCCTGACCCAGTGTGAACGTGCCAA
The DNA here is from genome assembly GCA_939531405.1 of Metschnikowia zobellii. Classification (NCBI taxonomy): domain Eukaryota; kingdom Fungi; phylum Ascomycota; class Pichiomycetes; order Serinales; family Metschnikowiaceae; genus Metschnikowia; species Metschnikowia zobellii. The sequence goes on from OW618029.1 coordinate 1,322,567, forward strand.
GGAGCACCCGCTGGTGGGAAAGCTGCGAAGAGGACAGCCGTTTGTCGTGCGATGCTTGGGGATTCGGGTCGGCCACCTCGAGATCGGGGAAAAATTGCACAGAGAGCGACGGCCACAAGAGCGAGTGTGTCACGACGTGGTCGTAGAGGTACGGGCTATTTTTTTTGAACACGCGGTACCGATTTTGCGTGCTCTGATCAATGGCATCAGGTGCGCCCGATTCAGTGCTGCTGGCCTCTGTTTCGTGAGCGACCAGCCGAGCAAGAGTATTCATGGCACAGCGGCTGTGAATGTTTTGGATGAGTTGGGCGTGAGTCACAGTGGATGCCTTTGGGCGGTGTGGTGGGTTTTCAGGGTTGGTGGTGGAAACGCGTCCGACTGATGTAGGTTGATTCGCGCGCGCCGAAATGGCGAGAACAAATAGCCCGCGGCGAAGGTCGAGAATTATATTTATGAGTGCATCGATTGATTTTTTTCTCGCAGGCTGCTTTGGCTGTTTAGGTGAAAAAAACAAAACAAAACAAAACAAAAACAAAAACAAAAATAAACACACACTCACCCGCGTCTTTTTAGGTTCATCTCGGGGAAAGCATATGGCTTATTGTATGACTGGCACCATGCATGTGCAGGGGAACCGCCTCCAGTCTTGAGTGTTTAGCATTCACTGGGCCTGGACTGGTTGCAAATTTTTGAGCAAAGCCCAGCAGAGCACATGCGTTTACCCAGCCGGTAGCTTGCCTCGGGCCATGCTTTGATTTGTCCATAGTACATGATAATTATGAGTAGCGTAGTGTCTCAAAAGCTCAACTGCAATCTTCTCGGGGTCTCGTGCACTCGGCTAAAAAGCCGACATTGTTCTAGAATCATTCCGGGCTCTCTGTATGGTGACGCACTAGGAGAGACGGCCAGTGATGCGTTTTGTCTGCCACGATGCTTCGCAGCATCGAAAGATAGACACATCTGGCCTCATGAAAGGGTCTCGATGTGCGGACCGCGGGACCTTAGCAACTCGGCCGTTCGCAACACAGGCCACGCAGAAACTTCCCGAGCCCGGACCATTGTGGATGCCACGCCAGGCTTTTCCGTTGATATACGTAATTTTCATTGAACTGTTGTGAGGAAACCCAGGACATATACACGCACGCGTCACGTTGTGTGTATTCGAACTTAGCAGAGGGCCCTCTTGATCATAGCCCTAGGCATATGGGGTACCTCGTTGCGGCCAGTGAGCATGTGCTTGAGTGTTCGTGCGAGTTGTGACTCTTTGGCATCCGCACGGACCTCATGCGCAGGTCTATGAGGTCCGTGTTCGAAAGCCACAGACGCTGGTTCGACCGTCCTTGTCCCAGGGTGAGACTGGGTGTTTTTTTGCACGAGGCTCGCCGTCGGCACGCACGCACCAAGTTCCAGGCTCGCGGGGCCTGCTGCGCTTTGCAGTCACTCCTGCTCTGCGATCGCAGTCACACTGGACACGGAATCGGCGCCATCCGCGCGCAGGCACAACGCCAGCACCACTTCCGGGAAGGCCTGGTTGAACACCGCGGCGTCCGTATCCACAAACGCGGCGAGCCGCACCAAGTAGTCGTCGATGCTCTGGTGGCTGACAGCGGTGCGGTCCTCGGCATGCGAGAACTCCGAAGCCGGCGCGCTGCCGCCAAACACGCCGTTGAGCACGTCGCTGAGCTTGATGAGCTCCGAGTAGTTGTTGTATATGATCGACTTGCGCTCCAGGTCGCGGAGATTGAGCCTGTCCGCAGCGGCGTTGCGGGCCCGGAGCACGTCCCGTGCACTAGCCGTCCGGAGAAACGCGTCTGTGGCGGTGCCATCGGAGAGCGCGTCCACGAGCAGCGCTGCTGCTGCGCCCGCCACCGGCGGGCCCGGCTCCAGAGCAGCGGGCCCTGGTTCCAGAGCAGTATGTCCTGGTTCCAGAGCAGCGGGCCCTGGTTCCGCCGCGTGCAACTGGTAGAAGTCCTGGAGCGCCTTTCGCCTGCGCAGCACCTTGCGGGGCCCGCCCAAGATCGGCGTGCCCGGCACGGACGTCGGCGTACCCGGAGCCAGCACATGGGGCGAGCCCGTGGGGGCCCCCGGGCCCGCTAGGGGGCCGAGGGGCGGCGCCTGCTTTTTGTTTTTTTTATACGAGAGGACCGGAGCGGGGCCGGCGCCCGAGGCCTGCGGTTGCGACATGGAGAGGTGCTTGTGTGTGTGTTTTATTTTTTGCCAAACGGGTGTGCGTTTCGAAGAAACCGTGTGGCCAAAGAAATGGGGTGCGGGTGCTGGCTTGCTGGGCCCGAGTTTAGGGCCAGGTTCGGGCCAGGTTCGGGCCTGGGGCCCTGGGCCCTGAGCTCTGGGCCTGGGGCGCGCGCGCGAAAGCAAACGGGCGCTGGGCGCATCGCCATCGCATGCTGCCCATCGAAAAACTGGCCAGAGCATGGGCGAGGAAATCAGGCTCAACGACTCCCAGTTGGGGTCCCAGGAATAGTACGTAGCACGCGGCGAGCGCCGACACCGCCAGGCCAAGGTGCTCCTAGCACGAAGGATGAGGAATCCGGGAACCACGCCCGGGGGAACCCGTGCGCGAGGCGCACTGGGCATGGGCCCGTTTTCTTTAAAACACCATACTGACGCCGCCAGCTGGAACCAGTTCTACAGACGCGAGATCGAGAACTTTGGCGCGAACGAGCAGGACACGGGCGAGTGCTGGTTCGACGACGCGGACGCCGAGCGCAAGGTCGTTGACTTCTTCTGCCTGCTCGTCGACGAGAACGAGATCTCGATGCAGGCCCGCATCGTGGACTTGGGCACCGGCAACGGCCACTTATTATTTGAGCTATACGAGACCGTGGGCGAGGCGTGCCCCGGGGCAGCGTTGCAGTACCACGGCATCGACTACTCGCCGGACTCCGTGGCGTTCGCCCGCCAGATTGCGCGCACGCAATACCCGCAGCAGGAGTTCACCTTCAGCACCGTCGACTTCCTCTCGCAGCACTGCGAGTACTTGGACCAGCAGGCCGGGCGCTTCGACGTGCTTTTCGACAAGGGCACGCTCGACGCCATCGCCTTGAACAACGACCCCGTGCCTGGCTTCGACGGCAGAATCGGCTCGCAGGTGTACCCGGTCCAGGTGGAGAAATTGATGCACCCGGGCTCGCTCTTGATCGTCACGTCCTGCAACTTCACCGAGGCAGAGCTCACACAGCTCATCACGCAGCACGGCACCGGCGCGTTGGAGGTCTGGCGCACTATCCCGTACCCGTCGTTCGAGTTCGGAGGCGTGGCCGGCTCGGCCATATGCAGCGTGGCGTTCGTCAAAAAGGCGTAGGTAGGTAGTTCCGTTTGAATGCATACCCGGCACTTGTGAATCGGCCTCTGCCGTCATGCCCCTCCCAACAACCCCGATTAGTTACCGGGGTCCACGTCCGTGTTGGTCCTCTTCAAAGTAGCCTGCGCCGCACCCCCGGACTTCGCCCGCGTAACTCCCGCCTCTTCTGTATCTTTTTCCTCCTCTTTACCCTCCTCCTTTGCCCCAGTTCTTCCTTCGCTGGAATCCGTGATGAATCTGAATCCTGTAACCGCCGGCGTGCTCGAGCCAGCAGCCTTGCTGCCCACCGCCAGCTGGATCTCTTTTTTGAGCGCCCCGACCTTTTCGACGAGCGCGTCACGGGTCTCTTCGTTCGCGAACTTGACCATGTACTGGATGGGTGTGCCTTCGGCAGAAACCGACGTCATGCGCAAAAACTTGCCTGGCGAAAGGCTGGCCTCCAAGCCCTTGATGAGCTCGGTGGCCGCGGTGATCTTGTAGTTCAAGATGACACGCAACAACCCGTGCGAGCGCATCACTAAGCGCACCTGTGTGGGGTCGCCGAGGGCCTGGTTCACGTGGAGTGGCCCACGGCCACGCTCTCGCCAGCCCGCAGCCAAGTTCGAAAGATCCAACTCGAACAACTTGGCCGTGGTGGAGTAAACCGACCTCTCGTTTTCCTCGCCGGTCTCAACCTTCTTTTCGCTCAACTCCACCTGCTTGTACTGCTGGGAGGACGGCTCTGATGCTCCCTGCTCTGCACCGCCTTCATCCTTCGGCTCGTCAAGAAACGACCGCTTCTGCGTGGCCTTGTGGAGCGCATTGGAGAACTTGGAACTGGCGCCAAACGAGCCTCCAAAACTGCCAAACGACAGAGTCGCAGACCCGAGCGGCTCGTCTTGCGCCTTCGCCGGCTGCAGCCCGGTCTCAAACACGTTGGTCTTGTTCTTCATCTTCTCGAAAATCGACGCGCTGCCGAAAGTGCTGGCAGCGCCAAAGACCGGCCTCGTGGCGCCGGGCAGCGTGGCGGCACTTCCTGCGGACTGCACGGGGTCTGCTTCAGCCTTAGCGCCAGAAACTGGCGCTTTTGCTTGCGTGTCCGGGGCGGCTGCTGGTGCTTTGTTTTCGCCAGTGGGCCTCTGCTCAGCACTAGCAATCTCAGCACCACCGGTTCCAGCGGGCGAGACGCCTGCCTGCGCCGCGGCTTTATCAGAGGCAGGCTCCGGCTGAGAGAGTCTTCTTCTTTTGGTGGATACGGGCTCGGTCATTGCGTGGGAGTCTGGTACCATGGTGAATAGAGGAGCTGGAATGTGCCTTGGGTTGCTGGTGCGCCTGAAAACGCGGAGAAGCCGATGGGTGCTGGGACTCGGGCACGTGACCAGGTATCGTGGTGCTCGTCCGTCGTGCTGGAACTGACATGAAAAAAACAAAAAGAAAACATCATTCCGGAGACAGGCGCGGGGAAAGGTGGCTGGAGTTCCACCGAACTTCGTGCGTAATTTGTGATGGGGCAGGCAATATATGTGTACGTGATGCCTGTATTGCATTCGTTGCACCCCAATGGTGCGGCCTATATAAGGTGCGGCCTATATAAGATGCGGCCTATGAGGCCTGCTACTCTCATGAGCTTTTCAAAAAAGCGGATCTGAAAAAATAAACCGCGTGTTGCTCCTTGTATCCAGTCGATATGCTGTCTTGTGCTGGAACGACTTCACGGGATGGACGGGTTTGGCGCCCAAAGCAGCCGGCGTGGCGACTTACAAACACAATGCATATGTATTTTTTGACAATGCTGAAGGGAAAAGACAACTTGCGGTGGGGAATCTCGAGCCGGAATTTAGTGCGGCCTTTGCACGTAAGCCATATCAACTGCCAGTCTAGAAACGAAACACAATGTAGGGCACAAGATTCGTTGGGGGCATGAGCAATGCATCCCACAATGCTTTTCCTTCTTGTGCAGCAACATGTCACCTTGGCACTAAAAGAGAACAGTTTTGAGGTGTAGAAAAGTCTGCGGCGTCGGGAATGTTGCATCGGGGTGCATGTGCTATCATTTCGCTGTGTTGGTAGACGACACGAAAACATGCCTATGAATGACCTGGACTTTTGGGTATACATATTACCCAGGAAAGCCCGGCAGTGTCCAAATCGCTGTTGTTTGCGGGAAAAATCTCTTTTCTCACACACAGTCTTTGCCCTTCAGCATGCAAGCGACAATGTGCGTATAGACAATGCTTGGGTGTCGCTGAGCACCGTTATGAGCAGCCATATTACAAGGATGTCTCGGAGAAATGGGCAAATACTCCATGGCGAAGATAAAACTACTTATTTGTGGTGAAAGAACAAGCACATTCTCTGGTGCCGTCTTTAATTTGGTGCACACGAAACTTTTTCCAATGAACTTGACCAATATTTCAGGAAATACCACCAGTGTCACCACTTCCTCAATTATCATGTCGATAGCCCTAGCTGATAATATGGATAAAGGATCAGCTACAAATCCAGCAAATTGCAATTTTTCTACGAAACTCAAGTATGAGTCAAAATTGGTATATTTGAATAAAATGAGCCATCTAATATATCTTGAGGAAGATGCAAATACTCCACCAGATCGAATGCTGGTTTTATCGCGAAAGGATTTCAAATTGACATGGGCTGAAGAGCTTAAAGAGCGAAAATATCCGTTCCATCTCAATTTAAAATAGTCCAGCCTTTTGCAAGAGATTTAAAAAATTTGCCCGAAAAAATGGAGCAATTAGGATTGTGTCCCTTTCGCAAGAATCGAGGCATGATTTTGATACTACCAAACTACGGCAACGTGTATTGTTTTGTGAAATCTGCAAAGTTCGAGAAGGAAAAATACCAAGAAGAAAGAACCACTACAACCGGAATCAAAAAAACATGGGGTATTTCATCTCTCGATCGCGTCTTACTATTGGAATATAAACAAATTACCCACAGTTCAGGGTCTAAAAAACCATGAGATTATGCCCGTCTCGATTCCAGCTAGTCGGTATTTTTCCGCAATGAACAGAATTACAGATACATACTTTATCAAATTTCTACTGGGAAATGCTATCTCTCCTCAAAAACTCTCCTCAGTAGGGATCGATTCGCCAAATGTTTCCTTATTGAGTAATTCACAGGAACAAGCTGTTCAACTGGTCTTACAAAATTCTGTCACCATAATACAAGGTCCCCCTGGCACAGGAAAGACTTGTATAATTCACGAAATGATTTCACGAATTTTGTTACAAAACAAATTTCCGATTTTAGTTGTTGCGGCTTCCAATCAAGCAATCGATAATATTGCTGAGAGGATGATAGAGGGCGCTCTGAATGACATTTTGAGAGTGGTGGCACTGTCGCGAGAGGGTGAGTATACAAAGATTCATATTCTTGGTTCAATTTGTCTTCACAACATAATTTACGATCTTTTGCCAAAGTTTTTACAGCACCTAGTTGATCAATCCAAAGATCCTAAGAAGATTTTGAGTCCTGAAAAATACTCTTTTATGATCAGAAAGGTTTGTTAAATTTCCAAAGCTGTATTGAGGAAACGCAATGTTATTTTCACTTCTTCCGTGGCAGCTAGATCGTCCATCATAGAAAAGCTTGGAAAAACTCCAGTAGTTTTAATGGATGAAGCGTACCAATCTAATGAGGTTACTTCGTTGATTCTGCTTTTTCTCCCGGGCGTGGAAAAGTTTGTGCTAGTTGGAGATCAGAAGCAATTGAGCAGTTTCTCCCAAGTTCCGGACATGTCATTCTCTCTTTTCCAGCGTATATTGGAAAACGTCACTTATGAATTTCCAATAATGCTCGATACTCAGTATCGAATGCACCCGGCTATCAGCGAGTTTCCAAGAACAGAGTTCTACTGTGGACGGCTCAAAGACGGTATCATAGCAAATGACCGTTTAAAATTTGGATCAATCACCCGACCAGTTGTCTTTTGGGACACCAAAGGCAAATTTATTGAGCAATCTATATCAGCAGACCCCGCAGAGAAAGATGATCTCACATACTGCAATCCAGGAGAAGTCAAATACATTGTGGAGATTTTGAAGCATCTTATATATGATGTGAACGTTGAGAGATCCAGTGTCGGAGTGGCAACTCCATATCGAGGGCAGCGTGACTAAGTGTCCCGTGCACTAGGAAAAAATTCTCGAATCAACTCAAAAAATACTGGGATATGCACTCAGAGGAACATAAATGAATTCGATACAAAAACATCAGCCACCGTGCACATAGTTTCCGGCATCATGATAGGTCCCATAGATGCTTTCCAAGGAAGAGAAAAAGATTTTATTGTTTTTTCGTGTGTTCGGTCGAACAAAAAACCCCAAATCGAATTTTTAAAAGACGAGCGAAGACTAAATGTTGCTTTGACGAGAGCAAAGTATGGATTATCTCTCGTTGGGGACATTCGTTGTTTGAAAAAAGGTAACATTTTATGGAGAGGATACCTCAACATCTTGGAAACTCAAGGACGTGTTCTAGAAACACCAACTTTACGTATTATTTAATGACTTGACAAGATTGGAAATTATTTGACTCGATTACATGAACTTGAGATGCAACTTTAGGGTCACTTTAAAAACCGTTGCGTGCTATGTCACCTGTCTCAAACTTAAACCATATGGTATATATTTCTAGAAGCCGATTTATTTTTATTGATATCTTTTGACCAAGGGTGACATCCTTTACCCTATTACATGTTGATCGCGGTGGCTTTTTCGCTATGATAGACTATGGAAGCAATGTAAATATTACACCCTCATCAATTGTTTCGTACCTGATGACTTATAGTCCGCTTTTTGGACTCCATGTTCACAACCGAGCCACAAAATCCCATTGGACCTACGTCAATTTGTCTTATGCACATGATATTAAATATCTGCGAAGGCCATGTGAATATGAAGACTTTGGCTTTGACCAGCGTCAAATTTCATTTTGCCCCAGTTCTTAAACGCACTTCTAGTCTAAGTTGACCAGAACAACACAAATTTTACGAGGGGTTAGTAAAGAAGAGATATGTTGTATTGGTACATGACAGGTCACCAAAAGAAAGAATCTTGATATAATCTAAAGATGTCGTTGTATATGGATGCGTGCGTGTTGAACACTTTGCATAAGCTCTTCAACGATACAGAGAAGGCCACGGAGATCTTCACAAGATAGTATGATCGCACGTCGCTGAATGAAGTTAATATGTGATCTAGATATAGATATATGTTTCCAAAGCTGGTGTCTGTCAAATTATAAAATCATAACCAAACCACTCCTGGAGTCAAAGCGGACGGACTGGTTTAGCATTAAGATCATGTTTGATAAAAGTACAGGTGCTATTAGAACAAAATGTCCCCTTAGCAGACGCCGTCTATGGATCTTAGGGGTTTCTGCTGGCCAAGACACTCTGATAAGCTTTTCTTTTCAAGAGTGAGTCTCTTTTTCTCTCATGGACGGTCTATTTAGACATGGCATACTCCAATTTGGTATGAGAGGAATTAAGGCGAGGATTGCGAAAGGCTAAAGGCAGCACGGCTTTATTATTTGCCAGCACAGCCCGACCAAGACTTTACTACGATTCAACAGCAGCAATGAATTCAAATCCGTATGGCGCCATGTATCTGCTCGAGGACTCGGCAGACATGACCCTGAATGGCGTAGCGTACGCAAAACCTCCCCCGTACGATAAGGTCAGCGATGGATCGGAGAAGCAGAAGCTCAGAAGAGCAAGCATTACGTTGGGATGCTGTGTTGTTCTCGGGATTTATATCTGGGGCATCATGTGGTTTTTGGAGCACCACCTAGGCACCGACGGAATCTAAAGAGCGCAAGACTAGCTAGATACATAATCAATGTACGCGTTTGACCAGCGGGTCAGTTGTTGGGCTCATGAGACCCGCGTGGATACCCAGGACTGCTCAGTACAGGCAGTGGAGGGACCGGGCCTGCGTTTCCGATACAAATCCATGAGCGCACTGGTGACGTTTGACCTACGCAATGGAGCAGGTCTGGAAGATTGGCAGCAGCAAGGTCCAGGAGCAGGCCTGCTAGCCACGAGCCCCGAGGGCGAAGCACATATTCTGCCATAAAAACATGTGAAAGCTTGGAGAGGTTGGCATCAACAAAAGAAGCCTTATGCACATCCACGCTCGGCACTAGCAGTGGTCTACATCATAGACGCGGGCCCACCGAATGCCGCACCAAGGTGGGTGGAGCAGATTTGCACCGGCCCCGACGTGGGAGATGTGTCCGCCTCCGCAGAAAGAAGCGCAGAAAGAAGCGCCGTGGCACATCCCCATAGTCGGGCCACCTCAACTAAGGTCACTGGCGGATTCGAATCTGCCAGTGCGGTGCCGGAGCGCGCGTGCGCCCAAGGGCAGAGCGCGCCTACTATATATACGCCCTGGCCCCCGCGGCCCTTGTGTGAAACGCCAATACTGGCATCAACACCAGACATCATGTCCCCGGAGCCACAGGTACGGAAACATTCACCATGGGAGCGTTTTCAAAAATATATTTACTAACGCCAGACCGCCGGAAGCGAGGTTGAGAGCCTCCAGAAGTTGCGGGCCACGCTTGAGGCCGTTCGCGAGGCCACGGAGAAAATACACCAAGACTTGCACTCAGCCAGCGAGAACCAAAACAGCATTGCGCAAGAGATGGCCAAAACAGCCACTGCAATTGACCGGCTATAGTATAGCGCATGAACGCGGCAGCCTGGCAGAACGCGGCGACACGCTTGCCATGAACCGTTGAAGCCTTTTGTATTCTACTGTCTTTTTAATTTCAATTTCAATTTCAATTGCAATTATCAATTTTCAATTATCAAATCGTATTGTCCCAATTGGTATTTTTCTTTCCTGACATCCCATCGTTCCTCCTACAGGTGGGGCCGGCTTCGCGTTCCAAAGCACCCGCGCGTTTCTGGCGGCGCGGAAAAACTGGCGCCAAAGCCACAGGGCCATCGACCCAGCCTCGCGCGCACTGCACACAGACCACATGCCCAGTCACTCGTTCCAGGCAGAACGCAAGCCAGGCTTCACCCGGCAGAAAACAAGTGAGGGACAAACTGCCGTTTGCTGCTCGCCCTTGACTAGAGCTCTTTGCCACTGCCGCCTTACGAGCCAGAATCCGTGACTCCACCCTGGGCATTGCGCAGCTCGACGAACGTCGCTGACCACACCACCCAAAAGCCACAAGCCAGCCTAATTGCCTGCGCACATTTGAGAGCCCATCTCCAACTTACGCCAGGCACAACCCCCCCCCCTCACCACACCCGCCTTCTCAGGATGTCAGTGTCATACGACGATAAGCGCGTGTGGCAAAACATCCACCCGGACCTCAAGGACGGGCTTCTTGTCCGCACGCTCAGCCTGCTCGAGTGCCTGGTGTGCTCGGAGGTAATGCACGTGCCGTACTTGGCCGTCTGCGGCCACTCCTTCTGCTACGGCTGTCTTGACGCGTGGTTCGAGACCAAGGTGAACTGCCCGACGTGCCGCAAGGACATGGTCGAGCCGCCGGTGCTCAACATCCAGTTGCGCGAGATCAGCAAGGCCATCACCGACTTGGTCATCGACACGCTAGAAGACGAGAAGCACAGAACCGAGCTTCGGGAGGCGCGCGGGCGGCTCGTGGACGAGCACGACCACGCCGCTCGGGCACAGGGCTTGTTCCGCGACGCCTTCAACTCTGCGCCCACGCTCGTCGACCGCTCCGACGGCGTCCCGCGCTGCGGCAACTGCCACTGGGAGGCCCATGGATCCGTGTGCCTCCACTGCGGCGCGCGCTTCCGCACGCCGCGTGGGGACCTGTACTTCGACTCCGAGGACGGCGACGCGTACAACGAGGACGAGGACGAGGTGGAGATGTACGGCATCGATGCGGCGAACTACGACAGCGACGACAGCTTTGTGGACTCGCGCGACGTGCACGAGATCAACAACGACCGCGAGCGCCACGCCTCAGACGGCCTTCTATCGTCGGGCGACGAGCTGAGCGCCACGGAGCTGTGGAGCGGCTTTCGCCAAGACGCGGCGATGTACCGCAGCCCCGACCAGGGAGCCACGCCCGTGCGCGAGCCCCTGCGCGCTGTCAGCGTGCTGCTGAGTAGCAGCCGCAGCCGCAGCAGCGTGGGCGCTGGGCTGGACCTGCTCTACGGCGACGCGCAGTTCGTGGGCTACCTGGACGACGGCGAGCTCTACGACGACATGGAGCACGCGGTGGACGCGCTCCACAGCCAGGACTTGGGCGGGCGTGACGAGGGCTCGGAGTCTGACTGGGACGCCGGCGTGCCCCTGGGGAGCAGGCGCCATATCGTGTACCTGGACTCTGAGTAATGGCACGGGTGTACTGGTGCACGGGTGCACATACATGCCTTGCGGCTCGGGCATCCAGTCTTGCAGTCACACCACCCCCGGTCGTGCGCGGCCCAGGCAATCAAGCCCTGCGCGATTGGCTGACTAGCGCACCACCACCACCACCGGGGCCACCCCCAACTGTTTCCACAACACACCAAAATGAACCCACAGAGAATCGTCGAGTTGCAAAAGCACTACCAGAACACCAACAAGGAGTTGTGGATGAAGGGCCCCCGCTCCAAGATGTTGGTGTACCCGTTCTACGCCTTGTTCACGTTCTCCACCGCCGTCAGCTTGTACTACACCGGCAGAGCCATCGCCGGCCTCAAGGAGGAGTAGCCGCTGTGCCCGCGGCCACCGCTGCCGTCGCAAAGACGCAGCCCCTCCCACGAAGTAAATACTGTATAGTTTTCAAAATGCATTGACACTTCAGAACCCGCGGTCCCTGGTGGATTGCCTGCTGGCAGGTGCGGAAGGCGCCCGCCGCTTGTAGAAGGACGCCCGTGCGCCCCCCGGCAAAAGCGACAAAGGCTGAAAAAATAAATAAAAAGCTTCGAAACAGGAGGCTGCGGTCTACGGCATTACTCCTCCCCTTCGGACGTGCAAAATAGGTGCTGTGTGCCCGCGGCCTTGTGGGTGGATGGGTAATGTGGCGCGATTTTTTCTCACGCCGCGGGCACCCGCCAATGGGGGTGCCAGGGCAGGCATGCCGGCCCAATGTCTATGAAAGCACGGGTTCTGGGCCGTGACTCTGCGTTGCAAACCGGTCCCTGGCGGTCGGGCCGGCGGCCCCACGGACACCATTTCGCCTGCCGTTATCCCTGACGATTTCCCCGTTTTTTCTTTTTTTTTTTTTTTTCTATTTCTTCTGCGTATTTCCTGGGTCGCGTATAATATACATATATCTCTATATTATACGGAATTAAGGTATAGTAGTATATATTATAAAAGTATATATATAATGATCTCTATATCACAAAGTATAGTACATCTATATTGATCCCTATATTATGTTTATGTTGGTATAATTCTACGTAAAATAACATTATATATATAATACAATAAGGAAACTCTATATATTGTAGGTCTATTTTATAAGTTTTTACATTGTCTATAATAGTATAAGTCAAAATCTACACTTAATATTATAGCTAACATCATCATTTGTATACCATGTAACCCCGTTAGAGAAAAGAATGTAGAACCATAAACACCATCAGTCAATGCAAGTGGTGAATATATACATTCTAAACCTTGGAAAATAACAAGTAGTATATTTAATAAAGTAGTTAGAAATAAATCCGGTTGACTGAGTTCTTTTTTTTTTTTACTTAAAGTACGAATCCTTATCATAAAATGCTTTAGTTCCGTACATTCCGAGTGTATCAACACTTTGGCTACATCACTTCTTGTTATTTATATTGTTATTTCCTTTCTCCGCGTCCTTTCGTCGTTTCTCTTTTTCCCCAGCATCCATCGAGTGCCCGCGGCATCGGCCCAAACTTGCGCGGGCCCAAACTTGCGCGGGCCCAAACACCCTGGCCCCAAACACCCTGGCCCCAAGGCCCGCGCGGCCCTACAGACGCCCCCCCACGTTCCACCACCCAACCCTCCAAACCACACGGAGCTTCGAGCAAATTCGCCGCAAGCACCCCCCCATTTCACCGAGCCCGCTGCCGACTCGCGCGCGCCTCTCCCCTCGGCACATTTCCAAATTCACTCCTCTGGCGGCCCAGCCAGAATGCCGCCCCCAGAAAACCCGCACACCGCCGGCCCCCAGCACATGCCCCGGGGCCTTGCGGACTTGCCGCCGCCGGTGCTCGAGAACGTGCTCTGGTTCCTCCCACAGCACCTGCTTCTCAGTCTCGCCCGCACCAACTTCTGCTTCTACGAGCCGTGCGCCAGGCGCCTCTACAGACACATCACGATCCAAACAGAGCCCGTGCTCCGGGCACCGGCGCGGCCGCTGGCACAGCCGCTGGCACGGCGCCGGCCCGACTTCGTGGAGCTGGCCGTCACGACGATCGGCGGGCTCGCGTCCGCGACCGCATCCCGCGCGGCGCACGCACGGCTCGTGCTGGCCAAGATCCACACGCTTGCGGGCGCCGTCGAGGTGAACCCGCGGCTCGCGCAGCACATGCGCGTGCTCACGGTGACAGACGCGTTGGGCCCCGAGCCCGTGCGGGCCGTTCGCCGCTTGGTCGCCGTGCTTGCATCCGTCGAGAACGCGCTCGGCTCGATCTACGTCGCGGACGCGGCGACGCGCGACGCCGTGGGCTACCGCGAGTGGTGCACGCGCTTCAACCTCCGCAGCTTGGTGGTGGACGATCTCGCGGCGCTCAGCGGGCCGCACTTGGGCCAATTCCCCGCGTTGGACGAGGTGATTGTCGCGGATGTGCTGCGCGAGCACCGGCTCATTGAGCCGTCGGCCGTGCCGGCGCTCGAGCGGCTCGTGCACATCCGCATCCGCGACGACGCTGCGGTCTACGACGCGTTTGTCGGCGCGCTCAACGAGCTCTACCTCCGCACCCCGTTCGTGTTGCGGCGGCTCGAGAGCTTCAACGTCGTGCACACGCACGGTAATCTCAGCACGGCGTTGCCCTTTCTCAACACGTGGAACCTCATCAACTTCCAGATCTCGTTGGCGTGCGACGAGCACCCCGCGTGCGGCCAGGAGTGCCTTGGCGAGCGCGTAGCGGGGCTCGAGTTCCACGCGCTCAAGAGGTTGGCGGTGGTGCAGGGCGGCAGCGCCCGCCACTGCTCGCACAGACACACCGAGAAGTGGGACCTCGTGGTGTTCGCGTTCGTCAAGGACGTGCTCGAGCACTGCGCCGCCTTGTTCTCCTTGAGCATCCGACACAACGTGCCTTTGGACGGCATCATCGACGACGGCTACGAGGGCAACTACCACCGCAAGGTGCAACTCTACACTATCGTGCTCCCGCGGCTCCTCAGCACCGCGCAGCGCCACGTGGTGAACCTCATGCTCCCGACCTTTGTGGCATCACTCGCGTGCTACGAGCAGCCCATGAACTCCTTTCTCTGGAACGGGTGCAAGTGCAGCCACTGCGCCGTGTACCTCGAACGGCTCGACGACTTCGTGCTATACCACCGCTACTACAGCATGGACAAGCAGGTGTACAAGGACATGCAGACCGTGCAGATGGTGCGCACCATGGCCGAGGTGTTGGCGGACCGCGTGGCCTGGGACCCGAACTTGGGCGACACCCACTGCCTTGGCAGGCCCATGAAGAACACCACGTGGAACTTCCACGACTGCAAGTTCTCGATCCCGTTCCGCTGCTTGCCCGTCAAGACGTACGACATCACCGACATGGAAGACGACGCCGAGGAGGCACGCGAGGGCAGGGAGCGCTTCTTCGACGCCGAGGAGCAGCCAAACAACTGTGCGTTTCTCCGCAGCGAACGCTTCTTCCCCAACTACTCGATCGTCATCTCGCACTTCCTCGACGACCTCATACGGAAAATGATCAACCTCAATCGCGGTGATGCCGAGGACGCGGACATCAACCAGCTCAGCTACGAGAACGACGGCTGGACCAACTTGCAGATCAACAAGATGTTGATTAACGGAATCGACTACAACTTCGACCACGAGACAAACGGGACCATCTTCTACACGAACTCGTACGACGACGCCGAATGCGCCACGGTCCTGGGGTGACCGCGGCCGGGGCTCCCCGTCATGCGGCCCGTCATGCGGCCCCTTGCCAGCACTGCCGGGGGCTTCTGGGTGCTTTCTTGCCAAAGTCACAATGTAATTAAAAAAAAATGTGTAGATCAAATATGAACATGGAATGCCTCTTTTTCCCCACAGTGCAGAACGCTCACATACTACATGGGCCTGTCGCGTCCCCAGATATCGCGTGCGGGTTTTAACATGGGGCACCCAAGAACTCGCATCTCACATCTTGCAAATGCAAGTCCACCCCTTGTACGAGGTATGCCTTCCTCCTGTCACTTGCTGCTCTGGCTCCTGTGGACTGCTGGTCCGAAGTGGCTCCTTTCCCGAGATCAGAAACCTGCTCATTGGGCCTTCATAAAACCGGAACCAGCTCGCAGCAACAACATCACCAACAGTCAATACTGACAGCGCAGTTCTTGAACATCCCCAAGGCGCGCTTGGCGCTACCGTTCCGCGATGTTCTGGAGCCCAGCAAGAATCTTGTCATTGAGTCACAGTACACCGTGGTGCTGTTCGAGAATATCGGGCTCAAGCTCGATTTCTACGGTGCCTTCAGACTCGTGAACCCGAGCCTCTTGCGGCACGACGCACACAGAGTGCTTTTCGTCGAGTGCGGCCAGAGCGCCGTGAAACAGGCCATGCCTGGCTTCCCGGGCGCCCACTTTGTGAATTGCCAAACACCGGCGGCCCTCTTCCAGACTCTAAACAGCATTTTCAGCACCGAGGACCCGCACATAAAGGCGTGCGTTCTCCACACGGTGGTCGTTGAAAACATATCGGCGTTCTACTGGGCCAAAACAACCATGCTGGCGAGATGGTACGCCGAGCTAAACGCCCGGCTACGCAGGCTCATGCTGACATATCGGTGCAACGTCTTGGTGACGATGTGGGACAAGAACTACGAACGGGGGTATGGTGCCCTGCCGGCACAAAACACAGGCATCTCGCGGCTCGGCGATTTGACGGCTGTGCCAGCGGAGTTCTTCGAGACGCCCACACACGTCTTCGCCTCCCGAAACGCAGGCACTTTTCAGTACACAGACGCTCGGTGGGAACCCACGTGAAATAAATCACGCTCGCTCGCGAGTCTGCTGCTGCTGCTGCCTACGACTGTATGATTTGCTCTTTTATTGATGATCGTCGGGAAGCAAGCTCCCCTGTATGTAATGCGTGATGATGATGCATTTCCCCCATTTCGCTGCGGCCGTCTTACATGACAGACAAGTCGCCGAACTTCTCCTTGTAGGCAGGCACGGACCACTTGTGGTTCTTCACCATGTAGTTGACCTTGTCCTCCAAGTCGGGTCTGGCCTTGGAGACGTCGTCGACCGTCAACTGGTCGAATGGCCGGGCGCCCTCGATGTCCTTCAAGGTGGCCTGCAATTGCTCGACCTCCTGCAACACAGACTTCTCGGTCAACTTGGCGTTTTCGACGGCCTTCTGCTCGAAAATGTCAATGGTCTTCAAGGTCTTGGACACGTCGTAAGTGACGGGCTGAAATCCGGAAACGGCCTTCTCGACCTCGGCAACCACCGCCTGGTTCTTCAACACGCTTTTGTAGTGCGCAAAGTCGACGTGGGTCGACTTCTCAGACAACGCCAAGTGCTCCTTCTTGGCCTCGTCGTTTCTCTTCTTGAAAGCGATCAACGACGACGCGGTGGACCCGGTCAAGCCCAAGGACTTGGTGACCTGGGCCCAGTTCAACTTGGTGGCGGCACTCTTAGCTACGGCAGACATGTTCGTGGTGTGTTTTGTAAGGTAGTTATCGGACGGCGGTGTGCGCTTTGATGTTTCGAGGAAAAATCCACTGGCTCTCGGGTGTGCGCTCACCAAAAACCGGCTCGGGGCTCGCCAATTGGCCAATGGGCGCGCCTGCCATGGGTGCGAAATATTCCACATACCTGGAACATCAATATAAGGCCGGGCTCCAGGCACGCGGCTTGAATTCAGCAGGGTGTTGAGTTGTGTGGGTATTGCGGCGGCTGCTTTTGGTGTATCCATTCTCCTTAGAAATATTCATTCGGACCTCCTCGGCACAGCCAAATTGGCGAACCTGTCGAGTTGCATGAATAGATGAGAAATTAGGGCTTTCATTCTTGACCCTGGAGGGTGACTTGAAATGCTTTGATATAGGACTGTAGCGGCTCATCTGAGGCAAGTAGATGAGGCGAGCTGGCCCAGTGCGCCTCTGTTTTCAAGCTCCCGATTTCTCAGCCGGTTTTTTGAGCTCGCTTGCTTCGAACAGTCACCGTACTTGGAGCGTTTACGCGGATTCTCTTCCCGCTGAGTTAGTTCGGGTCAATAAATATAGCACACTGTCGACGACGAAGTATCAGAGGGAAGACCGAGAGGCCGGGGATCGCCTTTATGCGAGTGGACAGAATTGAATTCCGAATTCAATTCGCGAGGTGTCACATGGCCATAGACAATACGACATACATCGGTGCTGGAATCTACGTTGTTGAAAGACTTCATTTATTTGGCTGGAGGCAGCAACAAAATGATATGCTCATCCCTGGTTGAGAATGAGGTGCCAAGCACTTGTGTCTCCGGAAAGCTATTCTCTAAACGACATACGGGGTCCAGCGGGTAAACTTCTGTCCTCCTTACAAGTACGACTTGATAAAACTCAATGGACAACGGCCTGCCCGCCTCTCCCTGGAATATGGTTAGATTCAAGTTATGTCATTCTGCCCTTGATAGAGGAGCAAAAATAGGCAACTTTGTGGCGCAAAAGAAACGCAGACGCTAGTATCAGTGGAAGACTGTGCTCAAAGATATAATGTCACGCCTCTGCCGAGCTTGGATGTTTTGTATGGCCAGGAGTGAGATGGCCCAAAGGCAACGACTCATTGCTTGTTTCCTAATTTTGAGTTTTAGTCATTTCCCTGAGATATAAGGCTTATGCATTATGATCGCAAGAGAAAACTAAAGTCATAAATGAAAAGACTTTGATGCCTGCGTTGAGTTTGCAACTGAGACCCTCAAATACCAGAACCTCATGCGCCGTGTCACAGGGCGCACTACGGGTCCTTGATACCATTCTTTGTTTTTGACAGCGCCATGTTCCGATACCGTTTGTCCTTGCACTGCCATGAAGACCCAATTCAACATTCACCGGCTCATTTTGTATTATGGCCCCCCATCTCATGCCAGAGTACAGATACCAGAAACGCCTGCAAACCCTTCTCGTGATGAAGGCAAAAAAAAACATTGGGCACCATCAGATCCTGGCTTCAAATTTAACGAGCGAAGCTGCCAATATGGTCAATTCGTGCGTGCATGATGATGCAGTCGCAAAATTAAGAGGTCTCTCCTATATATACATCTTGTTTCCAAAGCAAGAAGTTACCAGCCATAGCAACAGAAAGCACCTCCGAAGAAGCTTTTTACCTGATATCGAGTATTGCTCTGCGTGCAAATTGAATGTTCAAAATGATGATGTGAGAGTTTAGATTTCGCTTTTGATTACACATACATGTCACAAATTTTAAAAGCCTCGCACCAAATGTAATCTACACCAGAAAGCAGGAGGAAGTATGGAGGTAGGATGAAGAGGTGGCATTGGCCCGATGTGGTTGATTGAGCATGGAGCAAAGAGCTCCATGGGATCAGAGCAAGAACCCCGAAGACGGGCCCAAATAGATGGTCCTGAGATATCCAAAAGATGTTGATGCAGGAGACCGTTCCGGCATGGCGATATTCAGTTGGCCATGGCCATATATACACGTGCAACGAGCCACCCAACAAGCATGACATGCGATATCTGCTGGGCGGTCGTGCGAGATACTTTGTGAGAGATTCTTTGTCGAAATACAACAGAAAAAGGTGACATGCTTATATTCATGTACTCTGCGTTCACACTGGCCGGAATAATAGCCGCGCAGAGCGATGGATTCAAGAGCCCAAAAAAAATTGTTGTGTCTCGATACAAGTATATTGAAGAACGGTAGGCAAGCTGATGAACACAACGGAAGTTCTGATGAGATGGTGCGCATATAAAGAGCCGCTTGAACCGTCGCAATAGGCGGAGGTTACGGAATCATGAGAAGCCAGTGCGGGTATTGGGCCTATCGTTTCGGATATATTCACTATGCTGGCACTCATCACGATTGTAGGCAATGTGCACAAGCAGCCTTTCGCTGGTATATTATAACTATTGAACCTGGCACGCGTGCATATAACTGTTTGTATAAAACGTTTATTATATAAATAAGAAATCGATAGAGGAATACCTATAGTATAGATATGAATATATTACAAATAGAGATCATTATATATAAACCAAACTTTATTATATAATCTGAGCTAGTATTATTTACATGTAGTAGAGATCTTAACCTATTGTATCTGTATATAATATTAATAATTATATGTAAATGATGCATGATAAGATGAGATAAGCATATATGAGAGATATGTTTGTATCGAGTACTAAATAGGAACTATACTTAATTACAGGGAGATGTCATATAGAAGATATAATTAACTAAAATATATAATACCATAGAGATCATTATATAATAACTATACTTAATTACATATATTACATATATTACATATATTACTTTAAATAATGTAGAGATCATTATATATATACTATACTTGATTATATAGAGATCAGGGTAAGTTCGATACACGCTCTCAAAGGCATTGATGGATGGAGCATAGCGCAATGCCGTGCATATTTATACCAGCGTATTTCTTAGATTGGAGCACCCACCCACATGCTCAATACAGCCTGTGAATATGGATCTGACACGGGCCTTAGTAAAGGCGTCCCTAGGGCAGCCGGCCGCGGTGCAGGAGCAGAGCAGGCGCCAATCAATCGACACTCGTGGTGGTTAGGGCAGGATGCAAATGTCGGAGGTTTGTTGCTTTGCAAGCTGTGCCGGGCCTAATGCGCCAAACTACATAGAAACTGGTGCTGGCCTGGCTTAGGGCCTGGCTTAGGGCCAGGCTTAGGCCTGGGCGCCGCGATCCCCTGGCCCTATACAGACCCGGGCCCGCGGGCGCGCGCGCCAGTCTTGAGCCAACCCAAATCAAACACCCTCCTCCGCGCCGCAGCTTTCCAAACCACGCCGCCAACACGCACCAGCATGGCCCCGCACATGAAAGGCTTGCGGCAGTTCATCTCGGACTTGCGCAGCGCGGGCGACGCCGACGAGGAGCGGCGGCGCATCAACGCCGAGCTCCACAATATCCGCAGCAAGCCCGCGGACCTCGACCCGTACCTGCGCAAGAAGTACGTGTGCAAGCTCTTGTACATCCACCTCTGTGGCCACGCGCACGAGGCCGCGTTCGGGCTCGAGCACGCGTATGCATTGCTCCTGGGCCCGCTGTACCTGGAACGGCTGTTGGGGTACCTCGCGGTGCTGATTCTCCACACGTGTGCCCCGGGCGCCGAGGCCGCGTATCTCCTGGACTTGGCCTCCGACATGCACGCGTACTTGGCCCGCGACCTCCGCCTGGACAGCGCCGACGCTAACCTCTTGGCGTTGCTGTTTGTCGCCACCGCCTTCCGCGTGCCGCTGCAACATGCGCCGCCGGCGGGGGCCCTCGCCACCCACGCGGCACTCCCGCAACACACGCTCGAGCTCGCCGAGATGGTCTACGGCCTCTGCGTGTCGCCCATGTGCGCGCCGACAGTCAAGATGCGCGCGCTCGCCGCGCTCCGGGTGTTGGCGCAGACACACCCGCGCGTGCTCACGGACAACGACCCCTGGGTGCCCCGCCTCTTGGCACAGCTCGACGAGCAGGACCTCGGCGTCGTCACGTGTGCGCTCCCGTTGGCCCAGACGCTCGTCTCGCTCAGCCCGCGCCATGCGCGCGCCACCGTGCCGCAGATCGCGTCGCTCCTCTACGCGCTCCTCGCGCTCGGCGAGTGCCCGGACACGTACATGTACCACGCCGTGCCCGCGCCGTGGCTCGCCGTGCGCCTCATGCAGATGGCCGAGCACGTGTTCACGCTAGTGCCGCTGGGCGGCGCGCCCCGCGTCGACGCCGCCACGGTCGACCTGGACACGCTTGCCCGGCTCCGCCAGCTGGTGCTGCGGGCGATTCACATCGCGTCCGCGCCCGCCGCCAGCACGCCGGAGCGCAACGCCCGCGCCGCGGTGCTCTTCCAGGCGGTCTCGCTTGCCCCGTTCTTGGACGCGTCCCGGGAAGCGATCCACGGCGCCATCGACGCGTTGGCGCTGCTCCTCGCCACGCCAGAGACTAACACGCGCTACCTCGTGGTCGACGCGCTCGTCAAGCTCTGCGTGCGCTCAGGCCGCACGTCCGCATTCCTCCCGCATTTCTCCGCCATTGCCAACTTGCTCGTCGACAAGGACGTGCTGGTCAGGCGCAAGTGCCTCGACCTTCTCTTCGCCATGTGCGACGCCGAAAACTACACCCGCATCACGGCGTGTCTTCTCGACCACCTCCCTCGCGCAGACGTCGCCCTGAAACCCGACGTACTGGTCAAAATAGCTCTACTCGCAGAGCGTTTTGCCGAGGACTCCCTATGGTATGTCTCCACCATGCTCCGCCTCCTTTCTTTGGGCGGATCCGCCACAAAGTCTACTGCCTCCGCAACTACAACGACCGCAGGAGAGATTTGGGAACGCATCCTTCAAATCGTCGTCAACAATGAACCCCTCCAGCGTATAGCGACTAAGTACGTGCTTAACATCTTGAGGCGGCTGGACGCACAACCATCCGAAAGTATCTTCAAGGTCGCCGCGTTCCTTCTTGGCGAGTATGGCCACGTGTTGGTGGATTCTGAATCCCCAGACTCGCCTTACGGTCTCGCCCTGCAATTCCACATGCTTTCCACTACATATCTGGCATCCGGCGTGCACGCGCGGCCAATGGTGATGACGGCGTTTCTCAAGATCGTTGCGCGATATCCTACTGCTGACTTTGTGCCCGATATAGTGGACTTGTTTGATGCCGAAACGCGCTCATTGGACCTCGAGATTCAAGCACGTGCCCACGAGTATCTCAAGCTTGCTACGTGGCTTGCTAGCGGCAAAGAAAGTGAGAGGAAGTTGGCTCTCGACTTATTGCAACCACTACCGCCCTTCGAAGGCACTGAAAACAGGCTTCTCCGTCAACTCGGTAGCCTAAATGTAATTGGAGGTGCTTCTTCGGTGAACGGGGCAAATATTCCAAAATTGGAATCTGCAAGGGGACTTTCTCGCTCAAGCTCACCACGCAAGGCGCTTGGTGAAAATGATTCTCTGAATCCTTTCGGTGACTCCCCCGCCAATGTCCCGCCCAATCTCTCGCCAAACTGGTATGACGGCTACCACCGCATGCTTCAATTTGATGCTGGAATATTTTATGAAGACCAGCTTGTCAAGATAACATACCGCGTGATGCGTGATCCACCAACTGTCCGCATACTCTTCACCATTATCAACAACGCTGCAAAAACGGCGGATACCGCGCTATCGGCTTTTACCGTTCACGAAATGCACACGTCCGTCAACGCGAATTATCTCGTGAGCATGCCGCGTATTCCCGATCTGCGGATCTCGCTGAAAACGACAATGGAAATTGAAATCAAGGTGCGCGATGTTTTTGACAGTAAAGATGGGCCTGTGCTTGCCATGAGCTACAAGTGCTCGGGGTCCTTTAACACGTTGACATTAAAAGTGCCGGTAGTCTTGACAAAGGTGCTCTCTGCTACGTCAATGAGCTCTATCGATGAATTTAAGAAACGATGGCTACAAATTGGTGAAGTCATTGGAGTTGAGCATGGCGAGAAGCGGGGTACAGTGACGGCAGCACATCGGCGAAATTCTTCAACGCTAGCGATGATGCTTCAAAGGTTGGGCTTAGCAATCATTCAGAACACGCCAGATGATCCGCTGTCAAACATATTGGTGACAGGTGCGGGAATTTTGCACATGGTCAAATCTACGTGCGGTGTATTGGTGACAGTGAAGAGTGTGCTGCCAGACGCCAATGAATTCGAGGTAATTATCAGAAGCACAGGCGCGGGAGTACCTGCGATTGTCTATGATATTATTAGAGAATTGCTTGATCTCAGACACTAATGATTTGCTTTTCTTTGACACTGGAAAACCAATATGTGCATACATATAGACTCTAAGGTTGCGTTTAAGACAGGGCAAAAGCGCGCTTTATGATGCTCCACCAAGCATCACTAAAAGGGTGATTACAAGTTTGCTAATTTATCGCATTCAAGATCTTTGCCGTTTACACTGAGATGACGTCTTGGTGGTTCATCTTATTTTGCATGAAAATTTATACATATTGATATGTAAAATGCTTCTCTGAGAGCTCCTTTCATCAGATTGTGTAAGCTGATACTTTGTTGGTATTCCTATACCAGAGAACATCAGAAAACTTGACTTGATGGACAAATGATGTCTCAGATACCGTTTCTAGCGCAGAATGGAAAAGAAAATACTCAATTGCCCGCCGAAGTTTACCTCAAAATGGGGGTTTCGATAAGTTTAGTCTAGTCGAAACACAATTTAGATGATCAACAGCCGCCTTCCCTTTCTCGAAAGGGTATGATTGCTTGGAATTCAAAGAGCAGCAATTTGGCTATAAGTCACTAACATTTATCTAAAATTTCTGAATAAAGTAGGTAAGAAGACAAAGACTAATTTCATCATTAAGTCTATCAATGAGATCGCAATGCTCAAAACCTTAGGCTGGGCCGCCGCAGGTGGAATTAAGTGATAGTTTTGGTTTTGCAGAAGTCTCGTACACTCGAACATGAAGAGAGGCAGCGAAGTTGTAGGAGTTGGTATGTCGATACAAACGAATCACTACAGAAAAGTAGGATGGTGTGAGAATTGATTAAATATTTTTGGTGCGTCAACACCGGAATTTGAGGAAACAGTCATGGCAGGAAATGTGGAGCTGGCCTCGGTCACTATGCTTGTCGGGATTCATATATAATTTTGTGAGGTAATCTCCCTCAAATCCGGGCATTGTGCGCATCTCGTTTCAAGAATGGCAATTTGGGGTAGTAACCTATAGTGGTAGTTGCACCAAGGATATTTTCAGCTTTGAAATCTTTTGCGATCATATGCGGTTTCGGAAAAGCCCGGTTGTGCTGCTGTGTTATCAATGCCAATGACCGTCTGTACGTCTCGTCGGTGTAAAGCTTCTTCACTGCGCACACCACGTCTTTGCGCAAGTCGTCCTTTTCCATGGGCACGGGGTACCGACGAAAACTGAATTGAAAAACGCCACTGACTTTTTCGACCAGGGCCTGAGTGTTGGGGATGATCTCATGTAGCGCCGCGAACAAAGCTATCTTGACGAGTTTCCTGAATTTACTTCTGGCCACGGCCGTGCCCATTGGCGAGTGCACGCCTCTGAAGAACTCTAAGAAGCTGTACTTTCCGGAGTAGCTCGCCATCATCTTTTGCAAGTTTTTATTGTTCAAGATCGGGCTGCCGTAGTTTGTGAATGTGTAGGCGATATTTGATTTCCGTAGGCTGCAGAGCGTATGGGCATGGGGTATAAACGTGAGCGTGAAGTGCTTGCCCGTGAATAGGGCGGGAATCTTCCTGAAGATGCTTCTTTTGTATAGAGCAGCGTGTGCCGCGGAGTCAAGGCCGCGTATATCGGTGGCTTGCAGCGGGAGCACGTCGGATTGTATATGGGGAAGATCTTGCCAAGGCACAGAGGGCCGGCTGGAGAGTGGGTCCATTCTGGCGAATAGAGGCGGGTCGTGTATACACGGATTCGGCCCCACTAGACGGTGAGGCATCTCGGAGGGGCCCGCGAGCCTTACTGTTGTTGGCGGTTTGGTGGTGAAGAACCGACGCATAGTCTTTTGTTCACTGGGGCGGCATCGGGCCGGCCCCAAAAGAAACCGCGCGGTCTCGCAGACAGGCCCGGTGCGCGACACCGTCCCAAGCCTGCATCAGCGCATGGGGTCCCCAGGTTCCAATTTATGGAAGCTGTTCTTGGACGGGAACCAAAAAAAAAAAAAAAAAAAAAGGTAAACCAGAAAGCCATTGAAGCTGCGTGGCACGATCTGTAGTCTTGTCTGGTTGTAAACGAGCCTCGAGCCCAAGCAGGCATTCATGAGCGTGGAGCTTCGCACCGTGGCCCAGATGGGTCCGCGGCCGTATTGCTGGCCCCATGCCGCGCGGAGGTTGCGCCTCTGGACAAAGAGCCAGGCAGCCAGGCTTGACGGCGCCGAGGCCGGAGCGAAAGTGGCGCTACGCCTGGCGTGCGCCCGTGCTGTTTCCAAGCCGGCAAACGCGTGGCCTAGTCGTCGAGCGGAGAGGCCCAGAGCACCACGCTGGTGTCGGCCGTGGCCATCTCCAAGAGCCGCGGGTTGAACGCCACAACCCTCGGGATGCCGTGCCTGCTCGGGAGCACGCTGCAGGGGTGCAAGGCCACGGGTGCATGGGCGCCCGGGCCCTCTGCGCGCAACGGCGAGAGGTCAAAGAGCGCCACGCCGCCGTCGACGCGCCCCGCACACACGTGCTTGCCGTCCGGCGTGAAGCACGCCAGCCCGGAGCCCGCGTACTGGAACCGCGGCCAGGCGCCGCCCGCCGCGTGCGGGTCCACGACAAGCGTGGCCACGTGCGAGCCCAGCACCGCGTCCAACACATGGTGGCGCGCCAGGGCCGTGGCGACGAGCAAGAAGCGGCCGTTGTTGGAGAACTCGAGCCGCGTCCACGTCTCCGAGCAGGCGGCCGCGACGTCTGCGCGGAGAAACAGCCCGCGCTCGTAGGCAGCGGCGCTGTAGAGCGCGACCCGGCCGGCGGCGGCGCCCGGCGGCGGCGGCGTGGCGACGGCAAACACAAGCCCGTGCGCGTCCCACGCCACGACGGTGGCCGCGCCCGCCGCGAGGCTGCCCGTGGGCAGCTGCGCACGCAAGTCCCACGCCTTCACCGTGTGGTCTGCCGACGCCGAGAGGAAGCAGCGCCCCACGGGGCTCATTTCAAGCAGCACGACCTGGTCCGTGTGCCCACGGAAGTAGCGGAGGTAGCTCTTGGTTGTGAGCGAAAGGTGCCGGATCGCGTGGTCCGGGTCCAGGTCGGCGTTGGCGTTGGCGACAGCAGGCGCCGATGCGTGGAGGCAGCTGAGCTCGTCGTGCGTGAACCGCGCCAAGTGGGCACCGTACTTCTGCAGCTGCACCTCCCGGTGCCGTGTGCCCTTGTGACAGTCGTAGAGCTGCACGGTCCTGTCGGCGCCGGCGCTGACCAAGAACTGGCCCGAGTCGTCGAAGTCGAGGCTCGTCACGGACGCGTGTGCGTGGTACGAGAGCTTTTTCGCCGCGCGGAGCTGCGCGAGCACGCTGCTGGTGACGGGCACGCTGCTGGGCGTCTTCTTCTGCGACATGGGGGGGGGGGGGGGGGGGGGGGCGTAGGGGTGCTGGGCG
The DNA here is from genome assembly GCA_939531405.1 of Metschnikowia zobellii. Lineage (NCBI taxonomy): Eukaryota > Fungi > Ascomycota > Pichiomycetes > Serinales > Metschnikowiaceae > Metschnikowia > Metschnikowia zobellii. Next base: position 1,349,317 of record OW618029.1, read on the forward strand.
AAAGAAGCTAGAGCGTAGTTCGGGCGGGTTCTCGCGCCTGTGTTTAGGGCCACGCCCGCGCGCCTGTGTTTAGGGCCACGCCCGCGCGCCTGTGTTTAGGGCCACGCCCGCGCGCCTGCTACTTGCAGAAGCTACCTTCCATCATACAACGTACTCGCGCCTCACGCCATGACAATGTTTATGGGAATGGTCTAGGGAAAAACATGGTGCGAGGGACCAAACACGCCGCCTTCGGCGCGTGAAACAATAGAATGCTCGTATCGATGCGAAAAACGCCCGCGGCTTAAAACACCATCGGGCCTGGCCCATGCGCCAATATGTGCGACTGGGCCCGTGCCGCGTGGGTGCGAAACGGTTGCCAGCGTGCGGGCCCGCGCATCTTCTTCCGTGTCATTAATACATCTTGGAATAAGGATGAAAGGGGTGTTAATGGCCCGATGGAGGCACGCCAGAACTGGTGGGGTTGGGGGGGGAGGAGGGACGGGTTGTGCCGCGTGTATGCCCTGGAGATGCGACTGCCTAACTCAAAATCAAAGATACTTCACGTGTATTCTAATGATTATAAACATACATACATCAACGTTTGGTGCGAACATCCAAACAAGCACCGCAGTGACATGTAATTCTTTGTTATATGCACATGCTCGGGATATAAACAGCATTCAAGCACAAGGACACTGAGAAAAGCGGCCAGAGAAGAAACGCATCGCCCTCGGAAAACATTCAAAAAAAAAAAAAAAGGCGTTGCCGCCATCGCTTCCTGTCATAGCGGTTGGTGGCGGGTTCACCAGTAAACACTCAAATTGCAATACATGTATAGTTGTATTGAGCTGCACACTCTTGCTTGCCGGGCAACACTCCCACAACATGCCGTCTCGTCGTGTTTGCAAGGCGGCAGAACGGAGACACAGTCAGATTGAGCCACGCCAAATCCGCTTCGGGCCCCTTTCGCTGGAAATGCCGGGCCACATTGACAACCAATGCAAACACCCGTCTAATCTACTCTTCACGGTGCTGTGGCCAGAACAGTCCCCTACAAATAAGTAGTGCCTTCAAGCGGCGTGCAGGATAATGCTTGCATATGTTGTCGTCCATTGGTCATATTGGCTCGCCAGGCAGGAAGCTGTCCTTACCTGTCTTTACGAAACAAAATCCTCCTTCGCTCATTCTGGCAAAGTCCAAGTATGGGGTCGGTCCTGCACAATTGCCCTCCGCAGCCTCACAACGAGCAACGTAGCTAAGGCCGTCCTGCAGACATGGGCTATCACGAACATGGAGGCCGTGGCCAAGACATCTCCCATGCCAGACTTATCTTGACGGCATTGAGAAAACCGGTTTTATTTCAAAAACGTTGGCCGTAGACCTTCTCGGGTCTGTTCACGTGGCTTCTTTTTTCTTTTTTTCTTTTTTTCTTTTTTCTTTTTTCTTTTTTCTTTTTCCTTTTTCCTTTTTTTGCTGAAATACAAATTGCCGGAAATCGCCCTTTCTCCAACCATGCCCTTGGCCCGATACAGTCCCGCACGTGACTGGCCCCCCTATTGATTCCTAGGCAAATCAACGCGGCGCTCACTCGACTGCTTTCCTCTGCAAAACGAACCAGGCAAGGCAAATTTCAAATACCGAGTCGTGATCCAGAGCTTTGGCCTTAGAAACAGAGTACATCATACGCATCATCTCCTTTTCCAGTGTTTCTCTGAACAACGCATCACGAGCTGTACTCCATTGCCACCCCGCAATCACAACTACCCGCTCACGAATAGCAGCAAAAACATAGCAAAACAATGAGCGTGCCTTTCCAAGTCAAAGCGCTACATGAGTACAAATCCGAGTACGAGGACGACTTGCAGTTTTCCGCCGGTGAGATCATCACTGTCACGGAGATCGAAGACGAGGAGTGGTACTCGGGCACTTGTGGTGGACAATCCGGATTGTTCCCCAAGAACTTTGTGCTGCCAATCACCAGCGAAGACCCCCCTGCATCGATGCTGCCGGCGAATGCCGTGTCGGGTGAGTCTGCGTTCTCGGAGGAGGAGCCTTCTGCATCCTTGGACAAAAGTTATGCCGAAGCTGCGGCTCCTAGTGAAAGTAGTGCATCAGATGCCGAGTCTTCAGGGCCTTCCGAGGTCTCTGCGGAACCGGAACTTACCGAGAACAACAGGAAGCTCGATGACCTCATTAGGCGGAACAGCACCGCAGTGCCGGAGCCGCTTGACGAATCAGAGTCAATACTCGAGGGTAACGTGAAACATGTTGAAGATTCCGAGTTTTCCAGACCCCCTATTCCCGCGCCCGTGGATCTGTTCGAGGCCTCGCTAGACCATGCACCTCCAGCTCTCACCGCCAAACATGAATATCCCTCCGACGCGGCCCCGCCAATGCCCCGTGTGCCTATCCCAGGTTCTCTCCCTCTGCACAGGGACGACCCCTATGCAATCAAGAAACAGTTTATTGGCGCAGGAAAATCATCGTATGTGCCCCCTGTCACGCCCAGAGACAATTCTAACGTGGTGCATGGCTTCAATGATCTTTCTGAAAACTGCCAGGTGACACGTGAAACTGACGAGCTCCCTCAGGCTGAGTCGAATGAGCCGAAAATGAGCTTGAAGGAGAGAATAGCTATGCTTCAGAAAAGACAACAGGAAGAGGCAGAGCGGGAAGCCGCAGCTCTCAGAAGAAAGGAAGAACGCAAGAGAAAGACAGAGGAAGATAAGAAGTTCAAGGCTGCTCAACCATCAAGGGAACTTGAACTGACTACATCCGAATTGTCGGCAGATACTCCAGCGCAATCACGGGGCACGCAAGAAGCCGAGTCCGCAGAACCACCCAACCCGTTATGCTCGCAAATGAGTGGAGCAAGTTCCGTGATGAGCGCGGGCTCTGCTCAGCACCAAGAATCTCGTGTTTCAAATCTGATTCATGAAGACTCGCAAATTATAGAGGAAGACGAATCAACAAGTGCTCATGAAAATCCCAAATCGGAAGTCGACTTGGATGTTGGGCCAGAACCAACTGAAAAGAATAAAGATGATGATGATGATGATGATGACGACGAAGATTTGAGGCGAAGACGACTTGTGGAGAGAATGGCAAAAATTTCAGGCGGTAGAAACATGTTTGGTATGATGGGTATGTCTAGCCCTTTTGGAAACACACCTGCGCCAGCGTCTAAGACAAACAAGGAACCTGGTGAATATGCACCAACTCAGTCTAATGGCAACAATGAAGCAACACAAAATCTTACTAAAAGAGCTAGTGAAGGTGACGTATCAATTTCCCGCGTCAGTCCTGAAGCTTTAGAATCGGCATCAGAGTCAAATTCTCTTCAAGACACGGAAGTGAATGAACCGGACAGTGTTGGGAATGCCAATAATATTGGTGATGAAGAAGACGATATTAGTGATGGTGATTTCAACACCGATTCGCAAGAAACCGCCAAACCTACAGAGGATGCTCTTTCTAAAGAAAGAGAAGATAACCCCGCACCTGAAGAACAAATTCAAACCCAGGATAGTGTTCCCTCGACTGTCTTGCGTGAACTGGACAGGAAATATTGCGAGCCCGAATCTCACAATATGAGCATTGTGGAAGACGCTGGTCAAGAGTCTCTGATGGCAGGTTATGAAGCAGATGCTGATATCCTGGATCGTGGTGCGTTAATTGCGCAAACGACACAAGACGCGTCGGGGTCTGGAAATACCATGACTACCGCAGAAGATCAATGTTCTTCTTCTATACCTGGACTAACGCCTGCTTCCAGACAATCAGTCCCACCTATCGACACGAGTGTAGCAACTCGACCACCCCTTCCATCAGAAGAAGCACCTATGAGTCCGGCATTACACAACGTGTCCGCAGCCTCACCTTCTACTGAGCCACCGGCAGTTCCCGAAAAAAATACGTCTCCCACCTATTCAGCCCAAAAATCGCTCGAAAAAGTCATCACTGTTCCAGAAAAACTTCCACCACCTGTGCCAACCCTCAAAAATGAGGATTCAAAGAGGCCGCCTCCCCCTCCTGTTCCAAGTGACATTCCCGTGCCAATTCCGCGTCAGGAAGACAATACTTTTGAAGCCACAGATGAAAACCAAGATTCTTCAGAAGAAGATATTCAAATCGTGCATTCACAACCTAACATCGAAATGAAAAAATCGCATACTATTTCTGATGGGAGTTCACCTCGTGCTTTAGATGTGGCAGCAAATTCTTTGCTAAAAAGATCCACCACACGTTCGCTGAGAGGAAATTCAATTGAAATTTCACGCAAATCTAGTGAATTACGAAGATCAAGCTCTCTTAAGAATAGCAGATCACACGAGCAGGACCAATCTGTGTTGCAATGCAGAGTGCTCAATGAAGAGTTTGAGGATTTGAGTATCACAAGCGGGTGGTGGATAAAGAGTGATATTCCAGACAGCTTGAGGGAAAAGGTGGGTATCGACTTAGAATTCGAAGTCGATGAAAACACAATCAAGAAGAGGGATGGTAGGGAGGTGACTTACAAGGATTACTATATCTTATACCACGACTTGTCCCAAATTGTCTTCGAAATTCAGTATCAGTGTGATGATCCCAGAGAGACTGTAAGTGTCAGCTCCTTGGAAATTAAGGGATCCCCAACTATAAGAAGAGATCTATTGCACAATTACAGCTCAAAATTTGGATATAGTATTGTCGAATATGCTGAAAGGTCGATTGGGTCCAAGCTCGGGGCAGGTTTAGTGGAAGAGACTTTTCTTAAATTGAGATCAAGAAACCCCAATGTATTGGGACCTATTGGTGAAAAAGCTTACGGAACTGCAATTTACAAGAATTTCAACCAGAAGGTGACAAGGATCGATGAGATCAGACCAGGTGATATCGTTTGTATGAAAGGTGCAAAATTTACTAGTCACAAAGGTTTGGGCGCACTAGGCTCCAAAAGTATCTCTGTTGGCGAAGGTAATGAGATGTATTCAGCTATTGTGTTGGAATACGATGGGAAAAAAGACAAGATCAAGGTAGCCGAAAGTGGAAAAGGTGGTGTGGTAAAAAAAGAAAGCTACAAGTTTGGCGAGATGAAGTCTGGGAGAGTGAAAATTTATAGGGTTGTGGCCAGGGATAGCATAGGATGGTAATCACCATCAAAATTTTGCCTGACACCGTATTCCGAAATTGCATCTCTATCTTATAGGTTACATTTTAGTTCGAACAAATTTTTCAGCAATACCTTACATGGTCGAGATGTATTTCAACTAGGATCCGCAAAGCCGTCCTATTTTGTCGAAATATCAGTTCGAAATGTCAGTGTTTGAATTTCCCGGAGTTGCTGAAAGGCACGGCTTTTATTATCATTATTTACCAAATTATGCGGATAAAATTTAACAGTTAGCTGCTTCCGAGTTGATAAGCTTTATGCTTTGGTTTCAATCAAATCATATCTCTGTTTTGGAAAAAGGTTCATATATATATAAGAGAATTGTCAAAGTAGATTACCCAGACAAACGTGTTCAAATATTTAGACAGGTCAGTAGCGCTTGGATGGAGTTCTTCCAGGAAAATGATTTTCATGTGAAACTGATTTTTTTTTTGAAGATCTAAAAAGGAAACTCTACTTTTGCTCGGGCGGAAGTAAGATTAAAACACTTGGAACATACCTTTTTCTAGACCTTAGCCACGATTTCAGTACTTTGTTTCTCGTCAAACTTCGTTCGCTTGAAAGTGGATAAACATGTTTTGCTTGAGTTTATGATTTCATTGAGTTGTCTGAGACGCTCAATGGGTCTGAAAGCCTAACATATCTCCTACCGTATTATGTACTAAATTACAAGATTTAAGAGTACTACTTTGTAAAATCACAATCAATTTTCGAGCTGCTATGTGTATGAACAATGAACATATAGCATTGTATCTTGTCTGATAAACGTTGCTCACTGTTCGAAGAAGCCAGAATTGGACCATTTCTAAGCACCCACGACATGCAAAGTTATATCTTCCCCACCGTTGCAGTCCTTGTTTGTCAATGAATATCTTTCGTCTCCCGATGGACAAGCTTTCCAGTTTTCATTGCCACAATAGGTCAAGTTGTTATCCTCAATGGCAAAGCCAAAGGCGGCTTTCTCGCGACCAAATGGATCTATGTTACCTAACTCCCCGGTCTGTTCGTCCAAGCTTATGTCTCTATTTTCCTGGTCAGTCATCGTGGAATCGCTGTTGATTACCAAGACCAAGGGCACGCCCACTGAACCCCCCACCGAAAACACGTGGGAATGCTCGTCTACCTTCATAATTGGAGCCTCTTTCGCAGAATTATCCAGGAACTTGGCCACAATACTGAAGCTATATTCGGATTCGCTTGGATCATCAGTGCTGGTTCCGGGATCCTCGGTATCATCGGTCCCAGAAGCAGTAGCATCCCCTTCATCTGCGCCATCCGTATCATCTGAATTTTCTTCTGCCCCAATTTCAGCGGTGGCATTGTTTTCGGAGACGGGATCTTCCAAATAAGCTGTCTCCAATTGATCAAAAGCATTTGGGTCTTTGTCGGTAACGTCATCAGTCTGCTGTGAATAGTATGCACGCACTTTAATACTCAAACAGTCTTCGTTTGGACTGTTGACTTTTAGCATGCCACCCGAGCAAATACCAAATGTGGTGTTTCCATTGAACGATAAGTTTTCCTCTTCATTGATAGAAAATCCACTCTGGGAATTTGTCGACAATGTTACAGAGTTGTCATCGCCCACGTTGACGTACTGTTTCGTATAAGCATCAATTAACGAGCCTTCACTGTTTAATACCAAGTCCACGTCTTCGCCCGACCCTGCAATAATGTCTGAACCAGACGCTGTGAACAGACTGTACTGGTACTGAGACCCGCAACGAATGAGAAGAGCGTTGAAAGATTGGCCTGCGAATGCAAGAGCGAGGGTAAAGAAGAATGGCAAGAGCTGCATTGTTGAAAGCCTATGTTTCAAACGATAGAAGGAAAAAAAAATATTGGTTGTTTCGAATAAGAGAAAGCATGTCGACACTTGCCTTTTATTTAAAGCATGCTCAGATCTCACATTCCGATATCTGAAATCTAAATATGACCAGATCTAATTATAGGGCGGGGAAGTCGTACATTTTCAGATCAAACTACATGCCACTTGATTGTACGAGCCAAAAGAGGCGGGGTTTTCAAATGAAGAATTGTATCTCTTCTATATTCTTTAAACATTACTATGCCAAGAAATCAGACTTGCGCCGCTCGATGAGATCTTCCTTCAGATTGTAGTAAGTTAGTGAATAGGTATATTGAACAGTATCAAAAAAAACGAGTTTTTCAAACTTATTTTAAGACTTTTAGAAACCCCCTGTGGCCGTTGAAAGCCCTGTGATATCATGATCTAGGGGTTGTATGAAACTCCACCTGAAAACACTTGGTATCATTTTTTCAGCTCGTAAAGCATTTGCAAAGACGCAGGATATGTGAATGAAATTCGCGACTTCAAATCATCATGAAATCTTGATTTTTGCATTCAGTGAAGTTAGGAGAGAAACCAATTTCACATATTCATAAATGAATCCATGGATAGAAGGTGGCTCCACAGTCTCTTTACACATTTACCGTGTAACTCCACTGAATATGTACACCAGGACTTGACCTAATATCATCAATATGTAATTTATATTTTTCAAAAGGAGATTTTCATCTCTGATTAAATTCATCTTCTGGACTCTTTTCATTTTCTTCGATTCGAAAGAGTGTCTTTCGCCTTTTCTTGTGCCAGGTGAAGAACAGAACTAAATTTTGAAATATTGTATAGAATCAAATTTAGGATTTTGTTCAATTACACTAAAAGCAAGTGGTGTATTCATAGCAATGTAATATTCAGGTATTAAAAATTGGCATAACTCAGCAGAACAAATAATGAGACATGTAAATGTGGGTTTATTGATACTTCATGTACATACAACTCGAGCTTCAACTTTCTTTAACTCTTCACATTTGCACTGCGAAAGTTCTATGCAATAGTGGTTATAAGGAACCACGAACTTTTGTATGAACAATTGGGTGCTATATATATTTTAACTATTGTAGCTGATTTTATATGTTATTGTCTGGTTTATAGTCAACAAAGTATATGAGGTGATTCTCTAATAATTAATTTATCATGGGCTATACCATTCATCGGACAACATTTCACGAAAATATATAAATTGTTCCACAAACCACTGGCAATAAATGCTGAGCTATACGAAGTTTTCTAGAATCATTATTTTGAACTACAACAAACTGCTTGCTGATAGATTAGATAGGCATTTATACTGCATGAATCTGCACACGGGTTTTGACACAATACGAAGCCAAAAAGTCAGCAAAGACCGCTGCTGAATCATATTTACAAAAATTTGATAAAAAGAACTTCGACGTGGACAGGATTCGAACCTGCGAGAGCAGAGCTCATGAGGAGGTGCTGTTAACCTGCACCTCACGCCTTAACCACTCGGCCACCACATCAAGTAGCAACATTACGCGAACAATTTAAATATATCGTTTACAAAAAGTGTTTAGTGTCTATCTCTAGCCTTTTGAGCTTTTGCCTCATCAAGCATCTTTGCGTTCTGGTTTTGCGGTGATTCCTGTAGCTAAAATAGACTTGCGGCGCTGCACAAAATGATGTGTTCGAAATATATACCCAGGCAGTATTTCTCACTAAACTGTGTCAGCACGAGCAAACAACCTAGCAGTTTCACAACATCCTTCCTTTTGGGTGTATCATATGTGATTAATTTTCACTACAACGTGCAAACAAATTCATGGTAGACAATCACAGTGCTCTTGGCTGCATTAGAATATGTAATTAGTTCAAAAGCTCAACCTGGCAATATCTAACAACCGACTTGGCCAGCTTAGTTATGAAATTAGTAGGTGCTGAACTTGAATCTCGAACATTCTAGTAGCAGAAATTGCAGCAGAAATTTTTAATTCTTTGATGCTTCGGTACTACATTAAGACATCAAGACCAAAGACTTCCATTTACAATGCAAAAATCACTTTGACATTCCAAAGAGAAATATGGCGTATGTACTATGTGATATGTCTTGGCTCTCAAGGCATTCATAACATCCGATATGGTGTAACGGCTAGCACAGGACGCTCTCACCGTCCAGACCGGGGTTCGACTCCCCGTATCGGAGAATTTTTTTGCATGCGGTTCTTTAAATATGAAGCCCAGCCAGAGGATCCTTTAAAAGGAAGGCAAAATAGATCCGGAGAGAGAGGTATGCTGCATTGAGGAATCAAGCGGTGATCTTGGGTCGGTTTTCACCGCGAGCAATCTTCAACGATGGGACACAGCGCGAAATGCCAGATGATATCCTTCATTTATTTCGGAATACATCGGGACATGTTCAACCTTCATTTCAGATCTGATTATGTAACTGAGTAGCCTTGCCTCGACATGCCGACGAGTGGTTTTGTTTTCGGTATTGCAAGGTGTGGACAGGGGACAGTTATGTTGTGCTCTCCGGCTCGCTTCGAGGCAGGAGCAAATTGACGGTGAAACTTGGTAAAATGCTTTATATGTACGCTTCAAGGAAAAGCAGTGCTGGGTTCACATGGGACGCCGAAAATATTTTATTCGTTTATATTTCAGGAAGATTCACAGGACAAGCTTTACTTTCGAGCAGTCATATGTGAATGCACACTGTCGAAATCACAGCGAAGTTAGTATTTTTTCGTTGGGAATTGGGCCAGGTACTGTTTAGCTACTTCTATTTTTTCAAACGTCGGATAGACAAAACGGTTTTGTAGAAGTCCAAGAGTATCCCGCTCAAAGATACATGTCAGAAACCATGTCGATGTGTGGTTCTCGAACCAAGAGTTCCAGAATTAGCGGGGCGGCATCTGCAGAATTCTACAAAAAAAAAAGGAATCAAAAAAAAAATGAGAGAATGAAAGAATAAAAGAAACGAAAACATACATCAAAATCAATTGTTTCCAATAACCTCAAATGGTTCCTTCCACAAGGCAATGCCCAAAAGCTGACTTGCAAACTTGGCTGCCTCGAACAGAGTTTAGTACGTGAGATATCACCCTAACAAAACTAGATACCCAGACAGAGACACCCCAGATCCTCACTGCATCCCATCCTGCCTGCTGGCCCCAAATTCTTTCCCGTCAGAAAAAAGCAATCTTGAAAAAAAGAATATTAAGGGCTGGTCTTGCTGCTCTCCCTCTCACGGTTGCTGCAAAATAAGAATGAGAATGAGATGTCGCAATAGCAATCACCGTGCCCCCCCCCCCCCCCACCTCCACGCTGCGCCCCATGGAATCCCGGTATGCATTAGAACATCCGCACCAGGAACCGCTGCAGTACAGCACACCCGTGCCTCCGAGGCACCAGGCAGCAACACTTGGCGAAGCTTAAAACGAGCCCAATTCCTCTCGGCCTTCTACTCACGCTGCTCAATTGCCTGGTACACGTTTCTCCAGCGCCATGCGAATTCAGGATTCAGACTACATCTTCTTGGTCACAGGCGACGCGTCTGCGGAGCAGCACGTGGTCTCGCTAATGTCCACGTTGCAAGACCACGGGTTCCGCGTCCAGGCCAGGCCTGGGTCCAACAAGTCCGTACTTGTATTTGCCAGACTCACAGCCAGCGCATACGCAAAAGTGGCAGCACGTGACTTGGAGGCGGCCTCCGAGTTTGGGGTCACCGCCCGGGACGACGCGCCTGCGGACCGGGGGCGGCTTGTCTACTCGTATTTAACCAGCCCCGCCTCGGCCAATGGTGGGTCCGGGGTCGGCCTCACGCCTGGGAAAGGCCAGTGGGTGTTTGTGGCCGCCGTGGTGCTGAACTCCGCTGCTTTGGCTGACAAGTCCGTGGCGGTGTTGGGCCACCAGGCGGCGCTCGCGCCGTCGTTGGCAACTGCCAGCTTGCTCAAGACCCACGGCACGCAGGTGGCGATGTACTTTGAGTTTCTCAAGTTCTACATTGTCGCGTTGGGCGTCTTGGCGGTTCTAGGCGCCGTGGCGTACGCAAAAGCGAAAACGTATTCGTTGACGTACGCGCTTGTGACTCTAGTGTGGGGGACCGTGTTTCTCATATTGTGGAAGAAGAAGGAGCGCGCATTGGCTAACTCGTGGGGCGTGCAGAACGCCCACATGCTCGAGCAGCACGATGCCGGGCTCATGGCGGCGTCTGCGGGCTCAGGGGAAAAGAGCTCGCCTGCGCAAGCCCGCGTCCCGAAGGCCAGCCGCAGGTTCATAAGGGAGTTGGCATTTGTGCCCCTTGCGCTTGTGTTTGTGGCTATCTTGGTGCTGTTTCAGTTGGCATGCTTCGTGTTGGAGATCTTCTTGGCCGAGATCTACGACGGCCCGTTGAAGGTGTTCTTGAAGTTGGTACCAACCGTGCTCTTGGCTATGTTTGTGCCCGTATTGACCGCGGTGTACAACGCGGTGGTGGACCGGTTCCTTGCCTGGGAGGGCCACGCAAACTACCGCACACGCTACGACTCGTTTGTGGTCAAGACGTTTACATTGAACTTTTTGACGGGCTACGTGCCCCTCCTCATCACTTCGTTTATCTACTTGCCTTTTGCCCACTTCATCGAGCCCGAGTTGCCGGTGATCAGAAACTTGGTCGTTGAGAATATCCACCTGGATCGCTACGCCTACAAATTCTTGTCCCAAATCAAGTCTCAGCTGGAGTTCACCATCAACCAGGCGCGCTTGGACGGTCAGTTCTTCTTCTACGTCGTCACCAACCAGCTTATTCTGTTTGTATTGAGGTACGTGTTGCCTCTTGTCTTGCCACGCGTGTTGCAGCTAGTTAACACCAGAATCCTTGGCAAAAAGCCCGAAGACGTGCCGCAAGATGCACCCGAGGAAAGAGCGTGGCTCGCTTCTGTGCGCAGGCTGGCTTCCTTGCCGGAGCACAACATCCACGACGACTATAGGGGCTTATGCTTGCAGTTCGGATACCTCGTGATGTTCGGCCCTGTGTGGACATTAGCCCCGCTCTTGTCGCTTGTTTTCAATGTGCTTACGTTCAAGTTGGACACGTGGAGGTTCACTTGTGGTCGGTACTTCCGCCCCCCGGTGCCGAAAAGAGTCGACTCTATACATCCGTGGGATACGGCGTTCTTTGTTTTGGCATGGATCGGCTCCATTGTCTCACCAGTAGTCTCGGCTTTCTACCGCCACGGCACCCACCCGCCAAAGCAATTGGGCCCTTTCGCCTTGGACAAGGCTAGCGTCAATGTGTCCTCCTCGACTTTCTTGTGGCTCACGCTCTTCGCCTCTGAACACTTGTTTTTTGCGTTGTATTTGTTAGGCACAAAGGCCGCATCATTGTTCCGCTCCCCACAGGAAGTGGAGAACTCCGCCAAACGGGTGGGTGCACCCTCGGAGATGTCGCGGCTCGTAGATGCCGGCGCCGATCGTGACTGGGAAGAGTTGACCATTGAGCAGATCAAGGCACTGGCAAGAGGATCCAGCAGTTCTGGCCCCTACAGCGAGAAACACGATATCAAAAGCTCGCTGAAAAATGGAATTCTGAGCGGGGTAGAGCCTTCTGCAACAGGAGCTCTTGGTGAGAATAGCTTGAACAACAGGGCCAAAAAGCTCGAGGAACTTGAGAGGAAAAAGGCGCAGCTCGAAAGAGTTAAGCACACCTTAGAAAAAAAGCAATTGGAGGAGCAAGCTGGGCCCGAAGACACTGTCATAAGCACCGTCGACTCTCAGGGAAACAAGATTCAGGCGATCATCGACGGGAACAATCACATCGACATGAGCGATGTCCATGACATTGAGCGGAAATTGTCGAGAAGTAGTTCCATCAAGAAGTCGCCCTCGGGCTTAGCGGATAGTATCGAGAAACAGTCGGAGCTGCTGGAATCGGCAAATGGTGACGAGAAGGATTTTGAGCCGGAAAAGGCGGACGGTACTACAGGCGAGTCTCTGGAAGAAACGTCTTCCTCGACCAAGCCGTCGAAGAGGAAGAGCATTAAGCGGCTCTTGAAGCGGGCTTGATCCTATGTACGTCTGATACACACACACACACGATGCACAATCGGCAAAGCAGGATGGCTTTTTTCCTTTCAATGACCGTTTCTTGGGGGACGGGCTCCAAAGATTGAGGAGCCTACTCTTACGCTAGTCGATCCCTGGCGTATCGCGGTAGCAAAATCATTGCTCATGCCCATGCTTAATTGTAGATCGAGCGAGTACTTTTTGTCGAGAATCAGCTTCAACTCCACCAACGTGGCGAAGTCCTGATTCACACCATCGTCCGATGTCGACTCTGCAAAAGAGCCGATCGTCATCAATCCTTCTAATTTCAAGTTCTGGCACTCGCTGGTAACGTATTCCACCGTCTCGTAGACCTCGTCCAACTTGGACAAGGTGTACCCAGATTTCTGGGCCTCGGCAGAGGTGTTCACTTGAAGGTAAATGTTGATCGCAGGGAGCCCGGCGGAAGCTCTCGCGACCTCGAGCTTCTTGCATTTCTTCAACGCGTCGATGGTCTCGACAGCATAAAGATTTTCAACGTCGCGGCCCAAGTCCTTGCACTTCCCACTCTGCAAGCCACCAATGAAGTGCCACTGTATGTCTTTTGGAAGCTCCTTTGCTTTGCTAACAAGCTCCTGGACGTAGTTCTCGCCAAAATGACGCACGCCGTGGTTGTATAAGCCCATAATGTCAGAGGCTGGTTTCAACTTAGACACCGCAACCAACCGGACCGGCAGATTGACCAGGTGCGCCTTCACCTGGCCCCAGATTGACTCGTAGTTCTCGATGAGCTCAGCCTGCCTTTCGGCGGTGGGCTGAGGGTATGCCATAGTCAGAATTTTGCGGATGTGGGCAAAAGGTTTTAATTGTCGTGGAACGAAACGGAGCATGATTGGTATAAGGCCCGGGAGGATGATCTGTGCAGATAAGCGAGAATGCGCGGGACATCCAAACATCTGCCAAAGACGGGCGGCGCGAAACCAGTGCAAAAAGTTGAATAGTGAGCCCTCGCCTTTTCATCGTCTCTCTTTTCGGAAATTCCTTTAAAAAGCAAAATTAGATGGGTAGCATAATTTCTTGAAAGAAAAAAAACTCCGCGACGGGGAATTGAACCCCGGTCTACCGCGCGACAAGCGGTAATTCTAGCCACTAAACTATCGCGGATTTGTGTGCTCACTAGTCTCACATGCTGCTATATCATGCTGCGTTTGAGACAACTAGATACTCTTCTTTCTTGCTCAGCAAATAGCCACTTTGATTCGCGCACCAGATATTGCTATGGGATACTTTATCACATCTTGGAGAAGAAAGCGTAGCTTCTCCATTGAAAGGTACTTTTTTTTTTTTTTTTTTTGAAAATGCCTCGTGCGAAGCCTGATATACAGAACTGCAAGAGCCCGTGGTGCTGTACCATAAACACCTTTATAAAGAAGCCGGACCTGACTCGAACAACTATGTAGCAGTCGGTATAACGAGCCCACGATGGCTAATAGAATTGCAGTATTTGTTTTGCGATGGCTGCCGGTTGCAAGGATTCGAAGTGGTGGTGAGCAAAACTGGGGATAATCGGCACGCGTGCCTTCCTTTGAGTATCTTGCACGAGCTTAAAACGCCAGAAAGGGGCCGATGGAGTGTCTTCTCGGCACTCACCAGCTTAATTGTGAGATTAGTGGTTCTGAATCTATTATTCGATCATGCTTCGCGGGGAGAAGAGAATTGAAGCACCCAAGACATTATGTGAAGACAGCGGGTGACTGGGACCTTAACATATCTGCTACCTCATATCGAGTTGACTTGAGGATGTCTATGCGCAGTGTACATTGGCCGGGATTGCGAGTCTGTGAGCCGTGAAAGGGGCCATTGCTTGGAAGCGACTTGCCCCTCCCGATAGTCAAACGCATTCCTGGAAGGTGGTCCCTGGATGAAGTCCGGCAAGGGGGAATACCGGTGAATGGACATGGGCCGGTATGGTAATGTCACGTGAGCTTTTATTCAGATATAAGTTTACGTGATCTCTTCTTTACCAAAGACAGTCAGCGCCTCAGCAATCCGATGGAATGTCTTTAAGAGGGATCATCACTGGATGGTCCCTTCCCCAGCCCCTCGTATGACGCTTACCGGAGGAAAGCTACTGTTTTGGTGCACGGGTCTCCCTCTAGGCCACCGCTCGGTGCGCGAAAAAAAGCCTGGGAAAAAAACAGCGCTCATCTCGCCTCATCAGGTGCATCGCAAGAATCAGGAACCAGCATGACCGAGTCAATTTACACCGGCGAGGATTTCGAGGACAAAGTCAAGAAACAGGTGGAGTTTTACTTCTCGGACTCGAACCTCCAGACGGACAAGTTTTTGTTCAAAATCTACGAGGCCAACGACGGCTGGGTGGAGTTGAAGACGATTTTGACCTTTGGACGCATGAGGCAGTACAGGCCTGAGGAGAGGGCCATTGCTGCTTTGAAGACCTCGGACAAGCTCGTCTTATCTGCCAACGAGGACATGATCAGAAGAAAGGACCCGTTGAAAGATTACAACGAGATCAAGAACACCAGAAAGAGAAACTCCGTGCACATCGAGGGCTTCCCCACGACGTTGCTGCAGGAGGAGGTGGAAGAGTGGTTCAACAGCAAGATCTTGCCCCAATTGCCACAGGAGAAAGCAGTGTGCCTGATCCGCAGAGTCAGGTCCAGAGCCGACAAGCAGTTTATCGGTGTGGTTGACGTTGAGTTCAAGACCCACGAAGACGCGGAACACTTCTTGAGTGTTTCCGCCACTTACGCCGATGGAATCGTGAGCGAGGAGAGCGTTAAGGACAAGAAAGATCTTTTGCAGAAGATGTCGCTTTTGGCGTTTAGACAGATGAGAGAGTCTGGGAAGAGATTTGGTGTCAATGACGTGACCAAGAGACGCAACTCGTTCAAGGACAACAACAGAAAGAAGATGAGAAGGTCGGACAAGAAGGACGAAGACAGGATTGAGGAAACGGAGACTGAGAAGGCCCAGAAGGAGGTCCAGCAGGAGGATAAGAAGGAGGACAAGAAGGAGGACAAGGAGGAGGATAAGGAGGAGGATAAGAAGGAAGACCAGAAGGAAGAGACTGCTGCCTGATTTTCTAGTGTAGCCTGATGCGTGCGACGAATGCCCGTGACCACCAGCCAAATAAATTATACGCGTGACATGTCTTTAAGATATTAAGGTGAGTGTTCGCCACATCGATACTCACTTGTAAGTTAGCAGTATCTACCCTTGCCTTGGGCATGCACGCCATGAGCCAAAGTTCTTCCTGAAGAGTTCAGGCCTGAACAATGCCCCCAGGCTGAGCAAGAGCGAGAGCTGAGTTGCAATGGTGAGCCTCTCAAGTGAGCCGGTCATGTGTCCCAAAGTGCGGGCACGGGAAATGAGGCCACATTTTTTTCTTTGCAGAAGCCTGGTAATGGACCCATGCATTTTTGGGGAAATGCCAATTTCAACCCTTGGCGGGCTACACGCTTTGATGGCTGATTCACCGACCTACACTGAAGGGGCATACAACATGGAGTATTCAGAATAGTGTATATATGGCTCTATAAAAAAGAGCAGGGCCCCACACTTCTCCAGAGACTGTGACGAGAAAGGCCGTCTCTGATTAAGGAAGGCCGTCTCCGCGTGCACATTCCAACATGTACCCAGAATTCAAATTACCATAATTAATGCGCACTCAAACAGAATATGAAATAGGAGGGCTTTGCACCAGCACCCAAAAATACAAAACTCCCAGGGAGCAGCCGGGAATGACCGCTGCCAACAGCCGCGGAGCACATCTACACACCAGTACCATCCTGGCGCGGCATGAAGGTCCCGACGAGATTTTAAAACCCCAGGTGCCTCCATGAGCCAGATTGTGAGGGCCAAAAACCGGCTGGCGGCTTGTGCCTGCACACAGTGCCTCGCGGACGCGTCCCTCGCTTCGCGGTGCGACTCTTCTGCCCATGCCAACTACCGTTTATTGTAAAATCAATTACAGACTCGTGAATACACGCCGTGCCACCTTGCAATCTCGAGCAGACGTGGAACCCAAACACACACACATACACACATACACACACACCCACACGTCTCGTGAGTGCACACTGAGGCCACAGAGACATACCTTGAAGGCACACGGCGGCACAGAGAAGCAGCCAAAAACACATACCCTAGCACAAGATGGCGGCAGCACCTATTGACGCGGGGACCAAGGACTGGTTCACGCGGAAGTTTGGCGCCGTGGACGACGAGACGGTGGCGCGGCTTGTGGCCGCGGCGCGGCTCTATAACCTCTCGCACGAGGATATCTACATCAATTGGGAGTCCTTCGTCGTGACCCGCGAGCACGGGGACATGGAGGTGAGCGTCGCGAGCGTGGCGCAGTTCGAGCAGTATTTGCAGCAGCAGGCCGCGGCCGCGCACCAGCGCAAAACGCCCGCGGTGAAGAAGGTCCGTGATCTCGCGGGCGCGCGGCGGGCACCCATGCGGGACTTCTCGTCGAGCCCTGGCGGCGCGCTCCCGAGCACGCCGCCGCTCAAGAGGCGGCGGCCCGAGCCCGCAAGCGGGCCTGCGAGCGAGCCCGCGAGCGACCCGCGCTCGTCGCCCACGAAGGCGCACGTCCCGCTGAGTCCGCCGCGGGCGGGGCTGCTCACGGAGGCAAATGCCGTGGTGGAGACGTTGAACCCGCACGTCTCGGTGGGGGGCGCGTGCGCGTCCGCGGCGCGCGTGGAGCGCCACTACGAGCCGGCGAAGTTCCGCTTCCGCACGATGGCCATGAAGCTCCTCGAGAGCGCCGACGTCTTGGACGAGCAGATCGACGCCGTCAGCCAGCAGCTCCTGGAGATGCACCGAGGTACGGACTTTCAGCTCGGGAACCCGTGCATGAGCTCGCAGTTTGACGTCGTGTGCTGCGGCCGTGTCGTGCCGGACTCGCCGCTCTACGACCCGCTGCAGGCGCAGGCGCTCAACGACAAGTCGCTCTTCCTCGAGACCTCGCGCCTCGGCGGCATTGGCCAGCGGATCCCGCTCGATGTGGCCGCCTTGGCCGAGTACTCCTTCTTCCCGGGCCAGGTCGTGGCGTTGCGGGGCAGAAACCCCACCGGCAGGACGTTCGTGGTGCACGAGGTAATCCGCACGCCAGAGCTCGGCGTGCCGGTCTCGCCCAAGGACGAGCTCCAGCAGTACCGGGACCCCACGCGCGTGCTAGTGGCCGCGGGCCCGTTCTCGAACCAGCACACGTTGGACTTTGCCAAGCTCGAGGCGCTTGTGGAGCTCCTCAATACCGAGATCCGCCCGCAGGTGGCTGTGTTCTTCGGGCCCTTCCTCGACATCACCAACCGTGCTGTGGAGACCGGCGATATCGAGCTCCCCGGCGTGGCCCTGGCCCAGCAGCCGCGCACCTTAGACGAGCTTTTCCGCCTCACAGTCACCCCCATCTTGAAGCAGATCAACCGCGATATCCAAGTCGTCGTCGTGCCGTCCTTGAGAGACGCCGCAAGTAAACATGCGCTGTACCCGCAGGCGCCGCTCGACCGCAAGCGGCTCGGGCTCCCAAAAAACGTGCAGTGCTATGCGAACCCAAGCGCCTTCTCCGTGAACGAGGCCGTGTTTGGAGCCTCGAACATGGACGTCTTTAAAGACCTCCGCGACGTGTACAAGCACGCCCCGGGCGGCCAGATCGCAGAGAACCGCTTCGACCGCATCGCCAACCACGTGTTTCAGCAAAAACGCTACTACCCCGTTTTCCCCGGCTCGGTGCGGAAAGCGCCCATATCCAGGGAGGAAGCTGAGCGATTGGCCGCGCTCAAGGATGGTGTTGCGGGCGAGGGCGTCGCAGAAATCGCCGTTGGGGGATCGAGCCTCGAGGTGCCCTACATGGGCCTCGCCGAGCTCGGCGACTCGCTCCCGGACGTGCTTTTGGTGCCCTCGGAGATGAAGTACTTTGCCAAGGTTGTGCGCGGCGTGGTTGTCGTCAACCCGGGCCAGTTTATCAGAGCCGGCAAGGACGCAGCAAGACAGGAGGGCAGCTATGCTGTCTTGAACATACGGCCGGCGGACGACACAGAAGCAGACAACATCGAGCAAGTGGAGGGCTCTGAATTGTTTTACCACAACATCTACAAGCGCTGTCGCGTCGACATCCACAAGAGCTGAGCAAAGCAAAGAAAGGAGAAGAAGACAGGTGTTTCGGGGCGCATTTCTTGCGGCATGCCAGAGGTGTCTCGAGTAGATGGTCATTGTCCGATATATGGGGTCACATGTCCGTTTAATACAGGGTGCGAGCCAGACCTTCTGTTTATTCAGAGCAGACGCTCATAAGTGGTGTGTGACGCTTTCCTGGAACTTTTCCGCGCGGCCTCTGTATCTGCTGGGCTTTCAATCTCTTCTCTTTTTTATTGACGGTGTTGAAGAGTATATTTCAAGATCATATAGCCTACAAGATGTTTTGGATCTGTTTGGAGTCCCATGAATGTCACACGAGGTAGAACAGAAACTACCGTTAGCCACAAAATAGAAGAAAATACAGCAACAAGAACCCCAGACCCCGCTGTACAGAGCCTGGCACGTGTCCCGACTCTCGAAACAGCACATGAGGAATCCGCAGAGCCCTGAGCACGGTGTGCATTCCGTTTCGGCAAGGTGTAGCCTCCTATTGCTCTCTACATATGAAACGCATGGCGGTACAAAAAAAATTTCTTTGGAGAACTCTACATAGGTGTACTTTCGTTCAAAAGAATCCGGTGGGCCCATGAGTTTTGCGAGCCAATTTCTAACCAGTTGCCGCACCTTGCAGACCGGGCCCTGGGCTGGCGTGCGCCAGGTCGTGCATCGCACACTACATCGCCAAGCGATACAATGCCCGGGTACGCGCGTGCAAATCGCATCCTAGGGCACATGTATTGGTCTTCTGAAACACGCACCTTAGCAGCACAGAAAGCCAGCGCTTTTTTCACAACGCGGCACACCCGGCCAGGCCCGACTACGTGAGCCCACACTTGTTTCTCCGCCTCCAGCGTCTATTCGGGAGACGTCCAAAACACCAGTGCAAATACACGTCCTCGCGCGGCGCCCTCCTATTAAAGCGCCAGTAC
This sequence comes from Metschnikowia zobellii, assembly GCA_939531405.1. Classification (NCBI taxonomy): domain Eukaryota; kingdom Fungi; phylum Ascomycota; class Pichiomycetes; order Serinales; family Metschnikowiaceae; genus Metschnikowia; species Metschnikowia zobellii. Next base: position 1,369,388 of record OW618029.1, read on the forward strand.
CAAGGCGCCAGCACGGAACCAAAGTGCCGGGCCATCAGAGCACCCGGATATCTCTTCACACTGTGAGGCACTCTCATACCCGTGAATACCCGTGAATACCCGCAAACATACGACGCCTCCCATGTTCATGCGTGCGTTCGCCCGGTCGCACGCGACCGTACCCCGCTTTGAGCTCCGGGACTACCAGCGTGCCGCCGTCGACAGCGTGCTTGGCGCAGTGCAAGCCGGCGTGAGGCGCCCCGCGGTGGTGTTGGCCACGGGTGGCGGGAAAACCGTGGTCATGGCCAGCCTCATTCCACAGCTCCGCCTGCCCGACGCCCAGCGAACACGCACGTTGGTGCTCGCGCACAAGGAGGAGTTGGTGCGGCAGACCGCACGCACGCTTCGGGTAATGCACCCGGGGCTCGGCGTGGACATCGACATGCTGCGGCAGCGGTCCGGGCCGGCGCTGGACGTGGTGGTGGCGTCAGTGAGCACGCTCGCGCGGGCGGCGCGGCTTGGCGCGTACGATGCCGCGCATTTCAAGGCCATCGTGATTGACGAGTGCCACCACGCGCCCGCGCGGCTGTGGACGCAGATCTTGCGCCACTTTGGCGCGTTGGAGCCCGCGCTGCCCGTCGTGGTAGTTGGTTTCACGGCCACCATGGAGCGCGCCGACGGCCGGTCGCTCGGCGATGTGTTTGAGCGCGTCGTGTACCTGCGTGGCTTGCCCGAGATGGTCCGCAGCAAGGAGCTCTGCGACGCGCGCTTCTGGACCGTGAACACGGACGCGGACTTGGCTGCGGTTGCGACGCGTGCGGGCGACTACGAGCAGCAGGCGTTGGAGCGGGCTGTGGTACGCCTGGACGTCAACGCCCAGGTCGCACGCGCATACCTTCAGCTCCGCCGCGAGCTTGGCTTCCGCTCCACACTCGTCTTCTGCGTGAGCGTCGACCATTGCACGACGCTCTGCGGCGCTCTCCAGGCGCACGGAGTCAACGCGCAGTACGTGACCGGCAACACGGCAAAGCACGTGCGCCAGCAGATCTTGGACGACTTCCGCGCGGGCACCATCGCCGTTTTGTGCAACGTGCTCGTGTTCACGGAGGGCACCGATATCCCGGGCATAGACTCGCTCGTGATTGCGCGGCCCACGAAACTGCGCCCGTTGCTCACGCAGATGCTTGGCCGCGGGCTCCGGCTTGCTCCGGGAAAAGACGTGTGCCACGTGCTCGACATGGCCAGCTCCTTGCGCGTGGGCGTGCTGTCTGTGCCCACATTGTTCGGGCTCCCAGACAGCCACAGCGTCAACGCAAAGTCGTTCGCGCAGCTCGAGCAGGAGCGGCTGGCGCTAGATGCGCAACAGTTGGCGCAGGTGGAACAGGAAGCTGCCCGTGCCCGCGAGCTCGCTGTGCGCCACGTCATCGATTATCAGCTGCGGGTTGCCGCAGAGCAGCTCCGCTTCGACTCCATTGCGGGGTTCGCAGGGTTGGTCCAGGGGGGGAAGGACCACGCCTCAGAGCACCCGCAGCATATCCAAACGGCGTTTCGCAAGAGCGGCCACCACTGGGTGCGCTTGGAGTATGCCGTTTGGGGCCTTCCAATCGCCCGCACGGACGCGTACTTCACTATCACGAGTTTAGACACCAATACCGGCGCCGAATTCGAGCTCTGCAAGGTTACACCCGCCAGCAGACAGGCGTTAATTGCCAGCAACTTTAAGTGCGCACGGCGACATTCCCAGATCGTGAACCGCGGCGCCTTGCCGTTTCTCTTGGCCGTGGCGTCGCGTGCTGTGGGCCACCATCCCTTCAAGGCTGCCCTGAAGAAACCGGCTTCTCAAAAACAAGTTGACTATTTGTTTAAAAACTTGCGTCGAAAGGTGCGCTCGCTATACGGACCCGATCGCGACTCAGACCTTCTTGAGGCCTTGGGAGTGCTCGAGATACCCCGTGCTTCAAATCTTATTTTTGCCCTCAAGTATTCGGTGAACAGCCTTTGGACGTTATGGGAGCTTCGTCAAATGTTGGGCATTCCACCGAAGGTACAGGCTAGTATGGACCGAAAAATTTCCAAACTCAGAACATCTACCCCGATGGAAGTCGTGGCCGGTCTGAAAAAGTTCGCTGCGGAGACGCCAAAAGCGGCGCTGGAAGCGTCTGGGGGAGGCACAATTTACGCCACGAAGTCAGCTACTGTGGAGATTTGTGGCTAGATCACGGGATGGGTGTATCATTACTCTTTGACGATGCTCTGAAGATGAAATCAAAGGATAGCCAGATGCTGGTACCAGGCGTGGTAATCATGGCCCCAGGAAGTTGTGTGCAATACACATTGAACTTCTTGACCTCATGGAAGATTCCAAATGCGGCTGTGCAGATCGCCACTTCTGACCTTAAGGGAATTGAGGAAGGTTTTATGGTAGCAATAAAAGACACCACAATTTTTCAAGAATCCCAACCGCCTTGACTCAAATACACTACAGGTTTCTCATTTGTTCACTTACTTAGCCTTGTGCAGAAAAATCGTGAAATTTCGGAAGCACCTAGGTAAATCCAAGCCCGTATGCCCCCAAGAGCAGAAAAAAGGTTTCATGAGATCATCATCCGCCTGCAGAAGGCTTCGTATATTCTCAACAGAAGAGAATATGTTCGACCAGGGGCAAAAATCCACAAGGGAACTCTACTTGGGCAAATTGCCCCATTTTAATTTGGGATGTCGCTGGTTGCTAAGACTAAACCAGAAGAAACCACGTGAAAGACCATGAGCGTATATGAATTTCATGCTCATTTCAATGACTTGTAAAAACAAGAACAGGAAAGTTAAGATATTTATTGATGAGGATAATCATGGCATAGAGAGAAACTATGACAGCCAGCTTTATAATAAAGGCTTCATTCTTCAAAGTTTGAAACATTCCATCAACGAACATATTGTAAATCATTGTTAATAACCATTATCGTGTGAATGAACCAGGTAGATGAATTGTTTTTTCAGAGATGGGCTTTGAAACATTGGCCTTGACCGAAGTCACTCAGTAGTCCACCGTTAATCTTGTATTCAAACTCTCATAATTAGCGTGTAGAAAAAAAACTGTGGGGAAGATGTATAATTTATTAGAAATAATAATGAAGGGGCGAGAAAGAAGCGTGCTGGAATCGTGCTAGTCCCACCAAACACCACGGATCCAGAGACAATGGGCCGTGTATGTATATAAATATTTGCGATATTTTCAATTGATTGTGCCAGAAGCAATCATATGGTGATTCCTGTTACTTAAAACTCAACTGCCTATTTTTCTTGCAGGTGCCGCTGTCATCAATGATTGCGCGGGGCCGCACCCTCTGCTTGTGAGCACTACCCAGATCACTAAGCACTGGGCAGCATCATTACCAAAAACACTAACCACCAGCAGTCGGTTGAACATAAAGTAAAAACAACCATTGATATGATGCTTCTATCTGCTCTTTGGCTTTTTTTAGCCGTGGCATGCTCAGTTCTTGCTGAAGACCCCACCGCCCCCTCCAATCACACGAACAACTGGGCCGTGCTCGTGCTGACGCTGCGGTTCTGGTTCAACTATCGGCACATGGCCAACACACTAAGCTTTTACCGTACAGTCAAGCGGCTCGGAATTCCAGACTCACAGATCATCTTGATGTTGGCGGATGACATTGCGTGCAATCCCCGCAATGCGTTTCCCGGTACCATCTTTAACAACAAGGACCAGGCGCTCGATCTCTATGGCGACGACATTGAGGTTGACTATCGCGGATATGAGGTGACTGTGGAAAATTTTGTACGTTTGCTCACTGATCGATGGGGCGAGAATCAGCCGCGAAGCAAGCGTTTGCTCACGGACGAGAACTCGAATGTGTTTGTGTATTTGACCGGCCACGGTGGTGATGAGTTTTTGAAATTTCAGGATGCTGAGGAAATTGGCGCGTACGACTTGGCCGACGCTTTCCAGCAGATGTATGAGAAAAAGCGTTACCATGAGATTTTCTTCATGGTGGACACGTGTCAAGCAAACACCATGTACGAGCGCATTTACTCCCCTAATATCCTCAGCGTAGGCTCCTCACGAATTGGTGAGCTGTCTTATTCTCATCACTCGGACTTGGAGGTGGGTGTCGCCGTAATCGACCGCTTCACGTACTACGCATTGGACTTCCTTGAGCGTATCGAAAAGAACTCCGATGTGACAATGGACAAGCTTTTTGCCGAGTTCACTTTCGAGAATGTTCACTCCAACCCAGGAATTCGCACGGACTTATTTAAGCGAGACATTGCTTCAGTACGACTCACAGACTTTTTTGGTAATGTTCAAGAGGTGCTGATCAACGATGCAGAGGAACGAATCATCGAGAACATCTCGAGGGTAGCCTCGCACAACAAAAGTACTATATACTCAGAAGTTGTCTCTGTGCCGTTTCTGGAGATGGCTCATGGATCAAAGACGTTGCACCGCGTCACCAAGAAGGAGGCCCGGCTCATCACCGTGATACTGGTGGTTGTTTTAGGATTTATTTGGGCCATGGCAAAAGACTAGTTTCCTTTTAGACAAGCCCACACAATGACTGCGCTGCCTTATTCCAGACCATTTGACCCATTTTTTCCTGACTTCGTCGACTTTCTTTACCAATGCGCATAAAACGGAACTAATTCTGGACTGTAGAACAATAAAAATGCTTGTCTTATGCCACGCATATCTTCGTTGAGATTTCATCACGAAAAGTGAAAAAAAAATAAGAATGAAGGCGTGTTTTTCGTTGTCGAGTTTGACATTTACACGAATCGTAATATGTTCGACTGCCGGTTGTTTCCAAGGCGTAAATGCCAACTCATATGGTCAGTATCTCATCTTAGTCTCTCAGTCAGCCAATCAAATAAAAATGTAGTTCATTGAATTCATTCTGTTTTCCTCGTTGCATCTCGCTTTGCCATTTCGATCTACGATTTAACACGAAACTCAGTCGCCTTTTAGAAAACTTTCCACACAAAAGGAGAGTCTAGGAACACACAAAGCTATTACCATACCGCTCAACAGTACAGTCAGACATTGTGTCTAAAAAATCTTTGCCTTCTTCGAACTTGGGCCTTGCATACTGAGCATTTCTCGAATTTTGCGTTGTTTCATCACATCTCTCAGCGGTAAAATACGAGACATTTTCAAGATGGCACGTATCAGATGAATCTTCACCGAATGTACGGGGTCTCATTCTGTCACATCTTTGATTTTCAAACTTCAAAAGCATGGCTCAACAAACAATATCTTCTTTTCTCTTTTAATAATCCGTCTACTCCTTAAAATATGATAAGGGTATATGTATCGTTACTTTGGCACCTGTATGGGAGAATACATTTTTTTTGCCTTCCAAAAGCCATGTCTTCATGGTCATCAAGACTCGAAAAGATTAATTCCATAATCGATTTAAATTCGATCTTTTGGATTTTTATGCCATCATTTTTAAAATATTTCTTCTTTTATTCTTGACTCAAGACTTGTCGATTCTTGTTTAGTTTTTACGTATTGATGCGGTTAGTACTTCCCTGTCCTTTATTTTATTTTATTTTATTTTTGTTCTCCTGCAAGTGTAAATCTTCATAGGCAGAAAAGTTAAAAATGACCCTTAATAAAAGAGAGGGAAAAAAATCGTACCCATCCAAAAGTAAATGAACAGACTATCCTATCCAACTCCAGTCTGCTGAAATGAGGCGGTTTTACTTCCCTGTTTATATACGCGGTATCCCGCGTGCACGTCATGTACCCTCTTTTTGCAGCCATTTCAAAAATTGTATAAAAAAAAGTCGGATTTCTCTGGAGCGAGCCCCCCCCCCCTTTATTTTCTGATTTGCCAAACACATTTTTTAGTCCCTAGAGGCTACAGATTAAACGCGTCGTGTGTGTCCTTCTCCTTGCAGCTGTGGAATGCCTGTCGCGCGTGTCGTGTCGCACCGCTTGCATCTCAAATCACACTTCCGCACACTTCCTTTGCACAGACCCCAAAACATCAAACCACCTCAAGTTACAACCTCTGTGCTTTTCTTCATACAACCACACAGGTTCTTTCCTTCGAAACCCACTCTTTGCTCTCATGGATCTTTCGGGGAGTAACGTGTTTAGCGTCGTGCGTTTTGGCTCACCGGAGCAGCGACTCGCATTACTCCAGGAGCTCAAAACACACGTGAAGAAGGATAACGTACAGTTGCCATGGGTAGGCAAGTACTTTGAGGCTCTCTCTATTGCAATGGATTCTCTGGATGTCACGACGCAGACTTTGGCATTTAGCTTGGTGTGCCATCTCGTGAAGCGGGTCAGTATCCAGGACCTTCGAGGCTCGGTGCTCCTGGACCAGAGCTTTCTCGTGCTTCCCTTGCTTATTCCCAGAATTGCAGACCCCCGAACATCTGTCAAAGTTTCTGCGAAGCGCGCTCTCGAGGCTTACTGGCTCAGCTGCCCAAGACCAGTCGACCTAGCTGTGGCTGAAATCGGCCTCGCCAACCGTAGCCTGCTTCTCGTGAACGAGAGCGTAGCTTGGCTCAATTACATCCTCACAAATGTTAGCCCGCACTTCAAGCTTGAAACCTTCCTCGATCCACTAGCCCGCATCTTGCACGAGCGGTCTACCGACGAGCGTCTTGTGGCTAACGTGAAAGTTTTGCTCGAAAATTACTATGACTTGAAGCAAAACCGCATACGAAAGTTCGATCTCCAAAAGGCGCTCGAACGCAATAATGTTCCTGCTCGGCTTCGAGTTTCTATCATGGGAACTGAATCCATCATGTCGCGTCCGTCGGAACTGCTGTTTCGGTCAGTAAGCACTTCCATCCTACCGCAAGTTCCGCAGGTTCAGCTGGCTCCACAAGTCCCGCAGATCCCACAGATGCCCCGGAATCCACGTAGCACAGAATTTTTGCAATTCTCACAGTTAGCAAAAAATTCTGAAATACCTCAAACCCCAGTATTGCTGCAAACTCCACACGCGCAGCAAATTCCTCAAGTGCCACAAGTTTCGCATGGTGAAGAGGTGAGAGCCCTGATTATGAGGCGCGCATCTCCCTCCACTCCAGTTTGCCCAGAACGACCAAAGATTCACTTTGCTGAGCCGTGCATCTCGATCAGCCTGGGCTCACTGAATCATTTAACAGAGTCAGTCGAGACTCCTGGCGTCAATTCTGACCCATGGCTAAACGAATTTCTCAGCAAACTTCCAAACTATGCATACGACACTAACATTGAGCCCATTAATTTTTCTGATGCAGAAGAGATTCATCAAATGGTTTCTGATATGTCACCCTGCTTTCAAAACAAAGAGACTGAGCGCAATTGGAGCTCACGTGAAAAGAGCATACTAAAAATGCGATCAGTTTTGCGGGGAAACGCTCCTGCTGAGTATCTCAATGATCTAACTATTTGTATCAAAGAATTAAGCGAGGGAATCTGCAAGTCCCTTCTGTCTTTGAGAACTACATTGTCTGTAAACTCTTGTCAGTTTGTGAAAGAATTGGCATTCTTACTTCGCAAGAACTTTGAGCCGCTAGTGGATCTATTCATTCCAACGCTAATAAGGTTGTGTTCCAACACCAAACACCTAACTAATATCAATGCACATGTGGCCATGTGTGCTACATTAGCCGAATGTCCTCTTTCGCCCAAATTGGGTCAAAAAATATTGCATGCAGCGTCGGAGAAAAGTGTGAACACAAAAGCGTTTGCTTCTTCCTGGCTCCAAATTTTCATAGTGCGATCTCACGATCTGTGGAAGGGGTCTGGATCAGAGATTGCCGAAAAAGTTTTGCTTAAATTGCTTCCAGATCCAAACATGCAAGTGCGCCTGGCGGCCAAAGACGCTTACTGGAAATACCATGAGTTAGCCGAAGAGCTGGCTGTAAATCTTCGAACTCAATTAGACAGTAACATCAATCGGGCTTTGGAGAGGTCTCGCCCAAAGAGCTCAACAAATTCCACATTGCCCGGACTGACAAATACAAAGTCAAGGCCATCTTTGAAAGACTCGATCATGGCGAAAAAAAGGGAGCTAAAGAACAGACAGAGTATATCGAGAACCTCCTCAAGGCATGATTTGGCTAGCTCGAACGAGACAAACAATGAAAGTGTTATCCTAAATGCTTTTCCTCGCAAATTTCTGAGAACCCCTTCCCTAAGAGACTCAGCAAGGTCTCGAGGATCTACTCCAACACATCAAAATATTGATTTGAAATCTAGTCATGACCATGCTACTGAAAAAGATTTTGCTAAAAGTTGCAGATCAGCACAATTCCCGACTGAGAGAGCCATGAAGTCGGATCCTCGAAACAATACATCTCCACGGAGTGACAACGAGCCGCATTATGCTCAGCCTACGTTTTCTCATCCATCACCGAGGCTCAATACGTCGCAAGGAAAGATGCTGGTAGAGCAAAATTCCGAACTAGCAGCAGAAATCTCGTTAATCGGTCACACAGCACCGAAGCCACGGACCAGCCAAATATTTCTGTCGAGTGTTCCAAAATTGAGGAATGAACAGCAAGCAAAAAGTCATAATTTTGAATTAGAAGATCCTATCTGCAAATTTTTGGCATCACCTGATGGTCAGCTTTTGGAAGAAGGCATCATCTTGCTTCAATCCGCCTTATCTAAAGGCGAGGATATACCAGATGTACTTTCATCTTCGCTCAAAAAGCTTTCTATCCGCAACCCACATGTGCTTTTGCCATTATTTGAGTTAAATGATACTATGTTGCGAAAAGTGATGAGGTTGTTCACGAAAGAGGACTTTCTTAGACTGACATGTATCTTGGTCGAACCAACGGAGGAAGCTCTTGACATGATCATCTCTCTTTTCACAGCTGAAGAAATTTACTCGGTAATGGAGACCATGCTCTCATATGTTCTAGAGTTGACTGATGTTGTTGATGATGGACTTTTGATAATGCAGTTGATTAAGTTCAAGGACAAGATATTGGCGATGATTTTGCGCATGCTTTCATATGCAGCAACAAAAGTACCCATTACTGATGTGATGTTGGGTAAATTGGCCAATACTTTGTTTGAATTGATTCCTGTCATCCACCAGACTAACTTGATGTCGGAGTATAAGGAACCCCTTTGCAAACTTTATGCCATCAACTCTACTTTGTTTGTATCACAATTATCGCTGGTAAAAGAGTCTACGAGACAGGAGCTCGAGCTTTTGGTGGGAATTGATGACCTGCTACAATTTAAAAGCACAGAAGCAACAATGTTCAACATGACCGACTTCACACGGGTTTCGCCCAACAAACATCTCCATCATTTATCTCCCTTGAAGTATCCGTCCGAATTTACCAAACTTCTCCCGAAACCTGAGATAAAGGTTGAAAGTAACATTCTCACAGAAGAAAAAGATATGGATTTGAGCGATGATGCAGCGACAAACAAAGATACTGGCTCTGTCACAGATCAAAGGATTTGCCTTGAAGAGCCACCACAAATGCAGGTAGTACCTGAAGAGGATATCGAGATGGAAGACACTAATGGTAACCAAAGTGACAGTGGAAAAAGCAATTTGGATGAGTTTATGAAGGACGGTGAGGTACAAATAAAAACAGAAGAGCGACACGACCGAAGCAGTCCCGCGTCGGGGATAAAGCTCGAGCCTGGCGATTTTAATGTCCTTCGAAAATCTTCCCCTACTGTTTCTGTGAATTGTGCTATTGCCAAGGATGTACCAAATGCTTTGGTGGAGGATTTTGCATCGGTAAAACTAAGTAGCCAAGCGAACTCTATCGAGACGTTCATTGAGAAGGTCGATCCGCTCAACAAACTTTCTAGCCGAAACAAACCGATACCAATCTACGATGACTCCAAGGCAGGCTCTCCACAGAAAGTAAAAGACTACGATTTCACCGAGCTTAACTGGTTCAATTTTTTGATGGCGAAGATGTCTTTGGACTACGGTATAGACGACCTAGAGCGATATTCCAAGAATGACTTCCGGGCGTTGTGCCAAAAATTGTCAGATGGCTCGGCGAATGAAAACAGTATTGCGACTATGATGAAGTACTTGCGAGTTCCCGATCCTGAGTCACTTGCATCATTTTTGCGAATCGAGGGGTATACTCTCGTTGAAAATGCCACGTTCGAGTACCTTAATTTCGAGCACTCAAACTTGTTTGAAGGGCTTATGATAATCAAGCAGTTGTTGGTGAGTCGACACGCACTAAATGCTACACGAGCGTGGAGTTTACTTTTAGATTTGAGTGGAGCAAAGTCTGATGAGCCGCTTCGTGCCCTCGAGCTTGCCGTGGGGGAGACGTTCAACGAGATGCTAAGCGGGATGTACAAAAGCAAGGTGATATTGCAGATTGTGACGCAAGCCTTGTTGACTTGGCAGGAATTGGCGTATGGGTCGTTGAGATTTGCGCTCGAATCGTTGCAGAAGTTGATGAACATGGAGACTCTTGTACTAGCCATTAGTGCCGAGATTGTGGACAGTGTTGACAGAGCCGTGCGTAGTCTCATTGGGCACGACAGTGCCGAGATACGGAAACTTGTTATCGAAATCTACGGGCGCATACATCGTGCGGCAAAACTCAGCCAAGGCGCCGGAGGCCAGGGCGAGCCTACGGCCGAGGCCGCGGTGCAAAGGGTCATGCTGGCATTGACGACACCTCAGCAGCGCATTATAGAATACTTTAGTCAAGGGAAATAGCGCATGATTCGATGGACTATGCTAGCACCTAATTAAGCGATACGAGCAGAAAAATGAGTGACTATTAAGGGTTCACCGGACTTGCGGCGAGATATGCTACATGTTTTCGTTTGGGCGGTCGACAGTATGCGCGGGGACACGGATCGTCAGCTCTGGGGTGGGAATTGCCGCCAGCAACTCATCCTCGCGCTTGATTTGCACTCGGAACTTGGACTCGTAATCCGAGATCTTGTGTGTTGGGCCGCGGTGCGGTGGCTTCGTAATTTTTGCCTGCGAGTTGCTCGCAAGTTGGCGCCGCTTTTTCAACATCATCGCGCTGGCTTCCTGCTGTCGCTGGGATGGGGGTCCGCCGCGCATAAGGTAATCGAAGTCGTCCGGGTACGCGTAAGCGGGCGCCATGGGGTCGTGTGCCATCGAGAGCATCGGCGCCACCATGGGTGTAATTTGCGGGTACGGATACTCGTGCGAGAACGGCGCGTGGAAGTACGAGGCCGGCTCGTGTGCGTGAAAACCGGTATCATAGGCGTGTGGCACAAACAGCGCCATTACTGCTGAGGATGGGAATTGCGTTCCTCCGCCGTACGCGAGTGGCTGGTGACCAAACGCCTGCTCGTCGTAGTACTTTGCCAGCCGAGGGTGGTATAGCTGCGACGCACTCATGTTGCCTGCACGTGCGGGGACTGTTTGCTCGATTAAGTAGTCATCGGTACTTGCAACGTTGACGGAGTTTTGAAACACGGACGCGTCCAAGCTGTCAAAGTCCAGATCCAACGCGTTGATGTACAGGCCCAGGTGGTGCTGGCCATCGAGGGTGATGTAGTCACGGCCGGCATAATCGCGGCCGGCCCAATCAGCATTGCCGTTGCCGAGGGAATGATCTAGATAGTCGAGGGGAAAGTCGTCGTCCTCGTGAACGGTGGCAGTATTGTTTCCTGTACGCTTTCCGAGGCCAACGAATTCACGTGCGAGGTATTCTTCGGCGCCGCCGTTAATGCTGTGCCGCTTCTGCACCAGCGATGGTGAGGCGCCCCTGGGCGAGGCCAGCCCGCTCTGCGACTCCCGTTTCACAATCTCAAACTTGGGCTGGGCCAAGTGCTCGCGGAGCTGGTCATGTAGCGTCTTGTTTTTGTCTTCGACGTAGTGAAACAGGAGCGCGGGTTCTCGCAGCGCCACGGACGTGGCCGTCTGGTTGGCCCTTTCCTTTTTGATGTCGCGTTCTAGCGCGTCCGCCATGAGCTTGTCGTGGGGCACGTTGAACCAGAAGAACACTTTTTGCTTCTTCTGTGTTCGGAGACACGAGTTTTTGTAGAGAAACTCCAAGAACTCCAGCTTCGGGTTTTCCAAAACAGAGTCCGTGCCTGCCTTGAGGTTGCGCAAGTCTGAGAAGATGCCCTCCTCGAATTTCTTTCGGTCCGTGACCGTGCGTCCAAGATGCTGGAACTTATAGAGAATGCATCGCACAATGTCGGTCCCGGTGATAAAATAGAGATTGTTCCAAAACACGCAGCTGATAAAGCCCTCGTCGTTGTTGAGATAGTAGCGGCGAATCACCTGGTTTTCCTGCCAATTGGCAGGCGCCGTTGCCAAGAAAAACTTGAGGTCCTCAACGAGACTGAGCGACTCTTTGACATCCTCTGGAACCTCTGCCATTCGAAAGCGTGGCTGGGGAAGGGGATGTGAGCGAAGGCTATAGGTGGTCTTCAGGAGTTCCGGGAGAACTAGCGTGGGCTGTGGTGGATGCAACACAAGAGACACAGCGCGGTAAAAGAGCGTCTGGATGAGAAAAAGAGCGTGATTCTCAAACACGTTTGAGAACTATATTGAGGGCGCACAGGAAGAAGTGTTTCTGAGGGTGTTCCGTAGGCGGGGAGCTAAAAAGCGGGCACTAAATAAGAGGTGTGTGCGTTTCAGGCCACGCGATCTGAAACACCGGTGCCGCAGCTCCGCCCAGGGTCTCGCACTGCGCGTGCGCAACTTAAATAGACGCAGGGGAATTCAAGTGTGAGGAGGACGGCCCGGATGCGCGCAACTTGTGTATACACGCCCTCAACCGGTGAGGTTTGCCAAGAAAAACGGAAGAGAGCCGCCTCTGCGCGGCCGCCACATAACCTAAAGTTCCTATCTCGGAACCTATCGTGTGGGCTTGTCGAGCCGGTTGCTTCCGGGCGTTTTCCGCATCTGTGAAGGGGCTTGCCCAGTATTCTTGGCTCATCACGTATGGTCGTGTGTGGAAAAATACTGCCCCGGGGCGAGCACGGTCCCCCTCGAGGCGAGCACCGGTTCCCCTCGGCTCGCTCGCTTAGAAATCACGTGTCTCAGCTCTCTGCGTCGCTCCATGTTTTTTTCAAAAGCCAAGGTCCCAAATCACCCCTGCAAAATCAAGCGCATCGGATCGACGTCTAATCGAATATGCTGGAGGAATTCGTCAGCATACGTGCGCTAGCGTGCGCGCTCGTGCCGAATTTAGGCTTGGAAATAGCTTATTTTGCGCCCAATGCACACGATCTCCATACACACGAGTCGATCGTCTGGCCACGGTTACATTATCAGGCCAATTGAAATTTTTCTGCTTGGTACCATGAAGCCGCGCGGGGCTCAACTCACACAGCGGAATAGGAGAACGGCGGCGGAGCTTAGCGTTGCCCGGAAAAATGTGCTCGATCTGCCTTTGTGATTGAATTGACAGTTTCCAGATCCACCCGCAGGGCTATTCTTTCCGATGTCCATCCGTCCTTTATTTTCCGTCCTTTTGAAAAGATTTTGATTTTCGTTTTGAGGTTGTATCGCTTGGCACCGGCTTAGAAAAAAAAAAAAAAAACAAAGACAAAAACCATCCGCCCTGCGAGATCATGGGTGGACACTTTTTTTCCCGGCTCCAAAGTTCCGCCAATTCCGGACCAGCAGGTCAGCACACACCTCGCGCCATTGTCTTTTGATCCTTGTCTCTTCATTGTTCTTGCTTCAAGACCCTGTGCCTGCCGAGTCGTCTCCAGGAATGCCAAATTGCCTGGAATCACACACTCGCCGCATTGGAGTGAAGGACCATACAACCTGCAAATAAGATCAATCGGTTGCGCAAGTTTCAAAAAAATTAAGTTAAAAAATAATGGTGGGCTGCATACCAAAATCAAAAGACTAAATGTCCGCGTATTAAGAAACATGCAGCTCCATCGTCGGTGGGTGAAACAATAGACAAAGCCCAGCTGCGCGGGAGCTGCCTCAGCAAACTTGTGGTGCAATGACCCCAGTGGAGCAGAAGCATGGCCTCATACGCCCCTCCCCCTCAATCAGACGAAGAAAAGCCACGCACACAAGTATTCGTCCGCGTGACATACCGTTCGGGCTCCTAGCACAGGCCCGCCGCACCATGGGCCGATTTCGTATAACACGCAAAAAACGACGGTCCCGTAGAAGCCAGATTCCGCCGTCCTCGCGCACATGGGCTACATTCTCGAATCTCTTGCCGTCTACACGCTCGTCTTCACCCTATTGACGGAAGACGTGTGGCCACCAAGTTCATTGCCGCTCCTCAAAAAAATAAAAGAAAATAAAGTCACTAGCGCACCGCTCTTACTTTGGCGCCTTCTCTAATGTGTCACCAAATCATGGGCTACTTTCTGTCTTTGTCCGCGGCGCTGTGTGTGTGTGCTGGTTTGCCGCGTGCCTAAGTCACGCGCACATTTCTGTTTTCGTTAGTGGGACTGGCGACAGGCGGAGGCGGTGCCGAGCGCTGTCAACCGGGCAAGCGGCGTCTATACCCGCGCGCGTCTGGTGCATGCGGCGCAGTCTCTCTTCCGTCTATTCTGCATATAGTGCAGTTGCGTTAGGAAGGCGGTACAAATAAGATCATCCGCTTGGCCTTAACCTCCCCGATAAAAACAGAATAACACGGCGCCGGAGCACGGCAGCGTGCCGAGCCCGGCAAAAAGACCGTTTGCGGAATTCAGCAAGTTCTCGTGACGCAATAGCCAGGCGCTTGGCCGCAGGTACGAAATTGCTGCCCGCTGCTCGCTTCTATCCTGCCGGCCTGACAAACTCGTTGTTGTTGCAGTATGCTTGACTGTGCAATCGCCTTGCATTTCTCTAGCATACGCAAGCCATGGCTCCTATTTCTCTCTTCCGTATTTCTCTTTCTGTACCCGCTTGGACTCCCGGCTGCCCCGCTCAAATATTCTGCCGCCCGTGCCAAAATCTCAATATTTTGACATGCTCCGCAATTAAAGTATGCCTAGTCCAAGCACTCACCTAAACTCCAGTTCCCGATCCCCAGCGCATGTGCCATGTTTGCAAAGATAGATCAAAATCTTAATTGTTCTTGTTTCCGTGTGCTCTTTGATTGACAGAGAGAAAAGATTCATTTCGTGTGGCTCTAGACTCCATACTGCGTAGTCTACCGTCAAAATGTACGACTCCTCGTGGCAGAAATCCAGTCGCTCCTCGCACCCAAATTTGTGGAGCCCGCCTATCGTGACCCCCATGAGCCGCGGCGCCATCTCGGAAACGGAAACGGATCTGTCGAGACAATGCCCGCTTCAAAACCCAAATCCAGACCACCGCCGAGAGCGCCTTCCTTCGGTCGATGAAATCCTTCTCCGTATTAGCACTCAGGAGGCGTTGCGGCAACCATACCCACCAGCATTACCCGTGTTGCCATCTGCATATCCACAGGGCTATCCAGGCCAGCCACAACTAAGCATATCCCACTGGCACCGTGGACCACTACCGCCCACGCAGTACCAGACCGCCCCAAGAGCGCCACTTGAGCAGGAGACACTACCGGTAGCAGAACACCATACTCAGCTGTCGCAAGAAACTGGGCTCGCTGGCACGTTGGCGGGAACCTGCTCGCCGCAAGCTCAACTGACGCCCGCTAAGAAACGAGGTCGTAAAAAGAAGTCCGACACGATCTGCTCGCACTGCCAGCTGACACAGACCCCCGAATGGCGGCGGGGGCCTGATGGATCCCGCACGCTCTGCAATGCATGCGGCTTGTTTTACCTGAAGCTCACGAAAAAGTTTGGTTTCGATGACGCCAACATGATCTTCGCATACAAAAAGCGGCATAACGAGGTCCAGGACCGTATCGTGCCGACTGTACAGCAGAAAAACCGCTACTTGAGCGAGACAGGGGCACACACATAGACGGGCGCAGCCCATGGGTATACACGCATAAGAAAGGCACATCAACCCTAACTGTAGGTTCTCTAGTTTAGCGCAGGTCGGTGGCCACGCTTATCAATAGATGCAGTGTGAAGCCTAGTTTGGGCGTTAGCGCTCTGCACCGCAGCAATCTGCGCCGCGAGGAGTGAGAGATAGGCCAGCTGTGCCTCGTGGTGTTGGGGAGCCGAGGCACCGTGAAACCGCAGGACAAGCTGTGCCAAATAAACGAGATGCAGTTCCATAAGCGGCCCTGGGTCTACGTGCGCCAAAATCTCCACCATGCGCTCTTCCAATTGGCGGAATGACGGCCCCGAGTGCTCGTTTCCTCGTATGAGGTCTGCTTCCTTCAGCGAGTAGTTGGCGTGGTTTTGCACGGTCGTCACGGCTGTCACCTCCGATGCACCCGGAATCAAGGTGTACGGTACCAGGCACATAGTGTCTGCAAAGTAGCAACGGAAGCTCCCGGCGTCTCCGGGTACCATGTAAATGAGAGCTTGTGTATGGCCCAACACTATAGCCTGGCGGCAGAAAGCCAGTGGAACACTGCTGCCATCGCACGAGTAAAAGCCCACAAGTTCTGTCGATGGCGCAACTGCCTGGAGAAGCGCAAGCTTGGTGCCGAGAAACTTCACATCGAGGGAATCTGCATCATGTCTGATGTCAAACGCATCGGTAACTGTGATGGAGCCTGGACGCCGCACGCCGACCAAAGCACCGAAGCGAGACTCGGTCTTCCGTGCAGCATGGTCCGCGATTGCCAAGAGTGGCAAGGCGCGAGTGTTGATGTCCATAGATTGATGCTGTATAAAGATAGTGGTTGGTAGATGAAGACCACGGAGTGCATGTGATTTCCAAGTACGAACAATTTGTTTTATCACGTGATCCTGATTGTTGACCCCGCCTCAAACCGAAGAGTCAACTGCCGCCGGGCCGTGCTTGTGGTTCCTTTGAACATTCAGCATTTTCAGATGGGCTCCTTTTGATTATTATGGCAAATGCTATTGGGAATAAAGTGAGTTGAATGGACTGTGAGTGAAAGTGCTCCGTGGACAGAGCCTATGAACGGCGGAATTTTTGGTGCAAAGGTTGACCTCACAATTCATCTATAGCTTCAAAATAAATGTCTTTCTTTTTTCGGCCTGCGCTTGTTGGTGGACCTTGGCCCATATATCTTTGTGGTTTTGCCGTGTCTTAAGCAGCCTCTAGGCTGTATGATATCAACGGGGCGCAAAAAAGCGAGCCAGAATCCCACCTTTGGCTGCGAATCTTGATGCTACGCGCTGGCGGCACCATATTGACGACACTGCAACAGCACTTATTTAGGGGTTGTGACAATTTTTTTTCCCGCTGATTGGCAGGAGTCGATTCTGGGCTCATATGAATGTTATATTCACCACCCCAGGGGCCACCCATGAAAAAAAAAATGGTGTTAGGAAACATCTCGGCAACGACAGGCACATTTTTCACGGGTCCACCTGCTGTAACAGCAAACAATGTGAGCAGCGCATACAGAACAACACCCGCCGGCCAAATTCGAAAAGCAAAGATAAAAAAACAATTGTCAAAAAACACAAATAGAGAAAGAACGATGTTTTTTATTTGCAGCCAAGATCCGAACTCACGTTAATGGCCGCTGGAATCTCCTGCTGCGCTCAGATATCTTTGCACGTGACCAGATCCCCCTAGCCGCAGCCCTGCACGGTGCGCACGGACTGCCAGAGAAGGGGAAAAAAAGCCATCGCACCCTAGCTCATCTCCGCAGACACTCTCGATTACAGAACTTGTTTTTCAGAGCTCAAAATGATCATGTCTGTACACGATCCACTCAGCAGGAAGCGAGAAATCAAGGATGCCCATAAGGCTGCCAAAAGGGCGCGCAAGGAGGCCCCGGAGGACGACATATCCGAGCAGATGTACTCTATATTCGTCAGGTCAGCCATGGACTCGCTAGAAAAGGTATGTCGAAAAAGGGCTCCCAGCCCCCTCCACTTCGTCTGTATACAACGGCCTCTTACTAACTTTTCCAGAACGATGCCCTAAAAGTGAACTCGTTGACGTCCAAAATCAGCTTGGCTATGTCCCACTCGGAAGCCATCTCGCTTGCTAACTTCATTGTAGTGTTGAGGAGCCTCAGCGCCAACGTGGCCAAGCTCGATAACTCCGCATCCGCGGCGTTGGTGTCTGCGATCATAAACTACAAGTGGCTTGAGATCCCAGCCGCTGCGCGGGAAGGCACCGACTTCGCCGTGTTTCTCGATGCCTACGCACAGTTCCTTCACGTGCTCGTGTCTTCATACCCCAAATATCTCCACGACATAATCAAGAAGCTTGTGAGAGAGTTCCCGGATGTCAGAGATGACATATATCCGCATCACAGCATCCTCAAGCGCTTCGTCACATACATACCCACATGCATCAACACCATTCCTTCCACACTCACGAGGGCGTTTCCGCACCACTTGTCTTCGGCTCCAGTCGAAATTTTTAGCTACGTGAGACACTGCATGAGCATCATGAAGTACTGCCCAGATTTGCAATTTCCCGTGTGGCAAATGATTGTCGAGTGCTGTATCAAGTTGGATGTAGAACTCCAGAACGAAATTGATGACTTGGATGATGACCTTATAGAGGAGCTTATCAACGGAGATGATGAGGAAATAGACGATGAAATTTCTGACGAAATTGACGAAGATGATGATCTCGAAACAGGCGCAGAGGTTTATGAGGTAGCCTCGACAAAGAACATCAAGCGGTTGGTCTCGAAACTTGACTCTAGTTTGGAGTTGCTTTTGAGATCTACAGAGGGTGCATTCACAGCGGAGGAGTTGGATTCGGGAAACGGTGTCAGTCTATTTAACACGCTTACTTCTTTATTCAAAACCCACGTCTTGCCCACGCACTTCACAAAGTCCGTGCAGTATCTCATGTTTCACATCTCTCAGTACCAGCCGGAGTTGGCCGACTCTTTTTTAGTCTTGCTCATCGACACCGCGTTCAATCCACTAGAGGTTACTGAAAAGAGGCTCAAGGCCCTCCAGTACTTGGCCTCCTACATTTCGCGCGCCAAGAACTTGACGAAACACCAGGTCGTATTTATCGTCACATATCTTATTGGCTGGGTCAACAAATACATCTCTGAGCGTGAGAGAGAGGTGCTCGATCTCGACTCTCCAAGTACCGCGTCCACCGCGTCCACTGCCACAGGTGGCATGGAAAGGTTTAAGTTATTCTACGCCACATTCCAGGCATTGCTCTACATATTTTGCTTTAGACACAAGCAGTTGTCTCGCGCGCCAGAAGATATCAAAAACGGCGAGTCCGAATGGGAGAGCCAGATCGACAAGTTTTTCCTGCGAGTGATTCTCACCAAATTCAACCCACTTAAGTTCTGCGACGAGACTGTGGTGGCGACTTTTTCTGACATTGCGTCCATGCTTGGTGTGTGTTTCTGTCAGACCATCATCGACAATAATCGCAGAGAGCAGATGGCCCAGGCCACTTCCAATCTTCCTTCTGCCATTGGCAACTTCAGACACAAGCAGGAATTCTTGGACCTCGAGGGATATTTTCCTTTTGACCCTATGGTCCTTCCAAAGTGTAAGAAACTCATAAGTGCCAACTATGTGGAATGGAGGGACGTCAATCCAACTCCAGAGGACGATGAGGAGGATGACACCGGAAGTCTTGGAGACGACAACGACGAAGACGAAGACGATGAAGAGGACGATGACGATGAAGAGGACGATGACGATGAGGAGGAAAACGATGATGATGATTTGGACAACGGTGGTAAGGTTTGCGAAGCCGCGCGTGCTGCTGAAGACAGTGATGAAGAAATCACCAGTGACGAGGAGGAAATTTAAGGAAATGCCCAGAGACTAGTGGTCTTCAAGGGCATGGTCTTTGAGTTTTGCTTTTTGGCTTCAATGGTGATGAAACGATATCAGTCTTTATTAGCATGAAAATAAAGTTTTTTGCAAAGTTTTATTTTGGCTCGTGACCTGTAGATTTGTCTTGCCAACTTTTGCTTGTTCGACCCTATCGATCAGATCGCCGCACACCGGTTAGATCGGTCGTGCTTCGCCGCACCAAATTCCACATTTTTTATCTTCAGCTCTTTGCCTTACAGATCTGATCCCAGAGGTTGATCGATCGAAATATGCCGCACCATTCAATTCTCCAAATTTAAATCCAGGCTGGTCCTGGAAAGAACAGGGGGGGGGGAATGAAGTCAGACCCGATGGTTGGGGTTTTAGCTCGATGTTGTTTCTTTCGCGTTTGAGGGTATTCTTTCTTTATCTTCAAAACATTCATTTTCCAACCCCAAAAACTCAATTAAGCCAACTTCAAACTATTCAGGCTATCCATGATCATTGCCGATTGCAATACGACGATCATAGTAGGAAACTATACCCAACATTGAAAACCTTCAATTGAGCACATATGCTGCTGGCACAAAAACCTGAAGGTAAACATAATCTTAAAACAGTTTCAATGTTTGTAGCATAGCAATGCATACTTTGAACACTGTCTTCGGCAATGCAATAAAACGAATAACCAGGCTCATTCAGAACTTTGTCACAATTCAAACGTTTATACCTTGCTTTCTCATTCATTGGCCTTGTGAATTTTGTTGAAATCTCTGACTCTCTTCCAATACTTTTGGGTCTTCATTTCACTTCAAAAGGTATAAGTCATCGCCTACGTCAAAGCATATGCAGCAGTCGAATCCTAACTCGTTCAGAACTTGACATTGAGCGTAGTCTACTTCATTCCAATTTAAACGCTTTCTCAAGGCCTTTCTAGCGATTTAGAAAATGAAGGAAGTGATCTCGTCAACCAAAGTGCCACTTACATATATTCCCGAAAGCCAGATGTATGGTACAAACCTGAAATACATCTCTCCTGCCGAATTCACATTTCTTTTAAACTTAAGAATGGAAGCGCCCAAAGGTGATCCTTGATGGAATATGAACAAATTTCACTATTTCGAAGCTGCCATATGAGGAATCTTCGAAGTAAATCCCAAGTCCATTCTCAACTGGATTTAGCCTCCCCCCTCTTCACTCTTTCAAAAAACTTGATAAAGCCGGATTTGGCTAGACTAGCTTGGTCAACGCCTATAACATGAGCCAAATCTTTGTTATCTCTGGAAAATGTATCAATTGTGTGCAAAACATCTTGCATGACATGAATAGTTCCGATTTTGCGACACCACAGGCATGGACCCATAGAGAAAAGAATATAAGTATATTCTCACCAGCGGCAGTAAGAGTGACAAATAAAAGCGGACACGTGAATTAGTTTAGTTCCAGAACGATGAAATTTGAGTCATGCTTGTGAACTCTTAGTGGCCGACGATACTGATGTTTGCATCCTTGTGAACGATGGTAGTTTTCGGTGATCATGCTCGGACGAAAGTACTACTGCTATTACCGAGCTCCTGCATTCGACTTTTGTGCTATACGTCTTATCCAAGTGAAATTGCTTTAAGCGTGCTTCTTTATCATTAAATGTCATTTACGCTAGGAAGGTGCATGACTTGATTATAATTGCTACTCAAAAACCTCTTTGTGCGAAAAAGGGCTCAAAGTGATATATGTCTTTGCTGCAATGAAGTGTTTACTAGAAAAGAGAGGATGCAGTGAAGAGTAAGCAAACGACCTGACACCTCAGTCACACTGATAGAAGGTACCAAAGGTTTTGTATCCCAGACGCAACCCCAATTCAATTTATTGCATTACCATGCTGATCTGCAAAGGGCACTGCAGGTCATGTTTTGAATAGTCCCCTTGTTTGATTCTGTGAATTTTTCTTTTTTATTTGCAAGGAACAATGCAACAACATCTTCGGGAATTTGCGTGTCATTGGAACTCATTTTTCAGACATTTCATGAGCAAACCTGGCACCAGATAATTTTCGCCTAGGATTTTGCAACGTTTAAATTTTTGATGAAAAGCATTTTCACGAGACTGGTCCAGTACTTAGACCCCATGATGATACCATCTCATAGGGTCAAAATTCAAATCCTTTTCGCAAAAGAAATGGAGCCAGCGAGATGTATCATCAGCCGAGGATCGGTGAAGTCAAATCAACAAAACCTTCAACTAAGGTATGATGCGAAATTTCATGTGACCTCTCTGACGATCAGCTTGTGACAGAGCTAAGGTATGATATTTTCTGCTTGATGTAGTTACTGAGGCAAACTTCAGAGCTATCCCACTTCAGTGATCCCTAAATGGCTAACTCAACTCATATTTTCTGAGTGGCTCTATATCTGGATGAATTGATACAGGAGGAAACTTTTTTTCCATATCCCTGTCTTGCTCTATACTCCCTTTTCTCTTCAAGCCTCACTTGAAAGACTCTGCTGTACTTTCAAATACATGATAAGAAGCAGTATTTGACGTTAAGCGTGGTATTAAATCAAAAGAAAAATGCAGCAGAAAGAAATAACTTTTGATTATTGATTTAACATAACTGACGCCTTAATGACTATAATCTTTTGAATCTGCTTACCTTCAACAGCAGGTTGCATGGTCTAGTTGGTTATGACATTCGCCTCACACGCGAGAGGTCCCGAGTTCGATCCTCGGTGGAATCACTGCTATTTTTGCGATTTCTCGTAATTGAAATTTTTTCACTTCAATATAAATTCGAAATTGAATCAGGACAAATCTTGATGACAAATTCTTTCAATACACCTTACAAGCAAGGGAACAAGTTCCTATTGTATTCAATGAGCATGGACTGTGAACTTTGCTAGGATAAATTTGGTGCTATCAAATTTATTGCATAAATCAAAATCAATTCGATACCTAAAAGCTAAAATCAATGATACAGTTTGATAAGCGCCCTTCACAAGCCTGAAATCTTCTTTGGGGTAATTTTAATAAGTTGAAAAGCTCAAAGTATAAGCATGAAGTCAAATCGATGTTGCATCATCCAAAAGATGAGCAGTTAAAAAATCTCTTACGCTCCAACTATGTATGCAAGTGATATTATCAAATTTTAAAAATTACGTTGGGGCAATTGGTCTGAACATTGTGTGTGAATCATGATATACTATTTTTATCTCTTCGATACCAAATCCGTGTTCGGCAAGCCCGGTTCTTTGTTCTTCTTCAACGAGCAAAAGCACTGAGTGAAATGAACATGTACGTTGGGGGATAGTAGCTCTTACATTGCTAAAGGCAAAAAAGAAATTTCCCAAGAGAGAAGTAACAACTTCTTTTCAATGAATTGTTAGATATACCAAACAAAAAGATTGCAGCACCACAATTTCGCATATGGTCTCCCACTACACTACTCAGTGTGGCCCTATGAAGCTTAACAATCGTTGATCGGACGGGAAACAGTGTGTTCTTCATGGTATGGCCGCAACCAATAAATCTTGCAGCCGCATCAAATAAGTTAACTGCAAATCACATGTCAACCTGTGTATTAAATAATCACTATCAAGTATAGGCCAGTTCATCAAGTCTAATTTACAGCAGGTTCGGGGTTCTGTCCAGATCCCTGACGGGATTTTTGCAGTGAATGAGTTGAAGATTTGGCAGTTGAATACGAAGGCATAAGGCTCATCCACATTTATCTCGAGGACCGTGCGAAAGAGGGCATTCGTCAGCGATGCGGAATCGACATTTTGATGAAGACCGGAATGTCTCTAAAAAGAAAGACGGCAAGAGAATGAAAGAAATCACCATGTGCAACGTTCGTCTAGGTGCTTCGAAAGCAGCTATGAAGGCAGTTGCTGTAAATTGGGGTTTGACTTAACCAAAAAGAAATCGCTTTCAAACTCTTCAAGTGAGAGTTACTTGAACTCGATGATGCTTGTTGTTGGCGCCCTGAACCATGACTTGAAACGCATATATGGCCTTGTGTTATCCACGTCAACAAATTGAGGAATATATCTTTTCTATTACCAAGGAAAATTTGCAACATCAGAATACTCCTTTGGTGTCTTGATTCAAGAATAGCACTCATCGGAACCTTACGTAGAATCTTTAACTTTTGCCATCTGGTGCCTCAAATCAAGAATATGAGATCTGTCGCCTGGCCGTCTGAGTTAGAATTGTGGCATGACATGGGCGTCCCTGGTAAGACCTTGTAAATCTATACTATAGATCACAACCAAAAGCAATCAAGAATTTTCTCATTCATGGAGGTCGCTTACAGATTTATTCACAGTTTGCACTGTTCGAGCGCACTGAGTGTTGCAGATGATCACGAAGGAACAAAAACTTCACATGCACTTGTCATGGGTAGTTCTCGAAGATAATCCATCATTAAAAAACTCAAAAACGTAGTCGTACATATTTTGTACCGAAATAGATGGTTAACTGATTATGCTATATACTACATAGCAGCTTTCTTATTTTCAGGCTTTTGAATGTCAAAGCAGCTCTTACATATTTTGAAGGAAACATCTAGAGTTGAAATATAGCGCTATCTAATATGTCTCTCTCTCAATATCTCATAGTTGCCGATAGTCACATGAATAGTTCTTTTTGAAAGAACTTCAAGAAGTTGCAATATGGTTTTGGCCACGCCATTTGTTCGTAGTACACACTATATTGCATATTCGCAGAAGGTCTATTCCTGTACCGTGCGCCCACCATTCATCCAAAGCTAAAATAAATATGAAAATTTATCAATTTTGCCAAATCTTGTGAGGCCTGTTAATCATTCGATCTCTCACTCTTCAATTTTTAAGAAAATCAGTGTTTCCAAATCAAGAGCCTGCAACAAGTTCATTTTATATATATTTTCTGTTTATTGACAAACGAATTCAACAATCAATATTACAAATTAAAAAGCAATTGCACACCCAAAATACAAAGGTGTATTTTATATGACCAAAAGTAAAAATATATTGGGACATAAAAATTGTAAACACATTTTGACCCTGAAACTTTTGTCGCATGCCTGTATCCCGTACTTAATGAATGAATTAAAAGAACAAATGTATTATCTTTATGTTCATACAACATGCGATCTCTGCAAGACGTGCAGATCAATCACTTTGTACTTTAATATCTCCGTACTATCTATCTGTACTTGTTGACTGCAAATTAACTGGCTAAAAGATGAAAATTGTTTTGGGCATATCTGTAGGATCTTTTGCTTCGCTGTACCATGTCTGAAAGCACGATTTCCTTTATTGTTGTAACCTGAACAATTTCTCATAGTAACTCCTTCCTGGTACTCATGGGTACTCTGTAATGATAATCAAGTGTAAAATTTTCGTGAGATATGGAAATAGCTGAAGTCTTATCTCTAGCTATATAATTTCTTTGACTATCGGCATTGTTTTTTTTAGACTCATACTATTAGTAGCCTTGACAAACGAGAACACTATATTCTATAGAAAGCTTGCGAGAGAGACTGGCTACCTCGAACCAAGAATTAAAGAATCACTACATTGCTGCTCGGTTGGAATAACACTGAGACTCAATACAACGTAAAATAAAAGTGTATGGTTCTTAACTCTCAAGAATAGGAGGTACTTTTGAAATTTTAGTCAATATTTGCTTTGGAAGGCTTAAAAACATGATTTCCGTTTAGAAAAGTTTAGGTTGTAGGAAATAATACAGAAAAAGACCCACGGGAATGCTTGCTCGGCATGACTTTAACCTGCCACTCTTAAATTTTCGGAATAGTCACCTCTCCTTTTTGAAAGCCAATGTATGCCTATGAGTACCCATAATATTGCCCTTGAGTATTTCTAGGCTTATGAGTTTAAATTCTGGTTTCCGATTGATTTCCGCATGTAGACTTGAGACAATGGCATGGTCGTGACTTTCATCTTGACTCAGATTCTGAAACACATATGGGGGTTATATCTCAAAAGATTTCATAGCCACAAAACTGTCTCTTATGTGTTTGAACGTTTACACATGGTAGATTTGATGCAGCATGCGTCTTTCATCCCCAACAAGGAGATCACAAAAAAGTTTACTATACAGACTCTGAAATATTTATTATTGTCAACTTGGAAACTTGCTTTGGAGATAGATTGTTAGTTATGTTTTTACTAGGGATGAATTAGAAGCAACTCAACAATGGGAACCAAATTTCATCAAGAACAATGTCTAAAAAGTAATATATTTGAAGCAGTCAAAAAAATACCAATCTGCTCCAAAAGTGCAGAAATATTAATATGAAAAGGACTTGCTCTCGAGTCATCAGACTCTTGACAGGTACACACATGCCAGTGTTGTCATTGGCCATATACATGCTGAAATGCTCCTGATCACGATTCATTTTTCTTGAAAGCACAGTAAAATTCTTGAGCGCGATTGAATATCATAGGAATCCAATGACCTAGATCACATCTCATGAAACGTCTACGAATGTGCGTGGGACAGAATCGTTTTGACTGAGATGCCTACTCTCTAGAAAAAAAAATTCTTCATATCTTTTTCGCTTGATGTTCGCAATTAGTTAATTTACCGCAGGAAAGTATTTTGCAATAGGGTTCACTCGGAATGCCTGGTTTATAAATCAAAATAAATGAGATCCCCTCGTGGATAGCGAAACATACTCTCAAGCTTTTAAATTTAATAAATTGTCCAAATAGACAACAAAGCAGGTTGCATGGTCTAGTTGGTTATGACATTCGCCTCACACGCGAGAGGTCCCGAGTTCGATCCTCGGTGGAATCACTGCTCTTTTTTTCAAAGAATTTTTGCTTTTAGTTTATTGTGTTTCTTTACTTGGGTAAATCACCATTCAAACCTTTTCACAGCGTAGACAGTTTCTTTTTATGACTGGATGAGTTTAAAATTCAATTTAACTACATTTACTAGCAATGCAGTGTTTATTTCAAGGAAGAAAATGCGAAGGGCGGCTCTAGAGTATAATCCATGTGTGGTTGAGTTTTGTGATATGCATTTAGATCAGGTTATGAGGACGCAATGCCCCGAGTGTATGGTTGTCAGAAACTTCGTACATATTGATAAACATCTTGTCTTTTGATCAGCCGCGACCATCAAACTGTGTCAAGAACGAATCACGCATTGTCGCATACAAGGAACCTGGGTGGCCCATATATACACTTGGACTGGAGCCGGGCGCCCATAGACCTTCTACTTGCAGTCCAGCAGACTTCGATCTGTGATTCACCAAAGAACTCGGGCCCGGTGGGCCATTCAGCAAACCATATGATAACAGAGCAGGCAGCGTGCAAGCGAGCGCCGCCAAGAAATGGACGCACCGCTTAACTGGGGAGCTCAGTCTGCAAGTCCCGCGAGCTACTTCTCCTCGTCCGAGTCGTCCAAGTCCAAGTCTGGGATCTCTATTTCGGAGCCGCCATCGGAGTCCATCTCATCGGCTGTATCCGAGCCGGCTTGCTGGACAGATTCAGGCGCCAGGGCCGGGATTTTGCGGCTGGCGTTCTCCAGTACAGCAACCGCATCGAGATTGTCGTCAATGAGCCCCGGAACAAGCGCCTGGTTGTGCGTTTCCCCGACAGGCGCGATTGCAGAAGCCTCGTCGTTGTCGGCGCCCAGAGACATTTGGGGCTTGGACGTGAAGATGTCGGCGGGGGTGGACGGCGGATTGTCCTTTCGAGGAGATTGCGCCGGCCGGAGCCTCTTGGCGGCAGGCTCATTCTCTCCTTCCGCAGCAGGCCGTTCGCGGACGTCGTCACGAGCCCCATCAGCATCGTCGGCGTCGTCTTCCTCTTCGTCGTCGGCGTTGACGGAGTTCCTTGCCAACACGGGCATAGGTGGAAAACGAGGGGAGTTCAAGACGCCAAGGGTATCTGAGTGCGGCAAGAGGGCCGCGGCAAGCGAGAAGATGGAAGCGGACTCTGGTGCCGGGTGCAACAGCGCGGCGATAAGCACGGCTTCAAGAGCCGGATCAACGCAGCCGTGCTTGGCCGCCCGCGCCTGCAGCACGGCCTCGACGAGTACAAGCTTGAGAATGCGGTTGTAGTGAGTCGGCGAGATGGGCACCCTGCGGATGACGCATGCGAAGAGGCTGAGAACGGCCTCGCGCGTGGGCGCCGGGATCGACGGCGCAAAAAGGTGCTCGTGCGAGAGGAGATCCGACAACGGCACGGCCGCGCTGCGGCGGCCCTTCTTACGGCCGCCGCCATGCCTGCCCAGCGGCGCGGGCTCCGCCACGAGCGAGGCGCCCGCCCGTGGCTGCATCAAGGCAACAGCGGCCTCGAGTAAACGCGCGAGCAGCGCGTGGTCGGCGTAGTAGTTGACGAGGCACACGTAGGCATCTGCGCAGCGAATCGCGGCGCAGACGACGGTCTCGAGGCCCAAGAGACGCGCGCGGTCGACGCGCTTGTGGCTAAGCGGCACCAACAGCTCGACGGTGGCAAGCACCGCAGGTACGTGGGGCACGAGTAGCGCGGAGTACTGTGCGGGCAACTGCTCGAGGAGCGCGAGCGCCGCCGCATGACAGTGGTGCAAGGACGCTTCGACCGCCAGGCGGGTTGCCAGGTCGCGAAGCTCGCGGCGGAACGTCACGAGTCGTGGGTTGAGAGCGCATACGAGGTCAACGGCTGCGAGCACACGGCCGAGCGGCACGGCGACCGCGTGGCGCGTGCCCGAGAGCACGTAGCCCGCGAGGAGCTCGAAGAGCACCTGGACGCGGTGCGCGACGGCGCGGATGGTCGCCGGCGCATTGACGTCGACGCGCAAAGGTGTGAAGAGCGGCTCGTGCCCTGCGGGCGCGAGCGTGCGGAGAAGCGCCGCGGCGTCCGGGTCGTCCTCGACGCGGAGGAAGCTGGCATAGATTTCCGCGGTCGCAGCGAGCTCCGCGAGGAGCGCCGCGACGTCGCGCAGCCAGTGCTGCGCGGGCTCGTCCTTTTCAACCGCGTGCAAGCACGCCACCGCGCGGCACACCGCGGCACGCTGCCGTACTGGGCGGGCGACGAAGCCGTCGTCCATGGCGAGGGCCAAGAGCTGCGCGCGGAGCCTGTTCGCGTGCGGCCGCGCGGTGGTCGGGTGCTCGAGCACAAGCGTGCGCAACGCGCCGAGCACGGCGCCCAGGCCCAGCGCAGCACGTGCCGCAAGCGCCGCCACCACGGCGTCCAAGCTCGGCGTCAACACCTCGCGTGTGAGCGTGGGCTTGCCTCGGAGGCCCGCGCAGAGCCGGGCCACGGCCGCGGCTGCGGACTCGAGCACCGCGGGATCATCCGCATGCCGTGAGCCAAGCACAGCCACGAGCAGCGCCAAGAGAGCGGTGCCCTCTGCGCTGACGACCGGCGTGCTGGCGGCCAAGACGTGCACGATGTTTACGCCACACCACACGGCGCGCGTGTCGCCAGAACGGGTGAGCGCGAGCGTGCGTCCGGTTAGGTGCGCTAACTGGGCCCGCGGCACGCTGCCGAGCGTGGGCACTGCGAGGTGGAGTGCCTCGAGAAGGGGGACCGCCGACGCGGGCGCGCTGCGGAGCTGGTCAATGACCTCGCCCAAGGAGAGCGACATATTACTGCGGCTCGGCGTGAGTTGGGGGAGGAAGGAAGACAAAGGAGGAAACGCGTGTGCTCGCAAGAAGACGCTCCGTCGGTTGAGTGGTGGTGCGTCGCTGGGTGGTGGCTGGGAGAAAGAGCACGTTGATGGTGCTTGGTGATGAGGCGCGGCGCCCGAAAATTCTCGGGGCGCGATGCGGTGCGAGGGCCATACAGTACCGCGATGGCCCTGGGGGCGCGGCCCAAGGCCCTGGAGCACAGGAGCGGGGCCGGCAAAGAGGCGCGCACCAGCACTAGGAATGCAATCTATATGGCGACTAGGGCGGGCAGCGCCTGCCTTTTATACGCGCAGGGAAGAGCGCACACACAAACGCGGCTTGCAGCCCCGCAGGCCGCAGATGCATGGTTCAGTATCTGGTCTGGTATGTAGTGTTGTGTGTCTAACTATTTTTATCTATGGGCCCATCTTCTGTTCTGCTTTGTGCCTGGGGATGAGATGCTTGCTTGAAGCGGGTGGGGGTAAGGCACGAAACCACTGACCTCGTAGTCTGGTGTTCTGAGCCATGCACGCAGCTGCTTGGCCAGCTCATTCCTTTTCGTTGCTTGCTGAGCACGATTACTTAAGAGGTCATGCCCCCGTGCTGGCAGGGGCAGCAGTGGGTTCTTGTCGCATGCCCGCTGTGGAATCGGCAATGTGCAGTGGGAAATGGCCAAGAGATGGGTCCCCACGTTGCTGAAATGCGGCTTTAACCTTAGGACGCACTGCGCTAATATATAACGGGCCAGGAACACAAGACAGTTCTCATAAGTCAATGGAAACAAAAAAAAAAAAAACAGAGCAAGTAGTCCATATATCTATGTCCGATTGCATATACATATATAAATGCATAATCATCCATGCAGTTTATATTCCGCCAACCCCTTTGCTAGAGTTCCCATTTCTTTTGTGTACCGGGCTTTCCGTTTATCATCAATTCTAATTCAATCAACATGCTTCAATCTCGATTGTGTACCATAACGTCCACTTTCTGTCATTTTCATTACACCTTTGCAATCCGCGGTGAATCCTGCTTTTGTCACTTCATCCAAATCACCAAGCATGTACTCTTGCTATTGTGGTATTGGTTCCCTTCTTCGATTCTATTATATGCATACTACTTTCAGTCAGCGTAGGCGGCCTATTCAATAAATAGTATTCACGCTCAATGCTAACTCCGTAGGACATTTCAGCCACATCTACCGAATGTCTGCGTTTGGGAACAGCATCTGATCTAATGCATTGATTTATTCTATGGTTCAAAATATATATGTTCCGCACCTTTTATTTGAATTCCTTTCATTTCAACCTGAAATTCTTCTGTGTTTCTTATATATATACTACGTTTAGCTTCTCTGATGTCTAAAAATAATGGTATTCAATTATTTTCCATTCTTCCTACATCCAGCGGACTAAATATCTAAAGTCAAATGGTTTTGTTTCGGGCAAGGTACCTATACCAAGAAATAATACTGTACTATACGTTTTGCTCAAAGATGCATTGTTTATACCCCGTAGCTATCAACCAACCTAAACACACTGTATAAGATTAGGTTGAGTCAGGTCTTCATAACCACTCCGAAAATCCCATTGCTCCCCCTGTCATTGAAACTTTCCGCTCCATTTGTCTTATTATTGACCCGCCGTTCGCAACTTTTCCATGTTTTTCGATAACATCATTCACTTTTGTTTCCAAATTGCATCTCTTCACGACCTTGATCATTTGATGCTATATACATAAGTTTACTCACTATGATCTCCGATTTCATCTTTTCACCATCTGGAAAAAAATACAGCTCAAATGGTGCGCCCATTTTTTTTTTAATTGTTCCATCATGATTCTAGAAGGAAATGCATGAGAATTCCCTAGAAGGTCAGAACGTCTATGTTCATCATCTACTAGATGATATGGCATTTCTGTCTTAGGGAATATTAAACTTATCATAGTCTTCTGTTCATGTCTACAAGATATTTCATCATTCTACTTCGAATGATCTCATATATACCCTATTAGATGATCTAGACGCATCATGAGCAATACTTGTAGCGACACCTTCCATTTCAGACATTACTAAAGTTATTGCATTCACAAATTTTCGGCCCATTTGTGTTTTTACGATATTATTAATTGATCAGGAAGAACTATAGTATACTTATTCCATTTAAACTCAATATTTCACATGTTTCCTGAAAATGCACTGGGTGCTGAGGAAGCAAGGCGCACAAATACCGGTGCAAATGCGTAGATGGCGATTACGCAGTGGGTTATCTAGTTTCGTATGTACTGTTATGTATCCATTAATTTCATCTGTGGACCTTTCTTGAGGACTGGGAACCTATGCCTCCCATGTGCGAATATGGCGAGGCAAGCGGGGTATGGAGAACTCTTTTTGCAATTGCAATTGACGTGCTCATCTCTTTTTTTTTTTTCGGATCTGCCACATATCAATGAAGGACGTGAACAGGAGTGTCAATGTAAACGAAACCAACTGTGCATCCATGTGCGTTATTTTAGATGCTTTCACTCGTTCACGTTTGCAGCTGGAAGCAAGGTATCTCACAACCCCATGTCTGCAAAAACTGCTGCTGCTAAAACGAACCCTGACGTTTGCCGGTGGCCCCGTCAAGCATGCATTCTCTAAAATGAAACCCCACTCAATCATGCGCATGTTTGACAGTTACTCATTGGGACGCATTCGATTCGGCCCAAAAGACCAAGCCTTACAACAATGAGGCATTTACTGGCTATACTTAAACACGTACTAAGCAGATACGGCCGCAGACGTGTAAACATAAGGACATAAACCAAACAGGGCATCAAATTGTGCCCAGGATTCCTAGACAACGCCAGTTGGTCTCAGCCAACTGTATCATGGTCTTCGGACTAGTTTGGGCCATCGACCAACGAGTCACTGCTGATGGCCAGTCACTAGTTTTTTATGTCCCTTCAGGGTCGGGGGAACAAGGCTTTCCCAGTCCAGCGGGCTCTGATGCGTTCTTTACACAATGTCAAATTTTTTATAGCGTTCTTTTATTTAAAAGCAGCCGGTTGAGGCCGCTGGGCGCTAGCGCTCTACAGGTGGTCGGGCAGTCCCTGGAAAATAGTCTTTCAAAACACATCATTCAAGAGATCGTGAAAGCCAAATGGCTCGTACAAAGTACCCTCTCCCTCGAAGAACTTGGACATCGACTCGACCCAGTGCAATCTCAACGAGTGCAACATCGCCGACGTTCCCTCCATGACGACTAAGATCACCACAGTCAAAACCAACCACATTGCAAAGAGACACACAGTCATTATGACGCCAACTACCCCAGTCATGCCAAACGCATTACTAATAGTCATTGTCCACAAAACCGTCGACAACTGGGCGTGCGCCAAGGATAATGCCCACAAACGCAAGTATGAGGCAGTGTGCGAGACACAGTTCAAGCAGAACTCGATAGTGTGAATGACCTGGTGGATCATGATGTCGCCAAAATTGTGGCTGTCGTGACCCTCTTCGTCGTCATCGCCGTGTTCTTGCTCATGGCCATGCTCTTGAGCGCTCTCTTCATTTCCGAGAGAGTGGTATTCATGCAGCTTGGCCTCCTTGTCCATCTGGCGTTTCAAGTAGAGAGGCTTGACGAGCACCAACCAGGGAATACAGACCAAAGCAATTGCCAAAAGACCCAACTGCACGGTCGCCTGTCCCTCGTACAACGGCTCGGCGACGGTTCCTGGAGACAAGAACATGGTGATCAACATATTCAACAAGCCTGGGGGCTGCTGCTGGATTGCAAACCAGTTGACCGTCCACTTGTATACGATACAAAGTGACAAGTAGCCAAAGATACCTTGCATAAACAACAAACCGGGGATGAAGTTTCCCACTATATCAATGCCACTCTTGAAGTAAATGGCGTTGACTAAAGAAAAGAAGTAGGAGTAGGTCATGTGCATGTAGCCCATCAACACGGACAACTTCATCTTATAAGAGTTTGAGAACAACAACGCATTCTCAGAACCGTGCCACGCTGGGTCCAAGCCTATGGCGTAAACTCCAACCTGCGTGGCATGAATAGTTTCGCCTGGCTTGAAGTTTTCAGGCCACTTCCATCCTGACGGGAAGAAGTCCATGGACTTAGAAAAGACGTCGTTATACAAGAAACCCGTGTACATGGAAAACACACCCATGAGCAACAAGATGTAGCGTCCCGAGAAAGCCATATCGAATATTTCATCGCGCTTCATTCCCAAGATGGTTTTCTCATAGTAGACCATCACAGCAGCAGCGAGAAACATGATAAAGCCGTGTCCCAAGTCACCAAACATCACCGCGAACAAAAATGGGAAAGTCACGATTGTGGCCAAGCCGGGGTTTATCTCGCGGTACGTGGCGATACCGTACGTGTCACAGATGCTTTGGAAACCTGCGGTGAACTTGTTTGTACGGTGAAATGTTGGCGGGGTGCGTGTGGTCTCCAATACATTGACGATTGTAGGCACAGACGCGTTCGCTGCCACCACCGCGTTGGTGACAGTCTCGATCTCATCGGTTGGCACCCAGCCCTCACCAATCAAGGAGCGGCGACTGTTGTCGTAGTCGCAGAGGTTCATTGTCTTGTAGACAGCCTTCTCGCGAGCCACAACCTCCCACCAGCGACCCAAGTCGCGGGAGATCGCCACCAACTCAGAGCTGAGCGCACGCTCTGTTTGCTCCAAAACAGTGCCCACATCAGCCAACTTCACGCACACGGTGGCCAACTGTTGGGCACGCTTGTCCGCGGTCGAATCCACCGCGTACAAGTCTGCGTCCAACGAGCGGGCAATTTTCTGGATGCGCTCGCGAATCATCAGACCGTGCGAAAAAATGAGGAACGCATTTTTGGCGATGTAGGTGTCGCTTTTGGCGTCGTAGACAGGCACGGCCAACTCTTCTGTATAATAGAACAAATTACCGCGTAAGATGCGCCATAAAATTTGCTGCAAGGGCGCAACCTTTTGGCGGTCAATGACACCGCAAATGAAGGATGTTTGGAACTCCAGGGTGCCAGCCTCCATATTGGCGTGCAGCTCCTCGGCGCCCGCAGGCCCTGCATTCGCCGCGAAGAAGTTCTGCACCGCTTGTACTGCCAGCTGCATCTGCTGTAAGTCCTTTCGCTTGTCGTAGAGAACCTCAGCAGAGTTGGCGAGGTCACGTGTGCGGGCCTCCAAGAGCGAGGCGTTTTGAGCAAAAACGTCAATTTCGGATTGTGCACATACAGAAGCATCGTCGTACGGGTAGATGCTTGTCTCGATACCCCTCTTGTCGAGCTCGGACTTGAAGTACGCATACTGGCGCTCAATCTCGTCGAGCTTGCGCAATTCCTCAATGAAACTGCGCTGGAAGTCGCTTACATTTTTGTTCAAGTCGCGGAACTGGATCGTGTTAAGCCGGCCTATTTCGTGGATTACGTTCCGGCTTGATTCTGCCGGCACGTAGAGCTGGATTAGAGACATCTCCGCAGAGCCTTGGGCGGTTAGTATAAGGCGATAGACCAAGGGGGCCAAGCGCACCAAATTATGCGGAGAAAACGGCGTGACATGGTTTTGGCAGCGGAATACGTACGGAAAACGGCCTCTTGTTTGGCAGACATGCTGGTGGTGGCAGATTCGGTTGGGCGGGAAGGATGTAGTAATCCGGGAGAGCTTTTTGAAGATAGGGTCAAGGCAATTGGCACGCATAATATGCAGGCCCGCGACGATAGCAGAGAGTGTGTGCCTGCAGGCGCATTGCAAGGCGCCGGCAATTTCCGCAGGGACTCTTGAGCATAGAGGTGGTGCGCGGTTGCAAGATGGCAGAATTAGATGCCTGGTATTTCTCAAGTTTATGGGCGAGAAACACTGTGGGGACTTGGGTATAAGTAATGCAAAACATTGCAAAACATTGCAAAGCATTGCAAGTGTTCTTGGTGGCGCACATTGCATGTTTTGAGACACTCTTGAGACCACCGCTTAGGGCACGCATTAACCAGTAGCGTGTTGCAAGACCTGCGGGCTTTTCAAGTCTGTGGTATACAGGCCGGGAATTGTGTATAGCTATTGAGAATTTTTGGAAACTCCTGACCCTCTGGTCAATAGTGATCAACAAGTCTGTCTTGGTAGCAACTGCGAAGAGCACCCGGCCAGCTCCGTGGGTCTTTTATCCGTGAATGTACATTGGCAAGCCATGACGGTGTCTTTATTCCCGGCGCTGATGTGTCATTTTCTTGAAATGCCGATATCCAGCAAGCGGGATGGACCAAGAAGCATCGCAAACGAAGAACCTCAATTCACTAAACGGCAAGCAGCATCGGAAACACATCAAATTACAGGCCATTCCGTGTGGCGTTGCCCGCACGGCCGTTTGATTTCCTTGACTGAGAGAAGACAGCATAAAACTAGGCCAACACGAGTGTGGGACGACAGGCATCGAATCATGCCGGCAGGCGCCAAAGCGTTGGAGATACCGATACACTATCCCCAGAACCAGTGACCAAATAAATTCTGGCGCAAGTCGATACCGAATCATCCCATGGGCTACGAAGCAGACGGGCTCTCGCGCGCTACCTAACTACGTTTTCTGGGAACAAGCACGCCACGGGCAGGCAAAACAACGTTCTTGTCGGGGACTAGGGCACATACCAAAAGCCACGTCTCCAAGGCACATGCCAAAAGCCACGTCTCCAAGGCACATACAAAAAGCCCCGTCCCCAAGAGCCGCGCAAGCACCAGCGATGGGAAACCAAACAGAATACGGCAAGTGCCCGAATTGCCGGGCCCCGTGCTCTACCTGGGACACAATCGCTGCCGTTGGCACTATGAACCCGAGCGCCCGTTTAAGCGGAAACGCTGCCCATGCGAACGACCGTATCAACGGGAATTTCATCGCAAACCCCACTGAGACCATATTGGCACGGGAGTTCTGGTGCACCTGCCATCTCTGGCGGTCGCGCCGGTCGCACCGCACCAGTCGCATCCATGCATAGATTGGCCGGATCTTGCACAAGCAATCGGCAATCGGCAATCAGGCACCAGCGCCCAGCGCCCAGCACCAGGTCCAAGACCCAGGAACTAGCCCCTCAAAAAAAAAAAAAAAACAGCAAGACCCACACGGGAGTCATGCATAAAAAAACCGCATAAAAACATACAACCGGCACAGCACCACGAGCACGGCGAGCCCCGGCACTGGGTGCAGGAGCACGATGAGCCAAATGAAACCCACAAGCGCGGGAGCAACAGCTGCTCTTGAAAAGACACCATTTTCCACACCATGCGAAACCTCGTGCTTCTCAACCGCGGCCAGCTCCGGCCGGAGCCGGTCACGTGCGCGGCGCTTGAGCCCGTGGACGCCGCGTTCGACGCCGTTGCCGACACCGTCACCGTGGTGCTCGCTGCCCCGGAGGCCGATCTCGTCGAGGTCCACCAGTATACAAAGACCGGCGCCGTGCGCGTCGTGGCGGCGGTGCCCGCGCCCGCAGCGGCGCTCGTGTCGTTCGCGCACTTTGCCGACGATGCGCTCGTGGCGCTCGTGTTCGCCAACGGCGATCTCATCACCGCGCAGTACGACGCCGCGTGCCCCGACATGGACACCACACAGGTCGAGCTCGTGGGCTCTGTCGACGCCGGTATCGCCGCCGCCGCGTGGGCGCCGGATGAGGCCACGGTAGCACTCGTCACCGCCACAGGCCGCAGCGTGCTCTTGCTCTCGCGTCTGTTTGAGCCCGTCGCCGAGCGAGCGCTCGACCCGGCGGACGTGCGCGGCGCTGACGCCGGCCATGTGGCGGTCGGCTGGGGCACTGCCGAGACCCAGTTCCGAGGCAAGGGTGCGCGTGCGCTTGAACGCGAGCGCGATGCCCTCCGCCACGCCGGCGCGCTTGACTTGGCCGAGGACGGCGCCTTGCGCGACCCGACGGTGGCGCCCGTGCAACGGGGCACGGCGCTGCCCGCCGACGACGCACGTGTGACCGTCAGCTGGCGCGGCGACGGCGAGTACGTGGCCGTACTGACGCTCGAGGACGCGCCGGCCCCGGCCCCGGCCGCCGACGAGGACGAGGGTGAGGGAGAGGGCGAGCACGTGCGCCGCCGTGTCGTGCGCGTCTTCTCCCGCGAGGGCGCGTTGCACCTGGTGTCCGAGCCCGCGGACGGCGTCGAGCATGCGTTGGCATGGCGGCCCTCGGGCTCCGTGCTCGCGGTGACGCAGCGGTGCGCTGGCCCGCAGGGGCCCGTGCTCCAGGTTGCGTTCTTCGAGCGCAACGGCTTGCGCCACGGTGAGTTCGCTACGCGACTTGACGCCGCCGCCGGCCGCATCGCGGGCTTGTCCTGGGCGTGCACCAGTGACGTTCTTGCGGTGCAGCTCCGCGACCGCGTACAGCTCTGGACCACCAAGAACTACCATTGGTACCTTAAGCAGGAGCTCGTCGTCAGCGGCAGCGATGCTGCAAACGAGGTCGTGTTTGTGCGCTTTCATCCGGAGAAACCGCTCCACGTGATGCTCGGCACCTCGCGCGCCGGCGTGTGGGTGTACAGCCTCGCGGCGCAGACTGCCACGGGCCCTGCTGTCGCCGGACGCGACGCGGGGTTGGTGGCCGTCGTGGACGGCACGCGTGCCAAGCTCACGCCGCTTGCGCTCGCAAACGTGCCGCCGCCAGCCGCGTTCCGCGAGTGCGCCTTCGATGGCGCGTTGAGCCACGTCGCCGTGGGCGCCGCCAACAACGCGTACGCCTTGGTCGCGGCCTCGGGCGATCTCTATGTGTGTGCGTGGCTGCTCAACGAAATGCGCCGTGACACCTGCCCACGCGTGCTGACGATCCCGCGCGACACGTTTGCTGCGCCGCACGAGTTGGTCAAGCAGGTGTGCTTCATTGGCGATGCCACTGTGGCCGTGTTGGTCGATGGCGACGCCTCGCGCGTCGTGCTCTTCGCCGTAGACGGGCCGGGCGTGCCCTTGGCGTCCGTCGACTTGGGTGCCCGTGCGGTGTTGCTCAAGCCCCGCGCGGACTATGCCACGGCTGTGGCGGAGTGTGCCGATGGCACGCTCCTCGAGATCTCGGCCGAGGGCTCGCTCGAGTACGCGGCAAAGTTTCCTGTGTTGTGCCCGGAGTTTGAGGCGTGTGTCTCGCAACAAGACGATTCGTTCTTGGCGCTCGGCCTCTCCGCCAACGGCAAGTTGTACGGCAACGACACCCACCTTGCCAGCGGCGTTACATCCATAAAGATCACACAGGACCTCCTCGTGTTGACGACCGCCCACTCGCTGGTGTGCTTTGTGCACTTGCACCAGGCGCTTGAGCCGGCCAC
The DNA here is from genome assembly GCA_939531405.1 of Metschnikowia zobellii. Taxonomy (NCBI): domain Eukaryota; kingdom Fungi; phylum Ascomycota; class Pichiomycetes; order Serinales; family Metschnikowiaceae; genus Metschnikowia; species Metschnikowia zobellii. Next base: position 1,407,994 of record OW618029.1, read on the forward strand.
GTTTGCTTTCCTCCAAAACCACGATGCTGCCACTGCCGGGGCTGACGAGCGTGTGCGCCAGATTGAGCGTGGGCTGGTGTTGGTTGCCTGCATTCCGTCCCGGTACTCGGTGGTGTTGCAGGCCCCGCGAGGAAACTTGGAGACCATCTGCCCGCGGATCATGGTGCTCACGGGTGTGCGTGGCTTCATTGCCGCCCGCGATTACCACAGCGCTTTTGTTGCATGCCGCACACACCGTGTCGACTTAGACTTGCTCCACGACTACGACCCGGCTCAGTTCCTCGCGAACGTTGAGCTTTTTGTCAAGCAGATTGGGAGGACTGATTACTTGGACTTGTTTGTCTCGTGCTTGCACGAGGAGGATGTGACCAAGACGAAGTACCGGGACTCGTTGGCGATGGCCCCGGTGGCGGAGCTTGCGAGGTTGGCGATCGAACCTGCCTCGCACTCCAACAATGCAGTGCCCAAAAAGGACGTGTCGAAAGTCAACAGGATCTGCAATGCCGTACTCGATGTCTTGGCTGCGCCGCAGTATGAATCGCTGCTCTTGCAGACAAGAGTCACTGCGTATGCGTGTCAGGCCCCTCCAAACTTGGCCGGGGCGTTGTCACTTGTGAGCTCTTTGAAGGATGAGCATGAGCATGAAAGAGCCATCACACACTTGTGCTTCCTTCTGGACGTGAACAAGTTGTACGACCACGCATTGGAATTGTACGATGTGCGCATGGCGTTGAACATCGCGCAGAAGTCGCAGAAGGACCCGAAGGAGTACTTGCCGTTCTTGCAGAATCTTCACGTTCAAACGCCCTTGCGCCGCCAGTTCTTGATTGATCTCCACTTGAAACATTACACCAAAGCTTTGGGATGGTTACACGAGATCGGCGATGATGCTGTGGGTGAATTAGACGAGTTTGTTGTTAAACATAGTCTCTATAGAGAGGCTTTGTCTATCTACAAGTATGATGACGCGAGAAACAAACAGATCTTGGGATTGTACGCCGAGCACCTTGTTGACGAGAAAAAGTACAAAGAGTCTGGTGTTATTTACGAGTATCTCGGCTTACGCGAGCAGGCGCTCGACAGCTTTGTGTTGTGTATGAAATGGAAGGAGGCGCTCTCGATTGCACAGGCTCTCAAAGACGATCAACTTGTGACTTCTACCGCCGAGCGTTTATCGAGTATGCTTGTGGGTGACCACAAGTACTCGGATGCTGCCGAAATCGAGCTTCGAATTCTTGGAAACGTCGAGGAAGCTGTCAGGCTTTACTGCAAGAGCTATCAATTTGACAGCGCTATTCTCTTGGCCATCGAAAAAAACCAACCAGCTTTTATTGAGAGCATTGTTGACCTGCAGCTCGATGAGAGCTTCGGTGTCATTGCCGAACTTCTTGCGGACTGTACCAGTCAGACCAACTCCCAATTGAATAGATTGAGGGAATTGAGACAAAAGAAGGAAGATGATCCGTATGCTTTTTACGGCATTCCAAACGACGACTTGGACACGCCAGATAACGTCTCCGTGGCCGCGTCGGAAACATCCACCACTCCGTCGTTTTTCACCAAGTATACCGGCAAGACCTCTGGCACTGCAAAAACGGGCGCCTCGAGAAAAACTTCAAAGAACAGGAAGAGGGAGGAGCGGAAGCGCGCCAAGGGTCGCAAGGGCACGATTTACGAGGAGGAATACCTCATCAAGTCTGTTGGTAGATTGGTTGAAAGACTAGATCAGACTGAGGCCGACGCCTTGAGGTTGGTCGAAGGTTTAGTGAGAAGACACAAGATGCAGCAGGCGTACCAGATCCAACACAACTGGGGAAACCTCATCTCTTTCTTGCGGGAAAACATCCAGGAAATTCACAACATGAGCGAGAAGGATCGCGAGAGAATCAACGACGACGGCGAGGTATATCTTATTGATGAGATCCCTGCGCCCGCGATCAAAGACTTTCCGAAGTTGGAGATGTTGGACTACTAGAGCCGAGCTGGGAAGCCGTGCGCTCGATTTTGATGGAGCGTTCGCTGCGAAGCAAGTCAGGAAATTTCAAGAATGCGTTACGTAGTCCGTCGGTGCACGCCATTTTTCTACTGGTGCCGAGACACTGGTACTTGGACGGCAAGCCGCGCGCCTCGCCGTGTCCCTTGGCTTCGACCTCGGTGCCGTCGTCAAGCACAATGCGCACCGTGGCGGTCTGCGCCATGGAATACACGCTGTTATCGTCGTCGAAATCCTGGCTCGCGATGCGGCAGTCGAGGATCTGTGACAGCCAGCCGTTGAACCCAAACGATTCGTTCACCATGTTTATAAGTAGCGCAGATGAAACAGAACTAATTCCGTACTTGCCTACGCCTCGTAGCTCGCGCCGCCGGAGCACCGTCTCCAAGCGGGCCTGGAATGTGCCGATTTTTGTCTTTGCCCATGGTGACAAGATATGCGGCTCTGGCCCGGTGTCGCTATCCGAGGGTTCTTCAAAGAGCGAAAGTGGCGGAAAGAGCACCGACCCTGTCGTCTCATCATCATCGGAAGGGGGAGCCGAATCTGTGACCCCCATTAGAAGAAGAAGCAGTGGGGACGGCGGTGTACGTTGTTTTGCGTAGTGAAAAGCCACTCAAGAAGTAGCTGGAGTTTTATAGTGACGCGTCTGATATTTTGGGGAGACACGCACGGGGACAGGTAGGCAAACATCAATTGCAGGCCCAAAAATGTGCAGCCAATAGGGCAACTGAGCTCATTGCAGTATTATTTTGTTGATTTGAGGAGGTATTTTTCTTTAATTTTCCTTTTCCCGTTTTTAATTTCCAGGCCTCACACGAGGCTGGATCCAGGTGATGCCTGAGAAAGCCGGGGCACGAAGAGTGCATCGGATTCGTAGAGGGCCACTGTTCCAGGCCTTCTACAAAACCGCCTAAGCACTGGGACTCGCATTTGGCGAAACAGAATTCTGTGGGGTTTGCGAGTGCTGCGCCAGTCTTGGAAAGCGTGCTCTCGAAAGTGGCTTGAGACCTGGGCAAATCTGAACAGGCCACTCTGACCAGAAGAAGGCATGTATCTTTGTGGAAGAGCATGAAGAGGTTATGCGAGAGAAGGTACGAGACTGTGGAACGTTGGGGGCTGCCATGGCACTTCAGGTAGATTCCGATGCTCGCCCTCCACTGATTCTTCTAGTAGTCGCCATGATTGCTAGAATCTTGGACGGCATCATGGAACGCAAAGCTCTTCGACTGGACAGCAATGGCTGATGTTCAAAGGCAGAACAGGCAAATGAGACGTCTATGCTAAGGTGCCGGTGCCCCACACATTCTCGGCCACAATGACATGGAGACCATGGGCCCTGGCCCGAAGCAAACACAACTTATAGCCATAACTCTCCAGCTCTCCCATTCGCAGGTGCGCATTAGGCCACAACAAATATCCAAATACCCTTGAGTGGGTGGGGCCGGGTCCTCTGGATGGCTAAGGCTACAGCCAAAGCTGAGTCACAGGTCTTTAATAAACCAAACCAAACCAGTGGTTATGAGCACCCCCATCAGCCGCTCCTGCACACGCGCGCACTGGAGACGTGGAACCAACTCCAACATGCGCCGAGAACCATTGCCAAACTTCCTCTGAACTACACGGGCAACACAGAGAATTTTCCGGTGCCTTTCTTAGTTCGCTCCCCCATCCCCCCCTGGAACAGCACTCACGTTCTTTCGCAATGAGCTACTTCAGAGGCATCTTGCGGCCGCTGGGCCAGAAGCCGGGACAGGAAGAGGAGACGATTCAAACGTTGAGCAACCGCTTGCAGCACGCGACCATGGCCGCAGACCGCAAGCTGGCGGTGCTCGGGCTCAAGAGCTTCAGCCGGCAGTTTCGCGAAACCGTGGTGCAGTACGGCTTGCGGGGCCTTCTCCAGACGTTGGGCAAAGACACGGACAACGCGCCGCTCGTCAAGGCGGTGTTGGAGACGCTTCTCAACTTGTTTTTCCAGGCTGCCAACGACGCGGACACACTGCCGCAGGGATGGATCCTGAGTCAGTCACGTGTGCAGAACGGCAAGTACCCGTCGCCGCTCTTGGTGGAGCCGATCGGGCTTGACGAGTTTCTGCAGTGGATCGCCGACGAGATGATTCTGACGCCCGCGCACGTGCAGAGCTTGATGCTGGTGTTGCAACAGCACCTGGGGTTCCAGATCCGGCTCTGCGCGCTCCAACTCTTGGAGGCCGTGGTGGCCACGCGGCCAACGCGGGCCAAGGAGTGCGTCTTGAACATTCCCTTGGCGGTGGCCACCGTCGTGGGCGTGCTCGATGATCCCAACGATCCGGTGCGCAACGAGGCCATTCTTCTCTTGATGGCATTGGTGAACAATAACTACAACATCCAGAAGTTGGTGGCGTTCGAGAATACCTTCCTGCGTATCTTCGCCATCATCGAGGAGGAAGGCGGCATCCGCGGCTCCATCTTGGTGCAAGACTGCATGACACTTCTCTACAACTTGTTGATGTACAATGCATCCAACCAGACGTTCTTTTTGGAAACTGACTGCGTGCCGCAGTTGGCCAGCCTCATTGCTGAGCCCCTCGGGGCGCCCGACACGCCTCAGATCGTGTGGACCGATCAGCGCTTGCTGAACATGGCCATTTTGCTCGACATCTGCAGATCCTTTGTTGACCCGCAGAACCAGCACTTGGCCCAGAACCAGCTCAAGCTCCAGTCTTCGGGCATCTTCCTCAGTATCTTGCAACTTGTGTTCTCGCCCGTCATGGAGAACCCGGTTCGCAAGGCCGCGTTGCAGGTCACGGGCGACATCATCTCGAACAACGCTGAGTTGCAGTTGCAGTTCGCGCATATCGACGTGCCCTATATCGACCCGTCCATGCCTCTCCTGGTGCAGAGCATCTCGAGCGCGGTTCCCGCACCGCTTGCGCTCTTGAACTGGGCGCTCGTGACAAACTCCGTCCATGTGTTTGAGGTGCGCCTTGCTGCGGTTCATTGCCTCGCCAAGTTTTTTAGGGGTAACACGGACGCGAAGACCGCCTTTTTATCCGATCAGATCAATGCTGCGAAAAACCCAGCATACTACAGCGAGCTCAAACAAGCACAGGACAAGGCCCTCCGAGAAGGTGAAACCGAACCAAGTACCGTGCTGGATACCGAAGACGACTCCCGCGCGACCCCATACGCCAACATCTTCACCATCCTTGCGACTTTTGACTTTGACGTTAAGCTCAATCCATACAGTGCCTGGTTCTCGGCGATCACTCTCGTGCATCTCATCAGTGACTGTCCGGAAACCAGACAGTTGGCGCGCGAAGTGAAAGTTGGCAGTGCCGAGGACGGCGAGGAAGAAATGTCCTCCATTCAAGCAATTGCAGGGATGCTTGTGGCCAATCTCGAAAATGCAGACCCACGTATTGCAGTGGGATACTTTGTTCTTTTGACTCTCTGGTTGTATGAGGACTTCGAAGCTGTCAATGACTTTCTCTCGGACGCCTCTAGCATCAAGGCCATACTCGTGTTTCTTTCCAAAAATTCCACAGAGTCTTCAGAAATTGTACAGGGGATGGGCGCTGTGCTTGTGGGTGTCTGCTATGACTTCTGTACCAAGTCTGCCCCTTTTCCTAGAGCCAACCTATATGAGCTCATTACCAAGTCTCTTGGTGCCGATAGTTACACGCTCAAGGTCAAAAAATTCAAAAATAATCAGCTTTTTAAGCAGTTCGATGGAGACCTTGAATCGGATTTCGAAAAAGATGCCTCGGGCCTTCCCAATTTATTTTTTATCCCGGAGTACGTCGAATTGGTGAAGGACAATTATTACAGGATCAGAAAGTCTTTGTCTCGTGGGCCAAACTTTGAGCCCCGATCAAGAATATCTTTCGAAATCTTTGAAGAGTTGGAGGGCAAAAATGTCGAATTGAAAAATGCTTTAGAGGATTTGAAACTAAAGGCGGAAAAAGACGAAACGAATTTAAAAACACGGATCGAGGAAAGTGAGACACAGCTCAAGAACTCGTCACATCTTCTTGAATCATGTAAACTTGAAGTCAAAGAGGCTAGACGAAGTGAGGAAGAATTAATCGGTAAGATTGAAACTTTTTTGAAAGACATCAGTTCCTTGGAGGCTGACAAAAAGAAGTTTGAGTCAAGCTCTGCGTATTACACATCAGAGTATCACAAGCTATTAAAGAAATCGGCGCTAGACGAAGAGTCATTGAAGCAATTGAAACAGAAGCTTTCTGAAGCAGATTCTGCCAGACAAAAAGCCGAAGATGGGATCAACAAGATGAGTCGAGAACTATTCCACCTCACAAAGCAGAAGAAAGAGTCCGACTCCAAAGTTTCCGACCTAGAAAAAGAGCTTGTTAAACTTGGTGTACAACATGAGAAGAGTTTACGCGAATGCCAGTCAATGGTGGATGAATCCAGAAAAACGAACGAAGAACTTAGAACAAGACTCACCACCTTGGAAAACCAACAGCGCCTTTCTTCTGGCGATGAGATATCTGCATCAAAATTGCGTGATTTCCAGATCAAGGTCAGTGAGATGGAAGGAGCAAACGACGACCTCATGGTGAAGCTAAGGTCAGCAGCTTCCGTTGTTCTGCAGTTAAGATCAGACAAAGCCAGGTTGCAGGATGAAAAGCACTCTCTTCAGGTCGAATTGGTAGAATCATATGAAGAAATAGAGACTTTCAGTCGATTACTTGAGGACGTTGAGAAGCTTGGGAATGAATGCACTTTGCCCGGCCAATCTTTAGTGCAACAACAATCTCTTGAGTCATATATTCAAGAAAAGGAAGCCATTTTGGAAGACAAGAAGTTGCTTGAAAACTACTTATCGCAATCCATGAAAGAAATCGAGAGTTTACAGGCCACTATCGCCAATGAAAGAGCAACATTCGAACAAGAGAGAAAGACTGCAAAAGTTTTGAGTTCTGAAGAATCCGAACTAACCGATCCTGCTAATGAGAAAAGCGTGGTTCCCGAACCATCCGTTTCCAGACAAACAGAAGCAGGGTGCGAAAAACTTACGGAAGATAAAGATGTGGCTGCTAATGATGGAGTTTTCTCGATGAGAAGTTTACAAGAAGAAATCGGGCTTTTGCACTCGAAAATCAAAGACTCAGAAAACACTCATAAGCTGGAAATCGCCGACTATAAGGAAAAAATGTCTGAGCTAAAAAAGCAACATCAAGAGATTCTAGCAGAGCATGAGCAATTAAAGGAATTGCATAAAGAGAAGAGGAGTGATGAAAGTCTGCAACAAGGTGGTCATCATTCCACAGAAAATGAAGAGGAATTGGGCAAACAAGTGGACGATCAGGCTACAGAGTTGGCTATATCTTTGAAAAGAATTGAGGATCTAGAAAACAATATTGAAGTGCTCTCTGAAAGCGCCAGCTCATCCTTAATTTCCTTCAAGAAAAGCCAAGATTTTCTTAAGGCTAGAATCAACGAATTAGAAGAATCAAAAAAGCAATTGCTTGAAGAAATTGATGAGAGGGAAAAAGAGCGGACAAAAATTATTCAAGACTTCCAGGAAGCCTACGACGAGCTTGATAGTTCTTACATGGACTTAGAGCTCCTGCTGACCAATCTTGAAAAGCACAAAGACGAACTAGAGAAGCAATTAAAAAAGTTTCAGGATGAATCTACTCAAAAAATCGAGAAACTCAATCTTGAACGCGAAGCTTTGACAAAATCCTTAAGTGATGTTCGCACCGAAAGAGACAATCTTCGTCGAGAATACTACGAGTTGGAAAAGCTGAGCAACATCATTGGGAGTGAGTTAAAAGCAAAAGAGGCTCTTCTTCAGGCGATGAGCAACAAAGGAGCAGATCTTGCTGCTAAAGACAAAATTGTTATCGAGATCAAGGAGAAGTTGGCGAGCACTATTGCTGAATTGGGAGACTCTGTTCAAAAGCTAAGACTTTCACGCGAAGAGAGATCTGATTTGCAGAAATTATTTGACGAAAATATCGCGCTACTTGAGAAGTCCAAGAGTAAGGTCAGTGATTTGGAGAATCAATTGGCATCTAAATCACAAGAACTCGAGAAGTGTTTTGACGAAAACCGAAAGATAGCTGTGATGCAAAAAAACCTTTCCGAGACCACTAAAGCCAATGTGGAATACTCCAATAAAATAGAATCTCTCGAAAATGAGATTTCGAGTTTGAAGGTCACGTTGAGCGAAGTCAATCGCACATTGGATGAACAGCGCAAATTGAATTGTGACACATCCCTGACAGCAGCATTGGAGTACACCGAGAACAGCACCAAGTTGGAAAGGTCAATCATCAAAAATCAGGATGCATACGACAAAGAACTTGAGAAGATGCGGCTTTCGACTCAGACTCAAATTCAGGCCTTCAAGGAAAAGCTTGCAGCTCTCAAGGAAGAGAATGCAAGATTGTCAGAAAAAGCACTGAAGAGCGAAAAGCTAAGCGAGGAAACTCAATTGAAAAATGACAAAAATGACGAGACAATTCAAGTCACTGAATCGCTTCGAAAGGAGCTCTGGCAGGTGAACCAGGATTTAAAGATAGCTCACGAGAAACTCTTTGAAAAAGATGCTGATCTTGAATCAAAAGAGGCGAAACTTGAGGAATCCAAGGCGGTTCACGAGGAGCAAAATCGCAAACATGCCACCCATATACATGATTTGAAGGCTCAGATTATGAAATGGGAGACCAATGCATCTGAACAGAAAGAAGCGATCAAAAGATTGACAGAAGAGAAGGAACGCTTACAGCAGGTTATTGAAGATTATCAAGGGGTCATAAAGCAGAAAGAAGAAGAAGAAGAAGAAGAAGAGTCCTTAAACCAGACGATTTTGCGGGAAGATTCTTCTGCACTCAACGCTAGTCAAAGCACAGCCCTACCAGAGACCTTGTGTTCCGACAAGTTGGAAGCTGTGAAAGACTTGTACGAGGGAGCCGAGGCAAAATTGTGCGACACGAACCTTGAAATAGAGAAACAAGCCGAGCTTCTCGTGCAAGCGCAAAACACCATTGAGGAATTGGAACAAAGAATCGAAAAGCAAGAAACTTTGCATGCACAGGGAGACATGGTGAGCGGACTTAAACGTCAGATTGAAGAGCTTGAGAATGAATTGCAGTTCATCAAGCAAAACAGAGATGAAGCGATAAGAAATCCACAAACTGGTGGGGAGCGCGATGCATCGAGGCCTCAAGAAGGGCCATCATTCTCAGCTGTGGCGGACGACGAGGTGAGCGTAGTTGGATTGCAGAAGGAAATCGAATTGCTTGCGCGACACTCACAAAAGGAACAGCAGGCACACATGAAGAAGTGTGAAGAACTTGAAACTCTCCTTAAGCAAAAGTGCGAACGGCTTTCAGAAGCTGAGGCCAAGGTCGAGGAAGAGCACGAGAAATTGATGATGGCGGAGGAGGAGCTCGCGCATAGTCAAAGAAAATTGGACGATAGTACACGTGCACACGATGTTTCGTGGAAGGTACAGCTACAGGAATCTGCGGAGCATTTATGCGCCAAAGAGAACGAGGTTGCGAGAATGAGAGAGGAGATCCGCGCACTCAGCGACAAGCTCGAAGAGGCGGGAGCAGCCCCGACTATTTGTGCGACGGAGCCCTCAAAGAGCGCCGAGCGCGAGAACGGCGACACCGAAACCCAGAACGATTTTGAAGACTTGATGTTGCTCTGCGAGCATCAGGAGCGGAAGATTGAGAGATACAAGAGAAGGCTAAGAGCGCTTGATATCGTTGTTTCGAGTGACGACAGCGACGGCGAGGACCTTCTCTAGAAGACGTGGTTGGAGCGCTAGTAGACAAGGGAACCGTGGCTGCAGCGTACGTATCAGAGTAAACGGACTAATGCCACACAATGGCCCCACGAATGCCCCAGCACGGACATGGAGAGAGCATCCTTCTACGCGGCGCGCATACACGAGATGCGCGGATAGCTCTATGCGCGCGCAGCTGGAGGGAAACGGCAAAAAAACACCATTTCTCGCCACCGCATCAGCTCTCCCCGGGTGCCACAACACAAGGCTGCGCAAAACAAGCCATTGTTACAATAGGACCCACACGCGCACGCGCACACATGATTCTTCTCATTGACTCGTACGACTCGTTCTCGCACAACTTGCGCCGGCTTCTCGAGGCCAGTGCGCGCAAGCAAGTGGTGACGATTTTCAACGACACGTTTGCGCCACTGGAGTACGAGCACACGTTCCAGACGTGGCTCCAGCGCTTTGACTACATTGTGGTCGGGCCCGGCCCCGGTCACCCGCACACGCCCGCGGACGTGGGCATCGCGGGGTGGCTTTTCCGGCGCTTTGCACTGGACCCCAGCCTGTGCGTGCCCGTGCTTGGCGTGTGCCTTGGCTTCCAGAGCATGTGCCACGAGTTTGGCAACACGGTGCTGCGCTTGGGCGCGGTGCGGCATGGGCAGGTGTATGAGATCACGCCGGTAGCCGGCGAGCTTTTTGGCCCCCGCCCGGCGCCCTTTCCCAGCGTACGCTACCACTCGTTGCACGTGGAAATGGCCACCTTGAACGACGCCATTGTGCCGCTCGCCACATGCCACGAGCCTAGCGCCGGCGCCGTCTTGATGGCGGGCAAGCACGCGGCGCTCCCCTTGTACGGTGTGCAATACCACCCGGAGTCCATCTGCTCGGCACAGGGCGATGCGCTTGTGCGTAACTTCGACCGCATCGCGCAGGCATACAATGCCCAACTGCGCCCGTGGTTGCAGGAGCAGCAGCAGGCCGCGACGGCGGCCAGCGTGCGCGAGGACACGGCCAGCTGCCGCGCCGTGCACGACGAGTGCCTTGTTCCTCGTGGCGCGTTCGAGTGCCGCGGCGCGCCGCCCGTGTTCGTGCGGGCCTTCTCGCCGCAGCACGCGGCCACCGTACCCATCGACTTGTGCGAGCACTTTGCCCAGCAGGGCGTCGACTTCACGTTCCTCAACTCGGCCGCAGACCCAGGCGAGTGGTCCATCATTGGGCTCCCCATCGCGGGCCACAGCGAGGTGATTACGCACAGTGTGGACACTCCCACGCGCGTCACCACGCTGAAGTTCAAGTGCACGGCTTCGGCGGAGGTGCACGATGCCGGCTCGATGTGGCAGTTTCTAGCATCACGCATGGCCGCCCGCTACGTATCTCGACAGGCGCTCGAGGCGCTGGGCGGGCGCGTCCACAACCGTGCGTTCCCATTCTGGGGCGGCTACATGGGCGTCTTGTCCTACGAGGAAGGCAAGCACTTGGCCACTGCGCGGATGGCGCTGCCCTGTGAGGGCAGCACACCTGACACCAAGCTCGTGTTTATCGAGCGTTTCATCTTGTACGACCGCGTTGAGCAGCGCTGGTTTCTTGTGTCCATCAAGGAAGACGACTCCGCCTTCTGTGAGCAGCTCATCGCCAAGATCTGCGACATCCCCGACCTCCGCATCGACTCTTCTGCCGTGCCAAAGAGCGTGAAGGAGTTGTGCCGCGCGGAGGACCAGCAGATTCAGTACGAGTTTCCGTCGCGCGAGGTTTACAACAGACAGTTTGAGCTCTGCCAGGAGTACTTGCACTCGGGCGACTCTTATGAATTGTGTCTCACCACGCAGCTGAAAATTATGCTTCCACTGTACTTGCGCCCGTGGGATATCTACAAGGTTTTGGCCGTCCACAAAAACCCGTCGCCGTACTCGAGTTTCATGGACTTCGACGACTGCGTCTTGATTTCTTCGTCCCCGGAACGCTTCTTGTCTTGGGGAGACAGTGCCGAGGTCCCTGGCACGAAGGTCGCAGAGTTAAGGCCCATCAAGGGCACCGTCAAAAACAGTCCGGATGTGTCACTCGCAGACGCCACAGCGATCTTGCGCACGCCTAAGGAAATGGGCGAAAACCTCATGATTGTTGACTTGATCCGTCACGACTTGCTGCTGTTTACGGACGATGTCACTGTGGATGCTTTGATGGCTGTCGAGGAGTACAAGACGGTATACCAGATGGTTAGCGTTATCCGGGGGAACTTGAAAAAAAATGGCTACAAGGGCGTAGACATTCTCCTGCTGTCGCTTCCACCGGGCTCGATGACTGGAGCCCCGAAGAAGAGGTCCATCGAGCTTCTCCAGGATATCGAGAGTCTCCAGCCCACGATGATGGCAGGCGGCAGAAGAGGCCTATATTCCGGCGTGGCGGGATACTGGTCCATTACAGACGATGCTGACTGGTCGGTGACGATTCGCTCGATTGTCAGCTACAAGAAAGACAAGGAGAACTCTGCGTCTGAAAATGTTTGGCGCATAGGCGCAGGCGGTGCTATCACGGTGCTCAGTGAACAGGAAGGCGAGTGGGAGGAGATGCACGTGAAGCTCTCGAGCACGCTTCAAACGTTTCTCTAAGTCTTGTATATAATTGTCAGTCATTTGTTGGTGGCTGTTGGAGAAATTAAGGCGTTTCGTTTTTATAGGATAAAATGTTTTATAGATTGACTCACTCTGGCACAAAACCTGCTACTCAAGTAGAGATTCATTCGAGATATTGGGGAGAAATCCCAAGTTGCCATTCAGACTTGATGACCTCGGGCACTGAAAGGCGCAATCTCAAGCCTCTAGATCCATTTTATATGCGCTGTTAGTCTTATAATTGTCAACTTTAAACTCCTGCAATCACTGAGTCAATGTGATGTTTTGATCTTGAATCAAAACATCAGATTACAATATCCAGACTTCAGAGAGAGGCTCTAGGGTCTTCATGAACAGCAATTATAGTGATGAAATAAACCAGTCAAGATTACTCTCGAAATGATTTGAGCTCAAGCATATCACGGGCGAGAAGTCCTAAGCCCAATGATGCCGAGAGGGTTTTTTTTTAAAAGTCCTGCCATATCGACTCACACTTCTAATTGCTGCTGCATTTTAATTTTAATAATTCTGCATTGTAAACAGGTATTGGATAAAAAGTTGAAATTATCTCGCACATGAATTTTACACGTCGCAAGATCAGAAAAAAAACATTAAATACGTGACTACTTTTAAGAAAATTGGCAGAATTGTCAAATGCTGCATTTTGTTTCGGACGAAGAAACACCGCAAGGTCGATTAATGCCGACTAATTGGCCAGTGATTGACTGCCAGCAATCTCAGGGCCAGCGCGGCCACTCATGCCTAATATCTACGCAATAACTGCTACACGATAGCCCCACAATTCGTCCCCAACCCAAACAATCTTATCAGACCGATACTTTTTCCACAGGTGGAAGAAACGGCTCAAGAAGAAATGTTAATCCGTAAAAATTAATTCTGCCACATGCTCCCCTCATCCATCGCAATGGCACTCACGGATATGAAAACAGTGGTCGTGCGCAACACAGAGCACCGTCGATTCTGAGAAAAAATGCACCGGCTTCCAGTCGGCTCAACAATAGACTTTTCTCCAACCCCCTAAACTTGCACTCAGCGCCTCTGAAACACGCCCCAAATGCTGTTTTTTGGCTTTGATCCTGCTGCACCACCGCCCCATGCGCGTCCCGTTGCGCCCGCGGATGGTGTTTCCTACGATTTCCAGGACACCTACGAGGGCCTCGGAGATACCCTTGAGGACGACCGGATGAACGCCGAAACGTTTGGCCTGGGTCCTGTGGGACGTGACTTTGCGTTCCAGGCCCCGCAGCCAGGCCCCGCTCCCGCTTCTGCGGCGAAAACTCGCCCCGAAATGACGTTTGCACGCGCTGCCGCAAGCAACGACGACGAGTTCATGAAGGACTTGTGGGGCGATACCGCGCCAGCACCAGCACCTGCCCACCACGCGCAGGCTGCCCCGCAGCATGCACAGGGCGCTCCGCAGCACAGTCTGGGTGCCCCTGATGACCGCAGAGTGATGAGCTTGCAGGAAATCGAGGCCCAGTTGACCGCCATTGACGGGCCCGCTCGCGGCGGCCCCGGCGGCCCCCCTGGTCAATTTTACGCAGGTATGCCAGCTGGCTACGGCGGCTACATGGTTCCGCAAGGATACATGCCACCGGCTGGCCCCTATGGTGCTCCTTATCCCGGGCAGTTCATGCCTATGCATGTCCCTTTCCCGCCACAGATGGGCCCTCAGGGTTTGCCTGGACAGCCCCAGATGGAGCCACAAGGCCCTCAGGGCCAGCAGCCCGCACCTGTACAGCCGCTGTACCCGCAAGCTGCGGTTCCGGAAGCCCCTGTTGTGCAACCTCTGGCGCCTGCAGTGGCGCCTGCAGTGGCGCCTGCAGTGGCACCGGCTCAGCAACCAGCAAAAAGCTCTTCTCCGGCCGCCCGCTCCGACATGTCGCAGTTTCCCGTTTTGGGAGCCGCCCAAGGCCCCCAAAATCCCCGTCACCACTCTTCTCAGATCCCTCAACAGGCTCATCAGCACGCCCATCAGCAATCCCAACACGCTTCTCCAGCACCCAGAATCGCTGACTTGCTGCCCGAGGACCAGCAGCGCTTGGCTCGTCGCCAGGAGAAGGTTGCGAGAATCATGCGGTACTCGGGCGTGATGAACCCGAAGGACAAGGACTTTGTCACCCGATTCCAGCTCTCGCAGATTGTCACCGAGGACCCCTACAATGAGGATTTCTACGCGCAGGTGTACAAGGTAATTCACCCGCGGTCCGCGCCCACTGCGCTTGGCGCGCCCGTGGCGCAGCAGCCTAACTCAATTGCGCAGGCCTACTTAGACCAGAGCGGCCACCGTTTGGGTGGCCGCTTTAAGCGCGCGGACGTGGCGTTGCAGCGTATGCAGCAGCAAGTGCAAAAGGCCGTTTCTGTGGCGAAGGAGCGCCAAAAGTCGTCTCACAGTGCGCGTGAAGGTGTTCTTGGGAAGATCTCCGTCGGCTCGGGCAAGAAGCCCAGACAGCAGTTGGTCATCTTGAGTAAGGCCGCGCAGAAAGCCAAGGACAACGAGCAGGACCCCGTGGCGCCTGTTCAGAAGACGCGGTCTCCATCGATGGCTGCGCCCTCGAGGCCCATCAAGAAGTACAACAAAAAAGACATTATGGGTATCTTGGAGGAAATCATCAACAACTTGATGGCCATTGAGAGTGAGTCCAGGACTTGCCCTGATACGGACACGAGCAAGCTCTGGGAGTCCATGCACGTGTTGGACCAGCCCTCTTCTTCCGGTGACGACGAGTCTTTCGTCAACCCATTTGTGCAGTGTCTCAACTACCCCAAGGCATTGAAGGTCTTGCCGCGTCTTTTCAAGTTTTTGTCGCGGGAGCAAATTTTGTCTGTGATAACTTTAGTAATGTCGAACTTGGAAAACTTGCGTGTTATCAAGGACGGCTCGTACACGACCTACGAAGACAAAAACGTACCAAATGAGATTTCCAAGTTGGTCGACGTATACTCTTTGACGTTCGGCAAGGTGTTGATGAATGCTGTGCAAGACTTTAAGTTCACCGAAATCTTGGGCTTACTTCTGATTTTGGCGCAGCACAACGTGGTTTCGTTTGTCTCTACAACCAAAATCGGTTTGTCTGTGATTACCACCTTGTTGTCAAGGGCCGAGTTAATGAAAGGCGAGGGTAGCATCTCCGCTACTGACTTGTCAGAGTGGTCAAGCTGCTACGACGAGCTTTTTACTGCGTTGGAGTCGCGCATCGCCGCAATCTTCCCACCTGCGCACGGCGACACCGAGTATGACTACGTTTGGCAGTTCTTAGCCACGCTATCCTTGGGCGGAAAGTTGAGCCACCAAAGAATTATTGTCGAGGAAGTCAAGGACGAGATTTTTGGTGTCATGAGCAGGGCCAAGGCCATTGACAACAGCGATGTCGCCAACTTGTACAAGAAGCAGAGCATGATGAACAACTTGAACATGTACTTGGTGGTTATGGGGCTCGTAGCCGACGAGAATGAGATTCAGGAATTGAAGAGCTAGTCCGTGATGCGCGAAACACCGGTATACATAGAGTGGTGTGCACTTCCGTCTGATGGCGTACGGAAAATGAATTCCTCACGCATGTAGAAATTGCAATAGATACAGTACGAATGGTTATAGGTGGACATCTACACATGATTTTGGAGGCAAGAGAGAGCCCTTTCGATATCTGCTACCCTGTCCAAACTAACAGGGAAAGAAACAACGTGGCGTTCCTTCGCTATAGTTGTGTGGTTTTGAGCAGTAAATTCGAGCAATGCTTTGGCGTGGTCTTAATCCGGGACAAGCTTTGCTTATTTCTCAAACAGGGCGAGTCGTTTGCATCAGAAACTCCAACCAGGGGGGGGGATTCAGCTTTGCTGTGAATCAAATATGTGCAAATATGTGCAAATATGCTCTTTTCCTGCCCAACAAATTAGTTTGTTGAATGGTGAGACGATGGCACTTGAAATATGTTGAACAAGCAAAAACCTTCGAGAAGTGTGATGAAAGCCATTACACATGACCATCAAGCGCACATAAAACCATAGTGAATCCAAAAAGGCTTCAACATATGTCCAAGGACAAAATCAGACCACAGACCGTCTTCCGGAATTGTGGAGTCGGAAAACAAAACAAAGATCAGAAAACCTAGACCGCAGAAGAATAGTTCACAATGTACATCAGATAAGAGACATGGTGGTCTGGGCTGCACCAACTAGCCTGACGTGCCAGTGAGATTTTGGCTAGATATGCATATAGCCAACGCCAGTCAGAAAAAAAAATTCATCAAATGGTTTCTCGGCAGCAGCCCCCAGAAAGGGAGACAGCCGAACGCAGAGAAGCAAGCGATTTCCAGCGGGTGGTCACCTGGGCTTCGAGAGCCCGAGGTGCTTTTCCCCGATACTTGCAGCTGGCGCACTACAACCCGCCATATCAAACGCTCCCGTCTGTCAACTAAGCGGGGTTTCAATGCCGTGCCCAGATGTGCTCCAGGCATGTGTTCACGAGGCAAGTCACTGTGGATTTGACCCAAGTGTGGCGAGTGCCTGGCAGTTGGCTCTGCATCAGAAGTGTTGGCAATATATTTTCGGGATGCTGTTGTCATATCAGAGATGATACATCCGCCGAAATGATAGTGATACATCCACTTCACTTGATCCAAATATTATGGTCAATAATAATACATGTAGTAATACATACTGTATTATATGATGTCATTGTCACATCAGCGATGTTTCGAGGCGCACGTCATAGCCTCCGCCCAGCATTGACGGGTGCACGGCTGCCCCATCACGAGCAAAAGGCGTGCATCCTGCAGACAGAGGTACTGGATCTGCACACAGGTCACAGTTGACAATCGCCCCGCATAACCACTGCGGTGCGCGCCGGCCCCTAGAACCAGAGGGGCCCAAGCGCAGACGAACCACCCGCCGCCTGCTCCGTTTTCTTCCCGCACCCACGCTTCCATAAGACCGCCTGCTTCACCAGGCGCCAACTCCAGCTTCTCACAGCACCGCCCCGCATCCCGCCTTCCGCCGCTTTGCCCACCTCGCCGGCCCTCTCGGCACCCCTGGGGCCACCTCTCCGAACGCCAATGAACTTGGGTCTCCTGCTCCCCTCGCAGCAGCAGGACGCCTCGGGTCACGTGTTGACCCATGGCTACGTCCATGGCCACGTGCACCAGCACCGCGACCACGTCCACATCCACGGGCACATTCACAACCACGACCACGGTGAGCCGGCGGCAGGCGCCAACCACTCCGGGGACGCGTCACATGATACATCGTCACGTGACTATGCACCGCTCTCGCAGCGGGAGTGCGCCGAGCTCGCGCGCAGCCTCGACCTCTGCGACGACATCTTCTGCGACGACCTCGACGACTGCTACTGGTACGGGTGCGACGCGCCCGATGACGCCGGAACGGCCCCGCCGCCGGGGCACTCCGTGTGCGCAGACGGTGCGTGTGTCCCGACAGATGTCCACGACAACAGCCTCTGCGAGTCGCAGCGGCCGCGGCTCACAATCTTCGAAGACTTGATCCAAAACGTGCACCGCAACTTGGAGCAGCTCGGGGCCGCGGGTGATGCGGCTGGCTCCACGCAACAACCTGCGCAACCACCCGCCACCTCCGCCGCAGCAGGCCTGCAGCTCCACCTCCATTTCCCACACCTGTGCCACCAGGAACATGTACTGCCCACAGACTCTGACTCAGCGGCGCCGGAACCGCAATGCCGTCCTGCGGGCGACCACCGCGTCCACCAGTCGTGCTTCCATGCCCGCCTCCCACTCACGCTCCCTGAGCTGCGCATCGCAGACGAATGCGCCGTGGGAGAGCCGGTCTCGGAATCCACGTACGGGCACGGAACGCAGCAGGACTACGACTTCTTTGTGCAATTCAACAATTTCAGCCAGCTTTTTGTCGACCCCGCGCAACCCTCGGTGCCCGAACCGGCGCTGGATGACCTCCCGCATGTGGGTGACCTACACCCGAAGCCGGTTTTGAGCGCACACCAGCACAAATTGCATCCAGGCTTAGCTCAGACGTACCTGTGTCAATGGGAAAACTGCCTTCAACCTGTCGACAACGAATCCCTTATCGACCATCTTCTCGGGACACATCTTTCCCACGATCACCCGGCCAATGCCCAGCTCGAGTGCGAGTGGGATGACTGCCATTTCATAGACACCGACGAGCTGCTGTTTTTGGCGCACTTGAAAAGCCACAAGCACGACACGCTTCGTCCGTCGCCACTGCCGCTTCCCACACCAGGCTCTTTGGATCTGCCTCAGATGTTGCAAGAGCCACAGGCTCAGCAACTACCTGGGCTTAATGTGGGGGATGGGAAACAACATGCAGTGCCCGTCGCAGTCCACGGTAATCTCACAAACCCTTGCGTGGCGCCCAATTCAGGCGGCGCCGTGCAGATCCTGGAGATGCACATCTCGCCGAAGCGCTCTTGCGTTAGCGACCCACCAGACCCTCTGCACACGTGTCGGTGGCAGATTGGCACAAAGCCTGATGGGCTGCCCACAATGTGCGGGAAAAGACACGAGTCGGCTGGCGAGCTTCAGGAGCATTTGAAGAACGATCACATTGGTCGCGGGAAATCCATCTACCACTGCTGCTGGGTCGGCTGCGAGCGCAATCACGGTAAGCCCTTCACGCAGCGGCAAAAGGTGTTTCGTCATATACACGTGCACACGGGCCATCGGCCGTGTGTATGTGACATATGTGGTGCTCGCTTTGCTGTACCGTCGTTGCTCGCGCTGCACCAGCGGATTCACCTGGGCGAGAAGCCATTTGAATGCCCGACATGCGGCCGTTGCTTCGCCACGCGTTCCGCGCTTGCGATTCACAAAAGAATCCATTCGGACTCGCGCCCTCTCGTTTGCTCCTGGCCGGGCTGCGGGAAACGGTTCCGTGAGAGCACAAATCTCTCCAAACACTTTCGCACGCACGGCTTGCTGTTTCATTGCGATCATTGTGGGCGTAACTTCGAGAGCCGGCGTGCGCTCTCAAGGCACATGAAAATTCATGCAACCGACTCAACACCTGAACCTGGCGCGCTAGCAGCGCAGACAAAGGTTTAATGTTGATACCGTGCGAGCATCACTTGTTGTGCTTCACATTGTATGCATGTGCTTCTTGGACGGTTTGCTGCGCCGGATTTTGTTGAATTATTGATGGAGTGGATTGTGACCCACCTTTCTATGGGCTTTTAAATGGACGGTTCTTTCTATTGAACCGTCCACTTTTGCAGCGACTGATGTGGGAAGTTTAAGTGAGAGTGGCCCTAGCTGTTGGTACGATCAATCTTATAGCCTAGATCGCTCGGCGTGGCATCGTGTCATTCAATACGAAATTTCCAGAGCCATATGCGTGCTTCATGTCAGTTTTGTGCTATCATGCGAGGTTGTCTCTCAAGTCGTGCAGCAGGATCTGTTTTTTCTGCACCTGTTTCTTGATGCAACACACATTTGGCCCAGTTTACTTTTAGGCAATGAGCACGTCATACTGAAATCATAGCCGTGGAGTGTATCGAGGAACGGATTGGTAAAATACTTTCAAAGTATGAAGAAGTCATTTTGAAAATGTGGGAAGCCGAGATTTTAGAAGGGGTGAGGTTTGCATTCTTTCGCAATTCTATTGCACGGCTTTGAGAAAGTTTTCATCTTGGATAAACAAACCGTGTATTCTTTTTTAGGGATTGTGCGGTCTGTTTTCGCCTAGCAATGAAGCTACTCCAATTCCAAGCTTACGGCGAGGTTGGAATCAAGTCCCTAAAGGGGAAGCAGATGGTCAAGCCAATAAAAATATGGAATACGACCTGCTTTTTCGGCATGCGAAAGTGTCTATCGAGCTCTATAAAACCCTTTTTCATAGTACTTCTTTAAACGCGGCATCAAACTCTAAAAATCTTTATTTAAGTAGAATTGCTAAAAAGTCAATAAATGATTCCGGGGGCAAAGCCTTTTGAAAGCGAACGAAAGGGTATTTTTTTCTTTACAAACAATGTGTATTCTTGAACACATCACGTGATCAACCACGTGCTTTGAGTGAGAAAAAAGGCTCGAACATCGATACCAGACCAACTACATACATCACGATAATCGAATCAGTTTTGTAAAATCAAAATGAGACCTAACACAGCTCTTCTCAAAGGCATCAAAGTCAAGATGCCCGCCAAGCCTGTCCCGGTATATCAAGCGCCTAGCTTGTCTGCAATCACAGCAAACGAGCTCCCCAACAACAGCTTCGAAAAAGAGAATCAGTATCAAGTTCCCAAATCTGCCATGGGTAGCTGGCCAGTGTACAAGAAAGTACAGAACACAAAGATTACGACAGAAATTAAACGCGTCAAAGGTAACGTGGCACTCTTTGCTGATGAGTTGGCACGTGTGCTTTTCCAAAATAACGTGCCAAAGAAGCACGTTCGTGTGAATATGCTAACAGGCGAGGTGAACATCAAGGGTGACCGCACCGCTGAAATCCGTATGATCTTGAACAAAATGGCCCAATGAGTTTTGAATTTTCAAGAACATGTATATAGTATTGCATTCAAAGTATTAAATATTATCACTGACGTAGGTTTGCTGCACGTGAACACACTAGGCTCAAGAGAGCTCCACTTTGTATTCAGACAGTGGCGTATTTCCGCTCTCACTTGACCCGAATGCAACTTGCCTGATTTGAACAATCCAAGGATCGTTTAAAAGTTCTGTAGAACATGGGCGCTTGCTTGGCTCGTGCTCCAAACACCTCGAAAGAAATCTTATACCATCCTCACTGAGCTGGTCGGGCGACGGCAACTGAGGCTTATGGCCTGCTGCAATGTGGTACATTATTGCCCACTCATTATCAAGGTTCGCCCAAGGTCTCCTGCCTGTGGCCATCTCAAGCACGCAGCACCCCAATGACCAGATATCCACAACTCCGCTCTTGGACGAGCTTTGCCCAGTGATGACCTCCGGTGACATGTACATTGGCGTTCCTGTCATCGAGTTCAAGTTCTGCGGATTGTTGCCTCCAGTATTAGTACTACCTCGCGAGGAATGGGTTGTATTGTTCCTTGTTTTTCCGCTTGCCGCAATCACCTTGGCGGCACCGAAATCCACAAACTTGATAACACCGTTGTGATCCAACAAAATGTTCTCCGGCTTTATGTCTCTATGGACAACACCAGATTGATGAAGATATGCCAAACCCTCCAACATTTGTAAAGTGTAAACCTGGATAACCATTTCATCTTCAATTCTGCCGTGGGCTAAGAGACCAGAAAGTGAACCTCCTTCACAGTATTCCATAAAAATGTAAACTTTATCACGATGCACCTCAACACCAAAGTATTGAACGACATTTGGGTGATTTAACATTTCGAGAACAGTCATTTCTTCCTTGATCGAAGGAATAAGTTTCAAAGATTGGCTGTCGTGAAATACAATTTCTTTGACTGCCATAACACCACCAGTATCTAAGTTAACTGCCGCATAAACCTGTCCAAATGAACCCCCGCCAACAAATTTTCCCTTTTGCCATCTTATAGAAACACTGGAGAATGAAGATGCCAATAATGTGACGAACTGATACTCCAGGTCGGATATATCCAACACTCTTCCAATAGAGTTCAACTGCTCCTGTACATCTGATCTGTAAGCTTCGATTTCGGATATTTGAGCCATTAAATCTTCTTGGTATGCGGCTAGCACCTCATCGTCATCATCAGATTTTTCAATTCCTTGTCTTTGAGAGTACCATTTGAGTAACCTTTTTTGTTCCGCTTCGCTAGATCTGGCACCCATTATATCAAAGTGTGAGATAAGAAGAGACATACAACGAGCCACTTTTAGCTTGAGCTTGTAAAATTGATTTTCATCAAGCACTAAAATGTTGAAGCCTCGAGTCATTTCCATCGCAAATTCCAAGGCAAGCACGCACCATCTGAAAGTCTTTCGGTCAGTTGGCACGCAATCGTCGCAAATAAAGCTAACCCAGTCAATAGATAACCGAATCAAGCGCATTAAAATTGTGGACTTCTTCGAGGTTTCCGACCATTTCACTGAGCTTTTACCAAAATCCCTTGCTTGAATGAAGTAGGTGTTTACCAATTCTTGATAGTCGCCCTCTGGAAACATTTGTCTGCATTTGGCAGTCAAGATCGAAACGGAATCGAAAACAGCCAAAGTCATACGGAAAAAAAGCTTGTTAATTTTGGTCAATTCCTGATGTACCTTCGTTAGAGAAGATCTTTGCTCAATGACCTTTAAATTTTCACCCACGGACTTGTCAGTCACAGCCTTTAAAAATCTATCACGTGCAATGTGAAGGCTGAAGTGAGGAAGATTAGAGATTAAAAGCATTTGACCAGCCTTCACATCTGAAATTGGCATATTATCCATTGTAAGCTTTATCATTTCGCCTTTCCACACGATCGGCTTGGTTGGACAATATGTGATCACATAAGACGTAGCATATTTTGGATCATGAATGTTTTCAAAATTTGGAAACTCACGGAACTCGCAGTCGTCTGCGGCAACTAGTTCTGCAAACTCTGAAAGAGCACCTTCCGGGTCTGACCCAATATAAGAACCGTTTATGATGCGCAAAATTTCGGCCTCATTGTCCATCAATTCAGGGCTAGCAAAGAAGTACATACCTTGCGCCTCAACCGTGTTTGTATTGACGAGAAAATGACCAGTCTCCTTTAAGACTTCAAGAATTGTTTTGTCTCCATTCTCTGATTTGTAAACCTCAAAAACGATAGAATTGGTAAATTTTTGTGAGATCTGCCCAGTGAACCTGGCCAACTTTCGTCTAAGCTGTCCAAAGTTTTCAGTAGTTGAGGAGTACCAACGACTGAAGTCTGCTGACCCATTAACAGGCGTAGGTGGGTTATTCACTTGATGATGAAGGTATGCCAAAAGCTTATGACAAAGGCGCGAAGTAACTGAGGTAACGCTCTCTGCCACAACACTTCCGCCACCATCAATAAACTCGCCCAAATTGCGCAAGAAATTCCAGGCATTCTCCAACTCTTCGGGCTCTTTGTTTGTTCTGAACAAGTAAGGTGACCTGGAGCTATCATTGAGTTTCCTGTTAAGCAAGTTGAGATAATAGCGCACACATTGTAGGACTACCTGGTCAAAAACTTCAATATCGTGCTCGAACATGCCTTTAATGTACCATATCCTGTTTTCATCCGACCGACAGTATTCAATGATCCCCCCCTTGACTTCGAGCGCAATGGCAATATATGACTTGAAGTCATCGATCATTTGATCGATCATCATAAGTGTCGGGTTCTGCAACTTCATAGCGTACTTGATTCTTATTTGGATGATCTCCTTGATCAAGCGCATTGGCACTAGGCACAAGTCTATAAGATTGCGCACATAGTCCGGCAACTTTAAAGTCTCAAAGATAGCACCTGAGCAAATATAATTGTTTTTGGATTTCACCATCCACGGCGCAAGAGTGCGGAAAATGCGGGTTCGGAATATCATGCTCACATCTTTTTCCTTGACAATGCGCTCAGCCAAAGACTTGTTGTCCTCCTCAAAAATCTTGTTTACACGCGTCTTGCTGCCAGTCAAAGATTCACTTTGCTCTTCTGAATGATGGTCGGTACACCCGCGTGTTACGTCCAAGTCATCGTTGCCTATCCATGCCTTAAAAGAGCGCGACTCGCGCTCAATCGCATCACTTATTGATAGCCACGCTGTGAGGGCATCAATGCGGTCTTGAAAAGCGGTTTCCCGGCACGCCGGCTTGTCAAGCTTCATGTCTTCGAGCGTCCGCCACAACTCACAAGCTCGCTCATAGCGCATAAGGATGTCGACAATCTGCTCACGAGGCGATGGCGCGCCTGGCGCGTACGAGATTTCATACCGTAGCACATCCTCTACGAGAGAGTCGACACGATTACGACGGTAAAGCGTAATCTTCTTTTGGTCGTCCACGGACCGGCCGAAGATCTTAGCACGTATGCCGAACCAGAGGTTTTCACGGTAGCGCAGGCGGAGAAAATGCTCCAGGCCTTCCGCAAGATTCACAGTGTCAATGATCTTTGTTTTTTCCAGGCGCACGACATCACCTGTGAGTACCAGTAAAAGCATCAGCTGCCACTCGAGCCGTTCCACAACCGCAGGGTCTTGAACATTGTCCCTGCTGATTGTCTTGAGGTTATCTGCTAGAGTCAGTTGGCTGCTGCGAATGATGTCGAACGCAAGCGAAGAGTCTACTTGGTACTCGTCTGCATCCCGGAGAATGTCAGAATTCCCGTACGACGACACGTCATCGTCGCTGTCGTCATCATTAAAGCCAAGACTATTCTTGGGCTCTGCGTCCTTGTCGGCGCCGATTCCTTTTGTGTAGTAGTCATCGCCCCACTGGTTTCGTATCTTTTTGAGATATGACTTCTCCTGTGCTAAGTACTGGTTTGTGTTGACAAGATTACTCGCCAAGACCTGACTGAGCGACCTTTGTTTCCCGCTGCCGCGGCGTGTTTCAGCACCAGCATGCACAAGCCCAGATGAAGATGCGCCACTGCTGCTTGACTGTACGTTCTTCGCGCTTGCAAGATCTCTAGGACCGAGAGCCGGCTGACTCAGGTGGGCCCTACTGAGTGCAGGTCGTCGACTCAGCGTCGCCGAGAGCAGGGGGTGCATTGCGGGGCGGCCGCCTGGATTTTGGTCCTTGAGTTGGTTGGGATTCTGCATGGGTACGAAGCTGTGTTGGAAATAAAAAAAGAGCGGCTAGTGAATGATGGGAACGTAGCTAGATATGGCGTCTAGAGTGAATCGGTTGATTTGTGGCTGTATGGCAAGCAGCAGCAAGCAAATCAACAAAGACCACGTTCTGGTGTCTTTTCCAGCTTTGATTGCTTGACAAAAAGGTCTCTGTGTATATGAAAAACAACGAAGAGATATGTGTTTGCTGATTTCAGGGGCCGCTAGAGAGTGAGACCTGGGTTCTCAGAAAAGAGTTTTGAGCAGGTGCACCTGAAAATGAGCTTATATACTGTGATTCGAGCAACAAGGTATTGGATCAAGATCAGATGCTGCTGTTGAATGCGACCCTGATTTCAGTAGACACTATGCGTCGTTTTTTAGTGGAATTCGGTTCAACAAATGCTCGTGTTGAGTTCGCTAATTGGTGTACGGGTGTTTTATTGACAAGTCTTCTCTCAGCTCTCTGGCCTTTTGTTGCAAGCACTACAATGTACGTCTACTTATAAACTAATCGTCATTCCTGGCGGGGCTTTATCCATCTCTTTTTTTTGCTAAAGTTGTACAATCAGTTATCCAGATTCACGCGTCTGTTCCACTTTGAGTCCTCGCGATTGATGTTTTTCATCTTGCATATAGATTCAGGTACGATCGGTCACCTTTATGGAACACATTTGCCGGAAACACGAATTTCAAATTCATAGATAGTGTCATAAAATCATGTCTCAAAGCACTGATTTCAATACAATTAAGGTTTGACGTATCTCATAGTATTTTATACAGGACTATACCTGAAAATACCTTTTATTGTGGCGCCCATAGTACGTGATATATTATTTATTAGGAAATTTTAATAAACACCTTTTGATTTGAGAATAAAAGCATTAAGTTTCGTGGCTATTGAAAGAACCTTTTTGTGGCTTACATCTTTTCTTTTCAGTGCATGAATACAATACTGTACCAAGAGTTCAGCTATCAAGTTTGATGTGCGGTTTTTGGTAGGCCGTCTGAATTCTCTGTAGGTTCACACGATATACTTTGGTTCATCCTCATCACCAGCTTATGGTTAAACCTTAAACCACACCGTTGAAGGAATGCAGTGTTTGACAACGCATTTGGCCGATGGTTACAAGTAATGCTATATGGTTTCAGCCTACGTGGTGCAACATTCATCTTGTTCGGCGAATCTCGAGGCTCATAAGCTCTCACTGCATTATATACATTTGTAAGTGAAGTGACCAGCCAGCTCCAGAAACCTTAAAAACGGGTATACACAGCTTGTTGACTTCTAGTATCCGTTCAGTGACTTCGTGTCATGACAGTGATGTCAGTGCGCCTCTACCGTTTTTTTTTATCAAAGAGTTCATTGATTTGGAGCCGCCCATTCAAGGTCCTAAACATTGGAATTAATATCGTCTTGATCTCGAGTCGCCACAAACAGTTTGGGATCCATGAGCCACTGACATGCATCTTCCACTTGCACCGATGTTGCTGTTCCCTTGATGAAGTGAGTCTTAAAACGCATTATAAACAAACCGGCCACTAGACCCTCTCATCTTGTAAGTGTCTCGTGTACTGCTTGCTCATTTTGTGTTGCCCAGTGTATTATTCAAGCTATGCGCTTTTTTCCATTATCT
Organism: Metschnikowia zobellii; assembly: GCA_939531405.1. Classification (NCBI taxonomy): domain Eukaryota; kingdom Fungi; phylum Ascomycota; class Pichiomycetes; order Serinales; family Metschnikowiaceae; genus Metschnikowia; species Metschnikowia zobellii. The sequence goes on from OW618029.1 coordinate 1,434,696, forward strand.
TGCGTGTGGAAATACATCTGTTGTGCGGAAAGAGTTGCAGATGTAAATCGAAGCTCGTTCAAAATCCTGAGATGATTAAATCAGAGGTAACTCCAGAATCAAGTTGAGGACATGCAGACTTATTCCTAATTATCCAGAAAACCGCTCGCTACCTAATTTAGTATGTCTCTTAGCTTGAGGTTGCCCTTCAAGTTAGGTGTCCTGATATGGCCCCTTACAAAAACCATTTCCTGCCAAAATATCGTTTTCAAAGACCAAAAAGCCGCCCTAGACTTTTATTTCCCACTAAACTTCCGTCTTTGGAACTTTTTCTTCAGATCCTGAGATAAGTCCATGGCAAAGAGCGCACCAGGCCCAGCGCGCGTCCTTTTTCAGCCGCGCCAGTCTCACTAACCGGTTCCGGCCCATATTTCGCCACCCAAGATCGCCGGGATATTTTCCCTCCCGCAAATGCCGTGAAGCTATGGTCTCGCTATTCGACATCAGCACCCAAAAACCACTTTGGAGCCATCTCACGACCGGCGTGCCGACGCTAGATCTGATGCTCCGACTCCAGACCGACGCGCTTTTGGACTTGCAAAGCGTGCCTTCGAACGCATCTTTTTCCGCCGTTCTTTGTAGTCTTGTAGCGAGCCATCTTCTGCTGTCGCTGGTCCTGACGGTAATTGTTCTTGAGACATTGAACCCTTTTGCGTGGCAGGTTTTGGAGCAGCACCCATTGTATAGTGCAGACTGGGCGGATGGGGGCCGCATCGTCACCTACTCAGTGCCGACATTTGCGCAGTTGTATGCTTTCTTTGCATTCATGCCGTTGCAAGATCATGAGCCGGGCTCCGTGCTTGTAGTGGTGACCAATTTCCACGAAACGGTAGAGTTTTATCGCCTACAGGCTTCGGCCACCCACGAAGAAGTACTTCTCAAACACCAGATTGACAACAACAGACATATTCTTGAAAACATGCACAAGGTAGAAAAGGACGGCTTGCATGCTATCGAGCTACCGCCAATGCCTCGAGTAGCACGTGAAAACCCGTTCACGAAAGCGCAAAATCATGTGAACGGACTTATTCGGATGATGTCGGATTTCACTTTCAAGACTTCTGCGGTCGTCTTACTCGCGGGCCACTTGGAACCAAAGTTTGTGCACAACTGGAAAAAGGAGCAGAGCTCCAATCCGTCTTCGGAGCCTTCCTTGCGAAGCTCTCAGGTACAGATTTCGCAAAGCACTTCGTCTTTTAATGGCAAGGATAATTCGCGGCTTGTGCTTCAGCCAGTGGTGCTAGGGACATCTGGCGACAAGCCTAGTTTAATCGAGGGAAAAATCACCGCGCGAATGGTATTCTACAATGATTGGTTTTACAAGAGCCCGTACTTTGAAAGAGTATACGGGCAGATCGAAAGCCGGCATCGCTTTCTCGTTGCCGCAGTGAAGGTCTTTAATCTCAGTGGTATCAACAACATCAACGATCCGGTCTATTTTCACTTTGACCATCTCTCTGTTTCGTCAACTTATACAAATAGTGCTTGGCTAATCGATCTTTCAGAGCCCGAAAAAGAAGAAGAGGCACTCGCAGAGCTCATACAAAATTCAATCACATCCACACAGCTTCCGGCAAGAGACACAGAGCTGTTTTTGGAGAGCGACTCGTCCTTCGCTTCTGGAGTCGACTGCCAAAAACGAAAGGCACGAAAAATATGCATTCCTTCATCGCCAACTAATTTGGCCAATGCTGTGGGTGATGAAAGTCTTGATATGCTTCTCAGCAAGGAAAGAGCAGAATCACCTCGGGAAAGCAACGAAGAAAGCACCAGTGAGGAGGATCAAGAGGAAAAAAAGGAGGAGGCCAGAGAAATCGCAGCTACTGACTTTGAAAGTGGAAATGAGAGTGACAGTGAGCATGGAAGTGAAAGTGGAGCAGAGGATAGAGAACAAATGGAAAGAAAAAGTGCGGAAACCCATGAATCCTCTAAAACCATCAGTAGCAGGAAAATGCTTGCACACGCTTACAGAGAAAAACAAAAGCAGTGTGACTCGATTCCGGAGCTTATAATCCTCGATGAACATGAGCGCCTGTTTATCGAAGGATCGGACGTCGAGCTGACGGGGACCTTGCTCGAAGATATGGAAGAAAGCGACAATGATTGGCTTGCTCGTCATTCTTGAGTGAGTCGTATATCCAGGAAAGTCTGCAAATGCGTGCTATCTTGAGCCTGTTTATTGACACTCATATTCTCCGATCACATTTATTATTTCTTGGCTGCGAACCAGTTTTGGCGCGATGGTCAATCAAACTTCGGCCTAGAGGCTCAACTTTCCAGAGGCAGCAACAGAGGACAATGGTTTCTAAAGAAAAAGGCACAAGTATGAGGAAACAAAACAAGGGCCATCCTGACTTCATCTAGAAAATTCCACGTGGTGCAACACAACTCGAAAAATAAACAACTTTGACCTATGCACGCCTTGAAAAGAGAGCTAGCCTTTTTCAGATTGAGGAATCTTCATCCGCTTATTCTTGCAAGGGAAATGGGTTGTTAAAGTACTGGTGCTGAAACATATGATATCATTTTCCAGACAATTTAACATCCATCTGCCAGGACGACGCCGGACAGCTGGGTCCATGTTGTCCTGCACATACTGTTGGCGATGAGCATCTGGAGGCATATTCCCAAAAAGCCAGCTGAATGAGGACCATATTTTCCGAGCGTTTACATAGAGAAAAATGGCCACCGTCGTCCCGCCACCATCGAAAAAGCAAAAGAAAGAAGCACAGCAGGTGCGTGAGGTTGATCTTGTTCCAGCAGATCTTCCGAATGTGCTAATAAAGTTTCAGGCCGCAGACTCGGGTGAGTCTGTTGGAGGCTCTATCAGGGTGCCAGGAGGCATCACCGAAAAGCAGTTGGAAGAGCTCTTGAATCAGCTTAATGGAGAGAAAGATGAACCCGTTCCATACTCGTTTTCTCTTTTTGACCAAAAAGATGGGCAGACCGATGCACAGCTCGTGGATATCCAGGACAATCTCTATACGTCGATTTTGAAGCCTGGAATCAAGACTACCGAGGATTTCATGACTATTGTTTACACGCCGAGAGCTGTGTTCAAAGTGAAGGCCGTGACCAGATCCAATACCGCCATTGCCGGCCACTCCTCGACGATTTTATGCTCGCAGTTTGCGCCCAACGACTCGGGCAGAATGTGCACGGGTGCCGGCGATTCCACGGCCAGGATCTGGGATTGCAATACGCAGACGCCTTTCAAGACGCTTACTGGGCACACGAACTGGGTTTTGTGTGTCTCCTACTCGCCTTGCGGAACAATGCTTGCTACGGGCTCCATGGACAATACCATTCGCTTATGGGATGCAACGACAGGAGCCCTGTTGGGACAGCCATTGGTGGGCCACACAAAGTGGATCTCCAGTTTGACTTGGGAGCCATTGCATCTTGTGAAAGATACCGAGTTGCCGCGTTTAGGCTCTGGTTCGAAGGACGGAACGGTCAAGATCTGGGACACCGCCAGGAGAATATGCCTTTACACGATGGCGGGCCACACCAATGCTGTCTCATGTGTTAAGTGGTCCGGCTCAGATATCTTGTATAGTGCGTCGCACGACAAGACGATCAAGGCTTGGGATATTGCGGCGGGGGGAAAGTGCATTCAGACGCTCAAGAGCCACGCCCACTGGGTCAACCACTTGTCCATTTCCACCGACCACGTGTTGCGCAAAGGTGGGTTCGACCACACGTCGTCGAAGAAAAGCACGAAAAACGACCCTAAGGAGTTGCGCAAGAAGGCACTTGAGCAATACGAAAAAGTGGCCAAGCTTGGGGGCAGAGTCAGCGAGCGTCTCGTAACGGCCAGCGACGACTTCACCATGTACTTGTGGGAGCCGTTGAAGTCTTCCAAGCCGGTATGCCGCATGACGGGCCATCAAAAGCTCGTTAATCACGTGCTGTTTTCGCCCGACGGCCGCTACATTGTGTCTGCGTCTTTTGACAACTCCATCAAGATTTGGGACGGCTTGAAAGGCACGTTTGTCGGCACATTGCGTGGACACGTGGCTCCTGTCTACCAGACAGCGTGGTCGTCCGACAGCAGGTTGTTGGTAAGTTGCTCGAAGGACACGACGTTGAAAGTGTGGGATGTGCGGACCAGAAAGCTCAATGTGGACTTGCCGGGTCATGCCGATGAAGTATATGCTGTTGACTGGAGCATGGACGGCAAAAAAGTGGCCTCTGGCGGAAAGGATAAGATGGTGAGAATCTGGTCGTCATAAGGCAAGATATGTGTTGGCAAATATGAAGCACGGAAAAGCTTGGTGTGTATAAAACAAATGTCTGGTCTACGGACTGGAAACTTTACATTATATCAAATTCGTTCCTCTTGTGTAGGCAAGGCCGGCCATAGCCGAATAATTTCCTACGTACCCAGGTTTGCCTCTGCCTTGCTGAATTGTATTGTCTTTGTAATAGACAAAGCTGGAACGTAGTCTCCAGATAAGCAAGGGAAGTAGAACCTACTTTTAGGTGCCATGTATTTTCCAGGCGAAATGACGCATGCCCCATTCGTTGGAGGTATATACTGTGATGGATTCAGTCTGCAAACATAATGGAAGAGCGGGATTATTAGGTCATTTGACAAAAATGGTTTAGTTAGAGAGCACAAAATAAACTTCTCTTGGTCTCTATCCCAAGCTCTACCAAAAACATTCTTTTTTATGAAATTCAGGTAGAGATCCGGATCAAATATTCCACGCAACTCTTCTGTTCTGTTTATGTAACCCATTTTATTTATCAATTTCGCAAATAATAGCCCAAAGGGCCCATAAATTAAAATGCGCAGTAACACTGGTCATGTACAGAAAAATAATAATCCCACGTAAAACCAGAGAAACATGAGCTTCATTCCTTGCCAAAATCACAGGAAACCTTTTTTTACCGTTAAAAAAACGCTGGATTTTCTGAAATTGACTGACTGGTGATTGGTCCAGCAGCGACTGCAATTAATCTGCTCCGCCTTTACGACACGCGCACGACCCCGCGCAACTGACCTCATAGATAAAGGCGGACGCTATAGAAAACCCCACAGTACATAACCTAGCCCTTCTACACTATGGCCATTGTGAAGAGAGGTGGCCGCACGAAGGCCAAGCAACAGACAGTTCCCGCTAAAAGCGGGATCAAAAAAGCAGAATTCGACCTCACGAAGAAGAAAGAGGTGGGAGTCTCGGACTTGACGCTCTTGTCGAAAATCACTGATGACGCCATCAACGAAAACTTACACAAGCGGTTCATGAACGGTACAATCTATACGTACATCGGCCATGTTTTGATTTCTGTGAATCCCTTCCAGGATTTGGGCATCTATACGCCCCAGACGCTCGCGCTCTACAAAGGCAAGAACAGATTGGAAGTGCCCCCTCACGTGTACGCCATTGCCGAGACAATGTACTACAACTTGAAGTCCTACGGCGAAAACCAGTGCGTGATCATCTCGGGTGAGTCCGGCGCGGGCAAGACAGAGGCCGCCAAGCAGATCATGCAGTATATAGCAAATGTTTCGGTGGACGACCCCGCACAGAACGGGGCGCCGAGCGGGATTGCAAAGATTAAGGATATGGTGCTCGCCACAAACCCGCTCTTAGAGTCTTTCGGATGTGCAAAGACGCTCAGAAACAACAATTCATCTCGCCACGGGAAATACCTAGAAATCTACTTCAACCCAGCGAACCAGCCCAGCGCAGCGCACATCACCAACTACTTGTTAGAAAAGCAGCGTGTCGTGCAGCAGATCTCAAATGAACGCAACTTTCACATTTTCTACCAATTCACCAAACACTGCCCTCCACAGTACCAGCAGGCATTCGGTGTGCAGGGCCCACTGACTTACGTGTACACGTCTGCCGCCAAGTGTATCAACGCAGACGGGATCGATGATGCCAAGGACTTTAAGGAAACTTTGAACGCCATGAACGTGATTGGCTTGGCGCAGGTCGAGCAGGATAATATTTTTCGCATGCTCGCGGCGATCCTTTGGATCGGTAACATTTCTTTTGTCGAGGACGAAAGCGGCAACGCCGCAATCCGTGACGAGGGCGTCACAAATTTCGTGGCTTACTTGTTGGAGGTTAATGCGGAGATTTTGACGAAATCAATCATCGAGCGCATCATCGAGACTTCTCATGGCATGCGTAGAGGTTCCACGTACCACGTCCCCTTGAACATCACACAGGCGACTAGTGTGCGCGATGCCTTGGCCAAGGGTATTTACAACAACTTGTTTGAGTGGATTGTTGACAGGGTAAACTTGTCTTTGAAGGACAATACCCAGGATTACGTCAAAAAGAGCATCGGGATTTTGGATATCTATGGCTTTGAGATCTTTGAGCAGAACTCATTCGAGCAAATTTGTATTAACTACGTCAACGAGAAATTGCAACAGATCTTTATCCAGTTGACCCTAAAGGCGGAGCAGGATGAATACGTACAAGAGCAGATCCAATGGACTCCCATCGACTATTTCAATAACAAGGTCGTGTGTGATCTCATTGAGGCCACCAGACCGCAACCCGGCCTTTTTGCGGCGTTGAACGACTCCATTAAAACTGCTCATGCTGATTCAGATGCAGCAGACCAGGTTTTCGCTCAAAGATTGAGTATGGTGGGCGCTAACAATCGCCATTTTGATGATCGCAGAGGAAAGTTTATCATTAAGCACTACGCCGGTGATGTCACCTATGAGGTTGCAGGAATGACTGACAAAAACAAAGACAGTATGTTGCGCGATTTGCTAGAGCTCTTGTCTACATCCTCCAACTCTTTCGTCACACAAAGTTTGTTCCCTCCAGATCTCTTGGCAGCGCTTACTGATTCGAAGAAAAGACCAGAGACCGCTTCCGACAAAATCAAGAAAAGCGCCAATATTTTAGTGGACACATTGTCGCAATGCCAACCATCATACATCCGTACAATCAAACCAAATCAGACCAAAAGGCCAAAAGAGTATGAAAATCAACAGGTGTTGCATCAAATAAAGTATTTGGGTTTGAAGGAGAATGTGCGTATTCGCAGAGCAGGGTTTGCCTATCGCACTACTTTCGACAAATTTGTACAGAGGTTCTACCTCTTGTCTCCGGCTACTGGCTACGCTGGTGATTACATTTGGCACGGCGAGGACATTACGGCAGTGAAAGAGATTTTACGTAGCTGTCATATTCCGTCTTCCGAGTATCAAATGGGAACAACAAAAGTGTTTATTAAGACACCGGAAACGCTTTTTGCCTTAGAGGATATGAGAGACAAGTACTGGCATAATATGGCTGCTCGCATTCAGCGTGCTTGGAGAAGGTATCTCAGAAGAAAGGATGACGCTGCGAAGGTGATTCAGAACGCATGGAGAAACAAGAAGCACGGAAACAAGTTTGAACAGTTTCGTGACGAAGGCACGGCTATATTACAAGGTAGAAAAGAGAGAAGAAGATTCTCGATTCTTGGGTCTAGAGCTTTCATGGGTGACTATCTCGGATGCAATGACTCTGCGGGATACGGCAGGTTTGTGGTTAGTCAAACAAGCATTTCTGAACCAATTGTTTTTTCCTTGAAAGGTGAAATTCTTCTATCCAAATTTGGCAGGTCGTCGAAGCGCTTCCCACGCATTTTTGTTCTTACACGCTCAAACTTTATTGTAATTGCAGAGTCTTTGGTAGAGAACAGACTTCAGCTACAAAAAGAATTCTCGATCCCCGTGTCTGGAATAAATTATCTTGGGCTTTCGACTATGCAAGATAACTGGCTTGCCATTTCCTTGCACTCACCAAATCCATCAACTCCAGACATTTTCATCAACTTGGACTTCAAGACTGAGTTGGTTGCGCAACTCAAGAGGATCAACAGAGGTATTTCTGTAAAGATTGACGCCACAGTCCAATATCAGAAGAAACCAGGTAAGTTCCATGTTGTCAAATTTCAACATGGATCTGCCCCTCTATATGGAGACACTTACAAATCCGGAACTGTGACAGTGCAACCGGGTTTGAGTCCTCATAGCAAGAATCCAAAGAAGCCGAGAGGCGTTTCAACTTCCGTTGATTATAGCAAGTATTACAACAGGGGAGCGAGACGAAACAATGGAGGTGGATATAGCGGTCCGACACCTGTCGCTAGAGATCCTGCTGCCCACCAAGCTTACATCCCTACACATCCTGCAGGTCAAGTGTACCCTTCAGCTGCCACCACTGCTGTCAACAATTCCATGCCAGCGCCTTCGGCTCCCATGAGGCCCCAGGTGTCGGCTCAAACTCAGCCCCAACCAAAGCCCGCACCTGTTGCACCACAGAGACCTCAATCTCAACAAACGTCTCAACCAGCTGCAGCGCATCGAGTTGTTCCGCCTTCAAGACCAGCGCAAAAGGGCCCTGCTCCGAAGCCACCCGCAAGAAAAGTTGCACCTCCACCGCCACCGCCTCCTTCATTAGCAGTCGTGAAGCCAAAGTATCCCACCTACAAAGTAATTTACGATTATGATGGTTCCGTCGCAGGATCTGTGCCTCTTGTAAAGGATGAAGTGGTTTATGTCACTAGTGTGAATGGGAAATGGGGTCTTGTCAAAGACTTAAAGGAGACCAGAGAAGGATGGTCTCCATTAGACTACATGAAGGAGATCGAGCCCCCCGCCGAGCTTTTTGGCAATGTCAAAGCAACTGCGCCGCCACCGCCACCCCCCGCGCACGCACAGAGCGCGCAAACTAGTCGAACCGAACCCCAAGTCCAAGACACTCAAGCTCAAGCTTCTGCGTCCTCAGCCCACACCAATGGGGGATTAGGAAATGGACTTGCCGATGCGCTCAAGGCCAAGAAGACAGAGGAGGTTTCATTGGCTGGATCATTAGCTGATGCTCTTATGAAGAGGAAGGGTGCTACTACCGACTACAGTGACGATAATGAGGATGACGATGACTGGTAAGAGAGAGGTCTTCTACGTCTGATCAATTTCCAAGCCGATGTAGGAGAAAAGGAGGGTCTATAGATTTCAGGTGAAGAAACATTATATAGCATACTGCTCGGCCTTTCGAGGAAGGCACAAGGAACTTACAGTACTGTTGATTTCATTCAGTATTAAAAGGCTTATAGCAGCCTCTTTTCGTGTGAAATTTGACTAGGTAGACGTTTGTACGTTTCAGAAGCCTCGAGGGGTGCAAAGTATCTGCGATTCAGTGACACCCTCCTTGAGAGGGTTGAGTGTTATCGAGAACAGAGAAACTTGTAACATCAATTTGGGCCGTAAAAATGAATCCAAAAAAATAGTGGTGGTTTATTTGGGGTAATGATAACGGACGGGAGTATAAGAAATAGAGTCAGAAAGAGGCGATGTATGTGTCAGAATTAATTTGTTGAAGGATATATTAGCAGTGACATTTAACATGAATAAGCCTGTAGAGGAAGAGAAAGAAGAGTGTTCCAACCGGGATCTGAGTAACAACAAGAGAGAAAAAATTTTGAGTTCCCAAACGATAGGCTCCGCCTCGAGAAGGAATCATTTGAAGACAACTGTGGAAAGTTGGCGCACACTATGCTATGGTCCGCATTGGTTGCATTGGGAAACCTTGACCATCTTTGAGTAAAAGAGTCTGGCGGAAAAGTCATTACTTAGCTTCGGTGCTCTCAAACGAGCAAAATTCAATGGTCTTGTTCGATGGGGCAAAAGGTGCAAAAACTAACCAAACGTGGAACTTGATTAGAAACCACTAGCAAATTCAAATTTATGATATTTATTCAAACGCACAAAGGCAAACTTTGGAGATGTCTTGTATAGAAGTTGTGAGGTGACGAAGGGGGATGAACCCACAGAGGCTAATGACGAACAGTGTACACGAAACATGCAAGGAGATAACATCTGGACCATGGGGATGATATATAAACGCAATGTATTAGGAATAAAAGAAAGTTCAATTGAATCAGTACAGCATAAAAGCGCGCGAGAGAGAGGAGCACAGAATTAAGATTCTAGCAATTTCTGAAATGGCGATAAACGATGATACGAATAAGTGATTCCGCTCGAGCCTGAGCCAGCAACTATGGGTAAAAAGAACAAGTGAGATGGCTTGCAAGGTTTGCAGTACACTCGAAAAACGACGTAGCGTGACGCCAGGGTGAGCCGAGTCACGACCCAAGCAATCAAAGGCATTGCAACCACAATTCCGAGAAGACTCTGCTTGGTTTCATTCACGTTCTTGCTGGACAGGGGCCCGTATGCTGAATTAGGCTGAGATGTTTGCGCGGAAGTATTAGCTATGGTGCAAGGCCACTCGAAAGGTGTTCCCCCATCCGCATCTCAGGCACCATTCTGTTCCGCTGGCGCTGGCGCTGACACAGACATTCCAGCATGCCCCGGCACGCCACGGCACGCCCCGCCCGGCCCAACTCCACTCCACGTTCCCATCGATTGCAGCACCCACCATCGCCCGGTCCCGCCGTATGCAGTCTTATCACTAGGCGCGCGGGCGGCAGCATTGGCAAATCTGGCGCTCCGATACTCCACCAAACCAGCGGGAAACGTCCGAAACCCACGCACAAACACGCCCGGAAGAGCCCAATTACACGCCCGATAACACGTCTGCGTGCCACTAGCATACGAGGCCTGCCAAAAAATGTCCCGCAAAAGCCGCAACGTGCTCCTCTCGGGGTCTGCCACCACCAGTGCCCCGCCGCCGCAGACTTACAAGGACCAGCTTTTGCACATGAAGTTCACAATGGACCAGCCCCTGGAACAGGTGTACCCCCTCTCGCGGCAGGCGCCGCTCGCGTACCCGGACTTCTGCCCCTGGGCCGAGGCCGACGCCGCGAACGCGCGGCTCACCTCGCCCGAATACCTTCACCACGGCTACTTTGAGGCCCCGCTGGTGCCCAACGAGTACTTCTCCGCCCGCGGGTTGGTGCAGGAGACGCTTCTCGCGCTGGAAAGCGCCGGCCGTGCCGTGCTCCAGGAGCTCTCGCTGACGCTCGCACACGCGTACCAGGCCCGCCACGCGGCGATCGACAAGATCGCGCTGGCGCACACGTTTCGCCTCCCGCCACGCGTGACGCTCACGGCAGCGAAGCGCGACGCATGGCTCCGCGACTTGGCCAACCCGGACGTGCCGCTCGCTCGCGTCGCTGCGCGCATCCCGCACGGCATCCGCAACAAGGTCTTGCTCGAGCACGTGTGCTCGTTGCAGGTGCCCGTGCCCCGTGCGGTGTGGTTCGTGCGCTGCGTCTTGTGCAGCGAGCAGCAGCTGCTCCGGCGTAAAGTCCATGCCCGCCAGCACCCGCTTGCGGTAACTGCGCCAACTGCGCCAACCGCGCCGGGCACGCCGTCGGCGCTGGAGCTCGTCGAGGCGCGCTGGCTCCACGAGTGGACGCTGCAGGTGGCCGACTACGTGGCGCGCTTTGCCCGCGACATGCTGCGCGTCAACTCGCTGGATCAGAAGCGCCGCTACCAGGCAAGGCTAGCCTACCTCTTGCGGCTCGTGACCGCGCTCTACGCCGAGCTCTTGCTCGACCGCACCTGCTTTCTCGCGTGCGTCGTAGACTCCTTGCGCGCCGCGCTGCCTGTGCTGCGTGACATGCTCCCCGAACTTGCCGCAGCCGCTGCCGACGCCGACGCCGACGACGATTGTCCGCCGCTCATGCGTCTTTTGGATGAATGCCCGCTCAACTACGGACTGATCCTCACTGCAATGGCGCTCGTGGACGCCTTCTGGGGCGAGCTCTGCCGCCACGACTACCTTTGCAAACAGCTCGGAGAAGCGCTTCTCCTAAACTACTTTGTTGTCGAGCGTGTACCGAGCGCTGCCGTCAACTTGCCTAGCGCCCCAGGCGCAATTCCGTACGCATTGAAAGAGGGCCTTCGCTCGCTGCTCGCGCGCACTGTCGTGTGCTTGTTTCGCCACAACTCAAACGCGTTCGTCTTGCCAGACTACTGGCTTCTTGTAGGCAACGTGCTCTACCGTGTGCTCGAGCAAAGCTCCGTCGCCGCGGGCGAAAATCGCCCGCGCTTCGACGCCGTCTTCCGCCTTATAAACTACAGAAACGAGAGTCTTATGTTGAACATGCGCTACACCGCGGCAACTGTCTCTGACACGATGCCCCGCAGGAAGGCAGCGCTTTCTTCTCGCTCTTCTCTAAATTCTTCAATTTCACCCGGAACCAGACAGCCTCCGACTATGCACCGCTCAAGCGACGACATCCTCTGTTACATCGAACAGCTCGATGCTTTGAACTTGCGCAGCACTCTTGCCGCTTCACTCCGCCCAGTAACGTCCCAAAGCGCGGAAAAATGGCGCAAGAACGTCAAGATCGTTATCAAGTGGTGTTCGAGTGCCTACCGCAACATGGGACAGCTGGCGGAACGCGTATCTGTCTTGTGCAATTATATCAAAAAGAAGGTTTTGCTGCCTATGATAATGCGAGGAAGTGCCAATCTCAGGGCTGAATTTGAAAACGAGATTCTCGAGAGCGTATTTGCTTTGGCACACGAGCCTCGCGAAACGCTATGCATGTACAACCTCTTTGTTTTGATCAACGAGTTTTACCAATTGAAAGTTATTTCATTGTCATCTTACCTTCGGAAAATCATCGCTTGTGGGATTTTCTACATCTCGTCACTGCAGAGCGAGCTAGACACCAAAACTCAAAATGATCCCCAAATTTCTTTTCACTTGTCGATTCTTGCAAATTTGCCTGTATTAGACAACAAGCAACACTACCAGATATTGTCAAAATGGACACCTGAGGGAGAAAAAATTTCCTCCAATTACATTCGTGGAATGGAATTATCCAGAACCTATGTTTTGAAGAGCTTGGTGACCGATGTGTTTCCGGAAAACTTTGAGGAATACCTCCTGGAGATTAAGCTGTTTAGCGTTGGCGTCAAATTTCTTCTCGCCAACTGGCTCACCTCTCAAATTAAAAGCACCATCACCCAGTCACCAAGACTTATACACATAACTCCCTCGACCATCGCAAGAATTTACAAATTCTATGTCATCACCGACAACCTCGCTGTTTTCTTCAAGAATTTTATGAAGTACATGTTGAAAAATGAGGATAAAGTCATTATCTATTACTTGGACACTCTAGACTACATCGGAAAGCTACTTCAACATCACTATTTGCTTGTCAACTTTCTCCCGGGGAGCAACTCTGATCGCATCTCGGTAACTTACGAACTTTACAATCTAATAATCTACGCTTATCAGGATCTTTCATCTCGCGAGCCAGATCCTTTTGACTTCAGGCTCCTCTGGGAGTTTATGAACCTGTCGGTGGATAAGAAAATATCTGAAGCGCTAGTTAATTGCCAAATCAAACTGCATGATCCTGAGTTGGAGAGATACATTTTTAGTAAGGAGACAGCAGAATCACCTCTCAAAGTCCAAGTACCAGCTCCACGTCGTAATCAAGTTTACTCGGCAGAACTGTTCGTTGAAAATCTCAACCATCTTCTTTTAACAGAACCGCCACGGCCCTCCGAAGGCGATATTCGGGATTATTGTACAGAGATTGGTACTCAATTCCTAGGTATTTCAGCTGAACACTTTAACCAAGAAATAGATACCGCACTGAAGTTGAGGTTGTTATTTCAAAGTTGGAAGGTTTCGAGTCATGCACTAAAAGAATGTCAAGATTGTGCCTTTTTCAAGCTTATCACATATACGAAAAATATGAACGGAGAAGACAAAAAGAACCACGTTATGACTAGTTTTATTGCGGCCGGCATCTTCGACACCCCGGACTATGACGAACTTACCCGGTTCCTCATCAAAATTATCTGCTATAGGCTTTTACTGTTGGCAGATATAATATCAATGTTGAGTCACCCAAAAGATGAACAGAAATCCAGATTTGAGCACTTGTCCATAAAATTGATTTTTGATATTGGAGTTAACTCTCCTGGCTTAACTCAATCGGAATCTGTCATGTTTCATATTTTGCAATTGGAATACCGCGCCTCAAACATGGATGAATTGTTCCATCTCGCAATCCTAAACATTAAATACTCCAATGGTGTCAGCCGTTTCGAAAAACTCTATTCGAGTTCTACAGAGGAAGTATTAATGAATTTATTCACTAACAATAAAGAGTATGCAATACCTCAAATTTCTTCACAACTCCCTTTTGATGAAATTGTGAATATGTGTTGCAAGCTCCTCAAAACTAATCACAAAATCGATAGTTTGCATTCTTGTGCTCAGCTAGCTTCATTGATCAATGAGTTCTCGTTGCCAATATTTCAACTCTTGTTACGAGTGATCATGTTCAATAAGCGGCCTTCGGAACCTGAAATTGGAGAAGCTGTGCTCACCCTCTTGGATAGATGCACATTCGAGATTGACCCGAACAATTCCTATTTTGGTGAATTGTTCAATTTTCTTGAATGGGAGGATAAGTCTATGGTTTTTGAGCACCTAGAACTGCTCTTCTTAGCCCACCGCGATGCTCTAACTAAATGGGGAAATTATCAGGATACGAATGAGGATGACAATACTTCAGCCTTCTTAAAAACAAATCTGCAAGGAATTGAAATCTTGCCTGTTCTTAAGGATGTTTTTAAAAAGTTCTCCGTGTCAAGCACTGAAAGTTTGGAAATTCTGCTTGCAAAGTTCGAGCATTTCTCTAGTTTTCTTTCACAGGTGATAGAGCTCGTGGAAAACGACGCGATAGTCAAACGCTTTTCGCGGCAGCTCCATGACATCATTTCAGTTTTTCTCAGGCTCGTGATCATTCACAGTACTTCCCTCACAAATATCATAGCGAAGCACGATTCAGTCCACTTTATGTTCTTGAAACATATGATGATTTTATTGAACTCGACCTATTTGGCAAATGGCCAAGAAAAGCTCAAGATCTTACTTTTTGACCTTCTTTTTCAATTAAAGGGATCACTTACTCAAGCTTTGATCGTGCCTACTACCGAATTAATGGAAACTTCTCCCCAAACATCAGGTATAAATATCAAAAACGAGACTTCACCCGATGGAATTCAACTTGAAAACGCGAGCGGCACGGCTGCCAATATGACGATGTCGATGATTCTTAATCTTCCAGAACCCTGTATGAGCACATACGATTTTGGCTCTGGAGACGAGTTAGGGCCTTTAACTCTAGAAGACGAGGAAATTTATCACAATAGCGATGTGGCTTTGGCTAATGATCCCAATTTTTCTCTAGTGCCAAAAGACGAGAGCGCTGAGCTGGTGGATCCATTCAGGGCAAATGTCAAGAAATGTAGCAGACAGTTCAGAATCGACAGCGTGGGCTTGATTGAAGATACATCTGATGGTCTCAACTCTGGCTGCCTCAATCTTTCCATGTTTGGTGCATACATGACGAAAGAAAATCCTTACTGAATCGCAGATTAAACTACAAAGAATAGAATAAGCTAGGTGACAACCAGGGAACCCCTCCGCAGCCGCATTCAAAGAACGCGCGTGTTTAACCTGTACATAGTACGGCATTTCAATTGTGTACCTGAATTGGTTTCTGGACGAGCGCTCGTTCTGCAGGCACCGTAACCTATCGGGTATCTTTGGAGACCTGACCTCAATACCTATTTTCTTTTTCTCAGACAAAGCTCACATCATTCAACAGAACTCATAACATTGAAGCGTGCCGCGACTAGCTATCTTGATTCTGTCTACATTCTGAAAGGCACTCGTCAATATTTGGAAACAACGCGTTGAAGAATTGTTTGGTATCTTTCCCACTGCCTTTGAATATTTGTACATATCATGTCTCAGGATCACTGGAACGACCATACAGTCTTAGAACCGTCAGAGAGCAATCAAAAAGAACATTTATCTGCTATTGACGATGGTAAATATCGACCTGCTGCTCAAATTCCAGCGCGGGCATCAGATTTCTCCTTTTTGAGCGCCAACTTCTCTGCAGAGTCATTGCACGCTGGCCTCGATGAAATAGTATCCACGCCTTTGACATCGGCATTCAACTCTGCGGCTGACAGCGCTGTTGAGGACTCAGCAAATATTGCATTCGGGAACTCGGCAAACGTTTCCTCACAACAACACCTTCCCTATGGATCGAAAAGATATTCTTTTAATGGCAGCAACACATCATTGCTAAACTCCCCCGTCGCATCTGTTGGCCAGCCGTCCTTCTCGCATCATCAGCGAGCCAATTCCAACTCCTCCAGTGCACGAGCGAGACCACGCTCCTTTTTTGGCGGTGAGCCCACTAGTAATCCAATTTGGGAGGATGGCTCGGAACAGGCTCCGCATGGTCTTGGTTTGCCGCTTGAGCATGACAAGCTGAAGAATTGGCACTCCGCCAATTTTTCGTCGAGACGCTCCAGCTTGACTCCTTCATTGAGCCTAAATTTTCCAGCTGAGCCCGGAACTCCAAGGCTGCGATCAGGCTCTCCTTCACGTAGCTCGTCACCTATGCGCGGGATAAACACCTCGCCACATCGTCAGCGTACGAGCTCACCCACAAAAAAACCTTTTACTTTTGGTACCCAGGATTTATCTATGCCAGTGATGGGAAGCCCGTCGCTTGTCGCTAAGCCCGCGCACAGAAAAGGGCATCGATACAAACATTCGTCTGTGTCAATGAATCTTTTTCAAGAACCACTCCCAATCATTGACGCCAACAATCAGCCGGACCTCATCCCAGATCTGTATCCCATTCCAAATGTTAAAGAGTCATTCGACAGTGCCAGCAGATCACAGAAGTTCAAGTTGGTGATGTCTTTTGCGCACTCTGTGACAGCCATAATTGTGTTTATGACGGGGGTGTATACACAACAGCAGGCCTTCTCCACGCTCGCACACTTGATTTTTTACGACTCTCTAGGCTCTTTAATGGCATCGTGTGTGGATGTCATGTCCAACTTTGAGGTTTGGAGCAAATCTTCCATTGCATACCCATTTGGATTAGGGCGACTCGAGGTGCTAACGAGCTTTGCATTGAGCACATCGCTGGTCATGGTGGGATGTGATTTGGTCAGTCATTTCATCGAAGAGTTAGTGGTTGGATTGGTAGACCCCGAGACTACCGAACATGGCGCCCACCATATACATGGATCAAAAGAGATTGGTATTGCAGGCTGGACGTTATATGAGCTCAATTTGTTTCTTGTGATTGCTGTTACGTGGGTGACCTCGACGTATATTTTCGATCAAACACCGCTTTTAGAGCTCATGAACTCTTCTGACGTGAAGACTGGTGTGGCGAAAGACTCTGGGCTTTTAGTATCGCAAGCAGTGCGTTCTGGAGAGAAAACAATTTCGAAGCGCCTCGAGAGTATGCTGAGGATCTTGATAAATAATCCAATCAGATTGCTAACGCTTCTATACTCTGCATTTTTGTCCATTGTTCCTTTTATTCCAGAGTCTTTGAAAAAGCAGTTTGGCTTTGACTTGAACGAGTCTTCCACATTGGTTGTTGCATCACTTTTATGCTATGCCGGATGGAACTTGGTCAGAACTCTTGGAGGCATCTTGCTAATTTCATTTCCTTATTCCGACTACGATTTTTCAGTTACGAAGGCGACCATTCAAGACAGAATCCAGAACCTTGCATGCTTTAAGGCGGCATACAGTATCGAAGAATTGCACTTTACAAAAGCCAATCCCAGACTTTACATGGCTGGTGTTGTGGTGTGTATGAAGGGCGGTAGCTCTGATGACGAATCGCGCGTCATATTTGAAATAAATCGAATCATTGTGCAGACCATGAAGGATTTTGAGAGCGACTGCGAGGTCGAGACTACAATCAGCGCAGACAGACTATAAACAGTGACTTACTAGGATTCGGGTATGGAAAAATCCGTGGATCGCTTGACAAAGGAATTATATTGTTGACAGCGGGTCATCAAAATTTTCCATGGGAAATTGTATATTATACTTAGCGAAAGCTCGGAATGGAGGATATGCAGAGGGTCCCATGGTGATATTGAAAACACAGCAGCTGTGCGGGTGTGTCATAGACTGAACTTGCATGGCGTTGTGGTATGTCTCGATAGAATAAAAGGCTGTATGAAAATAAGTGTGTTTAAATCGCGGAAACTCGCCCAAGTTTAGACAAGTTGTGGCGTTAATAGGACGGCAAGCTAGCGCTGTAAAGCATGTACCCCTAATGGAGCGCTGTTGCGATTGATTTAATGCATTGGCTCGAGACATCAGCTTGAGCACACAACATGGTAAAGCTCATGAACAAATAGACGACCCAGGCATGATTTCCCCCACTGCATCTCATCAACTGCTCGGGTATGAATCGAGATATTCCAAAACGCCTATAGACGGAAGCCAGTTAATGTTTCGATTTCCAGGCGGATTTATCTTGGGGCCAGAATATGCCAACTCCGGCTTCAATGTGCCGCATACCGTCTTCTCCAGTGCTTTGCTGGCGTAAGATGTCGCCGGCTGCTGACTGGTCCAGCAGTGATGCGCCTGCAGAGGCGCGCGAGGTTTGCACCCAAGTTGCCCAAAAAGGCAATGGTTAGTCATGTAAGCGCGGTGATGAAAATCTTTTTCGTGCGATAAGCAGGCTACATAAACCCGGCCACCTTTGCCTTCTCCCCGACTTTAGCCACACAATGTTGAGAACTGTCCGTCAGAATTCCGCATGGATTGCCAGCGGTATCAAGCGCCTATCTACTGCACACGCTGCACGTGCCGCGCACGTGCCCGTCGCCGATGCCGGTGCCTCGTCGGTCACCGGCAAGTTCATTGACGATATCACCAAGCCATACACGGTCACAACGTACGCGCGCCCCAACGTGGTGATCACACGCGGCAAGGGCTCGTACCTTTACGACCTCGAGGACCGCCAGTACGTGGACTTCACTGCGGGCATCGCCGTCACGTGCTTGGGTCACAGCAACGAGGAAGTCAGCAAGATCATCGCCAAGCAGGCCCAGACCTTGATGCACTGCTCAAACCTCTACTACAACGCGCCCGCGGGCGATTTGGCCAACAAGCTTGTGCGCAAGACGGTGGACGCGGGCGGCATGTCCGATGCACAGCGTGTGTTTCTATGCAACTCCGGCGCCGAGGCCAACGAGGCGGCGTTGAAGTTTGCGAGGCGCCACGGCAAGACTATCAGCGAAGACAAGACCGAGCTCGTGTGCTTCAAGAACGGCTTCCACGGACGGACCATGGGCGCGCTCTCGGTGACCGCCAACCCAAAGTACCAGCTGCCCTTTGCGCCGTTGATCCCAGGAGTCCACGTGGCGGACCCGGCAGATATCGAGTCCGCGAGGAGCGTGATTACCAGCAAGACCGCGGCCGTGATCATCGAGCCCATCCAGGGTGAGGGCGGCGTGAACACCGTCGATGCGGATTTCTTGGTGGAGTTGCGTCGGCTATGCACGGAGAACGACGCTGTCCTTATCTATGACGAGATCCAGTGTGGGCTTGGGCGCACTGGCCAGTTGTGGGCCCACTGCGCGTTGGGGCCCGACGCGCACCCGGACATTGTGACCATGGCCAAGGCCTTGGGCAACGGGTTCCCCATCGGTGCCGTGATGGTGAGCGACAAGATCGAGAACGCGTTGCGGGTGGGCGACCACGGCACGACCTACGGTGGCAACCCGCTCGGCGCGTCTGTGGGGTCTTACGTGGTGGACCAGGTCAGCGACAGCGACTTCTTGGAGCGCGTTGCGGCTGCCAGCAAGAAGTTCACCGACGGCTTGGCCCGGATCCAGCAAAGCCACCCGGACAAGGTCAAAGCCGTCAAGGGGCGCGGGCTTTTGTTGGGCTTGCAGCTCCACGACAACGTTGATGCTGGCGCCATCATCCACAAGTGTAGAGAGTACGGGCTACTTGTCATCACTGCGGGGGGCAATGTCATCCGCTTGGTGCCAGCATTGAACATCCCGGAAGAGGTGATTGAAGAGGGCATGGAGATCTTGAGCAAGGCGGTGGCCGAGGTTTAGCGAACTAGCAGCCGGGGGCTACTCCAATAGACGTGAGTGCCATGAGAGGCGTTTGCGTAGTCGGCGCGATGTATTCTGGAGTCTTTTTAAATAGTACGAATTCAACGTGTGGTGCAATGTACTGGGAGCTCTGGGTCTGGGATTGGGTAATGACGTGTTCTCCCAGTAGCCAGCAATTAGGCCCCCGTCTCACGGAGCCACTGCACACGCGTTCCATCAAAAGGCGTCGCATGTGCTGGGCCGGATGCTGGGGCCCGAAAGGCTTGATAATAGGCCATGGCGCAAGGCTCGTAAGGAGGCAAGTACAAAGCAATGTTTTGATTCCTTGCAAACCCCCAACGCTTACAGCATATCTAGCCCGCAGAGCCTGTTTCCGCGCCGCATGGATCCCAAGCAAAGGTGGCCTTCGACAAGCAGACACACCGCCCAGGCACCCGATGGGTGCAACTAGGAATTGCGGCAATCGCATCGCAGTGGCCGCGTGGCTGGCTGGAGCGGCGGACGCTTGACACGAAGCAGTCTTTGAGGCAGAAGTCCCGACAGCAAAAAGCCGAAAAGAAGAGCGGACCATAAAAAATAGAAAGAAAGACGAAACGAAGAAACAAAAAGAGGCGCGGCCCTTGGTTAGTCTCTGCCCGGGTCGCCAGCTAATAAACGGCGCGCACCTCGGGCGCCGCATGGAGCCTTTGCCAGAGCAGCACTGGTCCTCCCGCCACCATTGTCCAGAAGCACATCAGAAGAAAGGAAACGAAAACTGAAACGAAAACTAAAACGAAAACTAAAACGAAAACTAAAACGAAAATGAAAGAAAAAAAATGAAAAGAAAATGAAAAGAAAGGAAAGGAAAAGAACGAGAGACAGACAGAAAGGCAGCGGCCCCAGGCCCCCAGGCGCGCGCCGCGCCGCCGCGCTTCACCACCAACCACGGCCGTTTCTCTCCACTTCCGCTCTGTTTTCACCACAACACCCGCCACGCCATCACCTCGCCACGCCCATGACCGGCCTGCACGCACGGCCGACCACGGACCTCGACTACTGCCTCGAGCAGTTGCTCGAGCGGCGCCCGCCGCGGCTCCTCCCCGAGGAAACCGTGCACGAGCTCTGCCACCAGCTCAAGACCCAGCTCTTGGCGGCCCCCAACATCCTCCTGCTCAGCCTGCCGTGCACGGTGGTGGGTGACATCCACGGGCAGTACCACGACCTCCTCGAGGTGTTCCGGATCGGTGGCGCGCCGCCGCACACCAACTTCCTCTTCTTGGGCGACTACGTCGACCGCGGTTACTACTCCGTGGAGACCATCTCGCTCTTGGTGGCGCTCAAGCTCCGGTACCCGGCACGCGTGGCGCTCATTCGGGGCAACCACGAGTCGCGCACCATCACCACCAACTACGGCTTCTACACGGAGGTGCTCCACAAGTATCAGGGCTCGCTCAAGGTGTGGCACTACTTCGCCGACCTCTTTGACTTCCTCCCGCTCGGCGCCACGATCGACGGGCGCATCTTCGCGACGCACGGCGGGCTCCTGCCGCTGTGCCAGCAGCTCGACCAGATCCGCATCGTCGACCGCTTCAAGGAGATCCCCCACGACGGCATCATGGCCGACTTGGTGTGGCTGGACCCGGACCCGGACATTGCCGACTTCAAGCTTTCGCCGCGCGGCGCCGGCTACCTCTTTGGCCGCGACGTCATCCACAAGTTCTGCCACGACAACAACCTCGCGCAGCTTGTGCGCGCGCACCAGCTCTGCAACGAGGGCTACATCAGCTACTGGCAGGGCAAGTGCCTCACCATCTGGTCCGCGCCAAACTACTGCTACCGCTGCGGCAACATGGCCAGCGTGCTCGAAATATCCCACTCCAACTACGAGGCCCGCACGACCTCCCAGGGCTGCCTCCCTGGCCAGTTCTGCAACGTGTTCGAGGCCTCCCCAGAGAACTCCGAGGACACCGCAGAGGGCCGCGGCGTCAACGGCGTCGAAGGAAAGCCCGGGCCCGACGACGTGTTTGGCGCCTACTTCGAGGGCGCCGCCCGCGCCACGCAGATCGAGTACTTTCTCTAGCGGACCCTGCCCTGCCGGGCCCGGGGCCCGGGGCCCGGGGCCGGGGCCCTTTTTCACTTCCGGTGTCTCGTCTTGCTACTCGTGCTGCACGCTGCCCTCCCGGCGGGTCTGCTGCCCGGTGCATTCTGCGCTCGTCTATTGCGTGCTCGCATGCTGCTTCATTTCACGACTACTTACCCTGGCACACTGATACGCGTATATACTACGCTGCGGCGCCGCAACTCTCGCCTACCCGTAGTAGAGCTCGAAACTGAACCCGTGGTGCACCTCGTAGTCATCAAGCGTGATGTGGTCCTTGTACGTCTGGTGGCCTTTCTTCAACACGAGCTTCTGCCATGGCGTGCCCACCTGCAACGAGATAATCTTCTTGAGGTCGCCCACCGTGTCCGAGGGAAGACACTTAACCTTGATTTTCTTTCCGAGCCTGTCGTTTGCAAGTATTTCAATCATTGTGTGGTGCGGAAGTCTCTACACCAGCTGGTCTTGGAACCAGCATTTATGATTTACGCGGAGCACGACCGGCGATGCGCGCCGCGTGCGCGAGCATGACATGCGTGGGTCCGTCTGATGTATTTTGACACAGAAATATTTTGGTGGGCAGGCGTCGTTTAACACGTGCCCAGGGGCAGAAGCGATTCCTAACTCGGAAAGCAGCGCTGTATTCTCATGGCGTCTGTCTGCAATGGCCGTTTTTTTTTTGCCGTTAAATGAGAGCTGTAGAGATATTTAACCATTTGCAGAGTGCGCCGCGCTCACGGGAAAATTATAGATTGCAAGAGAATAAAGATGATCTGGTCGGAAAACAATCACCGCGGATACCACCAGCTCGCCGACCATGTCGGAACCCAGGCAAAACTGCCACAGTCTTTGGTTGCAAACCAATTTACTAAATGTTGGGAAACCAAGTGGCCGCGTGAACATTGAAGGCAAAGAAGCAATTGAAATTCACCAGATGCAAGGGGAGGAGTTCATGAGACATCGGGCTTTGCGCAACCAGTCAATATGCGGGGTGGTACCAGAGCTGCAGTGACTCGCATGCTGTAAAGTATCCACTTGACGATCAGGACCTGCTTGCATGGCCCGACTTATTAATTTTGCACCCAACCAAGTCTCGAAGCAAAAGCTGAGAACTTCTCTCTCCTGCGTATTCCGAGACAAAACATGCTCAACCGCTTTTTAAAGATCGCTGGGATATTTTTTTAACGCCGTGGCAAAACCCGGGACTCACGCTGGCTGGCACATGAATACATGCGCTGCTGAGTGTGTTGTTCTTAGCAATTGACGAGCGGCGGCGCTGAGATAAAAGCTTGATCAAAGAGGCCATTTAGAAAGCAGCCCAGACGCCGTGTCGTCCATCGGGTGGCTGTGTGTGTATAAGCCAGCCCCCAAATTTAATGGTCCACTTCTTGCTGAAAGGGGCAAACATTTGTGAGCTAATCACCGAGGAAACGAAGCAGACACGCTACAAAACACTGAGTTGGCACTCGGACACGAGTGCGGCAATTTCCCATTGGCTGTGCACGAATGTACCCTTGCCCTGGCCCCGCTGGCTTGTTCACAAGTAGTGTTATGGCGTTACGTAATAAGCTGGGCTATGCAACGTGTTGTCGTTCGGGCCGTCTGCACAAGAAAACCTGGATTCGCGAGTGCAAGCTTAGTCTTTGATTCCCCAAAGACGTACCGGCCTCAGCACCTCTAGACGCAAAAAATACGCTGCACGGCGATTTCCTAGTCCCTGCATTGGCTTTGTTCCAAAACCAGACCCACAGACACGTGCTAAGAATAAAGCGATGCTGCTGTAATACCTGTGTATGATGCGCTTCAAATTCCCCGACGGCGTTCTCCATGTGGAAGCGCCAGAGCCAGCAGGTTTCTATGCCTCTCGTTTTACTCACAGCTTACCGAGCCCCCGGGCCGTTTCCCGGCAGCGTCACTGCCGGCCCCACGCCGTGAGCATGCAAAGCCTGTTGAGGTCCACAGAGAATATTCAGTGCATCAACCTCACGCGAACTGTTAGCGCATATAGAAACGTTGAGGGAGGCGGTATCAGGAACTAGGGTATGCACGAGAAGCTAGCCGGCTAGTACATGGATACCAAAGAGAAGAGGTGAAAGACGGTTGCCCTTCTGCACGGATCACAGTGATTCCTCGACGCTAAGGTTGCAGTCGTGGGACCGCCGGAACAGAAGATGTATGGCAGGAAATGGAGCCGTGTTCTAATACAGAGCTGGTGGTGACATGCGCGCGCCCGGAAGTGCATGCTGGCCAGTCTTGGTGCTCGGCTACATTCGTGCTCGGCGACCTTCGTGTTCGCCTACCTTCGTGCCTCGCAAAAAGCCCTTGGCTTTCCGTCAAATCACCTCTAGCCTTGACCTCTTGGAAAGCCCGTCAAACTGTTTTTTTTCTGTTTTTTGTTCTGCTCTGCCTGTCTGTCCAAGGGGCCCGTGCGCATCGGCCCAATTGGACCAAGCACGCTTATCGCTCGTGGTGCGCGCGCGCGCATTTCCATACCCAGAACCCATATCGGCATCGGCTTTTCTTCTCCAGACACTGGGTGGAAGTACTGGCCCGCCATTCTCACCACCGGACGCCCGTCTCCAGCCTGAGCTGCAACACCACACGCCTGCACCTGCGCTTCGCCTCGCCTAAACGTCTCAAGCCGTCTTGAGCACGACCCCCGCTGCACGCACTACACGCTGGCTTCTGACACCCCGAGCCGCCCAATGCATTTGCAAAAATGGGCCCTCTAGCACTTTTCCCAGCCAGCGCCACGGCCAACGCCACGCTCCCGCCTCCTGCAGAACTCCAGCTCGGCCACGCGGTCTCGCGGGTCTCCGGCGTGCTTTCGCTTGTCGTCTGGCTCTTTGCGCAGCTCCCGCAGGTGCTCGAGAACTACGCCAACGAGTCCGTCGCCGGGATCTCCGCCGCGTTCCTTGCGTGCTGGATTGGCGGCGATGCGACAAACCTTGCCGGGTGCGTGTTGACGCGCGCGCTCCCGTTCCAGACGTGCCTTGCCGCATACTACTGCTTCGTCGACGTCGTCTTGGCGCTCCAATTCTGGTACTACACCCGCGTGTATCCGTGCCAGCGCGTGCACCACAACATGCTCCAAAGCCCTGACATGCGGCGGCCCGTGCACGCCGCGGGCCCCGTGAAGCACACGCTCCTGGCGCGGCTCAATCGCTTCGAGCACCTGCCGACGAAACAGGGCTCGCACCGCCTGGCCTCCTCCTCGGGCGGCCGCAGAGCGCGCCGCCCGCGCCGCAGCTTCTTGCAGCTGGTGCTCGCTGCCTCTGTCCTCAGCAGCACGTTTGGCAGGGCCCAAGCGCGTGTGGTGGAAGGCCACGACAGCGCCCCACCCGCGCAGAAGACACTGTCCGTTTTCGCGGCACTTTGCCTGGCAGGCCTGGCCGTCTTGGCGCTCCTCCCGCGATACTCGCCCGCCCTCGTGGGCATGTGCAGTGGCTGGCTCAGCACGTGCCTCTACGTGTGCTCGCGCACGCCGCAGCTCCTCAAGAACTACCGCTCCAAGTCCACCGCGGGCGTGTCGCCCCTCCTCTTTGT
This sequence comes from Metschnikowia zobellii, assembly GCA_939531405.1. Classification (NCBI taxonomy): domain Eukaryota; kingdom Fungi; phylum Ascomycota; class Pichiomycetes; order Serinales; family Metschnikowiaceae; genus Metschnikowia; species Metschnikowia zobellii. The sequence goes on from OW618029.1 coordinate 1,460,249, forward strand.
GTTTGCAATGTCGGGCAACATCCTTTATACCGTCTCGGTGGGCAGCGACCTCTATTTGTTGGCAAAATACGAACAGCACATGGGGGGACCGGACTTCCGGACCGTGTGCTGGGCGCAGGCCCCGTTTCTTGTCGGCAGCATGGGCACAGTGGTCTTCGATGCGGCAATCTTGCTCCAGTTTTGGCTCTACAGAAAGCGGCTGCCTATGCTAAAACCGATATCGCCGGGTGGATGGCCTGCGCTGGCCCCGAAGTCCTTGCACTCAGACGCGCACTTCACGAAACCTGACTGGTACACAAACAACTTCCAGACACCCGCGCACGAGGTGGGATTCTCGTTTGATGATCACCGCCATGATCACATCCATGAGCTGCGGGACGAGCCGCGGGACGAGCGCTCGCTCCTCATTAATGACCCATACGTCATCAGCCCGCCGCGACACTACGTCGTGGCGTCCTCCCATTCGAGCGTCGCGCGCCAGCCGCGGCCCAGGCGAGGGCTTTCGGAAACCTTTAGCGCTTTTGCAAGATCGTTGTCGAACTCACCGGCCGTGCGCCCGCCGTCGGTGGTGTCGCTGAGCGTCTTTGGGCACAACGCCACGCTTCTGGGCACCGCTTTACTCCCCCTGTTGGTCAACACGTACTCGTCAATCTCGAAGAAAATGGCACACGACTCGCGGACGCCGTTTCTGCCCATCGACTTTCTTCATGACGGATTCATGCATCAAGACGACGGCCTGGCCGACGATGCGCAAGCCCACTTTTGAAAGGTCTTGCGGTCTTTTTCTCTCGCTTTCTCTTGGGTGGATGGAGCATTTGCGCGGCAGCTGTGCGTACGACATTGAAACCCCAGGTCGGGCCAATGCCGTCTTTATGCGCCCGCTTGTGATGCATGGCCATGTGAGAGAATCCACCTTTGTTTGAGTGTTGCTCATTTGATGGTGCTGTTGGTAATTCCTCGCGTCTCTTTTCTACCGAATCTGGTCTTATTTATATCTCTCCTACACTTGTTTACATCTCTTTCAGACTTATCTATATCCCTCGAACTCTCTCTTGAGAGGCATTCTCCTGACCAGGCGTGAATTCTCGTAGAACCTATCTCCGCATTATCTTCTGCAGCCTCCGATCGAGCTTGTGGCCGCGCTTGTCTTATTTACGATGATTTCATCAGTCCTTGTTGACCCTCCACGCGGACTGCGGGAGTGCCTGCAAGTGCATGACCCTGCGCTTCACCCAAAACCAAATAAGCACGCCTAGCGAAAGGCAGATGGCGCTGGTGTAGAAGTAGCCATCGCGCTCAATATGCACCATGGCGCCGGTGGCTATGCACGACTGCTTGTCGTCCTCTGAATGGATCGTATACACGGTGTCCGTGCCTTGCACATGGCACGTGGCGACGGTGAAGTGGTCGATTAAGAAGAAAATAAAGAAGCGGGGCCAGGTGCCGCCATAGTTGGAAAGTGTGTTGAGCGTTGTCATGTACGTGCCGCCGATGGCCGGGTCAGCGATGCGCGTGTGGAAAGCGCAAAGCGACACGAACTGGATTGTCGACATGAAAGAACCGAGCAAGTGCTGCGCGATAATCACGAGAAACACGCGGAGAGGCACCTCGCCGTTTTCTACCTTGGGGAAGTAGAGGAGGATGACGTGTGCCCAGAGAGCAGCGAGCAAGCGGCCGGCGAAGCCAATGAGCCAGGGCTTCAATGGGCCTTTCCCCGCGGACCAGCGGCCAGCGTAGAAGCCGAAGATCATCTCGAAGGGGAAGTCGATCAACACGGTGATGGAGAGGTCCTCCTTGGTGAGACCCTTCTCCAAAAGCTTGAGGTTCGTCGCAGCCTCGTTGACCTGGAAGCCGAGCTTAGCCACGAGCAAGATAACCATCAACGTCTGCACGTTGGGGAGCTTGACCACCTGGATCATCGAGACGTACACGGCCTTCAACTCCTGCCAGAAGCGCGGCGCCCGCGGGTGGTACCGGTTGTGGTGGTCCTCGTTCTTGTAGTGGGCCAGCGAGTGGCGGTCGCCGTGGAGCTTGCGCAAGTGCGGCGGCACTTCGGGAATAAAGACAAGCACGCCCGTGACGAGAAGGTACATCCACCCCCAGAACGAAAGGTAGCTGCCGAGGTCGAAGAGCCCCACGTCTAGGGGGACGCGCCGCAAGTACTTGTTGGCGAACTCGGGCGAGCTGAGCGCCAAGAACACCGTGAAGCTGGAGAAGTAGCCGCAGTTCATGCCGATGGTCTGTGCCGTCGACGCGTACGAAAGGCACTCGGGCGAGAGGCACGTCAACGCCCAGCCGTCCACGGCAATGTCTTGCGTGGCGCAAAGAAACACCAACGCGAAGAAGCAGCCCGTGATGGTGCGCAAGTGCGCGGCGGGATCTTCCATGAACGTGTCCATCACATGGCCCAAGTAGAGAAGCGTGAGCCCGGACACCAGCTGCACGGGCAAAATCCACGACTTGCGCCGCCCGACCTTGCGGCTGAACACGGAGTCCACGACGGGCGACCAGAGGAGCTTGAGCGAGTAAGGGTACGCCGCGAGCGTGAAGACGCCCACCTGCGAGTACGAGAGCCTCGACTTGAGGATAAACGGTACCGACCCGAACGCAAGCCCAACAGGCACGCCCTGGAGCGTGTACAACACAATCAACACGACGAAGTTCAAGTAGTCCCTGCGTGCGAGCCGCGGTGCCCGCGGCGCCCGCGGGCTGTCGGCGTTGCTCACGGGGAGCAAGCCGTCATCTTGCTCGCAGAAGGAGGCCTGTGCCAACGGCGGCCTGGCCATCGAGGACTGCGCTTTCTCGTCGCCATCGGCTGCAAAACCGCTTTGTGTCTCTGCGGCTGCCGAGCGCTTGTGCACGTCCATTTGTGTGGTTGGATGTGTGGTTGCAAGAATCAGTGGTATGGGTTCAGCGTAGGCTGGGTATGGGAGCGGATTGCGCAGTGTCTCTATAGTATGCGCTGCTGCTTTTGGTGGGTACGCTGCGCTGGGTGGATCCTCTGCCAGCCTCTTCTGTCTTTTCTTTTGTTTTGTTTTTGTTTTTTTTTTCCAGTTGCTGTCGCTATTGCAATTGGGCTGCGCTGATTCCTGGAGGTTGTGGGGAAGCAAGGTGATGGTCAATAGAGACTTCTAGGTGCGCGTCCCACTGGAACCTCCGCGCCCGCGCCACGCATACCGGAGCAAGGCCAAACAGAGGCGCACGAGAATCGTCCCTCTCTGAGATGGGGAGAGACACGGCGCTTCAGAGACAGTGGGGCTACTTGTATTCTATTGCTTTATTATTTGAGCGGCGCGCCGAACAGCTATACCCTTACAATCCCAAAACCTTTCTGGAGGCTCTCAACACAATGTCGGCGTCAGGGAAGGCAAAGTCCTCCAACTCCTTGGCGTATGGGGTGGGCACCTCGCACCCGGTGACTCTCTCGACGGGCGAGTCCAAGTAGTCAAAAGCCTCAGACTCCATGATCTGCGCGCAGATCTCGGAGCCCACGCCAAAGGCGGGGAAGCCGGCCTCGACCGTGACCAAGTGTCCGGTCTTCTTGACGGACTCAACAATCGCAGGCACGTCCAACGGCTTGATCGAGCGCAAGTTGAGCACCTCGGCGGCAACGCCGTACTGCTTGTCCAAGATCTCGGCGGCCTGGAGACAGTGCATGACGTTTCTGGTGTGCGACACCAAGGTGATGTCAGTGCCCTCTCTCTCGATCTTGGCCTTGCCGAAGGGAATCACGTAGTCCGTCGACAACGCCTCCTCAGAGACCTCGAAGGACTCACCATAGGACATCTCGTTCTCCAAGAACACCACCGGGTTGGGGTCTCTCACTGCAGCCTTGAACAAACCTCTGTAGTCCTCGGCAGAGTATGGCGACACGACCTTCAAGCCGGGGATGGAGCCGTACCACGCGGCGTAACACTGCGAGTGCTGCGCGCCGACACCGGCTGCGGCACCGTTGGGGCCTCTGAAGGTGATGTTGCAGGGCTGGATACCGCCGGACATGTACAACGTCTTGGCGGCGGAGTTGATGATGTGGTCGATCGACTGCATGGCAAAGTTGAACGTCATAAACTCGCACACGGGCTTCAAGCCAGCCAACGCGGCGCCGACGGTCAAGCCGGTGAAGCCCATCTCGGTGATGGGCGTGTCAATAACTCGGCGCTCACCGAAGCGGTCAAGGAGCCCACGCGACACCTTGTACGCGCCGTTGTACTGGGCCACCTCCTCGCCCATGAGGAACACGTCGTCGTCGCGGTCCAACTCCTCGGCAATGGCGGAGTTCAAGGCGTCTCTGACGGTCATGGTCTTAGCGCCCGAGCTGCCAGACGCCATTCTCATCGACGACGAGGCCTGCGCGCGAGCGGCCATAAGGGATGTCTTGGCGACACTGGACAATCTGGACATGTTGTACGGTGTGGCGGGTTGTTTTTGTGTGGTGTGATTTTTTACCTGACCAAGAGTCTTAGGGGTGTTGTGGGCCGAAGAGCGAAAACCACCGCGCACCGCAAGACGCACCCAAATCCGCGACGGATCAATGAAGACCGGGTAGGCGTGGCGCGCACGGAGGTACAGTTCCGGGGGGCGAGCGGGCAAGGTGGCGGCTGCAGTCTTCAGCCCGTTCTCACTCGTCTCCAGATGTCCGGGTGCAATAGATCCTCGTGGGTTAGGTGGCTCATAAAAGATGGGATGTTTGGTTAAAAGGTCGCCTAGCCAGAATTTTTTTTTTTTTTTTCATTTTTTTTTTGGCTGGACCTATCGAATCAATCATTCATTTCTTGCTTCAAAGAGCCTGATGGAACATACTGTGAAGCCCGTGTTGATGAATGTATGATTTCGGTGATGAATTCGGATGTTTTATGCTGCTAAAATAAACAGTACAAACGCTGGTTGGTCTTGAAGGTGGTCTTCGGCGAATCTCTGCTTAATAAATCATCATCATCATCACATTGCAAGGGCAGCATTCCTGTCTTTTCTATTTTCACAATCATGCCTCATTGCCGCTTGCTTCCAGCTGAGGGTTTTGCAGCCAAGTATGTCCCGAACTGTCTGCAACAGCCATTGTCAAACCCGTGCTGGGATTGAAATGACAGAGGCAAGGTCTTTGTCTTTTTCTTGGAATAACTAGTGGCTGTATACACCCAACAAACGTTTGTTTTTCAGTACGTCCTGTTTTTTCCACCGTACAACATCAGGTCATGGCCCCGCTAAATTATATGTGCCTAACTAAACATGGTTTTGAGTGCATTTTGAACTTTGAAGTCAATAGCAACCTCTGTATCACAGTCAGAGATGGTGGCAGCCTGCGACAACAAGCTGGACAGAAATCGTTGCAAAGTATTGATAGTACTCAGAGGCAAGTTTCCTGGATGCGCCTCGGTCCGCGTCGCACCAACCCACTCATTTTAAATTGAAGTGAAGCACATCCCCGAAAGGACATGGGCGCGTAGAATAGAACATCTATCTCGAAGGAACAAGCCTAACGTATTTATCTATGCTGCGTGTTGGGGAGGCCAAAAGAAACATCTCAAAGCATTCATCGCTTTATGCATTGTAGCCATGCTTAGCCATACTTATGCATACTTATTATCCGAAACAGGGCGTTGTCAAAGACAACACAAGTTCAAACCTTCTCGCCCGCTTTCTTCGCGAGATCGTTTGCCTTTTCCATTAACAACGTCACCGGCTTATCTGATTCTATATCCGCGTCATCGTTTTTTTCGTTCCCGAAATTGTCCCTGTGTATGCCGAATTCGGCTCCTCTGTTTTCAGGCCCCAAGAACGTCAAGAGAAAGACGTATCCAAAAGCACAAGCAATAAAAATACTCATGACTTTGGAATAGTCAAAGGCTCTCTCACCAGATGTAGTGAAGATTGGAAATCTCTCTCCGATAGTCGACTCGATGGTGGAGGATGCTGACGAAATCATCGTACCCAATTGATATGATAATCCTACAACCAAGGCTCTATGTGCGGGCGGAGAAAGCTCAGACAAGTGAACAGGAATAACACCCCATGCGCCTTGCACTCCGGCTTGCATAAAGAATACAGCTGCGTTGATCGCAGTGTTTCTTGAGTATGCCCAAGGATAAATCATTGCCGATCCTAGAAGAACCGCAAACAAAATCGTTAATCTTCTACCGACAAACGTAGACACATGCCCGCAAACAATACCACCTGAAATAGCTCCTAAGTTGGCAACAATGTTGGCAATGGTGGCTCGGTCTTTGCTGAACTCAAGTTGTTTGGTAAGAAGGGTAGGGAATAAGTCTTGTGAGCCATGAGACATGAAATTAAAGCCTGCCATCAACAAAACACAATAAATCATGGTGACCCAGTAGTGCTTGAAAACAGTCTTGGTGTTGTCGCTGATATGGTGCCACTTCCGTTTCGAGCTGAGCCTTCTCCTTTCATCTGCCTCTGCTTTGTGGTGGCGATATGTTTCTGTCTCGGGAAGGCACAACCTCCAGACTATCAAAAGAACTGGCGGGCAGGCAGCAAACCAGAAAAACGCCCTCCACCCATGCGGCGAGTTATCAGCAATAAGCCTATTGAACACTGTTGCCAAGAGGTACCCAAAAGCATACCCCTCCTGGAAGATTCCAGACAAGACACCTCTACACACCACTGGTGAGTCGTCCAATGCAGTGGCCAAAGAAAAGCCATATACCCCGCCCATGGCAACTCCAAAGAGCGAACGCACTCCCATAAATTGTGCATATGTTTTCACAAACCCAGTGCCGATTTGTAAAATCACCAACAAGCTCAAATTAACGATGTAGGGCCACTTTCTGCCATACCGGTCGCCCCAGTACCCAAAGAGCAATGCTCCAGCGGGTCTCAACATCAAGACCGACGTGATTGCCCACGTTATATCCTTCACGCTCCGGTCAAGAGTAGTTGCCATGCTTGCGATATTCAAGGACACTGCAAAGAAGTCAACCGCATCCCACGTCCATGCGGCGAAGCCCATCAAAAAAAAGTTCCAATTTCTTAGGGACATATGCTTTAGTTCCCCAAAAGGATTGAGCTTCTGAGCCCAAGTGTATTGGGCCTTTTCCTCTCTTGGTACAAAAAGACTGGAAAAACGGGTGGAGAGATACTTTTTAATCGAGTTTGAGGTCAAGGTTGGAGGTCTCGAGGCGTGCCCGTGGTGGGAACCCGTCAAAGACACAAAAGAGCCGGCCATTTACTAAATTCCCATACGCCGGTCACAGTCCAGGAATGAACGAAAAGCAGAATAAGTCTTCCAGAAATGAGCTGCATTATTTATATAAGGGCTCGTCTCCTTCATTATGACGCCTCTGCCGATGTTTTGCACCCAGGCCCCGCATTGTCTCATGAGCCGGCACAGCGACGGCCACTATATACCAGATGTTCCATCTGAAACTTTGCAGCCGGCGCCGCGGTGGTCGAAGCGAGGGTCTCGACTAATGAGCCACATCTGGCGCGTCCTAGCGACATCCTGGCTAGTCCCATACCGGAAATGTTTCATCAATTGAGCACATCTGGTGGGGATTTGAAACCTGAAAAATAAAAACACTGTGTGTTTCTGCTATTTGATTCGTGATGTTCCATGCATGTTTTCATGCGTGACCTTCGTCGTTCGCTATAAATTAATTTTGCACACTTTCACGAGCAATACCAATACGTTCCGCATCTGGGCTTGGAACGCTGGAATTTATTTTGTTTGTTCGTGAACTGGCTCTTTGTGTCCCTTCACACCATTGAGATTGGCGACCTGGTGGAAATAGGTGGTACACAACGGTTTTGAGATGATCACTAACTCGGGGGTTCCCACGCATTATCAGACGAGGTTCTATTCTCGTTTATATCTTCAAGGGGACATTTTGGACTTGCGGCTTCTCTGACGAAGCGGGGTGAAGGTTGCTGGCTCGTCTACCCGAGCCAAATCACGGAAAGCCGTCTCAAGCAAATACTCGCGATGCAGGCCTGGCATGGCGGCACCCTTCGAGCCACCGTGGAAAAAGAGAAGTCCAATACGAAACCATTTTCGTGTTTTGTATACGCATTGTCTCGTGTCGGGGTTTGCTTCCGACATGCAAGCAATTCATGTTAGTCTAATGTCTGGCTTTGTTTTGCAATAGCAAGAAATTACTACGAAACCCGGCGGCTTGGCGCCCGTGCATGTCGTGTGCTCAAACTTACTACGGAGGCACAAGCGAAGCGAAGTCTATGAACAAATTCATGATCCTATTATGCCAGCGAGGTTGGTATGGCAGTCTGCGAGCTTATACGATAGGTGCCCGCCGCACTCATTGGACTTGTCGTACGAGAATCTCAAGCCACGGCATTTTGGCAATTTAGGGAAAAACCTGCTTCGTAAAATTTCTTATTCAAGGGTTACGTGAATCAATTCCTATTTTCAAAATTCGAGTATTCCACAGAAAGTTTTTAAGGACGTTGGACGACCAGGCTATTCGGGGTCATAGGTTCCTTGCGAGAACTATTCCATGGGAATATACCTAGTGGGCTGATAGAACACGCAAGTGTATAAAAGATACGTTTGAAAAAAAAATCAGCGCAGCATGCTTCCTCTATATTCTGCTAATGGTTTCCCACAATGCTCAAAATTTGTATCGCTGACGAGATCAATGAATTGGTCGAAGGCTAACGAGAAGCATTACTCAGGCGTATCACTACATTCGCACACAGCATCCATGGCGTTTATTCTTCTTTTCCAGTTTCGAGCCAGGGTCTCTACATGGGCGACTGAAGCTCTTTGGGATTGACAATTATATGTTCGAATCGAGATGGGGTCGCGATTACTGAGTGAAGATGCAGCTACAATAAGACATTGGGCGATTTTGAACAGGCGATCCCTTTTTTTTTTCTTTCAAAAAGCCGCGGGGGTGTCAGAGTTAGATTTTGGGTGCTGGGATATCCATCATCCTCCCAAAAAAAAAAAAGGCAGAACAACACCCTCGGCGTGGCCTTCCTCGACCTACCCCTCAGATGCTCCTGGCCGATGGTCTTCCCCCTCTTTACGTATAAGGCTCGGGGCCTTATCGCGCGACTAAGCCCCGGGGACACCGGCGACCGCAACCAGGAGCACCGTTTGACAAAATGGGTCTGGCCGAAATCCAGACAAGCGATACTCGCTAGCAGGATACAAAATAATCAGGTGATACCATGGAGGAGTGCCCTCCAACTGGGTTTCTATGAACACTTTTACCAATGATGAACTGAGTTTTCTAAAAACGCACCCCAATGCACCCGGCCGATGCCTGCTACTCTGGCGCGACTATCCAAGCCCAACATCTGGTTCCGGGCCCGGGTCCCATCGGCCGCACCCCGCCCTCTACACTCACACCCGTGCACCCCAAGCGCGCATTCTACTATCTTATAACCCAGTGGTTGGTAGTAGCCACGCAGCATCATTTTTTGCTCCTCAAACTTTGCTGTACCCTTCAATCCCGCCCCACCACCACAATTCGCAAGTCTTCAAACTTAATGCTGTTTTTGAGAGCAATTCCCCATAGAGCGCTGCGGTGCGCACTCCCGGTGGCCAGAACCCTCGGGCTCACCCCAATGCTCTACACCCAGTTAGCCGCCAGGAACTACAACACACAAAACGAGTCCTCCACCCCTGATGCAGATGCAACCGCCACAGTGAATGCTGAGCAGCGCGACAACTATGTCACCGCGCCTACAGCCACGTGGTTAGACGCGTTGACGGAACGCTCGAAGCAGCTAAAAGATGGAAAGACATTGGATTCGTACAGCTACATGAACCCGAAGACGACCAAGGTGTCCGAGCGCACGCGCAGCCAGTCATTCTCGTACGTACTCCTTCCGTTCAAGGACGACAAGTGGCTTTGCGACGCGTACATTAATGCGTTTGGCCGTTTGCGCGTGGGCCAGTTGTTCCAGGACTTGGATGCGTTGGCCGGCCGCATCGCGTACAAGCACTGCGCCCCGGCAGAGCCGGTCAACGTGACCGCATCCGTCGACCGCATTCTTATGTTGCGTAAGGTCGATGAGATCCAGAACTACAATTTCGTGTTAGCGGGAGCAGTGTCGTGGACAGGTCGCTCATCAATGGAAATCACCGTCAAAGGTTACGCTTTCGAGGATCTGGTCGCCGAGGAGTTTACAGAGCTGGAATTGCCCCCCGAAAAGGTGTTCTTGACGGCGAACTTTACTTTCGTGGCGCGGAACCCGTTGACACACAAGTCATTTGCCATCAACCGTTTGCTCCCTATCAGCGAGCAGGAGTGGATCGACTACAAACGCGCCGAGTCCTACAACGCGAAAAAGAAGTTAGCTGCCAAGACCAATTCCGTGATTGAGCCTAGTGACGAGGAAACTCGTCTTGTACACGACATGTGGAAGGCGTCCAAGCTGCTTGGTGCTCCGAGTGAGAAGCTTAAGCTCATGAAGCAGTCTAAATTTACCTCTACGTTGTTCATGCAGCCCCAGTACAGAAACAGACACTCGTACATGGTTTTTGGCGGCTATCTCTTGCGCCAGGCATTCGAGTTGGCCTACTGTGCCGCTGCTGCGTTCACCTCTGCGGGTCCTAGATTTGTTTCCTTGGACTCCACCACATTTAAAGCACCGGTTCCTGTCGGATCTGTGTTGTCCATGGATGCAACAGTATCGTATACCGAGCACTTGCAAGAAGGTGCGGGCAATAGCAAGCTGCAATCGCCGTTTGGCTTAACCCCCACAAACAAGATCTCGAAGAACACCGACGCATTTTTGCTGGAGCCAGGCACCTTGGTGCAGGTCAAGGTGGACACCAAGATTACTAACTTAGACTCCTCCGAGTCGAAGGAGTGCGGCTGTTTCATATACTCGTTCTTTGTACCCGGTCGGTCTGCAAAACACCCAATTGCCTCGGTAATTCCACAGACGTACTCTGAGATGATGGATTATGTTGAGGGCAGGAGAAGAGCCCAAGACACTGCCAATTATGTGGATGCGATCTCCAACTAGACCAAAGCGAGCGTCTAAAAGTAATACATGTTTAAGCCAGCAATTCGTAGACTCTATGCCAAAAATTCGAAATGAAGCTAAGCACTAGCCATAATGATATGTCTTTGAGAATCATACCGGTTTGAATCTGGTTTGAGAAAGTTTAGCATGATTTTGGAGCCTCTGCGTAAAAGTAGAATTCTGCATGTAGACAGATATACGTATTTTTTTGGGGGCAGATGACATCATGAAACAATTTGAGACAGTCACTTTCCGGAGATATTGCAGGGGGCACCAACGAATCGTGTTTTTTAATTGATCAGAAACATGTGTATGCAATGCTTCTTTCAGTGTTTTTTGTGAATATTTGAAGAATCATTTTAATCCTCCTCATATCGGAACGGCATTTTCAAAATGCGCAGTTCCTCAATACAAGCTATTGAGTACTACTCCAACCCTAGGACAAACATGAAGAAGTCACTTCCCACAAAAGAAAGTTCGCTACAAATTTGTGTGTAATGTCTGAATAATCAATAGTATACAGTGTTAAGATGCCACAAACAGGGGCTTCTAATGCAGATTAAGGTTGGGATCCGAAACAGAATCCATGCAGGTTCCACGACTCGTCTAGTCGCTGTCGTCGTAGATCTGGGCCTTATCTGCCGCGTGATCGACGTGCTGCTGGCAAGCGGAGTCTCGAAGACTAGCCTTCCGAGTAAACTCAACGAGCTGAGCCTTATCTCCTCCCAATCCGGACTTCTCTCCGCCTTTGAACGAAAGTCCTGAGTACACCGAGCTTCGGGATAGGACGTTCCCGTTCGGATATGGTCCCCCCTTTTGCGTGTCTTCCCCCTTAGAGAAAAATTCGTCCGTGTCAGGAGAAGGCAAGAGGGTGCCATCGACACTAGGCGCTTCGTGGTTGTAAAGTGCCCTGCTGGGCTCCTGCAAGCTGGATACTTCCGAGTCGTGACCAAGAAACTTATCTAGTAAGTTGTAATCAGAAGAGTCAGGTGTATCAGTGAGATTGCTCACCTCTTCCAGAATATTAATGAGCCCCTGGTGTCCCTTGGTATGGCTATCATCAATGCTATTATTGGAATCTGGCCGGTCGCCCTGGACTATGTTACCGTCACTGTCTAGCCTCTGAATGTTGCCCGAGCTATTACCGCGCATGAGGCCATCGACATCCGTACTTTTGCGATTGAAGAAGCCTAGGGACAGGCTGGAGTTGTGGGCAGAATTGTCGTCCACTAGCCTCACCGAGAAAAGTTGCTCAGTGGCGACCGTACTCAGTGACAACGCGGAGGCGTGCCTCTCCTGCAAAAGTTTCTTCTTCATTGCTGCGGAGTCATTTTGATCGTTGGCGCGCCACGACATGGCTGGTTTTTCCTGAGCATCCAGGAAAAAGTCACCGTCGGAATCAACGTGGGTGACGCTGGAAAGCGTCGATCTGTTATCATCGTCGAGCTTCAATGCGTTGAGCGCGCTCAACTGCACAGCCGTCTCATTATGGTCGTTGTTGCTGTTGATGTGGCCGAACCCAGGCCCCGTGATGTCCTCAGTGTCGGTCGCGGAGCTCTCGTTATCGTCGGACTTTTTCCTGCGGCAGCAGCAAAAAATAAAGAGGAGGAGCCCTACGAGTACCGCAAGGAGCGGAAGCCCGATGGCCAAACCTAGAACGAGTTTTTCATGGGAGTCGGAGGATTTGCTCAGTGAAACTAGCGCCAGCGAAGACGAGGAGGCGCTCGCGGAAGGCACGGCAGACGCGGCCAGTGTGGGCGAAGCGGAAGACGTGGCGGAGCTCGCGGCTGAGCTGGAGCTCAGGGCCGAGACCGCATCCACGCCCACGACCTGAAACGAGCGCAAGCCGTCGCCAAAGTCCGAGCTCGCGTAAACCGTGACGTCGACCGCGTCGAAATCCACTGGGGCCGTACCCTGGATGGTCATGTTTGCGCTAGTGTACTCAAGCCACGAGCCGTTTGCAATCAGGACGTCGATGGTGGTTTCGTCGTATTCGGTGAAGTAAGAGCGCAACAACTGGAGCTCAAAGTACTCGCCGCGGGTGGCGTTGACGTCGGCGATGGAGTCGACGGTAAACACGGAGTCGACCGCGTCGAAGTTGTATGGCAATAACACTGAGTCGCCGTAGACGTCCAGCACCTGGACCGAGAAGTTCTGCACCAGCAGCGCGTTGGGAAAGGTGCCACTCAAGACGAAAGTGTCGTCATCAAACGACACGTAGTTGGGCATGCCAAGCGCTTCCACGGCCAGGATGTTGGAGCGTGTGATGAGCTCGTCGTCCAAGAACACGGCGGTGAGCACGGGAACCGTGTACTCAAAGTCCGCGCCGATGGTGCCGTTGATTTTTGTTGTCTCGTTGAGCGACGTGCCCAACAGGTGGGCGCCCACGACGAGCTTGAACACACCCTCGGCGCCCGCGTGGCCCGTGTAGTCTGAGGCAATGAAGCTGAAGGCGTACTCGAGCGAGGGCGCAATCTCGGAAGTCACGTAAGGCACCAGGCCGCTGAACGTGAGCAGGTCTGCGTCGAAGGACACCCAACTCGGGAGCGACGTGCGATCCTCGGAGCGGCCGTAGTACGCCACGATGGGCCGCGACGCGTTGTCGTTGAGGCGGAAGACAGACTCCGAGAACTGGAGCGCAAAGTCCTCGCCCTGAGACACGACGAGCCCGTCCGCGCCGTTGGTGTAGCCGTACTGGGAGATCTGCGTGAACATGACGTCAGGGCTCGCGAGCGAGAGCCCGGAGCTGTTGGATACAACCATTGAGTAGTCGGCGGTGTAGTTGGAGCCATCTGCCGAGTCGACGCCGCTCAAGGCGATGTCGAAATCGCCGACGTCGGCTGCGGCCGGCGTGCCCAGGAACGCGCGCGACAGCGAGTCGAACAGGAGCCAGGAGGGGAGCCCGGAGGCGCTGTACGCGATGCTACCCCCGGCGCTGGACTTGTATGTGGAGCTGGCCAACGTGAACAGGTACGCCTCGCCGATGCGCGCGACGTCCGGGAGCTGTTCGCTCATGGGCCAGCCCACGTAGACGGCGGCGGCGGGTGCTACTAGAAGAGGCCACCACAGGTGCATTGGCGGCGAAGTGGGTGGGCGGTGGTGGGTGCGGGTCTTGTTGATTGTTTGATTGGTTGGTTCGATGGAGCAGAACGGGGTGCTTGTACAACTGCAGGGCGTGCAACGAAAGTGGTGTGTGGCGATCGCCCCTGCCAGTCGATGGGAGCTAGTAGGTGAGTGCCTGAAACGGAAGTCAGGTGGGAGCAGATGACACCGGTGACAGATTTCGTGACGCGGGACGTTGAGGAAGGAGGCTTGCAAGATAAAGAAAGTGGTTTCAGATTAGAGAAGAGAAAACGAGCGCTCGTGCACACACCTCCCCGCTATGACACTGCGGCGCTGCCTGTTTGGGCGGCCAGCGTGCGTTTTTGGCAAGCGCTGGGCGGCCAGGAGGTAGCGGCAGACGTGCCGTGTTTGGGTTTCTGGCACAGCGCGCCCGTGTTTTTGGAGGCTCCGCGTTTTGGGGCCGCGTCGCCACAACAAGTCGTGCATACTGCGCCGCGGCCCCGCGATGGCGCCAGCGGGGCCGCAGGGCTATTGGGGGCAGGGGTGGTTCTGGAGCAACTGTCCCGGGCACGGCTGGCGGTGCTGGCAGGCTGCGGCAGGGTCGGTGTTTCCAAGGGGCTTGTTTTCTTTTTTTTCTTTTTTTCTTTTTTTTTGGTTGGCGTCATTTCCTTTTTGTTTCTTGTTTGGTTTTCGGTTTTATTTTTCTGTAAGCCTACGGGTGTTTGGTGGCGGTATGGCACTGGTTCCCCGACTAGTGCCTGTACCTGCTGCCCGTCGCGGCCGAACGCGCGCGCCTCGTTGTTGGAGCCAACGGTTTTTGGCAGGGGCGCCCCCCCCCCCCCCCAGCCAGACCCCCCAGCCAGACCACCCGGCCAGACCCCCGGGCGCACTGAGGCCCGCGTCCGTTTTCCCCTGTTTCTCGCGACTCTTTTTTTTTTCTTGGGCGGGGTGGCGATGGCGTTGCACTTTCGTCACCTTGGTTTATTGCCGCTGGTTCCCCGTGCGACTCAAAAAGATACGACGCAGGCCCGCGCGGCCTTGTTTGGGTGTCTGCGCGGCGCACGCGTGCCCAGGCACGCCCAATACCCTGGGGCCCCGGGCTCATGTGCCTCGCCCGTGCGCGCGGCCCGCCGCGGGCCGCTGGCCGCGATCTTCTTGGGGCTTGCGGCTTGCGGCTGGCGGCAGGCTTCCACAAAGGCTAAAGTATGCGGCGCCGGCATGGCGCGAGCGGCCGGTCCGTAAGCCAGGGCCGCGCCCAAAACTGGCCCAGGACCTATCAAGACCCTCCTCCCGCAGGCGCATGGTCGAGCCCGGCGTAGTACATGGCCAGCACGGCGGAGCGGCTCGGCTTACATGGCAATGCTGGGGAAGTCGAATTTCTTGGTGATTTAGTGGGCACGTGGTGTGCCGGCTCACACGCCGGCCGCCGCCAGGCGGGCCCGCCTCACATACCGGGGCCCGTAGTAGACCACCAACACGCCGAGGTAACCAAACACTAGCCCCACGAGCTTTTCCGAGAGCGAGTGGAAGTACATGTTCGTCACGAGCAACATGAACCACCACAAGGCAAGCAAGAGCACCGCCGGCGCGTGCGGGGCGCTGCGCAAGAACCGCCCCAGGCGCTCGCCAATGGCAACGTCCAGGCGCTTGCACAACTCGCCCGCGCTGGCGAGGACACGCAGCCACCCGGGCCACGACGCCTTCATCTCGTGGAACATGTATAGCGACGCGTGCACCAAGAGAAACACGTGGCCCAGCGGGTCATGGCCGCCTTCCCAGGAGCCCCTCAACTGGCGGCAGCGGTGCGACGAGACAGACACGCTTTCGTACGAGCCGCCCTTCACGTAGAAGTGGCGGCTCAACGCCCCGTCGGCGCCGTGAAGCGCCGCCACCCGCGGCGCGGAGATCAGCGCACACCTGCCGCCGGTGAGCAAGAAGACCCTGTCCATGATCGGAAGCCCGAAGCACCACTGCGTGAAGAGCACCCACCAGACCGTGGCGGCGATATATCGGAAGAGCGCCATGGCGACCATGCCGGCGCGTTGCTGCCGCGGGCGGGCCGGGACAAGAAAGGCGTACAAGACCACGACCGCCAAGGTGGTCCACGCCCACCCTTTCTTGACAAACCACTGGTTGATGACGTTGCCCTTGTTGTTGTAGTAGTTGTACACCTCCTCCTCCTGCGCGAATACGTGGAGAAGCTTGCCCAAGATAAAGTTCACCACGAACGATAGATCAAAGACCGCCTCCGAAAGCGTGATCCCGTATCTGCCTAGACGCCCGGCCCCCTTGGCAATCTGGTTCGCGTGCTGCTGGTAGACGCTGTGTGGCGAGGCCATGCTCTGTGTATTTGCAAGTAACTGGCTAGCCTCATGAGGCCTTATATCGCAGAGCAAGTGGCGAGTGCGCGCGCGGCCCGGACCCGGTGCCGTCAGGCTGCACGGGTGCAAGACTTTATCGAGCGGGCAATTAGTTTTTTTTTTTTCTTTTTTTTTTTTTCATTCCTGGCTTCTAAGGCAGTTTATAGTTAATTTGTGTCATTTTCTGAGGGCTGCCATGCTTCAGGATACGACTTCCTTCACCTCATAATTTCAAAGTGTCGCCAATACCCGTCTTGGTATTGATGGGGCGATGAGGTGTGCGGCCAATACAGATGTAGCCATCTGGTTATTATACTCATGTGTCCTATTCATCCATGGTGAGTCTTTGTAGACCCGCTTCCCCGTTGTTTGTCGTGCTTGGAGGGTTTACATCACATAACATCTTTCTGTACATCACGGCCGCTTGGAAATGTCCTGGGACTTGTACGTTATTGGCAGGGTTGTTTTTTTATCTGAAGGTAAACCATGTGGCAAAAAAAAGCCATACTTTGGCATGTTTCGCGCTAAACCAGCTTCTGGCAAACAATAAGTGTAAACCAAAAAACTGCCTCATTCACCCACCTTTATAAATTATTATTACGGCCATTTATGCAGAATCTTGTAGCTGCTGAATACACGCAAGCCAAATAAAAAAAAGAGTAGCCTTAGATCCAGACGCCTTTACTATGTCTATGGTGGATTATATAAATTAGCTTTTTGGCGCTCGCTCCCGCCGCGACCAAGACCCAGGAACCCGTGGCCATCTACCATCAAACCCAACTGCCCACAAGGCCTTTGCCATTTGCACGGCCTCTTTTCATTTTTTCATTTTTTCATTTTCTTTCTTTCTTTCTTTTCTTCTTTGCTTTTTACATACACAGCCATGATCATGTGTCCGTGTAACCAAAAGTACTCCTACCAGTTCCACTGGGGCAAAGCCAGCCGCATGAGAATCGCCTGCTTTTATCCCCCCCCCCTGTACTCGTTCAGTCAGGCTTGCGTGTCTGTTCCGTTCGAGGCGTCTTCCTTCCTCTGTGAGTCCCCGTTATCGCCGCCATCTTTCTGCTCATTTCCGCCGTTCTGCTCAGAAGCACCATCTGCAGCCTCTTCCTGTCGCAGCCATTTGTTGACCATATCGTTCATCAACGTGTTCATGAAGTCCGGGTTGACAATGTCTCGTCTGAAACTCTCTTGTTGTAGTAGCGTGAGGATGTGGAGACAGTTTGGGTACACCAAGTACTTGGCGTACTTGGCGTCTTGCCAGTAGTTCAAGTACTTGAGGTACGCCAAGAACGCCGCGTCCAGAAAGTACCCATTCTGCGCTAGAAAGTTCACATACTGGATGTTTGCTAGCGACTGCACAAACTCCAACTCAACTTCCCATCGACTGGGGAGTTCTTCCATGATGTTTTCTCGTGATACACGTTCTCCCGCACGTATTCTGCAGTTAGCCGTATGCTGCTTTGCGTCAGAGTATAGCTCACCGTTGACAGTATGATTTGTCGCTTAGTCTGTGTGGCCACTTGTACCGTTGGAAGGATGAACGGGTGGGACTTGATAGTGCGCGGCCTTGTGATGCGAGCCCTAGGGCGGGGCCAACATGGAGTGACTAGGCCCACAGCCAAAATACATCGAGTGAATCGCAAGCTATTTTTGCTTGGGCCCATAGTTCTGGAGCCGTGCGCTTTTGCCTGTTTTCCTCTTTGTTGTTTTTTTTTTTGACCCCATTGTCTGCTCAGAAAATATGTTTTGCTTGTAAAAACGCCCTATTCGCATGGGGCCAATTGTTCAGAGCCCTTGCGGGCCTTGGGGCCGCGCTTGGGTGCGAAGCTAGGGCACGCGTCCACACGGCAAATTCTCTGTAGCACCTACGTCTTCGTCATACCGGACCCTTGAGAACCGCCGCCGCTAGCAGATTTTTGCCCCAGACTCTCGTACGGATTTAGGATGTCACGTGAGTTTGCCCTCGAACGGGAACTAGAGCATTTGAATGCCCTCAACTCCACCGTCGATCTGCTTCTTGTCGCCGTGGAAAAGGTTGCCCTGGATATCACAGCGTCGAAGAAGGCCACAGACAACACTTCGGGGCTCCTTGAGGACTGGACCCAAATTCTAAATCAGACAAAATTTGTCAACGCTGCGCTCCGAGACCCGCAATGGAAGGGCAAATCAGAGGGTGGTTCGGACGACGAGACAGACGCTACTTTACGCGAACAGGTGCTTCTTGAGGCAGAGCTTGCTTCCATTGAAGCAGAGAACGAGCGTTTGACGAGTGGCTTGCAGGCCTCGCCCAGGAAGACTCCGAAGCGTTCTAGGCGATAACTGTCCAACAACTGCTTCTTCACACGATAGATAATCTCATCGAATGACCTCCTTTGGTGTTTTTTACTATCATCTATCATGCTCAATGGATTTGCCCATCCCGCTTAAATGCAACAGCAAACATTGACGCATCTGCGCTTGACCGCCGGGGAAGCCTATAGCTCCCATGTTTTTGTTTTTATTCTCGGAGTGTATTTGCACTCAAAGCTCGCAAGCATATGTTGATGCATCCGCATATGATTTTCATGCTGGGCCAAGTTTCAAACCTAAACCTACTTGACCTCGTTGAAAACGCGCCCGAAGAGTTCGAATTGAAGGACTTTATCTTCATATGTGATCAGTGCCCGAGTCGTATCCACTACGGTGGTGCGTCTTCTCGATGGATGTTCTAGCAGCGTGGGTCCTTTTTACGATCTCAGAGTCGACTTATGTTTGCTTTCTACTCAAAAAACGAACCATTCTGGGTGACTGCTTACACCACAAACATAAACAAGCATATCCCTCGAGCACAGACACGCCTCTGAGATGCAGAAGGACAGGTGTCGCATTGGGACGCTATATGTCGAAACCTTCGTCTGCTGCGGGCTACCAGTATTGAAATCAACCAATTGAGTTGTTCAGGCAGTGCTGTGTCCTGTCTATCCTATAAAGAGCTCCCAATCGGTAGTTCCCGCATCAAAAGAACAGTAAATACTCTGCTTCACAAAAAGCTGTCTTTTGTATACCATTAAAGCCGCAAACGAACACACAGACCGGTTCTCAATTCATCTAATTCTTCATCTTTCTCAACCAACAAGCGTTTATATGCCCGAGCTGGGTCTACCGTTAATATTCTAAATTGTTTCTTATTAATATCTAAGTCTGTACAAATTCATCCTTCTCAAATCACTTGAGCACGCTGGTAATCAAGTCACCCGAGTCCACAGAGTCGCCCTCCTTGATCAAGAGATCACCGATCTTACCGCTCACGGGCGAACTGATAATCATCTCCATCTTCATGGCACTCAAGACCGCAATAGGGTCACCCTTCTTGACCTCCTGGTCCTTCTTGACACGGGTCTCGATAACCACACCTGCCATTGGCGCACCTACGTCATTAGGCTGGGAAGCCTTTGGACGGGTAATGGTCTCGACAGACACTTTTTTGTCGTCGACAGTCACTGATCTCATCTCACCGTTCAATTCAAAGAACACTTCGCGTGTGCCCGTGGCCTTCGAGATCTCGCCAACGGCCAACAACTTGATGATCAAAGTCTTACCCTGCTCAATGTCGACAACCATTTCTTCACCCACATCCAATGGCTTCAAGAAGTAGCGGGTGGGCAACACTGACAAGTCGCTGTACTTGTCGACCATGGTACGGAAAGCATCGTAGACCTTTGGATACATTACATATGACGCAATGTCGGTCTCCGAGACCCTGTTTCCGTAGCGAGAAACCAAGTCCAGTCTTACCTGAGCGAAGTCGATAGGTGCCAACGTCAAGCCCGGACGCGCGTCCAACTTGGGTCTCTTGTTGGCCAACATGTTCGAGCGCAATGGCTCGGGAAATCCTCCGAAGGGCGTGCCCATCAAACCTTCCATAAAGTCCAATACGGAATCTGGGAAGTCCAACTCTGAAGCCAACTTCAACACATCCTGCTCAGATAAATTGTTCGACACCATAAACTGAGCCAAGTCACCGACAACCTTAGAGGTGGGCGTGACCTTAACCACGTCACCCAAAAGCCTGTTGGCGATCTTATAGTTCTCCTTGGTCAACAACCACTTTTCGCCCAAGCCCAACTGTTGGGCCTGGAAGATCAAGTTTGTCAATTGGCCGCCAGGAATCTCGTGCTGGTATACCTCGGGATCGGGGCCCTTCAAGTCGGCCTCGAAGCACGAGTATAATAAGCGCATCTGCGCCCAGTAGTTGTCCAACTCGCGCACCAAGCTTTCGCTCAAATTGTGCTTGACGTCGCCTTCGAAAGACGCAATCAACGCGCTGATTGATGGCTGCGAGGTCATGCCGGACATAGCGTTCGAGGCTGCGTCCACCACGTCGGCGCCTGCCTTCGCGGCTGCGTCCATACTGGCCACACCGGTACCCGCAGAGTCGTGGGTGTGCACGTGGATGGGCAAGTCGGGGTACTTGGAACGGATGGAGCTCACCAAAAGCTGGGCAGCCTTAGGCTTTAATGTACCTGCCATGTCCTTAATGCCCAAAAAGTGGGTGCCAATCTCAACAATACGGTCGACGACGGATAAATAGTACTCGAGGTTGTACTTCTTGCCGGGCTGCAACATGTCACCGGAGTAGCATACGGTGGCCTCAATGACACCGCCAGCCTTGCGCACGGCCTCAACACCGACACGCAATTGGTCTAAGTCGTTGAGCGCATCAAACACACGGAAAATGTCCACGCCCGTATCCTTGGCCTGCTTAACAAACTGGTCGATCGCATTGTCGGGCAACGACGAGTACGCCACACCATTGGCACCACGCAACAACATCTGGAAAGGCACGTTTGGCACCAACGCACGCAACTTGCGCAAGCGATCCCATGGACACTCATGAAGGAAGCGCATGCTGACGTCAAACGTCGCACCACCCCAGCACTCCAACGAGAACGCACCGCTCAAGGCATGTGCGGTCGTGGGCGCGATATTCAAGAGGTCAATTGTGCGCACACGCGTTGCCAACAACGACTGGTGCGCGTCACGCCAAGTGGTATCAGTAATCAAGGTGCCATCGAAGTTGCGCACCTGCTTCGCGAACTCGGCGGGTCCCGCTTCGAGGAGCACCTGGCGCCATCCAGAAGGAGGCGCGGTCTCCACATCGATGGGAGCACCGGTCTGGTCGTGCAAGACAGGAATCAATGCCTCAGAGGTGAGCTTTGGAAGGCCCATCTGGCCCTTGATTGAGGAGCCGTTGACGGCCATGTCGCCGAGGTAGGACAACAATTTGGTGGCTCTGTTCTGCGAGCTCATCATCTGGAACAACGAAGGGGTGTCGTCAATGAAGGTGGTCCAGCAGTCGCCCTTGATGAAAGTTTCGTTTGTAAGCATCGCCAACAAGAATGGAATGTTTGTCTTGACACCGCGAATACGGAATTCGATCAAAGCACGCAACATCTTGCGGCGCGCAATCTCGTAGGTGGAGCCGGAGCACAGGCACTTCACGAGCATCGAGTCGTAGTGGGGCGAAATCACAGACCCGGCAAAGCCATTTCCACCATCCAAGCGAACGCCGTTTCCGCCGGACGAGCGGTACACCTCAATCTTGCCTGTGTCTGGCTGGAAGTTCTTGGTGGGGTCCTCGGTGGTAATACGGCACTGGATCGCAAACCCACGGGTGGTGATCTTGTCCTGGAGCAAGCCCAATTGCTGCAAGGACGCGCCGGCGGCAATCTGGATCTGCGCAGCGACAATGTCCACGCCCGTAATCTCCTCGGTGATTGTGTGCTCGACCTGGATACGCGGGTTGATCTCGATGAAGTAGTGCCTGTTCTGGGTGTCCACCAAGAACTCGGCCGTGCCGGCGTTTCTGTAGTTGGCGGAGCGCGCCAACTTCACCGCGTCGGTCAAGATGGCGTCGCGCACGGCTTTGGGCAAGTTCTTGGCGGGCGCAATCTCGATGACCTTCTGGTGTCTTCTTTGCACGGAGCAGTCACGCTCAAACAAGTGAATCACGTTGCCGAAGTTGTCCGCGAGCAACTGCACTTCGATGTGCTTGGGTTTGTCGAGGAAGCGCTCGATGAAACACGTGCCGTTGCCGAACGCGGTCAAAGCCTCGGACCGCGCACGCGTAAACGCATCCTCGATGCTGTCGCCTTCTCTGACGACACGCATACCGCGGCCGCCGCCGCCAAACGCAGCCTTGATAATCACGGGGTAGCCGTACTTCTCGACAAAGGCCTTGGCCTCGTCGGTGGAGTCGATGGGTCCCGGGGTGCCCGGCACGACGGGGACGTCGTTGGCAATGGCCAATGTTCTCGCTGAGACCTTGTCGCCGACGGCGTCAATGGTCTTGTACGAGGGCCCGATCCAGGCGATGCCGGCCTCCTCGACCTTGCGAGCAAAAGTTGAGTTTTCGGACAAGAAGCCGTAACCCGGGTGGATCATGTTGACGCCGTGCTTCTTGGCGATGCTGATAATCTCGTCAATCTGCAAGTAGGCCTGCACGGGCGAGTACTGGCCCTTCTTGCCAATGACGTACGACTCGTCGGCCTTCAAGCGGTGCATCAGCAACCGGTCCTCGTGCGCGTAGATCGCCACCGTCTGCATCGACAACTCGTGGGCGGTTCTGAAGATTCTGATGGGGATCTCGCCACGGTTCGCCACGAGGATCTTGTTCATGGGGCCGAGCACCGTCGACTCCTGCCGCATGCGGTTGAGCTTGCCTTTCTCGCTGTGGTCGTGCTCGTGTGCGTGCGAGGCCATGGTCACTAGAGAATGGGTGGAGAGAAGTTGAAAGAGTAAAAAAAAAAACGGCAAGCCGGGAAGAAGGGGTCAAACGGGCGCTGTTTTATATGGGAGATAAGGGCTCGCGGCACTGCAGGGGGAAACGCTCGTTGCTCGCTTTAGCTCGGTGGGTCCTGCACAGAATGGTCGGCCCTAGGGTTGTGCTTGGGGATGTGGGTCGGTGGTGGTGGCGGGGCCAAAGGGTTTTGAGGGCGGAAGGGCAGCAGCGGGGATGCAAGTGAGTGATGCAATAGGAGCGTAGCGCGTGAGGGCCGAGCAAGGGACGGGGCGGGCAAGCGGGCGTATTTATATAGTTCCGGGCCTGGCTACTTCCTCTCTCCCCCCCCCCCCCCCCCCCCCCAGGTGCGGGCGCGCGTGCGGCGAAAGGAAGTTGAACTCCGGCCGGAACGCAGCTCCGAGAGCATGGCGCAGGGCGCGTGCACAGAGCCTGTATAAGCCTGAGCTTGGGGGCTGGGGAGTACCCCCATGGCACTTTGGAACAGGCCCCCTAATGAATAATGAGGGATGAAAAATGAAAAATGGAAAATGAAATGACGGTATGAAGGGGTGAAAATTGGCAGCAGCAGCAGCAGCAGCGGCAGCAGCGGCAGCGACAGTATTAACGAGGCAGCCTGACAGGCGCATTTTATAAAGACGCCGTCGGCGATCTGAGCAGCGCTGGCGCCGGCCCCGCGTTTTTGAGAGGGCGCCCGCCTCTTTGGGCCGCTTTGCGAGACAAGGGTGCGGCTCGCGCTAATTTTCGGGGAGCGCTGGGCCCGGGGCCCGGCAGCGACCTCGCCACATGCGGAAGCGAAAACAAGTCCGTGCAGGGCCCGCGCGCCGGCGCGAGGGAACAGCGCCTGCTGCCAGGCTGTCTCTCTGCACGCGCTGCAACAACCGCTGCCCTTTTCCGTCAAGCAGCGCCAAAGCCATGGTTTTGGTCGGAAACGCTGCGTTTGTTCATTCTTCGTAGCGCACGGACCCCTTTTCATTTTCTATTTTCTGCTTTTTTTCTGCTTTTTTTCTAACTGTTATTTCTTCCTGACGAGGTTCTGTTGTCATGCTGTTTCCGATTTGCTGTTTCCGTTTCTGTTCTGGTGTTTTTGTTTTGGTGTTGTTTTCCTCTCCTTGGTTCTCCAGTCTCCCGCTGGTGTCCATGGGGGCCGGGGTGGATTCCAATTTGGGTCCGCGCACTGTGACTCAGGGCCGCGAAGGCCCGACGCGCGCCCGCTGACGTCGCTGGCTCGCCTACACTCCTGGCGAAGATTCCGGGGATATTGCAACGGAGATAAACATCCGAGTCCGCCGCCTGCTTTCGGCTCAGCCAGCTACGCTTGCAGCCACCCGCCTGGTCCGGGTGAAAAGACCCAAAAGCACCACGCCCGCGCGGCCCTGGAACCCAATGGCCCTGGAACAATGGCCCTAGAACCCAATGGCCCTAAAACCCGCGCCCCTAGAACCCGCGCCCCTAGAACCCAATGGCCGCTCTGTGCCTCTCGCGCGCCAGCGTGCTCGGAGCTGGCGCGCGAGAACTCCGACGGCATTCTGCAGGACCACGGCTCACGGCCCGCCTGTGTGTCCGCGGCGTGATTGGCCCCAGATATCCCGCGCATCGACGACGCGGATTCTCTGGCGCGGCGCCCGCGTGCACGCCGGCCTGCTGCTCGGCACTTAATGTGCGCTTTGCTGGTGGCGGCGTGTCTTATAAACTGACGGCGCCTGCCGTCCCCGGGAGACGGGAGGGTGGCACTGGCCTCTGGCCTCTGGACTCTGGACTCTGGCCTCTGGACTCTGGACTCTGGCACTGCACACTGATGCGCTGGGTGTGTGTGCCCCCAACGGTCCACGGCGCCGCCCCGCGCGGGGTGCCGAATCCCCCGACCAATGGCCCGGGCCCTGGTCCCAGCGGTGCTGCGCGCGTGCTCCAGTGTCAGTGGGCCCGCTACTGGGTGCAAGGAATGGTTCGCACCCGGGCACCGAGTCCGGGTTGGTTTTCGAATAATATCCCATTTTCCAATTTTCCAATTTTCCAATTTTTTTTTTTTTTGGCTCTCCACTCCTTGTTCTTTCTCGCGCCTTAGTGGGTTTTCACAAGAGAGATCTCGGGAGAACGTTGCGGCGCTGCATCTTAAGATTAGCGGCCGCTGCGTTTAGCCTACAGGTGAGGGGAACGATAACAGCAGCAAGACTTGGCCCTGGCCGGGCGGGCCTGCCATCAATTTTTTCTTCTTTTTTTTTTTTTTTTTTTCTCGCATCGCAAGCGAGACTCCCCGCCCTGGTACCCCAGTGCAGTAGCGCAATCCCGCGCCGCTTCGCGAAAACGTTGCGCAACAGCAAGCTGACTTCATGCTAATACCAAGCTTGTACCACGCTAGCCACAGCACGAGCACGTCGGGCTGTGACAGAAAAAGAAGAGAAAGGGAGAAGAAATGAATATGAAAATGAATATGAATATGAAAATGAAAAAGGATGACAGAGGTTTGGCTGGCCGGCCCCAAGCCAGCCCCTTCCCAAGGACATCTGTCGTCCTAGCGGCCTGGCGCCAGCGCTGCTCCTAAACCCGAAACGAGTGGATTCTCCGCGCGCGCAATCAGGCCACTCAGCGGCCGCCGATTCTCTGGCGCGCGCGAAAAATGGCCTTATCCGCAGCCACGACTCGGGCCGCGGCGCCCGCAGCATGGGGCGGGGAACGCGCCACGGCCCTGGAAGTCCGTTGGCTGCAACGCCAGGCCATCGATATAAAAGCCTGGCCCGCGCACCGCCTTCCATGGATGCAAGCTTCTTTTTTTCCCTTATCTTCCACCCGTAGTTTCTCCCGTTGACCATGATCAGAAACCTCTCCACGTCTGCCTGCAACGCCTTCAAGAAGGAATCCATGGCTCAGTTCAACAACTTGGTGAAGCCAGCGCCGGCCGCGAAGAAGTGGCAGCCCACCGCCGGCAACTCGTTCCGGTCGTTTGCCGAGTACCGCTTGCGTGCCGTGAACCAGTCGCCTTTGAAGTTGAGAAGCATCGCCAAGAAGTCGGCTTAGGCGCGCAATGTCTGTTCCTCCGGCCTATTGCTCTTTCGGCCTCTTGCTTTCTTCTACACCACGGTGCCTAGCGAGCTCCTTTACAGCTGCGCTATGTTTGGGTTTCTACACACAGCCGCGTCCCTGGCGAACAGGGCCGGGGTTTGTTTCTTTGTACTTTTTTTTTTGTTTCTATTTTCTTTACGGGCCGGCGGCGAACGACTACTCTGTCTTTTGTTTCTATCGTTTAGTTTAATTTCAGTTCACTTTTCTATACTCGTTGATCTCCCGTGCCTTGGGGCGGGGTTTGTAAGCCAAGTTTTTTTTTTTTTCACTCGGCACTTAAAGTCCGCGCCATCGCGCCAGCGGCTGTGTGTGCATATAGTCGGTGCCGATAGTCCGTGCGTATTGCGCGCATTGGCACGGCTTATCGTGGGAGCTGGTGTCCTCGCACTGCAAATGGGTCAGGCAGGAGGCTCGAGCCCCAGAAAGGCCAACAATAAGGGTGCCCAGAACAATGCTGCTCTAAGCAGTTCCTGCACACACGCACCCAAAGGGCCGTGGGGCCGAGGCGGAAATACCTGAAGCTGGCTTC
This sequence comes from Metschnikowia zobellii, assembly GCA_939531405.1. Lineage (NCBI taxonomy): Eukaryota > Fungi > Ascomycota > Pichiomycetes > Serinales > Metschnikowiaceae > Metschnikowia > Metschnikowia zobellii. Next base: position 1,486,998 of record OW618029.1, read on the forward strand.
CCTTTCCGAAAACCCAATATCGTATAGTTCCCAGGCCTGAGTGAGAGCCGCCGCCGCTGCCGCCGCCGCCGCCGGTGAGCAGGGCACGACCAACATCAGGGCTGTCCGAGTTATTGGTGCGCACGTGACATGGCGCACATGGCTCCCTCATAGCAATGGCACCCCAGCGCCAGGTCACGTGACATGGCACCACCAGGGCCAATTTGGCCGTGCCCTCGCTCGAGCACGCGGCTGCCGCACACAGTCTGGCCATTAGACGCATATACCTGCGGGCCCTGCTTGAGCCCATCGAGGTTGGCATGTATTAGGAACTAAGGTCGATTGGACATTCAGACTGCTTCGTGTGCTTCAAAACACCCTCCGCCCACTAACAAAAAAAAATTTGGTTCCCGCTGCCTTTCTGCAAGCATTCCAAGCAGCCCCCCCCCCGCTTCATTTCATTCTTTAAGGCTAATAAACCCCGGGGCTCAGCACCCTTTTGGTTTCTATCGGGTGCCCGTCCAAAACCCACGCCGTGCCGTCTACCAGTTTGCCCTGAAGCCCCTGGTAAGAGCTCAAGACACTCTGAAGCAACCTATTCTCCTTTGCTTTATTCGTGCGATCACTCAAGCCTGGCAAGATGCAAGAGACACCGGCGGCTCTCCTTGACCAGTTGGCGTATTTCGACAACTTCTTGCTCAACGAGGACACGCCCAGCACCGACTTGGACGCACAGGTCTCGCTCGATCTAGCGGCATTTGCAGACGACGCGTTTGTGTTTGCAGATGAGGAAAAGCCAGAACCCCGCGATATGAGCGATACGGACGGCGAAAACACCAGCGGCCCCGGTGCAAATCCGGACGAGCAGCGGCACTCCCAGGAAATACATGGCGCTTCACAAGACACCAGCGGCCCCAATGACCCCACGGATGCCACCTCTGGTGACCTTAGCGAAGCCACGCTAGATCTCCTCCATCGTCTGGGCCTAGCGTCAGCTTTGCATGCCGATCCATGGCTCCAGCAGGGCCCTCAGAGCCCAAGCCACAGAGGCGCCATGGATGCTTCTGAGGGCAAGCAGTTGCAGTCGCTTCTCAACAGCAAAATCGAAACAACCAAGCGCAACAAGTTGCAGCACCTCGTGAGTCATTCCAGCGCATCGCCGAGGATGCAAGGGCAGGGCTACCAGCACACCAGTCTGCAACATCCACGCCCGCACGGTGGCCCGCAAGACATGCACTACAACGCTCTAAGCCTGCGCCACGAGCTCCCACCAGCCAATCCGCGCGGGCTGAACGAAGATCTCCCCCACACCATCGGCTCGGAAACCGCACCCGGTACGATCCCGGACCTCACGACTCTCCCGAAATACCCCGTGCCTCCAGGCGCCAAAAGCTCGCTCAAAAACGCAGGACTTTCGCAAAACCAGATCGACTTGCTCTCTGCGCTCATAGCGCAGCATCAGTCAGCACTCAAAACAGAGCCTGCGTCAGGTCTGCCGGGATCCTCGTCTCGAGACCACGGGATGATTGCACGCCCAGGCGTACCTACGCTAGCTTCGTCGTTGAGTCACGCGCATTCCCAAGGACAATCTGATATTTATGGCACGACGGGCCTCAACAACCCTCTAGTCGCGGGCTCTCTGCTTCTTGCGAGCCCTTCTTCGGCATACGGCTCTGAGACCAGCACTGGGTCTTTTTGCCAGGGAACCTACAATGAAAAGAATAACGAAGCCGGGCCTGGCACCAGTGTAGACACCTCCAAGAGAAAACGCAACACCGCAGCGAGCGCCCGGTTTCGTGTGAAAAAAAAATTGAAAGAGAAGGAGATGGAGACAAAAATCCAGCAGTTGGGGGACATGATCCAAAGTTTTGAGATGCGCATAGGCGATTTGGAGGTCGAGAACCAATTCCTTAAGAATCTCGTTATTGAAAAGGGCAACCGCGATTCAGACGAGGAGTTACGGTTGTTGAGAGACAGGGCACGACAGGGCGACTCGCTGAACTCAGAAAAACCTCAGTAGCGGCTACGCGCATGCATGTATTTTATATCATGTCGGACCGTTGTTGCGTCATGGCTTGGGCGACACGAAGTGGTACTGGAGCTACCGGTTGCGTTGACCAGATGCACGACACAACACACACTGCACGAGAATTATTTAGCAGCTGCAGCTACTTCGAATGTGTATGATTTTGTGTCTGCCTGTTGTCGCCGATGCCATTGTCTGGCCACTTTGATGCGTAATGATAAGGCGCCTGTGGGCTTGGCATTGACGAGGAAAAAGCAGCGGTGAATCTAAGAGGTTGAGCAAATGCAACTGTGGGTTTACATGTCCGGACAAAGGCTATTGTCCAGTGAAACTGTTTGTGAGGTAAGCATGACTGATTCGTATTGCGTCGTGAGTGAGGTGTAATCTATAAAAATCTAAGAGAAGTCAAGTAACAAAGAGTAAGAACATCATTAGGCGCGGGGAAACTGGGGTGTTAAATATCATGGAGAGATTGCGCATTGAACTAGAGGCTTTTCATCACAAATGGTGCAGAATGCGGCAACCAGTTGAAGGTGAATAGAGTGTGGACCGAAAACGCAAGGAAAACTGGTTTGGGAGTCGAGCCGCCACGCAATGGCAGGCAAAGAGCCTTTGTAATACCGGGAAACGATTCGCAAGACAAAAAGGCCCAAGACACTGCGGAATTCAAGATGATGCAGATGACGGATTTCGCAACCAGAAAAACACGCAAGGTGCGCGGCGGTGGGGCTGCAGGGTGAAGTCTATAATGAACAGCGACCATCCGGCGTCACGCAACATTCCTCGTATGTGATCCAGGACAGACTCAGGAGGGGCCGACATCTGGTTATTTTTTTTTTAAAGGGAAACAACTAGACTTCCGCGTTCGCGCTCACACATAGACAAGGACTCTCAAACTGGCGCATTGTAATGGGTGCAAACAGATACCAGGGTAGTCTCGAAGCAGCAACAACCGGGTCTGAACAAGCACGCGGCTCGCACAAGAACAAGTCCGCGCCGAGCTCTGAGGAGTCATGGTTGAGCGGCAGCCCTGGCAGAATCAAGAGCGAATGCCGGCGTTTGAGCACATGCCCGCGCCCTCCCCCTGTCAGAGCAAGAGGTTCTCGGGTCCCTTTTCTGAAGACGCGCGACGCGGGCGCAAACGCTTGACGGTCTTGCGCCAGCCCAGGTACTCGCGGAGATTGTCGAAAACCGACCCGAGCGACGATCCGCGCGACAGTGGTCGCGTGGACGCGTGTCCCGCGGAATTAGCCCGGCTGTACGGGGTGTTCGACTCGCACAGGCTGGCGAGCTTCAGATTCTCGTATGTCTCGAGGGTGCGCTCCCATTGCGCCAGGAGGTCCGGGCTCACGGTGTTGAAGAGCGAGTCTGGAGACAGCAACTCGTGGGGCAAATCAAGCATAGCGTCAGCCTGTATGGGCTCCAGCGGGCGGCGCACGCCCGCGGCGGTCTGTTCGCGGGTGGAGGTGATGAATTCGTTGTAGTTGGCCGATAGGAGCTCGTAGACGGCCTTGCGCAACGCCACGAGCTCCTTTGGGTCCGGCAACACGTGCTGCCGGAAGCGGGCGAGCAACTTGCCCGGGGCGTTGACCTCGCGCAGCGCCGTGCGGCAGATGTACGTGTCGTAGATGAACAGCCAGATCCGTGCGAGGCGCAGGTTCTCGATGATGGCCTCGTCATCGAGAAAGGGCACGATCTCCAGCTGCGCGAAGCGCAGCAAGAAGCGGTCGGCGTCCAAGACAAAGTCGAGGTTTTCCGCGCAGTGCAGCTGGTGCAAGAAATCGACAAACGCGGCCTTGGAGTACGCGCCCGGCTGGAGGGCGCAGGGGTGCGAGCACACAATCTCGTCGAGGGTGGGGACGATGTTCACGCGCACGTGACGCGTCAATTCTGCTTTGTGGCTGGCGGTGGCAGCAGTGGCGGTTGCAGCAGTGGCGGCGTTTGTAGTAGGGACCTCTGTATGTGTGGGCTCCAACGGAGTGGCCTCGGTGCGAACGAAACCAGATCGCGTGGCTTCTGGTGATGCGGCGTGCACGGGAGTCTGGGGTTTCTGTGGGAGGTGCCACATTATTGTGATGGTTGTGCTTTCGGGCAGCGTGGCCAGGCCAGCAATATGTAGTGCGTTTTTTGCGGGTCCAGGGGTAGGGGGAGAAGCGGAGATTCCCTGCCAAAACAAGCAAAGAAGGGAGCTGCAAAGGAGGCTGTCTTGCGGGTGCGGGAGGGGAGAAGGAAACCGAAAGCAAAAGCAAAAGCAGAAGTAGAAGAAAAAGAAAAAGAAAAAGGAGAAGCAAAAACAAAAGCGCAGCAAGCAGGTGCTGGGGGCAATCTGCGCGTGCCAGCAAACAATGCTTATATAAAGAGGTGAGCGGCGGGCGGCGGAGTACAGCGCTGGATCGCGCGTAAGGTCATGTGGCCCCGAGATCGTGCCCAGCCGCTAGATGCTTGTGTGCAGGCCGTACGCCGAGCCAGCGAGGTGCGCGCGCGCGCTCGGGAATTAGACTACTGATCGACACCGCAGACAGATTGTGGGCGGGGAAACTGGGGAAGGGGGGAGGGGGGCGTCACGTGATATGTATTTGTGCCCTTCTGGGCGGGACCCCAGCACAAAAGAGCGGAGTCCAGGCACAAAAGGAGACCGTCGAAAGGAGCCGCGCGGCGTCGCCGGCGGCAGCGCTAGCGCCTGTGGGCACGATGACACCTGGTCGTGCGCGCGCCCAGGGCCGCGCGCCGAAGATTTGGGGCCCTGTCACCCCCCCCCCCCCACGTTGCAACCCGGCACTTCTCTCCCGGCGGGAAATAACACGGTCCGTCCGTCTGCCATGCCGGTTCTGACCACGGGCTGCGTGACGCGCTTCTAGTGTCTTTGTGTCTTTATGTCTTTGTGTCTTTGTGTCTTTGTGTCTTTGTGTCTTTGAGTACGTTCCCCTGACATTCGGTTGTGCTGCCCTCGCCGCCAATCCATGGTGCCAGCACACCATGCTCCAACGGTGCCTCGGCGGCACCGGCGCCGCGCCCGGCCGGATTTGCCTTATCGAAATGGGTGCGTCTGCACGGCCGCGACAAAGTGTGGAGAAAAAAAAGCCAGAACGACTGCGTGGCCGCGGGCCACTATCTGGGCCGCGCTCCCAACCCGCGCTCAAAACACACGGCGTGGCCCGACAACCGGCACTGTGTCGGGGGCGGCGGGTGCCTTTTCGGGCCGGGGCCTGCGCGGCCCCCCGCTTGTGTCTGCTCTCCGCGGCACACTCCACAGAGTGACGTGTGTCCTGCCCCCACCCCCTAAACCAGGGGTCCAATTAAACTTGGTATTTTTGGCTTTTTTTTTTTTTTTTTTTGGTTTAAGCTTCTTTGATGGCCCCGTAATTCTCCCGAGATGGGCTTGGACAACGAGGCTTGGCTTCACGACGATTGGGTGCTGGGTATGCCCCTAGCTTATCTCGAGCGAGCGGCATGCTCCTCCATGTACCATGCCTTGGCCCGCGGCCCACAACCGAGGCCCTTTTTTTTAGTCCCAGCTGGGGGGGACCTGGCGCACGCCGTATTATTTCCGGTGTTTTCCTTGTTTTTGTTTTTGTTTTTGTTTTGCTTTTGCTTTTGCTTTTGCTTTTGCTTTTGTTTTTGCTTTTGCTTTTGCTTTTGCTTTTCTTGGCCTTGGCCTTGGCCTTGGGCACTCGGGGCCCCGTCTGTCACGCCAGGAAAAGGTGGGCCGATCGTGAACCTTATTTCCGATTGCAGCGTAATTTGCTCGTTGCCAGGTCCGCGCCGTGACTCGCTTGCACCGGGGAAGGGCCCGCGCCGTGCGCTGCCCATAATGAGTACTAACGCAAGGCCCCAATTTCCCGTACAGCCCGCGGCGTTTGGTTCCCGGCCCGTGCTGTGCGTGCACGTTAGCCTCCAGGAAATTAGTCTGTGTCCTGTCTTGTATTGCCCGGGGTGCTTTGCGAGCGATGCCGCGTAAATCCACTGACGTAATGCGTGCGGCGATCGCCCAGACGCTTGTGCCGTGGTGCGCTCTTGCCCGGTGACAATTGCCTCGGGCCTCGCCGTTGCTTTTCGCCATGGACCCCCCGACATGCTGCAGTGGGTATTCACCTCCGCATCCGCTCGCTAGGCGGGCCCCGAAGACTTGGCGTATGGCCCCGAAGACTTGGCGTATGGCACCTACGGCTCGCTGCGCCATGTCTTTGTATAGCCCGCCCGCGCGAGCTGACCGTGGGCTCGTATGTACGCCGCGTTGCCGGCGCCGGGGATAGTCGCTTGTAGCCGCTCGCTCTGTGCCGCTGGCACCCGTTCGCCAAACGCCTCTACAAGGGCACCCCCTGGGTATGGCACTCGCGGGGCAGAGCACACGCTCGCCGTGCAATTGAATGCACGCCTCGCTACGGGTTTTGACTACCACACTTGTTGTGGCGCATGGTTCACGGTCTTGTGCTGTGCTTTATTCTTCAACTATACACGCCTAGCTTTGCTTGCGGGGTCCGCCGTCACCTCTCCCTGCGTCCCCGCATGACTCCAGGCTCTCGCTCGAGAGACCTCAGAATTGATATCAGGGGCCAAGATAGAGCCTGCCGCCCGCGTCCGCGCCCTGGCGCCACTTGGGTCCCCCGCCACCCCTCCTCCTCGACACGGTGTCATGATCAGCCCCTGCACGCAAAACACTACTTCCTGGCGTCGGCGGCCTTGGTGTTCACAGAGATCGCCTGGTACACAAGCACCAACGCCACAGAAACAAACCCAAATGTAAGCACCACGGTGTTCAAGCCTTCGTCCGAAATCATAGTCTCGCAGTGGTGTTGAGGTGCTGGCAAGAGACTCGCGCTCGCTCGTCACTCGGCGATCCGCGCCCACGCCCGCGCCCGCGCACGTGACGAGTCACGTGCGCGCACCTCGCTGTGGCAAAAAGAGGCCACTCGCCAGGCTCCTTCCTCTGCCCAGCAGCAATGAGACCACCAACTTCCCTCGAGGAGCTTCTCTATCGAAAGCTTATGACTTCTCACGCATTCCATTCGTGGGTCCGCAGAGTGCATGCGCGCGTCAACCGCATCCCGCTAGAAGAGCAGACGCTAGAGGCAGACAACTCGATCCATCGCCTGAACTACCGACCCTCCACCTGGCACAAGGTGAATGCATTCCGGCTTATATTCTGGGACGAGTTGAAGAAATCGTTCACGTTCAGAAACTAGTAGCACTCGCGTTCATTTCTTGGCGCCCTCCATGATTGAAGACTTGCTTGCCACCCGAAGCGCCCTCTTGTTAGTCGACACCACCCCGTGTTGCAAGGCAGTATAAATATCGTTGGGCGAGCTGAGTGCAAACAGCTTGTTCACAACATCCTCGTTTTGCCTGAAGACCTTGTACAGGGCTTGCTTGGCCTCTTTCCTGATGACATCCTTCAAGGACCACACCACAACAAAAGGACCGGTCGACGTGACAATGAGCGTCTCATCGCTAGTCAAAGACGTATTGAAAACGGCACGCGTGAAGTGGATGTTCGCGTTCCCGGTGGCCTGCGTGATGAGCGACACGTGCTCGGGTCGGAGCCCCAACCTCTTGGGCACTGGTTTTTTGTCCGCATCAAAGTACTTCCGGAACCCAATCTCGCCCAGGTTCTTCTGTCCGGCGCCAATTTGTGTGTCAATAAGAAGCAACAGGTTCAGACATGTGGCGAGCAACCAGCGGCCGTCTTTGGTCACGTCCAAACCCTCGAAACTCTGGCCGAGAGAAGGGAGCGAGACGGTGGCTTTCTTTCCAAACTCGTGATATAGGCGAATCGAGCCATCCTTCAGGCCCACGGCAACGTATCCGTTCTCCGTGACGGCCATCTTTTCAAACGCCACCTTGGTCTTATAGGACTTGTACGAAGCGCTTGTTGCGACCTTGCTTCCGCTCAAACGTGGATCGATGTGGAAGAGCGAGTTTGCCGAGACGCCTAGGAGTTTCTGCTCATCCGTGAGCGGTGCAAACTTGGACATCGGGGCAAAAGACTCAAACAGGCCCTTGTCTGCAACGTCCCAGGACTCGACGATTCTGCCTCTGGCGAGGTCCATTTTGTATATGGTGTTGTCTCCTGCCACGTCTCTAGTCATTAATAAATAAGCGTCCCTCTGGTGGAGCATGCTCAGTCGGGGCACGAACGGCTGGCCCTTGGCGTCCTTGAGCGAATCGATGGAGGTTACGTAATCCATACCTTTGTCTGCGTACTTGAATACCCCGAGATTATCACCCTTGGTAACGTAAGACCGGTCGTTGGCGTTTCCAAGCGCCATCCCGGTGTTAGGGTCCTTGAGTCGCAAGAACGTTTTCTCATTTCTCTCCACCGTGTCGTCATCCTCGCTGTCGGAAGGCACAAATAGCCTTGATTTCCGTGAGTCCTTGGAAAGCACCTGGTCTTTGATTATCTTGTCGATGCGCTGCTCGATAGCCTCTCCCTCGTCGTCGCTGGAGTCTGTCTCGGACAGGTTGTCGTCACTTGCGCCGCCCAAATCCATGTTCTGCACAGCATTGGTCAAGTAAGCCATGTCTGCACTCCCGCTCTCGATTTTCGGGTTTAAGCTCTTGCCCATGGCGTCCTGGAAAAGGTGGCCAAAGCGGTAGAAGTCGTCGGTGGAGTGGAACTGGAGAAGCAAGGAAAACGACAGACCACGGCCCTTCTCGTCTAGGGCGTAGTAATTGAAGATAAACGCCAAGTTCTCCATGCTAAACACCGGGTTCATCTCCTGGGCGATGCGCACAGAAAAGGCAATCTTAGGTGACGTGCAAACAAGCGAGCAGAGCTGGGACTCCATGAGCCTAATGTCTGCGTGGGTACGTGCCAAGACAAACAGGTCGGTCGCCTGGTCGTAGATCCGAAGCTGCGCGTCGAAACGGTCCACTTCTGCGCCCTCTGTAGCAACTGAGTCCCTGAATATGAAGAACGGAATGCTCGATGCATCACCGTACGTCTCGTCATCGGAGGTTACGTCTTTCTCTGCTGGAGAACAAGCGGTGTCTGCCCGGGTTATCGACTTGAGCTCGCGGAGAACGTCCATCGGGGGCTCGTTGCTGCTCTGGTCCCGCATGGCAGTGGGTGCAAACTCTGCTAAAAGGGCTTCCTCCAGGACCCCGACAGATGACTTCCCGTACTTCTGCTCGTAAAGACACGCGTACAACACGCGCATAAATGAGTCGACGTCGCTGTACTTGATTTCTGCGTCCACGGCAAACTCCCACATCTCACCGTCGTCGCCATTCACATCGCGCCACGATATGACCTGCGACCCATCGTCTTTCGTCACGAGTCGCACACGCAACTCCTCCGTAAGAAAGAACACGCGCTCGTCGCTTGCTCGAGCATTTTCCCCAGCGGCCTCGTCGTCGTCGTCGTCCTCAAACTCGTCGGTAGATTGCGAACTCGACTCACCTTCCTGGTACGCTCTTGTGGCCGATAATTGGTAGCAGAACGGTTTGGTCGTGCGCCTCATCGAGAGCACGCTGTCATTGTACAAGCACTCAAGCGCTCCCTTGGGCAGTTGGAGGGAGCGGGCCAAGAAAAACTTGCCCATAGGAATGCTGGCGATCTCATCTGTCGGGGACGTCTTGATGAATTTTCTAAGGAGGTTCATAGCGTCAGTCGGTCTAAAGTGATGTGCGTTTGTTGCTCTGTCACTACTTTCTATATTAAACAGTAGGCAGTCGAATGTGCAAGGAATGATGCGGTATTTTGTTAGGAATTCTGTGTGCTTAAAAGTAAGCCTTTTTCTGTATGTGCCTTTCGATAAGAGAACAATTCCTGCGTTGTATGCGGGGGCTGGGACAGTTTGAGAAGATTTAGCTGTAAAAAGACTTTTCTGTTTATACTATTTCTGTCGTTCTGAAACTCGGATGTAGAGCGGAGCCGTGCTTTCAGTAGAAGTGAAGATGTGTTCGTGCTGATAAGCCCAAATACGCAACGCTATCCTTCTACTGACAAATGTGCAGGATTTATGTATGGTCTTTCCCGAAGCCTCTATTTGCAAATAAATTTCCGCAAAGAAGCCTTATGATAGAGCTAGTCGCTTTGGCCTACGATAGTGCAGAGAAACTACCAAGCCATTCCGGTCATTCAAATCTTGTTTGTGGTCTGGTAAAATGTGCAATATTCGTCACAAGTGCGCACGTGACCATTCTATTCCGCAGTCAAGCCTGGCCTCATCGCCTCATCGCCCGCTAGTCTTCACGTCTTGATTCATGTGGGGTCTACTTCGGCAACAGCCGGCTTCGGCACTCCGTTACTTTCGCTCATATAGCTCAGGCTCGCTCACGCCCTCGGAGCTCCGCTTCAAGAAAAAGCTCGAAGAGGCCGAACGACAGCGGCGAAGAAACGCACCCGAATGGGAGAAACGAGAGGAGACGCTACGAAAACGATATGGCACGTGGAACCCCACGAAAAAACTTTCACGGCAGCAGATGAGTGACATTCGAGATTTGAAAGCACGTGCTCCAGAGTTGAAGACAGTGCAGATCGCCGACTTCTTCAAGATTAACCCCGAAAGTATTCGCCGGATTTTAAAGTCTTCTTGGCTGCCTAATGAGGACGAGCGGGCTAGACAAGAATTGCGTGGCGAGAAGCGAAAAGCAGAGAGTCTCGAGCGGAAGAAAACCGAAAGAGAGCTAGCAAAACTGGGCCTGCCGGTGCTGGCAACGAGCTCCAGCATCCCAGCGCAGGAGCCTGATTCCCAGGGAAAATCGGACCATAAGAAGAAAACTATTATACAGCCGCTGAAATATGGTGCTGCGAAAAAAAATGGCTTCCTGGGCCGTAAGACGGATCATCGATATAAACACCAGAAGCACGGTGCAACGTCACGTGACTATGGCCCTCCGAGGCGGCGGATGCCCTTTACCGAAGGCGTGGGCGACTTTCTCGAATAGATCTTGTATATAGAATTAATGGGATATTTACCGGGCAACCATGCGCAAAGTGTCACTTATTCTTGTCTCCTGGGGAGGCATTCATGGCCTCGGCACTACGAGACATGGTACTACACCCGTGCACCAGGCCCTCTCGCCGGTTCGCTGTGAACCCCACAAAGCACTTTGGATCAGCATTGTTTTTGCCCATAGCCACCCCCGGTACTCAGATGTCTGTGCCTATACTCACGATTCCAGAAACATCGTTTGACCCCACTGTCTACATGCCCGCGTCACACGCGCGGCGCTCGAGATTGCTACGGTTCATGCTCACGCTCTCACGGACCTCGGCACTTGCCTTGATAGCGGCGTATCTCGTAGGGCTTTTGGCGATAAGACCACTCATGGCTACTGCTGTAGAACAGCGCTCCGAATTCTTACAGGCATGCAGAACCAGGCTTAGGGATTTATACATGAATGTGATCTGTAGGGTCGAGTATATTCCCAGTATCAGCATCGAGCGGGCCAATGGAGCAATCAGAAAGATATACGCAGACTCCGTGTGCCAGACTGAAGATTTGCAAAGTCTGCATACTTCAGACTCATGTGACTGCTTAGGTCAGACCCTGATTCTAGAGAAATTGAAGATACTTAGGGCCCGGCTCGACGAGTGCCTGGGATACCTGGTGCAGGAAATGGGTCACTTCCACGCCATTGACTTCGCAATCAAAAACTTGCAGCAGAAAGCAGAGCTAGTATATTTTGACCATGCCAAGCTCTTTTTGGAGCCGGGGCCTGTGGCTTCCCGGAAACCGCGGAACATGGCCCGCGAGGTGAAGCAGGGAATCCGCAGTATAAAGGGTATATTCATGAGCGGACGTGCCTAGCCGGCATGTTGATTTTCGTTGGTTCAAAGAGACGACCGGCCTTATTTTGTGTGTTTTGACATCAGGTTTGGCCCTCTGATATGCCACACGCACACACACACACACACTGTTCCTATGATGGATATTAATTGAGGGCGAGGACCAAAACAGCTCATGCATACTCGAATCCTTTGGTCCCCTGGATTCTTTGTCTGTCGGTATGACACTTTTTGATTGACATTTGAGGCGTGGTCGCTTCAGCTTGTTGGCTAGTCTTTCCCCGCAGAGCTCTCTCAAGCATGAGTCTTCCAGACGTAGCAAGAGCGTTGAATGTCTGGGATGCTGCAGATTCCTTGTAGAACAGACGGCCATACAGAGCAAGCCAAGATCTGCGAGAGTGCTTTTTTTTGTATAGTTTCTCTGGAAATATTTGCGGGTGGAGGGTTGAGGGGTTGTGCTGCCGTATATTTGAAGGCCGAAAGAGTATTCCACGTAGCTCACCGGACCACTGAACGATAATCCAGATAACTGTGAGAGATAGCTTGGATCGTCGAACCAGCTACTCGAAGCCGCGAAGTACACACTTTTACCATCGGTCGGACGATAGACTCCTCAAAGCTATGTAGATCGGTGTCCTTCTAGTCAAAACGTACAGATGTTTCATTTGTGTTTTGCGGAATCCGGAACTGGGACCCTTGCTGTGAAGCCCAAATGATTTTCAAAAAACTCAAGATACACGCTTGTGAGGCGACAGCTTATTAGACGAGGGTACTTGCCTCCAGAGGCTATTTTCTATATTTCCAGGCACATCGCCATGGAGAGACTCCAAGCAAGCTGGTGGCATGAGCAACTGCTGGATATCACAAATGTATACACGAACGTCACTCAATAATTGTTTCCAGATTTTTGGCTTGTTAAATAATTGAAGGGTAGTTTGCGTAGAGGCAGCGCTTTTGTCAAATTCAGGTAATATTGAGACCCGGCACCCGAATTATATATAAGACCAAAATAATTTAGTAATCACTGACTCACATTAAAGAAAGCCCTTCAAGCTAATGCCCACTGGCCGACCTAATCCCCCACCCAATCATCACCGGACGATATTATTGGGTGTTGTGCCTGCGCCCAGCACAATGTCCTACTGCGCGAGGCTCCATGTCTGATGAAATCTGTCTCGCATCAGCTGCGAACGCGCCCCGGCTGACGAGCGACTCCAATATAGGCCCTATACCCACCACACAACTTATTAAAACTTTATCGGCGAAGTAAGCCAGGGTATAAGCAGAGAACGAACGGAAGTCAGAAACACGCCACACAACACACAGGAAGAGAGGAAAGAGAAGAGAGCACATACACACACACAGCGCCACTCAGAATGTCTGCCCGTAGATCCCGGCGGATTGTATCGAGCGACGACGAGTTTGAAACGGCCGCGCCCCGCAAAGGCAGTGACTCTGGCGGAAGCGAGCCTGAGTTTGAAGAGGAGGCCGATGACTTCGACGATCTCGAAGACGAGGACCACCAGCCGCTTGATGCTGAGGACTCTGCGGAGGACGCTGAGGACTATGAGCCCGAGATTGTGCGCCCGCTCCGCAGTGGGCGCCCCCAGCGCGAGACCAAGAAACGGCAGCTCACTTTCTACGAAGAGGACGACTTGCCCGAGAGCGACGAGGAGGCGCCACCGCCGAAGAAGCGGGTGTCTGTGAAGCTCAAGATCCCGCGACGGGCGCCGAAAAAGGAGGACGATTTCCTCGAGCCCGAGCCCGAGTATCGCCCGGACGTGCTGCGCATGACGGAGCGGCAGCGGGCGCGGTTGGCGGACGACGATGGCGAGCGGTACGAGGAGCTGATGTTCGCCCGCATGGACGAGCAGCTTCTCGCGTTGAACCGGAAGACGCAGAAGAAGCAGGAGACCGCGGAGGAGATTGCCGTGCGCAAGGCCGAGAACGCCCGCAAGCGTGCCGACTACAAGACCAAGCAGCTCGAGGAAGAGAAGCGGGACACATTAAACAAGTTGTTGAAGCGGCGTGCGAACAAGACCCGCGAGAAGGAAGACGAGGAGGACGAGCCGAAAACGCTTAAGCCGCGGAGACCGGTCGTGGGGCACCCGGGGCTTGTGCGCTGGGTGAGTCTGGCGACGGGGTCGGTGTTGGCGTATGCGGAGTAGGGCGGCACACGGGCCCATGCCCTGTACCAAAGGCTAGGGTCGGCAGCAGAACTCGCTCGGATGTGTTGCGTGCGGTGGGAGTATACGGCTCTTCCTCTAGCACACAGAGGACCACCGAAGCCAGAGGATGCCTACTGTTGTGTGGAACTAAGCTGTCGTTACAGCAAGTGTGTCCCAACCCTGTGTGGAGACTACTGTGCTCTATAGTAATGGATGTGATTTTCTCACCATTCATGCAAACAGAGTGGGCTTCTTCGGAATTGGGACATAGTTTATAAATGACAGAGACTCGTCTTGGCCGACCCGAGGCAGACCATCCGCGGAGAATATATATTCATTCTTTTTTTTATCTATTTTCCGGCCTTCGACCAGAGAAACTACCGCTTGAAGACGAATGGCTATGCGAGTGCAACACGAGTTTAAGCCGTTTTCATTCTCGAGGCGACAGAAAATCGCGTGCAAGACGCTGGAAACCCGTTTCTTACACCTCGAAGCCGAAGTATGGTTTCAAGCTGAGCCCGCGGGTAAATTATGACTTGAGTTCCAAATCAAGTCTGTTTGTGCTTCAGTGCATCGTGGCTCGATGAGTGCACCCACATGACTTTTCTCTCAGCAATGAAGGTTCGCAGGATCATATATGCTATGTCAATCTAATGACAGCGTTTCGTGAAGACAAGAAGAAAAAAGATTCTCAAACGCACTACAGGATCGTGCTTTCTATCAGATAAACAAACATGCGTGATTTGTAGAAGGGTGTGTCCCGTTCTCAAGCTCAGCTGAAGTTTTTACGAAACATACTGTACGAGGAGCTGACAATGAGTCTCGGATTGAAAGAAAAAAACTTGCATCAAAACGAAGACGAAACTCGATTTGACGATAGATAGACGGAGCATCTTTTTCATCGAAAAGGCGGCTGTGGCCTGTTCTTGGAGCGGCCGACACCTCTTCCAAAGCGAGAGAAGCGCAGCGTTTTTTCGCCAGCTGTTTTTTCCTGGAATATGAAGATTTGAAACTTACTTCTTGAAAATAGCGAAGGAATCAAGTAAGGGTCCCAAACGGCTTTCCTAGAAATGATTGCCATTTTACATGCGTATACTTCGAGGGCTTCTGTGAACAAGTCATGGTTGGTCTGAACTCGGTCGGAATTTGCAATTGAAACTTCGAAAGAGAAGCCAAAGTCTATTTTGCGATTGGGCGAAAAGCCAGTGGAGCAAGCATCATGTTTGAGGTGTTGCAAAGTAGCAAATAGAAAACCCTTTTTCTATCATTCTAGCTGAACCTCGTTGCTATATGCGCATCCTGCAACTCAAACCAATTAAAACCCGCAAACGAGATTTGTTTAGTGTACTGAGTTGATGGGGAAGGTTTGTGGCCGTGTCTAGACGCAAAATTGTGTCCTCATAAAATGACGAGAGAATAAAGCAAGGTTTTTTATGCAACAGCCGACGTTTGTGGGCAGTACTTACATTCTATCATAGAAGTTCGAAAAAAGGGTTTGAAGTCGTGGGCTGACTTTTGGCAACTTCCGGTCTAGGGTCATGGAAATTTCACAAAGTAGTGCTTGAGTTTCCTAAAAAAAAATCAGAGACTGTGTGTTCAGATGAAAGATGATTCTTGCAAAAAAATATTAGTCGGCTTATATGTAGTCCCAACACGTTACGAGCGAGTGTCTGAACCATGCGGATGGATATTATTCAGGGATAAATTTCGCAGAAACCAGACGGTAGTAAGGTCCAAACGCATCAGGAGTTGCAAATGCCGCTTTTCGATGGTTGGTAAAGTTTCGTTGAATCTGGTGAATAGCGGAAGAAAGATTCTTGCCTTGCATCTCAGACGAGCTTTTCCCCCACGGAATTCGTGTGAGATTTTTTTATGGTGCATGCGGCAGTTCCAAATTAGGGTTGGGTGAACCATACCTCTGTTTCATACTGAAAACAATTGTACCATACGTCGGACACAGGTTGATAAATTTCTTTCGTCAGTTCTACGTAGCAATACTCGGTGAATGTGCGGGTGGACCAAAGCAAAGCTCGAATGAAAACAAGGAAAAGGCAGGACCATATGATGCAGTCATTGCCAATTTCTGGAGGCAGCATCTGCAATAGGGACCCACAGGCCCCAAAGGGTAAAGTTGAGAGTACGTTGTGCGCTTCCCCGCCGCAAAAGCTAGTTTTGACTCGTGCCGGATTTCACCTCATCCAGACCCCTACGAAGTCGCCATGCAAATTCTGGTGAGCCGGCAACTAAGCCAGGCCCATGTACTTTTTCTTTCATGTCATCACCCGGGAATTGATTACCGGGAGTGAAATGTGCGCACAGACGCCGATCACGTTATGCGGGCGACAAGGGGAAAGTATACGCGAAATTGCTCTTGAATTCTCTGCGATACAAGCCTGACAATACCATCGGGTTGAATAAGAAAACAAACAAATAAACAAATGCCAGCACACACTACACGAGAAATGGTGGGTGTATCTGGCTCGAAGCCAGGTGCACACATGGATGAGCCGAAAAAAAAAAACTTACTTGGTGACGCGCTGCTCATGGGGATGATCAATGCGCCTGTTGATGCACCTGTCCCCGTAGCTTGCTTCTGGTTCTGGCAAAGAGTGCTATTCATCAAGGCAGCACAAACAGTGCTGTGGAGGCGGTGTATACACTTGCGCCACCTGTGATCAAGAGGGTGTTCGGGCCCATGGCCACCAGTCAGATGTTTCCAGGCTCGAAGCGAAATTAATTGCTCTTCCAGAATTCCAGACAAGCATTTGGCGCGCGTCAAATATACTTGGGGCCGGCATGCAAAGCAGCCGCAACCGCTCATAACGCATACCCGCAAAAGACCGGGCGGGTTTGAAACTCTGCTCGTGCCATACAGGGAGACGTGGAAAGCGCTGCTCCAAGACTTGCAATTGGCCGTCCCACGGAAAAGCCTGCGAAGAATTCGGTGCCCGAAAAAAAAAATATTTGGGCGCCGCGCGCGAATCCTAAGACCTTTTAAAGTTGGACCTATAGGGCACATGACTGCGAAGGATAAACTATTCGGTACGCACCGACCGGGGGCCCGAAACTAGAGGCGTCTGGTTTCTCTGCACATGGAGCATGGGCCTGCAAGATATCCACATTCTGAGGTTTGCTGTGCAGCTGCAAGTGTGCTGGATCCACATCGCACCAGCACAATTGCCGAGTCTCTGGAGCTGCTTGTACCAAAACTAGAACATTAAAAAAAAAATGGCTCGTGTATTTCACTGCAAAGTAGGTTGAGATACGCATACACTGACCTGCACACACTACATGGGGCCTTTGGCTTAGCTTCGCCTCCTTGCATCAATACGGCCGACAGCCCAATTGCGTCTGTGAGGCCATGGGCCTTTTTAGCAAAAAGCAGAGCCCGCCACGATGCCTATATATAGCGCCCCAGAGCTGCTGTGGAAACACACGCGTCCGCATATGCCAATCCTGGCGAGGGGCGGCGCGAGCGAGCGTGGCCCGGAGCTCGCCGAAACTCACTGCTCGCTGCGGGATCTGGGTTTTTTTTTGCCGTCCCAGCAGTACTTCCTGTACCCACGCAGTCCTCGCAGAATGCATCTAGTATAGGCTAATGCTTCTCGCCAAGCGGAGTCTCGTCCAGCAACCGGGAACAAAACTCCCATTTATTCGAGCCGGGCGCTCTTTCTGCATCTTTGTTTTGCGTTCAGATCTCGTCTGCACCCACGCTACTGCGAGACCGCCCCTACCCCTCCTTCTGCACCAGCCGCGTCGTTCGCTCGCGTATCGGAACCATCTCGAAGCCTGTCCCAGCAAGCGAGCCACTTCTGGAAGGCAAGATCCCAAACCAACCCAAAGCGCACACCGCAGATGCAGAATATGGCCGAGTTTGATATGACTGCCATGCACGGTCTTCTCGGTCATACTGAAGACAGCTCGCCCCATGGCGGCGCGGCCTTCCCTAAAAACAGCCAGATGATCCCTCGTGCGGCAGCGTCTCCATGCACAGAAAACACACAAGAACGACAGGGCCCTTTGAGGCCCGCGGCATGGTCCGCGGCCTCGACACCGAAACTGCAAAGTGCAAAAACACCGGCGTTGGGCCGCCGCAGCGTCTCGAGCCAGGGCGACGTGAATGGAAAAACAAGCAAGCAGCAGATCCAGCAGCAGATCCAGCAGCAGATCCAGCAGCAGATCCAGCAGCAGCAGCAGCAAATCCAGATGCTTCAGCAGCAAGACAAGCGCAATCTTCATGAGCGTGGTGCTGACACAAGCGGCCGCGCCGCCCCAGACAGGAGACTGCAAAGCCAAGGCATGGGCGGCGTGCGCACGCACCCGGACGTGTCGCCCGGTGGAACGCCCGTGTCTGAGGCCCCGGGCCCCGGTCCAGGCCTTGCACAGCAGCAGGCCATGCACGCACGAGCCATGCGTAGAAACATGGGCAGCGCCGCGATTATGCGCATCTTGGACTTGGTGGAACTGGTCTCGAGCGCGCCCCGCGAGATGATGCTATCGCTCCTGTTCTGGACCCGCGTGTGCGAGGCTTTCTTCCGCCCGGCGACGGCGTTGCGATTCTCGAGCCCCGTGCAACGGTCCCCGCCACAGGCACAGAACATCACAGACCCGGGCCCCGGCATGGGCCATCATCTGTACACGCTCAGTGCATGCACAGCACCCCGGTTTTTTCTTGCACAGGCCCTGGCACTCGGCGTGGCAAAGCACGACCTCCACTTGACGGGGTTCCGGTACCAAATCCTCGACTCAGGCAACATGACGCTCGTCTGCCGGGTCCGTGTGACCTTCGACTACGATGACGGCTCCTCAGGCACAGCACTGGGAACGTGCTGCTTTGCTATGGGCCAAGACCTCCACGTACAGCAACTAGACTGCCGCATTCTGTCGTTCGAGAAGGCAATCTCCATGCACACATTGCAGAGGCAGTGGGCTACGTACACCAGCGCTCAAGAGAACGGCAACTCGCGGCTTGCTGGCAACCGCACGCGGGACTTTTATCAGCAGGTGGCCTTGGACGCAGAGTGTTCGAGAAACACGCACAACTGTGGCCTCTCAGCGGGCGCCATGCGGCTCATGCAGATTGGCGACATCATGTCGTATCTCCATCCGCTCATGCAATACACAAGGACCACAGACACATTCTCGCCGCTAGCGGCGCTAAAAAAATACGTTGGTGGCAGCCCAAAGTCTCCACGGGCAGGAAGCATGCCACAAGGGCCCACAGGGAACGACAAAAGCCTGCCACCAAAAGAAATAGGTACGGACGTGCCCAACAACAAGAGAGCACGCACTTCGAATTCTTTGGAAAGCTCTACAGTTGACAAAGGGTGTGAGGGGCAGCAATGAATGGTGTGACGACAGCAATATCCCAAGTAGTTTGCAGGAAAACTGAGGGATCATCATCACCCAATCTCAATATATTCTTTGTCAAACAACGGGCAATTTGTCTTCACAAGTACGTATACACGGACACTTTTGCAGATTTACAGCTACGTGCGTTAATATCGAAGATGGAAGGAGCATGTATGGTATAATGGCAAACTAATACAGTGCGTATTTTCTCGTTGTTTCTGAGTGTGTTTTATAGTTTTGACCCCTTGATGGGGAGACCGAAACATCTCCTATGTTTAAGTAGTGTGAAAGCTGGCCATTGAGCTCTATCTGACCGAGCCTGTAGCCCTGATTTCAGTATGGACTGGGAGGAGGGTCGAGAGAGTGAGTACTGAACTCGTATGTTTCTGAGTTAACGTCAGTTCGAAACATGCTGTAAGAGTTGAAATTTGTTGGTCTTCCCTCCATATTTACAATGCTAGAACTTTACTCTTTACCGCAGCAAATAATCGGGGTTACAGAAAAGCATTAAGAAAGGCATCAAATAGAATACAAATACTCCTGACAGCTCGGATGTGTTGGAATGTTGCTGGATTGTATCAAAATTAGAGTCGAAAAACCGAAAGATCCTGATGTGACGCAGGATTGAGTGAAAGAGACGAGTTCCCTTAGCTTCGATGAAAACCAATCAAAAACTCCACAAGTTGATATTTTCAGCCCAATATCAGATCAATAAGTTGGAGGCATCTGTCGAGCTGACTCCGTTTGGGCGCAAATGCGTCACTACAAAAAAAGCAGACGTTATTGAAAGACATCATATGAAGAAGGGTCAATTGAGCCAGAAAGGATGAAGATAGCGAGCTTCAGAATCTTTGGGCTACAAAGGGTCCCATAATATTTGATGTGAAAATCATCACAAAATACAATGATGTACATCCGATTCGTGTGGATTTAATGGTTACTGCTCAGTTTTCCGGGCTCGGTCAAAATGATGAACGACATGGGTGCGCGCACCTTTGAATAATAGTAATTTTCGAAAAGCGATTCTCGTTCTTTTCTGCCACCTTAACTGGCCATGTAAGCATGTCATCACCACAGCAAAGCATGGAAACACACACGTCCCACACCAATCATGCGGCTGAAAAACTCGCCGCTCTCGTTGCCCAGATGTCTATGCCGCTCACAGAGATGATTCGGCCCAAAAGCTTCGGTCAATACATTGGCCAGGAACACCTTTTGAACTCTTTAGACGGCGAGATTTCCAATTACTTGCGCCTCGGCTACCTTCCGTCAATGGTGCTTTGCGGACCGCCGGGAGTGGGCAAAACCAGCCTTGCGAGGCTTCTAGCAGACGAGGCAAGCTATGTATTTGTAGAATTCTCCGCCACGCTGTCGACGTTGGCGGATTTAAAGGAGCTTCTGGATGCACTCGTGGCGGAAAACCACAAAAGATGCCGCCAGCACACGCCACGGCTTCGCGTGCTCGTCTTCATTGACGAGATCCATCGTTTTTCCACCGTCCAGCAAGACTACCTCCTACCCTATATCGAGAAAGGGACATTTGTCTTCGTGGGAGCAACAACGACGGATCCCCTGAAAAGTGTGAGGCGGGCCATTCTTTCAAGGTGCCATTTGTTCAAGCTCGAGGCACTTGCTGATCGACACATCGAGCAGGGAATATACCGGGCAATTCTCCACGAGAATATTCGCCGCAGAGTGTTGCGGAAACTCTCTACTTTGGTCTTCTCCAGGCCAGCGGTTATCGCTGTAGTCAGATATGCATCTGGTGATATGAGAAGTGCCGTCAGTTTGATCGAGATCCTCGGTTCCAGATACAAATCTATAAGTGAAGTCCCCGCTGACTCGGGCTTGGAAACCGCAAGAGCTGGCGAGATTCTCATAGATGAGGGAGTGGTATCATCGGCCGTCAAAGCGCTCAACAAGACCAGATTTGGGCTTCAATCGGAAGAAAACTTACCTCTTCTCGCACACCTTTTGCGGTCTTTGAGGTACCCTCAGAGTCATCAAGTATCTGATAGTTTGGAAACGGATATGCAAATACAGGCTTCTTCAACAATTGAGGAACAGGACTCAGATTTGGAGAGCTGGTTTGATGAGCGCGAACAGACTAAGGTTAATAGCATAGATCCCAAATTGAAGGCCTGGGGCCAACGCCTTTATTATTCCGACGACGATATTGCCGAGCCAGGACCCCTATACTCAGACGAAGAGCAAGACTTCCCTTTTGATCTAAAGAAATTATCACGACACTCTGCTTCGAAGTTTCGTATTCTATCTGCTACACACGCTTGCTTGAAATTGTTGAAAAATGGCGAGTCGGCTCTCAGCATTCTCAAGTACTTGATAATGTTTACTTGCACCCACACATGCCCTGAAAACAACGAGCTCGTGAAAGTTGTCTCTGTTCTCAAGGCTATGAGAAAAGCTGGCGTTGGCTTTGAGCCGCTCTTGTTGAATTGCATCGAAAGACTTGCGGGTAATTGTCTGCACGAAACAAAACTGTTAAGGGAAAGTCTTGAAGCAGCGAGCATTTATTGCTTGCAGAACATGGACGTGGAAGTTCATTGCGACAACAAGGGAAAACCAGAATACAAGATTTTGTATAACGATGAATTGGTTGACAAATTATTACGAGAGGAATCCCATGTTGAGGAGGAGGACGCGTGCTTTGGGATGCCTGTTATTTCTTCAGAACATCTTGGCTCGGAATTTACATGCGGCGAAAACTAAGAATCATCTGAAACAAACTTTATAAGCGTTTGAGATTTCAAGATTTAAGGCTAATAAGTGTATGATGGCACATAATTCATGCTGCGTTTGAAGAATCTATGTCGCAAATATGTATATTACAATTCAATTGGGATGGGAAAAATGCAAGGATAGCAGGCGGAGCCTAGTGATATTATGAGGCCTTCTAGTTTGCGTGGGTCTCAGTTTCTTCGTCGTCGTGGTCGCCACCCAAAGCGGCAAACATATTAGATGCCATGGTGTCCGTTCTTTTAGAAGCTTCGCGAGGGGCTAAGTTGGACGAAGGTGCGCTCGTCTCTGGTGCTTGTCTGTTAGACTGGCTTTTGTTCACCGACGTAAAGCCTCTGGAGTCTTTTGAGGGCGCTCTGGAATCTTTCCTGTTTCCCCAGTTCGAGCCCGATCTGGAGGAATTAGATCTGGAATCATTACCGCCAAAGCCGGAGTTATGGTTTCCGCCTCTATTTTGCCTTCTCTTCTCGGCCTGTGCTCTGCCCTCTTCAATCTTTTTTAATTCAGCCTCGTTGTGAATCTCTTTGATTGTCTTTGGACCGGCATCCTTCTTCAAAGACTTCCAGTTACTCTCTCTCAAATCTTGCAAGTCCATCAACATATACTTAATTCTGGAGGAGAGTTGACATTCATTCAAAATCTGTTGAATGTTATCGTAGACCAACGTCAACGCGGCTCTGTTTCTCTCAGATGCCTCGAATCTAGGACCAACAGTCTTAATCAACTGTGCCAAATTCTCCAACGAGTCTTCCGAAGGGTCAACCACATTCTTAGACTGGTCTCTCAAACAACGCAAAATGACTTGGTCATTTAACATGTTCAAAATGTACAAGTTTCCAATGAACTTAACCAAACCAAGTCCTCTTCTCTTGGCAGCAGCCATGACATAGTACTCTTCAGACATCATTTCCGGTTCCAATGGAGAGCCATCCTCATTTGTAGGAAGCTTGTCGACCCATCCCTTCTCGTATTGAACTTGACACGTCGCCAACAAGAGTCTTCTTGCCAAATTTCCACCAGTAGCAGGCTCGCCATTCTTCAAAAGAGTGTTTACGTCCTTAACTTCATCAGGAAGTTCCTTAGACATCTTAGCACAGAATTGAGCATATACGGAAGACCAGTAAGGCTCGTCACAGGCCTTGGCAAAAGTCAACGAGATGACCTGCTTGATCGTCTTGGCATCGTCTTCCCAAATGGATTGTTTGCCGATCTGTAACATATCATTAGTGATAGGTTCAAACATTTCCAAAGTCAATTTGTTCAACGAGGAGTTAATCTTTCTCTCGATATCCTCTGTATCAAGAAGAACAGATCCATCAGGAGCAAGTTTAACTTCATCTTTCTTGGCCTTGGACCTAGGAACCCATCTATTAGCCGATGGAACCAAAGGCTTGACATCTTCAGCTGGTTTAGGTGGCTCCTCTTCTTTTCTTCTGGATTGATTTCTGTTTCTCAACGACCTATCTCTTGGGGCTCCAGAACCACCACCGCCGCCACCGCCTCTTCTTCTCGATCCACTTCTGGAGTTTTGTCTGTCATTAAATTGACCGAGTCTACTAGGCACCGATCCATTAAATCTTCCACCAGGCGTTTGGCTGTTTTGTCTGTTGGAGTTCATTCTCAGAGAGCCGCCGGAGGGTCTCTTGTTTGAAACGATTCCCAAGCTTTCGAGCTTTTCCTTCCAAGTGTCATCAACAGGATATATCGTGTGCTCGCCAAACTGAAGTAAAAACTGTGGGTCATATCTGTATTTCTTGGCACCAGCCTTCCATCTGGCATCAGGGCCCGTCAGTGGGTATGCATACGAGAAAGAAAATGGATCTTCGATAGGCTCAGCGTTCTTGACTCTCTCAAAGTACAGAGAGAGGTCAAACACAGGTCCATCAGTGTTAGGCTCCTTCTCTTCTTCATTGTCCTCTGCCCGTTCTGAGGTGTCCTGCTCCGACTCTTCTCCCTGTGAAGAAGCATTGTCGTCAACGTTTTCGATATCAACAGCAGGCTCAGACTCCGTTTTTGTGGCTGTGGGCTCTTCTGCCGAGGGTTCCGCCACCTGAGTGGCCTCAGGTTTTGAATCCTCAGTGGCTTCAACCAGAGATTCCTTGACAGGCTCAGCCACGGGCTGTACCTCTGGAATGGTAGTTGCGGGAGTTGAAGCCGGTTCAGCTTCCTCAGGCGCACTTTCAGTGGGCTTTTCAGTATGTTGGGCAACTGGTTCTTCGACTGATTTAACGGGTTCCTCCAAAGACTTAGCGGGGGTCTCTGCCACTTCAGTGACTGGCACGGACACGGGCACAGGCTCAGGCTCAGGCTTAGGCGCTGCAGCGGCTTCCTTTTCCCTGGCCTCAGCCTCTAACTTAGCCTTCTCATCATCCTTCTTTTTTTGTGCCGCTTGCGCACGCTCCATAATCTTCTTCCTGAACTCCTCAGCGGCCACAGACTTCGCAGTGGCGGCAGACACAGCAGGCGCAGCAGCTGGGGCAGCGGCGGGGGCTGCTTGAGTAGGACTCACGATCTGGGCTGCGGTGGACTTGGGCGTAGAGCTCGAAGACTTCGTTTTCTCCTCCAAATCGACTTGCTTGCCATCCTTATCGGTGATTTTTACCTTCGACAAACTGGGCGAAGTAGGATATTGCTGAACGGGTTGTGGAGCATATGTTGCAGGCATTCCATTTGGACCAGGCATCATGCCTTGAGGGTAGGAGAATGGGTAGTAATAGCTGCCCGCGTACATGTTTTGGGAGTAAGGGTTGTAGGTGCCGGCGTAGGGCTTTCCGTTGCCGCTATTCGCAGAGTTTCCAGGGTGGCTGCCTCCCTTGCCGGAGTAGTTGCCGCGCTTGTTGTGATACGGCTTACCGCCGTTACCCTGGTAGTTTTGCTTGTGGCCAGTGGGCGGTGTGCTTGTGGCACTAGAATTCTGGGGTTTCCCTTGCAGCTGCAGCTGCGGCTGCTGGTGGGTCTGGGCGGGCAGATTTGCACCGCCTTGGGACTGCGGGGCAGGTGCCTGAGTGGCCTCTTGATGGTCCGACATGGTTGAACGCGAGTCGGTTCAGAGTGGGCTGGGTGCCTAAATGGAAGCTGCCAATAAAAAGAGATTCAGGTAGGGGAAGCGCAAGGTGTCGTTCCGGTTCTTCCTAGTAATTTCTGGCGTGCAATTGGCAAAGGCGAGCAGCAAGAGGGCGTCCGAGCTTTGCTTATTTTGGACCAGGGGTTTTTTGCGCTGGCGGGTTGTTCCGTCAAGGGGCAAAAAAATCTCACCAAAAAATTAAATCCGCGGGTCGGCGATGGCTATGGACACGCTGCGGAATTGGATGGGCCTCTTGTTGATTCAAAAGAGAAAAAGAGGACGGTGGTCTGAAGGACGAAAAAAGTGTGCCCAGAGATCGTGAGATTATAGGGAATAAAATTTTTTTTTTTTTTTTTTTTCACTACGCTCGCTCGTTTCGGCACGACTCTTGCAATGGGCGTGGCTGGTGGCTGCGAACACTGGGCCACACAATGTGATGTAGATGTAACGAGAATTGAAAGGCTTCAAAATGTATCTCGATTCGTATTGTCGCTAGAAAAAATCGAAAAATAACTGGACACGCAAGCATCACATGAGAATACTACATCGACGGAGGATTCCCTTTTGGGGCAGCGTGTGGAGGTAAAGCTGTGATCTCGATCCGATCTCGATTGTTAATATATGGCCCGTTGCATTGCATGGCGGTCGGTCTCGCAGGGAACAATACAATTCTACAAGAAGCTGTTTCCGAAATGGGTTGCGTGAAGCCGTTCCCGCAAATAGGCTTTTGCAAAGTTCGTTACGGAGTTGTCTTTTCAGAAAAAATAAAAAAAAAAAAAAATCTGGAGGTGTATTTCATTGGGGCTGTTAAGTGGAGTTTTCTCCATCCTCGCAGCGCGAGGCACCATTGGCGCGTTAATAGGTACTCTGAACCTCTACGCTTCTATGAAACGCAGGAAAAATGTACATTTTAGGTTTAGATATAGACTTTGCACGTAGTTCGCTGCACGCTGCTGTATTTTCTCGAGGAGTGAGCATCTATAAAAGCATGCTCATGGGTCCAGCAGGCGCCGGCTACGCAGACGGGCGCCAATTAGATCCACTACAATACCGAGTTGAGAGGCACCAAGAAATGCAGCGGTACAAAACGCAATCGTTCAAACGCAACACTTCACGCTCTGCGGGCTCCGAATTGTCATTTCGAAAGGGCAGCTCTGCAAGTCCTTCACGAGCGGAACCACTGCAGACGGTCTTCCGTTCACCAGGAGATGCATCTACCTGAGTCTGGGTTCCTTTTTCCAGCACGCTGCTTTCGATGCAGCCTGCAGTTTCCTATCCATGATTATGAGCTCGAGGCATGGCGAACGTCGCCATGCAAGCGGACGGCCAAAGCCGCTCCAAACCATGCGTGACCGACGCACATTCGCCGCACCGTCTCTGCCAAAACACGCCATGGAGCGGGCCATGGCGAAACTGTCAAATGTGCAGATGCGGGCGTGCGGGCAAAAGCCACGTAGGCCTAGGTGCGCCTGCCCAACGACAACACCAGCTTGCCCAAAAGCGCAACTATAGCAACAATAAACGCAAACACAATAGTCTGCTCCTTCTTCGACTCGTTTTGGAAACAACTGATGAGCATCGAGTCGGCCGTTTCCTCGGGCAGACAGAGCTGCGCGTTTTGCTCAAGACACCATTCTTTGGTGCACTGCTTGCACTGGTCGATTCGCTCCACTAGCAGCTGCTCGTTGCACAGGCATTTGCAGTATTGTTGGTACGCCAGCACTGCCAGCATCCACACCAATACACGAAGAAGCCTCATTGTTGTTGTGAGGAATTGCTTCTGTCTGGAGCTCTACGGAGGAGGAGTGTATTTGGCAAACTCGCAGTGCACCGGTGCGATGATTGACTGAGCCTGAGCAGGAGCCTGCGGAGCCGTGGGCGAAAGGGTATGGGCAGTGCCAGAAACAGAACACAACAGCTGGCGAAGCCTCTTTTTCACGCCTTGCCCTTTTCGGGCTGGACGTGTTTTACTGGGCTGATTTTTTTTTTTTTTTGGGTTGATTTCCATGCCGGCTTGTATGGGAGACGAATGCGGCTTGTGGCCTAGGGCCTGGGGCCCGGGGCCCCGGCGCGGATCGTGGGGTGCCAGGTTTTTTTTTTTTTGGAGTCCACGGCCGGTCTGCTTTGCCTTCTGGCGGCGCGCGGCGCCCCATGCGGGTTTTGCCGGTCCAAGTCTGCGCGAGCGCCGGGGCCGAGCGGATGCAAAAACAGGCCGGTTTCCCAATGGGTTCTCCGGAGCCGATGCATTTGTATTGACGAAATGGCCGAATGCGGCAGTTGCGTTTCGTGCAAGCGAGAGAACACACGGGCTGGGACGTGAGCCATAGCGTAGATTGGCAAAAGCAGGACCATCCGTCCGTTTCTCTTGGAAGTGGCTCGCGCCTTCTCCGGGCTGGATACTCGGCACATACGAGTTCCTCAGGCCGGGGCATTGGTGGGTGCGGCCCCACTACGGTTGGCGCTCCAGCCTGCGCATAGCCCTGCATTAATTACTTGCAGCTGCCAGGCGGGAGGGCCGTTGCTTGGGCTCTTGTGTACCCCCTCCTCCAACTGCCAGGCGAAACAGCGGCGCGCGGCGTTCGGGGTGAAATTGGAAATGAGTTTCTGGCGTCCACTTCTCAAATATACCAGAGATTCATCTCCGCGTCATTATTTCCGCATTGGCCCTTGGCACTGGCATTTGCTTGCCGCCAAAATAGCGCGAGTGGCCCCACGGCCCAAAAGTGGCGCGACCAAGTGGAGTGACATTTTGCGCCGCCCCAGGAAACTTCAATCTACGCGCACGGGGAGAATTCCAGGGCTACACGATGGAGCCCTGAACGTTCCGCCTCGGGCTGGCCGGCTTCCATTTCGATTTCCTTCAAGTGGCGCCAAATCATTTCCTTCTGGCTACTTTGAAAATGACCACCACCTTGAACGCTTCATTTCATTTCATGCACACTGATCATTGTGACGCAGACCTGCGGCCAGAGTGCAAGATACGACACTAGCATTTCGGGCTGTTGGAGGTTGCTGGCAAGTAACAGCAAATACATGATTGCTGCATGAAGAGATATGCCCGGACCCGCGTTAAGCTTGCCCAGTCCAGTCCAGTCCAGTCCAGTCCGCTGGATGCACACACCCGTACACCACGTATTTACATTTTGCGCTCTTTCGGCCCCGCGATGGCCCCCACTCTTCACACTCAACATTGTTTTTCTGCTTATCCATTCCAGCAAAATTGGTTCTTGCATTCGAGTATTCAAATTGGTCTGAAACCTCGACTAATCAAAATTCCTTTACCCGGACCTGCGGCTATTCGTGTCCTGCCCCTTACTCATCAAAGACGCCGAGTTCAAGACAATTGGCATCTGTCATTGCATTCACCTTGAACCGTGAGACCAACAAGCCTATGCCGACAGCTTTCTTGCAAATATGATACGATACATATGGACAGGGCTACCTTCTCTACATACACCCGCGAGCAGGGCATTTGGCACAGCGTCGCGAAGGCTCCAGGCGCCCCGTATCAATCAGGTAGGAATCCAGTATCTCTCCAAAGAGCTCCATGCCAAGGTGTTTCCAAATCACTCGCCGGAAGAGTTTGCAAACCCGCAAAACCCAGCGTTACTCGAGCTTGCGCGGGCGCACTTGAAACAGTCGAATCTTCTTGGGAAAAAGACTCAAATCACTGATCCAATCAGCATCCCACACTTCCCAGATCTTGTTGGCAAAAACACACTCGACGAGCACTTCACGCGGATCGGGTCGCGGTACTCCGAGCCGTACCTCAGTATGGCAAAAAAGTTTCTTGCCGAAGGCACAACGTTGCCTGAAATGCCTAAAAAGTGGCTTCTACAAAGTGGCTGGACAAGATATGCGCCAGATAGGCAGCCTGAAAAAGTTGCCGTGCCCACCGAGGATGAGCTCGTGTTTGATGTGGAGGTGCTTTACAAGAAATCACACTATCCGGTAATTGCCACTGCCGTTTCGCGAGAAGCATGGTACGGCTGGGTATCTCCCATCATGACATCGTACCGCAACGGGTGCGTGGACTGGGACCACCTCATCCCGCTCGAGACTCACAGGCGACCCAAGCTTCTTATCGGCTACAATGTCAGCTACGACCGCGCGCGGGTCAAGGAAGAGTATAGTGTCAAACGTTCAAAGGCGTTTTATATGGACGCCATGGCGTTCCACATCGCCACAAGCGGGTTCTGCTCCCAGCAGCGGCCCCTATACCAAAAACACAAAAAAAATTCAAAAGCTGCAGAGGCTGAGTCTATGGATGAAGACACAGTGTCACTGATGGACCCTGAGTTTGATGCGGACGAGTCTGCCCAGGAGGTCGCGCAGGGACTCATAGATGACCCCTGGCTTAAAAAGGGCTCGCCAAACTCGCTAGCCAATGCTGCCGAATTCCATTGCGGCATAAAAATGAACAAAGAGGCTCGCGACTACTTTTCCGGCTCGGACTTGAATGTGATCATCGACAATTTCCAGTACCTCATGGAGTATTGTGCCCAGGACGTCTATGCCACGTACAAAGTGACTCAGAAGGTCTTTCCAGAGTTCTGCCTGAGAAACCCGCACCCAGTGTCTTTTGCTGCCCTTCGTCTGATGGGGTCGCTTTTTCTTCCTACCACAAGAAAGTGGGAGAAATATCTAGAAAGCGCGGAGCGGGTTTATCAGGAAAATAGAGAGGAAGTCTCTAAGATTCTCCTGGAAAGCGTGGCTGAGCTCATCCGCTATGTTGAACAAAACGACGAATCTTTGAAGCCTGACTTTGAAAACGACCCGTGGCTCAAGCAAATGAACTGGGATCTCAAACTTCCCCGGCTCAAGAAAGACGGATCTGCAGCAGCAAAACAGGCATATATGACTGGGTATCCGGAGTGGTATCGAGAATTGTTCAAGACCGTCAAGTCTGAGTCAGGGATATCAAGTAGAGAGCTTAACTTGACTGTGCGCACCAGAGTCACTCCTTTTCTCTTGCGCCTCAAATGGGAAGGTTTTCCTCTTATATGGACAGACTCTGCTGGCTGGTGTTTTAAGGTACCGAACGAGGAAGACATTGTGGGCGCTATGCTCGCAAAAAATTATCATAAAGCTGACTTGAGTGCCAAGGACCAAGAGAAAATGCTACCCGAGCTTCGTGATGATGGCAACAACTTCGAGCTTTTCAAGATCCCACATCCTGCGGGGCCTAAAAGCAGATGTACGATTATCATGAGCAAAAGTTACCTTCGTTATTTTGAAAGTGGCGTGCTCACCTCGGAGTATGAGCATGCTGCAAAAATTTTGAGCTTAAATGCTACTGCATCCTACTGGATGGGAAACAGGAGCAGAATTGCTGAACAGTTCGTTGTCTATTCCGACAAAGAAGGCAAGAAAAACAAATTTTTCGACACTCAGAAAGACATGAAGGAGCGCAATGACATGGGTATGATCATTCCTAAACTTTGCACCATGGGTACCGTGACAAGGCGTGCAACAGAAAACACATGGCTTACTGCTTCCAATAGTAAAAAAAATCGGATCGGCTCGGAGCTTAAAGCGTTGGTTGAAGCACCGAAGGGGTTCGTTTTTGTTGGGGCTGATGTGGATTCTGAGGAACTTTGGATTGCATCTTTAATCGGCGATGCCCTATTCAAAGTCCACGGAGGCACAGCTCTCGGATGGATGACTCTCGAAGGTGATAAAAATGAAAAGACGGACTTGCATTCTAAGACTGCTGAGATCATGGGTATTCTGAGAGGCGATGCGAAAATTTTCAACTATGGTCGTATATATGGCGCCGGAGTCAAATTTGCGACCCAGTTGCTCAAGCAGTGCAATGCTTCGATTGACGACGAGTCTGCGGTGAAAATTGCCCAGGAGTTGTACGAGAGAACAAAGGGAAAAACCACGCACTCCAAAGTTTTTGGAAGACGAGTTTATCACGGTGGAACCGAGTCAGTGATGTTTAATGCACTTGAATCGATCGCTTATCTCGAAAATCCCAAAACCCCCGTTTTGGGCTGCTCGATTACTGACGCGTTGACTCAGAAAAATCTCAACAAAAACAATTATCTAACGTCTCGGATCAACTGGACAATACAGAGCAGCGGAGTTGATTATTTGCACCTCCTAATTGTTTCCATGGAATATTTGACCGAGAAGTTCAAGGTTGATGCCCGCTTGATGATAACTGTCCATGACGAATTAAGGTATATGGTTCGTGAGGACCAAAAACTTTTGACTGTCTTGTTATTGCAAATCAGTAATTTGTGGACCAGGGCCATGTTTTGCGAGCAAATGGGAATAAATGAACTCCCTCAATCCGTTGCCTTTTTTTCGGAAGTGGACATCGACATGGTTTTGCGGAAGGAAGTTGGTTTGGAATGCATCACGCCTTCTCACCCAGAGACAATACCCCCAGGGGAGTCTTACACGATTCAAAAGTTGATGCAGACGTATGATGTGGGGACAGTTCTTCGTGAGAGCTTTGGTATCTTACAAGACTTCAAAAGTTCCAAATACAACCCCAGAAAATCATTGATTCTGACTCTCGATGGCGAGCAAGATGAGGCTATGAGGCTTGGGAAGCTCCGCTTACAAAATTCAGTTAGCAAGGACGAGTGGACAAAGAATATGACTTTGTATTTGAAGCACCAAAGCCAGAAGTCTAAGCCATCGAAAAAGCCACGTAACAAATTTGGAATGGACATGAATGCTTTTGCAGGACGGTCTAGTGAGCTGACTGATTCTCATTTTGAGCTGGATTCCGAGGCGCTAGGCTTTGAGAAGCGACTGCTTTCAAAACCAAAGAAAAGGAAGCTAAGGAAAGGAATTGTGGAAGACATATCACTCACGAAGAAAGTTGATGGCACTAATTCAAATGATGGGTCCAGTAATCCAGACCGAGTCACTTCTATGGATCACCACTGCGTAAAGTCGACGGCGAAACGTGTTTCGAGCAGTCCTGAAAGACCGCTGGTGAGAAGTTTTGACAATGAAGGATTTGGGTGCGAACCGAAGATTAGGCACATTAGAACCGAGGGGAGATACCAATCAAGGCCTCCATCCGAGTTTGGCCAGAAACGGCCCTGGCCTTATTTTCCCCAGTCATGGTCTCCAAAAAAGAGCCCGACCCTTTCTGCCAATTATTCTCTTAGCAGCCAAAAACCAACAAGTTCCAAGGCATGGAGACCAATCAATCTAGCAGGTGCAGCGAAGTCTTCTCTAGTACCCCTACAGTTGAATTGCGCAATTTCTAAGCCGAAAGTGCTTCTGTCCGAGAAAATACAGGAGGCTCAGGTAGGTGCCTGGCCCAGCGACGAGAACTTCAAGCGACGAAGAGAGATGGATCCGGTCATCAAAGGTGTGTATGCTCGCACTCGACGACGAAGCTGAGCGGACGATCAGTTGATGTTGCGAGCCAGCTTCGAATGATCTCCTGCTAGCCCAACATTCCACGGATCAAAACAGGGGCGATAAACTTGAGAAGAACTTCGACGAACGAAACAATTGAGAGGAACAACATTGTGATTCACCAGAGGTCACGGTGGTGGACCCATCTTAGAATACAATGCGACTAGTCAACAATCACGTTGGAGATAATTGTCGGGCATGTGGCTGGTCACCGACCGCACTAAAACCCGGGGTATCCGAGGCGAAAAGCCCTTGCTCAAACGAGTCAAGCAAAACACGCAATGCGGAACACACAATGCGGGATCTCAGATAGGGCCCAATCGAAAAGCTTTGCAAGTCTTTTTTCACGAGAAGCCTCGATTTCGAGATTCCAAACATGCGCGCGCCCTCACGAAAACCAAACAATACGAAGGAAATACTCTCAAAATAAACTGCCACCACACCCACAGATTCTGGGGGCGAAGACACTGCTAGACGGGAAGGCACCAACTGCCAGGCGTTTGCGCAGAAAGAGCAAGGCTTGTGATGAATATATAATCAATGACATGAATATTATAGGACATGCGCGGGCCCAGGCCCTGGCTTTCGCATCCACGTACCGGGGCCTCATGACCCAGCATGAGCGCGCGCATTGGGCAGTCTCTGGGCAGTCTCTGCCCTCACCTAGACATGAGCGTATATCCGTGTACAATTTGTCTGCCCAACCCCATTGCGCAAGCCACACGAGCCAGCGCCCACGCCTCATTGTTACAAATCATAGAAGGATGCCCAGCCTCGACCACGTTGTCACGATAAACATTCCCTTTGAAAATGCCAGGCAGGCACAGATTGCACGTGACACGATTGCCGTGGACCCTGTGTTGAAGAAGGACGAGATTGCCGTTGATTTCTGCACCGAGGGCACGGCGTTG
The DNA here is from genome assembly GCA_939531405.1 of Metschnikowia zobellii. Taxonomy (NCBI): domain Eukaryota; kingdom Fungi; phylum Ascomycota; class Pichiomycetes; order Serinales; family Metschnikowiaceae; genus Metschnikowia; species Metschnikowia zobellii. Next base: position 1,520,380 of record OW618029.1, read on the forward strand.
GTGGGGCGGTTTGCTGGAGTGAGCGACCGTGTTGTGCGTGTGGCTGTGAGCAACTCGATCGACAACATCAAGACGATCATCGAGACGATTGACGAGTTTGACGGCGAGAGGAGCACAGTGTTTTCGAAATAAGCCGTGCAGAGGCAGGGGCCCGCCGACTATGCGGGCCCAGCGGCCCGTTGTGGCCAAGGGCCTGGTGACGAGGCCCAGGATGTATTTACGTAGGCCCCAGAATCAACACCGCTTTCGAGCGGGGGCACGGCCCATATGGACCTCCCACCACTAAACAAACAAACAATCAAACAAACAAACAAACAAACAAACAAACAAACAAACAAACAAACACACCGAAAATATAAACGAAACGCTCTCAAAGCACGCCCAGGCCTACGGCAAAAGCGGGCCGTTTTTCCGAACCCAGGCCCGGGTCCGTGCCGCGGCCCAGCCGCGCGCCGCGCATCGACCCAAGCACCGGCACTGAGAAGCACGCACCGAGAAGCACGCAGTAAAAAAGCACGCTTTGAAAAAGCACCCACCACGCTCCCAACAACAGCCAGCATCGACACCATGCTTCGACTGGGCAGACACGCGGCGGCCCGGCGGGGGCTCTTCCAGAAACTCGCACAGGGCCCCTTGAAAGAGGAGACGGACACGCGCCACCACGAGTACTCCATCACCCCCGAGACCTTTGCATTCAAGGCCCATCAGCTGGCCGTGGCACCGGCACGACTCAGCACCGGCACCGGCACTGCCACCCCAGCGCCACGAGCGCCCGCCCCGATGCCGGCGCACGCGCTGCAGCGCGCGGGCTCGGCGCCGAACGTCTTGGACAAGATGTTCCGGGGCGCCACGAACTACCCGTTCCAATCACAGCGGCCCCAGGAGGTGTTTGACCAGTACCCGCTGACTAACGCGGCGCGCTTGGCGCGCTCGCGGCACCGGCCGCGTAAGACCAAGATGCTCGTGGCGGACTTCATCGAGGACTCGTTGTACAACCCGCACTATGGGTACTTCTCCAAGGAGGTGGAGATCTTCCACAACGACCAGCCGTTCGACTACAACAACATTCAGGACGTGGACGAGTTCATGGACGCGTGGAAGACCGCGTACGCGCGCTACGACGGCGGCCCGCGGCCAGCAGGGCCCCGTGAACAGCCCGCAGAGCAGCCCGCAGGGCAGTCCCCAACGACGCAGCTCGCCGTCTGGAACACGGAGCCCACGCTCGCGCCCCGCGCTTCGGACTCGCGCATGGCCAAGTACGCCAAGATCGTGCGCACGCAGGACGTCGTTGCCACCGGCCCGGCGCCGCGTTCGAAGAAGTCGCTCCAGTTGTGGCACACGCCCACGGAGCTCTTCTCGCCCTACTACGGCGAGGCGTTGGCGCGGCACATCATCGTTAACTACAAGCTCAACGGGTGCTACCCGTACGAGGACTTGGTCATCTACGAGATGGGCGGCGGGAACGGCACGCTCATGTGCAACGTCCTCGGCTACATCAAGGCCACGGAGCCTGACATATACGCGCGCACACAGTACAAGATCATTGAGATCTCGTCGCAGTTGGCGGCGCGGCAGCTCGCGCTGGCGCTCACGCAGAAGTTGGGCTCGCGGGGGTTGGACTCGCGCAAGCTCGAGATCATCAACAAGTCGATCTTCAAGTGGGACACCACCGTGGACCAGCCCTGCTTCTTTATTGCGTTGGAGGTCTTTGACAACTTCGCCCACGACGTTGTGCGCTACGACATCTCCACGGGCGAGCCCTACGAGGGCCACGTGCTTGTCGACGCCGACGGCGACTTCTATCAGTTCTACACCCCGCAGTTGAGCCACTACACCGAGGCGTTCTTGAGCATGCGCGAGAACGGCAAGTTCCCCGTCTTGCCCCAGGTTAACAGCCTCCGCGGTAGCCTCAAGAAGTTGCAGAGCATCGTGCCGTTCGTAACGGACAAGGACAAAATCCATCCGCTCCTCCACTCGTCCCGTAAGTTGGCTTGGGCCAACAGGCTCTTTCCGTTGAAGGACAACTTGTCCCCCGGCGAGTTCATCCCGACCAGGCTCTTGCAGTTCTTCCAGATCCTCAAGTACAGGTTCCCCAACCACTCCTTGATCAGCTCAGACTTCCACAGCTTGACCAACACCATCCCGGGGTACTACAACGCCCCAGTCGTCCAGACTGTGATCAACGACAAGATGGTCGACGTTTCCACTTACATGTGCCACCAGGGCTACTTCGATATCATGTTTCCCACAGACTTTGACCTCGTCTGCGACTTGTACACAAAGTGCACGGGAAAGTTGGCCAAAGTCGAACTGCACCGCGACTTCCTCCACCAGTGGGCGGACATCGAGGCCACTACAACCAAAAAGGGCGAGAACCCCATGTTGGACTTCTACAAAAATGTAAGCTTCATGACTAGTTGATGTGCTCCTGTATATATATATATATGCGTCAAACGACTTTTATTCCGTTATTATGGACAGTGAACCCGTAAGTGTGCCATGCACAAGAGTGGCCCGCTGCTGGCCGGCAACAAATTAAAACTCCCACTCTTGATCTGGCTAGTCAGCTAGTCCAACCTTTCAAAAGCATCGGCTACTGTGAACTCACCCATGAAGCGAAAGTCATACTCACCGGCTTTCTCCCACTAGCCCATGGATCAAAGTCTTCGTTTTGTGATAACCTCCAATGGCCGAGCTTATGACAGTAGAGCCCAAAGGCCTGTATTCATGAACCAACCTGTCAAACAGTCTTTCACTTAATAGACCAAGCCTCGAGCAGGTGCGCAAGACTCCTTGCAGCAAGTTGTCAAGACACGCCGCGATGTGATCTGTGAAGCCGCCAAGCGTTGCAGATACTGCATTGAGATGCACATCCAACTCGGGTTGTTTTTCGACTAAACTGGCGGGAGACAGGGCACTCAGAAACAATGTGGTCTTCATTGAACCAAACACCTGCAACGCGTTGAGAGTCAACCCCAATCCAATCCCAAGAGAAAACGTGCACACAAACCACAAATTTTCATGATTTGCCGATGCAGGTGTCTTCTCGTCGCAAGACCAGCAAGCGAAGAACTCACTCAATGAAGCGGTTAAGATATTCAAGTGGCTCAAACTGGAGGTGATCTGCAAAGGGTCAATTGCGCAGTACTCGGGCGACAATACCATTTCGTGACGAATACGCTTTTCCATGTGCTTGTAGTCGGCCTTCACCGGGGAGAGCCCCAGCGCCTTGCTCCCAGAGAGCCACAGGTTTTCGGTTTTAGAAAAGCGCCGGCTTCCGCCAGCAGACACCGACGTGGTTCTTCTTCCAACAAGCTCCTTTTCGATGATGGCCGAAATCTTCTGCAAGAAAACCTCGTTGTCTAAAGATGCAGCTTTAAGAATCTGGGCGGGCTTCATGCAGCTGATTATGTGAAAGAGACACTCGAAGTAGTCTGATGTCAATAGATTGATCACCGTGAGCAGCGGAAAAGCGCGCTCGCCAGAAACCTGTTCTGCGATGGCCTTGCAAAGCACGGAGATTGAGGAGTGGCCGTCGTTGATTGCAATAAGCACGTCTGAATGTCGGGCCAACATAACTTGTTCGTGCGAGGGCACCGTCTCGAGCGCAATGAGCGAGGTGGATAAGCGCGTGGCTGCGAGGGGCACTCTGTTCTGGATCTGCGCTGCCAACGTGCGTGCGCAGACATCCAGAGCACGGTTTGCAGAGCCCACTACCGTGAGCCGTAGGCGCTCGTGCTCGTCCAGAAGCAGCAAGCGTGGCATGATGAACGACAGCAGGCTGTTACCCGGGGCGGGTCTGTGAGAGCCGCTGGTGGAGGCCTGAGGCCGCGATGCAAGAGGCGCATCGTCGTCGTCGTCGTCGTCGTCGTCATCCTCCTCCTCCTCCTCCTCGTCAGTCTCGAAGAGCAAGACCAGCGGCGAGACCTGCCGATTGGGCGCGGGGACGAGCACGAGCGACTCCAAGGCGGCGTCCTCATCGGTGGAGTTGGACAAGATGGATGCGCTTGCGGGCCGCGAGTGTGAGCAGGGAAAGGGCGATACGAGCCGCATCAGGCGCGTCATGTCGTGCAACAGCGCGAGATGGATCGACTGCCACGCCAGAAACGCCAGCGGGTCGTCCAGCACAGGCAGGCACAGGCCCTGCAGGGTCGATTTGAAGAGGCTGTGTTGCGAACCGTCGTTCTGCGGTAGTGGCAGCAGCGTGCATTCGAGGAGCGGGTCGGTGAGGGTGTTGTAGACTGAGTGGTGCGACGAGAGGAGCCTGCGGAGAGACGCGGGCGGCTCGGCGGCGCCCGCGGGGTCCCGGGCCATGTCTGGCGGGCGCGTGTGTGAGGTGATGGCGGCGGTGTGATCCGGGCCCCTTTTGTCTGGGAGGATCATTTCGTGTGTGTTGCGTTTTCGGGGTGGCAGCATGGCGCAGTCTTGTTGCTGGGTCTTGTTGCTGGGTCTTGGGGGCGTGCGATAAGCGCGGGGAGGCTGCGAGACATCTGGGCCCAGGGTTTCGCACGCGGGCGGCGGGCCAACTAGAAAAAACGGGCGCGGCAAGAACGCAAGCGTGCACCCGCCAGAAGGAAGCGCCGGTTTGGTGAAGTGGATGCGAGTTCCGAGCGAGCCAGGCCGTCTATATCCCGGTGCTTGGTACTGGTATCCCGGTTTTCGGTGTTTATATCAAGGTGCCCGGTACTGATTTCCAGGTGTCAAGAGAAAACAAGAGTGGCTGGGCACAGTGGCGGCGCGCGGGGAGTGCCTGTCATGTGGCCCCATGCTAGGGCCGTGCGAGGGGTGTGCAGCGTGCTATAAACGGCCCGGCGCCGAAACTAGAAAGCGACAAAACGAGTGGGGAATGCGGCGCCTGCGACAGCGCGGTGCCGCAGGCAACGCGCCCTTCGTTTTTCTGTGCTGCCTTTGCCCCGGGCGTCCATGGGGCTGTCCAAGACACGTCGTGGCCAGAAGCTGACGTTTATCGTACTTTATTTTTATTTTATTTTTATTTTTGGCGTGACGCGGACCGCGCTCGCGCGCGCAGATTAGATTGCGGCCGCCTGCTCGCCAGGGCCATGCAGTGCCAAAGGCGGCGAGATAAGCTTTGGCTGAGCCTGGACCGGGGGCGGGGGCGTGCGCGGAATGACAATCCTTTGTGATGCTTTAACCTTGGGTTGGTTTAATTTTGGGAGGCTTCAACCTTGGGACGGTTCAACCTTGGGATGGTTTAACCTGGGGACGGTTCACCCTTGGGACGGTTCACCCTTGGGACGGTTCACCCTTGGGACGGTTCACCCTTGGGACGGTTTAATTTTGGGTTATTTTATCCTTGGGACGGTTTAAATTGGGGTTGATTCAACATTGGAACGGTTTAATTTTGGGTTGCTTTAACCATGGCATGGTTTATCCTTGGGTTGCCTCAACCTTGGGATGCCTCAACCTCGGGTTGCTTCAACCTTGGGATGCTTCAACCCTGGAATGGTTTGGCCCTGCGCTGGCTCGTGACGTCATTGCCCATTCCATCTCCGCGCACTGCGCACTCGCACCGAAAAAAATGCGGAGGCGACTGCGGACAAGTACCTGGCCCAGGCCCGGGCCTACTTGCCCCCACCCATCCCCACCAGAATGTCAGCATACTCGCCGCCACCATACTCGCCAGTCAATGAAAAACAAACCTTAGGCGCCGCGGGCACCTCGAGCACCTCGGACCCCGCACCCGCCGCGCGAACCATGCCGCGGGCGGTCACCACCAGCCTGATTCCAGAGTCGCAGCTCAGTGCGCTCAAGGGCTACGACATTGTCTACCTCGTGGACGACAGTAGCCTGATGGCGTGGCGCGAGAAGGTGTCCGGCATCATCCCGTGGCCCAGCGCACGCGACGCGCTTGTCTCGTTCAGCAACTTGTGCTCTGAGTGGGACGAGGACGGCCAGGACATCTACTTCATCAATCGGGCCGAGGGCTACATGGGGTGCACGCCCAGCCAGATTGCGCAGGCGTTCGACAGCGCGCCGCCGCGCGGGCTGACGAATATGGGGCGCAAGCTCCAGCAGGTCGCGTACGAGTACTTCAAGGACTTCGACCCGGTGCGCACGAAGCCGGTGAACGTGATTGCCATCACCGACGGCGAATTCACCGACGACGTCGAGACTGTCGTGCGCTGGATCGTCAAGAACCTCGAGAAAAAGAACGCGCTTGCCAACTCCTTTGGCATCCAGTTTGTGCAGATTGGCGCAGACGTGAAGGCCAAAAAGCACCTCGAGTACTTGGACGACAACCTCTCCGACCTCCCGCGCGACATTGTCGACACGGTGCCCTGGTTGGAGCACAAGGTCGACGGCCGCGGCTTCGACGGCAAGTACCTCTTGAAGGCGGTGTGTGGAGCCATCAACAAGAAGTTGGACAACGACAACTTGGACACCCGCAAGAAGAGCGGTGGTGACAGACTGAAGAGGCCGGGAACTTTCCGCAGGCTTTTTGGCCGCTCGTAGCGCCATGTGGCCCGGGCGCATTTCTCGTCGTTTTGTCTTACTATTTTTTTTTATCGCGGTGACCACCGACGGCGTGCCTCGGCGTGCCTCGGTTGTCTGCGCAGCCACGGCCCGCGTCAAGCCGTGCCAGAGCTTTTTATATGTAATCCAGGAAGAGGGGGCTGATGCTCCTTTCATGACAGGTGGGGAAATGTAGCTTTGCGTATCGTGGCATTGGGTGGCACGAGAGAGCGCCGGCTATTCGGGTGCCGGGAGAAGAGTCACGGCACGTCTCGCCGGGTACGGAACTCGAAGCGTCTGCTGGAGGGAAACTATTTCATGAGAAGATTCATGTTTGTTGCACAAGCCATGGGATTGATGCTCGTGCTAAAACGCCCGTGATACCGCATTGATGGCAGGGAAACGGAAGAGTGGACGTCCACGGCCACAAATGCAGAGAAGCGCCATGGTGTGCGTCTCGTTTTCTTTGCCGCATAGACGTGGCATAGAAAACGAGAGACTCTGTGTCTTTCCTTGCTTCTTCGAATATGCACAGATAGCTCCATCCATTTTGTTCGTGTCTCCCTGGGTGTGTCTCCCTGGGTGTGTCTCCCTGGGTGTGTCTTGGGCGCAGTGATGCTGGTGCAATCAGCTAGAATATATTCGGGCGTACTGCTGGACATTGCGCCAGCAGATCTATTGTTACAGCACAGCACGGCACCGCACATGATCTGAAGAGAGAGATTGGTAGCTGATTGTCAAACAAGCACCGTGTCCATGTGCAATGACAAGGGGCCGATGGGTATCAGTAAGCTAGAATCCAAATACGACCAATATAGCCTCTATGAACAGCATGACGTGTCGTCCAATCACTCGCAGTCATGTACCTGATTGCACACTACTTTAGAGTTGGGAGCCGAAGACAAGGTGGCACTGCGAGTGCAGAGATATGCTTTTTTTTTGAATATGTAAACTCGGTTCTTTGCACTTGATACTGCACCAGCATCTGTAATGGCATTTGCATGAGTACGGTGAATAGACACCAATTAAGACAGCGCCGCCACAGTGGTCATGGTACCGTTTGTTCGGCTCGCTTCGACGACGGTTGACAGGAAGCCTTAGGTAATGGTTTTATTTCATGGCTTTTTTCTTTTCTTTTCTTTTTTTCTTTTTCTTTTTTTTTTGGCTATCGTACGTTCGTGAAGCTTCTGAGGGCACATCATCAGTCATGACAATAGCGTGTAGTGAAAGATATCCATTGCCCTGAGACGAAAGAACGTTCCATTACACTGCATGACCTTGGGCCAGTACTTGCAAGGATCATTTTCCGTCTACAATACGTTCATTTTCCGTCTACATTACGTTCAAGTTCCTTGCTACGCCGATGCTTTTCTCGTCACTTGTGAGCCCAGCGGACCTGTGTTGGACCACGCCTCATATGTACTACGAGGCACATCCCCGGGCTGTGTTTCTTTCCCTTAGAAACAAGAATGCACGGACCATCTTACGTAATCAGAGCACGGGTTGGAATCTGCTCCAGCTCTGCCTCCGAGTCTTTTTGGTCACATTTTGTTGGAACATGGAGTATATGGGTGATGGCCCCAATAGGAGCCGCGCTGCTGTGGCCCGTGGTATTCTAATTCCGGGTACCCAGAGCCAAAGCTGGGTGTGCTCCCATATCCATTTGGTCGCCCGCCATGTTTCCGGATCGGCAAGGCCGCTGTGGCGCACTCAATAACATACCCTCGCGTGGCCACGAGTCGGGCATTTTCCACACTTACTGAAGGATATCATCAGCCTGGCCCCAGGCTGGCCCCAGGCCCCGTGCCCCCGCCCATTTCCAGCGCCCGCACGCCCCACTATGAAGGAGCCTGGCACGGCCCGCGCCGCCTCGCCCGCGCATGCAAACCAGCTCAGGCTCCGCGAGGTTTATTGGAGACTGCGCCCGACTTCCCAACAACAACCGGAACCAACGTCCATCACCGGCCTCCATCCGCTCGCACCACGCTATACGCGCCCAGCGAAAACAAAAAAAAAAACCCACACCCGCTGCCGTGCGCTCAGAACCCAGGGCCCAGAAGAACCCATCCAAAACTAAGGCAGCCAAAAACGACACAGCCAAAAACGACACAGCCAAAAACGACACAGCCAAAAAACTAAGGCAGCCAAAAAACTACTCACCCACAAACCACACACCCCACGCAGCATGGTCGACGACAAGTACATTGGGCTCGCGCTCGCCATGTCGTCGCTGTTGGCGATCGGCACGTCGTTCATCATCACAAAAAAGGGCCTCATCGACACCCTGTCCCGCATGGGCACCGACGCCGCCACGGGCCACCGGTACTTGCAGAACCCGATCTGGTGGGCAGGCATCCTCACCATGGCGATCGGCGAGGTGGCGAACTTCGCCGCATACACGTTTGCGCCTGCGATCTTGGTCACGCCGCTCGGCGCGTTGTCCGTGATCATCGGCGCGGTGCTCGCGGCGGTGTTCTTAAAGGAGGAGCTCGGCACCTTGGGCAAGATGGGCTGCGCCATCTGCCTCATGGGCTCCGTGATCATCGTGCTCCACGCGCCGCCCGACAAGGAGATCGAGACCGTCGACGAGATCCTCGCGTACGCGACGCGGCCGGGGTTCCTCTTCTACGCGTTCGTCGTGGCCGTGTACTCGCTCTTCACCATTTACAAGATCGTGCCCAAGTACGGGCACACCAACCCGATGATCTACATCTCGATCTGCCTGAGCGTCGGGCTGATCTCGGTCATGCTGATCAAGGCGTTTGGCATCGCGTTGAAGTTGACCTTCGCCGGCAACAACCAGTTCTCCCACGCGTCCACGTACGTGTTCGTCGCCATTGTCGCCGTGTGCATCGTCACGCAGATGAACTTCTTCAACAAGGCCTTGGACCAGTTCGACACCTCCATCGTCAACCCGTTGTACTACGTCACCTTCACCACGTGCACGCTCGCAGCCTCCTTCGTGCTCTTCCAGGGCTTCAACACCACCTCCTCCATCAACATCATCTCGTTGTTGATCGGCTTCCTCATCATCTTCTCGGGCGTGTACTTGCTCAACATCTCGCGCAAGGCCCCGGAGGGCTACGACAAGGAGATCTTCGGCCTGCAGCACGGCAAGGACATGGGGCCCATGGACAACGGCGTCGGCGGATTCTCGTCCGTCAGAAGGTCCATGCAAGTCTCTCGCCCAGACTACGAGGCCGAGGAGACCGTCGGTTTGCGCAGAATAGACTCCTTCGACATCTCCGATGACGACTCGGACCCGCGCCACAGGCTCACCTAGTGCGCCGCAGAAGCTCGTGTACGGCTGCAAAAGATCCACGGCCCGTGCCAGACCCGGCCTGTGCCAGACCCGGCACGTGCCGCGAAGTGATCTTGTCACCTCTATATATACGCTAATGTATCGCACCTCGCAGACCCGCGCCGCGCACCCAGATGGCGCCTGCACAGAGGCGGCCCGCGCCTGTCTCCACGCTATCGGCCCGCACCCATCAGGCCCCAGGCCAGCCTCACCAAAAACCACCCGCTTCCATATCCACCCTTCAGACTCCGCGCCATGGGTGCTAACGTCTCTCTCCTCGCGCCCAACGCCCACACAGTGGCAACCCGCTCATACGTGGACGTGCTCCCGGACTACCGCTTTCTCGAGGTTATAAACAACACGCGGTTCCTCAAGACCATCAAGGCATACGACGCAGGCACCGGCACGCTTGTCATCATCAAGGTGTTTGTCAAACCGCCACAGGCCAGCGTGCGGCTCCATGGTGCCACAGCGCTCTTGGCAAGCGAAGCAGCGCTTCTCGCGCCGCATGCCTGCTTTTTGCCGTGGACGAGAATCATCGAGACGGATTCCGCCGGGTACGTGGTGCGCCAGATGGCGCGGGCAAACCTCTACGACCGGCTCTCGCTCCGGCCGTTTCTCGCCTCCGCCGAGAAGCGCTGGCTTGTTTTCCAGATGCTCCGTGCAATGGCGCTTCTTCACGACAACCTCCACATGTGTCACGGCGACCTCAAGACGGAGAACTTCTTTGTCACCAGCGCCAACTGGCTCGTGCTCGCAGACTTTGCCCAGAGCACCAAGCCCGTGTACTTGCCGGAGGACAACCCGAGCGAGTTTGTGTTCTACTTTGACAGTTCTAACCGCAGGACGTGCTACGTGGCCCCAGAGCGGTTCTTCAACAAGACCAGCAAGACACACGTGCCCCTGGACCGCGCGAACTGGACGCTTGCCCCGGCAGCTGACTTGTTCTCGCTCGGATGTGTGGTTGCTGAGCTCTATATGGACGGCGAGCCTCCGTTCACCCTTTCGGAATTGTACAGGTACAAGAAGGGCGAACAGGAGCCCAGCGTCGCGGGCATTGCGGACGCGGACGTGCAAAAGTTGGTGCGCAACTTGCTTCTGCTAGACCCCAGCAAGCGGCACTCGGCCCTGCAGATCTTGGCCTCTCACCGCGGCTCGTTCTTCCCGGAGTTCTTCTACGGGTTCTTGTACAACTTCATGGCCGATTTAAACACGGATGCAAACTTTGTGGTTGACGCAAATGACGACAGCGTCAGTCCCAGCGACTTGCGCATCGAAAAAATCCACTCGTCTTTCGATGAAGTCGTCGCTGCATTTGACTTCGTGTATCCTGAACAAGATATGTCGCCGAACGATCTGGTGTTTCCATACCTCAAGCTCAGTCTCAGGGGCTTGCCCCCGAATCATGTCATTAATAGCAGAGCCTCCGCAAAATCCCCTTCCCAGGGCGGCTCGTCCAAGAGTACACAGGGTGCGTTGATCATGTTAGACACTGTCTTTGCCTTACTCCGAACAATAAGGCGCCCGTCCAACAAGGTGAAGGCGTGCGAAATCATATTGGCGCTTTCTGAGCATGTCGGAGACGAAGCCAAGTTGGATCGCTCGCTTCCTTACCTATGCAGCTTCCTCGACGAGTTCATCGACAAAATATCCCAAGAACCGGAGAACATCGAGTCCGATCCTTCACACTTTCCAAATGCGCCCAATTTCTCGTCTAGCGTAGCTAGCACTTCGATAATAGCAATGACAAATTTGTTGCGCAGCTGTTCTAGCATCAACACGATCAATGCTCACGTGTTTCCCGACTACATTTACCCAAAGCTCAAGAGCCTTGCTTTTTTAAGTTGCTCTCTGAAAGATGAACTAAATTACGTGAAGTCGACTCTCTCTTCGTGCCTCCCTCATCTCATTCAAATTTCAAATCGGTTCGCAATGTTAGTATCCAAGTCTCCGGAAAGAGCAGAGGAACAAAATAATTCTGCGGAACAACTTAGCACTGTTGCTGCTCGATGCGAGAATGACATAAAAGACATCACAGAGGCTCTCTTGACAGACACAAATGTTAATGTTCGGATCAGATTACTCTCGAATATTCTTCCCTTGTGCCAGTACTTTGGAGTAGACAAAACAAATGACATAATTTTGCCTCATTTAATCACATATCTAAATGACCCAAGCTTTCAGCTTCGACTTGCATTTCTATCCTCCATCGAAAGCATTGGACATTTCATAGGAGTCTTGGCTTTTGAGCAGTATCTTTTACCATTATTGGTGCAGACTCTTGGTGATCATGAGCCGTTTATTGTTTTAAAGGTATTGCAAATTTTCAACTACTTTGTCAGTGCGCGGCTAATCAATCCCAAAGCTCAATTCAATGCGCTTTCGATTTACAGAGAGTTATTAACCAATACCTTGATGCTCTTGCTTCAACCAAACGAATGGATGCGACAGTCTGTGGTTTGTTTGATCTTGTCCATTTCGGACAATTTGCTGAATGCTGATAGGTTTTGCTTTCTATATCCGCTCATAAAGACGTACTTGTCTTACGATATATTGGTGTTGTCGTGGGACCAACTATATCCATGCTTAACGAAACCACTCTCGCGACCTGTGTTTGAATTGGCGCTCACATGGCTCACGAAGTCGTCTGGGAAATCACTTTTTTGGAAGCAGGCTAGTGTGTCGTTCTACAAGAGCCACGGAAAGAGGAAACTAGTGAAATATTCAAAAGAAATGGGGAAATCCGTATACATCGGGAATCCCAGTGGTTCTTCTATTGATGAGCGAAGAGTTGATTCAGAGATTTCATTATCGTATACTGACCGACAATGGATACTCAAATTGAAGTCTATTGGCTTAGAAGAGACCGATTTATGGAAAATATCCGCCTTGCGCCCCTATTTGACGGGTATTATTAGATCCGGAGCCTATACTGAATCTGGGGACGACACAAACTTTAAGCTTGCGACTCACGTTAACATCGCGCCGTTGAATGTCTTTTGTGAAATCAGGTTCAAATCAGAAGATATGACAAGCCGCCAAAAGAAAATTGAGTCGGCTATGAAATCTCAGGATCAAAGCTACAATGAACTTATTCCTGAAAAAGCTCCATACTCTTTATCTCTCACACACGGTGGTAAGGCCAAGCCATCTCTACAAACAAACGAGTCCAACATTTTCGCAGAATTGAATCCTACGCATGCTAATACTGATCTGAGAAACCTCATAAGTCGTCATTCTGAAGCTAAACAGAAGGACTCTCTCTGTACACATAAAGTATTTTGTGCCACCAATGAAAGAATTATCTCTGTCAGCATGCGGCATAACTTTGAGGGCAACAATCCACATGTTATCTCTTATCTAAGAAACATAAACTTCAGGCCAACACTTGCTGATTTTCCAGAATTCGGTCCGCTCATGAAGAATAAAATTTTAAGTGAAAGTCAAGAGGATAGAACCTTTGACGTTAAGGGTACACTCGTAACGCGCATCAACACAAACTTTACAGCAAAGTCTATAGATGCTGTAACGAAAGTTACAATATGCCCTTCATCGGAGTTTTTTGTGAGCGGGTCAGAAAGTGGGGCATTGAAAGTTTGGGACACCTCAAAGTTGGAATCAGCTTCAGCAAAAACAGCTCTGTTATCTCTTAACCTAAGCTCTGAGATCACTGAAATTGTGTTTTTGCCTAATCGCTTGCTGTTTGCTGTCGCAACTACAGATGGACAAATTCGCATATTCACTGTTCATGTGGTGAGAGGAAAAAATCGTAAAATCATCAAATACTCAAGAATGTCGTTGATTCGAGTGTTTAAACTTGATGGCGGTTTTGCGAGAGCGATATCATTTGCTAGGGTGAGTTCGCAAGAGCTCTTGGTGGCTGCAACCAGCTCATGTCAAATTGTGGCGTATGACGTCATAAAAACCACCAAGGTGTTTGATCTCCAAAGTCCCCCCGAGCATGGTGTTCCAACCACTTTTATCATCTCGAAAACAAATTTCTGGTTGCTATTAGGCACGACTGAAGGTGTTTTGAGCTTCTGGGATATCAGATTTCAAGTCTTGCTCAGATGCTGGAACGTGGCATCCGATCAGATGGGTGACAAGACATGCGAAATAAGGCTGTTGATGCTTTTCCCATATGTTACCAAGCATAAGTCAAGGGAAGACCATGAACATTTTGCTATGATTGGTGGAATAAACGAGCAGGATGTTACAGTGTGGGAAGTTCCTTCATTCGAATGCAGAGATATTCTTAGTTCCCATCAAGAAACCCCCAGGCTCAAAAAGTACACCCTCAAAAAATTGGAGCCCTCTAAAGATACGCTTTTCGAGATGGCTCTTTCTAATTTCACATTGGAATTAGACCAAATGCCTGTCAGATGCAATACTTCATTAGCTCACGTGGTCCAGAGCGGTACCCATACCAATGACAAGGTAGTGATTGCTACATCCACCAGAGACAACAGGGTAATTTTGTGGAATATGAACGATATCTCGCAATCCACGCTGTTGCTCGGCTCACAAAAGGCAGCATTTATCAGAAGAGAAATCACGCCGAATGTGAGCATTTGCTACGAAAAACTTAGCCCACCGTCAAAGGACGCTGCAGAGCGCGGACAGGAACCAGTCCGCGGTACAATCACAGATCTTGCCATGGCAACAAATCCGTACCCCATGATTATCGCCGCAGAGCGCAACGGCTCTATTCATGTATATAAATGATTGCGAAAGCGCGGCGCTTTGACTTGCGTAAAAAGGCGATGAATATCCGATGTCTTCGCCAGGAACAACAACAAAAAACCTAGCAAGAGAAACAAAAAATGCCGTTTGATGACAAGTTAGGCATGCAAATTGCTTTAGAGGAGGCCAGAAAAAGTTTAGCAGAGGGCGGTATTCCTATCGGCGGGGCCCTTATTCACGAAGACGGAAGGGTGTTGGGCCGTGGGCACAACATGCGGATCCAAAAGAACTCCGCCACTTTGCATGGAGAGATCTCCACCTTGGAAAACGCCGGCAGATTGCCGGGTGCTTTGTACAAAGACTGCACGATGTACACCACCTTGTCTCCATGCCACATGTGCTCTGGAGCATGTATCATGTACGGTGTCAAGCGAGTCGTTTTGGGGGAGAATGTGAACTTTGTGGGCGCCGAGGATTTGGTCAAGTCCAAGGGTATCGAGGTCGTGAACTTGGACGACCCCGAGTGTAAGAAGATCATGTCTGACTTCATTGAGGCTCGTCCAGAAGACTGGTTTGAGGACATTGGAAAGTAGAGTATCATGCGAGAAATGCCGCATTTGTTAGCCCACAGCAATGACGGCAACACGCATACATAGGTGGGTAAATACAAATTCCGGGGGGAAACTTGTTCTAATTTCCAAGCGACAAAAAGGGCGGTTCGTCGAGCTCAGTTCGGCTTTTAATTTATTCTAAAGAAAAAAAAAGAGAACAAAGCAAACTTGGGAGAAACGGCTCAGACCAATACGAAACATACAGCAGACTCAACACACGCTCGTGCCTTTACGAACTTGACGCCTCTCAGAGAATCCATGGCCTCGCTTATCTATTGCTGATTTGAGCCAACCCGCCCTGGAACTCAAGACGACATCATACGCCACTTCAGAACTGGCTCTGCCGCACGCAAGTACCCGGTGTTGGAAACGCAACGATAAGGTGACGCGATATCACTGAGAAAGAGTCCGAGCCAACGAACAAACCGCGGCAGGTACGCGCGCGCAGCCATCATTTGTGCTCGCCTGAGGCATCAGGGGCGTGAGTGGCGGCCTTCAGGCAGAGTTTCGGGATATCATCGCCAGCATAGAAGCCCAAGATGCTTTATTGGGCAAAACAGCCCGCGCACGAACACGGCGATCCGAGCACTCAGCCAGGGACACTGGCACTGCCAGTGCACTGCCCTCTCCCTCCCATCCCATCCCACCCCTCGGCCCGCACAGACGCCAGCGCCATGCTTCAGTTTCCGGCCGAGAACGATGTGCCTGCGCCATTTGCCATTGCAGAGATGCGCATCTCCATCGACGCGACGCCCCGATGCAGGCCGCAGAGCCCAAGTTGAGAAGCGCCTCTGTAGAAACACCCCGAGGCGCCGGCACCCCTGGCCATATTCCCCGAACCCACCCTCGATCTCTGCTCGATTTCTGCTCTTTTCATTCTGCGTTTCATCTGAGGGGGGCCGCAACATCACTACACCGCCGCACCATTTTGTTGCCATGGACAAGATCTCCGAGAGCGCGTTCGCCGAGCTCCCGGCACCCGAGGACGTCAGCGAAAACTGCTCCTTGCTCACCGTGATTCTAGACCTCAGCCCCGCGGCGTGGCACGCCGTGCGGGCACAGGTGACCGTCCAGGACGTCGTGAAGTCGCTTTTGGTGTTTCTCAACGCCCATCTCGCGCTCAACAACAGCAACCAAGTGGCCGTGCTCGCGTCGCTGCCCCGGGGCTCGCGGTTTCTCCACCCGAGCACGCGGCGGCGCTACGAGGACGTGGCCGAGAGCGCGCCTGGCGGCCCCGACGCGCCCGCGGCGACGCTCGTCAACGAGGGCATGTACCGGCAGTTCCGCATCGTGGACACCGCCGTGCTCCTGGAACTCAACGAGGAGCTCCGTCAGCTCGCGGCGGGCGGCGGCGGAAGCGCGGCACTGGACCGCTCGACGCTCTCCGGCGCGTTGCTGCGGGCGCTCACGTACACCAACCGGATGCTCCACTACGACCAGTCGATCCAGACCACGGCCGCGTCGGCGATCAACTCGACCACGTCCGCCGTGAACTCTGCCGGCGCCGCCGAGCCGTCTGTGCATGCCGGCAGCGTGCTGCCCACGTCGATGGACGCGCGGGTGCTTATTGTGTCTGCCAGCGACAGCCACGACACGCATTATATCGCCATAATGAACTCGATCTTCGCCGCACAAAAGATGAAGGTGCCCATCGACGTGGCCAAGCTCGGATGCAGGGACTCGCCGTACCTCCAGCAGGCTGCGGACGCGACGAAGGGCGTGTACTTGCACATCACCGAGCCGCAGGGCCTCATCCAGACGCTTTGCACCGCGTACTTCATCGAGCCATGTCTCCGGTCCGTGGTCATCTTGCCAACAAATTCCAACGTCGACTACAAGGCCAGCTGCTTCATCTCGGGGAAGCCCGTGGACATTGGCTACGTGTGCTCTGTGTGCTTGTGCATCATGAGCGTCATCCCCGAGCTGGGGCACTGCCCTACATGCCGGTCAAAGTACAACGAGACGCTCCTCTCGAAGCTTCGCAAGGGGCCTGTCGTCGCTCGGAAAAAGAGAAAAACCGAAGATGCAGGGGAGGGTCTGCGGCCTGCTCCGGAGGAAGGAGCGTAAGACGCGAGGTGCTTTCGGCCCCATCTTTGAACGGGGTGCTTGCGCCCGGAGGCCTCGGCCGCTCCACGCCCCGGCGGTATGCCGGCCCATACGTAATATGTTGATTGAGCGCATTCGCCGCCCGCAAATAGAAAACTACACGCCCGCCAAAAACTACTACCTAATCACTCGCCCATCGTGTGGCCCCCACCCAAGCCAACCTGTTCAGCGCCGAGCGAGCAGCTCACCCGATGGCTCACGTCACGTGACTGTGCACCTAGCCTGTTTGGCGGGTTGCATGCCGGTCCTGCCCAAGGGCATCTCTACCCCAGATTCCATGTCAAAAAGAGCTGCTGGCGCATGCCAAAACGAACAGAAACGAGCCAAGACACTGCCGGTAGTGTACACTCAGGGCCCATTAGACGAATTGTTTGGCCAACACCCGGCATTTCCGCTCGATGCACTGTCAGACACTGACCCCTTGGTATACCAGTACTTGAAATCCGTACGAACGGAAGCTGAAAGTGACCAGGTATGTTACTTTGTAGAACGTGCTTCCAAGACTCTAAAGCCACCAGGCAAGTCTCTGGCGGCAAAAGTAAACAAGTCACCGCTCACAAAACAATACTTGGTCGAGGTCTTGGATCGGCTCCACGCAGAGAAGGAAATGGCTCAGCGCACAGGACAAGAGAGTGGTGCAAGCAGCTTCACAATAAGCCAACTTGATTTCGAAGCAGAAGTATCGGCTGCCTCCCTGAAAGCAGACCCAACCGAGGAGGCGAGCGTACTTCGTTCCGTTGTACAGGAAGTTGAGCACCCGAATAAAACCGAGGCATGCTACACCAGTGAAGAGATCGAACTAGCCAATGAAGCCATGGCAAAAGACGCGACGCAGAATCCAAATAACAGTATCGAACATGCGGCATATCACGTGCCGGAGTCGGCTGCCAGCTGGAGGCAGTTGGTGTTCACTACTTCACCACCACCGCAAGAGTATTTTCAGCAAGTTCTAGAGCATCCAACAATTATCAAGCTCATTGTATACTACACAAAGTGGCTTCTGCGCTCGCTCCCGAAATCCTTGCCGGAATGGATATTCTCTACCTTTGTGCGTTTGGATCGCGATATGGACTTTCAAGAGATGGCGATTGTTCGAGCATTTGGGTTAAAAGCACTCAAATTGAGAGAGACTTTTCTAACGGAGTCTGCTGTGGAGGACTCCATCTCTTCTGAAGCGCGCCTGTGTGTGGAAATGGTGTTGGCGGTGGTTTCTCAATACTACGGGCAAAAGGATCTAGTCTGCGAAGTCTAGGTGATCTCGAGAATACAAATAATTGCTAGGAAGTTGTTCTCTCATGAGTATCGCATGGAAAAAGCAGCTAAATATGCCTGATTGTCTGTTTTGTCCTTACAGTGACAAAACCACGGAAGGTGATGTATCTGATTTTATTGTTAATGGTATATGATGTTGCGCTGTCTTCAATATTTGTTTTTAAAACGCTGACGCTGAGTGTACGTGAAAGAGCAATAAACTGATATTTCCAACTCTTTTGATCTTGAACAGTGCTTTGCTGGTCTTGAATTTGTGTCCAATGACAGTTTAAACAACGAATATAAGAAATGATCAAGAGAGATTAATAAAAATAGTAAGCAGCGAAATTCATGAACTTGTACAATTACAGCTCTCAAAACACTTGAGTTCCAAACAAGAATATTTCGCAAAACTAGTGGATCCTCACCATATATATTTGAGGATCTAGCTGACTTATTGATGAATTCTATTAAATCTTTCAGCAGAAGAAACTTCTGTATACAAAAATTGCTTTCAAGCCCCGTTGTTTTCTTTCCAATGCAGTTTGACATGATATATGTGGGCTATTTAGTTGCGGCGCGTGTGTGTAAATTTTATTAAATTTGCATATTAATTGTTCCGTAGTACTGATGGTGCGGGTTCTTTTCTGTTTTTGTTCATACAAAAAGGATATAGGCTTTCTGGCATCTTGTTTCATTCGCGTATAACTGTCAAGTATGTTATTTTTCAAGAACTTCTTCGATACTTGATTTCAAAAAATTGGGTTTTGCAGAAAATGGCTGGTTGCAAATTAAGATTTCAATTTCATTATTTCATGCATTGTTAACAACACTGTACTCAGATAAGATTTGAATTTACCCATCGGCCCTACTTCTTCTGTACAGTCAGCCACGATTTTTATGACGACTTCCACTCATGTTTCTTCGTGCCTTATTCTTGAATATGAATTTATGAGAAAGCATTGAACCAGTCCACTTTTTATACAAACCGCATATGACTAGTTCACTAACTTCAAGGAGCAGGCGTGGTGTCTGCTTGATGCAAAAGTACTTCTAAAGGGCTCGGCATCCTGTCAGCAACGACGAATCCATCTCGTGACATTACTGGAACAATATCATCGCAATGGATCGAGCCAAAATGAGATAATTTTCCTGAAGCCACTGTGCGTTCCAATTCATTTCTAGCGACCCCAAAGTTGATTTTTGCAAAATTTTGTTCAAGTGTCTTCTTAAGAACGGAGACAATACCAAATGAGTTCAGTAAGCTGTCCAAAACATCTTCCAATGTGGATGCTTGGAATAACTCCATACGATCCATCAAGAACTCCAGCTCATGTATGAGGTCATCAAATCTGGTGTGTTTGTGCCACTCGGCGATGTCTGTCAGATATCCCAAGTTTAACAGACAAAACTCTTGATAAGTTTCCACGATCTCTATTCGACTCAGAACTGCAGTCTGTGCAAGTTTAACCATTGGTATGACGTACCCAGGAAATGATTCCTTCATGCAAGAGATTGCCAGCAGGACTTCATCCAACCTTTTAGCAGGGACTGCTAACGTGATCTGCAAATTTTTCAATTTGTTTTTTGTCTTTTGGACTGACTCCTCTGACACTGCGGTGGCAACGAGATAGTCAATAAGAATTGTATACTCATATCCGACATCAACTAAAGTTTCAAAGATTGACAATATTTCGTTTCTAGTTTCCGCCAAATGACTGACGTACTCGAAAACTTGCAATCTTGCCACAATAGCGTATTTATCGCGGCAAAATCTGAAGCAATCGCGGAAGCTGTCAAGGGTAAGCAGGTATTTTTCGTAAGATGGCCTTATTTTGAGCTCCAATACTTTTCGGCGACAGCTTACTACCATGGCCCACAAATTGTCATCCATACTTTTTCTATGTCTGGCCGACTTAGGTTGTTCAAAATTTCTGGATGAATAAGAAGCTTGGAGAAATGCTGTATTATTAAAGACCTCACAGTTGGGAAATACCAGCGTGCCCTTGATGGGCTTGAGATAAAATTTCAGACTATCTGATTCGGCAACAAACAATTCTTCATTTAAAGAGTTTTCATTGCTTGTATCAGGCTCAAGACGGTTCGCCAATTTTAGGGTATTGTCGCTGAATTCAAAGGTGGCACGAAGAACCTCAAAAGCATCTGCAAAAAGATAAAGGTTCTCACCTCTTACGAATTGTCGCCTAATATCTTGGCATTCCGTATTTCTGTCAAGTGAGAGTGCAATCCATAAAGGTTCAACAGATTGATGCTTTTTATTCCAGAAATTTGAAAAAAGTTTCAAAATCTTGCGCTCTGAACTAAAATGACCTGATTTGTTTCTCCGTAAATGAAGCCAAAGTTTTATTTTTTGGCGTTTATTTTTTTTCGGAGCTTGCTTCCGTATCTCGGATTTCTCATTTTTAATTGCACCCTTCTGATTCTTCCGGGATATTGTTAATTGTTTTGCTTTCAAAGAACTTTGATCCAACGGCAATTCATCGCATGAAATGTGCAGAATGGCTGGTAATGAAGGAGACTCAGCCTTGCGAAAATCCAACTCTTCATCGCTGAAGGGTATTGAGGAAATATTTTGACGGCCTTCCCTATTGCGTTTTCTTACGAGCTTTAACTCTTTCAAAAAGCATATCTCGGAGATTGTGGACGATGCACTCGACCGAGAGTCTGATTCCAATTGATAATTGCAATATATCGCTTGCAAAGATGTGCTTTTATCGGTAACATAGGCAAAATCAGAATTTTTGTGACTTTTGTTTCGGTCACAGAGCAATGAGAGACCCAAGGAGCTCGGAACTAACGACAATGGTCGCAAGAACGATTGATACTTCTTTCTTTCTTCATCTGACGAAGAGCTGTCGTCAGTACAGGAACATCGGAACGAATGACTAAGGTCTCCATCAAAGAATCCTTTGTCACCTTCATTGGAAATAAACGAACTCGGAGCAGAGCTGTAGCACTGGTAATTTAATGCTTCATGGCTTGCTTGACCCTCAAAATATTTTGGGATATTATCGGCCTCCCAAATTTCGCTGCCTATAGATATGCCATCCGAATTCGAACTGCTCGTGCCATATTCCAAAGAAACTTTGCGAACAGGTTCTTCCACACTCAGCTCTTTACGGCAGATAGATGCTGCCCTTGAAAAAACAGCTGACGTGAAAGGGCTCGATAATATCATTTGTCTAGCGACTTTTCTCTTCTTACTGCAATCAACCATTGCGTTATAACTAGAAAGACACGTCGTTTCGTCTGTTACATAAGATTCTCCCAGTGTAAAAGAAGTATGCATCAAGGCCGTCATGCTTGCTTGTCTCTTTAATGTCTCTGCTTTTTGTGTTTCAATTTGTTCTGGAATGGACAGAAAAGCGATATCCTTCTTTTCGTTAAAGCCTCCACCAGGGGCTTTCGAATAGATTGATTGACATGAAATTGTACCAGTACGCTTTCCGGGCACGTCAACATTTGCATTCCGCTTGCAAGTAGAAGTATTTGGTAGATGTGCTTTGTCAGCATCTAGCTGAGAGTTGCTTTTTTTGTTTGGCTCAATTTTCCGGCCAGCTATGGTTTTCAGTTTGAAAAGCCATGAGAAAACCCTCCTTTTGGAACTTTTGACACCCCGCTTAAGCTCATGAGAATATTTCTTCCAGACTGATTTCTTATCTACAGGGTCATTAGAGGTGACTGTGTCTTTGGCTGCCTCTGACAACATTGTTTCGTAATCATTCCGACCCTCGAACGAAAATGTTTTTCTTCTTGCATATTTGTCGTTGCTCTTCGGGCCGCTTGAGTGATTTTTGCTAAACACAACTTCCTCCGTTTTTATCTCGGCTTGTTGTTGTGACAGCTGGTCTGAGGAAGAAATACGCTTTTGATTCACCGGGTCAAGCTTCAATTGCAGGCTTTTTGCTAGATACCCACGGCTACAATTGGCGCCAAAGAATCCCCAAATGTCTGCGTTTACTGACAAGTAAGTTTTCAAAACTTTTTGACCAAAAATGAGGGCTTCCCCATCCACGACTGAGACTCGTTTCCATATAGAGCCTTTTATCTTACCCCTTTCATATCCAGGATCATGTGTCTTGTCTCTCGGCTGGTCAACATTCTTTTGTTCCAGAACTTTACTCTCAGAATTTGAAACACACAAAGATGAGAGGCATTTTCGACGACCATGAATTTTACAGCCTTTTGCATCTAAAATCATAAGTGGATAAGAAAAGGCGGCCGCATCTCGCTCCTTGTGTTGTCCCCCACCACAGTCCGAAAGATCTGCAAAACTTCTGCGAGCCTGGCCACTCAAGAGCACCCTGGAAGCAAGCTTTGCTGGCATATTTAGAATGCAAATTAGTATCTTTGAAAATTGGAAAATATGAGATATAAACTTCCAGAGGTACTTTGCGAAATTCCGCTAGGATTCTGGTCTTAAATAAAAACGTTGAAAGGAACAGGCGCAGAAACTTTAGGTTGTCCGTTTGGGGTAGCCGACCTCATATAATTTTATGAGTGGACACGAAAAAGCACCCCGAAGACACAGAAAATTGTAAGCGGGATATTCAATTCTAGTTGTTTTTCTTCATGCTGAAGCACTCAACTCTATGTATTTGCACAGCCCGAGCGCCTAGCACGCTTGCACAGATTTAATCATGCAAATTGTGAGTCTATGATTTAAATGCAGCTACCCAGCAGACTGAAGTTACCAAGATTTTTTTTTGCACCACATTTTTGGCAAACATGATCCGAAGCGCTATATATTTGTGGAGTACTGTAAATGTAAATGCACTCGAGACTCCGTCTTAATTGGGCTTGCAAATGTGCTTTTCCCAGGTAAATCGCGGGGCACGGCACCAAAAATCAGGGCGTAAATATGTATCAGTGCGGTCCAGCGTAATTGTGCTTGGGCGAACAAATTGCAGAATCTGTGTGACTTTTTCTGTGACATACCAGAAAAAAAAAAGACGAAAAGAGCATTAATATTGAGAGTAGACCAAAAGCAAAGTTGCGAGCTATTTCGAGTCAGCCACTTTTAGCTCAAGCAAAAAGTTTGCGTATTTTTATAATTATTCATTAACGCAGGATGCTTTTAATAGCAGTGAATGAGCGACCTGGTTCGCGTGGCGGCGGCCGCGCCCAGCCTAGTTGTGGGAGTGCACACAGTGAAGATCGTCGACTTATCAGACTGAGGCATCACCACGGTTAAGCGAGGAAGCAATACAACATGTCCAGTCTCAAACGAGCCGACTTGGTCGTGCCGTATGTATCGATCTCGCAATGAAACAACAAACGAAACAGACATCCAACACACTAAGGGTTTGGCACCACGAAGAAGCGTGGTTGCATCTTCAGCCGACAGCAATACTAACTAGTGCAGATACAAGCACCAGCCCGCGAAACCCAGAACAGAGGCGTCGTCGATGATCTCTCAGACACTCCCCATGGCGGCGATGTTTATGCGCAACAAGCTTATGTCGTGGTCGGCCATTTTCTTGGCACTCCAGACTTACTTGACTGAGCCAGTGAACAAGCCCGCAGGCAGCGACGGCGGCCAGCCGCCATTGTTGAGGTTGGCATTCGCTGCGCTCTCGTTGGCCACGTGTTACTTGGAATATTTCTTTCCTGCCACAAGCCCCACGCTCAAAAGGGCAGCCCATGCTGCGTCTCTGACTGCCTCTGCGGCGATTGCTGAGGCTACTACCTCTGCCTAATCCATGGCTAAGGTCCGTATTTTCCATTGGCGGTGCAGTGCATAGCGGGCCAATATCCATGCCCTTTGCTAATAAATGTTACCATCTATAATTTTTAGTACCTCAGCTCTTGTCCCACTGTAGAATGACGCTCTCGTGGCCTGTGTAGCACACCGTGAGGAATTTGCCACGACTGTCCCAAACAATGTCGCAGATCCCCGTGGTATCACCGGGTTCTGTGGGGGCAAAGAAACCCACGCATCTTATGAGCTCACGCGTGTGCCGGTATCCCGGTGTATTAATATCCCACACGGAGACGTTTCCAGCATCATCACCTAGGGCCAAGAGGCGGCTTCCTGGTGCGACGGCTGCAGCAAACACCAAAGAGCTTTTCGTACGAATAGCGACTTCCGGCTGGCTTTCGGGGAACGCATAATTCGCCGGGTTTGCGAACACGTTTGCACTGATGAGCGTATCTCCAGAAAATGCATCCCATACATTTACGGAGCCGTCCATTGAAACCGAAAGAAGCTCGTTGCCCTGTACATCGCCTGCCCTGTTGAGCCAGGATAGCTCTAAGATTGGCAGGATGTGGTACGCCATTCCCGGGCGTTTCTCGGCTGCCACATTCAACTCAAGTGCATCTTGCGTCAGCAGACTGTTCCATACTTTGATCAAGTAATCCGTATCTGAGGCCAGCGCCAAGAGCTTGGACACGGGACTGAAGCAGAGACTGGTAATAGAATGGTCGTGACCCGAAAGGTGGCCTACTGCAAGCATACTTTCACCTGGGGGATGAGCCGCATCGACAGCAAAAATGCGGATGCCGTTGTTGCGTGTGGTCATCGCAACCTTGAGCTCACCGAGCCAGCAAGCGTGTGTTTCTACTCCAGATGGTTCTTCACTGGCCGCCCACTCCAGAACTAGCGAGAGAGATGTACCTTCCCACACACAAACACCATTTCGGGCATCCACGCTGAGCACGAGCAGGCCTGGCGAGTTCCACAAGAGTGTTTGCACCGGTGCTGGCGCAGGTCCCGAATTGGAAACTGCGTTAACGATATTTTTTAGCCTTCCGTCCGGGGCCCAGGCACGAATTTCTCCAGAACCACCGGCGGTGAGCACAAGTGTTCCTTGTGGAGACCATGAGACTACTGATATCACACTTGGAACAGGAACGCCGTTGTTAATATTGGGGGGATGATTGAGTTTAACGGTTTCTGCAATCCCTGTGGCACCAAGCGCATGGATGACTGCAGTAGATACGTCAGTTCCAAGCGCCAACACGTTTGAAGACGGGTGCCAGTGCAGCAGCACGCTTGGGTCACAAGTTGCAAAGATTGGAAGGGGGTCTGTGTGGAAGGGGACATCAGGCCCACTCTCTTCGGTCGCTTCTGCAATGTCCAGGGTATCTGTGGCACATTTTGTTTCTTGCACTTTTGATCCATTTTCGCCCATTGATTCTTCAGTTTTGGCTGCGACGTCCGGGTTGTTCTCATCGGCTGCACCAATGTCGTCCACTTGCATCCACTCGGCGCCATGAGCCGCGCTAATATCGGCCTTGTCCTTTAAAATTGCATTCACGAGATTGAGCCTGGTCTCATCTCCAGTTCCTGGATCCTCCAAAAATGTGTAGAGAATCCCCTTCTGAACAAAGTTTACCAAACACCCGGGTTCTATAGCCGGAATTAGCCGGTTTGACGCGTGCTCATATTCAAGACAAGCGGAGTCTTTCTGAAACGCATATGCAGCTAGGTCAAAGCCGCTCTCTTGCATGTACCGCCATATGAGGTAGTTGAGCTCGACACTGGTGAGGGACATTGGAGCGGGATGAAGAACTATTTGCCGATGGTGTGGTTGACTGTGCATTTGACTAGACAAGCACCCGTGCACCAGTGCTGGGCACGAGTCCCACGACTGTGGTACAACCACTTTACAAGCTCTTATTGCCGCGGGTGAGTTTAATTCAGAATAATTTCGGATTTAAGCTATGTCATGTGTAGTCTTTGATGTGTTGCTAGTATGACGTGAAATGACTCGCCAGGCATACTTCGATGTGCAAATCACC
This sequence comes from Metschnikowia zobellii, assembly GCA_939531405.1. Lineage (NCBI taxonomy): Eukaryota > Fungi > Ascomycota > Pichiomycetes > Serinales > Metschnikowiaceae > Metschnikowia > Metschnikowia zobellii. The sequence continues at coordinate 1,546,573 of OW618029.1, forward strand.
ATAGGTAGATTCCATGGAATCACCGCGTCGTGGGTTTCCTTCCTCAAGTGTGGTTTTTCGACATTGTCTCGCGAATGTGTTTTATAATAATATGAGCTCAACGCCAAAGTCAGGGAGAAAGGTAAAGAACGCGAAGGCCATTTCTGTGTATTTTCTCGACGAGATTTGTGCTGAGAAGTCAGTATTGGTCTGCCGGGAGACTCTTCCAACCATGAACTTGATATTTGGATCTTTAGTGCTATCAGAGGTTCTTCAATTAAAAATGCAAGCTCACTCTGATTTTTTTTTTTTACTTAAGCATTGAAGTGATTGACCTTTTGGTTAATTCTAAACATCAATTTGCTTTCAGAACTTGGCTATATTTTTCACCTACGGTGTGCCGTGTCTATTATTTCGCGCCTCAAATTACAAATAAGGGTGTCATTAGCGTTCAATCAGTTTGATATACAAATCATGGCACTATTTCGCTATGTTTTGTTACTCTCTTATAGCTTATGGCTGGGTTGAATCTTTAATTTCTTTGATCTCCGAGCTGTGCATTCCCAGGCCCAACCTGTCGAGCTTCCACGTCCACTTTGTCTATATAATCAAACAAAATCTTCAACTAAGAAAAGGCATTCACAAGACTAGAGTGTTGTCAGCGATGTAGGGGAAAACAAAAAGCAAAGTTCATGAAGCTAGACACATAATGACTAGGTAAGTGCTTTCCAATCGCCCAAAAGAACCGAGTTTGCTAAATGCGTTTGGAGGTAGGAACCAGCATTGATCTTGTCGAGAAAAACAATTTGCGTTTGCGCCTTGTCCCATGATACGTTGTAGCACAAGTGGTAAGAAATGGGAAGAATAGCTTCAAGTTCTTTGGAGGTTTTTTCTCTATTTCGGGTTTTACGTGGACAAATCGCCGACGCCTCACGTGTCCAATTATAAAAGGGGGTAGTTGCGCGATATCGTTCACCCGAGTTTTGCAACCAATTTCCAGTTAAGAAGCAAGTCATAAGCTCAAGAGTGAAACCACCGGGTTTTTGATACAACATTGGATTTCTTATTGTGTAAAAAAATTCATGCTCGAGCCCGACAAAAGGTGGCACGCATAGCGTACTCCAGCTTTCGTCTCAACCGACGGCTGTATTGTACAGATCCATTGGGAAGGGTCAACAACACCTGTATGCATAGAAGAGACATAGAAAGCAGATCTAACAAGGATATTTTCAATTCCTAGAAGTTTTGACAGCTATTGCAGAGAACAGGTGGAAAACTCAGAAACAAACATGTTAAAGTTTCTGCCAGAGGCATTCATGAATTTCGACCCTATCGACACAGATATGAGGCGGGGCGCGGGCGGCCTAACTTTAACCAAATATATTGACAGCTATACATTTGTGATATTGTCTTTTTCGTTTCAAATTGAAGCTTGTTCCAGAACTACAAAGCAGCTGGGTCTAGGTAATCTTTTACATTGACTTACGGCTTGGCGCTCGCGACCGCTGCCCCTCACACATCCGTGCACCAATATTGCGTGGATGCGAAACACTATTCTCCGCTTGGAATTGATTCTCGTCATCTGAAATTCCACTACACCTGCCCACGCCAGTTTTTGATTCCTAGTTTTGGGCGTGAATCAATTCAATTCTACCTCAAACGCTCCTCCAAACAATCTTGTGGCATAGGAGACGAGCATAAGTCGGGAATTCAGCCTTAGTGTAGCGTCACTTCACCGCCTTAATTCTCGCCGTGACTACCTCGAATAGTACTACACCATTCAGCTTGAAAATTAGACAATGGACACGCTTCCTGAAATCAAGCTCCCAGGGGAGCTGGGCCCAAAAAGAGACCTCAAGGGCAACCGCAAAAGCAAAGCGCCCTGGCAGTTAGCACAGCCAAATCGCGCCAAAAATCTGACGAATCCCTACGCAAACACTCGTCATGGGGCCGCATCCGTATACGGCGACAGCGAGTCTACGAACCATGTCCCCACTGGCAGCAACTTTCTTGGTGTCCCTGGTTCTGCGACGCTGAATCCACGCAAAAATAACCGCCGCATGTCCATCCACGCGCTGGCGACAGCACCACACGGTGGCCTTTTCGACGCCCCAGGGCTTCCGCCTTTACCCTCAAATGCGCTGATCTATCGCACAACAACAAACAATTCCGAAGCACCTCTGGTACATGCCCACGGTCCTCGTGAACGGCATGAGGACGATGTGGTGGAGATGATTCGCACAGAGCTTCGAGGTCAGGATGCAGAGGCAATCGCAGACTTCCACCAGTCACTCTTGGGCCAGCGCACGCGCGTAGAGAAACGTGTTCAAGACAAGATTGATGAGAATCAGAAAAATATCCTCCAGTTGACTGACAACTTGCAAATAACACAACAGCAGCTTCTCCTGCTCCGGATTCTGACAAAAGAATTGTATGGCATTCTTCGCGAGTTCACCGATACTGCTGAACGACGCTTAGACCTCGAGCTTGCTGAGCCGGACACTGCCCCGGCGGGCCCCGCAAAGAAAACTGCGCGAAACAGGGACCGGTCGTCTGTGATAGTTTTGCAGAAAATGTGGGCTGCTGAGTTGCAGCTGTTGTACAAGCATGTTGACGGTGCACAAAAGTTCGTGCAGGCAATTCCAGATCGTCACATTTTGGGTGAGAGCGGCCGCTGGCATGAGATAAATGTTGGCACGTGGAAGCCTTCGGAGCCTATTCATCTCTTCTTACTCAACGACTCTGTGTTGGTTGCCACACGCAAAAAAACACAGGACTTGAGCTCAAAGCGGCTCCAGGCCGCTCACTTTTGGCCACTTTCCGCGGTCGACATCACTCAGATCACACCGCCAAACAAACTCGGAGCCGATGATTCTCAGAGCTACGTTATCAACCTTCGCTCAAATTCCTTGAGCTACGTCTACCAAACAGACCGTTACGACCACTTTATGCGTGTCATGAGTGCCTACCAGCGTGGCAAAGCTGAGCTATCGAAGAAGCAGCGGCTTTTAGAGGACCAAGAGGACAGACCACGAAACGCTCAAGAAGTGGGACACCGTCGTAATATTAGCAATGGTAGTATTATGGACGAAGGTACAGATAAGCGGCAACTTCGAGATTCCTTGCGTAGCTCCGGTCTTGCCGACAAGGAAGCCAAAGCGAAACGGGATTCGAACAGTGCTCGTCGGTCAAGCTCACACGGTACTAATGCCGACATTATCTTGAAAGATCTCTCTGCACGCGTGCACTCACGAAATCGCTCTCATGACTTCATGAAGCAGGAAAAATTGAATCATGACATCAAGAAACCGGCCCAACTCTTCATTGAACTCAAGACAAACGAGGACAAACTTGACGAGGTCGATGTTCACTTGGCTCACAATGAGTACATGAGTGCCGTCGGACTCATCAAACATATAGAAACTAGGCTTACGAGTGTTTTCGAAAGAATACAAAACGTCAAGCAAGATGATGCTCAAGCTGAGGAATTGCGGCTACTCGTGGATGTTGTGAAGTTGAAGATTAACAATCGCAAAGGAAAGGTTCAGGAGGGATTGTTGTTTGACCTCAACCATATGATCGCTTCTCTTACCATTGAGCAAATTGCAAATATCATCGAGTTTTATCTAAGTTTTGGGAGGCTTGAGGAGGGTCTCAAGGCAATTCTAGATGCTTTGTCTTTGCAACTATCCAAAATTGTGGGCAAGCTTACTTCAAATGCTCATGGATCAACAAGAGTGGATATTGTCAACTATCTCTCCAATCTTATCATTGTGCATGTGCTGGTGGTTAGACGTGCAGTGAATATACATAGATGCTGCATTGTCCCTGTACTCAAACGCGAGGACTCAAAGACAGTGGATTCGAGTGGATTTGTGACATGGGCTATATCAGAGATGGAACTGCTTGTTGAATTAATAAAAAAGCAAGCCTCTGGCTCGCTTTTAGTGGCAGACGCAGAAGAGTGGAAAATCAAAGATATGAGGTATTATGATGAGCTACTTCGGATAATGGAGTCTCAACTCAAGCTTTTGAAAAGCGATGGTTTGAATGTGGATTTTTTGTTCGATGACATAATACATTGCTCACCTTTGGAAGCTCTGTCATAATACCAAAAAATACTGACACATTGAAACATAAGTCTAGCTAGAAGATATGTGCATCTATAGTTTTGCATAGTATGACGTGATGTCATACTTCTCGCGTAGTTGAGCCCCATTCTTTTTCAAGTACCACACAGACAACACTGATACTGAAACGACAACAGTGTATATACAAAAAAGAACACCCGCTCCTAAAGCACTGATGAGGGGATCAGTGATAAATGTAGCAATTGCTGCCAAGATCTGACGAACCAAATTGTTCAACGCAACGCCTGTGGCCCCTTTTCCGGGAAGAAGATCTGTGAGGTATGTTAACGTGCAGCCAATTATGAGCATCGATCCAAGTCCGAACAATGCGCTTCCCACTAGAGGTGTGACCCAGTGCTGCTGTTTATCTAGACACCAGCCAAATATCATACAGGCTGGTGGAAATATAGAAGCTGCCAACACGACATTCCATGATAGTCTGGATTCAGGACGTAGTTCTCCATTATGGAGACGAGCACTCCGTTTGATGAGCCAATCATTCCATCGTCCACCATAGATCGAGGCTATAAAGTAAGTCACTGAATTGGGAATATACATGAGACCAACGATTATGGGTGAGAAGTTGTAAGGGGCTTTGGCGTAGGAGTTTGAGATTGTAATGTTGAAGAAATAGACGCCCGTGAAGGTTATACTGGAGTATGTGATGATGAGCAAAACCGGGGGATATGACAAGAGAATGATTGCGTGCATTGGCCTGATGGTATAGTCATAAACGTGGGACAGCCACAGTTTTTTTTCGGGTATATCTCTGAACTCGAGTTCCGCTATTTCTTGTTCTCTTATGCGTTTGCTATAAGCAGACTGGCTCGTTGATATGCGCAGCAATGATGGTGCAAATAAATCCACCGGTGTATCCTCGTCACGAAACTGACGCCTGAGTGATATACTCTGGGAAACGTTAGTAGCAATCCGCTCAAGGTTATTTTCAGACAAGCAAATATCCTTGTCGAGTTTCTCCAGTAGCATCTTCTTTGCTGTTTCGATATTGTTTCTAGGAAGCGTTTCGGGAAGGAGGAAGATAATCAGGATCAAATTGAGACCACAAACAATCACCATAACCCACATGGTAGCACGCCAGCCCCAAGCTTCTGCCACTGCACCGCCAATAATAGGAGAAAGAAACGGCCCTAGAAGTGGACCCAAATAGAAAAGACCCAAAGCTGTCCCACGTTCCTCTTGTATATAAAGATCGGATACTGTTCCTGCGCCGCATGCCTGGACTGATGATGCACCAATACCAGCCATAAAGCGTAGAACGATCAACGCACTTATAGAAGGCGCCACTGCGCATGCGATGGAAAAGGCGAGAAACCATGAGAAAGATATGACGTACACAGTTCTGCGGCCGTGGTTCTCTGAAAAATTCGACCACCACATAGGAAAGACACCTACTGAAATCATGTAAACACCAATGGAGATATTTACCATGGCGACGGTGGTGTCAAGATCTGAAGATAAATCATCTACCGCGGGAAGCAATATGGAAGTTCCCATCGGACCAGATATTCCTGCAAAAGCAACAATGCACACGATGATAAACTTTTGCATGGGCCGGTAGTTTCTCGGATCATGGTATTCGGGCATGAGCGTGATTGAAGAAAGCAAGCCTCTCTTTTCAGCAGTGGAGACGCGATTCATAGACCGAATCGAGCAGGCCGATGGTCTCGATTTCACAGAGCCAAGTCCCTCGCCCATATCTCTCTCTTCCACCTCCTTCGAGGTATCAGGAAATTTGCCATTGGCGCATGTAGCTGTTGAGCTTTTATCTTCCAATTTTTCATGGAGCGACTGGGGTTCTTGGTGGCGTTGGTGCTCGGAATTCAGTGCAACTTCTGCAAGTGAACTTGCCAACGAATCTATCTCGGACATACTGCAACTGGTATGGCATTGGGTTCCAGCTCGGGCTAATTTTAAATATGGTATAGGCCAGTCAAATAGAACGGAGGCGTTTCGTGGGGTTTTGGATCTGCAATCCTGCGCAAGTATTAGTCACGTATATCTAGCGGCCCGATGAGGTATGAGGGTGCGAAACGCGCCGTATAGACTATACTTCAGCTGAAGGCCAGCGCTTGTTTAGATTAATTTGTATGTGAAAGAATTACACCGTGAAGAACCAGGACACTTTAGTACCCAGGTGCATTGGTGGGGTAATCTTCCAGTTAGCCGTGAGGCGTCTCGCGTAAGCGCATTGGTTCCGCGAATACGCAAGATGACACCGGGCAGACGTGACTGATCCATGACACATTCACGTGACCGCACCTCCGAGAATTACCATTGTCCCAGTTGACCACTTTTCCCAGACCAAGCCTCATAACAGAAAGAGACATGAAAGAAAAAGCAGATATGCGGATATTTTCTGCTACTCATGGTCGGCGAACTCACTCGGCACACAACATTGCATCTATGCTCGTAAGACACTACACCCGGATGGCCCTTTGCCGGCTTCCAAACAGTATCTCGAGCATTCCATTTATCCAATGTAGATGAGACACCCAAGGTGAGGTCATAGGAAAAGCCTTCACGATGTGGCGCCACTACATCAGCAATGAACATCCGATATGTGCGCCTGCACACTGTTATGTAGCATCGACGCCGCCAAAACTAAGAACCTCCTTAGCTTTCCCACCAATTGAACCACTGGTGAAAAGATCAAGAAGCGTTTCCTAGCACGTGTTCCAATGCGGCCGCTTGCTTAGCGCATACCGCATACTGCACTCTAAGGCGTTTTGTGTTTAAACTACTAGCTCGCGAAACGTTACCATTCCAAGAACGCGTATCTGGGAAAAAGGTAGAACCCTTAATCTTCTCGTGCTGTTTTTCTGAGGTCTATTTTTTCTCTCAATTTATTGAGTATACATCACTGGCCTCAACTTATGCTTCGGATGCAAACAGGTCTTTTGGTTTCACTCTCTCTAGCCATTCCGGTGCGCGCAGCACTCGCCACCTCCCATTAATACACTCCATTGCCTTCCATGCGTTGTATACTTGCACCGCTATCAGATCACAGCATCAATCTCTTACCCTGTGCCCCTTGAGATCAAGCTTGAATAATTTTTAAATCTGCCGCTGTGAAGATAACAGATAAATACTGCTAAGCCCGCCCTGTTAACCAGAACTTACTCAGACCACGAACTTATAAAAATATGGCTCTGTTGTCGAGAGACTGCTGGCCACTTCCCATTATTAGAATGGTAATTTGCATTTTCGTGTTTTTAATGGGTGTTGTGGCACTTCGCATAGACCACCTTCTCGCGTGGGCAATGTTTCGCCGCTATCCAAGGTGGTTTCACCTCTCCATCGATATGACCAAGGTGTACTTCTTTCAGTTGATTATGTTTATCACAGCGTTTGCCAGCCCGTGTCAAATCAAACTTTCTTTCAGGGCGAAAGAATTGCCGGAGCTGAACAACTTCAGGGTCGACTCCAACGGCAACCTCATCTCCAGCTTGTCTCCCAATGCCATATTTATATCAAACCATCAGATTTATACTGACTGGATCTTTCTCTGGTTCTTGACTCACACCAGTAACTTGGCGGGACTGATATATATTGTGATCAAAGAAAGCTTATCGAAAGTACCCATTTTGGGGCCTGGTATGCTAAACTTCCGCTTTTTGTTTTTGCTGAGAAAATGGGAGAACGATAAGGTCAACTTAACCAATAGGCTTTTGGCTATTGACGCGGATGCTCGGGGAATGGGCCCTGGAGCAGGAGTAACTCTTTTGTCTTCACCTGCGATGACCGGCCTGCCCATTGTGCAATGGCCAAGAGGCAAGACAAGCAAACCCGAGTACGTGAGTAACTACCAACTTGTGATTTTTCCTGAGGGCACCGTGCTTTCTTCTCGGACAAGAGAAAGGTCGAAGGAGTACGCAGAAAAGATGGGTGTCCCCAAGTTCGATCACGTGTTGCTCCCAAGGGCTCGGGGTCTATTTCTCATGTTGAGGCTGTTGAGAAACACACTAGACATTGTCTATGATGTTACCTGTGGCTACTCGGGGCTTAGCCCTGATGAATACGGCGAAGAAATCTTTACGCTCAAACGCCTATACTTACAGGGACGGGGTCCTTCTGCTGTCAACTACTATATCAGGGGTTTTGCGGTAAAAGACATTCCTCTTGGCGACGATGATAATTTGGACGTCGATGAAGTTGAACCCGAAACTTTGAAAAAGTTCGAAAAATGGCTTTATGATGTTTGGTCTGAGAAAGACAAGCTCATGACACACTTCTACGAGACGGGGTCTTTTGTGGTGGAAAACGATGAGACAATGCACACAGTAGTAGCCAAGCTTGGATTGAAGTCCAGTTTTGAGGTTTTGAATGCATTTGCTATTCCCGGAATTCTCATATTGTTGATATATTGGGTTGTTAAAAAGTTTGCGGCTGGCTTCACCGGAAGTGCTTGACCCAGAGCCCATTACGCTCAGCGCGATTACAGTTTGTGTGCAAGGGCCATGTTGAAATTCCAACTGTTTCACTTGCTCGAATTTTGACCTGTCGATTTGCTTGTATAGACTTCGGGCTTATGGCTTAAGTGTTGGATTGCAAGTCCATAGAAAAAAAATTTTGACTTAATTGACAAGTTCCACATTTCATCTGGGAAGGTGGCCTATGGCTCACTTACGTTATAGGGCATTTGGATAAGTTTTCTACAAATAGGATATGGCACCTGATTGAGGCCAGCCTTTTGTATCACAGGTGATGCTTTTGGGGAATAATCTCTCTCGGAAATGTATAGTCTTATTACTATAGCCTTCTCGGGGGAAGCGGGACACTTGGAGTCAAGGGTCTTTCGATATATACAAGATAGACAGGCCCCGATTGAACTTTAGATTCTATGGCTTACTTCCAGCTTCTTAGAAGTCGAACCTGGCAGGCTTCCAGATAAAAAAAATCTCTAGTTCTCTTAACGGCCCAGCGGAGTGCAGGCGCGCCCAACTGGTCAATCGTCTTGGTTGTAGCATCTTCTTCTGTAATAAAAAATGCGACGTCTCGCGGAGAAGTTTTTGGCAGCTGCCTCATGCAAGGCCGAAGATGTTTCCAGTGACATAACCTGACCACGCGCCGGGCCATGTCTTCTCCGAGTACATTTGGTTAGAAGGAAACTCCACCACCAGTTTCAAACGCGCGAAAATGGCCCGGCTGCGTAAAAGAAGCACCATGACAAGAGCCGCACAAAACTGCGACACTTTGCAAACACTGCAAAAGACACCACGATACACCATTTGGCTAGCAAGTTTCAGCCCGTTGATACGGCAGTGAAACGCAAAACAAACTTCAAATCCGTCAAGCAGCTGTTTCGAAACAACTTCTCGCTGCGGTGGCAAAGCTTCCGATCTTGCAATTAATATAAGAGATGTGTCTTCCTTGTCTCTTGTGCTTCCCCCGAGTAAGTCCAGTCATGCTCGGGATAGCCACAATACACAAATACTTTTCGCTAATTTCGCTCACTATATCCTTCTTTCTCTTAGGGTTTCTCCTCATAGGAGGCTCCTCCACTGACTCCGCCTACCTGTCTATTTACCTAATAAAATTGAAATACGCGGACTCCAGCATCGCGGCCGGGGCCTTCGTCAATAGCACCGCCAGCGTCGCGGGCCTCACTATTCGCACCAACTACTTGACATTGTGTGCGAGCGCGGCAGGCGAAATGATATGCACCACCAGCAAGAACACCACCGCTCTAAGCAGCACTCTCGGCAGCAGCGGCATCAGCACTGATACAGTGGGCTTGATGGCAATATCCTCGGCCTTGGGTCTGGTGTGCACGCCATACTTGTTGATAACGGCGCTTGTGTTGGTGCTCTTGTTGACCGTGGTAGTTCTTTGGCAACTAATGCCGTTTGTTCCAGGGAAAATGGTTGCGCGCAAAATCTGCGCGGCAACAGCGCTACTCGCCAGTCTTGTATGGGGCCTAGGCGCGATGCTTCAACACCAGGCTATTGTGAGTGCACAGGCCTTTGTCGAGGCCGCCACCAAAGGCTATATAAATGTGGAGCGGGGTTCAAAAGCCAATGCGCTATCATGGACGGCATTTCTGTTTTTGGTGGTGACCTTTTTCTCCTTGCTGCTCCGGGTTCTAAGGGACAATCGCCAGCAGGCCGCCATAGACGAGAAGTGTTGAGGACAAAGTAGTGACTGTGGAGTAGGGAATCCAAGCGAAAATTCAGGGTTGCAAACATTCATGCACGACTGAGCCAAGTAGAAAATACATGACATACATCTGTGCCGCAGATGGAGGTTTCTTGTCACATTTTGAGGTGATTCCGCCTTCAACTTTCGAAACTTCGGGCACTTTACAGGAACTCACAGTCTGATGTGGGGTTTTGTTCCAGGCTTTGTGATACCAGTGAGATCATGTGATGGCTATCTTTGTACCGAAGCCCGACACACAGGATCAGCGTATTCAGTGAGTGGCCGTGTACGAGTAATCTTTAATATTTGACAATTAAATCTCGAAAGCTGGGTAACGAGTCGGTGACTACTTGTTCAAAGAAGCTCACACGGTAAATGCAAGGTTTTCGAATACATCGATCCCAGCTTTGAAAAGCTTAAAGCCATGGGCTCAAATCACTCTCCTCGAACACTGCATCAGCAGTCATTTCCCCGGTATGCGTGTGATTGCTTCTTGAATCTATTGAGCTCCAAGACTGTCCTTTTTCTAATCGTCTTGACTCACATTGCATGTGCGTTTCGACGCGATCATGCTTAAGAGGTAAATTCTGCTTCTATATTCATGCTTAAGACTCACCTTGCGTGTGCATTTCGACGCGAGTGGCGGATAAACTGAGTATTATACAAAACAGAGCACAAATAGTCATGCATGATTGCGTATCTACACCCTCGAGCTTATTTTCCCATATCCACTTCGCAAAGCAGAGGTCACGGAATCATCATTTCTTCTGTATATTTTTTAAAGGTCGTTCTGATGTCGCTTTGACTTTAGCCCGCGCAAGAGATTCAAGCTTCTCATATCAAGGGTGTTTTCTAGCAGAGTCTTGTTGGTAAAACTAGACCAAGAGGATGTGCATGACGTAAACAAGCAAAGTTTACAGAGGCTAGAAATAATTACCATGTTTAGCTAAATCTGACAATACCATTTTTTTCAAAAAAGAAAAAGAAGATACATTTGATATTTCTTCAATCATAATCCAACGTCAATAATTTTGTTCCAGGCGCCAACTAAAAAATTTCAATTGTGAATGATGTTTGAAAAAAAAGATCAGGTGTATTTATGCCAAAATTTTGCGGCTTGAAGAAAAAAAATTAAAATCAAAATTAATAACAAAGTAAATTCGGTAGATTTAATATACCCCAAAAGCAATTTATGCATTAAAGGAATGCGTTTGGAAGTCAATCATCGTTAAAAGCTATATATTCCGAATTTTGAAGGCATTAGATTCTGGTCGTCAGTTCATTTTGCGTATAGTTTTGATTAGGATAGACAACGTTGAATTCTTAGCAGACTCTAATAGGATTAAAGTGAACAATGTTGCCTCTGACCTCATAGCGGATATTCACATGCTTATTTTTCCAGAAAGATACCGGCATATTTTTATTTTAATATTTAATTTTATGAAAGTAGCTTATAAAATGCGGTAAAGCAAGTTGAACAGACACGCTGACGGCATTCGCGCTTTAGAACTGCATCACGTGTATATCACGTGCTGCCTTAGGAAACGAGCGATCTTGTTTTCCACCTTCTGGACCGCGACTCTCAATTTTTCTAGGCTTAACTTCAGACCTTATTCAAAAGAAACAAACAAGGGGGCCCCCGTCAAAATGAGCTATATGGAGCAAATTGACGGCTTTGTTCGCCGCATTAATGATGCGGACAATAACTATAAGGAGTCGCAATTCATATTGCTGGAGCTTTTGGATATGATTGAGGCCTTTAATGGAGCCACGGAGTATGCTTACTTCTTGAAGAATCTCGTCCCAATCTTCATCGAGAAACTCAACCTGGTCCCCATATCTTTCGTAAGCAATAGTCCAGAGAATAAGCTCAGAAGTCTGATCCTTGAGATTGTCCATCGCTCGATAATGACCGAAACGTTCCAGCCTTACTCTGAAAACATTTTGACATGTTTGACCACCATTCTTCAGGGAGAGAATGAGGAAAATGGTGTCTTATGTATGAAGATTATCACTACATTACACAAGGCGTACAAAGCACTGTTAGCGGATAAAGTTGATCTGTTTATCGAAATCATAAATCAGGTTTACGAGAATATGGATCAAACTTTGGTGGACGTCTTTTCTCATCAACAAGACTTGCAGTCGCCAAAGTCTGAAATCGACGAATCAAAGGATTCATTTTCGGAAGATAAGGAAAATTCCAAGGCTCTTTGCCATGCAATGAAATCGTTCAAAGTGTTGGCGGAGTGCCCAATCACCATGGTATCGTTATATTCGTCTTACAAATCCTTAGTTCAGACGTCTCTTCCTACTTTTTTGCCAAAAATCATTCACATTTTGATCTTGCAAGTCGATCAGCAGAGACAATATCGGGAGAAGCATCTACAGTCCTCGACTTCCGTCACGGCCATTCTGCCTGATATCATCAATAGACAAGCATATTCTGACTTTATATTGGGCCAGGTGAAAGCGACGTCTTTCCTTGCGTACGTATTTATTCGAGGCTATGCCAGTCAACATCTTAATGCCAACCATGCTAAGGTAATTCCGGATGTCATTTTGAGGCTTCTTCAGGACTGTCCGGCAGAGTTATCCGTGGCTAGAAAAGAATTGCTTCATGCCACTCGTCATATTTTGTCAACACCCTTCCGCACGCAATTTATACCAAAGATTGAATTACTCTTCGACGAAAAGATTCTCATTGGCCACGGCTTGACGTCGTTTGAAACCTTGAGACCTTTGGCTTACTCAACTGTGGCTGACTTTATACATAATGTTCGAAACGAGCTCACACCAAGACAAATCTGGTCGACAGTACAAATATATTGTGCGCTATTGAAAGACGATACTCTAGCACTTACGGTGCAAATAATGAGTGCAAAGCTTCTTCTTAACTTGGTGGAAAGAATAATGAAGTTGCCTAGTAAACTCGAGGGCAGACATTTGTTCATGATGATAATAGATTCCTACGCCAAAAGGTTTCAAAGTCTTAATCGCAAGTTTCACTATATCTTGAAGAAGCACAAGCAGTTTGAGGATCAAATGAAGGCAAAAGAAGTCGATGTTAAAATTGCTATCAAGCGCTATAGCTCTAGATTTGACGTACACACAGACTCCGAGACTGCGCCTGCAGTTACTTCCAAGTCTGATGGAGAGGCAATAGCCGAATCTGAATCGCTCAGCAATGACACTGGTGTGATTGACGACAGGATGGATATTGACTCACATGCACCACTGTCAAAAATTGTGATTGATCCAATAGATGTCGAGGACCTTTTTAGCATTGAAGACCTTTCACCTATTTCTGTGTCCTCAAACTCGGGAAACTCAGATCTTCTCAAGGATGCAAGATATCTTTTTCGCACATTGATGACATTTCTCAAGTCTGTGGTATTTGGGCTCAAGAACTGCAATCCACCAGTACCACCACAACCTGTTCTGGACCCCAATTTGCCTGGTCAAAGTGTTAATTATGATAAATGGAACGACACAGCTAAATTGACTTCTCTTGAGGAAATTAAAATTTTAAAAAGCTTTTTTCGTGGTGGAATAAGCTGCTTAAAATTCTTCTCGGTTTCTAAGCCGAAGCAGTTGGCTCAAGCCAAGGTTTTTGACTTCTCAACCGGTGGTCCAAACCTTCCGATAACATCATCAAAAGAAGAAAAAGATTTGATGGAGATTTTTGCGACTATCTTCATTCACATCGACCCGGCTTCTTTTAATGAGATAGTCAGTGACGAGCTTCCATTTATGTTTGACTCTATGCTCGACAATGCGGCCTTATTGCACCTTCCACAATTTTTCTTGGCTAGCGAAATGACATCAGCCAACTTTTCAGGAATATTGATGTCCTTCCTTCGCGGAAAATTAGACCAACTCGACAAAGCAGATCTCGTAAAGTCTAATATCCTTATCAGGCTTTTCAAGCTTTGCTTCATGTCAGTAAATCTTTTTCCAGCGGCAAATGAAAGTGTGATTCTTCCTCACTTGAACCAATTAATTTTGGAGTCCTTGAGGCTTTCAACTAAAGCGGAAGAGCCTATTCTTTATTCGTATTTGGTGAGAACTTTATTCAGAAGTATTAGTGGGGGTCGCTTTGAGAACTTATACAAAGAGATCATGCCAATTCTTCCTGTTCTTCTTGAAAGTCTCAATAAGCTCATTGCCAACTCGAAGAGACCTTACGAACGTGACATTTACGTGGAGTTATGCTTGACCGTTCCAGTTAGATTGTCTGTTTTGGTTCCTCATTTAAACTATTTGACAACGCCGCTAGTGTATGCACTTAACGGATCACAAGAGCTTGTTACTCAAGGATTGCGGACATTTGAATTATGTGTCGACAACTTGACCGCAGAATACTTTGATCCGATGATTGCGCCTGTAATTAACGAGATTATGGCCGCTTTATGGAAGCACTTGGAACCTGTTCCATATCATCACCAACATTCTCATACTGCGATTCGTATCCTCGGAAAGCTCGGCGGAAGAAACCATAAGCATTTGAAGCCTTGTAATTCCTTGAAGCCCCAATCTGAGCTTAATCAGGACATCGAGACCCTTTTCACCATCGAAGGATTTGATGACAAAGTTCCCCTTTCCATTACGCCCGGAATCGAATCTGCCATTGAATTGATCGAGGATCCCCGACTGAAGATTCATTATAGGATCAGTGCCTATAAGTATTTGTCGAATATTTTAAAACTATTCATTGATACGAATCCAATCCCCTCAGATTATGGTGTCTACATCCAGGAACAAGTTGAGTTGTTGAAAACTGAGGAATTAACAGAATTTCCTGAATTGGAGCCGTCGGATGTTAAAGACAGTGCAAAACTCAATCGCCAGCAAGATCTACTTGCGAAGTTACTAGAAGTTCTTTTTTTCTCCTTATCCATCGCAGAGATTGCTGATGAAGCAAGCACATTGATTGATAACATCACCAATCACTTCACCTTGATTCATTTGGGCACCTCCACAATCCAAAAAATTAAAAAGGACAGACCTTTTTCGGTCAACGACAAGGAGGGACAAGCTTTCATTAGCGAAACAATCTTTCTCAATGCCATTAATTATGCGTTAAGCTTTTGGGACAAAGGAGTGCGGCAAAAAGGTATTGAGACAATCAAAAACCTCTACAACACTACCGTTGTTTTATTCGGATCTGATGCAAACGCCCTTTGCTCACCATCATTTCGCATAATGCTTTATAAATTTACTCATTGTTGCTATAGTGAATTCTATCACACAAAACTTGGCGGTGTCTTGGGGTTGAAAACTATGTTTGAAGACTTAAATATTCCTCCATCATGGTTTTTTAAGCGCCAATTCGAACTTGTGAGATCCATATTCTTCATTTTGCGTGACACTCCTGATACTGCTCCGCTCGAGGTGCGTGGTTTGGCCCAAGATTTGGTATTGAAAATTTTGAAGCAGTGCAACACTGGTATTTCCAAGGAACTGATGACAGAAAAGCCCTTTCAGACATTGGTAGGCGCACTTGTGTACGATTTGGCTAGTGCTGTGCCTATTGTGAGAGAGGTGTCTCAAAGTTCTTTAAAAGTTTTATCCGAGACGACAAATGTTTCGATTGCCACAATAATGGGCCCTTCGAAACATCTTTTGCTCACCCCAATTTTCGGAAAGCCTTTGAGAGCCTTGCCTTTTCCCATGCAGATTGGCAATATTGATGCTATAACTTATTGCTTGGGGTTGGAAGACACATTTCTCACATTCAATGATGAATTGAACCGACTTTTACTCGAAGCTTTGGCATTGGTAGACGCAGAAGACGAATCTTTGGCAAATGTTCATCGCCTTTATGAGTACAGAACCTCGAAGCAGTTGATAGAGCTTAGAGTTGTTTGTATAAGGTTGCTTTCTTTGGCTTTGACAAAACCCGGATTTTCCCTTGGACCACTATCTGAAGCGAGAATCAGGATTCTTGGTGTGTTTTTCAAGGCACTTTGCAATAAATCTACTGAAATTATTAATGCTGCGCACCTTGGGCTAAAATCTAGCTTGGATGAAAGTGCAAAGCTCCCTAAGGAGTTATTACAAAATGGTCTTCGCCCAATGCTCATGAATTTATCAGACCACAAGAAATTGACTGTTTCTGGCCTTGAGGCCCTCGCAAGACTTTTAGAATTGTTAATTTCTTACTTCCGAGTCGAAATTGGTCGGAAATTGCTCGACCATTTAATGGCATGGGCCCAGATCAACACGCTTCGTCTGATTGCTGGTCAAGACTTGGAAAACAATCACACTGTACAAATTGTAATGGCTATTCTTAACATCTTTCATTTGTTGCCGGCGAAGGCTTACACGTTCATGGAAGAAATAATTAACACTTTACAGTATTTGGAGGGACATTTGGATCGTCATGAAGACTCGCCTTTCAGAATTCCTGTGCTCAAATTTCTCAACAGATTTGCGGAGAATTGCTTGGAGTACTACATTGCCAATTTTAAGAATCGGAAGTTGGGAAATATGTTGGCGTATTTCGCGGGCGCCAAGGATGGTCCACGTATTCGTGAAGTCTCCAAGACCAAGATTGAGAGCATATTAGAGGATGTGAGAAATGAGCCAGTGGATGAGATAATGATTACGAAGTTTGCAAACACTGTTGATCTTGTGGGTGCCATTGCTGATCACGATGTCGAATGGTTGAATAAGCAGGCGCCTTTATTGGTTTCATTGTCAGAGCTTGTAAGAACTGTCGTTAAGATCAAATCCCGATTACCTTTAATCTCAACTGCTCACCTTCAAGGCAAGCAAGCTATTGCGAAGTTGCAGAGCATTTGTGTCACATTTGCTAGAAAAACACCTGAAACCAAAAACTTGCTCTTTAAGGTTGTCAATATCATGTGCGAGCTTGACATGAAACCGAGCGTGGACATCGAGAATTTCTTTTTCGAAAGTGTCATTTTACTGGATGATATCAACGTTAAATTGCAGTATATGAGCGTTTGTGTTGACTTCATATCTCAAGAAACACAACTTAAGGCAAAGTCATTCTTCTTGAGGAAGGTTTTCAACTGTATATACATGCGTCAAGTTGAAAAATATGGAAATGCAGATGCGTTGTTCCAGACCCAGGCAGATTGGTTGGACAAGTTTTCAGAAAATGTTTGGAAGTCGACGAATGATATAATCACAGACAGAACATCTGGGAAAATTGATTCATATCGGTTTGCTCTCCTCGAGAGTACAGCTATGCTTCTTAAGTGGTCCGCAGAACAGGTCAAAAGTTTCAAAAAAGACATCATCAAGTTCAGTTGGAACTATATAAAATTGGAGGATAACATTACGAAGCAAGTCGCTTATCTCACAACATCCTACTTTATTGCTGCATATGAAACACCCCTGCAAGTTGCTACCCAAGTTTTTGTTGCCCTTCTCAGAACTCATCAGAATGACTCAAGACATTTGGTGAGGCAAGCTCTTGACATACTTGCACCAGTTATGTCACTTAGGCACGTCAATGGTGAATCACCAAACAGCTGGTTGAAATGGCCTAGAAGGGTACTCTCTGAGGATGGATTCAACGTCACGCAAGTGTTGAACGTCTATCAGTTCATCAATCAACACCCTGATCAGTTTTTCGTTGCGAGAGAGCACTTTATTTCGAATATTATCACTGCCATGGGAAAATTAACGATTTTGGCGAACACGGCTTTGGAAAATCAAGTTCTTGCTATCGATTTAGCTGAACTTATTTTGAGTTGGGAGACTAAAGCAAAATTACTTCAAAATAGCAAGGATAATGGCACGCAGGTACCTGACGAAAAGCAGGAGAAAGATATGAAATATGCTGATGATTTTACAACATCTGATGATTATCTGATACCTTTTGGGCAAAAGGAGGCATGTGTCACTTTTTTGGTTCGGTACGTATGTATAAGTCCGCAGCGCGCATCCGAAAGTGAATTAGGTCAAAAAGCTTTGGGAATTTTGAATGATCTTCTAAGCCCTAAACATTGGTCCGATGTATCTGTCAAGATTACATTTTTTGAGAAATTTTTATTCTCAAATGATTTAAATTCCTCAAGTCACCTAGGATACTGTTTAAATGCCTTGGAGGTTTTAGGAGTTGTTCTCGAGTGGAAAAAACCTGATTGGATTTTGGCTAATCTTGAGTATCTTCATAAATTATTGGAAAAATGTGTAAAATCTGAAAACCACGACATCCAGGAGGTTCTTCAAAGAATTTTACGCATTATTTTACAAGCGATTGTCACTCATACGGAGACCGATACTACGGAGGAAGAGAATTCAGAGTCAAAGGCTTTCGTGGATCTTTTGGCGACGACCGTGTCAGACAATTTAGGAGACACAACATCATTGGCGGCAGGAGTAACTTTATCTTGGACGTTAGCCAACTACAAGCCGTCTACCCTTGATTCGTTGATACCGATGCTAATGCGAACTTTCAACAAACTTTGCAAGGATCATATTGCTATTACACATCAAGGTGCTCTGAGCTCCAAGGAGTCTGGTACATCAGGAGAAGAGGCTAAAATGACGACAAAACTCTTGGAAAAGATTTTGAATTTGTGTTCAATGAGAATCCTGAGCCTTGGTGATCAAAGACGGGTCTTTTTATCGTTGCTTGCCCAATTAATCGAAAGATCACTTGACAAGGATACATTGGAAAAGATCATCAAAATTGTGAAAACATGGGTTTTTTCCCGCACAGACTTATTTCCAACCACTAAGGAAAAAGCGGCAATTTTAGCAAAAATGATGATATTCGAGATCCGTGGAGAGCCTACCTTGTCAAAAGAGTTTTACCAGATTATTGTCAACATTTTTGAGGACGAAACTTTTAGCTGCACCGAGTTGACTGTCAGAATGGAACAGCCGTTCTTAGTGGGAACAAGGTCATCAGAGGTCTCAATTCGTCGCAAGCTAATGTCCATTCTAAGCAACAGCTTAGAGAAAGATATCAGTAAAAGGCTTTACTATGTTATCAGAGAGCAAAACTGGGAGTATTTGGCGGATTATTCCTGGCTTAATCAAGCATTACAATTACTCTTTGGTGCTTTCGACTTTGATGAAAGAATCGAATTTCTTGACGACAACTTCAAACTTTCGCCTTTGACAGCTTTCCCGTACGAGGCAAAGGATATCGAGATGGATGCAAGCAAATCCAGTTTGGATGAGCTTTTGAATCTGCACAACAAATTCTTGAAGGAAGCCTCGGAAGTATCTGCTGGCGCAATTTTGGAACCTTTGATCGACATTTTCTATCAAAGCAATGAAACTGTTCACCGTGTTTGGTCAAGGGTCTTCCCAATAGCTTTCAAGTCTATACCAAGATCTGAGCGCCTCGATTTTACTAGATTTCTAGTCATATTGTTGTCTAAGGACTATCACACCAGACAGGCAGATCTGAGACCGAATAATGTGCAGTCTTTATTAGAGGGTATTTCGAGATGTGAAGAGCTTCAGCTTCCACCGTTTGCGGTCGAGTGCCTTGCAAGTAATTTTAACTCTTGGTCTCAGGGTCTTCATATTCTTGAAAACATTGAAGCTTCCACAATCAGCGGCAATCCTGATGTACGTGAAGTAACTCAAGATGCACTTTGCAAATTATACGCGACTTTGAAAGAGGATGATATGTTCTATGGTCTTTGGCGAAGACGCGCGAAGTACTCTGAGACAATTTCTGCTCTCCTGTACGAACAGATTGGCTTGTGGGACAAGGCACAACAATTGTATGAGACGGCCCAGATCAAAGCTAGAAGTGGCGCTTTACCATACGGGCAATCTGAGTATTCTCTCTGGGAAGATCATTGGATCTTGTGCGCTGAAAAGCTTCAACAATGGGATATTCTTACGGAACTTGCCAAACATGAGGGATTTTCTGATCTTCTTCTTGAATGTGGATGGAGAGTTGCAGATTGGAACGCCGATAGAGATACACTTGAACAAACTGTTAAAAGTGTTATGGATGTACCCACTCCACGTCGTCAAGTGTTTGAGACATTTCTTTGTTTGCAAGGCTATGGGCAGGAAAAAGAAACTCTTCAAGAGCTTTCGAAATTATGCGATGAAGGCATTCAGTTGGCTTTGAAAAAGTGGCACGGATTGCCACATAAATTTGGCGATGCACACATTCCATTGCTTCATACTTTCCAACAATACGTTGAATTCATGGAGGCGAGCCAAGTTTACTCCAGCTTAGTTTCCACGAATGCTCAAAATTTGGACGTCAAATCACAAGAACTTAAGAGGGTGTTACAGGTTTGGCGGGAAAGGCTTCCAAACGTTTGGGATGACATCAATATTTGGAACGATCTTGTTACATGGAGACAGCACGCTTTTCAAGTAATCAACAAGGTATACATGCCATTCATTCCCATCTTGCAACAAAACAACTCTGATGGCAACGCAAACTCTTATGCATACAGAGGTTTCCACGAAATTGCCTGGGTCATCAATAGGTTTGCACATGTGGCTAGGAAGCACAACATGCCTGAGGTATGCATTAGCCAGCTCACCAAAATCTACCAGCTTCCCAATATTGAAATTCAAGAGGCTTTCCTCAAATTAAAAGAGCAGGTAAAGTGTCATTATCTGAATCAAGCTGAGCTTGGTACAGGGCTTGATGTGATCCGTAACACCAACTTGGTGTATTTTGCAACTCAGCAAAAGGCAGAATTTTTCACACTTAAAGGTATGTTCTTGAGCAAACTTGATCAGAAAGACGAAGCAAACAAAGCATTCGCAACGTCAGTGCAGATTGACCTTAATTTACCTAAGGCATGGGCCGAGTGGGGTGTTTTTAACGACCGCCGCTTCAAAGAAAATCCAAACGATCTAGTTTATGCTAATAATGCCATCTCTTGTTACCTACAGGCTGCTGGACTTTACAAAAATGGAAAAACAAGAAAATTGTTGGCTAGAATTCTTTGGCTTGTCAGCCTTGATGACTCTACAGGAACATTAGCACAAGCATTCGAGAATTTTAAGGGCGAAGTACCTGTATGGTATTGGATCACTTTTATCCCTCAATTGCTCACATCATTGTCTTACAAAGAAGCCAAGTTGGTGAGGCAAATACTTATTCGAATTGCAAAAAGCTATCCCCAGGCTTTGCATTTCCAACTAAGAACAACCAAGGAAGACTTTGCAGCTAAGCAGCGCCAGTTCTTAGAGAAATCTCGTCAAATGGGACCAAATGGATCAAATTCCCCTCTTTCAGTGGATCCGAAAGATACTTCCAGTGAGCCAGAGAAAAAGAAGCAGAAACTGGAAGTTAAACCAGGGGATGGAAGTGACCCCGAAAGTAGCGACAAGAAGGCCGATAATGGTTCGACTGGCTCAGCAAAACCTCCCCAAAATCAGACCCGGGCGGGTCTGAATAATGATCCCCTTAGCAAATTTACCAACTCATCAGACTCGATTCGCCGTTCTTGGGAATACGTGGAGGAAATTATGGGTATTTTGAAAACTGCTTATCCTTTGTTAGCTCTCTCATTAGAATCTCTTGTGGATCAAATTAATCAAAGATTCAAATGCACAGCTGATGAAGATGCATACAGGTTGGGTGTCGCTCTTTTGAATGACGGTGTTCAGTACCTCAACAGGCTTGGAAACCCTAGGGAGGATGCAAAATTGCCCCCTGTTACCGAAGTGAATATTACTCGCTTTGCTGAGACAGTGCTTCCAAAGCAAATCCGTGCTGAGTTCGAGAAAGATTTGGTTATTGGCAAACCGAACTTGGTGTCTTACATTGCGAAATTGCGTAAATGGAGGGATCGTCTCGAAGATAAGTTGGACAGAAGATTTACAGAAGTAAACCTTGAAAATTTGTGTCCTCATTTAAGTGAGTTCCATCACCAGAAATTCGAAGACATCGAAGTTCCGGGGCAATACTTGTTGAATAAGGATAACAACACACATTTTGTCAAAATAGAGAGATTCTTGCCCACAATTGACTTGGCTCGGGGCACAAATGCTTGCTATAAGAGGATCAAAATAAGAGGACATGATGGTAGCTTGCATAGTTTTGCGGTGCAATTTCCTGCCGCGAGGCATTGTCGCCGCGAGGAATGCTTATTCCAACTCTTCCGAATATTCGATGACACTTTATCTAAAAAGCCAGAGACTCGTCGTCGCAACATTCTGTTCACTCTTCCAATTGCTGTACCTTTGTCGCCGCATATAAGGATTGTGAATGACGATTCACGAGACATTAGCATGCAGAAGATATATGAAGACTTTTGCAACAAAAATGGCAAGGATCGTGATGCTCCTTTCATCTACACAATTGAGAAATTGCGTGCAGCTTTTGATCCACGTCTTCCGAAACCAGATATCATGAGCATACGTGTTGAGATTTTAAGTGCTATTCAAACCTTATTGGTACCATCAACTGTTCTAAAGAACTACTTTGTGGATCTATATCCAAACTTTGAAGACTTTTGGTTGTTCAGAAAGCAATTCACTGCTCAGTATGCTTCGTTTATCTTCTCCACTTACATGATGTGCGTGAACACTCGCCAGCCACAGAAAATTCATGTGAATAGAGGTTCAGGAAGTGTGTGGACTTCAGACATGCTACCATGTAAGATAGCGAGCAAAAGTGCTTCACTAGATGGATCAAGTGGAGGTAGACCGGCGCCTTTGTTCTATAATGCTGAAATGGTGCCATTCAGGTTGACGCCAAACATTCAAAAGCTCATTGGCGAATCAGGTGTCGAGGGTATCTTGGCCATCTACATGTTGGCAATTGCGAGAGCTTTAACCGAGACTAAATCTGATTTAGATCAGTACTTGACAATCTTTGTCAGGGACGAAGTCATGTCTTGGTGTACTCAACAAGACCCACCAAGACCCATTCCCCAAGATAGCAAGCTCAGAGAAATCGTAATGCTTAATGTTGAGCTTGTGATCAAAAGAGTTTTATCAATGGCGCAGGGATCCACCGGATCAAATGTCAGTACACAAAGTGTGCTTGAGTTGATCGCGCAAGCTGTTAATCCTCATAACCTTGCTGCTGCTGATACTTTATGGATGGCTTACTTTTAGTTGAGCGATTAAATGGAATAGTATTGTATATGTTTAGAACAATCAAAGTAAAATTGAACCAGCCTTTTTTGTCAACCCCGTGTCGAATCCTGTAATTTCTCATCCAAAAATATCGCGGCTTCATGACGTTTTTTGTTTTGGAAATAAGTAAAATTGAAGAGGAATACTACGGTTGCGAAAAAAAGAGAAATCATCGACAGACATAAGAGGAGACAGCTCACTATCTGGATGTATACGGTGATATCCAATGGCAGCACGGGGAGACGGTCCAGATCGAAAGTGTATTCTATCATGGGCTCTTTCACTCCAAAACAAAGAACCACAGAATAGACATTGGCTGCGAAATCAATAATCTTAAGCAAGCATGAAATTAGCAGACTTTGAAAAGATAACGTTGTTGGCAAATCTATAAGTCCCGCTGGAATCATGAGCACGCAAAGGAGAAACTGAAGTATTAGTAAAGGTTTTTTTTTGAATAGCTTCCTGAGTTTGAGATAGAGACTCGAATCGCAAAAACTGCTAGCCGCCGCCATGTTCAGGTTTAACTCATCATACCAGTAAATACCCAAGAAGACACAGGAGCACAGATGCTGCAGGGCGGTTGTCAACTTCACTGAAAGGGATAGCGAAAAAAATCAAGATGTATTGGACCATCATCAGGCCGATGAAAACGTTGGAAGCAAGTTTGTAGTCGGATGAGCGAAAGCGTGGGGAATCTTCTTTGATTTTTCGACTTGTACAAAGATCAGATTTGTTAAGACCCATCAAATATTTCTCTCCCCCGCTAGTCTCCGTCATAAATATGCCACAATGGTTGCTTTCTTGATTTGCTGAACCAACATGGACGGATTCCAGTTGAGCGCAAGAACCAGGTTCTGCACTGTCGTCAAACAAAATCAGCATGCCACCCATCTGTACTAAGTTCTACTGGAGAAGGGAACAAAGATTGTCATGTACGCAGAGGCGCTGCGCATTTGCAATCGTCTTTATTACTTCGCATATGATTTTGGGGTGCTAGCTCTATAATTTAGCAAGAAAAACGGTATAAACGCAAACAAACATCAGAATAAAGAAGCTTTTTATAGATATGATTACTGGACACCTATAAATCTCGAGAAAGTGTTGCTTCACGTACCAGAGTAACCTGTCTCATCCATGAGGTACTTTTTTGTTAATTTAATTTGACGTCATGGCTTAGGTAGCGCTTTTATTGAAGCGGGTCCGGAGATGCCAAAGGGTGAGATAAGCGATCGAATTTGATTGGAAAACAATCAATTTATAATCGACATCATTTTATAGGTCTTTCAACAAAAGCATATCACCCTATCTTTTTATTCATACCGAAAATGAAAAGTACATACTGACAAGGGCAACGGTCATGAAGAAGCAAGAAAAAGATATCAAAAAGCCATGCCAAACGTTCTTTGCGGCAAAAAAAGAGCCCACACTCCCTGTTGCGTACCTTCTGACTCAAAAGATCGGTGATTATCAAAAAGTTGTAAAATGATAAATGTGAGTCCGATCTTCACTCCCTAAAATTGTAATTTCGTTTGACGTGAGAGTCTGAGCGGACGATCAAAGTTGGCCAGGGTCCGCGGTAAACAAAATTCAAACTAACATGCTTATAAATCATTGATATCGGATTGTAAAGTGTAGAAGAAATACCATCAAATGAAAGAATAAACTATTTATTAATACTGGCGTATTATCAAATAGTTTCAAGGAAAAAGTATCTACTGTTCTCGTAGCTGACTTTGTTGATTTTCATGCCATCATATTTAAGCGTTACTGATCAACTGCTGAAAACACCATAGCCGTTTCCTTTGCTTCCCAGAAGCACAGAAAAAAATAGCCGTCAAAATTGTTAGAGCAAAAATTATATGAGACATAAGTCAATTACAGAAGAAGACCTTCCTGGCACATATTGTATATCGTTTGGATAAATGGCCTTGAAATATGCATTATGATACGTCCTCGATACCTGGTGTGGGCGGCACAAATGGCAGTTCTCTGGAAGTCACCATTTTTGCGAAGAGTAATCTTTCCATGCGCGGAAAGACCTTATTGCTAAGCTCTACGCCCTCATTTATCCAAATTCCCCATGCCCCCATCATGTTTGCCATGAGAATGTCCGTAAATAAACGATCTCCGACGACGGCGATTTCAGCTGCATCGTTGATGCCGTACTGCGCAAAATAGTCCATGATCTCCTGATGACAGCCGGGCTTCTTTGTGGGATGCCTAAGCACAGTTACCCCGGTATCTTTTTCAAGCTTTTGCGCCTGTTGATATTCCAAATCGTCATCTGTCCCAGCAGAATTAGATACGATCAACAACTTTTCTTTAGGGTAGAACTCGCGAAGTCTCTCCCAGGCCTCAGCGTATTCCGGCCAAACTTTGTCATCGTGGTCTTTTGCAAAGCAATTGTCTTTGTCAAGTACAACACCCTTGATTTCTGCCTTGTGACCAGGAATCTCAATCGGCAAGGGAAGTTTATCGAAGGACGGCACAGTTAAATGGGGTAGGCAAAGCGCCGGGTTATAGGCCAACCGAGAGATATTGGCAACGGCACTAGCGTTGAAGAGTTGCATTTTTTCCCACCTAGTTAGCGCCTAAGAAAACAGTTTGTTTATGCCCGAAACTCTGTTAACCAGCCTTTCCCATCACGCATGAACGCAGCGCTGATGATCTCGAACGCGCGCGGGGGTAATATACAAGTCAAAAGTCAGTGGAGCTCACTGATAAGGGCACACGTGCATCGCAGGCTTAAAAGTCGAATGGTCCGAAGGGAAACGCCTTCGGACCTTAAAGTATGTGATACCGGCAATGACAAAATTATGTGTGGTTTCGCCTTCGGCAGGTGCTGCTTTGTCTGATTTACGGTCATTCCCGAGCCTCGGAATGACATATCGACTATGCCATGACAATACTTGTGAAACAAAAGAGCAACTCTAAATAGTATACGTTAAGCCATGAATATGTATGAAGACAGGTTAACATTTCGATACGTTAACATTTCAAACATTTTGCGCTCACGCTCAGCTCATGTCTTGAGGAACATATGCCGCTTCAACTTTTTTGATGCAAAAGACTCTCCTGTTATTCCCATTCACGCGCCTGTAGCTTACTGATGAAACTGTGATTGGAGTTGTTTCTAGTTAAAGAAGAATATGCCCGTTTCCATTTATGTTTGTTCTTCCTTCGTCCTTTAAAGGCCCTTTTGTTGGAGTTAGAGCGATCAGCACTGTATATTAAATCAGACATGACCAACCCTATGACTTCTTCCGCTCGATCAGCCTTGAATTTCGCTGGCTCTCTCCTTCTCAGTATTTTTTAAGGAAGGCCGGGATTGCTGAATTAGGTGCTTTAAACGGGGCATTTCTGTATAGTCTTGTCGCAAATTACGGTGCCCTACACATATATTCGCTGCGCTCAAGTGCGCAACAGTGAAAAATCTTGCAGTTAGATGAACATCAATACTTTATGAGCCAAACACATAGCCGAGTCAGCCGTACAAACGGCAATCGAACGAAGGCAAAAGCGGCTCGACTTCTTAATCTGCCTACCAAAGTAATCGAGTCCACTAGTGATGAAGTTCACTGCATCATATGCGCTGAAAAAATTGTTCACTCGGCCATTTCGCCGTGCAATAATGTGACCTGCCATGTGTGTGCTTTCCGTCAGAGAGCACTTTACAAGAAGAAAACTTGTCTAGTTTGCAGAACTGACCATGATGATATTATTTTGACGGAGCAGGTTTTAGAGGAGGGAAAGTTCTCTGACTTCGTTGATGGGAGCAGACAACTAGAGTCGCTGGAATATAATATACACTTCACCAGCCAGTATGTCAAAGAAGACACTTTGAAGCTCGTGCTGTTTGAATGCCCAGTCTGCCCGCAACTGTTCAAGAACTACCCGCTTCTCAGCGAACATACAAAAACACAGCATTCTCAACAATACTGTGACGTCTGTGTTGACCAAGGCAATGCATTTATTTCTGAACTAGAGCTCCTAACACAAAAGCAACTCCAAAGACACATGAACGAGGGCGACAAGAGTGGGTTTCCAGGGCACCCAAAATGTAAGTTCTGTCGCGGAAAGCGCTTTTATTCAGAAGACGAGTTGAATGTACACATCAGAGACCGTCATGAACGTTGCTTCATTTGTAACCAGGACAACTACCAGGCATCTGAGTACTATCGGAACTACGACGATCTTTATGATCATTTCAAAAATGCACACTACGTGTGCTCGATACCACTGTGTATCGAAAAACGATTTGTAGTCTTCCGCGAAGATTTGGACTTAACTGCCCATATGCTAAAGGAACACGGTGGAATCATGGGCCAAAGTGGCAGAATTGTCATAGGAGCTTCATCTGCTCAATTTCAGTCGCAACTTTCCACATTCACACCCCGCTCGCAAGCCAAGCCTCTGCGTGACAATGATAGCATCGGGTTGAAAAAACGCCGGCTCGAAGAGCGCGTCAAACACTATCTTCTCAATGATTCTTCCAAGCTTGCGCAGTTCGAGAAAATCAACTTGAGTTTTAAATCGCGAAAAATTTCCGCTTCGGATCTTGTCAAACAGTACCGGAATTTGTTTTCAAACAATGATACTGGTGATATTTCCTTGGTCCTTTTCGAATTTATGGAACTTCAGCCTGCGCACTCGGATCAAAGAGCCTCTTTACAACTGGCACTTGATCAAGTAAGTCCAAATGCGACAAGCGTGTCTCTTGAACGTAGCTTTCCGATTCTATCGAAGTCGCTGGATGGCCATGTTTTCAAGAGTCTGTCTTGGGGTGATGGAATTGGAGGCTCTAGAAGATCTGTGAATGATCAATTTCCTGCTTTAGTTAAGCCCGCTAAGCCAAACTATAAACCAGTCAATAAGGCTCCCGTGAAGTATACCACTATCCAAAAGAAACCGTCAAATGAGGGTAAGTCAACACCCTCGCAGACATTCAAACAAAACACTCTGTATAAGCCCTCTTATCTCGAGAACAGATCGAATTCATCCAGCCCATCTCTCCCGCTACTTGGCCTGTCGTCAGACCTTCAGCATGGAGGATCTTCATCAGCTTCTCTCAATTCATTTGGTGGCCTGTCCAGGCTGCAATCTCCGCTCTTCAAGGGCTCCAAAATATCTGAGTCGAAATTTCCTGCATTGCCTCCGAAAGCCAAAAAAGTCATTCCACCAGTCAAGCAAATACCAAAGGTGGTGGGATGGGGTCCAATCACAGCGACGCCAAAGACTGAAACTAAAGATGACTGGGGTATTCCTATCATCGACAAGAAGGCAGAAAAACTCAGAAGAAAAGCCGAGCGGGCCACTTCGAAGGACAAGTCTAGGAGCTGATAGAGATACAGGATCCCACCTAGTTTTTACTTTCTGGAAACATGTTTGGAAAACCCACTTCATTTCCAAAAGATGGCAGCTGAAATGATATTCCGTTGTTCTACGAAATTTTCAACCATGCCTGCTCACGCAGCTCGAACGTAGTTTTCTACTAATAAAAGCCTTGTGAAATTTTGGAAATTCTGTTGTATCTGAATTTCACATCCACAAGGTTTCTGTTTTTACTTCTGAGACAACCAACTTCCAACTCCTCTCGTTTTCCTTTTACTTTGCCTTCCACGTTCAAACGCACTTATTCAACACGCCTCTCAGGAAGCGGGGTTTTTAATGCGCTCTGCAGCGTTTAGAATCTTCGCGAAGTCCGGGCAATCCAGATTCTCATTACGCGTTGGATCGCCGCCTCTAAGTGGCACTTCCTTAGAAAAGCAGCCTGATACGTCCCCACATACGTTTAAATTTCCACCAATACGCTTCAAACCAATATGTTTCGCAGAGGTTTTCTTCAGTTGCGCACTTGCGTGGCCAGAGTTCCCAGGCAAAATGATGGGGGGTTGAGTAAGTTCAGAATTCTGGCGATGAGTTCGTTCAGAACAACACAACTCAGACACAACTGTTCTCAGTCTAGCGAGGGGAAAAAATCTGCTGCTCCCGCTGAGAGATCAGCAGAGTTGAAAACAGATCAGCCTCAGCTAATGATTGCCTTCACTTGTAAAGTTTGTGACACCCGATCCTCGCATACGTTCTCTAAGCAGCTGTACACAAAAGGATCTGTGCTCATACAATGCCCAGGGTGCAAGAACAGACACTTGATAGCTGATAATCTCAAAGTTTTTCGCGACGAGAAAGTGAACTTGGAAGACCTACTTCGGGCAAAGGGCGAGTCTGTCGCACAGTCCACCGACGACTTGGCTTTCGAAGACATTCCACAGTCCCTCAAAAAAACATTGGGTCGATATGCCAAAGATGCTCCGGATGAGTACCAATCCAAGGAACCCGAGAACCAGTACCTAGAGCTGGCAGAGAAGAAGTAGAGAATGTGCTATCAACAGTATGTTGAGGTGCCAACCGGGCGTCTCCATCTGAACCAAAGACGTTCTATTTTTAGTGTGAATTTAGCTGTAAATAATACATGATTTGTAATATATGACCAATCCCATGCACTTGGTAACAGTTATCCATCTCACGATTCCTGCAATAATTGCATGCACCTTGTAACGCGCAAAAATATACGCCTAATCTCCGAGACCATCTTGGCCATAAAATAAAACTTCCTCTACTCCTTCGCAATCCGATCCTTATAACTGAAAGAGCATGTTCTCCAGAAATCTTGTTAAGCTCTCCTTGAGGCCCATTTCCCGGTTGTACGCAACAGCCCCTAAAAATGAATCTATTTTGGAGAGATATAACGGCAAGCTTCAAAAGAAAGCCGAATCCATTGGCGTTTCGTCGGTTGAAGAATTGAAGGAGAAGCTCAAAAGTGAAATCGAAATCAAGAAGAGGGAAATGAACGCAGTGGATCCTTTGAAAGACCTCGAGACTTACGAGAAAGAACAAGCAGAAAAGTTGAAGCAAAGAAAGTTACAGCAGAAAGATTCTAAAATCAGAGATGCTATCGATGCATCAGTGCCCAAAACCCCCTACAAAAGGCTCTCTTCTTTTGTAGATGTGGAAAAGCTTCGCCTGCTTCCAGAGAAAGAGCTTAAGTTTATTTGGAAAGCCAGATTTGAGGGGAATGACAGGGCTATGAGCGCAGCGTTGAACAGCTCGCAGTTTGCTAACCTATTTGCGAATGCTTTCAAAAATCCAAGTTTTGTGTTACCATTGCCCAAAGATGAAGAGGGCTATGAAATGCACTTTGTGCAGTGGAGTTTTGTTGGCCCCCAAACCACGCATTGCATGTTGACTTCTTTGGCAGAGTACAAACTTCATAAAGAATACGCCAAACCTCACACTACACTCATGTTTCATCAAGAATTGCTCGAGGAAGCCGATGTGGTTTTGATGAATGGCCAACTTGAGCAGGATGTGCCTTTGTCAATGGAAGAAGCGCTGTTGCTTGTACTCAATGTGCAGAGATTCTACGGTGGCTTGACGAAATCCGCCGGGTCACAAAGAAAGTTAGAACTCTTGAGAGCGTTTACGCAAGGCCATGCAAGCTTCGACATGACCAAATTGATTGAAGAGGCTGCCTCTCTTGATTAGGCTATTAAAGTGCTCAAGGAAAAAAAAATGTATATATTGAAACACCATGCCTTCTTCTAGGATCAAGACACAGAATATTGAAAACCTCGTATTCCTGAAAGCTCCGTCCTGCAATCGAATTCAATTTATTTCCGAGCTTTCTTCGCTTTGAAACCAAGAATTGAACCATTGCTGAAGAAATTTTGACGAGGAAGGAGCTGAATTTCATTTAAATCTCAGATTAGTCCATGCGTTAGTCTGCCTTCAAAAATTGTTTGACTCATAAACAAGCTCTTACGCATAAGAAGCTGATTAGGAACTCAAAGTTGATCAGTCGCTCATCTCTCTCTTCTACCACAGTAGCGAATAAGCATCACAATAAGGAAAGTTCAAAGTCACGGACCGAGAGCAAAAGACTTGCGGCTGTAAGTGTTCCCTCGGGTGATCCAAACCCCTAGCCTAAACTAAGGAGATCGTCTATATTGTTGGCTGCTGCGCTTGGCGTTTTTTTGGCTGATGCACGCTTTACCGTCAGCTTGGTAATTTTTTGTGATCTTGTAGTTTGTCGTGGCTTTCTCACTGTCTTTGTAGATGGGGGAATGTCATCCTCGAACTCACTCCCATCGCTTGAATCTACGCGTCGAGATGAGTTTGTTTTTCTTCTTGTTCCGGCTTTTGGAATAAGCTCGGGAGAGTTTTCATCGCTCTCTTCACTATCCTCGATCCGGCGTGTTGACTTCACTTTTGTTTGGCGTTTTGAAGATTTCGCCGTTGCATCTTGGGTCTCACTCCGTTGGTTGAAAATGTCAGACGATATTGACCCTTTCATGCCCTCATCCAATCCTGAAAGCTTCAGTATTGGTTTTCGCTTCGTATCAAGGCGTAACTGGTTCAATAGCTGGCGGAACGACTGTTTCACCAGTGTGTCGTCACCTCCGTGGAATTCCTCCTCGTTGATTTGTATATTCAGTAGCAGCTTTGCAGCATTAGAAATAGTCTTTTCGACGTATTCTGTCAAGACGTGCTTGTCGTCCTGCTCTATGAACCTCCTGGTTGCATCAAATATACCTGCTTCCGGCACCAAGTTCAAGTTCGAGTCGCCCAAACACTCGCGAAGAATTTTTTGAATGGAGGTATTCAGGGTGACGGTGCCGGTATCTTTCTCGCTGGGGCTTTTCTTGCTATCGATGGCCGGGGTTGGCGTTGTCTTTTTCTTGTGATATAGAAGGATGTCATTGACGTTTGCAATTTTCCCCACAAATCGGTTTGAAAACCTGCGTGAGTTTTCCACCTCGTAGTTCCCTGTGTGATCGACACGGAGTCTAATCAAGGGTAGCATTTGGTTTTCAGAAGGATCTCCGGTTTGTAAGACAGCGTCAGCAATGAGATCCTCGACCTGTTGATTGAGATACGCCTGTACGTCAGCCTTGGATGCCGGGCCCTCGACAAAACCCTCGTGTTTCAAGCTGACATCACGCATTACGAACGGGCGCACCGTCTGCAAAGGGATCGGGGTGATGGCGTAGTCTTTGCCTTTGATGTCTAAGAGAAACACGTGCTTTTGAGCCGTTTCACCCTCGCTTAGAGCGGTGGCGACCGAAGACCCCGGCTGCAAGGTATCGAACCCCGTGGTGGGATTATACTGTGGGAAAGGAATACACTCATGCTCGTGCCCCCAGAGCACGAAGTCGAGAAACGATGGGAGGAAATCCTCCGGCACGTACGAGGTCATGGTATGGCGGAAGTGGTTCTGGTGCAAGCATAAGAGATTGAAGAAGTCGGAGTCGTCCTTTGGCTTCTGGAAGGTCACGTCTCCGTTGCGCATGATGCGCTGCAAGCGCTCGTCACGCATATTGTTGATGCCGTAAAGGGCCAACTTCGTAGTACCCTTTTGGAAGACGAGCGGGGACACGGTGATCTTGTCCAGCCTCGGAATCTGGCCGAAATAGTTGATCAAGCCCGTGGCGGCCAAGACGTCCATTGGCAGAAGGAGCCCCTCGCCCGTCGCGTCGTCGTGGTTACCCGAGATGGCAAAAACGGGAACCAGGACGTTGAGATTCGGGTCCTCGTAGTTGACGGTGTCGCCGCGGCGGAGCGCGGGCGAAGGGTCGCTGAGCAACTCAAGCTCGCAGGGGCGGTCGCCGAGACAGTTGAGCCGGAGCAGCTGGATCACGTGGAAAAGCGACTTTTTGGACGGCTTGGACACGTGGAAAAGGTCGCCGCCCTGCACGAGCATGTCGACGTCGTGCTGCTTGGCCAACGTTGTGATTTCCTGGAACGTTTTCCACGAGTCGTCGCCCCGCACGGGGTCATTTTCGAGGTACCCCACGTGGTTGTCTGTGGTGAGGAGCACGCGGATGGTGTCCTCGCCTCGCGCAAGCAGGTCCACGGGCGGCATGGCGGATCGGAGGGAGGCAAAGGGGTGCTGGTGGCGGGGGGCCTAAGCGTCTCCATCAAGGACGAGTATGTGGGGCGGGCGCGTGGAGACAGCTGCGCGCGCGTGGCCCTGGGCCCTCTGCGTGGCGCCAGGCCCTACTAATCTGCCAGTCTAGGCGGGCAGCGACGGCCATGCGGCGGCAAGAAAAAAAGAAAAAAAGAAAGAAAGAAAGGACAAGTCAGAGTGGCGTAAAGGACCGGAGCTGGACGGCACGACGCCTTAGAAATGTGGGGCAATGGGCAATGGGCAATGGGGCGTGTTTCGCAGCCGGTCCATGAGAACGGGTGCTAGGCGCGAAGTTTGGCGCGGGCATACTGGCTGTCGCGCGAGTCGCTATGGGGCCGTGAAGAAGGCAGATGCGCTGGCTTCGAATGCGTTGGCCTGGTCATTTATGGGTAGGGGAGAGGGAGGGAAGAAATGAATTAATCAATGAATCAATGAATCAATGAATCAATGAATCAGTGGACCAATGAATCAATGGACCAATGAATTAATGGACCAATGAATTAATGGACCAATGAATTAATGAATGAAAGAAGGAAAGACTCAACATATGAACGAGAGGAAGAAATCACTAAAAAGAACGCACGATTGTCATAATCACTTGGATCAGATCGAGAAGGAACGCTATCCCAGCAAGGCACCAATATGGCATCTGCTCCCATTTGCGCTTCACTGCAAGCAAAGAATGGTGGACGCCAGTGGTTTATTGCGCCGCGCGCCGCGCCCCGGCCCTATTCCAGGCAACCGGCCCGCCCGCAACGGTTGCATGGAAACACTCTGAAGACACATCCCATCACCGCCAAAACTGCAGTTACCGAAAAGAAAAGAAAGGAAAGGCAAAAGGTAGGCAAAAGAAAGGCATAGAAAAAGCAAAAAAAAAAAAGAAAAAAAAGAAAAACAAATTTAGGTATAGGACAAAAACGCCCCTGCCGCTTTTCCCTGTACAGCTGCGCCGGCCCGCGGCGCCAGACCCGCACCCTGGCGCCAGGGCCCGCGCGCAGCGGCCGTGCCGACAAGGTATTGGCATCCGACGTGGCGCATCTGCAAGCACCACCACCCGTCATCGGGCCGCCCGCCACCCCTTCCCCTCCCCCATCACCATCCACCTCCACCATGGCAGAAGCGCACGAGCGCCAGCACGACGAAATCGAGTCGCTCCGGTCCATCTACGCGGACATCTTCACCGACGCGACCCCCACCAGCAAGGTGTGGAGCCGCCGCGCGAGCCCGCACTTTCAGATCGCGCTCCTGTCACACGAAAACCCGGCCCGGCCCGTGGTCTCGCTCGTGCTCGACATTGCGTTCACGCCGACGTACCCGTTGCTGCTGCCAGTCGTCCGAGTCGTGCGCCCCAGGAACCTCCTCAAGGCGCGGCTCGCGCAGATCGAGGCCCGCATCGATGCCATCTTGCGCGAGTACCTCGGCGAGGAGATCTGCTTCACCGTCATCATGGACGTCAAGGAGATGCTCGATGAGTTCCAGCAGACCACCGAGCAGGTGCTCTCGCTCGAAGAGGAGCGCGCCAAGCGCATCGCCCGGGAGCGCGAGGTGCTCGAGAAGCAAGAGCAGGAGCTGCTCCGCAAGGAGCAGCGCGCGCGCATCAAGCAGTCGCTCGAGGCGAACGAGCAGATCCTCGAGATGAATGGCGACTACGCCGAGGACTCACGCGGAAGCGAGCTCGACAGGGCTGCGGCCACGCCGCCGGCATCGGCCGCGCGCACCGCGGGCCTCATGCCGCCGCCTTCGTCTTCCCAGGCCTTTGCGTTCGACAATCCGCTTGCGGGAGAGATTCCGCACAGCAACATCCGCTACCAGTTCCAGGCAGTGCAGGGCTTCATACGCTACGAGGGCCGCGATCTTCTTCTGGGCGTCAGCAAGCAGTATATCGTGAAGCCATACCTCCCGCCTGCAGAGCAAGCCCGCCTCGACGAACGCAATCTCACCGTGCTGTACTTGCTCACAGAGGTCGCGCTCGAGGACAAGCACTGGCTGACGATTGCAGGCAAGTCCGAGATCCGGACCTTGGAGCTGCAGCTCGAGTCCGTGTTGGTCCTCAACTCGCCCGCAATCTTGAAACTCGTGGGCTTCCAGATCGACCAGGACCACCGCAACTTAAACGCATGGACCGTCCGCATCCTCACGGACTTCGAGGCCAACCAGCAGTCGGTGATGGACATCCTTTTGGCGGCCGGCTCCGTCAACTGGGCCCTCGCACGCTCATGGATGATCCAAGCCCTCCCGGCTTTGGAGTACCTCCACAACTTCGGGCTTGCCCATGGACTCATTTGCCCTCAGAGCATGATTCTCTGCGACCTGAGGCTGGGCATAGACAGCAACGACCTGCGCGTGATCAAGCTCTGCCATCCCACATACGCATCAACCCTTCTCCGCATCTGCCACTTTTCTTCCAAATCCCCTGCGTCCAGCTTCGTAAATGAGTTTATTCCTAAAAACTGGGCGGAGCCTGACCCAACGGCTTCGATGGCCAGGTCCGACATCTGGCAGTTGGGTGTGCTCTTCATGCGCATCATGCTTGATGCAAGT
This sequence comes from Metschnikowia zobellii, assembly GCA_939531405.1. NCBI lineage: Eukaryota > Fungi > Ascomycota > Pichiomycetes > Serinales > Metschnikowiaceae > Metschnikowia > Metschnikowia zobellii. Next base: position 1,582,408 of record OW618029.1, read on the forward strand.
CTCCTGGAGTTTCCGACCCCAGAGGCGTTCTTGAATGACTTTGATGCTCGCTCCTACTCCGGAATTGAGGAATACGCAGAGAGGATTTATGACTTGCTCCGCAAAATGATCCAGCTAAAAGCATCCAAAAGATCCACCTTACTCGAACTCAATGCCCTGAAGTTCTTTCGGTCAGGTTTTGACGGCGAAGGTGATATGGGTATCGACAGATGTAAAGGTACTGCGGCGCTGGTGTCCGAACTCAACAAGAGAGATCCACTAGGCTCGTCTCGGTACCAAAAGGCTACCCTTGATGCTGCAAGAAGGAACTCAAACACTACTGCAAGCCGAAGACATTCTAATCAAACAAGCCACTTCACCTCGAGTAGTGTATTCAATAAAGGCTCTGAAAACTACCTCCTTTCTCACGGCGATCTGTCAAGCGCAGCAGAGTCTCGATATGCGAGAGAGTTTGAGGAAGTTGGAAAATTGGGGAAAGGTGGCTTCGGAGAAGTTGTGAAAGCTCGGAATCGCATGGAAGGCACCTTCTATGCAATAAAAAAAATCAAGCACAGGCAGAACAAGCTTGAAAATTTGCTCAATGAAGTGTTTTCTTTGGCTAGGCTAAACCACCAATATATCGTCAGATACTATGGTTGCTGGGTTGAAGAAGTCCCGAGCCTCGCCTCTCGAACCGAAAGCGCCATCGCTTCCGATGATGACGATGAAACTTGCTCAGATAGCTCAGCAAGCGACCTTGATGATTTCGAAGGCCCTTTGAATGTACAGTCTTCTTCCTTTATTATGAGTCACGATAGCTCTTATCAAGTGGACTACTTCACCAACTCAGTGGCTTCACTCGACTATGATGACGATTTTGACGATCGCATTGTGTTTGCGCATAGCCATGACGACGATAACACAAGCGATAGTGAACATGACACGCAACTGGATGTATCTGACAGTAGCTCCGAATACTCCTCCATGAGATCCAAAGATACGGTCTCTAGATCTGAATTCTCTCATACAAAATCACAGGCCAAATCTATCCTTTACATACAGATGGAATTTTGTGAAAACAACACGTTGTTGGATTTGATTGAAAGAGGCCTTCCGGCAAATCCAAGTGAATACTGGAGGCTACTCCGACAAATGCTTGAAGCTGTATCCTACATACACAGCTCCGGCTTCATTCACAGAGACTTGAAACCAACAAATATATTTATTGACAAGTCAAATAATGTCAAGGTCGGTGATTTTGGATTAGCAAAAAATTCTCAATTTTCGTCTGCTATCCTGCAAAATAACCAGGTCTTTGCTGGAAACCAAGATTTATCAACAGTTGTGGGCACGTTCTTTTACACGGCCAAGGAAGTTGCGACCGGCAAGTATGACGAAAAAGTCGACATGTATTCTTTGGGAATAATCTTTTTTGAAATGTGTTATCAACTCGGAACAGGTATGGAACGAGCAATGATCTTGAACAACATGCGTCTAGAGGAGGTCAAGTTCCCCTCTGACTTTTCAGAAAAGAAAAAGTCCACCGAGAAACAGCTCATTCGCAAGCTTTTGAATCATGACCCATTCAAGAGGCCTGGCGCATCTGAACTACTTCAAAGCGGTCTTCTTCCTGTCGAGCATCAGGATGTCGTCATTAGGGAAGCTCTCAAATCTTTAGCCGATCCAGCATCACCTTGGCAACAACAAGTCAGAGAGACTTTGTTTAATCAGCCATATCTGTTAGCCCGTGACATAATGTTTGATAGGGTGAGCAAAAACTCTCATGGAGGTGTGATGGAACCACGCACTGGTGATTATCTAGTGTTCAATCAAACCCTAGCCGAAGTAATGAGAATATTTCGGAATCACGGTGCCTTACAAGAGTTTAGTGGCAGTTTTTTGTTACCTAAATCTCTGATGCAAAACAAGGAACACGTGTTTGAGCTTCTTGACAGAAGTGGTTCAGTTTTGACCTTAAATTACGACTTAGTCCTACCACTTGCAAGATTTTTGAGCCGGGAAGACACCAGAGTGAAGAAATCGTTTACTCACGAATTTGTGTATCGACCTACTCTTAGAGGGACAAGCAAGCCTGATAAATATAGTGCGGTGGCTTTTGACGTGTTCTCACATAGTCCAGGCTCATTGGTTTCGGACTCAGCAGAGTGTCTTAAAACGGCAGATGAGATTTTGAACTCTCTTCCTTGCTTCAAGATGAAAAATGTTCAGTCACATATCATCATTAATCACCTGAATATCTTGAATAGCGTCATTGATTTCGCCTTTGGAGCGTCACACTTACTCTCACAAAATCGAAGGTATGAGCTAATGGGTGTTTTATCTCAACTAGGTGTGGAGCGCGGCGCCGAAGAGATCAAAACCTACTTGAGAAATGACTTCAAACTTCAGCACACTGTTGTGAAGGATTTGATCGATGTCTTCAATTTTACTGTTGAGCCCGAAAAGGCCAAACACAAACTTCGAAAGATGATGGTCGACTCACCTCTATTGCTGAAAGTGGAAAAGGCTTTGAACGATCTAACTGAAATACTCTCTTTTGCTAGAAAGCTCGGAGTCTCTTCGAGTATCTTTTTTTGCCCTTTAAGCAATTACAATGCAAAGTATTATGACGGCGCTTTCATGTTTCAGGTTATTTATCGAATTGAGAAAAACAGGAAGTACTCAAGAATTGCCACGGGTGGTCGATACGATAGTTTGATAGCAAACTTGTCAAATGAAGGGCTGACATCGCCCAAAACACCACACGCGGTTGGATTTCAACTAGCCATGACACTATTGTTCTTGATCATGAAAAACTCAAGGTGGAGAAGTACTCTTACCTCAGGAACATCGAAGACAACAAGCAAATGGAAGCCTGTCAGATGTGACGTACTTGTTGTGTGTATGCAAGATTCCATCATTAAAGATGGTGGGTATGAGCTCCTTGGCGACATTTGGGCCCACGATATAAGTTGTGATTGGTATATTGCTTCTTCTCATGAAGACATGATGAACAAAGCTGAGACCGATGGCAGCAATTGGATTATCCATCTAAAGCAAACCATTAGTCATGGCCGCAAATCCAAGAAAGGCCAGTACAAACCTGTTCGTGTCAAAAATGTTCAAATGAATAAAGACACTGATTTGGATTATGACGAGGTGTTGAGCTTTCTTGCAAGCGAATTGCTTGAGAGAGATACGGACATCACAAATTCCGTCCAGCAAAATAGCGGAGCTAGCGGTCCAGAAAACTCCAAAGATGCGATCCAGGAAAGTCATCGTATCGGAGAGCCTATCTTTAGTGTTGATATTGATCAGAAAGTTGTGATTATTCCAAATTTGGCCAAGGGCAAGAAGAGTAACAAGCGCGATAAATGGGAAATGGAAAATGATTCAAAATTGGCCTCTGCGAACATGCTTAAAGAACTCGGAAGAGCTCCTATATTGACAGTTGATCTGAGCGATGCAATTCTCGATATGATTCTGTCCACGTCTTTGCTTATTCAACAGGAAGAATGGTTAAAACGCGCTTTTGCCATAAACAAACAGCTACCCAGAAGCTTCGGAGTGAATATTTATGAGTCCTTGAAAAAAGAGGCAGAAAAAGGCACGAGATGGGTTGTCTTGCACGCGCCCAAAAGTGATAAGACTACAATCGTGGACTTACAGAAATGAAAAGTTATACATTTTGCTTTGATCTACCTCAGGTCCAAGCTCGATAACACATGAGGTTAATGGTATTGAATAGTGGCATATGTAGATCTCATTGATACACTTTCAAAATTTAGAGGATAACATTGCTCAAAAGCGCAGAGAAATAAATTTCTTTTTCCAAAGCCAATATTCCTCGAGTCTCGACTTTCCATACTTGGCATAATTGAAGTCTATCGTGGAAATCTCACTTTGAATCATAGCCCATATTCCCCAGTAGAACCCCGGCATCCCATAATAGCAAGCAATCTCGTCTATCAAAGCAGCAACTTTATCTTCAGAAGCTCCCGTATCATTCAAGTACCCTTTGCACCACCTCACCATGACGGGATTAGATGGAGACGGATCTGGAACAGCTGAACGGTTGCAATCAAACCCTTGCCATTCCGCAAAGTGGTTGGCAATATCGAATGCTCTTGGCGCAGGAAGCATGTACTCATAGTCGATGAATTGAATTGGGTTTTCGCGCAAGAGCGGAAGCTCTGAATCGCCTTGCACACATCTTGCAGTGAAGTCCTCGGTAGTTGGAACAATGATATTTCCCGAGAGAAGATCGCAATGCGAGACAACGATCGGTGACTTTGTGGCGTGTTTTAACGTTTGCTTGAGCCACTCAAGCTCTTGCAGCAAAATCTCCCTGATATTAGTAGTGGTGATATCCCGATTTTTTTCGTGATTTTTGAAAATGCTCGCGAGTGTCTCATTTTGGGGCACAATCTGAATCCACTCCTCTATAAGGTCCCAAATATTGTTGATAGACTTTGGCACTTTCACGAGTCTACTTTGCTTTTCCTTGATCTGGCTCTGGGATGAACACACTGTGGCTTTTTTGAGCTTCGCAGCGTACTTTCTAAGAGACCTTACACCGTCATCAATATACTCACAATTGACGCTGTTATGCCAATTTCCAAGCTGTTGCGCTATTAGAGGAAACACGTACTTATTAGAGAGCTCATTTGAATCCAAAGACCGGCCAGGTAAAAAGCCGTAGATGAGACCGTTTTCGAATCGCGCATGAATAGGAGGCGCTAGGTCTAATGAGTTGAGCACCAAATGGGAAACGAATTCTCTGTTTCTATCAATGATGAGGTTAGTGCCCTGTCCATAAACACGAATCAAAAGCGTCTCATTAGTTTCCTCGTGTGAACACGACAAAAGCATATTTGTTATTCCGCCCGTCACTGGCTTGACTTTTATCAGGGCAGACCACAATGGAAACACTTTCATAAGGAGAGTCTTTATCTGCGCGTAGTCGGAATCCAAGTTTGCCTTCAAGTCGACCGAGAACTGAGAAAGATACACTGCGTGCGTGGAATAGTCCTCCAAGATCTCCAGTGTAAGACCGGCTGATTCATCCTCTTCATTGTCAGCCTGATCCGTGCCAATGTTTAATATTCTAGAACCCAAGTTATTGGTGTTACCTTGGGCTGCCAAAGCGACGGCGCTCAGCTGTCCACTCTGATGACTCGAGCTGGCTTTAGGATATACACGTTTCTTTGGCCCTAGGAATTTCAGATAGTGAGTGTCAGCAACTGCATCGTCGTCATCTTGAGAAGGAGAGTCAGTCGATAATCTACGACTCACGTCAGACTCTAGGTCTGATAATGAAGGATTGTTTAGAGTGTAGAGAAGATTTCTTCTCTTGATAGCAAGATTCACGGGAGATGCGGGTTCTATGTTCTGGGCCGGTTCTGGCAGTGAAGGGATGATTGAGCGAGATAACACGTTCGGTGTTTCTTCGTTTGTGCTAAAGGCGGCAACGGGCACACAATGCACAGTACCCCCGGATAAAATGCAATACACCGGGCCGGACATGTGTCAGTTGATTCTCTATTCTTATAGCTCTATCACAAGATTTTTGATTAGCTAGGTGGTGGAAGAGCCAAGCGGAAATCTCAAAGAATAATGGTGTAGTTGTAATTCGCGAAACCTGCTCTGACGAGAAATGGGGTGGACTACTCTGATTCTCATGCCTAATATGGAACAAAAAAAATGCCGCTTGAGATTTGAATAAAAAAAAACTACCAGGCTTAAAACAATTTAGAACTACTTTTGGTTGAACCATCAAGGAGAAAATGTTTGGCTCAGAATGGGTGATGGAGCGACACGTGAATTGGGAACTACGGTCTCCAGATGGTACCCAGGTGCAGTGGGCGAGATATCGCGGTTCTCAGGCTAACCACAAATTTATATGCGTGCGTTGGCAATATCTTGCGTACAAGAAATCTACTTCAATTATATATTTGAAATAGTCTTATGGCATCATCGAAGTTCGAAACTCTCTTCTAGGTGAAATCTGCGGATCTTGTCTTCTCTGTAAAAGCTAAATCTCTGCATTTTAGAGTCTTCGAGTTAAACACAGCTTGCGATTCAAAGAATTAGTAAAAGCAGTATATGGCCACTGGGCTGTGCTCTGAATATTGTCAGCGCTCTTTCTTGTTTCTGAATGGGCAGTTTCAATTGCACCACTTATCACATGCAGCGACTTGGTGCGTTAGTAACTCGCGTGCGGCTAGGGCGCGTGGCTTTTACGATGCTTCACATGCAGAATGAAGACACGTGCTATATTCTCCATCACACGGGTGCTGAATGTTCTCTTTATGATATTTCAGCAGTTTTTCTATTTTCCATATGATTTAGAGAGTAAAAGCAGACAATTTACCCTTTCGCCTCAAATTTGTTCTTTTGTGAGTGTTTTCAAAGACTAGACGCCGGAAGGACATCACATATTTTGGTTCAAAAAATCGATGTTGACCTAATAGAGGCGATTCAATCTCAGTATCGTATGCTAAGATTATAACCCGTTCTCCATTTCAAAACTAAAAGAAAAGAAGGTTAGTTTTTGCTTGATTTGATAACCCAATTTGCTAATCGTTCAAGTTCAAATGCAAGCGGCCAATTTTCAGGAAAAAACAACCCTTCATAGTAAATAAAATTCTGGTTGCTTTGGACGGTACAAGTTGCCGCTCAGGGTCTAGCCTGATTTTTTGATTTATTCTTATTTGCGAATTCCAATGGAATGGTTCATTCATTGTAGAGTGTCTCGAAGACAATCAATGAATTCGAAGCAATATGCAAATTACTTGCACACGTTAACTCTGTCCATTATTTGCAGTGGCCAACAAGACATACGGGTCATACCGGTCATACTTCAAGTTGATGAAATCTGTGGCTGCCGTTTATCAGTTTTGCTTCGATATATACCTTGCTGGTTTGATAATCAGCGATATGTTACACTTTTGACAGAAAGTGTGCAAAATAAAGTAGCATCAATTTAATTTGAGAGTACTAATATAAGTATTTTTATTTTAAAATGCTTAATTTTTTAAACAATTCGCCCTTTGCGTCCTCCGACCATCTTCTTGTTTGTTAACACAACAAGCACCTCGTACTCTAGTGCTGATTTGAGGTTTAAACCATGCCGTTATAATTTTTAAACCAATTAGAAAATATTATCCGCTTGCCTCTATTTATGATTACATGAAACTATGATTGTATAAAGTTGCCTACATCTTGATGGAACTATGTCCCAAAACAAATTCAGCAATGCCAAACGATCTTGGAAAGATCTTGAGAAAAATTTAGATTTTCTCACGTTTCAGATTGACGTTCCCACAACAGCTCTTTAAGTGGATCTGAGTCTTTTTAAACAAATTCTAGAATCCTCCCGGAAAAGAACTATCCTTTCGAAGCCATGTTGGTGCTTGTGGTTTTGGGTTGGCAATACTCAATTGAACAAGAATATTGGTGTCGTATATATCGTCTTCCTCGATAAGAGACGAGAAAGTTTCGGGACTGTATTCAGACAAGTCTGAAAGGTGAGCCTCAAGATCTATTAAGTTCCCGGTTTCTGACGAGCTACTCGCAAGTGAGTTCTTAAACCTGGGGGACACATCGCTGCAGTGGTCTTCGTTAATTGTGTCTTCTTTTTTTCTGAGCAAATTAGAGCTAGAGTCAAGCTGTTCATTTCCAAAAGATTTAAAGGTCTCACATATTGAAATTTCAGAAAGGCAAATCTGTGATCTAGATGAGAGTGCCTCTGAGTCATTATATTGGTTCAGTCCATTCATCAATTTCATATTCTTCCTTGCTTCATCTAACAAAATGAGTCGAGAATTTCCTACATCCTCGTCTTTCTTGAGCAAGTGATCTGATTTGTTCCCAGGATCCAAAATTTTTGAGGCTTTTGTCTGAAAACTCTTGTTCACCCTTCGTACTTTTGACTCTAATTTCAGAAGATTACATGATCTTGAAACTTGACCCTTTTCGTGAGCAGAGGGTCGTCGTGAAAGTCCATCTTTTTCATTATCATTATAAAAGCCATAAGTCGGCTCATTTGGTTTGTTTTGATTGCCCATAAGTGATTTTCTTTCTCTTCGTTCGCCGTTTATGGTAATTTCCCGGAAATTATTCTCCCTAAAATCAGATTTGCTCGAGATTGTCTCCATATGAGTGGTTTCTACTTTGCCTCTCTCGCTTGAGTGAAAATTAGAAATTGGGTGCATGTTTGGCGCTTTGGTGCATTTAGTTTATTATCTACCCACTGTTTTTATACTGCTCCGTTTAAAGTTTAATGCTTCCAAATTCGGTGACATAATTGCGTCGATAACAAAATATGCGTGTTACATCTTATCTTAGCAGACTACATTTTGGATCGCGCAGAATTATAGCTCGCAGTGATGCAGTTTTGAAGAATTGCTCATTTGTGACTGTATGACCCAAATTAGTTTGGAATAGTTGTAGAAGAACAGGTATTGTCCTTAAATTTTGTATCTTTTTGTGCTTACTGTTCTGAAAGCCATCGGTATCATTTCCAATTTTACTTGATTTGCATCGGTCTCATTATTTACATGAGCTCGGTTCGATCAATTGAGCCACTTTTTCGGCCGCCTATTCTTTTTAGCAAAATATTACCTTGGAGAATAATATACCTTATCTTGAATCAAACGTATCCCAAACGACGAAAAACGATGCATTGTTGAATGACTTGTATCTTCTTACTTCTGTGTATATTATATCTGAAAAAAAGCCAATACTTTGCAGAGTGTATTGCATGGTCAAATATCAAAGCTACCCTCAAATATCATTTTAAGACTAGTGAAGAGGTATTTCTTGGCGTTCTGTTGACTAGCTTGAATTCGAATTTTTATAACAATAATTCATTGATGTTAAGACCATCCGAATATAACTTTAGGATCTGGACTACAATTTGGCGTTTTCAGTGTCGAAAATTAAGTCTTATCGAAAACTTAAGTACTCTTGGCAAAACATTGAGTAACATCAAAATAAATTTAAGACACTTATCTATTCAGCGAAACCCTTTCATCTTCGTTCCCATGTCTTACAATAATAGAGCATATCGAAACAGCTCGTGTATCGAAAAGTATTGACTCTTCAAAACTCACGCAGCAAATACTAACTATTTTGCGTCTACAGTAAAAGATTTTGGGCATATTGAGGGAGTCATTATGTTCGAGAAAGTGCAAGTATTCCTTGAAATAACACTATAAATCCATAAAGCTGTTCAGTGGCTTTTGGCTTTGGTACCAATGTGTTGCGAGTGCTACGTATCGAAGCCCGGCTAAGAAAACTTCGCCTATATTTTTAGAAGTCATGCCAAAATCAAATTTTTTATAGAAACGAATCTTGAAACTCTCGCTACTTATTATCACAACTTTTGGTACTATTTCATAATCCCCCGAGTGTAGGTTAGCTCCTCTGTGCAATAGCAAAAACTTTCCCAGTAGAAGGATGTCATTTAAGTCTTCTTTGAAACTCGTTTAGGAAATAAGTTCGCATGTTGCTATCAACCACTTGACTGTATGTAAAGCACTCAAGACATTTCTAAAGTCCCATATTTCTCTATGTTGTATATATTCTGGCATCTAGGTGATAACGCGCACGACAATTTACACCTCAGCTACAGGAATGTACTTCGTCTCGGCATCCTCCAAATTGAGAAGCCTTGGTTCATAGCAGGCATTTGCTGTTGGACTCGGGAAGAGTCTCACGTACAGCCACGTAGCCACCCCCAACCCGATACACAGACCAACAAAAACATCAATAAAATGATGTCTGTAATCTTCTGTCCGACCCAAGGCTATGAAAGCTGCACCTAACGTGGGCAAAAAAACAGCAACCCAACGAAGTGCGCCGGTTTGGGGTCTCGTCACTGTAAGCTGGCCGGAAAGCCATAATGAAAGGAAGAAGAGACCAGCAAAAGACATACTGGAGTGTCCCAGGGGCGTGGTACGGAACCCGTCCATGAGCCGGTTCACATTGTCGGTGGTGCATACATCCTTTGCGTAGACTAGAACATCTCTCGGCGCATCAGGCAGAGGTATACAGCGAGCCAAAAAGTCAGGTCTGTGTCTACCAAAGCTATTCTTCAACAAGTCTGTCACAATACTCGTGGTAAAGACCGAGATCACCAATCCCAAAACTGACACGTATGTAACATACAGCTTGTTAGCAGGCTTGGTGATTGCGAGCGACAAGACTGCAATCACCCCAAGAGGTACCCACGTCGAGTAGACGAAAAGCATGGTGTTAGACACACGTTCCGTCTCAGCAAAAGGGTGCAGAATAGTGAGGTCATTGATATAGAATTGCCTTTGAAATGGTTGGCCCCGGTACAGAATAGGGTAGATAAGAAATAAGAATACCACATAAATCAAGTCAGACACTCGCCAGCGAATGAAGAAAGGTCCACCTTTCAAGTTTTGAATACCAAGGGTAACGCGATCAAACATGCTGTTCTGAATTGGGGGATCCATTGCACTAAGGAGGGTAATTAGGCTCAGTTGTGGTGCGTGGAATATCGCATGGCCATCAAGGTGCATTATATCACGTGATGTAGAGCTCTGGGCTTTTTGGCTGCGCGATAACGTTGCAAAATTGGATCATAACGCCCTAAAAGTGAGATTTTTGTTTTCATTTATATTCTTTTACCTTAGGGAAATACTTATCTCAGAAGTGGAAAATAGTACAGTCTCAATTTTTGAGGGGCCTTGGTTTTTTATGATTATCAACCGTATTCTCACCATAAAAAAAAAATATTATTTCCAAAGAGCTTCAACCCGAGAAGGATGACGGGCAAATTTCAATCTTAAAATAAAACGATTGCTTCATATATGTTTGCAAAGATTTGATTCGAGTCTATAAAGAATTGATTCTGTGACTACTTCACATTATCTTCACAGGTTGAAATTCAAATTTCATGCCTCGCAAATTTCTAAACTCGAATTTTCTTTCACAAAGAGGCAACATAGCACTCTAGCTTTGATCAAATTTGATCAGTTGACCTAATATGTGATCCAGAGAAAAAAAACACAAGTTTCTAATGTCATTTGTTGATCAAGTGAGAGTACTCAAGCTAAAGATTTGTTCTATCTAAGCCATAGAGTCGAAATTTTTGCTTTATAGGTTGTTTGTTTTCTTTTTGACATTTTAAAGCAATCTTAAACTAGAACTGACCCGCCTCTCCTCTATAAAAGTTTGTAGATCGTATAGAAAAGTGCAGCTACATCATCAACTGCACAACATGATGGTTAAGTTTTCTGAAAGAAGGTAACTAAGGGTATAATTGAGAGCTCCTTCGAGGCTATAGATTCAACCAGTACACGGTTATTAAAATTTTTATATCTCGAAACAACGCGGGTACAGCTTCGTATTCCAGCAAATCAGCAGAATAGTTGACAAACCCTACTGAATATTCGGGAAAAAAACTTTGGGCCTTCGTGAAATAAATTTAAATAAGATCATATCAATAAAATTAACAGCTACCTTTTAGATGTCATGGTTTTTGGCAGGGTGGTCCAGTTCATATAAAGAATGGTCGGCATGTAACATTCGCGGATTTCCTGTAGACTGTTCAACGGTATAAAACATTCAAAAGAGGTTAAAGTACTTTGATTCTACCTGTTGGGAGAAAAAGGAAGAGGATACGGAATAAGCTAGAACATTGAGCAAGGCTAGTATAAAGATACATATTTGTCTTTTTAAGTCCTTTGTCAACATTATTATAGGGTCTGACACCAATCCTGAAACCCAATTTCGATAAGAGGCAGGAGTACTACCGGATCGATACTTTAAGCGTTTGACTTGATAAATTCAAGCTATGATGTAATTTGAATTGTTAGTCAGATGAAAGAAATACAAAAGCAATAAAGGTCCCTTGGCCCAGTTGGTTAAGGCGTGGTGCTAATAACGCCAAGATCAGCAGTTCGATCCTGCTAGGGACCATTTCTTTTTGCGAATAATTTTTGCCATTTTGAACATGTTCCTCTTTCAGTGCCTGATTTCCACGTGGACACTAAGCACCGCTAATCGGTGTCTTCAGTCAAAAGACGCAATGAAAATTGTTTGAGAATTAGAAGATCAAAGAATACGCCAAAAGCAGATCAGGCAAAAATGCCTGACGTGAATTTCCCGATCCGGTAACTCAACTTGATAATATCACTATCATGCATTCCTGCGTATGATTGAGCCTCTTGAATAATGCCACTTCCATTGTTTGCAATGAAAAGTCTTTGATTGTAACATTGCAAGAGAAACTAGTTATTGGGGATCATTATTTCAGCCAAAGTGATTTTAGTTTGGTTTCAATACATGTCTACTCGGTCGATCCTTGGATTTCAATTCTGAATATTCCGCACCATGATCCAGGATATACTAATGTGTCTCCACTCTTTTTTAAACACGGAAATGTACCAAAAAAGTTCATAAAGCCTGAAATAATGTAATTTTACCCGAAACCATATAAACATCTTAGCTCGTATAATCTTGGCTTCGCCTTTACCAAAACAGGACTCTTCTTTTGTCGCAACTAAATAAATGCCACAGAAAAGCTTTCGATTGCAACAATTTTCTATTCAGACTTTTGCACAAAAGTCGGGCTACCATAAATGATTACCTCTTTGTGTATTGTTAAATCCTGGCCGAACATATGTTATCACTGCCGCCCATTTGGATGTTCATAAAATGCCGGGAGTGTACACGACTAGTCTCCGTTTCATTTTAAAAGGCACATTGAAAGTCAAACAGTGATACATGCAAGATGAGCTTCTCTTAAAATTTCCAATTCCACTTCGTGTCCATATGAAAAATCAGGGAAGAACTGCTGACTGAATGCCGAATGCCTTGAGCTTTCCATCAAGAATCTTTATCGTGATTGCTTCCTGCACAAACACCCAAGACCGCCTCCCCATACCGGCATAGCCTTGTGCAGACGTCTCGAAGCATAATAGAGGATTATCCACTCGCTTCCTGCTATAAATCACGCATAAAGCTCCACAAAAATGAACAGCATGTATGGATCGGAAGATCCTTTCGAGAACGGCTGGGCTTCCTCTGATCCTCCAGCTGCTTCCCAACAATTTTCTGCTCTGGATCAAAGCTTAACTGCGTCCGCAACTCCTTCAGATATCTCAATCAAAGTACCCCATCAATATCGGCAAATTTTTGATAACTTATGCACGCAAGTAGCAACATTTGCTGGGCTACAGGCTTATGTGTTTTCTCCTCTTATCACAGAAAGCTTCCTCACGTCATATCAGGCGTCCAGACTCATCGACGTCTTGTATGACCATAACATCATGCCACCCAATGCCGAGAATAACTTCTTTCATATCTTAGGGCTCATTGCACTTGAAATCAACAATACCGGCGCAGGCGACTTTGTCACTTTGCAATTCAAGCTTAACTCGGGTCTCCCACTTTTACCTCCTGACGCTGCTGCATTGCTCATGACAAACCCCAATATGGAGCTCAGCATTCTTCAAGACCTGGAACCACGCGAAACTTTTGACCCATTGACATCACAATTGGCCAGCTCCAACTTGTTGGATGAGGTTCAGGGAGACGTGACTCGCTGGGACCATGCGGAAATCAATACCGACCCGTTGAACAAATCGATCTCCGATCCGACAATCCATCACCACACTGCACTCCTGCTTGATCCTGACATAACAGCCCCGGAGTCAATCCACGCTGATGACTATGAATACTTGTCTAAACACATTACTGAAATTCGCGACAGATTCAAACCATTGATCGATGGAGAGGATAAAATCACAATCAAAGAGGTTCCAGAAAAAGAGGGTATTTTGTTCAAACATATCAACTACGCAATTACACACGAAATATCTTTGGGTATTACTGGTCCTGCAGGTACAAAGAAAGTCATCAGAAGGTACTCCGACTTTGTGTGGCTTCTCGAATTCTTGCTCAAAAAGTATCCTTTCAGGGTCATTCCCGGATTGCCTCCCAAAAAGTTCACAGGTATGTTTTTTTCTTATCTTATCACCTTCAACAACCCCTGTCGACTTGTGACTCCTTGATAGTCTTGTTTGCCCTCCTGGTCCACGAGGTTCACAAGTCTCTGTTGTAAGTTTACTAACTAACCTAGTAGGAGCGGCTCCGGACTCACAGTTTTTACAGCGCAGACGCAGAGGCTTGCACAGGTTTTTAAACCAAATTGTCAAGCACCCAATTTTGAAGCAGGAGCCTATTGTTGTAACCTTCTTGACGGTGCCAACTGACTTAGCGTCTTGGAAAAGACAGGCAAGAGTCGATTATTCTCTAGAATTCAAGGGTGAAAAAATTCTGACAAAATTCATGAATTCAATATGGCCTTCAGTCGGTGATGAATTCTTGCGCAACTGGAAGAACGCGGAACTGAATCTTCCAAAGCTCATTGAGTGTTGGACCAAAATTGTTATGTTAGTTGAGAGACACGAGAAAAGACAGCAGCAGATAGCATTTGACAATGGAAAATTTGTGGAAATGATCACAAAGTTCTCTGACCTTGATGAAAATCTATTTCCTCATAAAATCACGGAGAATAAGGTGATCTCTTCGTCAAACTCTCATGAGACGAGCTCTATCAACGAGTCTATGGGCAATATCTCCACATTTTTCAATAGGGCATCTACGCTCTTGATTGACGAAAGCTATACCATCAATACCGACATTTTGGAAAAGTTCAAGAACTTTTTGGACTGCTTATATTCACTCCAAGAACTTTTTGATAGATCCAAAAGACTTTCTATCAACACCATACCCCAGCTTAGACAACGCATTCAAGAGAATGAGGAAAAGCACGAAAAACTATCAAACAGTGATGTTGATATAAAGGGTAGCGAGCTTGCAAAATTGAGACAAACAATCATTAATGATAAGCAAGAGATGTTTCAGCAGCTCAATAAAGATTGGCTCATCAAAAGATGCTGCTTTGAGGAGTTCGTAATGTTTCAAGAGGCCCAATTTTTGATTTCGGAAGCGTGGTGTGACTGGTGTCGCGGCCGCTACAAGTTTCATAGCAAGTTCTTCAGCCTTTATGAGGCATTAAATGATGAGGTTGCATCAGACATGCCCATGCTGAGATAGAATTACTATATGCGGCATTTTAATTATGGGCTTTCAAGACCCACAGTTTTTTCCCATTGAGCGAGAAGCATATGTTGCGAGTTCTGTAGATCAAGCTGATTGTCGAAATATTTCTTGTCCAAAACCTGGGTAATGTTGAGGGTCTCTTGGGCCTCTTTGAATTGCGGCTTTCCGTGTAACTTTGCCAAAATTTTGCCGACACGAAGACCTAACGACGCGCCGCTAGGAAACCCCTTATCAAACCCGTCTTGCAACCCCAGTTCTTGAGCTTTAGTAATGCCGTCCAAGTAGCCTTGATTCACATGTGCCCGTCGCAAGTCCGCGTGAGGAGATATAGACTCATCATCGCTGCCCCATATTTCATCCTCCGAAAGTGGACGATCCGGCATTTTTTTGTCTTCTCGGCTCTTGCAGTGGCATTTGCCAGAGCACGACATTCTTTGATGCCTGCAAAGCACCGCTGGATGATGACTCAAATCGTATAAGTGAGAGCCTGCAGACATTCCCGCGCCCTAAATGCGTTCCCTATAATACGAGATGAAGTTCCTCAAAGCAGATATACCCTGTGTTTCAAATTTTAGAGGAGTGATTGCTCATGGTAGATTATTCTAGCCTATGAATGTCTCTATGGGTCCATTCTGGGAACTAACCCATAAAGTAGCCATGCTGGCTTCACGCAGCAACAAGCCAGCGCTTGTATCACGTGACTCAGGTTGGCCAGCAAAAAAGATACATGTAGCGTCAGCGAGAGATTTTGGGGATCTTTTCGTTTGGTAGAACAAAAACTGTCTTCACCACAACCTGAACTCGCCACATTCGTTAGCGCTCAGATCTCACATTTTTATAAAAGGTGCCGGAAACCTTGTGAGCTACCTAAGAGTATATTGAGTCAGAACAACGATTGCCTGGTTTTGTCAACACTGACCTCTTGGATCTTATAGTCTTGTCAGAAGACGTTTGAACGCAAGTTGCGGCGTTGATTATCTTCCCCCACTCAAAGGCAATCAGTCAATTATAAAAAAAATGGCTGAGAATCTAGTAACACAAGTCACGCAGGATGTCGGCGGTGGTGCTGCGTCTGCATTGCATCACGAGGAGGAAACTATGAATGTCGACTATAACTCAAAAATACACTTGAACATTCGTGGAAAGGCCTTTAGCATCACGCGTGATGAGCTTATGAGCTTGCCAGAGAGCATATTGTTAAGTCTATTCCCCAATGGTGTCTTCTTGGATTTCAATGGACAGGTGATTTCGAACTTGACTGAAGAAGACGTTGTATTTGTTAATTTCGACCCTGCTAGCTTCGAGTACATCTTGCAAGTCTTTGGAGATGCCCATGCAGACCTCCAGGGAATGCCAAGTCTTTCGCCTCAAGTTTCAGGACCTAGCCGGCTTGACACCTCAGCTTCAGTGTTGCAAACGAAGCCAGCAATTATTGTTTTAAAAGAGGATTTAGATTACTACGTGATTCCGCCTGTGTCAGGGTGCTCTGGAGAGGACATCAAGCACCTCAAGCTCGAGGTTGCTAATAAGCTAATGGAGAATAAGATGATATTCTCCGGTCTTGGGTATGATACTTCCTTGCCCAGCACAATGGTACAGACCCTTGGTCCTGCGGAACAGCATCTCTTTGACATGTTGTGCTCCTCAGGATTCGATCAACGGGAAGCGTGGGGTAGCAGGTCCTTGGAGCCTAGCAAATGTGTTTTGCAGTCATTGCTGTTGGTTCGCTTAGCCAATCCCCAGGCGACGCCGCCGGATTCGCCGTCGCTCAACCCGGTGAACTCACATGCATCCACCAGGTCGAGGTCCAGGTCCAGAATAGCCACGTTGGCGAGCTCTGCAAGCCGTGCTGCGTCGAGGTCGATATCTAGGTCGAGAAAGAACACCGAGGTGAACCATTCCAAGCTTTTATTGTTTTGGAGGAAGCCTGCACGAAAATGTTGGTGGTCTAACGAGGAGCTAGAGGTTCAGGTCGCAGGTACAAGTCTCAGCAAGCTTGGAGAGACCGCCAAAGTCAAAGTTCACATCAGAAGGGTGTGGACTTTAGAGTTGTCCGTGATCGGGGTCCAATAGGAAAGTTTGCCTAGAGCTTAGAACTACATGCCATTCGAGTTCCAGTCATTTGACACAAATATAATGTCAATCGCTCTGTCTTTATATGTGCAAACTGGAGCACATCTTTATCAGAGTGTTCGTGTCAAACAACACAGGCAGTTATTCACTCGTCAGGGCCTTTTGGTGCACGATTTTGCAAGAGTGTTAAATGATTTACCTGTGATCACGTGGAATAGAAGCTGCAGAGGAAATTGACATGGATATACGCCCAAGTGTCTACGCATCATTCATTCCTGGGAACCCGAGCCATAATAACGAAGCTGGATATATAATACCAATTCAAGAGCACAGCAAGCAGCTGGCGTGACGGCTGCAAAAATGCCGCTTATCGTAGATTCGCATCATGAATACAAAGGCCCATATAAGAGACTAGGTTGTGCCACTGCTGCCCACGAGAGATAGTACCAGTACTTGTTGAGTAGGACCATCGGATGGGCGAAAAAGGAAAGAAAAAGAAAATTAGCGCAAGGTGGGAAATGATGAACTATTCTTTGAAAGAAAAAAAAAAAAAAGAAAAGTTTGGAGGGGAATTTTGCAAAATCTACGTACCAAACAAGCTCTTGAATATACGAAAATGCAAGCGCAAGGCAGCATTGACAATCGCGAGCACCGGTTCAGCGCGCGCACGCGACTCGCGTTCTACTCTCAAGATCGCATTCCAAACCACAACTTAGTCTCAGCTCAAAGAGCCCGTATACCTCATATTCCGCGATGGCAACACAGTACGACCAGGAGAAACTCGAGCACACGCCGTGGGTGGAGAAGTATCGCCCGAAAAACCTTGACGATGTGGCGTCGCAGGAGCACGCGGTCAAGGTATTGAAGAAGACTTTGCAGCTGGCAAACTTGCCCCACATGCTCTTCTACGGTCCCCCTGGTACCGGTAAAACGTCAACGGTGTTGGCGTTGGCCAAGCAGTTGTATGGGCCGCGGCTCTACAAACTGCGTGTGTTGGAGCTCAATGCGTCTGACGAGCGAGGTATCTCGATCGTGAGGCTGAAGATCAAGAACTTTGCGCGGCTCTCGGTGTCGAACCCCACGCCCGAAGACTTGCAGAACTACCCGTGCCCGCCCTATAAGATCATCGTACTTGACGAGGCAGACTCGATGACCAACGACGCCCAAGCCGCGTTGAGAAGAACGATGGAAAACTACTCCAGCGTGACGCGGTTCTGCTTGATCTGCAACTACATTACCCGTATCATCGATCCGTTGGCGCTGCGTTGCCTGAAGTTCCGGTTCCGCCTGCTTGACAGCGCCAACGCCTTGGCGAGATTGAGCCACATTGCAGACTTGGAGCACGTGCGCGTGGCGCTGACGGACGTGTACGACGAGCTCGTGGCGGTGGCCAACGGCGACTTGCGTAAGGCCATCACATACTTGCAGTCTGCGGCGCGTCTCGATTCGTCGTTGCAGCCGAGCGCAGACGGCCGGTCCCCTGGCATCACCGCGGACTCCGTGAGAGAAATAGCAGGTGTCGTGGACCAGAACCTCATGTCTTCCTTGGTGGCTGTGGCCCGACTGAAAGACAACGCGAACATTGCCTCTGCGGTGCACCAGACGGTGCTTCTGGGCTGGAGCGCACAGCAAGTGTCCGACCAGTTGCACGACATTTTGATCTTAGACGATGGTTTGTCTTCTGCACAGAAAAACAATATGGCCCAAGCCTTGTTTGAGACTGACCGCCGCTTGAACAACGGCACAGACGAGCACATCCAGTTGTTGAACTTGATGTTGCTGGTGTCTAGAGTCATGTGAAGCGGGTTTTTGGCACTCGGGCGGACGAGCGCTACTGTATAATGGAAACAAGATATCGAATTACTACATGCATAGCAACAGGCCAATGTAGAAAGAGTGGACGCGACCGCGTGAGTCTAAGACTGCTTTGGCTGAGACTGCGGCCGCCCTTGCTGGTGGTTGCCTAGGGGAGCAGCGTGGGGGAATCCAGGCGGGAATCCGTGTGGCAATGGGGTGAATCCGGGCGGGACCATACCTTCGGGGCCATTGGGGCCGAATCGCATCCACGGAGGTGGCACTTCGCCTTGCATCGGAAGCTTCACTCTCTGGTCATTTTGATGCATCGCATTTTGCTGGTTGGATAAGGAGAGGTTCTGGTGGCTGGGGTGCGGTCTCTGCCCCATAGGGCCTTGGGCGCCTGGGGGGAACATTCCAGGAGGGAACATGCCCTGCGGCATTTGCGATGCAGGTGGCGGTTTTATTCCCGGCGGCGGCTTCATGCCCATTGCTTGCTGGCCCATACCTCTGGCCGCATCTTGGTACTGAAGGTACTGCGGAGGCTTCGCTTGCTGTGAGTTTGGCGCCCCTGGGCCGGGGAAGCTCACGTCGCCGCGAGCACCTACATTATTCGCAAAAGAGGTCGCTCTCTTGCCTTCGACGGGTGGCGCTGTCTGTGGTGGAAACGAGGACATAGGAACACTTCCATCGGCCCCCGGGCCGATCTCACTTTTACTTAGCAACGAATGGAAGAACGAGTCATTGTTCGCAGGACCTCTAGGTCCCGGGACCATTATCATCCCTGGTCCTTGAGGTGGGCCTGGGTTCATGTGAAATCCGGGCGGTGGGTTGAGGTGATTCACCATGCCGTTGACAGTTGCCATGGCAGCCTGTGGCGATGCTGCATTGTAGGTCTGAAACTTGGGGTGTATTCCGGGAGGCGGGCCGAGAGAATGCCTTTCCGGATGTTTTTGTGACTCCTGAGGACTCTGCGGGTGCGACGCAGTTTGACCTTTGAAGTCCCCGTGGAAAAAGCGCAGGCTTCCACCCGAGAAGTCCTCTTTTAAAGACTGGCGGCCACTTGTGGAGTTTTCCGATTCATCGGTAGATTGGCTTCTGCAGTTTGCAGCAGGAACAGCGCCACCAAAGAAGGATGAAAATCTTGAGCTCTTATTTTCAGGTTGTTTCTTGCCTGATGAAGATGGGCTTTTTGCGACAGCTTCTCCAGGTCTCACAAAGGAAAAGAAGCTGTCGACCTCATTTGAAGGAGCAGCTTCGGCAATCTCTTCCACAATTTCGGGCCCGCCATGCCTGCGTCTATCCTCCTGACGCATGTGCAATTTCCAGCGTTCAAAGTCCTCCACTGTACTACCCATACTCATTTCCATCTCGGCATTCGAGCTCGGTAAATCCCAGTCTGGAGTTTCTTCTTCGTGTGGTTCTCCTAGAAGCTGCGAGATTTTCTCTTTTGACATGCGGTCAATGTCCGAGTCTTTCAAGAATCCCGCAGGTTTGCGACCCCAGTTAAGAGTGTCTGACGAACCAGTATTGGCCAGATCTTTGTTGCGGCGGTTCCTCTTACCGGTTCCACTCAGTGAGCTATTACCATGATTGTTACCATTGTGATCCTGATTGTTATTTTTACCTCCTTCTGAGCCTTTCTGCTTAGACCGCCAAAAGGAATAGTCGGGGAGCCGAGCGGCATCAAATTCCAAAACAGCCGGGCTCGATCTCAAGTCTAGCAAATAGTTTATCGAGTATACTCTGGAGAAGTCTTTTCTCTCCGTTGGCCAAAAGTCCTGGATCGAGGACCGATTTGATCTGGACTGCTGTTGTCCATCGCTTTTCAACTCGGGGCCTGACTCTGATTCAGGTGTAGCTTCCTTCGCCGCATTGGCCATGGCCGAATCTAGTAATTTGGAGAGTGCACTTCCAGGCTCCAACTTGGAAGTCTTAGGATTCTGCTCCTCCCCAGAACCTTCTGCTGGTGAGGACAACCCAATGATCGCAGGGTCACTCAAAAGACCATTTCCGTTCATTGAAACAGCTTTCAATACTTCTTCTTTTGTTCTTTTTGCAGAAACCTGGAAAGATCTTTCTGGATGATTGATTCCCGGATATAAAAGCCTTGATAACTTCGCAACGGATAATGTATGGCCTCTATCCCTCGGATTGAACTATCGATGTGACAAAAACTAAATGCGTTCGACGATTTAAGCGTAACGTAAACAAAGCCAAATTCAATTTGGTATACAAACAGAATTCGAAAGTGTAATTATCGTTCAGGTTTTGTTGTTCTCTTTCAAGTGTGGATATCTGATCTGAAGGCAGGGACCCCCACCGAGCTCGACCTGAACATTTCAGAGGTAGTGCGCAACCCACACGTACCACTACGCCTATGCGCATGCCTTTTCTTACTCTTTGTTAATTGATAATTCATGATCTGTATCGGCTGGTTTTCTTTTCCCACATCAAATAAGTACGGGAAACTTTTTGCCATACAGATGTGCACAGACTGCTTCTTCAGTGTAATCCAATCAAAATTAATCCGTAATTGAGAAATTTATACCGGTCACTATCTTCAATTGACATCGTCTAGATCTGGGTATGGGATTTGCTCTTCTGGATTGCGCAGCACTTTTCAGCTGCAATAGTTCTCTTTGAGGGTGTGCACTTTGATTATTAGATTAATAAATCCTAATTCGTGCTTAGTCTTTAGATTGTTGGTAGTTTCTGTTGCCTGTTGGCTATCCTAAACAAATACAAAGCTTATCTGAAAGGCAAATGTTTCAATTGGGTCTAAACATTGTGAACTGAAGCTTACAATCTCTTGACTAGAATAGCTACAAATTGTCTGCTTATTTCTTTGGAATTTTCAGTTTTATGATATTGATGTGATCAATGTTTTATCGTGCCGCAAACCATTTTCTATTTTTTTCTATAGTCTTGGTAGTTGTGTATTGGACGATCGTAAGATACGTTGTATTGGTTGGAATATTTGGCTTCATTTATACAAGCCACATGACTGCTTTGGTCCGACCAATGTATCGTGAGTTTCCTATATACTTCATTTCCAAATGCAATTAACATGCTGCATCAATAGCGAATGAATGGCATATTTAGCTTTTGTATCTCTCTGCACATCACAAACCAATCAGTAACCCGAAGATCGCAAGACAATGCCTTCTTCGCAGTCTGGCACCCCTCAATAGCTTTCAAACGTTCTTTTTCTTCCCATTTGAATAGCTCATACATGAATCGTAAGTTTGGCTGAATAACAATGTTGAGTCGGCGCACCCGGACATAAAGATATGCCTGAGGAAGATTAAGCTTCAATCGCCTCATTACCTCTGCTATTACTATCGTAGCAGATCTCGATACCCCGACCCGACAATGAACCAAAAATTTCGTCATGCCTTTAGAATGTTTGTACTCTCGATCAATAAATTCGAGCACTTGAGGTAAGGTATCACTTAAATCATCAATTCCATCGTCCAGTAAATTGTTTAGCTTGATGACGCTCGTGACATTACATTGCGGTTCATGTGTGCTATTCAAGTTCTTGGGCTTAATGCGGAAGTGCTCAATCTTATTTCCATTAGTGCACTCCATATCAATATCGTGAGTATTTTTGAAATTGGAATCGTGAAGCCATTCTAAATTTTCACCAGCCGAGATCACCTTTGTGATTCCGAGTTTAGAGAGAACAATAGGGTTGCTAGCATGCTTGAGTGATCCCAAGTACATGTATGGCAAGATTTTTGAGGGAAGTGATCCCTCCAAGTCCTCGACCCAATTCCTTTCTAGAGCCAGAACCCCTTCATTTTGATCATTTTCACATTCGAAATCTGAGTCATCAGATTCTGATGATGATTCGGACGCAATATATCCCAATCTAAGTTTGCGCGGGATTGAACCAGACTCTTTCTTACTCAGCTGTTTAGGTTTCAAAAAAATTTCGTTGATTTCTTTCTGTGTGATTACTTCACCGCGAGACCAAGAGATCGTTGAGCCCAATCGTTTTGGACTGTATTTTCGAAGCAAAACTTCTAGCTTACGAAGAACTTGAACATCTGTGTTGAAGGCATAGAAGGGTCTCCCGTAGTCTAAGTGAAGCTTGAGCATGGCGTTTTCAAGTGGAACATCTTCTGCATACATGAGAAAGCAAAAAATTAAGAGTGACAGCTCAGTGTAGCCATCCGAGCAATATATGAGCGACGCAATACTATCTGGAGACTCGGAGGACGAATAAAGGTAGAGAAGTTTGCAGGTGTTAACAATACTAACCAAAGTCTCTTGTCTGCAATCCCCAAAACCTATTGAGCCAGACGAAGGGAATTCAAGCTGATGAACATCACTTACTTCCGAAGCTTTGCGAGATGAAATCGTATACTTGAACAACAAGTCATTCAAGATACTCAGGGAAGGAAACAAAGCATCATTATGACAGTGTATAAAGAGCTGCCAATGGCATCGTGGGGGCGGAAGAAAAGACGTTATTTTTGTATCAGCTGATGATTCAGAAACTTTAATCAATAAAGAGCTTTGAGGATCACAGTATTTGTCTTTTCCCTCACAAATTGGAATAATTTTGATGCTGTCCTCGCTATACAATGTTGTTTCTCCCCTCAAATACAGCAACATCACTTGATGGTCCCATATGTTTCCCAGCCAGACATTTAGATGAAGTTTTGTAGCAGCTGACATCAAAGTGGTTTCGAGCTTTTCTTTTACCTGGTAGTCAGCATCCCAAGAGCCAAAGATATCAAGTTTAACATGGCCTAAGCCAGAAAAATGAAGCTGCGTTTTCTTTCTCACGTCAGTACCGATGAGAACACCTGAATTATCTCTCACACTCCAAAGTTTCGGATGAAGATATTGGGTATCGTTTTCTTTTGGGTCGAGCACAAACACATCATATTTAAATGGTGTTTGTGGGTTTTCGGCAATTTGCGCCACTTTGATAAGTCTAGCAAAGGACATACACTTGCAATGCTTCTCACTTTTCGCATGTGTTTCGCAATAGATAACAAAGTCAGCGCATTTTGCAACCTTATTGACCTGAATATGGAAATTTCGAAGAGAAACGCCTCTTTTTGGATCGGAGTCCACAAAACAAGGCATAAACCCGGTCTCTAGACAATCAAGAATGATGGCTTCTGACAATCCAGAAACGTCTAAGTTGGGGTTTTCAATCTGTGGAAACAAAGTATTTACTAAATTGTTCACAAGACACCGCGCTTCTGAGCGAGCAACTTCAACCCGCTGGAGGATTTCATCAGGCGACACGGTGTTGCGGAGAGTCTTAACTTTTGCTTTCAGAACTTTGCCCGTTGTGTTCACACACATCATAAATCTGGCGATCTTTGGGTTTTCACAATCAAGAGTATGTCCCTGAGGGAGCCCGGTGTCTTTTATTTGAGAACCGAAAAAAGAGCGTTGGGCAAAATTCTCTGGATGGAGCCCGTGTAGCCATGGAAACATATGATCTGTGGGTGGAAGTGGATTATTGAAATACCAGGAAAAAGCAATGGAAAGTTGTTTAGGTGTGATTTGTCGCAAGTCTAAAGACTGAGTGGCGACAGGCCCGAGGCATTGCCTAAATTGTTTGAAGTGCGAGGATCTACGATCCAACGGAGAGATTATGTTTTCAGTAGGGTATTCCAATGTAAGGTTCATAGCGCTTTCTGTCAAGCAGCACTCTGTCTCATGTTTGGTGTTGAGCTTTTTGGTTTTTGTCGAACTCTCCTCGCATTGTGAACATTCCGATACGTCATCTTCAAGTATTGCCCAATTTGGAGGATTAAAAGATTCGAAGCGGGCGATGAATCGGTCTCTCTCGTGAGACAGATCATTCGAGGCCGAAGACGATCGCTTCGATTTTAAATGAGTAGTTCGCGATAAGCATACATTGATGGGATCATCAGATTCTTGTCCGATAAAATGTGGGTTTAAGTCTTTGGTTGAGATATTTTTATTGGTCCTGCCGTCATTGAAAGAGTCACAAATATCTAAATGCTTCTCTTTTTCGTCGGAGAAGGCCACATTAAGCGATGAGCTCAGATTTATGCGAGCAAATGATTCGTCCGAGCATAATAAATCCCGGGGGATCAAATTGTCATCTTGTTGACAGCTGGCATCAGAATCACAGGAGGCACTTTCATGGCTCTTCAAGTCAGGTTTCTCATTTGTCGTCATTTCATGAACACAAATTGCCATGGATATTGAGAAGCCCTAAACAACTCCAAGGCGGTTCATTTATTTTTCAGGATAGAGACTTTCCTTTCCCTTCAATTTCAAGAAAATCGATTGATTAGCTTGCCCTTGTGAATTTTCAGAACAGGAGGGTGATTTTGATCGATGGTCTTTTTGTAGTTTGCCCTTGTATGAAGAATGATTCGTGTAAAGATGCCTTGGTTGTTTTTGTAGCCCGCAGTATGGATATGATAAATAGTGCTGGAATGAATGATTCAAAAGTTTTATCTACTTCATGAAATATGCTTGGTACGAAGATAAGATAAGATCTGAGAACTGATGCCAAATTGGGGAGATGCGATCACGTGGCACCACAACTGAGCATGTCATTCAAAGAAGGTCGTCGAAGCAAGCCAGATTTGTTTAAGAAAGACATTGAATGGTGCTTCATATTCTATTGTGTATTTCCAAAGCGTGTTTAAGAAAATTACAATAATTATTTAGTGATAAAAAAGCGGGAAGAATTAATGTGTAAATTATTGAAACTTGATTTTCGGTACAGCTGATACATTTGTATTGTTGTGTTGCTCTTCATAAAGTTGTAATAGTTTGCCTATATGAAGTCATTCTTGAGAGGTATCTTCAGAATTTGTGAGTCCATTGTACTTTGAGATGCCACAAAACCTTATTCTTCCGTCTGTTTGTAGAAACGTTTTCAAATATAACATAGAGTTGCTCGAACCTCTATTTCCTTGGTCACGTGCGCGCATTTTTCTCAAGAAGCTGACAATTGAACAGTTCTCTCTTTCCTCGAAATACTATGACCGACGAAGCAAAGACCGTGATTGCTCAGTTGGACCAGGCACGGGAATTAGGATTTTCTGATCCTGCCATATTCCCTCAGGTTGTGAAGCAAATCTTGAATTTAGTCAACAATCCAGATTCAGAAATTCAAGCATGGTGCGCCAGATTTTTGAAAGATGCCTTTACTCGAAGTGACTCGCTCGTATCTTCAGCAGTGAAAATTGACCTTGCAATTGACGCCTTGCCCTATTTGAACATCCTAGCTGGCGTTCCAAACTTGGAAGTCTTCAAGAATGTTATCGATGTGAGTGTGATTGTGTTTAAGCTCACTTTCAGATATGTGGCCGAAAATGATGGCAGCAGCAACGTCTGGGCAGGGGTCAATGGTCTCAAAAACAACCTCGTGGCCAAATATGACACTCAGTTTCCTTTTGAACTGTCTTTTGACCGCGAGCATGATGCTTTTCGCAACATTGATTGCAAGCTCGAATTACTAAAATTTGTGATGACTGTCATTGACTACCAGCTGCGGTCCAGTTCAAACAAATTGTATTCTTTGAGTCGTGTAACCCCACATCACACACTAATCAAGACTGCTTTGATGGAAAGTGAGGCACTGGCATTGTTGGAAGTTGTTTTAAAGGCCCTCAAGAGTGACATTCTCGTAACTCCATTGGTCACCGCAACTTTCAACCACTTGTCCGTATTGGTACGCAGGAAGCGGCAATTCATGGATCATATCATACCTGCCCTAGAAGCATTTGACTCAACTAGAAAATTACAGTCAAATTATGAATCACTAGAGTCTTTTAAATTATCGAGGAAATATGTTGACCGCACCTTGCGAATCCTCTTCAATTACATGACCAAGCTTCAGTTGATTCCATCTAAATATCAAAGTGCTATCGCTAGAAAAGTAGCCTTACTCACAACAAGAGGAGATGAGATAAGGAAAAAGAACATAATTTCGGAAAGTCCATCTGATGCATCCATTAAAAAGAGAAAGTTTGACGGTTTTTTCAACCCATCCAAGAAACTAAAGGCTGTTGACTACAAGAGTCTCTACTGCTTGACGGATATCAGTCATGATCTTAACAACTTCGATCTCTCCTCAATTCCACAACATATACTTGTGACTATGGCACTCACGGCTTTGAATCGTGCTTCCACGCCTAAGTTTACGAAGGCTTTGGAGATTATTGGTTCACGATACACGAATGCTGTAAAAGAATTAGCGGAAAAGGATCCGTCAGTCAAAAGAGAACTTGGGCAAGATGACGAGGATCAAGAAGGTACACGGGAAGAAAATTACGATCCCGAGACAAATTATTCCCTTCCTCCACCCAAATGTCTTTCCTTTCAGCAAAAGAAAGAACATATAAATTTGATAGTAAAAAACTTTTTTGAGGCTGCTTCAAAAAAGGCAATTTCGGAAAACAGCTCGGATAGCCTCATAAAGGGAGGCGTTAGCGAAGGGTTAACGAAGGTTGTTTTTAATACGTGGAAAGAGGATTCTTGGTTGGTGCTTTTGACGAGGTTGGCTACTAGAGGTATGCACACTGTGGATGCTAATGCGAAAACGGAAAATTCCGAGCAGTTAAGCGACATTATTCGCAAGGCATTGTTCGATTACTTCTTGGAGAATATACATGAGAGGATTGACCTAGTAATAGAGTGGTTGAACGAAGAGTGGTACAGCGAGAAGGTGATCAATGAACAGCTATTGAGGGACGAAACAACTTCAAAACTTACCAAAATGTACGAGGAAAATCCGCTGCTGGTCACTAATTTGGACCAGCTGATACGTGACACAGTCAGCAAAATAGAAGTGGAGACACCTATATATGACAAGTGGGGCCAACAGGTTTTATACGCCATGGTTCCGTTTTTGGAGCCCACTGACAGAAAAGTTTTTCTTCGCCTTTTGAGTGATTTGCCCAGTCTCACCAAGGCGATGATTGAGGGAATAAAGTCATTATGTTCCGACCCTGCCCGATCGAAGCTCGGATTTTTGGCTTTGCAATTCTTAATCATGTACCGGCCTCCGGCTAAAAGTGCCTGCTTGGACATTCTCCAAGAGTTAACTGAAGAGGATCAAGAAGATTTAAAAGTTGAGGCCCAAACATTACTCAGAAAATACAAGTAGTGTATCAATTAAACACAACACTAGGAGTAAAAGAGGCAATTTATATCGAGCCCATTATCAGAAAACACTTTTGTTTGCTTCACTCCGGAACGTAGATGGATATCAGTTGTACGTGAACTCATCTTTCCGTAGCAAGTACAAGTTTTCGCAGGTTCAATAATTTAAAAAATCAATTCAGAAGCTCCCGTTAGCTTGGTCGGAAGTGATTTGTTATTCAACTCGTTTGAGACGTCCAGCGTCCTCATATGTGTTTTGCTACACGACGTGTCAAGCCGCATTCTGTGCTGTAGTCGAGATGAAACACGCAGGTTTCATGTCCAGCTAAACTTTATTCGCGATTATTCACGTCAAGTCAAAATGAAAGATTCTATTTCACTTGATTAACACAATCTTTTTTCCCCGCAATATTTTTCATCGGCTTTTTGACTCATCAGGAACTAATTGTTTCAAACACTCGAATTGTCTCCTGCTGAGCTGGCAGTTCCTTATGTATGTCTCTGGGACCAAGAGGCGTATTCAAGTACCTTTGGTTATATGCACAATTTTGCGATCTCCCAGAAGCATTGTGATCTAGACCCTCAGTAGGTATGCATTGCAAAGACATCTCCTTTGAGCGCGTCTCACATCTTCCAAATTTTCTTAGTTATCACATTCCACTATCTCATATTATAATCAGACTACACACCGATAAGCTAAACTTCACAAAAGCAAGATTTCGTCTGGCTAAACTGACTTGAAAGAACGCAACCCCCACGAGAAAAGCACAATTTCAACATCTACGATCATTAATGTTTCTTGACACAGGGAAGACTGTTGAGGTATACAATGTTTGATCTGGAGAAAAAAGCTGTGGGTCTTGACACATCTACCTTTGATATAATAGAGATCGACTCCTTTCACAATACACGATTTTGGACTGTTTTATCGTTTGTATGGGTTTGGGTTGTAATCATATTGAAGATAGCAATCCTTGGCGGTGACACGTATACATGCGTAAGCATCTTGGTCTTCGATAGATGGTCTACTCTGGACTATGATGTGTACGAGTACAAAGTGGCTAAATGGATTTTTACGGGGTGTGTTTTCTTTCGTTTTATCTTATTGGCTTATCAAATCGCCTGGGGAATTCATATCTATCGCACCCGAAACATTGCGTTAGCTTACCTTAATCATTATGCCCGTTTAATGTACGCTATTCGCAGTTACAACTACCAGTGCTTGTTTCATGAGATTGATCAAGATGGATTCTTTGAGTGGGCCTGCTTCCACGTATATGCGGAGCTTGATAATGCTTTGGAGGTCTTAGTCGCAGATCTACCGCGCCAGGTCATCAACTTTATGACACTTCGCTACTATGCCACTGGCGGGGATCTCAATAATGATATATTGGCCAATATCAAGTCGATTGCCACAACAAACTTGAGACTCTCGATCATATTGTCTTTCCAGCTTTGCACTATGGTTCTCTTCCTATTTTTCTTCCTCAAATTTCTCTTTGCATTAATTTTATTTATACCCATTAAAGTGAAAGTGGCTAACAGAGGTTTTCGCCTGTTGAAAGCATTCTGTTACAAGTCAGTTAACGAAAATGTGCGCCTTTTGGTGAAACGGAATCATAAGCCACGCACGCAGATAATCAATGAAGGAGTGTTGAGCATGAATGAAGTTCAAGCCAACCTGCTTTTGGCCTCCCACTCTACGTTCGACTTGAACACTTGGTCGAAGCCGCCTGTTGTGGGCGTGGGCCCTCTCGATACACCTAATTCAAGTCAAACTAATTTGCACGATAACTCATTCGGAGATGGAAGTTTCGAATACTACCCTCTGCTTGTGGGGCATCGTCCTCAGCTCCAAGAGACATACTCTTTGTCCACTATACAGAATAATCCTTTTGAAGATCGCCTGATCTGTGTTGCGTCTAATCGCAACACCTCACTGAGCATTGTTGAGGAAAACCCATTCGCAGATTTTCCAGCCAAAGCGATATCGAAAATTACCAGAATCCCACCTCCTGGGCGAAGCCAGACTTCAGAATCGCTTTTGTCTATGCGCGCGGCACCGGGTAAACAAGGCGACGACATTGTCGGAAGCCATCATCGATTGTATCTTGGTGACATGGGCACCCTCCAAAGCCTCGGCAATGTTTCCTTATCAAACGACAGGACCAAAAACTCATCAAAATCAAATCTAATGAACCCAGGGCTGCTGCTGGAAGGCGAGGATTCCCGTGAATGCTCTCGAATTACAATCAACACCTCAAGCATTGACAGTCATTCAAAGATTGAGTCTTCAGATCAGACACAAGCTGGGTCAAACGAAGGTGAGCCAATTGTGGATAATCTGCTCAGTGTCATCGAAGCTAACGAAGACACTCCATACCCAGTCAGAGGCGTTTCACAATATTTTGATGAGAATGGAGGTTGATGATATCTCAAGATTCAGGCTCCTGCTGCTGGGCAATTTGCCCCACCCCCCTCCGTGATTTACGATTAATTGCGTTTACAGCTCATAGCGCCCATTCATTGGCCATAACCCAAACCTTCTAGATTTTTCGGAATCCAGTCCATTCCCTATATACAATATACTCTCGAATTTTGAGTCGTTCTCGTGCCCAGACTACAATGTGCCATAACTGACTCAACAATTTAGCAGGCCATATCTTGGTTATTTCTGATATGTTCATTGTTTTGAATCATACTCCTCTCTCAACCTAGCCAACTCTTCGTTCGAGATCGGAGGGATAGGAATGTCAGCAAAGTCATCTTTGCTGAGAACATTCCACGTGTACATGTAGACACTTAAAGGCACAGCTCCGACAATAAAAAATGCGGCAAAGTTTCTCCAAAAGAATGGTTGTCTCACTCTGTACAAAGCAGGTGTCATCTGAAATGTTTTGGGGTCTCTGTACCGGTTATGACCCTTTCTTCATAGTTAGTATTCATGTCGAAATAGACGGAATCATACCTGGCAGTGCTTCCATAGATGCTCAAATTCAACTTACGGGGCTCCAATGACTGCCATGGTGTATAGGATTTAGTGGCAGAACAGATGATTGTTTGTGCAAGTGGTGCACCGCAAGTAAAATAATGACCAACATTGGTCGTGCGCGTTGGTCAAATTTATCGTCTGACCAAAACGTTCCCGCGGGTAGGCTAATGAGGTAATATTTATGTCGCAAACAATTGGTATCAATTATACATATAGTATGTTTCTTTTTGCATTGGCACCAAAGCTTTTTGATCTGAAAAAAAAAATTAAAAACTTGATTGAAAATCTTTATTCATTGTAAGGTAATTACTAAATTCAAAGCGTCAATTCAGAACACTAGGCATCACCAATAAATTACATCAACCAAGTAATAAAAGCATTTTGATATCTACAGAACCAAAATCCTATCATCTAGTCTGTTTGAGTAAAGAAGAGCACGGTTTTGTGCAAAAAGAATTCTGTTTAGAGCTTGACATCGGTTTTTTTGGACGAGCACAATTTCGGCGCCCGACTTTTGAAATTGACTTTTCTGCCCCTTAGTAATGGTTTAAACGCCACAATGTGACCTTTCCAGTATCATTTCCTATAGCCAACATTTGCCCATTGGGCGAAAACTCAGAAACGGTTACACGACCTAACGGAGTACCACTAGTCGGCCAGTTGGAGAAAACAGTTCCCAGAGGTAATTGCACGAGTTTGAGAGAGTCTTTTTTCTGCTTAGATGAGACACACATGACTTGGCCATCAGGAGAGAATGCAATGTTGGAAACGGAAGTGATTAAGTTTGTGACTTCCTTGAATGGTTGAGGACTAGCACCTTCCTGCAAGCTTTCAAATGTAGTTCTATCAAATATGTTAACAACACCTGATTTCGTGCCGACAGCCAACCAGCGATCGCTGGGGCCACCAAGTTTTATTTTGGTCACATTTACGGCACTAGCATCGGCCCAACGGCGAGAAGGCCTATTGCTTGATGTATCCATGCCGAACTCCCAAAACTCACCCGATTCATTAGAAACAATGAGTGTTTTTTCGTCGCGCGTGAAAACAAAGTCAGATACAAAGCCATTGATTTTAAAACCTCTCGCGAACTGACCAGTCTTTCCACTGACTAAATTGACCCACCCAGAGGAGCCAAGCAATGCGATGTATGCCCCCAGCGGCGAAATTTTGAAATATTCAAAAGACTTTTGAAACTTTTCCTGTCCGTACATTCTCAGAATTTTTTCAACCTCGCCACTAGAGAGATCCCAACGATTCATGTATCTTCTACGTCCTGCCATGTAAACCAAATTTGAGTCTTGAGTTTTCAGAAATTGACATGTCTGTATGGGCAGGTCACGAAAATGAATCAGGGAGACGAATTGATTCGTTTTTCCATCAATGTGATAGATTCGGAGGGTGCGGTCGAACCCACCTGTGATTAGAAGTGGATGCAGTGGATGAAAATTCATGCTTTGAATAGCACCTCTGGATCGCCTTGCTATATTGGCATCTTTAAGCCGCAGAATTTCGATTTTGTGAGGGGGGAGAAGCTTGGTGGAGGTTTGAAGAAAACTGTCCGTTGATTTGAGGATTGCGGTCAAAGTGGCGATGTTTAGGCCCACTTGGGCATCTTCTTCGGCTTCCAGGAGAAACTCATCATCGTCTCCGGAATCGCTCTCCCAATTGTCTGCCCAACTTGGTCTGGGGTAAATCTTTTCGTACTGGGCCCTCAATCTGGCTTGATATGCTGAACCAGATAAAGACTGCTCTTCCTGGGTCTCCCGTAATTTTTTTAATCTTGTAGATATGACAGAGACAGCTATTCTGTCATCATCAGAGTCAACCCATGCAGCTTCGTCCTCGCTCGACTCATTTTTCTCAATTTCCATCGAGTCGATATCATTTTTGTCATGAACAACTGCGGTATTAGCTCCTTCGTCTATAAAAAACATGTCCTCGTCATTTTCTTCTGCTTCGTCTCCTGAAAATTTGTCCGAGAAACCCTCTTCTCCATCAGAATAATCGTATAGATTTTCAATTTTACGCAAGTTAGCTTCAAACCCAGATTGATCACCAAAGACTAGCTTTTCGAGATTCAATTCCTCTTCATCTTTGGCGGGTACAACAATCTCTTCTATTGACATTTGGAGAATGTTTTGTTTCTGAACTATAACGATTTGGTTAAAGTAGTTGATATGGAAAGCCGACCCGTACAATGAGCATGGAAATTTTGGTGAGATGCGATGCCCAAAGCCGCAAACTGCACACAATATCGAATCGTAAGTAGTATCCTAGACCTGTCAATTGCATTCTTTTTCTTGATTTGACCTACTGTTTTGCGATTGGATATTAAATGCTGATTTCGTTTTCCCTATTTAGACTCTATTTTTTGAGCTCGCCTATGAACGTGATGTAGTACTTCTTGAATTCTTTGCCGCTCAACTCGACCAAGTTTGTACAGAAGTCCTTGGCGATCGCCTCATCGAGACCCATGTTGGTCAAATAAGTGGCCAAGAAGTGCACAAACTGTTGTTGCGACAGACGTTTTTGATATGTTGTAAGAAGCACTGATAGCTCGATCGCAATATTGCGTATTTGTGCATCTTTCAAATCAAACCCCTTCTCACGAAACGGTAATTCGAAACATAACTTGACGGTGCTATCCATCAAATACTCGTCAATTCCATCTACGGGAGCAACTGTAGTTGCAAAGATGTCCGAAGAATCGTTGAGCTTGCCATTATTGCAGCCCAAAGCTGTGATAACATTACCGAACTGCGTAATGGCTGATTTTGTGGTTGTCGGATCCGACAAATCACAGGAAAATTCGACCATGGAGCTTAAGACTCTGGGAAGAATGGATTTGTTGGTCTCTGTCAATAGAAGAGACACTTGATTGTTGATCACCAAAATGCTGAAGAATGAGAGGAAAGATTTCTTTAAATCATACTTTTCTCTTACCAAATTTGGGTAATCCTCATCTTCTATTGCGAGTGTCTCATAGATCTTTTGTATCATAGGGGTTAATAGGTCATTCAACAACTGAAATATTGACTCATTATTCTTAAACTGATGCACAAGCTGCCCAATAAATCCCGCAAAATCGCCTAATTCCTGAATTTTGAGGTTTGGTGAAGCCAAAATGAGAGAAACAAGCTTGCTTAGGTATGTACTGCTTCGAGTGTCCATGATGGGAACAAGGCGTGAAAACGCAAATCGAGCAGCGTCTCTAACAGACTCAAACTTATTGAAATTTTCCAATGATATCACGACAACTTCCGCAGCATTATCAATTTTTGTAGCAAGTTGTGCGTTACTTTTCAAAGTGTCAGACTTTCCAGGAGCCAACGTATCAAGACCTTTCACAATGGTAGCTATGGCAAACAACAGATGGTGGGTTTGTAAAGGTATCAAGGGATTGATATTTTTATCATCCCGTGAAATGCATGCTTCCAAATTTCCAAATAGCGGCTGCAATAGAACGTCAACAGAATTTGCACAAGTCTGCGGGGAGTTTGTTAACGTGACTAAAATTCCGAGTGCTTCAAAGAGATATAATTGGCTGTTAAAATTACCGTGCTCCACAAGATCGTTATCTTCATCTCTTGTGGGCAATTCGGCTTTGATGATTAATAGAGGCTGAAGCTTGATCAACAAATTTTCCAAAAAGAAGGAGTCAAGACATGGTTTGGTAGCACTCACGAATCTGAAAAAGAGATACCAACATCTCAATCTCACGCTTTCAATTCCGTTGAACATACCATAGTCTGCAAACAACTCCAAAATTTTTGCTGAAAGTTCATTCATACTTGTTTGAGTGGTATTCAGAAAGTTTTTAGTGCTGAAATGACGTATGATTAACTCAAAAAAGGCGAGTTGATTTTTGGGGTGATCGAGTAGATGAAAGTTGTTTATGATCTTGATCAATAAATCCTGTACAGCTCGGTACGGTTTTGAGCTGGAAATTTCAGATTTCGGAAGGTTGATCAAATTGTTTTTTAATGAATCTGCAAAGTTGCTCAATTGATATAAGCCAAGTTCCACGACATTCCAGCCTTTACCCTCAGGAGATGTCAGGCCGCCAAAGATCGAATTCTCGATCACGAGCGGGACAATATCTAAGTACAAGGGAGGGTTTAGTCCTGCTATAGTGTCTTGAAATATTTTTAGTTTTTGACGAATTTCAATAAACTGATCGTCATCGTCGAACCCATCGCTGTCGGTGTCGAATTTCATTTTTTCGATGATGCCTTTAAGGAGAGCGGATAACAATTCGTTTGATGTCACCGCTGGGGTTTTTTTGGCAACAAATAGGTATTGCTGAATAAACGGAAAGACTTGTTGAGAGACATCGTCGAACTCATGACTCAAGAACTCAAGAGTGATTGGCCATAACTTTGCCAATTGGACATTAATCTCCGAGACAAGCGATGGATCGTTCTCCAAAACAATGCAAACTTCGATTCCTATCTGATTGGAGAGCCTCGCCAAGTTCTCGATGAAATCCAAATCGTCGTCTTTTAGAGACCCAATGACAGATGTCAAGTCTAATATGTTGATTAATTGGAGCTTATTAGAAGGTTTCATCTTTTTGGCAATCACTTCTAAAAGAGTGAGGCATGCTTGATTGCGCAACTCGGGATTTTTTAAGAATTCGTAAATGATGTTCAAAAAACCATCTTGCATAAACAAGGAAATGTCCATCCAGTCAATGTAGTACCCAACCACCTTAAGTGTATTATCAAGGATGACAGAATCTTTGACTCCGGTGAGAGTGGATTTCCAACTAGATACCAAGGCAGACATATCACGCTCTCTGATCAAATCTTTCATAAAGTTGTTTCGCTCTTGCGAATCATTTGCCCTAGAAATAAGTTTGTCGCCAATTTCGAAATGGATGGAAATCAATACTCGCATGTAATAGTCAATACCCATCATGTTTTGTGATTGAGTGAGCAACAAAAAAGTTTTTAAAAAATCAACGTTAATCAGGGGGTAAACGAAACAAAACAAACGACCAAACAAGTCGCTCAACTTATTCCTCAAATAAATTTCATCAATTAAGTTCGTAGAAATAATATCGTTGAGGTATTTAAACAAGTTTGTGTTAAGAGCGTACAATTGCTCTTGGCCTAGCTTTTCTGTGTTCTCATCTATGACCTGAAAAATGAAAAATTTCAAGCCACTATTTAATGTGTCCCCTTTGGCCGTTGACCCGAGAAGAATATCCACACAAGATTTGAATCCTTCCTCAGTGGACTTGATCTGGTTGATAAACTGAAAGGCTTGGCTTTTCAATTCAGAATCGGATGTTCCGCTCAAAGCGATTTCCACAGCCTGTTGAATTTGCTGATCCATTTGTCCAAATGGCAGTCTGGCTAATCAATTGGTTATTTGCTTCAATCACTTCCCCGTTGGGAAAATATCAAAAAGTTGCAAGGGTAATGTTCAAGTATAGCAAGAACGTTCTGGAAAGTGAGATGACCAGTCGTCCGTCTGTCAGCTAAGGTTCAGTGAACAAGATTCGCAAGGGTATAAGACTTATATAGACTGAAGCTTGCAAGTAAACCAAACAATTCGCCCGCGATGCCAGCAAAGGAAAATGCACAATTTATGCCGGCTACAGCGAGATTTTGTGAATGACTGTGAGATCCTACCAAAAATTTAAGCAGAAACTTTTCTCATGACGAGTATCACGTGACTGGGCTCAGAGCGCCCGATCCACGCCTCACACTATTGACGTTCGAATGTTCCCAGTAGAAGTTGATAATAACGAGTATTGGTTTACATTGACCACACGACATTGCTCTGCAGCAAAAAGATATTTATTGTACTCTTTTTTTTCGATACGTAGCATTGCCCAAACCAAGTACGGTGCCATCAGGATTTGGCAGCTCATTTCATCGAAGAAGATGAGTACACCATTTTCTCCAATTCTCCAAACACATGAGCCCCAAACTATCAAAATCCTTAACAGCTAGAAGGGGTTTTGACTCAACCACCGCGGTAGGAGAATATTTAAGAAATCAATTTCAAGAAGGTGCACTACCGGGATTGGTAATAAAAAGTTTGTTATTCTCTGTGAGCCCGTTGAGTAAAATAAATTGTCTGTAAGAACTAGTTTGGTAAGTTTTCTTTGGATCCCTAAAGTCGATTTTTCTTTTTATCAAAGCGGTAAGTACACTTCAACTTACCGATTATTGGATTAAAAGGGCCAAGGGAATGAAAATTTTATGTTTCAAAACCGTCAATTTCTAACAAGAGTTCACCATCTAGAATCTTGTTTCTTGCTATTTTTCGAGTCCAAGAACAGAAAATAAGCGGAGTAGTGTATTTGGACTTTTATGTCCAGATAACCTGGGTCCTCAATTGCTGGAGCGCAGCTGACCTCCAACCTTCGTTGTCCTCGGGACGGTCCATGTTGAAATTTCTCATAATATGTGGACTTACCCGCAAACATTTGATTTCAGACATGGTATCTTTCAACAAATCATTTCCAGCGGCTGTATTAAAAAGAATAGCAACTGGATTAATCCATATGTAATGAATTCTCTGGAGCGACATATTGGACATCGTAATGCAAAGCCGTATAGAAAACGTGCCTGCTTATTGCACAAGAGCTCCCGAAACATCCACAGAGTTTGATCTTAACCAGATACACTGTTCTTGCTTACGACTGTCCTTATACTTGGACTTCCAAAGCCTAAGTCACTGTGTGACTAACGACCTCAAGATATTTTCGTATTCACATCCAAGAACCTTATGAATTTTTGACTGGAAAAAGAGCTCAATTTTAAGCCTTGCAAGAATTCATATACTCATTTTTCGTTCTATGGCAGCCAAAGTGCCTTTTAGGGTCACCAACTTGAAAATGATGCGATGTTGAAACCCCCATCCCATGCGGAACAAGCATGCCACACAGACAGTCGAAGTCTTGCAACGAGCACGGTAGACATAAGGCCATAATTAATGGGTATCAACATAGCAGATGTAATTGGAATTTGAGAGTTTTAGTAGAGCCACGTGAACGAAGTAGATACTCAGGAATTATTGTCAATCTTGCTATTCCGAGCCTAGTGAATGGATGAGAGCAATGAGCTGAGACGCAATTCAATTCAATCGGAGTGTTTGCGCTCGCCTAACAAATTAGTCATCTCCATCGAAAAATATTTTGGCAAGCAATGTGAAAGACCTATCAGTTGGAGTGAAGGATTTCAAACGTGGCTGTTGTGAAAAATGCGCGTGCCTCCAACTCTTGAGTTTCACATTCCATCCTCAGCGACTGAAGCGGAAGCAATAACTTTTTTGCTAAGGTAAATTTTAGCTTAATAATAATCACGAACTAAACCATCCGTATCAAAGGCGTATTTACTACTTGTCAATATACTGCGTTGGGTCCACAAATAAATTCAAGGCAGCATCGCTTTCTCGGGCCTGCTTTAAAATCACTCGCTCGGTCACTTCGTATTGGTTAGAGAATCTTTTTCGATGTTCTGCCGGAGATAAACTCATCTTCGGAAGAATGTTTTTTTCAGAAGCGGACGTCTTTGTTATCCTTAGTTTGAAAACTTTTTTCGTATGCGGATATAAAATCATAACAATATGATATACAATTGTGGCCTGGGGAACTGAGGCAATGCTCACTTAGTTTCGTAATTGAAAGAATCTAATTGAGTCAGTATTTGTGTACATACTAAAGACAGGCTTTCCGACTTCGAATCACAAGGAAATATGAATGTCGTCTAACACCCTGGTCTGAGTAGAAAATTCTTGATACTTTCAGCCATTCAAAAGTATTTTATCGACTTAACCTGAAGGAGACTAGAGGCGCTTGCAACAAACTAAAACTGAAGTTACATTCAAACGGACTCTGTATATACGTTATTTTCTTGCATAAGCATACTGTATGCAATATGCAAGGTTCTCTGGCAAAGGTTGCTGCATATTCTTGGCCACGAGAGACAACTCCGGAAAAAAAGTAGTATGGCCAAGAGGTTTCCGAACCCATAAATCACAGTCAAACAATCTTTCTCGAGACATGTAGAGCCTTGTTTTCTTAAGGGCAATTGCAATAGTAAGCTCGTTTTTCTAGACTGCTATTCACAACCTTGGGCATTCTTTTTCGTGTTATTCGGCATACCCTCGCTTTAGTAATCCCAAGCATACTGCAATACAACCTTGATTATTCTTGGCCGCGGCAAAGTTTGCAGATTTGATGCTCACTCCATCTTCCAAACTGGTGCATGTTCACAAAGCATTGCCTGAGTGTGACATGCAGACTAAACGCCTTCGGAACGCGGCAGTATGAGTGGTAAGCCTCGTTATTGACTCCAAGAGAAAATAACTCGGCCATAAATTGTAAGCTATTTCAAAAGTGACTTCGCTCAGAAAATTATCAAGCAGCTTGAACTGAACATGAAAAAAATACTAATCGTCAAATCTTGACTCAATTGATTGACAAAAAGTACGTAGGATTTGATGATGCACCAGACCGTTGTCAAAAGGGGACCTGGTAACACAGAGCTTGCGTGGTTACATAACGCTACACCACTATGAGATGCTTCCATACCTCGAAATCCCCGCATCATTTTGGGCAAGCAACGAAGACTGCAATATACTGTATAATCAATAAATAA
This sequence comes from Metschnikowia zobellii, assembly GCA_939531405.1. NCBI lineage: Eukaryota > Fungi > Ascomycota > Pichiomycetes > Serinales > Metschnikowiaceae > Metschnikowia > Metschnikowia zobellii. The sequence continues at coordinate 1,622,095 of OW618029.1, forward strand.
ATGGAGCCGCAAAACATTCATGGGAATAACTTGCTATTTATTTCGACAATCATGATGTGTGAGAGTCGCCTATTCAAGAGATGCGTACTTTTGCAATTGTGCTGGTAAAGCCTCCCACAATTTTTTCTCCTGCAACCACAGTCTGGAAAACAACTTTGCGCCATATTTGTGAGCCGAATCGCAAAGAATCGTAACAACATTAGAATTCTCTGGTAATGTTTTTGCAACTTCCATTGCAGCCACAACGTTCAAAGCGCTGGTACCACCGACAAAAATCCCTTCTTCGTCCAATAAACGATACACCATTTTTATTGATTCTTCATCAGAAATTTTTATGGCATCATCAATGAGTGGGAGCTCTGGTTTCAAATTTTCGGTCACGCGTCCTTGGCCGATTCCCTCTGTGAAAGAGGTGCCGCCTCGTACGATCTCCTTACCTCCACTCTTAATGTAGGAAAACAATACCGATCCTGGGGGATCAGCCAACACGCACTTGACGTCGGGGTTCATATGCTTCAAATATCTTGTCACACCCGCAAACGTGCCTCCTGTTCCGGTCGAACATGTCCAAGCGTCTACTTTCCCGTTCAATTGAGCCCAAATTTCCGGACCAGTGGAGTCAATGTGCGCCTGTCTGTTGGCAACATTATCAAACTGATTGGTCCAAACAGCGTTTTCAAGCAGAGCAGCGTGTCTCTTAGCCTGATGATTGTAGTTTTGCGGGTTGTCAAAGGCAACGGCCGGAACCGGATGCACCTCCGCACCCAAAAGACGCAAGGTCTCAATCTTGGCTTGAGATTGAGTATTTGGCATGTAGATTACACACTTGTACCCGCGCAGCCGGCAGACATGCGCCAATCCTATTCCAGTGTTTCCGGCAGTACCTTCAACGACAGTGCCGCCTGGTTTGATCAAGTTCTTTTTCTCTGCATCATCGAGAATAAACTTCGCTGCGCGATCCTTAATTGATCCACCTGGGTTCATATGCTCTGCTTTGACAAATATGTTCCTTCCCACATCCCTGGAAATTTTTGGAAGTCTGATGAGTGGAGTATTTCCGATTGCCTCCGAGAATCCATCAGCAACAAGAGGAATGAACGGTGCCTTGAAATCTTGTGAAGATGAAGCAATTTTTATACTTCTGATCCCCAAAGCAACTTTGGGGCTAAAGGTTGCTTTGATACTGGACTTCAACATTGTATTCTTGAACCCGAGTATCTGGTTGTGATCTGAATGAAATAGGCGGGCACGACAACGTCAGAAAACGTGACAGTCACGTGACATGGTTCAGGATCCAAGAGGCTCTAACTTGTAGAATCAGCACTTGGGATTACAAGTCTGTGGTATTTAACTTATCATCCTAAGAGCAAGACAGGCCGCTAATTCTTACCATTTTTATTGAAGAAAACTCGATCAGAGGGTCAAGAATTCAGCTTCCACGCGAGTCTGACGTTAAGACTCAGAAAAAGCTGTTCCCAATTTTTTTGTCCGCATCTCCTCGAAGCTCTATCTTATTAAAATAAATATTCCCTTTGTCATATTTCCACGATTAACGAAGTGTACATGTATGACACTTATAACTACAAATCGAATCTTACATATCTCTGACGCACTATGAACTTCGGAAGACCCTCTGCGTGCATGTGGGGGCAACCCTTGGCAACCACAAACTCCCACATGCCCTGTGCACCCTTAAGGAAAAAAAGAGGCGAAATTGAATTTGGTAAAAGCATCAAGTCAGACCCGTCCATACGAACTGATGCTGGATATCCAGAATATTGCACAGGCCTCAAAACTAACAGACCTACGACTTTGGGCTCGAGCTCTACATTCAATTAGTTCTCAGTACCTGCAAGCATCTTTAGTGCACATCTCACTTTTGCCCTGCATGTATTATGCAATGCAAATAGGCGTTTTATAATGCACGTCTCTCAGGGCTCACAATCAGCTTGCTGATACAGTGCCAGTTTGCATGCGTTGCTTCATTATGGCTAGGGCTTCGCTTTTAAGGTTGGGCGGCCCTATTTTATATCTATAGCAATTGAGTCTCATACTCAAAACTCTCGACCTTAAAACTTGGTTTCACCTTGCAATATAAATACCTTGTTTTTTTTGTCCTTATTTTCTCTATTTTTAGAGAATGTTCGCCGGTAGACGTCATGATATGAACCATCTACCTTCGTTTAACGAGTTGATGCTTTCCATTGTTGATCATATTTCGCCCGAACCCTCCTTATCCAAACCAAGCTGCGAAAAAAGTTTTGAGAATCATTCTCAACCACAAAAAGTGTTTCCTATAAAAGCATTGGGTCAGAAGATCAACGACCAACCCCTGTCGCTCATACTCCAATTACCTCACCAGCTCAGCAAACTCCCCTCGAAAGTTGATCAGCGCGACGTTTCAGAAAAACACATTCTGAAAAATATCCTTACTAGCCAAAATGAATTTTCCCTGAGCCCTACACTGCCTCAAATGCTCTTCTCCGCATCAGTACCTGTGGCTTCCGAAATTCCAAGTGTCCAGTATCTGGCCGATTGTGTGACAAACATCGATAACCATGGCAACACATCACAGATGGCAGCAAAACGAACGCATCTATGTACATTGTGTGGCAGGCATTTCACTACGCTGGGTCACTTGGCTCGCCATAGTCGTATTCATACTGGGGAACGGAATCACAAGTGTCCATTCCCACGATGTACAGCACGTTTTGCTCGCCAGGATAACTGTTCACAGCACTATAGAATACACTTTAAAGAAAAGAGCAAAAGGCATTGGGGCAAGAAAGCTATTTAGCTATGCATCCAAAGTTTCTCTTTACTTTCTTGATCCTGATATTTTTCCTTTCGAATGTGTGTTCACAAATGTTGAAATTTTCCAACCAAGCGAGAACACTATGATACAAATAAAACATTTTTTACATGAATTGGATTGTGCATTCGCTTCTCAGAACAATCAAGGAAACACATTTCAACGCAGCCTCAGTCTCGCAATTCATGAGCAAATGATAGTGATACTATTGACAGGAAACAAGCTCCACCACATCCAACAAGACAGGAGCACAGCGTGAATGAACAGGTGCATCATATATTTTGTACGATTCCCCAGAATGACACTGATAAAATAACTCAGTCTCCTGGTATTCCAATTGCCCCTTTGCAGATACCAGCCAAGCTCTCGGTGCATACTTAGTAGAGTCGACTAGTTCCTCAAATTGAAATTGATGAGTGCTGTCAACAGATGCAACAAAATTCTGGCGGCTGGTAAGTGAGCCATCATTAAGATCTAGTTCAAGCACAGAATCACTCAAGCATGCCAATGGAATGATGGATGGCCCAGCCCTCGGCTTTTTTTTTACCTCGGGCTCCCGAAAAACCTCTGCAACGGAAATTGCTTGCAAGTTTTGGTCCTCTGAAAGCTCTGGCGGTTCTTTGGTTGAAAGTACTGAAAGATTATCGGATATTGTGTTGCTTTCCTGGGAGTCTTCAAACTTAAAAGCACTTAAAACAAGTCCAAAGCTAAAAGGCAATGATGTGAAATGATCTCCCGAGTCAGCATGAACACAATTTGCAGCTAGAAGCGAAAATATTTCGATGAAAAGAATGTTATCCAACCGCATATTGGACCAACTTCTGTCTTGATATCACGCAGATTATCAATCTTCTCCGGCTTGTGTATGCTTTGAACCGAATTCTGACTTTTGTGAATCTAAACAGTATGCGTGAACTACTTAATAACATGTTTTTCCCCAAGAATACTCACGCGTTCGGGGGTATTTGTGTCGTTCCTGCTAGTTACAAGGACGTGCATTTTGTTGGCCTCAAACATACACATATTTCACAAATAAAAATTGTCACTTTATGAAGGTTTTTTTTTTTGCAATCATGTTTAATAGGTGATGATAAGAATATCTTGGGCCCAGCACATTTTGTTCAAAGCCAAGTATCATCATTTTTTACTTGGCTGAGCTCACTTTTGAATTTCGGGAACGGGGTTGCCTCTGACCCGAAATATGACTCCAAGAAACTACATTTTGGATAGCAATACTTCCGCCAAAATTTCAAATCAAGTGTTAACACATAGCGCTTTGAATTAAAGAGTAGGTAAGGTGCTTACATAGGAAGCAATATCTCGAGTGCTGAGCAGACCATTGTTTCCATCTCATGTCTCCATTGATTCATTTCCTAAATTACCACCAATGCAATGTCGTGCAGAGGACAATTACAAAAAGCGAATTTTATGTGCAGGCTGGTGGCGCTCGCTTCTGAAACCCGCATTTTGAAGGTGGCCTACTTCTCAACATTTACAACTGCCGTCATTTTACGAAAATGTTTCTTAGATCGCTTGGACAAACTACAGTATGTTTTTGATTATGCGCCCCTCCGCCCCCCCCCTAGCTCAGCGTAAATGCTCAGAGTTAAACCCAGATCATCACATTTTTTCATTGACCACTTTGGCCATTCTCGAGATAGGTCAGAAAGAGTTCTCAGAGCTCATTCCATCTCCCTTTCAGCACACTTTTATTTCAACTAATTACTAACCAATTAGACACGCTTCTCCAGACAACCTTTGTTTTCCAGATTTCTCTCAACAGAGTTGAAGAATGCGCTTGATGGTGCTGTCCGTTCTGCTCCCGTTGTGCTCTTTATGAAAGGTACGCCGGAGTTTCCTCAGTGTGGATTTTCCCGGGCCACCATTCAAATTTTGGGTCAACAAGGGGTTGACCCGGAAAAGTTTGCAGCATATAACGTTTTGGAAGACTCGGAATTAAGGGAAGGAATCAAAGAGTACAGCCAATGGCCTACCATCCCACAACTTTATGTTAACAAGGAATTTGTGGGCGGTTGTGACATTGTTCAAACAATGGCTAAGAGTGGTGACTTGCTGGAGTTATTGGAATCCAACAACTGCTTGGTTCCTGAGGATAATGAAGGTACGCAACAAGCAGACATCAAGCCAACTGACAGATAACATATTTAAGTCTGAACGTAGACACATATTTCCTTTACATAGTACATCGAAGAGAACACCTCATTTGATATGATTTTGTGTTTAAACATTAAAATTCTGGGCATTCGTCAATATCTTTGTCGGAACCTACTTCATCAGTTCGACTCTAGCTTCTTTTTGTCGAGGATCGTCTTCTCAATAAGTTCAGGTCATTTAAGTTGAGAGTGAACTCAAATTCTCCATTTGCGCCACTAATGACGGATGAGGAGCGTGTAACATACGCATCATCACTCAGTTTCAGAGAGTCCATCGAGGTGGTAGATGATAGAGATAAATCTTTCAAAGCCACTTGTTCCAGAATGTCCTCACAAAGCCTGAAATGGGAACCAGAATTGTTGTCATCAAAATCAATTATTTCCCTTACGTTTGATTCACTTGAACTATCATCGTCAGAGCTTGCGAATTGACTATCAGCAAAGTCCTCCAGGCTGTCTGCATTGAGATCATCAAATTCGTCTTCGCTGTCGAGATCTTTGTCCAGGTCACTTAATGCTGGATTCATCGCGTTAGTATTAAACACATCGCCAAAGTTGACACGGTTCATAGGGTTTGGAGTACGTGGCAAGTGGCTGATGCACTCAGAATCTCTTCGGGTCCGGGAATCAAACTTTACTTCTTTCGACCCCATGGATAGTTGCGACTTTTCTCTTTTTGATTGTGCCAACAGATGCAAACTTACGTATGACATTGCAGGGTTGTCAAAAACCTGCTTTATGGCAATTTTTGGGGATGCTAAACCTCCAGTCATCCCCATAGGACTCTTGATACGCTTGGTGGATCGCGGTGGTACCACATGATCATCAATAATTTTACTAGCATGTTGCTCTGGAAAGTAGCTGTCCTTTTTCAATGGAGCGCAGTCTTTCATCCAAGGGTGTTTATAAATTTCATCTAGCGTAATTCTTGATTTTGCATTAACGACTAGCATTTTGGAGATCAAATCCTTTGCATCAGAGCTGATCTCATCCCACCAAGGAGTCAAAAAAACAAAATCCCCGCGGAGGATTTTCTGAGTGAGAACTTCATTATCGTCATCATAAAAAGGAGGAAATCCACAGAGTGAAGTGTATAAAAAACATCCCAAAGACCATACATCGACACTTTTTGAATAGAAATTACTTTTGGAGTGTGCACTTCTAAAGCGGCGCTTTCTCTCAACCCCACAATGAATTACCTCAGGGGCTGTATAGCCTGCAGTTCCACATGGCGTCTTGAGATTACTTCTGGCAGGGCCAAAAGTCGTGGGGGAGTCGTATTTAAGTTGTTTTGCCAATCCAAAGTCGGCAAGCTTTATCGTACCTATACCCCCACCACCTATACCGGGATGAAACTTCCCTTCGTCAACTTTGGAATCATCGTCAGATGCGCGAAGCGATGCTTCAGCTTCAGAATCTGGTCTGCTTGTCTTTGGGATACTTTCGAAAAGAAGGTTTTCGGGCTTGATATCCCTGTGAACAATATTATTTTCATGCATAAACAGAACAGCGTCGAGTAGTTGCAAAAATATGTGTCTCGCCAAATCTTCAGATAGATAAGTGTGCTCAATGATTTTGTCAAAAATTTCGCCTCCATCACAGTACTCCAATATAAGATAGCTATTTTGCTCAGATTCAAATGATTCGATAAGTCTGAGAATGTTTTGATGATGACCAGCATTGTTTAGGGTGTTCATGACGGAAATCTCGTTGTGTATATTGGCAATTTGTTTTTGGGATAAATTTGCCTTATTGATAATCTTGATAGCCACATCTTCCCCTTTACGGGTGTCCCTTCCTTTGTAGACGAGAGAAAAGGCACCTTCGCCTAACAAGGTCGAAACTTCAAAATAAGGCGGCAAATCTGGGAAGCTATCTAGCTTAAACAAAGAGAAACTCTCTCTCTTTCTACCGCATTCGCTCATTTTATCAAATAGTTTGCAAGACTTTCGAATTTCGAAGAGTGCAATCAACTAATCTCGATTCACGTGTAAATCTGGCGAGTTGTCGAGTTTCTAATCTGCTTTGGAAATGAAGAGATCTAAAATGTTTTCAGCGATCGTATGTGGTGTGATGATTTGACAACAAAGACCGTTGTTTCCGGGAATGAAAGATGTGTAGAGTACAAAGCGGGAGTAGATATTGTTGATATCAAAGAAGTAGAGCAGACTTCTCGAGTGAAATTGTGGATCTTTTCCGTCTATGTTATTGGTATGACGAGTGCTTCAAAAGTTTTTACGCCCAATTTAATTGAGTTGACTGCTCAAGAATATTGAATAGACGATAGGATGAGGGAGTTGCTAACTTCTCAAGAAGTGTTTAGTGTGTAACTTTCCCGCTTTTTCCCAAGCTTCACGCGCGCTATAATTAACCTTAAAAGTGGTGGTTGAGGTTTGGGGAAAAGCAGAGCATATATATAATTTATTTCGTGATTGTTGGTCACGACATCAAGCTTGATTTAGGCTTTCGCTATATGTTCTGCTTAAGGAAAGACGACAAGCTGTCAAAACTAGAATCACAATAAAGGAAGGAGAAAGAAAAGATCACGTCCCCTGCCTGTCCTGCAAGTATGACGTCAGGGCTTGTGGCGAAAAACGAATACAAACATCAATACGGACTGGGTAACAGAATTTCGAGGGCAACTCAAATTCTTGATTTTGAAGGCCCATCCAACAGGTGTCATTCAAAAAAAGACTGAATACAAAGCAATGTGTGAAAGGCACGTATTCCTGGAATTCCCAACACGTTCATGGCAATAGGAGTTTCCGGGGAATTTGAGAGTCGCGCCATAAAATTCCGAGCGCAGGAAAGTCTCCGCACAGTGCAATAAAGACATATAGTTCGAAGCAGTGTATAGGGTTCAAAAACATTCAAAAACAAAGAAACTGGCTCAACTCAATGGCTCCTGAACACTAGAATAAAAATTATTGCATTTGAGTGTAAATTGGATTAAGAATATACAATTTCGTTTACTTTTCCCGCTCAAAAATTGTGCACGACGTTCGATATTTGGCTTTGTTCTGATTTACGATACCAAAACGACCAAGTCCATTGTATTCGTGAGGCCGTTTATCGCATCACCCTACACTACCCTTGTACTTGTGAAGGTATATGACCCAATAGGTGGCAATTCGTGTAGAGCGTGTTGTGATCACGTGATGTGACATTCTTCATCGCATCGCTTGATTTTTCATAACCGGAATGTAGGCTTTCGATTTTCGGATCCAATGATGAAAGCTAAGACAAAACCCCACCCATCGATTAGTCTCGACACCGCTAGTATAGAATCTCTCCAATATGCTTCAGTGGTAGGTATTTACGAGGACCTATCTCCAGTTATTGCATTTGTAAAAAAAGATGGTTTGACTAAGTCGTTCGGTAACATGCTCTATTTTAGTGCAGCCAACGATCTAGGCCAATTGACAAAAACTACTCAGCAGCTCTCTCAGGTTCTCGATGTCATTAATCATGTCTTGGGGGATAAGTCACCATCTGCAAACTTGCCGATAAAGCTTGCACTACTTGAGGAAGGCGCCCTCGTCAATGAGGCCTACACCATGGTGATCCGCAACTTAAAACTTGCCTACAAAATCTATGGAATGAGAAAACCGGCGGTGGTTGTCTCTATGACGAAAATTCTACAATGTCTTGTGGAATACAACAACTCGCCCCTTCTCTCTCAGTTTACAGACTCGTTTGACTTTGACCATTCGGCAGTTCACAATATTTTGGTTCCTACGAGAGACGATTTTGAAAAAAAAATCATTGATGATAAGGCCATGCGCTGGGCTTTTGTCGATTTTTGGATATCGTTGTGCTCTGCGAGTAATCCCATTTTACGAAAGACCCTTTTGACAAACTTCAAAATGATGAACAATTTTTGGAAGTATATGGAAATGGAAAAATTTGAAACCTTGAACAAAATATTTCACTTTCTTGATCGCTATGTATGCTGCGAACCAACATTTAAGAGAGCAACAAAATGCCGCATTCTTAACGAGAACTTTTTATATAATCTTCGCACGCTCTTTACTTTTGTGAAGTCGGAGAATGACCGACATAATGATAGCGAGGATCAGTTTGAGTTCAGTGACTTCAAATTGACTTTCGTTAGGTTCATGAATGTGTTGGTTTCTGACACTGAAAGGGGAATAACATATCCCGAAAACGAATTTGGATCACCATTGGTTGTTAACAACATCTCATTTAGCATCAACAATAAGTTGATCTTCACACTTCTTACTTCTTTGAAGCCATGGGACTCGCTCACTCAATTGCAATTTGTCATGCAGACTCTCAATCACAATACCGAATTGCTTCTGCCTTATATGAATTGGATTGTCTCAAACTCTGGAGGATATCATGAGCCCACCGTTTCCTCCTACTGGATCGGTCATACACTTCTCTACTCTGAGATTTTGAAGTCAAGTCATTTTCCTGTCAAGGCGGAATTTGTGTCCCTAGCACCCTTATCAAAGAATGCCTTATCTCAATGCATCGCCTTCCCCAGTGATTTGGTCAAGCAATTAGGCTTACAACTAATCTTATTACAGTTAAAAAAACTTTTAAAGGCCAAAACTGCCGATCAGTCTCTCAAAGATTATGTCCTAAGCAACATGCCTTCGCAGACATCATTCCTTCCATTATTGGTGCACACTAATGATCTATTGAAGCTTACCGCCACTCTGATCGTAGCTGCGCAAGAAGAACTTGCTCCAAAGTTTTCTTGCTCCGCTACTGTTGGATTGGTTTCACAAGAGCTTAGCGTATTGAACTTGAGTCCTGAGAAATGCAGCAGCTTGGATTTAATTTTGCTCGATCTTTATCTTTCAATACAGTCTAGCAATGAACTCAAATGGTGGAGCAGAATTCCGGGAAAAAATTCTTTTTTCACGTCATTGCTCAAGTTTTCTAATTTGCCTTTTCTACAAAACAAAATTTTGAAAATCTTGCAAAAATTGACAAAGCCAACTTTAGTGTTCAACGATGATAGATTAATCGAGTCTCCACTATTGGTTTTGATCGAGACAACTGCTCACTTCTACAATGTGGTGAACTTTGAGAAAATGTGGGCATGTCTTGACGAGACCATAGGCCGAGCGGTCAACTCTCCATACAAGTATTTGGATAAATCAAATAAGGATTACAAGAACATCAGCATTTTTCTAGTTGTGCTCTTCGAACAAATCAATTTCGCTATAGGTAACAAATCTGATCAGAATATTTCAGAATGGGTTAATCATTTGGTTACTGGAATGATGATTATTGGTGAGTCCCCAGAAGGAATCTTCAAGGCAGCGTCAGAATATAATATGAAAGTTTCACTCACAAATTTCAGCTCGAAGCCCTTGAGCAACATTGATTCGAAGTTTGAATTTGCTCAAGCTGTCTTGACTCTCAGAAATATGACTCAAGAAAATTTGGAAACGTCCGAAGTTTTTGATCTCATGACTAACATGGGGAATTTTTTGGCAAGTATTGATAGCTCAGAAACTTCTTTCTTGACATTTGTCATCTCTTCCAGCAAATGGGGGTTTCTCGAATGCTTGGGTGAAGAGCGTATCACAGAAAATGAAACTCTCGCAATTTGCCTTTATCACGAGCTTATAAGAAATCTCGGCATCAATTTCAAAGACTCCGAAATCCAAAACTTTGTTTTTAAGCTAGCCAGAAGAAAGCTATCAAGAAAAAACCAATTGCTTTTACGAAAGTTTATATGGATTCTTGATGTTGATCAAATGAAAATAATAGCAGGAAACCAGATAAACGAATTGATTGTGTTGCAAGTATACCACTATTTATTAGAGAAAGGCATCACTGTAAATGCAGATATTTCTTTTCTCATGAGCATCCGCTCCCCAGAGGCTCACAAAATATTGACTCGCCTCAGTCTTTCTGCTGATCAGATAAAAATTATTATCGAGAATCGAGAATTTTATAATCTCCTCGAAAATCCATCTCCAATTGCAGCGGAGTGTCTTCTTGAAGCTGATAATTTGTCTGACTCCTTGCTTTATCAAATCAGTGCTAAATATCCTGAAATTGCGAACAAATATCGAAAAAGAGTTGTTTCCTTGGCAATCTCAATGAGAGATTGGAAGAACTCTTTGAAAATCTTTGCTGCTTACGGGTCTTTTTTCGATCAAAATCAAATATCAAAACTAGTATTTGAAAGAAAGGAATGCCTGACTAAAGAAGCAATGAGTTCAGAGTTTGTTGGTTTTGTGGCTTCATGCATCAAAACACTGATGCCCGTCCCAAGTCCTGTCATAAATTGGTTTCATCGAGCGATGCTCTATGTGACAAAGAGATTTGCAGAATCTACTACTCTCTCTTCCACATTTGAATCCTTTTTGCACGCTTTCCAGGCGCTCATTTCCGGTCAAAATTGTTTTTCAAAACTTGTGTCTTCCAAAATACTCGAAGCTCAATTACAGGTGCTTTTAACTAGCGCTATATGGTCGAGTCAAACTAAAGTTCTCACGTATATCAATCATGTACTCCTTTCGATCGAACCAGGGCTTGTCGATTCTGCCAAGCTCCTTCAGCTTTTCATCAGCAACGATAAAAACCCACTACTCAATCTTCCAGATACTAAGAATTGCAAGTCTCGCTTCCATGCCTCATTGGTGATTCATTCTTTATTCAGTTTGAATGAAACTGCATCTGCGACAATGAATTTCCTAGAGAATGTTCTCTCGTTATATTTGGGTTCTCAAAGAGCGGATGACTTATTACTCAAGGACGTACTTCAAAAAGCCGAAAAGAGATTGACTCAAAGTTGGGTGAGCCGGGTCACAAATTGGGATTACCAAAATGAGATCAGCCAAGAAGAGTTAGAGGTGGTTGGTGAAGAGCGGCTTTTTATAAAGGATGTCTCATCTTTTGTGGTTGCTTTAAATAAAAAGTTTGTTAAGCAGACTACAGAAGCTGGCTTCAGCTTCAAGCAGATACCAAAAAAGAATTTTGAGGAATTCGAAGATTTCTATCATCAATGTCCTTCGGGCACATATCAAGAAACCACATACGACCCAGAATTCTTGCTTTTATTGCTCTTAAACAATGAAGAATTGGCGAAGGAGACTGCAGAAGGAATCAGATTTAATTTGAATAAGCTTGTCGACTCTGGCTTATTACGTTTTGTCATTACGTCTCTTTCTTTCGACAAGGTCCGCGAAATCGCAAAAATTATTTTGATGGGTATTTTGAGTACTTTATGTGACGAAAATTATTCTTTTAAAGATAAGGCCATCATGAAGGTATTCATATCTTCCATTATGCACACATTAAGAAATTATGATCATTCATTGCCTTTAGTCTGGTCCATGCTTGGTTCATTGTGTGCCATTATATCAAATCCAGGGCACTTTTTGTATGAACAGGTTCATCGCTACATCTTGTCAACGCCTGTTTTCAAAGAAAGCGCGATTCCTCTTCTCAGTTCAATCACTTCGTACACCAAGACTGATGATATGGTAGACGACGATGATTATTACAAATCAATAAATTGGATTATCTCGCAATTGGCTGAAGGCATCAAATGTCCTGAAGATTTGAAGCTTTTGAAATCTAGAGATGTTCCGGAGTGGATATTCAATCTCTACAATTCAAGGTATGCGTCGACCCGTCTTCAATTGAATATCTTGAGGTTTCTCTACGCGCTTCAAAGAGTTGGTATTGAAGGTACCGATATGTTAACAACTAAATTTGCTGGGTTGTCAACTTTGGAAGTTATGAAGGTTTCTGCTTCCGCCGACCGCATATCGGCTTTGCAGGAACGACTTAACTTGGATCAATTAGGTTTACGGATAGGAGCCCATCGTCGCCAGAAGAGAATAGCTGAGTGGACATTTGGAAATGTCGAAAGTTCTGTGAAAAGGATTCACCTCGCTTGATATATATAAATAGAACTCTGTATAATTGGGATAACGATGGACAGAATATACTGCGAGAATCACAGCACCAAGGCAGCCAGCTCGCTGAGAACCGCTCGCTGAGAACCGCACGCTGAGAACCGCACGCTGAGAAACCATTCCCTCTAGAACGTCAAACATCGAATATGTCTGTACGTATAGCAACTTAAGATCTTCAACGTAGCCTCTTTTAGCCGGTCAAAATCTAACAACAAAGCTTGGTAAACTCGCGCATTATGGTCTCGATTTATTGTTGATATCCATCATTCTCGCTGGCATACATCGTAACACTGGATTAGTGTTCGATACATCACATTTCTCCTCCGTCGACTTACGAAGATGGTTTGGAACTTACCTAAACTTTGGAGAAAATTGCTACGATAAGACTGTGTCGCTATTAAGGGTCTCGGGTTATTTTAAGCAAAAAAACTTGTTACCAGATGTGACTCGGAGACTTAGTTCAGAGAGACGACAGGGGACAGAACGCCCGTAACCTTTGTTTGAGAATAGGGCACTCCTTTGTTACCTCATTATTTCTAACCAATTACTGGGCTCATTATTCATGCTGTTTGAATCATTTCCGGAAACGTATAATTCAACATAGTCTGATAAGTTAGAATTTTAGTTCATTATTTTTTTTCTATTATATCTCCTGTGATTGGAATCTTTTCGGCCATCATTCTCAGCATTCACGTAAACTTCTTAAGCTTGAAACTGCTTAGTCGAAATTAAAATGAATTGTGGCCAGTTATGTCCATAGTATAAAATTCGGGCTGGTGGAGAATCTCAGAAAAAAAAAATCGCAACGCACTCAACCTCAATCAGGAAACTACTCTGTTTTACTTTATTAGTATGTTGATCGATGTCATCATCAAGACTATGTCCTATTAATGGTTATTGTCAATGAAATCAATCGCACAGCAAAACGAAAGTATTGAAGATGCATTGAACTGGCTGAAGATTTGGTAGCCTTTTCGTGAAAAACAAATACTAACATGCTTGTAAATCACTCGAGAACAAATGTCACTACAAACCAATCTTGCCAACAATTTTACCTCAGCCATCGAACTTGAAAAAAAAGCCGATTTGCTCGCAACAAATGAATATCTCCTGACCTTCAGTCCGAAAAAGTTGGCCGCGTTCGGGTTGGCCGTCGTCAATTTGGTCGTGTCGAATTTCAAGACTACCATGGGTGGACAAACTTCAATAGAATTGTCTCTCGATGCTGCGCTCTGCAAGGCTGGCGATGAAATTCAGCCGGGAACTTTGAAAGTCGGAGATATTGTGAAGCTAGATCGCATGTGTTCAATTGATGGTGACAAAAAAACAGCTCTAGAGGGAGTTGTCACGCGCTTGAATTCGAGACAGATTCACGTTGCAATCAGAGAAGACTCTTCAAACGAAACCTTTGTGGCACTTTACAACAATACTGCCCAGGAAAACAATCGTATGTGGGTTGTAAGGCTCACAAACACTATCACGTATAAAAGAATGCTTCAGGCTATGAGTAAACTTAAAGCGTTACGTGAACACGAAAAGTCCGAGGTCATACGAATGCTTTTGGGCGAGCAAAAATTTCATCCTAGACAAATAGGCGAAGCCACGATCAATTTTTGGGATAAAAATCTAAATCAATCGCAAAAAGACGCAATATTCTTTTCAATTTTCAAGTCACCTGTAACAATTATACATGGGCCACCAGGTACTGGAAAGACATATACTCTAATTGAGCTCATCAAACAACTCAGATTTGCTCATGGCGAGAAGATTCTTGTTTGTGGTGCTTCGAACATTTCGGTGGATAATATATTGGAAAGATTGTCTCCGTCATTCGCGCCACATGTTGATAAATCAGGTCATCGAAAATTAAAACGCAAAATCGTTAAGGAAAAGGGAGCCTTGCCTGAAAGTCTCATTCGTATTGGACACCCTGCTCGACTATTAAATTCTAATCTTCGTCATTCGCTTGATGTTCTTTCCAAATCAAATCTTTCTGCAGCAGGTGGCGATAACCAGCTCGTTTTAGAGGGCATTGAAAAAGACATTAAAAACGTTTTGTCAACTTTAAAAAAATCAACGAGCTTCGCGGAACGTAGGGCATCTTGGAATGAGTTGAAACTACTAAGACGTGAAATGAGGGAGAAAGAAAGACAAATTACATTTGAGTTGATTCGTAATGCACATGTAGTTCTTTCTACACTTCATGGAGCAGGCTCAAACGAGCTTTTCAGCATCTACAAAAATCTGGATTATTGTACTGAGAAGCCACTTTTCGACACCATAATTATCGACGAGGTTTCTCAGTCATTAGAGCCTCAGTGTTGGATTCCATTAGTAAATCACTTAGGCTGCAAAAGATTAGTAATGGCAGGAGACAACCAACAATTGCCGCCTTCGGTAGATTCGGGTGAAGAGGCACTTTCCTTGAGAGCCAAAGGTGAGTCTATTGCGGATTTGGAAAAAACACTTTTCGATCGTTTAATACTTGATCAAGATGGTCAAGATATCAAAAAAATGTTGAATGTTCAATATAGAATGAACAGCGATATCATGAAGTTTCCATCTGAAAAGTTGTATAATGGAGATCTTATCGCTGACCCTTGTGTTCGATCAATCTTACTTTCGGATTTGGATGGTGTCGCACACACAGATGAGACCTCGACCACGTGTATGTGGTTTGATACCCAAGGATGGGACTTTCCTGAACAAATGGAAGAAGCTAATGCTATCAGCCTCCAAGCATCAAGCGGGTCCAAATACAACGACATGGAAGTACTTGTAGTGAAGGGCCATATTGACAAATTGATATCAGCAGGAGTAAAGCCAGACATGATCGGCGTTATTTCTCCCTATAATGCTCAGGTTTCTGCAATCAGGAAGCTGTTGACCCCCGAGTGCCTCAATACGTTGGAAGTGTCCACTATAGACGGATTTCAAGGCAGAGAAAAGGAAGCCATCATTGTGTCATTGGTGCGCTCTAATGACATGCGTGAAGTTGGCTTCTTGAAGGATTTCAGGAGGCTCAATGTCGCCATGACACGTCCAAAAAGACATCTCTGTGTTGTAGGAAACATGGAGCTCCTCGAACAAAGTGGGGTGCAGTTTCTTCGCGACTGGGCGTACCATGCAGAAGAGAACTTTGATGTTAGATATCCTAATGTACTGGATTATTGAGACTGATCTTATATTTAAGCTCTTGTGGATAGTGTGTTCAAAGTTGGCCTGGGTTGTATCGCGAGACTTCAAACCTAGAATGTGAGATTTATTGGAATACGATTCCTGTCTTATGGAGGAATTTTGACGTACATAAGGAGGATTTTAGGACCACACCGCCTACCAAAAGAAAAATCTGCTATTTTCTCAGAGGAAAAGAATATATTTCACACTGAAGGCATTTCTTCGACTGTTTGAGAATGCGGAATTTAACGATGTTAACCTGGTGTTGAGATTGAGATCGCAATCTTTAGAATCTGCTATCCCGCTCAAGCAAAACTTAGGGGCGACATTGACTAATTCAGATTAGGATCTCACACAGATCCTCCCAGATTGCACATCGGCAATATGCAGATTTGGTTTCTTCATAGTGCAGGCGTATTGTACAGACTTCATGCAATTAAAATTCTCGTCGCGTTGCTCGCGCCTCGCGGAATGTAAATACAGCCCCTGACAATGTCATGAATACTTTTCAATCGAAGTGTAACAATCAGTACAGAGAATATCTTCGAACTGAAACTGACCACAGTCAAACCATTATATATATGAACATATTTAAAAGCAATTTCATCGCAGAATGGACTGGTCATAAAGCACTCCCATTTGCAATGCTCATTCCTTATCTAAACATGTGATACATTGCTCGTAATCAACGCGACGCAAAACAAGTGTCGTCTGCATATCATACTAAAACCGTTTCTAATTCGCGGTTGAAACATTATGTCATTTGAGTGATACATATTGAGCAAAGTTTTTTCATTAAAATCCAAAAGTTTCTCTTAAGTTTGCTTCCTAGTTTAGTCATTTGTATTAAAGAGTCAACACGAATATGAAGTTCTTTTTGACTGCAAGCGCTTTGGCTCTTTTGGCATTGATCGAAGCCAAGACAGACTATGTCACCAGGTATCATTACATAACAGTCGATTCAAGTGGGAAAACTATAGGCGCTAACGTCGTTTTTGGTGAGCCAGCCCAGAGCACCGAGGCCTCTCAAGATGTCTTTGTTACGGCTGTGCAATATGAAGATACAACTCCTGTCGATACTACATCAGCCCTGACGATTGAAACCAGTTCTCCTTCTTTGATTGAATTAGATGTCAGCCCTGAAGGTTCGCCGACTGTCAAGTCGCCAACAGCATCTACGGTTGTGGTTACGAGCCAAAGTCGATCTCGAATCACAACTGTAACAAGCGGGCAAACTTCGGTTGAAACGACTTCTAAAACTCAGGCAACAATCTCCACAGATACGTCCGACTCTGGCATTTATAGTGAAATATCTTCCTCAGGAGTGGATGCAGATTTTGCAAAGGCTATACTAGACGCGCATAACCAAAAGAGAGAGGCTCACTCGGCCTCAGATTTGTCCTGGTCGACAACGCTCTATGAATACGCTCAGAATTATGCTGATTCTTATACGTGTGGGTCCTCATTAGTTCACAGTGGCGGCGATTATGGTGAGAATTTGGCATATGGGTATGCTAGTGGTGTGACTGCTCTCGAAGCTTGGTATGATGAAGGTTCTGACTACGACTTTAGCTCCGCAACGACACTTAATCATTTTACTCAAGTGATTTGGCAGAGTACCACAGAATTGGGGTGTGCATATAAGTCTTGTAGCGGAGGTTTGTATGTTATTTGTTCATATAACCCAGCTGGGAACTTTGTTGGGGAGGGATTGGCGAACCTTTCAGCAGACTAATCAGGTTTGAGGCCCCGTCAAATCAAACTTATATAATGGATAAACGAATGACTTCGTTGTACTCAAATAAGTCTACTGAATCTGAATATTCTAAGAAATAATCACCGGCACTTGTTTATCGACTTCTATCGCTAACTATTTCCTCATAATCGATGTTATAAAAAGAGCAAGCCAAACAATGATCGCGTCTATTATGCATTACGAAATTATCAAACTGTTTTGTGTCTGAACAATTTCCGCTCAACCATTGTTTTCCTGAGCTCGCAATGAACTGTATAGTAACTCAGGTCAAGTGACTTGTGTGCCACCGAGCATACACGTCAAATTCACCTGAAATTTGAACTGATTGAATTTATCAATGAGTCACCGGGACCAGCTAGATCCCTTGTCCAATCATGAAAGTCTGGTGGGCCAAATCTCATCATTCATTGCTGATGATGAAATGAAAAAAGAAGCGATGATTGACACGATGTCTTTCGATGAGAAGGGCATTGATGAGACTGACTCACACCCTTTAACCTCGAACCAAATCAAGAAGACTGCCCGTGCATGTATTCGATGTCGCTTTAGGCATACGAGATGTCCTGGGGGTCAGCCTTGTCTGAAATGTCAGATGGCTAAGACAAAGTGTGAGTATGTTGAATACGAAAAACGATTGGTAGTCTCTCGGAAGTACATATACAAACTTCAGGATGATATTGCCAAGCTCAAAAAAGAGAACGCATGCCTCAGAAATAGTCTCAAAGAAGAGCAGCGTAAGAACACGCATGCGCAAACCCATCCCAGTTCTTCTGATGTAATAGGTTCAGTCGATGGACAGCCTGATATATTTGAGCAATCATTCTCATCTTCAGGGCCCAATCCTCTGTTCGGCAAAATGAATGCGGACTCATATGATCCAAACAATGAGGTTATACACCCCTCCCTTGACAAGTATGGGAGATTGATTCAATCCAGAACGGGAGAAAAGCTATATGTGGGGTCCTCTTCTATGACTTTGTTCGGGCTTGAAATTCAGAACATGGCACCGGCCCTACCTTCTTCTAACCTACTTCACCTCAACTCTTCGGTGTCTTCCCCTGCAGATGATAACCATAATCAATTGAATCCAAGCTCGCTGTCGCAAAGAGATTCCAGCTATACGGACAAAAAACGTGAAACAAGAATCCTCGAAAAAGAGGGAAATGCTTACAACATCACTTTAGCAAAAACCAATACCCGACCTGGGCTCTCGGTCAATTTCACACTCCCATCGTACTCGTACGCAATCCTATTAGTGGATACATTTATAAACTATAATGACGGTTGTTTCTATTTTTTTAACGAAGGATTGGTGAAGAAGTATCTAATGAATTTATATTCGGGAAACAACGGAGAAAATAAGAAAATAATCAAGCGAAATATATCAGGAAGAGTTAATCCATCGGATGACGAAAATCTGATCAAGAAGGATACTGATGATGACACAATATTGGAAACTATCTGGTTTTGTAAAATATTGTTGATATTTGCCATCGGCGAGATGTACCTTGGTACTGATTCAGATACACATATCAAAAACTCAAAGCAAGATACCATCAATACATTTGCTAAAAAAAGAAGTAAAAAGAAGATATGCGGTGAAAAAAACACACTACCAGGCTCGGGTTTCTTTTATCAAGCATCTGAGCTTTTTACCGGGCTTTTTGCATCTGGTGCCATCGACAATATCACAAAAGATGGAGGTATAGAAGTGATGTTACTATATGCTTTTTATCTACAAGTCGCTGATTGCACTATAGCTTCATATTTCTATTTTGGTTTGGCTCTCCGATCTACGTTGATCTTGGGTTGGCATGTTGATGCAGATAAGGAGAACTTGAACAGATTCGAATTGGAACACAGGAGGCGGATTTGGTGGACCGTATACATGTATGAGCGTATGCTCTCTTCAAAGGCAGGATTGCCATTAAGCTTTGCTGATGACAGCGTGTCCACTGAGTTGCCGTTCGATTTCAACATCAATTTAAGCAGCACTCTGAAGAATGAAAACGATGTAAGAAGCCTCTACATTTTTCCATCATCCGAATACATCAACAATTGCGTCACAATCACCCAAATCAATGCCATCATATTGTCTTCGCTCTACACGAAGCAACCCACAGCAAATATTCTACCTGTTGTTTCTGATTTGGTACAGCGCTTATTTAAATGGAAGAACTCCCTACCGGAGTTTTTGAGAGTAGACTTTTCAGTGAACAATCCGAATATATCACGCTTGATCGTGAACCTAATGACAGAGTACTTTCAAGGAATGAATCTAGCTGTACGTCCCTTACTATTCCATTTTGCCACAAAAAAGCTCAAAGAATTGCAGTCTGTCAATCATGAGTCAAAATTCATCGATCTATCAAAATACTCAAAGAATGTTCTTACTTTGCTAAATGCATCTTTTCAGGCCTCGATTAATACAATCAAGTGCATTTGGGCATTACTTCCACAAAACATGGTGGCTTTATTCGGTTGGATGGATCGTGAGTATTTATTTACTTCGGCCTCTACATTAATTCTCTTTAATGCTTCCTTTGGTGTACATGATGCCACCAGGGACCATTTGGACCATGCTTTGACTCTTTTCACAAAAATGAAGAAATTGGGAAATTATCCAGCTGCTCTCAGGCGTGCTCAATTGCTCAAGTTGATCCGAGTTCTCGATTTCAATGGAGTGATGTTTGATCTTTTGCAAAAACATGATGACGGCACAAACTTTTCTTCGGTGCATGAATCTAAGATGGAATTCGAGGAAAGCTTTTCAAAACATGTACCTGATTCTGTGTTCAGGCAACCAAGTCCTGAATATTCAAATCCTCCAGTTGTCCCTGAACCTCTCCGTTCTGATCTTGACTTTATTCAGTTCAACGGCCCTGTTCCATCTTCTACAAGACCAACCTCAAATCGACATACACCGACTATTGCTGCATCAGAAAACCTCACCAATGAGAATCCATTTGGCTCATCTAGGAGGTCTAATGCAGGAGGTGATTTTTACTCAAATTCGGATTTGGCCGGGATCGAGGGCTTGACGTATGTCGATGAAGAGCAAAAGATGTGGAACGAAATTACTAATGATGCCGGATGGTTGCAACCATCAGGTATGACTGGAGTTGATCCTTTGGGTCTTGATCACAAAGGTAGCATATATCCTGATTCTTCAAGCCATAATAAGAGGTCATGGAAAGACACTGACTCGCAGCAAAATTATTCAATGAGCAACATCGTCGGCGCTTATAGCGACATCATCAACCTGGAGTTTCATCAGGAAGGGTTTTGATGAAATATCTAGCAAATCTATATAGTGATTGACACAAACTAGAAATGAATAAGACTAAACTATAAGAACTCCATTGAAAGATCGTTGGGTTGCATTCGCTGCTGTAAAATTTGCTGAGGCGAAATAGACAGCATATTGGCCATATTGTTATTAACAGTGGCACCCATCAAGGTAGGTTGATTATTGAAACTCGTGGATTCGGACTCCTTCGACATCATCTGAGGAGAGATTCCACCTTGAATCGCGACATCCAAATGCTTCGAATTTTGTTGAGGTAGATGATGTTGTACGGGGATTTTTGACGTCACGTTTGCCAGGCCATGTCTAAATTGCTGGCTCAGGTTCATTCGTGTCTGTGCAATGTTCACCTGTGGGGAGTGATACTGAGGGGGAGTTGCACCTTGTATGGAGTTGAACGCAGGATAACCCTTCTGTAAAAAGTGATGTCTTTGTTGTGCTTGCAAATTTTGTTGAGAAACGTGTTGGTCCGCTCGTGAGCTAGATCGCTGAGAGACCTGTTGAATACTCTGTTGTGATACTTGAGGTACTTGAGACGTTTGAGAAGCTTGAGAAGCTTGACTCATATGAGAGGGCTTGATCTGGGATTCTTGCTGCAGTTTTAGTTGTTGCATTTTGACCTTTAAAAATTCTATAGCTTCAGGGTATAATTCCTGAAGTCTTTTGTACAACAGTCTCAATTCAGGTATTTCTGGTGGCGGGGATAAGATGACGGGAAACTCAATTCTATGAGACAGTTGAGTGGCTGCAGTTCCATTGTATGAGCTCTCTAAATACGATAGAACACTCAAATTGCATTGCAAACGCCGATTAATGTTATTATACTGTTCAAGTATGTTTTGGCGAGATTGAGGTGGCATTTGCTGGATGGCCAAGCGATTACTGAGGACTTTGACGTAAATTTCGTGAGCCTTCTTGATGAGAAGCGAATTAATCAAAAGCAAAACCGTCACTCGGTCTTTGTCAGTCTCGAGCTGACCCCCTTCGGGCATGTTTGATAGTGTGATGCAGATATTAAATGCGCAGCCTTTTCGTATGATAGATTCCCTATCAAACTTCTTTATCAAACTTCTATTTTGCGATACTGTAGAATGAATTGCTCGAAACGTGGGTGGTTAAAAGTAGTGATTAAGGACCTTCTTTGTGTACTTCGCTCGAAAGCTCGGAGTGTGATGTCGCTCAGTTCATGGTTCGCGGATCCTGCGTCTTCGATATACCGCGGTGTGCTTCGAATGAAATAAGTCACGATTTTTTCTTTTGTTGTGCTCTAATCTATCAAATGCTAAATAATTCTCATATTAAGCAAAAGGGACTTTTTTTTTAATTGTCTACAACTTTTTTGATAACTCAGGCACGGCCTCGGTGAGATCAGATACTAAGCCAACGTCAGCAACGTTAAAAATGGGAGCTTCAGGATCTTTGTTGATGGCAACAATTGTTTTCGAATCCTTCATTCCTGCCATGTGCTGTATAGCACCAGATATACCAACAGCAATGTACAAGTCAGGTGCAACTATCTTACCTGTTTGGCCGACTTGCAAAGAATTGTCACAAAATCCTGCATCTACTGCAGCTCTAGAAGCACCTATGGCTGCATTTAATTTCAAGGCCAAAGGTTCTATAAGCAGATCAAATGTCTCCTTGTTTTTGAGACCACGCCCTCCTGCTACAACTTTCGTGGCAGAACCCAACTCTGGCCTGTCAGAGTCTATCAATTGCTCTGATACAAACTCTGTCCGGGTGGCAGATTTCTTCAGAAATTCCAATTCTTCCACGGGTGCGCTTTCAGTATCAAGCTTTGCAGGTTGAAAAGCAGAAGCTCTTATTGATGCTAATTTTACCTTATCATTGCTTTGTACAGTTGCCAAAGCATTTCCGGCGTAGATTGGGCGAATGAACGTATCTTCTGACAACACCTCAATCACATCCGAGATTGGCTGAACATCGAGCAAAGCACCTAGCCTGGGTAAGAACGATTTTCCTACAGCACTCGCAGGTGTTATCACATGTGTAAACTTTCTTGTCTCTACGGCCTCTTTGAACAAAGGGGCCAATTCCTCGGCAAGGTAATGGTCATAAGCACTGTCTTTTGCTGACAAAACATGACTGATACCATCAATTGTACCAGCCGTGGATGCAAGTTTTGCTCCTTCTGCGCCGGCTAAAAGAGCTGTGATGGGTTTCCCGAGGTGTTTGGCAGCGGCAACAGCCGACAAGGAGGATGCAGTGATACTCCCATTGGAGGTTTCAATAAACGCGAGCGTTTCACGAATAGCTAATGAAGAGGAGAATGATCTTTTGTAGATCAATGAACGTAACATCATAATTTTATTCGCTGTTGGAATGACTTATGGGAGAGAACTTGTGAGATAAATTTTATTCGGCTGCAGTGCCTCGCCCTTGTTAAAGAAGATCCGGACACCAACGAGGCAAGCATACGCAGTCTGCAGCACTTTCGACTACTAAATAGCCAAGCCGATCTGAAAGAAAGGCCTGAAAATCGTATTTTGGAGCTCCTATGTTATTATTGAATCACACGTTGCACATTGCTTCAGCTCGAATGAAAATGTGCGAAATAGCAGGTTAGAAAGTATCGCAATGCAATCGGCATGAAGCGTTCTATGCGACCACCATATTCCAAGACGGTAAATAAATGGTTTTCTTAGTCTAATATAGACAAGCAGCATGACAGAAATAATTTCCGGAGTAAAATAGCGGTTCATCTTTTACAGTTTTTTTTTGGTTTTGATAGCAGATTTGTTTGAAGTACCCTAATTTGAAATCGAATCGTTGGCTCATGGTGCATGTTGCGAAGAGTAGGCTCTTCTCCCAAAGTCTGTATAAAGTTATACCCATTCAGAAAATCACCCCAAATGAAGAAAGAGAATATGATACTTTTATTCAAACACGTGCATTCAAGTATATAATGAACCTATGGATATTTTATCTTGGAGCTTTATCTTAGAAAATTTAAAATCAAGTAATAAACTGGCTAAATTGAAATGGGGTGTGGCGTTGTCATGTGCCCTTCAAAAAAGGCAAATTGAAGATAAAGCATTAATTATCTAACACATTTAATAACATTCAAAATTCTAAAAGTCTATTTAGATCGAAATATAAAAAAATGTAAAAAGTGCATCCAGAACCTAACATATCAATATGTCCTGATTGTATCACCAGAACATAACGGCCGCACCGCACCCCCACGCTCTCCCAAAACATATAGGACTTGTCGAACAAGTCAACATTTACAACATTTACAACATCAACATCAACATCAACATCAAACCACATTTTGTCTTCTGACGCTTCTCTAGATACTCTGTGGATTATCAACTCAAGAATTCAAGCGTTTTAATCGTAATGCCACTCTCATACGAGGGCAGATACCCCAGAAATGATCACAGTCCAGGGTCCAACTCTCGAATCATCTCTAGCCGAAGAGTCAATGAAGAAGACGGGTCTCAAATAGGTAGAACTAGCGGCTTAAAATATAGTACCAATACCACAGAAGAACGTGGGAGAAGTTCCGATGAAGAATCATTTCTTATCTCGAGACCAGCAGGCAAGCAACTGTTACCTGACTCTTTCTTGGCCATCAACCAGCCCCAATTACAAAGTGTTGAATCGATCTCAGAGTACTCTCCGGGAAAAAGCTCTCTCACTTTGCTGGAACTTCTTCCTTACTACTTGCCAATTTTTTCCTGGGCAAATGAATACTGCATTGAGTTTTTGTTGGGGGATTTAGTTGGTGGTGTATCGCTCGCAACTTTCCAGATTCCGTTGGCGATCTCATACGCAAGCTCCCTAGCAAAAGTACCAATTTCATGCGGTCTATATTCTTTGGGAATCGCTCCATTAATATATATGATTTTGGGGTCTGTTCCGCAAATGATAACTGGCCCAGA
The DNA here is from genome assembly GCA_939531405.1 of Metschnikowia zobellii. Taxonomy (NCBI): domain Eukaryota; kingdom Fungi; phylum Ascomycota; class Pichiomycetes; order Serinales; family Metschnikowiaceae; genus Metschnikowia; species Metschnikowia zobellii. The sequence continues at coordinate 1,647,142 of OW618029.1, forward strand.
GGCTCCCATTTCACTCATCGTTGGTCAAGCCGTTGAACCTTTACTTCATCATGCAAAAAAAAATAAAGCGTCTGCCACGGAATATGTGGTCGCGATAACGTTTGTCAGCGGGGCAACATTATTTGGATTTGGCTTGGGGAGGTTTGGATTCCTCGATAATGTTCTTTGCGACTCATTGTTGAAAGGGTTTATATGCGGTGTGGGAGCTGTGATGGTGATCAACTCTTTGATCCCACTGTTTGGGCTCGAAGATCTTTTGGATCAAGTTGCGAACGAGAAGAACGACCAAGAAGTACATTCCCCTTTTGACAAACTTCGCTTTGTTATGAAAAACCATCATTCAGCTCATTCGCTAACTGTAAGAGTGAGCGTCATATCTTTTTTGTGTATCATGGGAGTGAGAGTTTTGAAGGCTCGAGCAGCAAAATCACAAAGAACCTGGCCAAAATATATGGTATACGTTCCTGAAATTTTAATATTGGTCTCCATGACGACAATTTTTTCCAAAAAATTTAATTGGAATGATCAGGGCTTGCAAATAGTCGGGGTGGTTGCAGATGCCCCATCAGCAGTTTCTCTTTTCAATCCCTTTTCAACGAGCCATTTAAAACTTGCAAAAATGCTCAGTTCCTCCGGCTTTGTTTGTGCTATGCTTGGATTTTTTGAATCAACCACTGCCCTGAAGTCTTTGGGGTCTAGTTACGACTTGCCCATTTCATCCAATCGTGAGCTAGTAGCGCTTGGGGCAATGAATTTGGTATGTTCCATATTCGGGGGCTTGCCATCTTTCGGGGGATATGGAAGGTCAAAAATTAATGCAATTACGGCAAAAACCACTTTCTCGGGAGCGATAATGGGTATTATATCTTTAGTTGCAGCACAATTTGTCTCAAGACTTTTGTATTACATTCCCAAATGTGTTCTCAGTGTCATAACAGCTGTGATTGGCGTACTGTTGATAGGTGAGGGCCCACCAGAAGTTCTTTTTCACTGGAGATCATGTGGATATAGTGAGCTAATCACCTTCTTCACGACAGTATTCACAACAATTTTTTTCTCCATAGAGGCTGGCATTGCCGTGGGCCTAGGTTATCTGTTGATAAGAGTTATCAAAAACTCTGCAGAATCGAACATTCAAATACTTGGGCGAGTCCCAGGAACTAACACATTTCTAGACGCAGATCTTGCTAATGACTGTATTATTAACGAGCACGCCAACTCTCATGCTGAAATGAGGTCCCAAAATTTCGAGAAGCGCCCCTCTCAGCTCAATCTATTCACTGATCGGTTTCGACCACTCAACATTCAAGCTCTAGAAGAAATCGAAGGATGTCTAATTATACGAATTCCAGAACCTCTTGCATTCACGAATGCAAGCGACTTGAGATCAAGACTCAAAAGATTGGAAATGTATGGATCTGCAAAAGCTCACCCAGCTTTGAAGAGAAAACGGGATACCTCGATGTCAAAATATATGGTTTTTGATTTAGAAGGCATGTCATACATCGACTCCTCTGCAGCGCATATTTTGTACCGGTCTCTACTGCTATATAATAAGCGCAATATTCGGTCATTTTTCGTTCGAGTCAGTAAGAGCAAAACGTTACGAAAGAGATTGACAGATACTGGTATAACGAATCTTTTGGCAACGGACCTTGAGTCAATGAATCTCGACAAGGTGGTAAATGGGGACAATACATTTGATGCTTCTAGAGGCATGAGTAGCTCAGGAGAATTAGATGGGCCTTTTGAACGTGATCGCATCAGTGATTCTCAGGGGAGCATATCGAAACCTAGCCCTTTTTTGGAGCACATCCGAAGTGCACTTCATATTATTGACTGCTACGAGCATCAGTGTTCTTCCAACAACCAGCTATCAGCTTAAAGGGCCGTCTGCCTCGACAGTATTGGCATTAAGTAAAAAACCTCAGAGCTATGGACATCACATGTCGTTTAATGAGCAGTTATGAATCCGAATTCATGTAGAGTACAATAGCAATTTGCGCGGCTTAGTTCAAAACGCGTTGCTGCAAATACAAATCAGTACACCGCTAGTTTCAGAGAAGGGAATTGCGTCGCGTCACAAGATTGTCATGCAAAGTATCTGAATTTGGCAAAAACGATATCGGAAGATAATGGCAGAGTCTCATAATCCACTTCAAGTGCAAGAAGAATATGAATTGTGGCGAAAAAATTGTCGCTTCATGTATGACTTTGTGAGCGAAACAGCTCTAACATGGCCATCATTAACAATACAATGGCTTCCGGGAAATGAAGCGAACCATGATGCCAGATTACTACTTGGAACTCACACTTCAGGCATGGATGAGAACTATCTTAAGTTGGCTGTGACCAATTTGCCTACAACAACTGGTATCGATATTAATAAGAAATCTCGGTCTTCCACGAAGATCAAGATTACAAAAAAAATTAAAACGTCCAGTGAAGTAAATAGAGCCCGTTACATGCCACAAGATCCAAAATTAGTCGCTACCATAAATGGAGCGGGTGGATGTGATATATTTAATTTGGAAAAAGGGACCAAAGAGCACCTGTTCATGTATCATACTGAAAATGGATACGGGCTTTCATGGAATCAATTCAGAAGTGGACTTTTGGTAACAGCCTCAGACGATAAGACGTGCGTCGTTTCAGACATAAACCAATCTAGTACAAACGAAGGAATTATAGAGAGATACAGAAGTCATACCGACATTGTTAATGACGCAAAATGGCATCCGTTCGATGCAAACATTTTTGGCTCCGTCTCTGACGATCAAAATGTGTTCATTTTTGATATGCGTGCTGAAAGTAAGCCCGTTCAAATCTTTTACGATGAGCAATCCCAAGGTATCAATAGCCTTGCCTTCTCTCCTTTCTCTTCAAGCTTGATGGCAGTCGGAAATCAAAATTCGAACATCACATTCTTGGACCTCAGATATACCCCTAAAGCTTCATTTAGAAGTGGCGCGCTTCATACAATGATGGGACATGGTGATGCGATCACAAGCATGGAATTCTCACCACATAAAGACGGTATACTAGCTTCTGGATCTCAAGATAGAAGGGTCATTATATGGGATTTGAGTAAGATCGGAGAGGAACAAACTCAAGAGGATGCCGAAGATGGCGCACCCGAAATCTTCATGATGCACGCAGGGCATACTGGCTCAGTAACGGACTTAAACTGGTGTCCATCACAGGAATGGACCCTTGCTTCCACAGCTGATGATAATATTCTTCATTTGTGGAAAATAAGCGACCTGTTAACAAAAGATGAAGCATGGGGCTCAAAAATATCTCGCTTGGAGTGAAATGATTTTTACTTTTATAACTAATAGGAATATTACTCTAATTAACCACACATAGATTGTTTGTGATGCTGCTAGAGAATCTCCATCAATTGAACTAATTCCTCGAGGATTGTGGCGTGGCGAGTCTAAATATGGGCGCGCGCGACGATATCAACCCTGAGTTTTTACTGCTCCAAACATTCAGTTTAGACTCATCTTCTATCAACAATACTAAATATGACAGACTTTCCTCCTAACTTATCCATCCGTCCTTTGACAATTCAAGATTTGAATCTCTGTGTAGACTTGGAAGCAAAAGGTTTTCCTGAAGCAGAGAGGGCATCAGAAGAAAAGCTCCAATACAGGTTGACCGTTTGTCCAGAACTTTGCTCGGGTTTATTTGTGAGGGAATATGGATATAAGTACAATTCCATCAACCTACCAGAAACTGCCAAAAGATTAGAAACTGAAGCGAGAGAAAAATCCAGTCATTCCGAGTCTGATGAAGATAATAATGGCCCAAACGAGAAGTTGCCCATCAGACTGTCTGTGGTGAAAGAAACCTTGATCGGTCACATCATCGCCACAAAGATTTTCTCAGATAAAATCACGAACTCGTCAATGGAACTTCCTCTGTCTGAAGACCGTTCAAAGGGCCATATTGAGCAATCTAGAACCATTGGCGTACATGGTGTGGTTATTGATCCAGAATGGCAGGGAAAAAATTTGGGAACTTTATTGATGCACGATTACATTCAAAAACTATCAAGCCAAGATTTGGGAAGCAGAGTCGTCATAATTGCTCACGAAGGCCTCGTTCCATTTTATGAAAAAATTGGGTTCGTGAATCACGGGGAAAGTCAGTGCAAATTTGCCAATGAGTGTTGGTATGATTTGAGCATTGACTTAATCTCTCAAGAAGAATGATAAGTTGAGCAGAAAAACTCTGATCATAAAGTATTCTATATATCACCTCTACAATAATCAAGTATCCAATCATGTTGTCAAAAGATGTCACATTGTTTCCTATGTCTGTCTGCGGCATCCAAAAATTTACCTCACCCCGCGTGTCTTCGCGTGTTTTCGCGATCGTCACCTCGTCACTCATCCGAATCATAAAATACAGCAGACCATTTTAGTACAAAACCCCAATGAAAGTCCCCGTTTTTTTTCGTCAACTTTTTGACAACTTTCCATTAAAATATTATGAATCCAATGATAAGAAAGAAGACAAATCATTCTTTGATGAAAAAGAATATAGATTCATCCCCTCTGAATCTTTCAAACATGGTGAAAACAAAATAACTCTAGCCGTTCACAATGTTCGCAAGATATCTTTCGACCATAAAACAGTTAAGTTTATTCCTACAGATCCTGAGGGGCTCTACGCAGCGTTGCTATTGTGCGATAGGTACAAAATGTTGTTACCTATGGGAACAACGGGTAATGGTCATGCAATTGTGCCATTGTCATACCTAGCCTCACATGACGGGGAACTACCGATGTTTGTTGAGACCACTAAGGAAAGAGATAGTAGCTTGAAAGTGGGTTCTACGATTGATATGTTGCATGGATGGTCTGGCTCAGAAGGAGAGACCCTCGTATCTATATTTGATGACTTTTTGCACAACTTGTGTGACTTGTGGAGTTTAATCTTACTTGCAAAAATTCCAATCGAAAACTCACACGCTTTCACGAATTTGTTTCACAGAGATCCTGAATTTGAGTGTGACAATGAATTCAGCAAACAACTTATCTTTAAGCTTGTGAATGATATACAATCATGGAATTCATTGTCGCTAAAATATCCTAACATCTCCTCTTCGACGACTGTTGGAAAAGCGCAAGAATGGTTGCTGCTGAATTCTGAGAATCGAAAAATTACGGAGAAAGTTTGTGCGATCAAGTTAGCGGAATTCGAAAGCCTGATTCCCCAGTTTTTGTGCTACTTCAATTCAGGTGATTTATCAGGCGCCAAAAAAACGCTTCAATTGAGATTTGTATCATTCGTGATATGTATAGAATACCTTCTATCATTTGGAGTAGATTTGCTGCTTGCACAAGGAAGTGACTTTCACGATGCTTTGAGTTACAGCAAGCAAGTCTTGATGCAATTTTGAACAAACCACCGCTGTATATAAATTATCCTAATTGAACTATTGAATTGCGATAGAGTTCACATTACTTGTGAGCAAAGAAGTCACATTGTTTTCTATGATCTTTTCAGATCTCTCTGATAAATGCTTTTTGGGATCCTGCTTACCAACATATCTTGTTTTCAATTGCTCTTCTTGTAACTCCTTTTCTTCAGTGACCCTTTCGTTGTAGGCTTTCGCGGTTTTTACCAAGCTCTCAATGTCTGATAAATTGTCATGTTCAGACTTCTCGTAGTCAATCATTTTCAAACCGCTTTGCCACGAACTTTTATGAAGATTCAAGAGCATGTTTGTTTCGTACAGGGTCTTATGATAGTCGATATTCAAAGAATAATACTGCCTGTTGAGACCATGAATCAAAGCTTGAATAGATGGCTTGTTCAAGTGGCCGACATTAGATGTAGATTGTCTGGGTTCTTGGCCTCTCATCAAAGTGCTGGCATCTATGGTTCTGAAAGCATCGATGACAACCTTCCCCTTGACAGATTGAATAGGATCGATAACAACAGCCACTGCTCTTTTGTTCAACTGCTCAAAACTCTGTTGCGTATTGACATCTACCGAGGAGAGCCAACATCCAAAACCTGGATGTGAGTGATACCAACCGACGACCATTTGATCACGACCAGTTTGTCTCAACATGTCCATCATCTTTGTTTGAAAAACATCATCGACGGCTTCAACAGAGACCCCTGTTCCTGATTGAGGCATCGCAAAAACATCTTTGACGTGGATAGTAAAATCATCCACAAATTCACCAAGCATCAAACCCATGACTTCCATGGGAACTCCAGCTCTCCCATGTTTGAGCATTTTTAAGAGAGCTAAGGAAGATATATAAACAGTCTCCGAATCATCTATTGCTGCAGAATCAGACAGTTGCTGTGCACCTGCCCCAATAGAGGCATTCGCACCGCCTAGTAATCTTTGTAATCTTTCCATTGTATGTATGTGGTACACGTGAAGCTCGGTTGATAACTACGAGCGGTGAAGTGGCAAGGAACCTTGGGTCGCGCACTCCTGTTTCATTTACAAAGCCATATAAACGCGAAATCTAAATGCAACATACTCACCGGAATAATAGTTCCGCGTGTCAAGCAGAAGTAGAAAAGCAAGAAATATCTCCCCTTGCGTCTAATTCGAGATAAATTTGACAAGTCTAGAAATGATTTCCGATTCTGATCTAGTTTACCCTGCTAAGGAACATTCTAGAAAGGTCTACGAGCACTTCAAGAATTCCGTGGATTGCAAGAACGTTTGTTTCTTTTTGAGCGGAGAAAACCTCGATTATTATGATTATAGCGATCAAACCAAGCTCTTCCGTCAGAACCGTTACTTCTTCTATTTGAGCGGCTGTGAGATTCCAGGATCTCATATATTGTACCATGCGGATGTCGACGAGCTAACGCTCTATCTCCCTAATGTTGATGAAGAAGACATAATGTGGAGCGGACCACCAATCCTGTGTGAGGATGCATTGGAAAAGTACGACGTTGACAATGTTCGGTATATCGAGAAGTTGAATCAAGATCTCAGTAACCTAAAGAATGATAAAGTTGTTGTTTTTGCGATGAAAATAAACCAATGGAGTGCTCCTTTTGCCGAATTCTTGACAGAGAATGAAAATGCATTGAAATTTGCGTTGGATGAGTCAAGATTGATCAAAGACTCGTTTGAATTGTCCCTTATGAGAAAAGCCGCGTCCATCACAGACAAGTGTCATCTTGCAGTGATGTCAGCCACGCCAATTGAAACAAATGAGACTCACATCCACGCAGAATTCATGTACCATGCGCTTAGACAGGGTTCTAAGTATCAACTGTATGACCCAGTATGTTGCGCAGGCCCGAACTGCTCTACTTTGCACTATGTCAAAAACGATGATGAAATAAGCAAAGAAAAGCGATCTGTTCTTATCGACGCCGGAGCTGAATGGAATTGTTATGCATCAGATGTGACTCGGTGCTTTCCTATTAATGGAGATTGGACAAAGGAACATTTAGAGATTTACAATGTTGTCTTGAAAATGCAACAAGTGACCATGTCCATGATTAAGCCTGAAGCTTTGTGGGATGATATCCATTTAGAGGCACACAGGGTGTTGATAAGAGAATTTATTCGGCTTGAGATCTTTAAAAATGAAAGTGAAGAGGCTATATTTGAATCTAACATCTCAGCTAAGTTCTTTCCTCATGGACTTGGGCATTTGCTAGGAATGGATACGCATGATGTGGGAGGAAATCCTGACTACAATGATCCAGACCAGAAATTGAGGTATTTGAGATTAAGAAGGAAATTGCGAAAAAACATGGTACTTACCGATGAGCCTGGTGTCTACTTTTCCCCTTTTCTTCTCAAGGAAATTTTGGATGATCCATCACAGATGAAATTCATCAACAAAGAAATTCTTGACAAATATTGGTATGTCGGGGGGGTTCGCATTGAAGACGATTTGATTATCACCGACAATGGCTACGAAAACCTTACGAAAGTAACATCTGATCCGGCAGAGATCTCAAAAATTATCAAGAATAGTCATGAACTAGGCAGCCAGAGATTTCATAACTTAGTATAGTTTTTTAACATATCTAAACGACACTGACGGTTGAAAGCACGATTTTGTATATGCAGGTTGGTCCCCGATATATCTTCATGGCACCCCCGCCCTTGCTTTTCTTCGCCCCATACGTCTTCCGATAAAGAAAAAGATCTGCTACAAAAATGGATGAAAACTATGATGTTATTGTTTTGGGCACTGGGCTCACTGAGTGTGTGCTCTCTGGAATTTTGTCTGTTGAGGGAAAAAAAGTACTCCACATTGATAGACAAGACTTTTACGGTGGAGAATCAGCGTCGTTAAACTTGCTGCAACTCTATCAAAAGTTCAAACCATCATCTCAGAAACCAGATTCAATTACAGGACGTGATCGTGACTGGTGTGTGGACTTAATTCCCAAATTTTTGATGAGCAATGGTGAATTAACCAACATTTTGGTCCATACGGAAGTGACTAAATACATCGAGTTCAAACAAATTGGAGGAAGTTACGTTTATCGTTCTGGAAAAATCTCAAAAGTACCTTCTAATGAAATTGAGGCTTTGCGGAGTTCCTTGATGGGCATTTTCGAGAAAAGAAGAATGAAACGTTTCTTAGAATTTGTTGCCGCATATGACGATGCTGAAACATCAACGCACCAGGGTTTAGATTTGGACAAAAACTCAATGGATGAAGTTTACAGCCACTTTGGTTTAGAAAGAGGTACCAAGGACTTCATAGGACATGCAATGGCTCTATGGGCAAATGATGACTACTTGACCGAGCTTGCGAGGCCTACAATTGAAAGAATTGTTCTCTACGTTCAGTCTGTCGCTAAATACGGCAAATCGCCTTATATTTACCCATTATATGGTCTAGGAGAATTACCTCAAGGTTTTGCTCGATTATCGGCCATTTATGGGGGTACATACATGTTGGATACCCCGATTGAAGAGGTTTTGTATGACGAGAAGAAACAGTTCAAAGGCGTTGTCACGAAAGAAGGGACTGCTAAAGCTCCGCTAGTTATCGCTGATCCTACTTACTTTCCTGACCGTGTTAAAAAGACTGGGCACAAGGTTATCAGAGCAATGTGTATTCTTGACCACCCAATTCCAAACACCAACAATTTGGATTCAGTTCAGATCATCATTCCACAAAATCAAGTGGGACGTAAGAATGATATTTATATTGCTGTTCTTTCGGATGAACATTGCGTTGTTCCAAAAGGATATTACCTTGCCATTGTTTCCACTATCGTTGAGACCGCTTCACCTCACGTCGAATTGGAGCCTGCTTTCAAATTGCTAGGCGACCGAATTGACACGCTCATGGGTCTTGCCGAACTATACGAGCCATCAGAAGATGGTTCTGAAAGCAACATTTTCCTCTCCAAAAGTTATGATCCTTCGTCTCACTTTGAAACTACGACAGATGACATCAAGGACATATATTTCAGAGTCACTGGTAAGCCACTAGTTTTGAAAAAGAGACAAGCAGAGGAAGAGTTGGAGACCCTCATTGAGTAGACATACTTCGTGCTTTGTCTACATAGTACATACTACTTCAATTTTATTTCTAACATCATTTCAGAATAAGGAAGAAGCTGCAAGTTCAACATTACCTTTTGCTAGCCTGAGAGCCTCAATCAGTTCGTTTCTAGTAAATCCCAAAGACATGACTTTTAAAACAGAAGCCTCTGGAAACGGACTCGTCGTGTCACTATTCCTTGAGTCGGTATGGTCTCTTGGAGCGCTCAGTTCCATAGAAGACCTGCCACTCCTCGAGATCGACAGTTGATTCTTTTGAGATAGCTCATTTTCAATTTGTGATGGCAAAACATGCTTCTCAATTTCATAATCTGTCAAAAATTTGATCTTTCTATCGCCAATCACTAACACATCTGTTGCTAGATCAACATTGCATTTGTGTCTTCGAAGCATATCTAATCCGAATAAAATGCCCACGTGAATATTCAAAACTGTAAATGAGCACGGTATTTCGATATTCAAATCGCCCAAACTCACAGGCACACTATGAATTCTTCCTTCGGATCGCTGAGATCCAACACCGACTGACATGGAAGCAAATCTTCCGTCTATCAAGTTCAGAATTCCAAATTTTTGTGCCAATTTGGGATGAATGACAGTTGTTTGAGCCCCCGTATCAACCAAAGCATATGTCTCATGCTTGTTAATTCTAAGTTTCACATAAAGTAGATTCACTGCCACGAATGACTCGGGAGCAATATCAAATGCTAATTGTAAATTTTCTTCGACTTGGTTTTGACGGATCGTCTCCAATATCTTAGCTTGAGACTCTGGATCGTCTGCATTATTTTTTACCATCTTTAACAAATGATTACTCTCATTTCCCATATACTTGTATCCAGATGATTCAGCCTTCGTCCTGTTACGCTCAGCGCTACGGGGTGGCAGGTCAATGTTGGGCCTGATTTTCGCCGAATCAATGATATGGGGGACGATATGTGAAGATCCAGTAAATTTGTGATCGAAGTCTTCGAAAAGTAGAATGAGGCCCTTGTCGGCAATTTCTAATTGAACAAGAGTGGCGTCGCCATCGATGAGTAATCTGTTATCATGTATCAATTTCTGAGCTTCAGCGGGGATATCTGCTTCAGCTTCAATATATGCCTTGAGGTCTGCCAATTTGAGGTCTCTAGAAATCTCAATGTGAAAGCTTCTTGAGGTTTCTTGGTGTAAGATTGTTATTTGCATGATAGCTGAACTCCGTGTAAACGACAGTGCTATTACTGAAATACAAACTGTGAGCTACTTCACTTTAAGTGCAGGCCGCTTGGTGTCTACCCTGGTCCAAGAGTTTATCTAAAAGCTATTCCAATATTTTTTGAAGTTCATTTATGTTCTATACATAAGATTTTCGACCCATAATTGTATGAGACTGTCCAGAAATAGCATTCATAAAAGGATATATAAAAAGGCTTGAAAAACTATTTGTGTTTATCACGAAGGGCATAACATGGCAATTTGAGTGCCGTTCAATAGCATTTTATCAATGACCCTACCCTTCTGGCCTTCGTTATCCACTTCGGTGACGTTTTGAAGGACAACGTTAACAAAATCGTCAAAGCCGATCAAGGTTCCTTGAAACTCTTTGTTGTTGGATAACAAGATTTTGATCTGAGTGCCAATCGCATTGTCGATAACCTCTAGTGGCAACATCGCTGTATTTTGTTTCGTGTTGTTTGTATCTTGATCATTAGCACAGTCTGTGAGTGGCTTCGTGGGATCCGCGGACATGATGTTTTCCCGTTCAAATTGAAAGTCACAAGACTTTCTGATGTAGTTTTTCTCTCGAGTTCAATGTGTGCGAGTTCTGTGCATTACCTACTGAAGTGAAACATGAACGCTGGAACTCATTCAAAAAGAGAATAGTTAGACACTTCGAGCAATTATAAAAATTAGATAGTTCATCTGAGCACAGTGAAAGACAAAATCTGGTACATTGGGTCCGATATTGTGGAATTTTTCCTTGATGTAAATGAAAAACGACTCGCACACTGTTGCAAGTCGTTTTAACCCGATATCTTGAACCCTTCCTAGAAAAAAGTCACGAGAAAAGAAGTAAACTAAGATTTATCAGAAAATAAATACTGCACAAGATTCCTCCTCATTCCTCATTTTCGATTGCGCACCACCAGCTAATAACGCTTCATCAAAAACTTGATTATGAAGCAGATACGTTCTTATGCGAAGATGAAATGCCAGAGGTCCCTTTGGACCTCCATCCATCAAAGTCAATCAATGCTTGCATACAACCCCATTCCGTGATTTTGTTTTGTAGCCACACGAGATTGACGGGTTTAGTCAAATAATCATTACATCCAGCGGTAAGAGCATTCTTTCGATCAATTGAAGAATTTGAGGAAGCAGTTAAAGCCACAATTATTACAGGGGATCTGAAAGTGCCGAGGTCTAGCTGCTGGTCTTGTCTTATTTCGAAATTTCCAGCAGATTGACCATTGCCCAACTCATGTTGAGCAAACACCCCTATGCGATTTATTCTCTCGAGAAGTCGTATTTCCTTAGTGGCTTCTATTCCTGACTTCACCGGTAGCTGAATATCCATGAGAACTAAATGAAATCCACCTTTTCTCCATTTGTCTACAGCCTCCTGGCCATTTTTTGCGATTTGATAATGAATTTTGTGCTTCCGTAGAAATGCACCAAGAATCGCCTGGTTGATTGAGTTATCCTCCACCACTAGAACAGAAATGGAGGGTAGCACTTGCTCGAATGTTGAGGTGAACGTTTTGTCTATTTGGGTGCGTCTGGCTTCATGTTTCTTCAATTCATTTTTTGAATTCATCTTATCAATCAGATCATCTCGATTCCCGCGCGTCAAAACTGTTTTTTTTTGTGCTGATTTTTCACTAGTCTCCCCACCCGTGTCACAGTCTTGGGGCTTGGATTGATGCGATAACTCCTCGGATTTTGAGGCTGGTGGTTTATTTTGGGCACTTACCTGAAGATTTGTCAAATTGCCTTCAGGTTTATAACCCGATTTATTGGTTGAGTTTTCATCAAGTGATAACCTCTTTAAAGGATTTTGTTCACCTAGAGAGAAATTTTTGGGGAGAAGAAGAACAGCTTGTGAGTTGGTTTTAGATTGTGTTGTGAAAGAGATTGGTGACTGAGAAGGACTCGACTCGGAGCGCCTTAGTGAATTTCCGTACGAAGCAGCTTCCCCAGGATTCCTTAGTGCATCTGGGGAATGCTTTTCCAAAACTTTGAAGACTTTCTGGGACTTTTGTGGTTTCGGGGTTTGCAAGCTGGACTCCGCTGAACTTTGCTGCTTTAAACTGGACTGGCTAGGAGATGGAGATAATGTATGCTCAAAGTTTTTGACACGAGCATTATCGTGAAATTCAGAGCTTAGCGTGTGTTTGTTTGGAAGCAGGTGAAATTGTTCTTTTGCTTCGAGTATCAAGAGCGCATCGGTCATCTTCATTTCGCTGTCAAAGTACTCATCCAAAGCTTCCCAGACATTCTTGTCGGATTCGAGAAGAAGTGAAGGTAGCTCGATATTGTTATCCTTTAGCACTGAAGATCTGTGCGTCGAATCTTCATTAGGCTCATTTTTCAAGCGATTAACGGGCGCCTTGATCTTCAGAATTTTGGTCTGCTGCATTTGATCTCGTTTTTGAAGAACCAAAAAAATTCGAAGGTCTGAAGACTCATAATTTTTGGCCAATGTATTCGGAAACTTCTTTAATGCTGCCGTTTTTAGGTCATCAATTATGTCATGTTTACTCATCATAATCGATGTCGGATTTCCGCCCCACCTCCTGATCCAAACTCGTCTTTGGGCAGCTGAAGAAGTCTGACTATGAATAGAGCCATTAATATTATACCCCATTTGACATTCGTGAGCTGAGTTCTTTACCATTCCGATGCGGCGCTTGAATCGTGTTGGTCTAGCTAGCACATAATCGAGGGTTTATCATACTCATTGACAAGGGAAGTGTTTATAGGCAGGACATAATATTTTACTACATGGAGTACGCTATGGTATCAGGAATCCGACGTTCGTACTTCGTCATCGTCGTCCCATGTAAACTCTTCCTCATCTTCATCAGAAAGTTCATCTCTGCTTAAATTGACGATTACGTCCTTGCTTGAGTTCCTCGATTCGGGTATCGCGTGATCAACATCGTTTCCGCTCTTGTTTGTAATTGCTTCTGTCTTTCCAGACACGCTATCTCCTGTCGTATTTGAAAGTAATTTTTTCCTCGCTTTTTCACCATCTTTCAACTTGGACTCTTGTTTGAAGTATCTATACCAAAATTCTTTGTACGTAAGTTCTGTGGGAACGAGACGATTCATTAATTTTTCTAGGGTCGCCCGATATGTGTCCAAAAGATTGTTTATGTCTTGAGTTTTTGAATCAACCGAAAATTCCCCAAATTCAGTATCTTCATCAGGATGGGGACTCAAAAAGCAGTCCGCTGTGGTATGCAATTTAAACAAATCCATATCGAAGCGAGAAGATCCATACGCGTCACCTGGGAGGATGGGTGGAGAAGTGATATTCTCATTCAGCTGCCTATGTGTTTCAAAAGTGTTGATACCTTTATTGCCCGAGAAAAATGATGTGAGAGAGTTCACAAAAATACCCGCTTTTTGTTCAACGATTTCGAGCTTTGAGTCTAAACCATCAAGAGCCTTGTTAGCCAGATCGGAAATAGATGCAAGATCAATGTTGACACCCTTTTTCCCATCTTGTGAGGGCGAAGTATCTTTGCCTTCCGAATTCGAACTTTCCTGGATATCCCGAATATTGCTCGTAGCTCTACTCCATAACGAAGCGAATTTAGATTCTACCAGTGTATAAACTTCCTCAATTTCATTTTCTAATCTAGTAACAGGTGAAGAATTCTGTTTCAGACTTCCCTCTATCGTAGAAGACGTACTCTGCGGTGGTTTATCAAGATTGATGATTGGCTCTGTGAAATCCATAATGCCGTGTCAGCCGGGAACACTCCCTGAGGTTCAGTCCAAGACATTGCATTTTTGAATCACGTGACAAGTGGTTTTGTAAACTCCAGCCCATCATAAAAATGCATTAGAAGCCCAAGTAAAACCGGATTTAGGGCCCAGATAGTTCCGAAATAAGATTATAAGCTGAATGCTGGCTCACTGAGTATGTTACCAATGCGATACGAGAAGTGTATTGAAAACTTTTTGATTTTTTAAATGTGTCACACACATTTTATAATTTTTTTGTAAATTCCGCGCCAAAAGATATCTGATATCTGACATCTGATAGCAAGTGTGTTCTTTCTTTTCTTAACAAATCACCCATGTCAAAACATATACTGAATTGGTTAATAAAGATTGAAAATGCATTATTTTACCAAATTGCCACCAACAATAAAAAGCAATATATATTTTCCAAACCAATCAAGCACTTCGGCCTTTCTTCTCAAGAAAACAAACCAGCTTTTTGGGGAGTGACTGGTCCTCGTAAATCAGATTTTTTGAGAATTTTGGCATCTAGATACCATGCTGACCCGCCCTTGGCCAGATCCTATCCCTACTTAATGAATGGCCGAAACAAAAGAGGTATAAAATACATAGATTTCAGGGACAATTCTGGACTCGATAAATGTCATATGGCAGCAAGATACGAGTCTTATTCTTTTAAGGGCCAGTTAGAATTGAAAGATGATACCAATTCCGTAATAAATTTTGTGTCAGGTGCAAATAATTACAATCGAAACCACGAGCCGGAATTTGAGAAGGGATTTGCTGAGAAACTTCTATCTGAGTTTGACTTGAGTCATTTGAAGAACAAATGGGTGAACACTCTCAGCAATGGACAAATGAGAAGGGCAAGAATTGCAAGGGCCATACACAGTAAACCACCGCTCCTTGTTATTGACGATCCTTTTTTGGGGCTCGACCCGAAGGCCACCATGATTGTTTCGGAGGCTATCAGAAACTTGGCATTGGAGTTCAATATAAGCATTGTTCTTGGATTGCGTACCCCGGAGAAGATACCTGACTGGACTACAAATCTTGCTTTCGTTGATGAGACAGGCTTGTCAGAGATTGACGACAGTCTTACAGGGACGGATCATCGGAGCAACTCAAAATTCTTTGAGAGCCCATCTAATGAAATTCTCCGAAAGCACTATGATATTTTTGAGATACCACCTCCAATGCCTGACTCAGCTTTCATCGAATTTTTGAACGCATCAGTCATTTACAAAAGCAAACAAGTTTTGCCGAATCTCAATTGGAAAATCAAAAAGGGGTCGACGTGGAGGATTCTTGGAGATAACGGGTCTGGTAAGACAACAATTCTATCCTTAATTACGGCCGAGCACCCACAATCTTGGAAATCATTTTTGCGCATTAATGGAACAATTCGCAAACCGGGAAGTGGCGTTAACTACTTTGACATAAACAACAAGATTGGAATATCTTCTCCTGAGCTCCATGCTCTTGTTCCTTTACAACTTGATCTTCGCTCCGTTATCTTGAATGGTCTAATTGCAGATGTGGGAAATTCTAATTTTAACGTTTTGTACAAAGACAAAGATCTTCCTCCCCACGTTCAGTCGATTTTGCAACACTTCGAACCGGAATTAGAAAATCATGATAGGGTTTCATTCGGCGAGCTTTCCGTATCGCTACAAAAGCTAGCGCTATTCTTGAGAGCTTTGGTAAAAAACCCAGAGATACTCATCCTAGATGAGGCGTTCTCGGGTATGGAGGAAACCATGGTGGCAAAATGTCATTCATTCATTGAACAACTGCTTGTGAATACCACTATTTTGGCAATAGGGCATTTAGACTGGGAAGTCCCTGCTCATGATTATGTTTTGAAGCTTAGTGGCAGCCCGAAGAATGCATATAAGTTCTACTCCACTACTAAAAAAGAGGTTTTATAATCTTAGACGCTCCGCTCTATAGAAATAAATATCGCGAAATTGTAAGACTGCGTATTCGGTGCACGACTGCATTTCGCGTCCGTCGCAACACTTTTCTCCCGACAGTGCACCCTGAAAGTGTACATTGTTAGCACTCTAGGGTAATTAGAAAAGCATGTCAACATTGATACCTGACGCCCCCGCTGACACCCGAGATGAAGAGGTGAAGGCAGATCTTGAGTATGGTGCACTCACTTCCAAGGAGTACTTGTATGTTTCAAAGCATGCGGTGGGCGAACCGTTGCCAACTCCTATTGATGATGAGCCCCCTTACTTGATACATTTAGCCACCTTGTTGAGTTACTTGATTTTAATAATAATAGGTCATATCCGAGATTTCTTTGGAAAAATATTCAAACCACAGGATTACGAAGATTTAGTTGAAAATGATGGATATGCTCCCTGGTACGACGGATTTGAGAATTTTTATGTCAGACGATTGAAGACAAGAATCGACGATTGCTTTGCGAGGCCTGTTCATGGCGCCCCAGGAAGATACATAAAGTGCTTCGAGAGAAACCGCAAGAACAAGGAATATACCTATCTGGGGCAATCAGTTGAATGTCTCAATTTATCGTCGTACAATTACTTGGGATTTGCTCAGTCTCATGGTGTCTGCACTGATAATGTAATACTTCAAGTCAGTAAATTTGGAACATCTTCCTGCTCGCCCCGGAATGCAATTGGAACCACTGACTTGCATGTAAAATGCGAGAAAGTCATTGCAAATTTCGTCGGCAAGGAAGATGCAATAATTGTCAGTCAGGGATATGGAACTAACGCAAGCTTATTCGCCTCTCTTGTTGACTCTCAATCTTTGGTGATCAGCGACTCTCTCAATCATGCATCAACTCGATTTGGAATCCGTCTCTCAGGTGCAATCGTAAAAGTGTTTAAACACAACGATATGAAGGATTTGGAAAAACTTATTAGGAACCAGATAGCACAGGGTCAACCCAAGACGCATCGCCCATGGAAGAAGATTATTATTGCTGTTGAGGGGTTATACTCGATGGAAGGGAACATGGTAAACCTTCCAGCTGTGGTTCAGTTGAAAGAAAAATACAAGTGCTATCTATTTGTGGATGAAGCTCATTCCATTGGTGCATTAGGCCCACAAGGGCGCGGTATTTGCGATTATTTTCTGGTGGATCCCAATGACGTTGACATCTTAATGGGAACATTGACCAAATCGTTCGGAGCGACTGGAGGATACATTGCGGGTGATAAGTGGATTCTTGACAAGCTAAGGCTTAGTTATCTAAACAACAGCTTTGGCGAGGGTGTACCTCCTCCGGTTTTAGAGCAAATAATATCATCTTTAGGTGTGATTGATGGCTCGATAAGTCCAGGAGAAGGAGAGGAGAGATTGAAACGAATTGCATTTAACTCTCGATACTTACGGCTTGGACTCAAAAAGTTGGGCTTCATCGTTTATGGCGCTGATGATTCTCCGGTGATACCAC
Organism: Metschnikowia zobellii; assembly: GCA_939531405.1. Taxonomy (NCBI): domain Eukaryota; kingdom Fungi; phylum Ascomycota; class Pichiomycetes; order Serinales; family Metschnikowiaceae; genus Metschnikowia; species Metschnikowia zobellii. The sequence goes on from OW618029.1 coordinate 1,665,072, forward strand.
TTTTGTTGTATTTGCCAGCAAAAATGCCTGCCATTTCCCGAATGTTGTACTCAATGAAGATCGCTGTTGTAATTGTTGGATATCCTGCTACTCCTATCACAACAGCCAGAGTTAGGTTATGTGTTAGCTCAGCATTAACCAAAGAGGACCTAGATTATGTTCTCAGAAAATTCAGTGAAGTTGGGGATACCTTGTACTTGAAGAACAGCAGTGGAATAGCTGGGGGTTCGAAATCACCAGGGGCTAGACCAAGAATGTCTATTGAAGATGTTCTAGCAACCAATGTAAGCGATTGCAAGCTTCCAAAACTATTTTGATAGATCGTATAGCCTTTCATAATCCATGTATTTCTTAGTACTTTTTTTTTAACCTGAGAGCATGGTCAGTATGTGCGAATTGACACCCATAGTAAGATGGTGTGCACAAAGCAATTCTGCACAACAATATGAAATCACTCACAACCTATTCTTCTTGATTTAGCATAGGATGCCAGGTTCAGAGCCACTTGTTCCGCCTTTGAGGTTTAGTCACATACAGCAGAATTTATATCGCGGTGGGTACCCAAGGAAAATTAACTTTCCGTTCCTCGAGAGTTTGAAGCTAAAATCGATCGTATCTCTCACTCCTGAGCCGATAAACGAAACGACAGACCCTATACTTTTTGAGTTCTTAAGCATATGCGATATCAAATTGATACATATCGAGTGTGCTCAATCAGGTAAAGGCAAGAAAAGAGGAGTCCCTTTGGGTTATACAACTGTACTAGAGGCTTTAAAATACATCATTCATGATGTGTATGCCCCTGTATATTTTCACTGTGTGAACGGAGGTCAAGTTACCAGTCTCGTGGTTGCGTGCCTACGAAAAATTCAATTTTGGTCTTCCATTGCCATTTTTAATGAATTTATTAATTTTTCGTTGAATATGACAGTTAATGACCGAAGTTTCGTGGACGGTTTTCGCGGCGAAATCAAATATCTTCCAGAAGGAAAAGTTGACTGGCTCTGGATGGGTATAAGCAAAAGAGTTATTGGAAGTCACCCTACAATAAAGGTTACCGAAGAAACCATTCAATAGTCGCGGAAATTATCAGCATCTCTTATAGAATAAGCAGTAGGCGTTTTCATTGAGCACCTGGGTCTCCAGACATCCATGCAGCACCTGAGAATCATCAAAGTAGCGCCAATCGTCAAAAGTATTTGGCTTCTTAATATAAGAAGTATAGTGTCCATTTGTCAAGTTTCCAAAGTGATTAACAACCCCATATAACTTGTATCGGAATGGTGGAGTCTGCTGACGCTCAGGAAAATTAGACAACCATCTGAGTTCATCGCCTTCAGTCAAAACGCCTGTCGGTGATGTACTAAAGTATGTACCGGCGGATGGCCAATATTCTGTCACGTCTAGATATGCATTTACAGGATACTCAATAAAGTTTTCAAGCTTCTTGAACCTCCCATTCTCGATTTTGAATCTTTTGAAATGAAAAATGAGTATCTTTGGAAATCGTGTTATGGCCAACTTCTTTGTCAGCCTCGAAAATTTTTTACATCTGGGACAGTGCCACTTATTATCATCATCTAAAAGCTCGGTCTCAACAAATGTGTCTAGACAATCAAAGAGCAGGGTGCGGCGACTTTTCTGTCCAAGAGTTTCAGGTATAGGCAATGAGAGTGTGGAGAATGAATTATAAGTGCTCGACGTCAATTGACACTCTAGGCATCGCAATTGTGAGACATATTGTCCTTGAAAGATGTCGACGATGATCGAGAAATTCAACTTTAGATATCTCTCCCACTCAATTGTGGAGGCGAGGCGCACAGGTAAATTTTCACGAACTTTCTCTTGTTCGTTGGAAAGTTCCGTTATCTTCATGCGCTCTTCTGAGCTATTGACCAGTCGTTGATTCAAGTCTTCATGTAAGGAATCCAAAATGAAGTTTAGAAATTCGATACAGTCCTGCTGTTCCTTCGCTTCAAATTGCCTCGCAGGAGAATGGGCACCGATTACCTTTCTGAATTTGGCTGGCGTAAAATATTTTCCTCTGTTTCGTAACATTTCTTTTAAAAGCTCGGCATATGACACTGTAACTATACCCTGCAGCCCTAATGAGTTATTGATATTGATATGACTTTTGAACGACTCTGATTTGGGCTCTTCATGCGATGAAAGAGCGGGGAGAAAAAATGCGGATAAATCTGGAGTTGCAACTAAACATTGGAGAATGCAATTCATGTAGCACGAGTTTCCAAGGTTGGAGAGTCCAGTGGAGAAGTCAAACTCTCTTGCAAATGATTCTGGCGCGTTGTGGTTCATAATTGGAGCTGGGCTTGATACATTTTGAGCCTCTGGAGAAAGCTTGCGCACAACTACTTTGTGCTGCTTTTCTTCTGGTGCACTCAAATTTTCACCAACTTTGATGGCGTCATTTATATCATCATGCACGCGGCTAATTTCAGACCCGCTCGAAATGTAATCTTGAAACGTTCTCAAGTATTTAGAGTGTTGTTCTTTGGAGCCAATGAGGGGCTGGGTGAAACTCCGATCGGCCGGGTCACACAGTTCGCGTGCCAACGCAGCTTCACCAAATTCTTCGTACCATTTTTTCAATCCTCCATTGAGAAAAAGTGGATAATGTTTCAATCTAGAGCTCAAGAACCGATTGCGAAACATGAGAATTTCGATTAAGCGCTTAAAGGGGTTTTCTGATATATAGCAACCAGTGCTTTCCGACATAAGCGGGCTTAACGACTCAAACTTGTTGTCTGAAGCCATGCCAAACTTGAGATTGTAAATGATCACAAACTCAAAGATATGTCTTTTTCGAAATAATTGAAGATCGCCTTCATTCAAAGTGATTTGGAGTAGCTCCTCTAAATCGAAATCTGTTGGTGATGAATTCTGGTCAAACAAGCTTGCAACTGTTTTTGGTTCTATATTCAAAACGCTCAGAAAATTGATCCGACTGAAAGTGAATTCCTTCTTGCTTCGGAAATCAATAATAAGCACCAGGCTTGGTGCAGACCTCAATTGGAGATTCAAGTCGGAGGCTGACAAATAGTCACGAAATGTAAGGATTTGGGTAGAGCTATGACTCCTTGTGCTGTCAGCTTTTAACTTAGCAAAACGGCTTTTCAAGCCTTGCTGCCCAATATATCTCGTCTGTATGAAAGTTTGAACATCTTGAATACTTGAATGAAGTCCTGCGAGAGCGAGAGAAATTTCGTCTATGAAAGAGCCGTATTTGCCTCCAGGCATTCTCTTCAAGAACTCCATTACTTTCAAAGCCGAGCTGAAACATACGAAAGCTAGCTCGTAGTCGCAGCAGCTTAGCTGCCTTAGCTTATTAATTTGATATTTGTACATCTCCAATAGTGTCAACGTCTTATTGATAACAATGAGGACAGGGAGTTGGTGATGAGTGATACCATATGCGAGATTTGAAGCAAAAGATTCCAAAGCCTTCACATCACATATCCCCTCGATAGGGAGAGAAGACGTAGGCATGTCCGGGGTTGATACACAGACTGCTTATCCCGTAGTTTTGTATACACAGTAACACCAGTACACCACAAGCAAGTATTAACGGGGAAATCTGACAGGAATGTGTGACTGGACGTTTGTAGGACTGAATGTGAATTTCCATGACAAACAGGCTCCTAACACACAGCCCATATAAAGTGCGGAGTCAGCCCAACCGTCATATCCTCTTAGTGAAAATGGAAATTTCAAATCAAACCTCATCATCCTTATATGCTTACTTTCGATGACTTCCAAGAACCATATAAAACAGCTCAAGGGAACGTCTTTACCAGAAGCAATCACATACTCAGAGACTTCATCTATGCCCAGATCAAATTCGACTTCTACCAAACCTCATTCAGCCACATGACAGCAGAATTATTGCTCGAGTGTCCTAACCCAATATATCGCCAATTAATACGAAGTCAAACTATACTTGATAAACCCTTATCAATGACTGGTCATTCCCGAATTGCTCGGCTGAAGATCCTCATGCTTTGCAGACAGCTTCAGCAGTGAAAATTGAATTTTAAAAGACAAACATGGCATACATCACAATACGAACCACACACAAAAACATGTCCGCAAGCACAGCAAACTGTATATAGTATAACTTCCAGTTCGCATGCCTTGAACCATTTTATACAAATCATACGCAACAAGAATGAATGCGTCCACAATATCTAACATATAATAAACCAGCAATGCCAAAAATGAATAGACTCTAGGATACCGAAATGCCATCAAGCCAGAAATATCGACGAAATTAGATAATAAACAACATTCGTAGTCGAATTTGACACGAGAAACAGAAAACATGCTAGTAATATTATACGAGCCATCTATCAATAAAGTCACATCTTCCTTGGAAAAACACTCAAAACAATATCCACAATCAACTCCAAACGTGGAGAAAACCAAACTCATGCTCATAACATAAATCCGATAACAAATTCAGAAATCCAAATAATTGTGCCCCTCGAAACAGAAAACCGTGGGATTTATGCCAAGTCTAAATATGTGGATAGACACAAAACCACAAACACAAATCCAAGTAATATCCATACCCGATCAACGATAGATAATTCTTGATGCAAAAAATACATTACCTACCAAATACAAAAACTACAACAACGACCGAAATAAAACATCACCCAGAAATGAAAAACTGAATTCTTCAAAATCAGAACCTTCATTCTATCGCTATACTCACGCAAATGTTACACAAATAGGTGGCCAAACCAACCCATAAAAATCACTGCCAGTGCTTCGAATTCACGGAATCCAGCCTGAAAACAGATATAAGTAACGCCTATCGACTACCACAAAATTAAACAGTAAACTATAGTACAACAGCTAACAAGAAATCCAGTATTCCATCAAAATAAGCTTAATCCATGAACGACGGGTTCAAGTAAAAGTGTTCACGAGCAAAACAACATTTCAACCTTGTCACGCAACTGCGGACTAACTCCTCATTGAGATCAATAGATTTAAACCTGAACAGTCGCACTAAAGTACGGAACTGCAAATTGCATTCAAGGAAATTGGTCCATAACGAAAAAAATGGGAAGACTATTCATATCACCAAATTTAAATACGATCTTAATCGACCTCGATTATCGAGAGAGTAAAATAGAATTCTTAACAAAATAATTGGTTTACAAAATTTGCCGCACATCTCATACGTTCCATCACAAATGAATACAAGACCTCCAGAGCGATATCCAACAGTTGAATCAACACGTAAAAAATCACTCCGTTCACTTACAAAAGTCAACTGCGCAAGTTTTGAGTGTTGTGATAATTGTCATTTTTTAAATTCATAGCAGAAAGATAATGAAATACAGTGTGCCAGATATTAAATTTCTACGCCGTGCAATCCCTTATCTGTACCACTTCGAAAAATTATTGCATGCACAAAGTACAATTTTGATATATCGTTCAAAAACGTAGTTCCTAAAGCTGAAATGAAAACCGCCATGTAATTTATTTTTCTGATGCAAAAAGTCGGCAACAGCACGGATTCAGGCCATATTTTAGCCGCATATTCCTCACCTCATAGGCGATTAATTGTCGAGATCAGTATCTATCTCAGCAAAATATCAAAATGTTTGAATTTATTGCGCAGGGTTCGCACCATATGACCATGAAAGACAAGAAGGTTTACCTGTATTCGATAGTTCACAAACCGAAATACAATAACAATATTAAATCTGATACACCTATATTTTCAATGATTGTTACATTTCAATTCCAAAGGAATTCATTTTATATTGTTCACAGAAGTTGTCAGAAAATCCTCTCTTCATACACACCGTTCTGGCTCTCAATGGCTAATGGGTTGATAGTCATTTTTTGATTTGGTTAAAGAATCGTGCCCAGCATCGACAGCCGGCCAGTTGTTTTCTCATATGCGCGTCCATCACAATTTCTACTCTTAGATAGATAGCCGCCAGAGAAACAATCTATTTTCCAAAGTCTACCGAATTGTAAATGATGGTTCACATCAACAAATATGAAATCTCATACCAGAGCAATCATTTTCCGTGTGCTCGGAATAAAAATTCACTTACTACTGCCTCTATGAATAAAGCAAAATAACTAATTAGGTATTTGCCGCTTCATTGATTGTCAATTGATCTGCAGACATAGCAGTACGTCAGAAGGTTGCAGCATCAAGTTCGCCGATGCTCACTGGTGATACAGATCTGATACCAAAAGTTGCAACAAATCACCTAGGAAAATAATGCGATTAATAATAGAATGCTCATATTTTTAATGCGTCCTTGCAATAAAAAATATATCAAGGTACGTAATAGAAGAATTATGTATTCGAAGACACTGCATCTATCAAATTTATACCATTTTGAAGGCCGTTCGTCTGAATCAACTGCGACCCTGGAGTGATCTGGATTGGATTTTTAATTGTGCGCATCAGTCGTGTCATTTATGTCTGAAATCTTCACGAAGAAGAATTTATATATGTTTGTAGTTTCTACGGCCCTGCGTTCTAACTCCTGGGATTAGACAATTTCAGCGGGAAATTGAACACCGATATCAAGTTTAGTCTACTTTGTTAGAAATCTCCCTAAAGTATTACAATTTATATCATTTGTAGGTGTGCTGAGAAAACCTGAAACAAAAAGATTAGGTCTTGATATGTGTCAATTCGTGTCCGTAATTCCGAATTACGTGGCATAACCCAGTTGGCTACGCAACCCAGCCGTTTGCCTAAAGCCATGTAGGATATCCACGCACAAAGGATGGATAGTCCGACAATCTGATCCGTCAAGGCGATTCAAGGTGGCGGACAAGGCATGCTTTGCATATAAATTCGTACGTGCTGACGGATAATTTGACTCTGCGGCATCATTTCCGGCCAACTTAAAATCATTCCGAATACAAGATTTACATAAGATACGACTATCACGCATAACGCTGCCAAAGCTTAATAACTATAAGCCATATGTACAAGTATGACATAACCGTTCGACCAAGTTGTACCGCTAGATCTGACCATAGACATGTACGGACTCTCAGGTTTCCGAATTGTTGCCAATTTTCCATTTCGTGCACACTTCCCAAATGTAAGACGCTGCTTGCGAGATACGAACTTATTCAAAGAAATAAATTAATAAATCCTCAATCAGATCCGACATAACGGTTCGACCAAGTTGTACCGCTAGATCTGACCATAGACATGTACGGACTCTCAGGTTTCCGAATTGTTGCCAATTTTCCATTTCGTGCACACTTCCCAAATGTAAGACGCTGCTTGCGAGATACGAACTTATTCAAAGAAATAAATAAATAAATCCTCAATCAGATCCGACATAACGGTTCGACCAAGTTGTACCGCTAGATCTGACCATAGACATGTACGGACTCTCAGGTTTCCGAATTGTTGCCAATTTTCCATTTCGTGCACACTTCCCAAATGTAAGACGCTGCTTGCGAGATGCGAACTTATTCAACAAGTTTGAGTTGAGACCCTTGGTAGCATACCGGCAAGTCACTTGGTGTGGCCCAAATACAATCCTCACGGAATAATTCAACTCATGAGGATTGGTGGCATTGCGGCCAAATCGTAGGCTCGATCGCACCGGGCTGGAATTGGATCTGTCTCCAAGACTGGTGGTTTGGCCCAAATATAATTACCAGAAAAAAAAAGATGAATAAGTGCTTTCTCTGATCCGACATAACGGTTCGACCAAGTTGTACCGCTAGATCTGACCATAGACATGTACGGACTCTCAGGTTTCCGAATTGTTGCCAATTTTCCATTTCGTGCACACTTCCCAAATGTAAGACGCTGCTTGCGAGATGCGAACTTATTCAACAAGTTTGAGTTGAGACCCTTGGTAGCATACCGGCAAGTCACTTGGTGTGGCCCAAATACAATCCTCACGGAATAATTCAACTCATGAGGATTGGTGGCATTGCGGCCAAATCGTAGGCTCGATCGCACCGGGCTGGAATTGGATCTGTCTCCAAGACTGGTGATTTGGCCCAAATATAATTACCAGAAAAAAAAAGATGAATAAGTGCTTTCTCTGATCTGACATAACGGTTCGACCAAGTTGTACCGCTAGATCTGACCATAGACATGTACGGACTCTCAGGTTTCCGAATTGTTGCCAATTTTCCATTTCGTGCACACTTCCCAAATGTCAGACGCTGCTTGCGAGATACGAACTTATTCAAAGAAATAAATTAATAAATCCTCAATCAGATCCGACATAACGGTTCGACCAAGTTGTACCGCTAGATCTGACCATAGACATGTACGGACTCTCAGGTTTCCGAATTGTTGCCAATTTTCCATTTCGTGCACACTTCCCAAATGTAAGACGCTGCTTGCGAGATGCGAACTTATTCAACAAGTTTGAGTTGAGACCCTTGGTAGCATACCGGCAAGTCACTTGGTGTGGCCCAAATACAATCCTCACGGAATAATTCAACTCATGAGGATTGGTGGCATTGCGGCCAAATCGTAGGCTCGATCGCACCGGGCTGGAATTGGATCTGTCTCCAAGACTGGTGATTTGGCCCAAATATAATTACCAGAAAAAAAAAGATGAATAAGTGCTTTCTCTGATCTGACATAACGGTTCGACCAAGTTGTACCGCTAGATCTGACCATAGACATGTACGGACTCTCAGGTTTCCGAATTGTTGCCAATTTTCCATTTCGTGCACACTTCCCAAATGTAAGACGCTGCTTGCGAGATACGAACTTATTCAAAGAAATAAATAAATAAATCCTCAATCAGATCCGACATAACGGTTCGACCAAGTTGTACCGCTAGATCTGACCATAGACATGTACGGACTCTCAGGTTTCCGAATTGTTGCCAATTTTCCATTTCGTGCACACTTCCCAAATGTAAGACGCTGCTTGCGAGATGCGAACTTATTCAACAAGTTTGAGTTGAGACCCTTGGTAGCATACCGGCAAGTCACTTGGTGTGGCCCAAATACAATCCTCACGGAATAATTCAACTCATGAGGATTGGTGGCATTGCGGCCAAATCGTAGGCTCGATCGCACCGGGCTGGAATTGGATCTGTCTCCAAGACTGGTGATTTGGCCCAAATATAATTACCAGAAAAAAAAAGATGAATAAGTGCTTTCTCTGATCTGACATAACGGTTCGACCAAGTTGTACCGCTAGATCTGACCATAGACATGTACGGACTCTCAGGTTTCCGAATTGTTGCCAATTTTCCATTTCGTGCACACTTCCCAAATGTCAGACGCTGCTTGCGAGATACGAACTTATTCAAAGAAATAAATTAATAAATCCTCAATCAGATCCGACATAACGGTTCGACCAAGTTGTACCGCTAGATCTGACCATAGACATGTACGGACTCTCAGGTTTCCGAATTGTTGCCAATTTTCCATTTCGTGCACACTTCCCAAATGTAAGACGCTGCTTGCGAGATGCGAACTTATTCAACAAGTTTGAGTTGAGACCCTTGGTAGCATACCGGCAAGTCACTTGGTGTGGCCCAAATACAATCCTCACGGAATAATTCAACTCATGAGGATTGGTGGCATTGCGGCCAAATCGTAGGCTCGATCGCACCGGGCTGGAATTGGATCTGTCTCCAAGACTGGTGATTTGGCCCAAATATAATTACCAGAAAAAAAAAGATGAATAAGTGCTTTCTCTGATCTGACATAACGGTTCGACCAAGTTGTACCGCTAGATCTGACCATAGACATGTACGGACTCTCAGGTTTCCGAATTGTTGCCAATTTTCCATTTCGTGCACACTTCCCAAATGTAAGACGCTGCTTGCGAGATACGAACTTATTCAAAGAAATAAATAAATAAATCCTCAATCAGATCCGACATAACGGTTCGACCAAGTTGTACCGCTAGATCTGACCATAGACATGTACGGACTCTCAGGTTTCCGAATTGTTGCCAATTTTCCATTTCGTGCACACTTCCCAAATGTAAGACGCTGCTTGCGAGATGCGAACTTATTCAACAAGTTTGAGTTGAGACCCTTGGTAGCATACCGGCAAGTCACTTGGTGTGGCCCAAATACAATCCTCACGGAATAATTCAACTCATGAGGATTGGTGGCATTGCGGCCAAATCGTAGGCTCGATCGCACCGGGCTGGAATTGGATCTGTCTCCAAGACTGGTGATTTGGCCCAAATATAATTACCAGAAAAAAAAAGATGAATAAGTGCTTTCTCTGATCTGACATAACGGTTCGACCAAGTTGTACCGCTAGATCTGACCATAGACATGTACGGACTCTCAGGTTTCCGAATTGTTGCCAATTTTCCATTTCGTGCACACTTCCCAAATGTAAGACGCTGCTTGCGAGATACGAACTTATTCAAAGAAATAAATTAATAAATCCTCAATCAGATCCGACATAACGGTTCGACCAAGTTGTACCGCTAGATCTGACCATAGACATGTACGGACTCTCAGGTTTCCGAATTGTTGCCAATTTTCCATTTCGTGCACACTTCCCAAATGTAAGACGCTGCTTGCGAGATACGAACTTATTCAAAGAAATAAATAAATAAATCCTCAATCAGATCCGACATAACGGTTCGACCAAGTTGTACCGCTAGATCTGACCATAGACATGTACGGACTCTCAGGTTTCCGAATTGTTGCCAATTTTCCATTTCGTGCACACTTCCCAAATGTCAGACGCTGCTTGCGAGATACGAACTTATTCAAAGAAATAAATTAATAAATCCTCAATCAGATCCGACATAACGGTTCGACCAAGTTGTACCGCTAGATCTGACCATAGACATGTACGGACTCTCAGGTTTCCGAATTGTTGCCAATTTTCCATTTCGTGCACACTTCCCAAATGTAAGACGCTGCTTGCGAGATGCGAACTTATTCAACAAGTTTGAGTTGAGACCCTTGGTAGCATACCGGCAAGTCACTTGGTGTGGCCCAAATACAATCCTCACGGAATAATTCAACTCATGAGGATTGGTGGCATTGCGGCCAAATCGTAGGCTCGATCGCACCGGGCTGGAATTGGATCTGTCTCCAAGACTGGTGATTTGGCCCAAATATAATTACCAGAAAAAAAAAGATGAATAAGTGCTTTCTCTGATCTGACATAACGGTTCGACCAAGTTGTACCGCTAGATCTGACCATAGACATGTACGGACTCTCAGGTTTCCGAATTGTTGCCAATTTTCCATTTCGTGCACACTTCCCAAATGTCAGACGCTGCTTGCGAGATACGAACTTATTCAAAGAAATAAATTAATAAATCCTCAATCAGATCCGACATAACGGTTCGACCAAGTTGTACCGCTAGATCTGACCATAGACATGTACGGACTCTCAGGTTTCCGAATTGTTGCCAATTTTCCATTTCGTGCACACTTCCCAAATGTAAGACGCTGCTTGCGAGATGCGAACTTATTCAACAAGTTTGAGTTGAGACCCTTGGTAGCATACCGGCAAGTCACTTGGTGTGGCCCAAATACAATCCTCACGGAATAATTCAACTCATGAGGATTGGTGGCATTGCGGCCAAATCGTAGGCTCGATCGCACCGGGCTGGAATTGGATCTGTCTCCAAGACTGGTGATTTGGCCCAAATATAATTACCAGAAAAAAAAAGATGAATAAGTGCTTTCTCTGATCTGACATAACGGTTCGACCAAGTTGTACCGCTAGATCTGACCATAGACATGTACGGACTCTCAGGTTTCCGAATTGTTGCCAATTTTCCATTTCGTGCACACTTCCCAAATGTAAGACGCTGCTTGCGAGATACGAACTTATTCAAAGAAATAAATAAATAAATCCTCAATCAGATCCGACATAACGGTTCGACCAAGTTGTACCGCTAGATCTGACCATAGACATGTACGGACTCTCAGGTTTCCGAATTGTTGCCAATTTTCCATTTCGTGCACACTTCCCAAATGTAAGACGCTGCTTGCGAGATGCGAACTTATTCAACAAGTTTGAGTTGAGACCCTTGGTAGCATACCGGCAAGTCACTTGGTGTGGCCCAAATACAATCCTCACGGAATAATTCAACTCATGAGGATTGGTGGCATTGCGGCCAAATCGTAGGCTCGATCGCACCGGGCTGGAATTGGATCTGTCTCCAAGACTGGTGATTTGGCCCAAATATAATTACCAGAAAAAAAAAGATGAATAAGTGCTTTCTCTGATCTGACATAACGGTTCGACCAAGTTGTACCGCTAGATCTGACCATAGACATGTACGGACTCTCAGGTTTCCGAATTGTTGCCAATTTTCCATTTCGTGCACACTTCCCAAATGTCAGACGCTGCTTGCGAGATACGAACTTATTCAAAGAAATAAATTAATAAATCCTCAATCAGATCCGACATAACGGTTCGACCAAGTTGTACCGCTAGATCTGACCATAGACATGTACGGACTCTCAGGTTTCCGAATTGTTGCCAATTTTCCATTTCGTGCACACTTCCCAAATGTAAGACGCTGCTTGCGAGATGCGAACTTATTCAACAAGTTTGAGTTGAGACCCTTGGTAGCATACCGGCAAGTCACTTGGTGTGGCCCAAATACAATCCTCACGGAATAATTCAACTCATGAGGATTGGTGGCATTGCGGCCAAATCGTAGGCTCGATCGCACCGGGCTGGAATTGGATCTGTCTCCAAGACTGGTGATTTGGCCCAAATATAATTACCAGAAAAAAAAAGATGAATAAGTGCTTTCTCTGATCTGACATAACGGTTCGACCAAGTTGTACCGCTAGATCTGACCATAGACATGTACGGACTCTCAGGTTTCCGAATTGTTGCCAATTTTCCATTTCGTGCACACTTCCCAAATGTAAGACGCTGCTTGCGAGATACGAACTTATTCAAAGAAATAAATAAATAAATCCTCAATCAGATCCGACATAACGGTTCGACCAAGTTGTACCGCTAGATCTGACCATAGACATGTACGGACTCTCAGGTTTCCGAATTGTTGCCAATTTTCCATTTCGTGCACACTTCCCAAATGTAAGACGCTGCTTGCGAGATGCGAACTTATTCAACAAGTTTGAGTTGAGACCCTTGGTAGCATACCGGCAAGTCACTTGGTGTGGCCCAAATACAATCCTCACGGAATAATTCAACTCATGAGGATTGGTGGCATTGCGGCCAAATCGTAGGCTCGATCGCACCGGGCTGGAATTGGATCTGTCTCCAAGACTGGTGATTTGGCCCAAATATAATTACCAGAAAAAAAAAGATGAATAAGTGCTTTCTCTGATCTGACATAACGGTTCGACCAAGTTGTACCGCTAGATCTGACCATAGACATGTACGGACTCTCAGGTTTCCGAATTGTTGCCAATTTTCCATTTCGTGCACACTTCCCAAATGTAAGACGCTGCTTGCGAGATACGAACTTATTCAAAGAAATAAATAAATAAATCCTCAATCAGATCCGACATAACGGTTCGACCAAGTTGTACCGCTAGATCTGACCATAGACATGTACGGACTCTCAGGTTTCCGAATTGTTGCCAATTTTCCATTTCGTGCACACTTCCCAAATGTAAGACGCTGCTTGCGAGATGCGAACTTATTCAACAAGTTTGAGTTGAGACCCTTGGTAGCATACCGGCAAGTCACTTGGTGTGGCCCAAATACAATCCTCACGGAATAATTCAACTCATGAGGATTGGTGGCATTGCGGCCAAATCGTAGGCTCGATCGCACCGGGCTGGAATTGGATCTGTCTCCAAGACTGGTGATTTGGCCCAAATATAATTACCAGAAAAAAAAAGATGAATAAGTGCTTTCTCTGATCTGACATAACGGTTCGACCAAGTTGTACCGCTAGATCTGACCATAGACATGTACGGACTCTCAGGTTTCCGAATTGTTGCCAATTTTCCATTTCGTGCACACTTCCCAAATGTAAGACGCTGCTTGCGAGATGCGAACTTATTCAACAAGTTTGAGTTGAGACCCTTGGTAGCATGCCGGCAAGTCACTTGGTGTGGCCCAAATACAATCCTCACGGAATAATTCAACTCATGAGGATTGGTGGCATTGCGGCCAAATCGTAGGCTCGATCGCACCGGGCTGGAATTGGATCTGTCTCCAAGACTGGTGGTTTGGCCCAAATATAATTACCAGAAAAAAAAAGATGAATAAGTGCTTTCTCTGATCCGACATAACGGTTCGACCAAGTTGTACCGCTAGATCTGACCATAGACATGTACGGACTCTCAGGTTTCCGAATTGTTGCCAATTTTCCATTTCGTGCACACTTCCCAAATGTAAGACGCTGCTTGCGAGATGCGAACTTATTCAACAAGTTTGAGTTGAGACCCTTGGTAGCATGCCGGCAAGTCACTTGGTGTGGCCCAAATACAATCCTCACGGAATAATTCAACTCATGAGGATTGGTGGCATTGCGGCCAAATCGTAGGCTCGATCGCACCGGGCTGGAATTGGATCTGTCTCCAAGACTGGTGATTTGGCCCAAATATAATTACCAGAAAAAAAAAGATGAATAAGTGCTTTCTCTGATCTGACATAACGGTTCGACCAAGTTGTACCGCTAGATCTGACCATAGACATGTACGGACTCTCAGGTTTCCGAATTGTTGCCAATTTTCCATTTCGTGCACACTTCCCAAATGTAAGACGCTGCTTGCGAGATGCGAACTTATTCAACAAGTTTGAGTTGAGACCCTTGGTAGCATACCGGCAAGTCACTTGGTGTGGCCCAAATACAATCCTCACGGAATAATTCAACTCATGAGGATTGGTGGCATTGCGGCCAAATCGTAGGCTCGATCGCACCGGGCTGGAATTGGATCTGTCTCCAAGACTGGTGGTTTGGCCCAAATATAATTACCAGAAAAAAAAAGATGAATAAGTGCTTTCTCTGATCCGACATAACGGTTCGACCAAGTTGTACCGCTAGATCTGACCATAGACATGTACGGACTCTCAGGTTTCCGAATTGTTGCCAATTTTCCATTTCGTGCACACTTCCCAAATGTAAGACGCTGCTTGCGAGATGCGAACTTATTCAACAAGTTTGAGTTGAGACCCTTGGTAGCATACCGGCAAGTCACTTGGTGTGGCCCAAATACAATCCTCACGGAATAATTCAACTCATGAGGATTGGTGGCATTGCGGCCAAATCGTAGGCTCGATCGCACCGGGCTGGAATTGGATCTGTCTCCAAGACTGGTGGTTTGGCCCAAATATAATTACCAGAAAAAAAAAGATGAATAAGTGCTTTCTCTGATCCGACATAACGGTTCGACCAAGTTGTACCGCTAGATCTGACCATAGACATGTACGGACTCTCAGGTTTCCGAATTGTTGCCAATTTTCCATTTCGTGCACACTTCCCAAATGTAAGACGCTGCTTGCGAGATACGAACTTATTCAAAGAAATAAATAAATAAATCCTCAATCAGATCCGACATAACGGTTCGACCAAGTTGTACCGCTAGATCTGACCATAGACATGTACGGACTCTCAGGTTTCCGAATTGTTGCCAATTTTCCATTTCGTGCACACTTCCCAAATGTAAGACGCTGCTTGCGAGATGCGAACTTATTCAACAAGTTTGAGTTGAGACCCTTGGTAGCATACCGGCAAGTCACTTGGTGTGGCCCAAATACAATCCTCACGGAATAATTCAACTCATGAGGATTGGTGGCATTGCGGCCAAATCGTAGGCTCGATCGCACCGGGCTGGAATTGGATCTGTCTCCAAGACTGGTGGTTTGGCCCAAATATAATTACCAGAAAAAAAAAGATGAATAAGTGCTTTCTCTGATCCGACATAACGGTTCGACCAAGTTGTACCGCTAGATCTGACCATAGACATGTACGGACTCTCAGGTTTCCGAATTGTTGCCAATTTTCCATTTCGTGCACACTTCCCAAATGTAAGACGCTGCTTGCGAGATGCGAACTTATTCAACAAGTTTGAGTTGAGACCCTTGGTAGCATACCGGCAAGTCACTTGGTGTGGCCCAAATACAATCCTCACGGAATAATTCAACTCATGAGGATTGGTGGCATTGCGGCCAAATCGTAGGCTCGATCGCACCGGGCTGGAATTGGATCTGTCTCCAAGACTGGTGGTTTGGCCCAAATATAATTACCAGAAAAAAAAAGATGAATAAGTGCTTTCTCTGATCCGACATAACGGTTCGACCAAGTTGTACCGCTAGATCTGACCATAGACATGTACGGACTCTCAGGTTTCCGAATTGTTGCCAATTTTCCATTTCGTGCACACTTCCCAAATGTAAGACGCTGCTTGCGAGATGCGAACTTATTCAACAAGTTTGAGTTGAGACCCTTGGTAGCATGCCGGCAAGTCACTTGGTGTGGCCCAAATACAATCCTCACGGAATAATTCAACTCATGAGGATTGGTGGAATTGCAGCCAAATCGTAGGCTCGATCGCACCGAGCTGGAATTGGATCTGTCTCCAAGACTGGTGGTTTGGCCCAAATATAATTACCAGAAAAAAAAAGATGAATAAGTGCTTTCTCTGATCCGACATAACGGTTCGACCAAGTTGTACCGCTAGATCTGACCATAGACATGTACGGACTCTCAGGTTTCCGAATTGTTGCCAATTTTCCATTTCGTGCACACTTCCCAAATGTAAGACGCTGCTTGCGAGATGCGAACTTATTCAACAAGTTTGAGTTGAGACCCTTGGTAGCATACCGGCAAGTCACTTGGTGTGGCCCAAATACAATCCTCACGGAATAATTCAACTCATGAGGATTGGTGGCATTGCGGCCAAATCGTAGGCTCGATCGCACCGGGCTGGAATTGGATCTGTCTCCAAGACTGGTGATTTGGCCCAAATATAATTACCAGAAAAAAAAAGATGAATAAGTGCTTTCTCTGATCTGACATAACGGTTCGACCAAGTTGTACCGCTAGATCTGACCATAGACATGTACGGACTCTCAGGTTTCCGAATTGTTGCCAATTTTCCATTTCGTGCACACTTCCCAAATGTAAGACGCTGCTTGCGAGATGCGAACTTATTCAACAAGTTTGAGTTGAGACCCTTGGTAGCATGCCGGCAAGTCACTTGGTGTGGCCCAAATACAATCCTCACGGAATAATTCAACTCATGAGGATTGGTGGCATTGCGGCCAAATCGTAGGCTCGATCGCACCGGGCTGGAATTGGATCTGTCTCCAAGACTGGTGGTTTGGCCCAAATATAATTACCAGAAAAAAAAAGATGAATAAGTGCTTTCTCTGATCCGACATAACGGTTCGACCAAGTTGTACCGCTAGATCTGACCATAGACATGTACGGACTCTCAGGTTTCCGAATTGTTGCCAATTTTCCATTTCGTGCACACTTCCCAAATGTAAGACGCTGCTTGCGAGATGCGAACTTATTCAACAAGTTTGAGTTGAGACCCTTGGTAGCATGCCGGCAAGTCACTTGGTGTGGCCCAAATACAATCCTCACGGAATAATTCAACTCATGAGGATTGGTGGCATTGCGGCCAAATCGTAGGCTCGATCGCACCGGGCTGGAATTGGATCTGTCTCCAAGACTGGTGATTTGGCCCAAATATAATTACCAGAAAAAAAAAGATGAATAAGTGCTTTCTCTGATCTGACATAACGGTTCGACCAAGTTGTACCGCTAGATCTGACCATAGACATGTACGGACTCTCAGGTTTCCGAATTGTTGCCAATTTTCCATTTCGTGCACACTTCCCAAATGTAAGACGCTGCTTGCGAGATACGAACTTATTCAAAGAAATAAATAAATAAATCCTCAATCAGATCCGACATAACGGTTCGACCAAGTTGTACCGCTAGATCTGACCATAGACATGTACGGACTCTCAGGTTTCCGAATTGTTGCCAATTTTCCATTTCGTGCACACTTCCCAAATGTAAGACGCTGCTTGCGAGATGCGAACTTATTCAACAAGTTTGAGTTGAGACCCTTGGTAGCATACCGGCAAGTCACTTGGTGTGGCCCAAATACAATCCTCACGGAATAATTCAACTCATGAGGATTGGTGGCATTGCGGCCAAATCGTAGGCTCGATCGCACCGGGCTGGAATTGGATCTGTCTCCAAGACTGGTGATTTGGCCCAAATATAATTACCAGAAAAAAAAAGATGAATAAGTGCTTTCTCTGATCTGACATAACGGTTCGACCAAGTTGTACCGCTAGATCTGACCATAGACATGTACGGACTCTCAGGTTTCCGAATTGTTGCCAATTTTCCATTTCGTGCACACTTCCCAAATGTAAGACGCTGCTTGCGAGATACGAACTTATTCAAAGAAATAAATTAATAAATCCTCAATCAGATCCGACATAACGGTTCGACCAAGTTGTACCGCTAGATCTGACCATAGACATGTACGGACTCTCAGGTTTCCGAATTGTTGCCAATTTTCCATTTCGTGCACACTTCCCAAATGTAAGACGCTGCTTGCGAGATGCGAACTTATTCAACAAGTTTGAGTTGAGACCCTTGGTAGCATACCGGCAAGTCACTTGGTGTGGCCCAAATACAATCCTCACGGAATAATTCAACTCATGAGGATTGGTGGCATTGCGGCCAAATCGTAGGCTCGATCGCACCGGGCTGGAATTGGATCTGTCTCCAAGACTGGTGGTTTGGCCCAAATATAATTACCAGAAAAAAAAAGATGAATAAGTGCTTTCTCTGATCCGACATAACGGTTCGACCAAGTTGTACCGCTAGATCTGACCATAGACATGTACGGACTCTCAGGTTTCCGAATTGTTGCCAATTTTCCATTTCGTGCACACTTCCCAAATGTAAGACGCTGCTTGCGAGATACGAACTTATTCAAAGAAATAAATAAATAAATCCTCAATCAGATCCGACATAACGGTTCGACCAAGTTGTACCGCTAGATCTGACCATAGACATGTACGGACTCTCAGGTTTCCGAATTGTTGCCAATTTTCCATTTCGTGCACACTTCCCAAATGTAAGACGCTGCTTGCGAGATACGAACTTATTCAAAGAAATAAATAAATAAATCCTCAATCAGATCCGACATAACGGTTCGACCAAGTTGTACCGCTAGATCTGACCATAGACATGTACGGACTCTCAGGTTTCCGAATTGTTGCCAATTTTCCATTTCGTGCACACTTCCCAAATGTAAGACGCTGCTTGCGAGATGCGAACTTATTCAACAAGTTTGAGTTGAGACCCTTGGTAGCATGCCGGCAAGTCACTTGGTGTGGCCCAAATACAATCCTCACGGAATAATTCAACTCATGAGGATTGGTGGCATTGCGGCCAAATCGTAGGCTCGATCGCACCGGGCTGGAATTGGATCTGTCTCCAAGACTGGTGATTTGGCCCAAATATAATTACCAGAAAAAAAAAGATGAATAAGTGCTTTCTCTGATCTGACATAACGGTTCGACCAAGTTGTACCGCTAGATCTGACCATAGACATGTACGGACTCTCAGGTTTCCGAATTGTTGCCAATTTTCCATTTCGTGCACACTTCCCAAATGTAAGACGCTGCTTGCGAGATGCGAACTTATTCAACAAGTTTGAGTTGAGACCCTTGGTAGCATACCGGCAAGTCACTTGGTGTGGCCCAAATACAATCCTCACGGAATAATTCAACTCATGAGGATTGGTGGCATTGCGGCCAAATCGTAGGCTCGATCGCACCGGGCTGGAATTGGATCTGTCTCCAAGACTGGTGGTTTGGCCCAAATATAATTACCAGAAAAAAAAAGATGAATAAGTGCTTTCTCTGATCCGACATAACGGTTCGACCAAGTTGTACCGCTAGATCTGACCATAGACATGTACGGACTCTCAGGTTTCCGAATTGTTGCCAATTTTCCATTTCGTGCACACTTCCCAAATGTAAGACGCTGCTTGCGAGATGCGAACTTATTCAACAAGTTTGAGTTGAGACCCTTGGTAGCATACCGGCAAGTCACTTGGTGTGGCCCAAATACAATCCTCACGGAATAATTCAACTCATGAGGATTGGTGGCATTGCGGCCAAATCGTAGGCTCGATCGCACCGGGCTGGAATTGGATCTGTCTCCAAGACTGGTGGTTTGGCCCAAATATAATTACCAGAAAAAAAAAGATGAATAAGTGCTTTCTCTGATCCGACATAACGGTTCGACCAAGTTGTACCGCTAGATCTGACCATAGACATGTACGGACTCTCAGGTTTCCGAATTGTTGCCAATTTTCCATTTCGTGCACACTTCCCAAATGTAAGACGCTGCTTGCGAGATACGAACTTATTCAAAGAAATAAATAAATAAATCCTCAATCAGATCCGACATAACGGTTCGACCAAGTTGTACCGCTAGATCTGACCATAGACATGTACGGACTCTCAGGTTTCCGAATTGTTGCCAATTTTCCATTTCGTGCACACTTCCCAAATGTAAGACGCTGCTTGCGAGATGCGAACTTATTCAACAAGTTTGAGTTGAGACCCTTGGTAGCATACCGGCAAGTCACTTGGTGTGGCCCAAATACAATCCTCACGGAATAATTCAACTCATGAGGATTGGTGGCATTGCGGCCAAATCGTAGGCTCGATCGCACCGGGCTGGAATTGGATCTGTCTCCAAGACTGGTGGTTTGGCCCAAATATAATTACCAGAAAAAAAAAGATGAATAAGTGCTTTCTCTGATCCGACATAACGGTTCGACCAAGTTGTACCGCTAGATCTGACCATAGACATGTACGGACTCTCAGGTTTCCGAATTGTTGCCAATTTTCCATTTCGTGCACACTTCCCAAATGTAAGACGCTGCTTGCGAGATGCGAACTTATTCAACAAGTTTGAGTTGAGACCCTTGGTAGCATACCGGCAAGTCACTTGGTGTGGCCCAAATACAATCCTCACGGAATAATTCAACTCATGAGGATTGGTGGCATTGCGGCCAAATCGTAGGCTCGATCGCACCGGGCTGGAATTGGATCTGTCTCCAAGACTGGTGGTTTGGCCCAAATATAATTACCAGAAAAAAAAAGATGAATAAGTGCTTTCTCTGATCCGACATAACGGTTCGACCAAGTTGTACCGCTAGATCTGACCATAGACATGTACGGACTCTCAGGTTTCCGAATTGTTGCCAATTTTCCATTTCGTGCACACTTCCCAAATGTAAGACGCTGCTTGCGAGATGCGAACTTATTCAACAAGTTTGAGTTGAGACCCTTGGTAGCATGCCGGCAAGTCACTTGGTGTGGCCCAAATACAATCCTCACGGAATAATTCAACTCATGAGGATTGGTGGAATTGCAGCCAAATCGTAGGCTCGATCGCACCGAGCTGGAATTGGATCTGTCTCCAAGACTGGTGGTTTGGCCCAAATATAATTACCAGAAAAAAAAAGATGAATAAGTGCTTTCTCTGATCCGACATAACGGTTCGACCAAGTTGTACCGCTAGATCTGACCATAGACATGTACGGACTCTCAGGTTTCCGAATTGTTGCCAATTTTCCATTTCGTGCACACTTCCCAAATGTAAGACGCTGCTTGCGAGATGCGAACTTATTCAACAAGTTTGAGTTGAGACCCTTGGTAGCATACCGGCAAGTCACTTGGTGTGGCCCAAATACAATCCTCACGGAATAATTCAACTCATGAGGATTGGTGGCATTGCGGCCAAATCGTAGGCTCGATCGCACCGGGCTGGAATTGGATCTGTCTCCAAGACTGGTGATTTGGCCCAAATATAATTACCAGAAAAAAAAAGATGAATAAGTGCTTTCTCTGATCTGACATAACGGTTCGACCAAGTTGTACCGCTAGATCTGACCATAGACATGTACGGACTCTCAGGTTTCCGAATTGTTGCCAATTTTCCATTTCGTGCACACTTCCCAAATGTAAGACGCTGCTTGCGAGATGCGAACTTATTCAACAAGTTTGAGTTGAGACCCTTGGTAGCATACCGGCAAGTCACTTGGTGTGGCCCAAATACAATCCTCACGGAATAATTCAACTCATGAGGATTGGTGGCATTGCGGCCAAATCGTAGGCTCGATCGCACCGGGCTGGAATTGGATCTGTCTCCAAGACTGGTGGTTTGGCCCAAATATAATTACCAGAAAAAAAAAGATGAATAAGTGCTTTCTCTGATCCGACATAACGGTTCGACCAAGTTGTACCGCTAGATCTGACCATAGACATGTACGGACTCTCAGGTTTCCGAATTGTTGCCAATTTTCCATTTCGTGCACACTTCCCAAATGTAAGACGCTGCTTGCGAGATGCGAACTTATTCAACAAGTTTGAGTTGAGACCCTTGGTAGCATGCCGGCAAGTCACTTGGTGTGGCCCAAATACAATCCTCACGGAATAATTCAACTCATGAGGATTGGTGGAATTGCAGCCAAATCGTAGGCTCGATCGCACCGAGCTGGAATTGGATCTGTCTCCAAGACTGGTGGTTTGGCCCAAATATAATTACCAGAAAAAAAAAGATGAATAAGTGCTTTCTCTGATCCGACATAACGGTTCGACCAAGTTGTACCGCTAGATCTGACCATAGACATGTACGGACTCTCAGGTTTCCGAATTGTTGCCAATTTTCCATTTCGTGCACACTTCCCAAATGTAAGACGCTGCTTGCGAGATGCGAACTTATTCAACAAGTTTGAGTTGAGACCCTTGGTAGCATGCCGGCAAGTCACTTGGTGTGGCCCAAATACAATCCTCACGGAATAATTCAACTCATGAGGATTGGTGGCATTGCGGCCAAATCGTAGGCTCGATCGCACCGGGCTGGAATTGGATCTGTCTCCAAGACTGGTGATTTGGCCCAAATATAATTACCAGAAAAAAAAAGATGAATAAGTGCTTTCTCTGATCTGACATAACGGTTCGACCAAGTTGTACCGCTAGATCTGACCATAGACATGTACGGACTCTCAGGTTTCCGAATTGTTGCCAATTTTCCATTTCGTGCACACTTCCCAAATGTAAGACGCTGCTTGCGAGATGCGAACTTATTGAAAGAAATAAATAAATAATCCCGAATCATATGCGACAAGAAGCTTCGAGCTAGCTGTAGCCCTAAATCTGATCATAGGCATGTCCGGCATTGTGGGTTCCATATGAGGTACAACTATATGTGAACGCTTAGGCGATTGAGACCTCTTCTTAGTATATGGACAGAGCTCAAAAGTCGAGATCCGAACAATACATTTGGAATTTGGATTGCCTAGCTCCAATATTATTCAGTCTTTCGACTGTAAAGCCCACCTCCAACCCAAAAAAGGATTATTCTCAGAGCCCACACGAGGTAGAGCCCTTCCGTCAAATCCCTTTAATATCGGAGTTGTCGTAGTGCCCAATCCAGGTGGCTTGCTCTTGGCCCACTCGAGGTGGTAAATCCAAGGCAGCACGCCAGATTATATCCTTCCGCCAATTCCAATATTATTCAGTCTTTCGACTGTAAAGCCCCCAGAACCCAAACAAAGATTTTCCTCAGAGCCCACACGAGGTGGTGCCCTTCCGTCAAATCCCTTTAATATCGGAGTTGTCGTAGTGCCCAATCCAGGTGGCTTGCTCTTGGCCCACTCGAGGTGGTAAATCCAAGGCAGCACGTCAGATTGTATCCTTCCGCCAATTCCAATATTATTCAGTCTTTCGACTGTAAAGCCCCCAGAACCCAAACAAAGATTTTCCTCAGAGCCCACACGAGGTGGTGCCCTTCCGTCAAATCCCTTTAATATCGGAGTTGTCGTAGTGCCCAATCCGGGTGGCTTGCTCTTGGCCCACTCGAGGTGGTAAATCCAAGGCAGCCCACCAGATTGTATCCTTCCGCCAATTCCAATATTATTCAGTCTTTCGACTGTAAAGCCCCCAGAACCCAAACAAAGATTTTCCTCAGAGCCCACACGAGGTGGTGCCCTTCCGTCAAATCCCTTTAATATCGGAGTTGTCGTAGTGCCCAATACGGGTGGCTTGCTCTTGGCCCACTCGAGGTGGTAAATCCAAGGCAGCACGCCAGATTGTATCCTTCCGCCAATTCCAATATTATTCAGTCTTTCGACTGTAAAGCCCCCAGAACCCAAACAAAGATTTTCCTCAGAGCCCACACGAGGTGGTGCCCTTCCGTCAAATCCCTTTAATATCGGAGTTGTCGTAGTGCCCAATCCAGGTGGCTTGCTCTTGGCCCACTCGAGGTGGTAAATCCAAGGCAGCCCACCAGATTGTATCCTTCCGCCAATTCCAATATTATTCAGTCTTTCGACTGTAAAGCCCCCAGAACCCAAACAAAGATTTTCCTCAGAGCCCACACGAGGTGGTGCCCTTCCGTCAAATCCCTTTAATATCGGAGTTGTCGTAGTGCCCAATCCGGGTGGCTTGCTCTTGGCCCACTCGAGGTGGTAAATCCAAGGCAGCCCACCAGATTGTATCCTTCCGCCAATTCCAATATTATTCAGTCTTTCGACTGTAAAGCCCACCTCCAACCCAAACAAAGATTTTCCTCAGAGCCCACACGAGGTGGTGCCCTTCCGTCAAATCCCTTTAATATCGGAGTTGTCGTAGTGCCCAATCCAGGTGGCTTGCTCTTGGCCCACTCGAGGTGGTAAATCCAAGGCAGCCCACCAGATTGTATCCTTCCGCCAATTCCAATATTATTCAGTCTTTCGACTGTAAAGCCCACCTCCAACCCAAACAAAGATTTTCCTCAGAGCCCACACGAGGTGGTGCCCTTCCGTCAAATCCTTTAATTCTCAGTCTTTCGACCCCAGAGCTGCCCAAACTCTAGTATCAGAGTTGTCGAAGTGGCCAATCCAGGTGGTAGGCAGCCCACCAGATTGTATCCTTCCGCCAATTCCAATATTATTCAGTCTTTCGACTGTAAAGCCCACCTCCAACCCAAACAAAGATTTTCCTCAGAGCCCACACGAGGTGGTGCCCTTCCGTCAAATCCCTTTAATATCGGAGTTGTCGTAGTGCCCAATCCAGGTGGCTTGCTCTTGGCCCACTCGAGGTGGTAAATCCAAGGCAGCACGCCAGATTATATCCTTCCGCCAATTCCAATATTATTCAGTCTTTCGACTGTAAAGCCCCCAGAACCCAAACAAAGATTTTCCTCAGAGCCCACACGAGGTAGAGCCCCTCCGTCAAATCCCTTTAATATCGGAGTTGTCGTAGTGCCCAATCCAGGTGGCTTGCTCTTGGCCCACTCGAGGTGGTAAATCCAAGGCAGCACGCCAGATTGTATCCTTCCGCCAATTCCAATACTATTCAGTCTTTCGACTGTAAAGCCCACCTCCAACCCAAAAAAGGATTATTCTCAGAGCCCACACGAGGTAGAGCCCCTCCGTCAAATCCTTTAATTCTCAGTCTTTCGACCCCAGAGCTGCCCAAACTCTAGTATCAGAGTTGTCGAAGTGGCCAATCCAGGTGGTAGGCAGCCCACCAGATTGTATCCTTCCGCCAATTCCAATATTATTCAGTCTTTCGACTGTAAAGCCCACCTCCAACCCAAAAAAGGATTATTCTCAGAGCCCACACGAGGTAGAGCCCCTCCGTCAAATCCTTTAATTCTCAGTCTTTCGACCCCAGAGCTGCCCAAACTCTAGTATCAGAGTTGTCGAAGTGGCCAATCCAGGTGGTAGGCAGCCCACCAGATTGTATCCTTCCGCCAATTCCAATATTATTCAGTCTTTCGACTGTAAAGCCCACCTCCAACCCAAAAAAGGATTATTCTCAGAGCCCACACGAGGTAGAGCCCCTCCGTCAAATCCTTTAATTCTCAGTCTTTCGACCCCAGAGCTGCCCAAACTCTAGTATCAGAGTTGTCGAAGTGGCCAATCCAGGTGGTAGGCAGCCCACCAGATTGTATCCTTCCGCCAATTCCAATATTATTCAGTCTTTCGACTGTAAAGCCCCCAGAACCCAAACAAAGATTTTCCTCAGAGCTAACACGAGGTGGTGCCCTTCCGTCAAATCCCTTTAATATCGGAGTTGTCGTAGTGCCCAATCCGGGTGGCTTGCTCTTGGCCCACTCGAGGTGGTAAATCCAAGGCAGCCCACCAGATTGTATCCTTCCGCCAATTCCAATATTATTCAGTCTTTCGACTGTAAAGCCCCCAGAACCCAAACAAAGATTTTCCTCAGAGCCCACACGAGGTGGTGCCCTTCCGTCAAATCCCTTTAATATCGGAGTTGTCGTAGTGCCCAATCCGGGTGGCTTGCTCTTGGCCCACTCGAGGTGGTAAATCCAAGGCAGCCCACCAGATTGTATCCTTCCGCCAATTCCAATATTATTCAGTCTTTCGACTGTAAAGCCCACCTCCAACCCAAACAAAGATTTTCCTCAGAGCCCACACGAGGTGGTGCCCTTCCGTCAAATCCCTTTAATATCGGAGTTGTCGTAGTGCCCAATCCAGGTGGCTTGCTCTTGGCCCACTCGAGGTGGTAAATCCAAGGCAGCCCACCAGATTGTATCCTTCCGCCAATTCCAATATTATTCAGTCTTTCGACTGTAAAGCCCACCTCCAACCCAAACAAAGATTTTCCTCAGAGCCCACACGAGGTGGTGCCCTTCCGTCAAATCCTTTAATTCTCAGTCTTTCGACCCCAGAGCTGCCCAAACTCTAGTATCAGAGTTGTCGAAGTGGCCAATCCAGGTGGTAGGCAGCCCACCAGATTGTATCCTTCCGCCAATTCCAATATTATTCAGTCTTTCGACTGTAAAGCCCACCTCCAACCCAAACAAAGATTTTCCTCAGAGCCCACACGAGGTGGTGCCCTTCCGTCAAATCCCTTTAATATCGGAGTTGTCGTAGTGCCCAATCCAGGTGGCTTGCTCTTGGCCCACTCGAGGTGGTAAATCCAAGGCAGCACGCCAGATTATATCCTTCCGCCAATTCCAATATTATTCAGTCTTTCGACTGTAAAGCCCCCAGAACCCAAACAAAGATTTTCCTCAGAGCCCACACGAGGTAGAGCCCCTCCGTCAAATCCCTTTAATATCGGAGTTGTCGTAGTGCCCAATCCAGGTGGCTTGCTCTTGGCCCACTCGAGGTGGTAAATCCAAGGCAGCACGCCAGATTGTATCCTTCCGCCAATTCCAATACTATTCAGTCTTTCGACTGTAAAGCCCACCTCCAACCCAAAAAAGGATTATTCTCAGAGCCCACACGAGGTAGAGCCCCTCCGTCAAATCCTTTAATTCTCAGTCTTTCGACCCCAGAGCTGCCCAAACTCTAGTATCAGAGTTGTCGAAGTGGCCAATCCAGGTGGTAGGCAGCCCACCAGATTGTATCCTTCCGCCAATTCCAATACTATTCAGTCTTTCGACTGTAAAGCCCACCTCCAACCCAAAAAAGGATTATTCTCAGAGCCCACACGAGGTAGAGCCCCTCCGTCAAATCCTTTAATTCTCAGTCTTTCGACCCCAGAGCTGCCCAAACTCTAGTATCAGAGTTGTCGAAGTGGCCAATCCAGGTGGTAGGCAGCCCACCAGATTGTATCCTTCCGCCAATTCCAATATTATTCAGTCTTTCGACTGTAAAGCCCCCAGAACCCAAACAAAGATTTTCCTCAGAGCCCACACGAGGTGGTGCCCTTCCGTCAAATCCCTTTAATATCGGAGTTGTCGTAGTGCCCAATCCGGGTGGCTTGCTCTTGGCCCACTCGAGGTGGTAAATCCAAGGCAGCCCACCAGATTGTATCCTTCCGCCAATTCCAATATTATTCAGTCTTTCGACTGTAAAGCCCACCTCCAACCCAAACAAAGATTTTCCTCAGAGCCCACACGAGGTGGTGCCCTTCCGTCAAATCCCTTTAATATCGGAGTTGTCGTAGTGCCCAATCCAGGTGGCTTGCTCTTGGCCCACTCGAGGTGGTAAATCCAAGGCAGCACGTCAGATTGTATCCTTCCGCCAATTCCAATATTATTCAGTCTTTCGACTGTAAAGCCCCCAGAACCCAAACAAAGATTTTCCTCAGAGCCCACACGAGGTGGTGCCCTTCCGTCAAATCCCTTTAATATCGGAGTTGTCGTAGTGCCCAATCCGGGTGGCTTGCTCTTGGCCCACTCGAGGTGGTAAATCCAAGGCAGCCCACCAGATTGTATCCTTCCGCCAATTCCAATATTATTCAGTCTTTCGACTGTAAAGCCCCCAGAACCCAAACAAAGATTTTCCTCAGAGCCCACACGAGGTGGTGCCCTTCCGTCAAATCCCTTTAATATCGGAGTTGTCGTAGTGCCCAATCCGGGTGGCTTGCTCTTGGCCCACTCGAGGTGGTAAATCCAAGGCAGCCCACCAGATTGTATCCTTCCGCCAATTCCAATATTATTCAGTCTTTCGACTGTAAAGCCCCCAGAACCCAAACAAAGATTTTCCTCAGAGCCCACACGAGGTAGAGCCCCTCCGTCAAATCCTTTAATTCTCAGTCTTTCGACCCCAGAGCTGCCCAAACTCTAGTATCAGAGTTGTCGAAGTGGCCAATCCAGGTGGTAGGCAGCCCACCAGATTGTATCCTTCCGCCAATTCCAATATTATTCAGTCTTTCGACTGTAAAGCCCACCTCCAACCCAAAAAAGGATTATTCTCAGAGCCCACACGAGGTAGAGCCCCTCCGTCAAATCCTTTAATTCTCAGTCTTTCGACCCCAGAGCTGCCCAAACTCTAGTATCAGAGTTGTCGAAGTGGCCAATCCAGGTGGTAGGCAGCCCACCAGATTGTATCCTTCCGCCAATTCCAATATTATTCAGTCTTTCGACTGTAAAGCCCCCAGAACCCAAACAAAGATTTTCCTCAGAGCCCACACGAGGTGGTGCCCTTCCGTCAAATCCCTTTAATATCGGAGTTGTCGTAGTGCCCAATCCAGGTGGCTTGCTCTTGGCCCACTCGAGGTGGTAAATCCAAGGCAGCACGCCAGATTGTATCCTTCCGCCAATTCCAATATTATTCAGTCTTTCGACTGTAAAGCCCCCAGAACCCAAACAAAGATTTTCCTCAGAGCCCACACGAGGTGGTGCCCTTCCGTCAAATCCCTTTAATATCGGAGTTGTCGTAGTGCCCAATCCGGGTGGCTTGCTCTTGGCCCACTCGAGGTGGTAAATCCAAGGCAGCCCACCAGATTGTATCCTTCCGCCAATTCCAATATTATTCAGTCTTTCGACTGTAAAGCCCACCTCCAACCCAAACAAAGATTTTCCTCAGAGCCCACACGAGGTGGTGCCCTTCCGTCAAATCCCTTTAATATCGGAGTTGTCGTAGTGCCCAATCCAGGTGGCTTGCTCTTGGCCCACTCGAGGTGGTAAATCCAAGGCAGCCCACCAGATTGTATCCTTCCGCCAATTCCAATATTATTCAGTCTTTCGACTGTAAAGCCCACCTCCAACCCAAACAAAGATTTTCCTCAGAGCCCACACGAGGTGGTGCCCTTCCGTCAAATCCCTTTAATATCGGAGTTGTCGTAGTGCCCAATCCGGGTGGCTTGCTCTTGGCCCACTCGAGGTGGTAAATCCAAGGCAGCCCACCAGATTGTATCCTTCCGCCAATTCCAATATTATTCAGTCTTTCGACTGTAAAGCCCCCAGAACCCAAACAAAGATTTTCCTCAGAGCCCACACGAGGTGGTGCCCTTCCGTCAAATCCCTTTAATATCGGAGTTGTCGTAGTGCCCAATCCGGGTGGCTTGCTCTTGGCCCACTCGAGGTGGTAAATCCAAGGCAGCCCACCAGATTGTATCCTTCCGCCAATTCCAATATTATTCAGTCTTTCGACTGTAAAGCCCACCTCCAACCCAAACAAAGATTTTCCTCAGAGCCCACACGAGGTGGTGCCCTTCCGTCAAATCCCTTTAATATCGGAGTTGTCGTAGTGCCCAATCCGGGTGGCTTGCTCTTGGCCCACTCGAGGTGGTAAATCCAAGGCAGCCCACCAGATTGTATCCTTCCGCCAATTCCAATATTATTCAGTCTTTCGACTGTAAAGCCCACCTCCAACCCAAACAAAGATTTTCCTCAGAGCCCACACGAGGTAGAGCCCCTCCGTCAAATCCTTTAATTCTCAGTCTTTCGACCCCAGAGCTGCCCAAACTCTAGTATCAGAGTTGTCGAAGTGGCCAATCCAGGTGGTAGGCAGCCCACCAGATTGTATCCTTCCGCCAATTCCAATATTATTCAGTCTTTCGACTGTAAAGCCCACCTCCAACCCAAAAAAGGATTATTCTCAGAGCCCACACGAGGTAGAGCCCCTCCGTCAAATCCTTTAATTCTCAGTCTTTCGACCCCAGAGCTGCCCAAACTCTAGTATCAGAGTTGTCGAAGTGGCCAATCCAGGTGGTAGGCAGCCCACCAGATTGTATCCTTCCGCCAATTCCAATATTATTCAGTCTTTCGACTGTAAAGCCCCCAGAACCCAAACAAAGATTTTCCTCAGAGCCCACACGAGGTGGTGCCCTTCCGTCAAATCCCTTTAATATCGGAGTTGTCGTAGTGCCCAATCCAGGTGGCTTGCTCTTGGCCCACTCGAGGTGGTAAATCCAAGGCAGCACGCCAGATTATATCCTTCCGCCAATTCCAATATTATTCAGTCTTTCGACTGTAAAGCCCCCAGAACCCAAACAAAGATTTTCCTCAGAGCCCACACGAGGTAGAGCCCCTCCGTCAAATCCCTTTAATATCGGAGTTGTCGTAGTGCCCAATCCAGGTGGCTTGCTCTTGGCCCACTCGAGGTGGTAAATCCAAGGCAGCACGCCAGATTGTATCCTTCCGCCAATTCCAATACTATTCAGTCTTTCGACTGTAAAGCCCACCTCCAACCCAAAAAAGGATTATTCTCAGAGCCCACACGAGGTAGAGCCCCTCCGTCAAATCCTTTAATTCTCAGTCTTTCGACCCCAGAGCTGCCCAAACTCTAGTATCAGAGTTGTCGAAGTGGCCAATCCAGGTGGTAGGCAGCCCACCAGATTGTATCCTTCCGCCAATTCCAATATTATTCAGTCTTTCGACTGTAAAGCCCACCTCCAACCCAAAAAAGGATTATTCTCAGAGCCCACACGAGGTAGAGCCCCTCCGTCAAATCCTTTAATTCTCAGTCTTTCGACCCCAGAGCTGCCCAAACTCTAGTATCAGAGTTGTCGAAGTGGCCAATCCAGGTGGTAGGCAGCCCACCAGATTGTATCCTTCCGCCAATTCCAATATTATTCAGTCTTTCGACTGTAAAGCCCCCAGAACCCAAACAAAGATTTTCCTCAGAGCCCACACGAGGTAGAGCCCCTCCGTCAAATCCCTTTAATATCGGAGTTGTCGTAGTGCCCAATCCAGGTGGCTTGCTCTTGGCCCACTCGAGGTGGTAAATCCAAGGCAGCACGCCAGATTGTATCCTTCCGCCAATTCCAATATTATTCAGTCTTTCGACTGTAAAGCCCCCAGAACCCAAACAAAGATTTTCCTCAGAGCCCACACGAGGTGGTGCCCTTCCGTCAAATCCCTTTAATATCGGAGTTGTCGTAGTGCCCAATCCGGGTGGCTTGCTCTTGGCCCACTCGAGGTGGTAAATCCAAGGCAGCCCACCAGATTGTATCCTTCCGCCAATTCCAATATTATTCAGTCTTTCGACTGTAAAGCCCACCTCCAACCCAAACAAAGATTTTCCTCAGAGCCCACACGAGGTGGTGCCCTTCCGTCAAATCCCTTTAATATCGGAGTTGTCGTAGTGCCCAATCCGGGTGGCTTGCTCTTGGCCCACTCGAGGTGGTAAATCCAAGGCAGCCCACCAGATTGTATCCTTCCGCCAATTCCAATATTATTCAGTCTTTCGACTGTAAAGCCCACCTCCAACCCAAACAAAGATTTTCCTCAGAGCCCACACGAGGTAGAGCCCCTCCGTCAAATCCTTTAATTCTCAGTCTTTCGACCCCAGAGCTGCCCAAACTCTAGTATCAGAGTTGTCGAAGTGGCCAATCCAGGTGGTAGGCAGCCCACCAGATTGTATCCTTCCGCCAATTCCAATATTATTCAGTCTTTCGACTGTAAAGCCCACCTCCAACCCAAAAAAGGATTATTCTCAGAGCCCACACGAGGTAGAGCCCCTCCGTCAAATCCTTTAATTCTCAGTCTTTCGACCCCAGAGCTGCCCAAACTCTAGTATCAGAGTTGTCGAAGTGGCCAATCCAGGTGGTAGGCAGCCCACCAGATTGTATCCTTCCGCCAATTCCAATATTATTCAGTCTTTCGACTGTAAAGCCCCCAGAACCCAAACAAAGATTTTCCTCAGAGCCCACACGAGGTGGTGCCCTTCCGTCAAATCCCTTTAATATCGGAGTTGTCGTAGTGCCCAATCCAGGTGGCTTGCTCTTGGCCCACTCGAGGTGGTAAATCCAAGGCAGCACGCCAGATTATATCCTTCCGCCAATTCCAATATTATTCAGTCTTTCGACTGTAAAGCCCCCAGAACCCAAACAAAGATTTTCCTCAGAGCCCACACGAGGTAGAGCCCCTCCGTCAAATCCCTTTAATATCGGAGTTGTCGTAGTGCCCAATCCAGGTGGCTTGCTCTTGGCCCACTCGAGGTGGTAAATCCAAGGCAGCACGCCAGATTGTATCCTTCCGCCAATTCCAATACTATTCAGTCTTTCGACTGTAAAGCCCACCTCCAACCCAAAAAAGGATTATTCTCAGAGCCCACACGAGGTAGAGCCCCTCCGTCAAATCCTTTAATTCTCAGTCTTTCGACCCCAGAGCTGCCCAAACTCTAGTATCAGAGTTGTCGAAGTGGCCAATCCAGGTGGTAGGCAGCCCACCAGATTGTATCCTTCCGCCAATTCCAATATTATTCAGTCTTTCGACTGTAAAGCCCACCTCCAACCCAAAAAAGGATTATTCTCAGAGCCCACACGAGGTAGAGCCCCTCCGTCAAATCCTTTAATTCTCAGTCTTTCGACCCCAGAGCTGCCCAAACTCTAGTATCAGAGTTGTCGAAGTGGCCAATCCAGGTGGTAGGCAGCCCACCAGATTGTATCCTTCCGCCAATTCCAATATTATTCAGTCTTTCGACTGTAAAGCCCCCAGAACCCAAACAAAGATTTTCCTCAGAGCCCACACGAGGTGGTGCCCTTCCGTCAAATCCCTTTAATATCGGAGTTGTCGTAGTGCCCAATCCAGGTGGCTTGCTCTTGGCCCACTCGAGGTGGTAAATCCAAGGCAGCACGCCAGATTGTATCCTTCCGCCAATTCCAATATTATTCAGTCTTTCGACTGTAAAGCCCCCAGAACCCAAACAAAGATTTTCCTCAGAGCCCACACGAGGTGGTGCCCTTCCGTCAAATCCCTTTAATATCGGAGTTGTCGTAGTGCCCAATCCGGGTGGCTTGCTCTTGGCCCACTCGAGGTGGTAAATCCAAGGCAGCCCACCAGATTGTATCCTTCCGCCAATTCCAATATTATTCAGTCTTTCGACTGTAAAGCCCACCTCCAACCCAAACAAAGATTTTCCTCAGAGCCCACACGAGGTGGTGCCCTTCCGTCAAATCCCTTTAATATCGGAGTTGTCGTAGTGCCCAATCCGGGTGGCTTGCTCTTGGCCCACTCGAGGTGGTAAATCCAAGGCAGCCCACCAGATTGTATCCTTCCGCCAATTCCAATATTATTCAGTCTTTCGACTGTAAAGCCCCCAGAACCCAAACAAAGATTTTCCTCAGAGCCCACACGAGGTGGTGCCCTTCCGTCAAATCCCTTTAATATCGGAGTTGTCGTAGTGCCCAATCCGGGTGGCTTGCTCTTGGCCCACTCGAGGTGGTAAATCCAAGGCAGCCCACCAGATTGTATCCTTCCGCCAATTCCAATATTATTCAGTCTTTCGACTGTAAAGCCCCCAGAACCCAAACAAAGATTTTCCTCAGAGCCCACACGAGGTGGTGCCCTTCCGTCAAATCCCTTTAATATCGGAGTTGTCGTAGTGCCCAATCCGGGTGGCTTGCTCTTGGCCCACTCGAGGTGGTAAATCCAAGGCAGCCCACCAGATTGTATCCTTCCGCCAATTCCAATATTATTCAGTCTTTCGACTGTAAAGCCCACCTCCAACCCAAACAAAGATTTTCCTCAGAGCCCACACGAGGTAGAGCCCCTCCGTCAAATCCTTTAATTCTCAGTCTTTCGACCCCAGAGCTGCCCAAACTCTAGTATCAGAGTTGTCGAAGTGGCCAATCCAGGTGGTAGGCAGCCCACCAGATTGTATCCTTCCGCCAATTCCAATATTATTCAGTCTTTCGACTGTAAAGCCCACCTCCAACCCAAAAAAGGATTATTCTCAGAGCCCACACGAGGTAGAGCCCCTCCGTCAAATCCTTTAATTCTCAGTCTTTCGACCCCAGAGCTGCCCAAACTCTAGTATCAGAGTTGTCGAAGTGGCCAATCCAGGTGGTAGGCAGCCCACCAGATTGTATCCTTCCGCCAATTCCAATATTATTCAGTCTTTCGACTGTAAAGCCCCCAGAACCCAAACAAAGATTTTCCTCAGAGCCCACACGAGGTGGTGCCCTTCCGTCAAATCCCTTTAATATCGGAGTTGTCGTAGTGCCCAATCCAGGTGGCTTGCTCTTGGCCCACTCGAGGTGGTAAATCCAAGGCAGCACGCCAGATTATATCCTTCCGCCAATTCCAATATTATTCAGTCTTTCGACTGTAAAGCCCCCAGAACCCAAACAAAGATTTTCCTCAGAGCCCACACGAGGTAGAGCCCCTCCGTCAAATCCCTTTAATATCGGAGTTGTCGTAGTGCCCAATCCAGGTGGCTTGCTCTTGGCCCACTCGAGGTGGTAAATCCAAGGCAGCACGCCAGATTGTATCCTTCCGCCAATTCCAATACTATTCAGTCTTTCGACTGTAAAGCCCACCTCCAACCCAAAAAAGGATTATTCTCAGAGCCCACACGAGGTAGAGCCCCTCCGTCAAATCCTTTAATTCTCAGTCTTTCGACCCCAGAGCTGCCCAAACTCTAGTATCAGAGTTGTCGAAGTGGCCAATCCAGGTGGTAGGCAGCCCACCAGATTGTATCCTTCCGCCAATTCCAATATTATTCAGTCTTTCGACTGTAAAGCCCACCTCCAACCCAAAAAAGGATTATTCTCAGAGCCCACACGAGGTAGAGCCCCTCCGTCAAATCCTTTAATTCTCAGTCTTTCGACCCCAGAGCTGCCCAAACTCTAGTATCAGAGTTGTCGAAGTGGCCAATCCAGGTGGTAGGCAGCCCACCAGATTGTATCCTTCCGCCAATTCCAATATTATTCAGTCTTTCGACTGTAAAGCCCCCAGAACCCAAACAAAGATTTTCCTCAGAGCCCACACGAGGTGGTGCCCTTCCGTCAAATCCCTTTAATATCGGAGTTGTCGTAGTGCCCAATCCAGGTGGCTTGCTCTTGGCCCACTCGAGGTGGTAAATCCAAGGCAGCACGCCAGATTGTATCCTTCCGCCAATTCCAATATTATTCAGTCTTTCGACTGTAAAGCCCCCAGAACCCAAACAAAGATTTTCCTCAGAGCCCACACGAGGTGGTGCCCTTCCGTCAAATCCCTTTAATATCGGAGTTGTCGTAGTGCCCAATCCGGGTGGCTTGCTCTTGGCCCACTCGAGGTGGTAAATCCAAGGCAGCCCACCAGATTGTATCCTTCCGCCAATTCCAATATTATTCAGTCTTTCGACTGTAAAGCCCCCAGAACCCAAACAAAGATTTTCCTCAGAGCCCACACGAGGTGGTGCCCTTCCGTCAAATCCCTTTAATATCGGAGTTGTCGTAGTGCCCAATCCGGGTGGCTTGCTCTTGGCCCACTCGAGGTGGTAAATCCAAGGCAGCCCACCAGATTGTATCCTTCCGCCAATTCCAATATTATTCAGTCTTTCGACTGTAAAGCCCCCAGAACCCAAACAAAGATTTTCCTCAGAGCCCACACGAGGTGGTGCCCTTCCGTCAAATCCCTTTAATATCGGAGTTGTCGTAGTGCCCAATCCAGGTGGCTTGCTCTTGGCCCACTCGAGGTGGTAAATCCAAGGCAGCACGCCAGATTGTATCCTTCCGCCAATTCCAATACTATTCAGTCTTTCGACTGTAAAGCCCACCTCCAACCCAAAAAAGGATTATTCTCAGAGCCCCCACGAGGTAGAGCCCCTCCGTCAAATCCTTTGATTCTCAGTCTTTCGACCCTAGAGCCACCAGAAACTCTAGTATTAGATATGCCGTCTGTTTTGAAGCTTCTCATTTTCTTGAGTTGCCCAATTCGCATCGTCATACCTAATGTATAGACTACAACGGTAACAAGTTATCGTTGATTTTCTTACTTTCGTTCCTGATTATTCGGATTAGCCTTGGCACATGCTTTCGCATAGGTTGTTCAAATGATCTAAGAATTTCACCTCTTGCAACTGAACACTTTTGCCGTCAGCCATCCCAAGTAAACAAGCGCCGAAGGAGTAGAATCATTTTAATAGAATGTTTTGTCCTATTTTATTATCGCATGCTAAAAGGTTCACACGTTTGTTTTGCTTCAATACTTTAATTCTTCTTTTGAATGTTTTTTTAAAAAAACTTTGTCTTTCCCCCTGAAGGAGTTCCAAAGGATGCGGGGTCTCAAGGGATATTTATATATATTTATATTTGCAGCCATGTGTGTAAAATGCTTTTGTGAAAATGCGGTCTTTTTGCGCGTATCTTATTCAATTTTTGAGCTTTTGTGTTCCTGCGGTTCATTAAAATGATTATTGTAATTTGAGGTTAAAGTTTAGAACAATGTTTTTGAGTTCATTAATGAATTCGATATTTTATCTACTGGTAGCTATTTGTATTTATGTGTAAGTATCCTTTGTTTGTTCATCTATTATATTGTTTGGGGCTACAGTTTTTTTTATGATCTAAAAAAATACCCTGATTCTGTTTGTGAGTGAGTGTTTCGGCCTTTCTGCTCTTTGTGTTTGAAGTCTCGAGTGCCAAAAATGGATTTTGTAAGTGAATTTACTTATTGGATGAAGATGAGGCGGTAGTAGATCTTCAGACAACTATATTTTGTGCATGCATCTTGTTCCATTTTGGTGGATTATGCACACTGTGTTTGCAAATTCGAAATGAATTCAGATTTCTTGAGACTAATCTTATTCGAAATAATAGTATTACTTTGTGAAAATATATATTATCTAGACAATCAAATTTGTGACCGAGACGTACGTTTTTGGGCATAGATCTGAATAGGGCAAGGGGCAAGAGGCATATACGATTATTTCCTGTGTAGACTTGATCGCGCGCGCCGCCCACGACACACAAGTAGCACCGCATCTACTCACCAAAACATAGTTTCAGTTGGATGGGAAATAGGTTAGTGATTTTGAGCGGCGGAACTGCCACAAATAATTTGGTGCCCTTGTTTTCCAAACAAAAGTTCTGTGTAAGCTACATCTTGCCAATTCTGGACAATGGAGGATCATCTTCGGAGATAATACGAGTTATCGGTGGACCTGCCATAGGGGATTTAAGGTCAAGGCTCATACAGCTTATACCTGATAACCAAAGCGGTATTCGATATGTTTTGGGTTATCGATTGGATTCTAAACCGCTTATTGCAAAGGCTCAGTGGGAACAAATAGTTGACGGATCTCATGAGATGTGGCAGTGTGTCTCTAGTCCCACGAAAGAGATAATACGTTCTTTTCTTCTTCATGTTCACATAGAGCTTTTGAAACGATCAAGGATTTGTGCTGGCTCATCTCCTGGCAAGCAGTTCAAGTTTGAGTTTGCGAGTATAGGAAATTTATTTTTGACTGCCGGCCGTTTGTTCACCGGTTCATTAGACGCGGCGATTGAGCTTTTCATGAAGATCACTGATATACATTCAAGCACTGAGGTGCTTCCCTGTTTGAACACTAATTTCAGCTACCACATAAGCGCAATTCTTTCTGATGGATCGGTCATCACTGGACAATCTCAAATTTCACACCCATCTATAGATCCAGTATGCGTCAGCTCGCATGGTAATTTGATTTCATTGGATGACGGCTTTCTCTTAGAGCCTGGGGTTTGGGAACTGGATATCAAAGATGAGTCATCTGATGATGAAATGGGCAACACACCCCTCTACATACACCCGGATCTCAAAAAGTCGCAACTTCATTTCCACAAAACGGATGGCATTGAACCCTTGAAGTCGCCCATCGAGAGAATTGTCTATGTTTCGCCCTACGGAGAAGAGATTTGTCCAAGCGCTCAGTCGAAGGTGATTTTGAGACTTTCGGAAGCTGAAATTTTAGTTTATTCCATTGGGTCTCTTATGACTAGCATTATTCCGATCGTAATTCTCAAGGGTGTGGGAAGGGCCATTGCTTATGAATCCTCAAGTTCCAAAAAGCGTGTTTTGCTCCTAAATGGAAGTGAGGATCGTGAAACTTGTGGCATGAGTGCATTTGATTATATTAAAATTATCGTTGAGCTGGCTCAGTACCTGATCAAAAGGTCAGGGCATACGAAGGTTTTGCAGTGGACACTGTTCGTCACGCACTTGTTGTTTTTGGAAAGTTCAAAGATCTACGTGGATATTGAGGCACTTGAGGCAGCCGGGATTACATGCATTTCGGTTAAGCAAGCCACCAATGGATTGGATGAATATGACTTAGAAGATTTGAGTGCAAAATTCTCAATTCTTTCTCAAATCAATTAACTATATTAATCATACCACATTTTAATCAATTCTTCTGACACAGCTGAGGGTGTCAAAACCCCCAAATCTGTGATCAAAGCAGTGATAAATTCATGAGGTGTGTAATCGATGAGTTGTGTCTTGAGAAGATTGCCGTCAAGGTCGTCCTCCGCTTCATCCAAAATAGAAACCATCTCGCGAGGTAAGTCATCTGGCGTCAAAGGAAATAACCGAACAAACTTGTGAGATTCAGTCACAACATAAAACGGTTTGTTATTGGCTTTGGCAAGGCAACCAATTTGATAAGATCCAATATGATTGATGATACCGCCACTTTCAACGACACCCTCCGCACCAACCAAAATCTTGTCAACTTTATGTAGCATGTAGCCTACTGCGTTGTCGACGATCACCTCCACTGGAATATCGCTGTCTCTTAAAAGTTTTGCCATCAAGTATCCTTTGCCTGTTGGTCTTGCCTCCGTGACAATGACTTTAAACCTAAGTAAATTGTCCATCTTCGCTTTCTGTAGCAATTGGAACACAACACGTGAATAAGAGTGCACCAAAATGGTGTCATCATCTTTGATGAAGGGAACACCGAATGTGGCTGACTTGTCTCTTGACTCTTTTGCTCTCTGAACAAACAATTCTCCGTTTTCGACAAGATTCTTTTTACATGACTCCCAGTCCGAGTAAAGTTTGGTATTTCTCAATACAAACCTCATGAATAAGTCGCAACCAGCTGACAATGAAATTGCATTCGAAATGGACAGTTTCAATGTTTGAATGCTTGATCTGACTAGGTTGATGAGCTCACTTGACGTTGAGGGCTGCTTCACTCTCAACATTGTGACAAGTGACTCTATCGCAGCGACAGGCATTGTCATATCCTTGTCATCTTCCAAAAATTTAAGATAGGTTTCTTTAATGTCGAATTCTGGGGCAGACATTGCAAGTTTTGTCTTTCAGGTTTCTTTTTGCGAAAGGGGGACATCGCTGCGAAAGTCAGCGCGCTTGCGCCTGAGGGTGTCCCCGTTCACCGCAGAGCTTCAGAGCTTCAACTTCAAACTCAAAACCCAAACAACCGTTACTGTTGTTATTTCTGACACAACATGCGCTCTGGTAATATTCTACAAACATTTTTTATTTTACTTTTCATTATTGTTCTGCCTCGCTACGTTTCATAGTCTAACGTTGCTTTGTCTTTGCAGATTACACTCCGTCTATATCGCCAGGCCTGTTGCGAAAGTCACAAAATTCGGATATTTTCCTACCCACCACCAATGCATTTTGGATGACAAGATTAGATTACGTTCAAGCGCGTCAAATCTTATGGACACTCGTACCAGAATGCAGACAAATTGGACTTGCACCCGCGCCGTCGGCAAAAACAGTCACTTTGGATATGTGTATTTCCGATCCCGCTGCAAGCGTATATTTCAGAATAATCTTGCTATTTTGTATCACGTGACACGAAAATTTGCGTCAATGAGGTTGAAATCAAAGTTCTAAGTTTTTTTCTTTCTCCGATTCTCCTAGAATAACAACGGAATAATGTCTGACCAAGAAGTTTTAGTTTTGAGAGGTACTTTGGAAGGCCACAACGGATGGGTGACCTCTTTGGCCACCAACCCAACGAAGCCTGACTTGTTGTTGTCTGGTTCTAGAGACAAGACTTTGATTGCCTGGAACTTGACTGGTGGTGAGGACCACCAATTCGGTGTCGCCAAGAAATCTTTCATTGGTCACTCTCACATCGTCTCTGATGTCACCATCTCTGCTGACGGAGCTTACGCTTTGTCCGGATCTTGGGATAAGACCTTGAGATTGTGGGACTTGGAGACTGGTGTTTCCACCAAGAGATTTGTTGGCCACACCGGTGATGTTTTGTCCGTCTCCATCGCCAACAACTTGAGACAAATTGTTTCTGCTTCTCGTGACAAGACCGTCAAGGTCTGGAACACCATTGGCGAGTGCATGGCTACTTTGTCTGGACACAAGGACTGGGTTTCTGCCGTCAGATTCTCTCCAGACAAGGAGAGCACTTCCACTGTCATCTCCGCCTCTTGGGACAAGACTGTCAAGGTATGTTTTTT
The DNA here is from genome assembly GCA_939531405.1 of Metschnikowia zobellii. Taxonomy (NCBI): domain Eukaryota; kingdom Fungi; phylum Ascomycota; class Pichiomycetes; order Serinales; family Metschnikowiaceae; genus Metschnikowia; species Metschnikowia zobellii. Next base: position 1,705,887 of record OW618029.1, read on the forward strand.
CCCCTCATTTGTTTGATAATGATGTTACTTATATTTGCTACTTCAGACGGAGCCACGCTTCGAATGAGACTTCTTATACACCAAGATCTCTGAATTCATTCTCAATATTACTTGAATCATTACTAACTCTTTAGTCTTGGGACTTGAACGACTACAAGCTCAATGCTGACTTCATCGGTCACACCGGTTACATTTCTTGTATCACCATCTCTCCAGATGGATCCTTGAACGCTTCCGCTGGTAAGGACGGTGTGATCATCTTGTGGGACTTGAACACCAACAACACTTTGTACACTTTGAACGCCTCTTCCGAGGTCCACGCTTTGGCCTTCTCTCCAAGCAGATACTGGTTGGCTGCTGCCACTTCTTCTGGCATCAAGATCTTCAACTTGCAGGAGAGAACCTTGTTGGATGAGTTGAAGCCTGAATTCACTGTGAGTGCCAAGGCTAAGGAGCCAGAGGCCATCTCTTTGGCTTGGTCTGCTGACGGCCAGAACTTGTTTGCCGGTTACACCGACAATATCATCAGAGTTTGGCAAGTCATGACTTCTTCTGCTTAGATTAAGAGTCAGATATGTATTAGTTTCTAGTTAAATACAAAAACTTTACCGGAAGATGTTCCGCCTATCACCCAATTGCTTGTGGGATGAAACCCGACCACTGCTGGAATTGCAGTCATGACATCTGGAGCAAGCAACGATGTGATGTGTCTTCCGTCTTCGCCGAATATGTCAATGCTTCGGTTCATATTGCCGATAGCAAATTTTTGAATTCCGTCCGCGGGAGAGCGCTGCCATCTTGATTTCAATATGGAAACCCATCTACCTGTCTGGCAATTGTGTCTTATCAGTTGCTGAACAGTTAGCTCATTTTTCAGTGAATTTAACCTTGTCGGAGTTTTTCTTCGGGAAGAAGTGTGGGTGTTGTTTTGTCCAGATATATCAAACAATCTAATGGAGTCATCATACCCATTACAAACTAGGTGTTGATTGGAATTCCAGTCAACATTCGAAATCGAAAGCTTCGAATAGTATTCTCCACAAGTGGAAGGTGAAGCCAACCCATCCAGGATTTCTGAAGATGAATTACGCCTTGACACATTTCTGAGATCCCAAATTTTCAATGTTCTGTCTAAAGAGGCTGTGGCAATTTGCAGTTCGTTACAAGGATTGACGGAAAAGCCTCCAATTTTTTTGTCGTGAAGCCGCGTAAGGCTTTTATATTTGATCTTTTTGATGTCTTGTCGAGTGTCGTGCATGAGAAATAGACCGTTCAAAGTGGTGGCATAGATCATATGTTCAGATGGGCATTGTATATCAGATATACCGATGAAATTTTCTAATTCGTCTTCCACGGCAAAACTTTCAGCAATCATCTGTTTCGAAAGATCAATTACCCTGCATGAGCCATCATAAGAGGCAGTGGCGACATGGGTCAGTTTGTGACGCAAATCTGCAATTCGAGATATTGTTCGACCATGAGGTTTAATATTAACCACAAATGGCTTTCCTTCTTCTGTTTTTTTATCCACAGCCCAGATTCCAAGGCATCCATTTGTATCGCCAGCAAAAGCTACTCTGTCAGTTGTCGATGGGTGAAACATTATAGAGGTAATACGATGAGGAGTGAGCTTTACTTGTGATGGATCGGTAAGTGAATGAAGTTCGGAATCAGAGAAGCATTTTCTATCTATTGTAGAAGTAGCATGTGATGATATGGTTTCTTCATCCATCGTGGAACTAGCTTCTGCCATTCGTTCGCCTATTTGATGGAGCACGGAGAGCTGATTCTGAGTCTTCGGGTCAGTTTCAAGACCTTCCGATTCTGAGTCTGAGTCGACGTAAACCGTTTTACTTTGGTGGTGGACAAAGTTTTCACTTACAAGTTCACCCAGTCTCGCATCTGCTAGAAGGTCTTGAATTCGATAGTCTCCATTCAATTTTGACGTTCTCAAAATTTTCAATTTCTCTTGAGATTCGAGTTCTTTGGACGCATTCTCTTCTTCTAAGGCTCTTTCCTTGGCATCCTCTGGGTTTTTCAGGAGCCTCTTCGAACGTCTCGTGGGTATGGCTTTGTTTACCTTCGCCTTTGGCCTAGACAGCGGTTTAGTCCTGCTTTTGGTCGTGGAAACTATAGAAGCGCTTATGCTGTCAAGCTTCAATTCTTTCAACAACTCTTTGTTACGCTCTATGTTCTTTCTACGAAGGATCTCTAGGTCATTCATTTTTAAAGTTGGCTTTTCGTGCGAGATTTCTGAACATCACCGTTCAAGATCGTGGCGCAATATGTCTGAGCATAGATACAAGCTTCCGCATATCACTACCTGCCTGAAATCACCATTTTGTTTTCTCGCAGCAAGAAACTGGAAGAGCCCTGCGACATTCTCAGGCTCTTTTAACATCACCACGTTCTTGACAAAGTGGGCTGCGGCTTCAGAAATCTGATCCACATCTTGGCTTTTGACCCATGGCATTTCTTTGGGAGCTGTGAACTGAAATGGAATCAAACTGTCGTCATCTTTGAGTGCAATATGCTTCAATAAACTCTCGACTGACTTCCCCTCGCTCATTCCAACCACAAAAATAAAGCCAGTCTCACGGATGCTTTTCAAATACTTTCCTAGTTCTACGGAAGCACATTCATTATGAGCTCCGTCCAATAAAAATTCAACGCCAGTAGTTCTGTCCTGAAGATTCTGTAATCGACCAGGCCATGATGTATTTTTGATCCCAGAGATGATACAATCGCGTGACAAATTGTGGGTAGGAAAAGCCTTCATTACCACATTTACAATATGCAACGCGATTGAGAGATTAGTCTTCTGATATTCTCCCATCATATGTGAATATTGGATCGGATCATGAATACCACATGGTAGGATTTGCTCTGAACTGATGAATGGAGCATTCTCGATTTCGGCCATTCTTTTAATTTCATTAAAAGCTTCTTGCTCATTTGTGTGGTCTACCACAACAGGTATAGACTGTTTGATGATGCCAGCCTTCTCCCTGGCAATGGCACTCATGGTATTGCCCAAAAATCCTTCGTGATCCATTCCGATCTTTGTTATCCCGCATACGATCACTCCACCTGATTCAGTACCATTCATATGTGGGGTAAGAACATTTGTTGCATCAAGTCTACCCCCAAGGCCTACCTCTATTAAGGCCAATTCAACCTTTTCTAATTCAAAAATTTTAAACGCTGTGGCGGTCAAAATTTCAAACTCTGTGCATCCCAAGTTATGAAAGGCATTTTGATCGAGAACAGTAGTTCTAACTTGTTCAAATTTTTTCAAAGAGTATGTTTGATTATTGATCGAAATGCAATCGTTGTATGATATCAAGTGAGGTGATGTAAATCGACCGTTCGGAATCTTGGCGTGCGTGAAAATCAGAGACAAATACGCGAGTGTAGATCCTTTCCCGTTCGTCCCAGATATGTGAACCGACTTATAGGAACTTATGTGGGGGTTTCCAAGGCATGAGAGCAACTGTCTCACTCTCCCAAGACCCAAGTCTATCGGCATTGCTTTGAAGGAGAAAGAGTGTATGAAAAACACTCAACTTGAGTGCGAAGTTTTAAAATCAAGGTAACTAGCTGCCATGCCAAACGATATGTTTATAGAGCAAAGACTAGAGGCCCTTGATAAGATTGATCTGGGCATCGTGGAATTGTTGGAAAATTTGGGAAGCATTTTTGAAACGTACACGTTGCCAAGTCAAAATGACTTTCAAGACCTGACACAAATCAAGGAGCATTTTGGTGACGACGTGAGAAAATTCTACAGCTCTTTGAGCAGAATCGCCATAAACTTGAGGAAAGAAGTCAAGCTCTTAGACGACAACACGGGGACTTCTAGGCTGAACGATGATTCTGTTATGGTCTTGCCCGTTTGTGTAGAGAGAAAAAACACTACCCTTGGTGAAGTCAAGCTCGAAACCGAGTTAAGCAATCTATAATTTAATGGGAGTTAACCCTGCATCATGAGTATAAAAATTACGGACTATATTTCTTTCAAATAACCTTGTTGTATCAATCTATCGACATCTGATTTCCTCACGTAAAACTGAGAGTCCTTGATAAGGTTGAAGACGCCATACTCTGTCTGGACTTCCCCGCCATTTTTTAAGACGCGTACATCAATGAATATGTCTCTTGGGGGTTCCAAGTCTCCTGATAGATCTATATCCTCGAAGTTGGATTTGAATTCTAGTAGTATGTCTTGATACTTTTTTAGGTATTCCTGTTCTTGGTGGCTAAGGTTTTCGATGGCTAGACTTCTTGTGCCTGCTCGTCTACTACCTCCTTGCATTGCCGTACTTGATGAAATACCATTTTCGCTAAGGACGGGGTCTATGTTCAACCATGAGAATTCGTCGATCTTCTCTGAGCGAAGCTTCTCATAAGCCAACATACATCGTTTATTTCTCCTGAGACATAAATGGGTCACAAAAAGCTGGCATTGATTGATTCTTTTTGCATCGTCTTCCATGTTTGTTTGAGTTGACTGCTGTTCGTTTAAGAACTCGACATCACGGTGCAAATCGGATGTTTCTTGTAAAATATTCTTTACCAATGCATGCTCATAAAGTGGTAGCTCCAATAGGTTTTTTGTTCTTTTGGCTTCAAGAATCAACTTAGTCGCCAAGTCGCCGTACATATCAGATAGATTGTATGTCCTTTTCAGAGACGCCGAGGATCTCGAACTCAAGTCGCACAGAATGTTTTCATCCTGCGTGCATTGTTAATTGTCTTCGCATATTCTGTGTGGTTATTTGAGGATTAAATTGAATTTAGCATCTGTTAAAACAAACCTGACATGTCTTTCGACATCAATTGGGAAACTCTCATTTCAGACGGAGGTATTTCCGATTATTTAAAAATCTTTCTCGATGAGCAATTCAACTCTATTACGTTACCCTCCTTCATTGATAAATTATCGGTGTCAAACTTTTCCATGGGATCTACCCCACCAGAGATAAGCATTAGACATATTGGGGCACCATTCGATGATTTTTATGCTGAATCACAATCAGATGATGAGGACCGTCAGGAGCCAATCAGAAACAACAACCTAGAGAGTGAAAGCGATGATGCGTCATCGAGTGAAGATGAGGGAGGCAGCTCAAGACATGCCGAATTGAAAACTGAAGATGTAAATACAATTCCGTTCTTTAATGTTCCATACAAAGATACAGATGGTGTCAAGTATTGTGAATCTTCAAAAAAATTGCATAGTTACAGCATGAATAACGTGGGCCTACGCCCCCATGAAAAAGAAACCCCAGCTACTTTTTTCAAATCAAACAAGCTCAAGCTCCCTTCTCACCCCAGCCCGAGCAAAGATAAATCCACCGATACATCTGATGATGTTCAGTTTACACTAGATATTGACTATCGCGGGGATATGATGATTGAAATATCAGCCAATTTACTAATGAACTACCCTTCAGCGCAATTCATTTCACTCCCAATTAAACTTAAAATAACCGACCTAGAAATACGTAGCTTGGCTGCAGTTGCTTACATCCGCAAAAACATTTACGTCTCCTTTTTATGTGACCTTCATGCAACCACAGCAGACTACTTCTCTATGCCAAATGAACAGGGATATAATGCTTTGAGTGGGACAAGTTCTCTCGGGAACATGGCTCAAGAAGGTAACTTCGTAGATTATGCTAACACAAATAACAAAGAAAGGATAGATGTGATTCGCAATGTGAAGATCGATACTGAAATAGGTGAAACTGAGCATAATGTGCTTAGAAATGTGGGAAAAGTTGAAAAGTTTCTCGTCGAACAATTACGGAACATCATTCGAGATGAGGTCTGCTGGCCCAGTTGGGTCTGCTTCAATCTTGATGATGGAGATGGTGAAGATGATGAAGAAGTTGAGAATGACACTCGTGAAAATGATGACAACAACGCTAAAGAAGACAACGAAAACCCAGAAATTGGTTTGAGTGACTAGAGGAAATCGTGAATACTAAAAATAAATATGCTGCATCAAAATTAAATCAAATATCGGAGGTAAATCACGTGGCCTAGAGTTAAGTTCAGGTCAACGAAAATGAATTTATTATCAAAAATTTTGTCATTTCCTGTTGCGGTTATGGTTTGATATCTTTTGTCAAAAAGACGCGCACAAGTGTAATTTATTGTATTCCTTCAACACATAGTATTACTCATGAGATCAATCACATATTTTCCGACAAAATAAATTTTAGTGGAAAGAAAACAATGATTTGCTTCCTAGAGAAATATACAAAATTTGTTTTGAAAAAGTTTCGCCATTTGTGTATGAACCCACTGCCAGTCCTTGGTTTGATCTCCAGACAAGAAGTTACTTATGGATTAAGTTGTGTAAATTATCTGAAAGTGCTTCAGATACTTGCTTAAAAAGAACACAATAGCGTAAGACGTCAAAATGAGAGTCCAAATCACTAAACTTTCTATTTACATGAGTGTTGTTCGCCCTCCAATTTCTTGGCTGGCGTTTCCATCTGGCATATTCCCATCTCTACCAGTCTGAAATTCTGAATAAACTCTAGATAGTTTTGCCTTTTCAGTTGCCGAAATCGACAGTTTACTCTCTTTCAAGCTTGCCATGAAATGTGTGCTATTGATCCAAACCTGAGTTTTGTTAGAACCAGCATCTGTCTCAATGGATTTCTCTTGTTTCTTTTCAATTCCCACCATGGCTTCAATCTGTTGCAGAACTGCAATGTTCTGACTCGGTCTTATTTTATTTTTTGTTTTTTTAGAGTCAAGAATGAAAAAATCACGCCCTGGACTGGTCCCACTAATATTGCCATTAGCAATTTTCTCATCGTTGCTGAGCTTATCGTGCACTGCCTTCAAATAAGCATTGTATCCCAAGCCTTGCAAATCTGCACCACTAAAGCCTTCAGTCTGGGAAGCAATATCTTCAAGTTTGAAACCAGCCAGGATATTCATTTTCTTGCAAATGCATGTTAGGATGCTTAGCCTGTCGCGATAGTTAGGCAAATCACAAAGAATACTCTTATCCAAGCGACCAGGTCGCAATAAGGCTGAGTCTATTAAATCAGGCCGACTTGTAGCGGCCAAGACATACACTCCATCCAAACCTTCAGCACCATCCATTTGTGTCAATATTTGATTCACCACTCTATCTGTCACACCCGTAGAATCATGTCCTCTTTTCGGTGCAATGGAATCAAATTCGTCGAAAAATAATATACAAGGCTTGGCAGACTGAGCTCTTTCAAAAAGCTCGCGCACCGACTGCTCTGAGGCGCCGATGTACTTATTGAGAATTTGGGGACCTTTGATGGAAATAAAATTCAAGCCGCATTGCCCCGCAATTGCACTTGCAAGTAAGGTCTTGCCACATCCTGGGTATCCGTACAACAAAAGGCCGGACCTTAATCTCAAGGGACAATTGGCAAAAATTGGCGCATATTTAGTAGGCCATTCCAAAGTTTCTAGTAAAATACGTTTCGCCTCGTCCATTCCGCCTATATCCTCCCAATGTGTACCGGACTTTTCCAATTTTACCCCTCTCAAACTAGACGGCTCAAATCCATTTAAAGATGATTTGAAGTCTCTTGAGTTAATTTTGATATCTTGTGGGGGGCTATTTGAGCTAAAATGGCGAACACTTTCGTAGTACATTCGATCACTCAATACCTTGAGATCATTAGGTAAATATCCTTCAGTTTCCAGCACAATATCCATTAAATCAAAAGCGAGCACACATTTAAGATTCTTGGACATATAGTTTTCGAGAATAGCGGCTCTTGCAAGTTTATCAGGAGGTCCTAAATTTATAAATTTTTCGATGAGATGAGATTGCAGTATAAGTTTGTTAAAAGATTCTTTTGATGACCCAGTCAAAACAACCGAAATGCTTGTACCTTTTTGCGAGAAAATACTGCGTATTGAAGAGACGAACTGTTCTGTCAATTGGTTTGATCTGTGAGAGTCTGTGTTTTCAACCTCAGCTGACAAGATTTTATCCGCATTATCGATTAGTAAAATGGAAGGTTGTTTCCACACAGCTTCGTTCAACCATTTCGTGATCTTCATGCGTATTTGATCAGATCCTTCATTCATCAATGTTTCGCATGCTATCAATCTCGAAAAAACATTGGACTTCTGTTCCAATTTTTTTTCAATCACTTTCAAAACCGCCGTTTTGCCACTACCTTGAGTGCCATGAACCATTATTCCGGTACTTCTGAATGCGCTCAATTGAAAGATTAGATCATTGATCACTGAGTCAATACCATACATTTCCTCAGGTTCTGACTCGGCGCAATTACTTTGAACTTCCAGTAGGGGGAGCATAATCGGCTCTCCCACTTCTATTTTAATACCTTGATTGGAAAAATTATCCTGAGAAACTTTGAACCAAGCTTGCGGATCCAGATTTTTTTTGAAATTTACAATACCGCCAAAAGGTAGAATTTTAGGAATAACTGGAAGTTTGCAAAAGTTTGTCACCGGAGAATCTGTAACTTTCTTAGTCCTAAGAAATATCTGATAAGTTTGATTGACAAATTCGGCATGTGTTTCTTTCAGCGAGGCACGGGTAATGCATTCAGTCTTTTTGCCCCTTGGTATGTAAGGATGAACAATGATAGCCGAAGGCTTCCTGGGCATACACCTTGGCGCGGGCTTCAAGATGACTTTGTATCCAACACTGTTACTAACGTTTAAAGCAAGTGCGAGCTTCTCGCTCAATGCAACTGTATCTTTGGATATCGCAGGTTGATCAATGAGATTTGCGACAATTCTTTTATTCTGCGAGAATACAGCTGTCGGTTTTGTCTTGTCTGTAGTTTTTGATGTTTCACGCTGGCTGCTGGGCAGAGAGTTTGATTTCAAGTTTGGACCAGAAAAGATCGAGACGGAAACAAATTCACTATTTGAAAATGTAGTGAACTCCTTTAGATTTCCGTATATGGAGTATCCTATATTTGCGGAATCGAAATCAGAATCAATCGAAACTTTCAACGGAACACCCCTCTTCAAGAGGCTTGGAGACGGAAAAACTCCATCCAGAGGGTTAATGTCTGCTTCTAATTGCAGTGATTTTGCAGAAGCTTTTTTTTCATGTACTTTTGGGGAAATTATTACCTCAGCGAAAGGATCTATAATGGCAAAATGACTGTCAACACCAATATCCTTAACATTCAACCTGACAGAAGAAGTCCTTGTTGGATATATAATTATTGATTGATCCACAGCTACACATCTCGACTGCTCAATAAGCTTCGACTCAATGTAAGCAGCATGCAATTCAACAAGCTCCCAGTCAAAAAATGTTTCGGGTTCCAACATAATCTTTGTAGACTTGAAGTTTTCAAGCTTGACACTAATCGTGACCGACTCATTATCAGTCAAACCCACAGCATGGGCAGACAATGGATCGATGTTGATCACAGAAGTAGAGTTGGAATTCATTCCAGACCATCCAATGTAACATTTATGTTGGGACTTTTGCAAAATTTCCACAATGACTTCTTGTGGAGAGACACTTGCATTGTACAATAAACCAGTTATATGGGATGGAAGATCGACAAGGTTGTTCCACGTCTGCCGAAACACTATCTTGGACACAACCTTCTCCATATCATATATTTTTTAAAAAAGTTCAATAAGTCTGAAAGGTGCCTCGGGGTGTCGTCACTTTTCGTACAAAACTACGATAATGATCGTCCAGAATCTACGCGCGGTGGTTGTGGTGCGGGGGTACCTCGGTCTAGTTCGTATAGCTAATTCCCATAATCGACATTTTCATCAAAAATCCAAGGATCTGCAACTCATTTCTCCAAGTTTCTACGAGAGGATGAATTCATGGCATTTTGATCACAAAAAATAGATTGAAGGCCTCCCCAAGACAATTGACTTTTAGTTCTATGTTCAAATACACACATAATTATATTTGGTCTCACCTAAGCTCATAATAATGCATTAAAATTTTGATGCTATTTTGATGGCCATTTTTTGCTTCTGTTAAGATTTTTTTCCCTATTTTCCGCCGCTTTGGGTTACATTGAACCTAGTCAAGCTCTCATCATCGGCCGAGCTATCTTCAAGCTTTTTGCGGACTTTTTCTTGATTAGCATGACGTGCTGCTTCCACTGTCTGGAAGGATTTTTTTCTGATGGAGCGACATTGTTCCCAACCAACTACACTCCCCAAAAAGAATCCACAGATACCCCAATTCGATGAGCGACCAGGGTTTTTATGTATGAGGAAAGTAACAAGTCCAAGTACACCCATACTTTGAAAACCTGTGATCATTGCTTCTCGAAAGCATGGCATAGCGATATAAGCTTCGAGTGAGAAATCGTCGATTTTTAAATTTTGAAATGCATCCATGTAACTTGGCTGCTTCGCATGTGTCGGCTCTCTGTCCTCGAATTTGGGTGGAAGGTCATCTAGAAACTGGGGGGTTTTATTGGCCTCAGACTCAGTCACTTGCTTGACAGCCGAAACCTTGGATGGTGCACCGCTAAACCAACCCATGTTGATATCGTATCGGATGAGATTCGCCTTCAAAAGATTGTATAACGTGCGTCACATGACCAAAGCCAATAGCAAAAAAAAACAAAAAAGTAGCGCCGCCTGGTTTCGATCCAGGGACATCAGGGTTATGAGCCCTGCGCGCTTCCACTGCGCCACGGCGCTTACCGTGCACAATTTAGAGGCATAGTGATTTATATCCTGCAAAAATATTCAAAAAGCATTCAGATCTAAGAAAGGATATTAGAAACATTTGTCCATTTGTTATGTCTTGAAACATGGCTATTTTGCTACTGTGTATTTAGCAAGTCCTAACTGTCTTCTGCATCATTATTTGAAGCACCCTATTTGAATGTAACATATTTCAGAAGTTTTTTTCCTCGTACCTGCTTTTTCTTGTAGCTCATTATTGACTATAAGATATGAGCTTTCACTCCATAGTGATAAGTTTTGATATCAATTTGTTTTGCTAAACATTAATTGAAGGTATTATCGGCGTTTTCTTCATTTATGTATACATTGATCGACTTGTTACTAGGAACTCTGCACTGATCAATACTCAGATTAAGGATAAGAAGGCTTGATGTATAAAAAACCTTTTCAAGCTCCGAAATCATTATGAGTTGGCGCACACTTGTTCCAAAGCTGCGATTTCTCACAGAATGTACTGTTGGTGAGTGTACTCTACTATATATATGGCAATACACTTCGATTCACTTTTTCTTCGAAAGAAAGGATTTTGAATAGAGTATAAGAATCTTCATACTAAAAGTGAATTCAGACCATACGTGCCGTTCTCTCACTTATGCTAGATTGTCATCAGAATGTCCGTGGTAATTCATACTGGCAAGGTAAAAAGGATATCCCTACAGGACCTAGTTATCAATCTCGAGGGCATCCAATAATTTTGATACCTTTTGGTGTACCTGTATTTATCCACTCATATTCATATACTGAATCACCTATTCGAACTCCTAGGGCTTTTTTCTTTCAAATCGGGTTTAGCCACAAGAGCCTATTATTATATTGTGTTTTCAAAATGGAGTGGAACGAAAAGAAAAAGAAAACTTGCTGCAAAATTTTCTACTGCATGTTAGGTTGTTATTTAGCTGTCTGTATTCTGCGGAGTCAAAATTGCTTTAGCCTGTACGATCCTATAGAATTTAACAGAGCAATTCTTTATCAGACCATAAACGGCATTTTTATATAAACATCTTTCTTCAAATGTGGAAAGAAATGAATTTGGTTTTTCCTTCACAATAACATGAGGTATCTAAAGTCCCGTTTGGCTATCAGAATTGCACATAGTTCTACATACGTCTTTATCACGGAGGTTATCTCAGCTTTGTTTTCAGAACCTCCTCGATTGAGTCCCTATGGCAAAAAAAAATAAAAGTTTCAACTTCGAGAAATTTTTCCAAATGCTAAGTCTTAGAAAACTTTTCCTTGGCCTTCTATTGCGAAGGCGACATAAACAATCTCTGAATTTTTGCAGAAAACTACACATTATTTCTTTTCATTTAAGTCCTGGATCTTTTCTTCGTATCTTTTGCAGAATATTGATGAAAGACTTTGGGAGAGTGAAGTAAGTTTCAGAATTTGTGGCACAGGTTACCATTGTGGTCTTGTTTGTTCAATTTAGCTAATTCTCTTGGGTCATCCTGCTGAATTCGCATTGGAAGGCTGAGGCTATATTGCAAAAAGCTCTTAACAGAGCAAAAGTGTTCTGATAGTCCACTAATAAGAATTTTGACAAGATTCTATTTCATATGATTACTATACTCCAATAATGTGTGGCAAGGTGAAGTCATATATATACTATTTTGTATCATATTATAGAGTGGAGCCACTTTGCTAATATGATACATACTTATCAAGACCTTAAACACGACCTTTTGGAGTTGACTTATTCATGTAGCTTTAAAATGAAAAACAACCGATTAAAAATCAAGCAAGAAATATCTTTTGTAGCTTTTCTCCTATATTGAAATCTGACGTTAACAATTACTAAGAGGAAAATATAGAGATCTTAGACCAGCTTTTGGAGTGCTCACTCATTTATATCTGCAATTATGAGACGGCTCTTCCACTAAAATTGTTTTTTGAAAGACTACTGATGGCATTTCATTTTCGAGAAACGCCATAATGTAGAATATATTTCATACCCAAGTTCACTTTGTTCCGTAAATGGAAACGTTAAGCGGACGAAGAAGAAGAAAAATACCTAATATCTCTTTGTACATGCGTCATCTTTGAAACACAGAAAATTACTGCAATACTGAAAAGGTATCAATTTATATGCTAATGACAATTTTGTTTTTCAAGCAGTGGGGAAGGACAAAATAATACAGAAAAAAAACAGGTATTCATATATAAAAGTTCACAATCAAAGTTCTTTTGAGCGGTATATCTCGCTAGACAAATGAAGGTTTATTGTTGCCACGCATTTTCAGTACTTCTTGCTCAATCAACGTCAACATAATAGTAGATAAGACGAGTGAGTCTTCAGAGATCTGCGCATCTGCTGTTGTCGCTGGAGTTTCGAAGATTCGAACAGATCCATAAACCTTTACTTGGTCAATTTTTTGATCGCCATAATCGAAAAATGTTGCGAATGGAATGGGGGCTATAGGCACAGCCAGTGAAATAAGCTGCAGCACTTCGTTTCGCTTCTGACGAACAACAGCACTATAGAGCTTACTTGTCTTTTGTTTTTTTGAAATGGTGAGATCCTTTACAGATTTCATCGAAGAAATATTTTCATCGTCCATATCATCAACAAGAGAAGGTGAAGAATCTTCCAAAAGGAACATTTTTATCGCAGCATTGCCAAAAGTGGAAGAAGCACCGGAAGCTCCAATGATGCGAAGCTTGGTGTCTTTGTATATGGTATCACAATGAGGTTTCAAAGCATTATTGAAAAGACAAACATTCTCGCCAGAGGTGAACATGAGCACGTAGCAGGTTAAGTTATTTTGTAAAATCTTGAAGTATATCTTACAATACTCGTGCTTCTGGTTCTCCTCATGCATAAAAACTGTGAAAATTGGCGCACTTTTCTTTATGAAATGTAATTTATTCAGCTGAGTGGAGAGCAAGGGTGGATCCCCATTCTTTAAAGATTTTATGGAGGCGTACAATGAGAGTTCGGAGCTGAGCGTACCCGCAATTATGGGAAGTTCTCTGAGAATCGTGTATCCCAGAATGTGGTTGCGAAAAATTGGTGTTGCAACTGCATCAATAGTTTCTCCGGAGAGTACAGATTGAAAATCTGTATTGTTTCCCAGTGCGCTCAGACAGGTCTCTACAAACGTGTTCAAGCTTTCCTCACTTTTGTTTCCATGAAGCATTTGATGGTGTGAAGCGTGAGCAGAAAAGCGTGAGACCAGCTTGTGGAATGCAGGAACTATAGGTTTTTCTCGATGACGAAGTACTTGGCCAGGTATTGATTTTCAATTTGTGGTTTTGTTTCATTTCCCTTTCAATACCCTTTCATTCACAAATTTTAAATTTCATCTTTATCGCGAGAAAAAAGCCCGAGCGGACATAAATGCCTAGGCTGCCGATGTGTTCAAAGAGGAGAAATACGAAAACGAAGTCCGTTGCGTCACCAAGATAAATCAAATTTTTGATAAAAGCATTATATCATTGAATATCTCGCAAGACTATTGATTTATTCTGAATAATTTTCTTCATGAAATAGCTTAAAATTAAACCGTAGCAGTTCATTAGATAGGCAATCTTATCAAAGATGAGATGACCTTTTATAGTATTCTATGTATTATTTTATTAAACCTTTACCGCAAGCAAAGCAGCGCCGTGGCGCAGTGGAAGCGCGCAGGGCTCATAACCCTGATGTCCCTGGATCGAAACCAGGCGGCGCTATTTTTTAGTTGCTTGTTTTGCATGATTTTTTGCTCCTCCTTGATAGATTACATGACTATGCAATGTTCTTTGTCAAACTTCTGAAAAAAGCTGCTGCTCTAAACCTGCAGTTTTTCTCATGATCCAATAATTGGCAAGTCGTACTTTGATTCTCAGGAGCCAATTTGAGACAATATAAACAAGGCGAGTTTCAATTGAATAAGGCCTGTTTAAGCTGTAACCATCTTCATTATTGAGTTGAGGCTCCTCGGTTTCTGCTGGGTATATACAAGCACTCACGACAGAAATAAGTCTCAATAAGTTTCTCGAATAATAGGGTAACAAAACCCGCTTCAGAAATACGAGGCCCCTATGGAGAATGCAACTAGGCCTTTTGAGACAAAAAAGAAGCATGAAATGAATGTAGATAAAAATGCGAAGTGGTTTCATCAACAAAAAAAGTGAACCCTTTTTTAATGTTGATTATGGCAAAGGTGGTTTGATCACCATCGCCACACATTTTTTTTCGAACAAATTCAACAAGCCTACTGAATCAAAAGCTGTTTCAATTGTAAAAATGTCTAGCCTTTCCAAAAATTGATGATTCTATGAATCAGGAGATGAAAATTTGGGATCTGTAAAAATAGTATAATTTCTACTATTTTATGCATTAAGACAAAAGACAGTAGTAGGCATTAAAAGATAGCGAACTGAAAAAATCTGCCGAGTAATTTCTTTTTAATTTATTCATGCCTACAGCGAAACATAAATAATAGCTTTTTGTATCTTTCCGGGGCAACACCAAACTTTGGATTTTATATTCTCGTCAGAAACTTCTGGCAAGTCCTTGAAAACTATATCATTCCGACTTAATCCATGTTTCTACTACGATCGTAAAGCCATTTCAAGAAACAAAATTGCCACGTATATGCATGAGATGGTAGCACGTCATGGTATAAATATCTACTGCGTTGTCGTTCAAAATAACTCAATTTTCTTTTAGTAGAGCAATACAACCAAATACGTCAAATTCAAATCAAAGTCTATTTAACTGTATTTAATTCATGGTAGCGAATGGAAATTTTCGATGAATTCGAGAAACGATTTCCAAATAGTATGGCTCGTTCTCCCAAGTTAAATAGCCGTGTCTAATCATGAAATCTATAATTACCAATGCAGAGTTAGGCTTGAATTCATTATTCAAAAGTCTCCTGCGAACTTCAGTAATCGGCAACAACGTGAAATGTTCGACTTCCCCATCTATAGGCTGCGGAATATTTGCAGTCTCGGATTCGAACATCAAGTCGTATATGTACTCTACTTCGGGCTGGATATTTCCCTGAGACCCAAATGGTTGGTACATATATGAAATCACACCCACTCCGGTTAAGTTTTGTTTCACGAATTTTTCTTCCAATCCCCCCTCTTCGTAGCATTCCTTTATGGCATTTTCAGTTATGGAATATGGATGTGCCAAACCGCCGGCGATAGTGTTGTCTAATTTTCCAGGATATGTCTGCTTCGTTGCAGCACGCTTAGGAACCCATAGTTTTAATATTTTATCATGTGTTTTATGAGAGGGTATGTATCCATTAATGTGGACACCATACGTTACTACCCCAAGAAGACATGAGAAAGCTCGCTCAAGATGAACGTATGGAACAGACCTTGGATGGTACACAGTGTAAAGCTCATCACGCCATTCTTTCTTTAAACATTCATCAAAATTTTTCCACTCCGCAGCTATTTTCTGGAAAGCTGCATCCCTTTTCTCTATGGTATTTAATTTCTCACCGATTTTGACACGTTTGAGAGCGTCACTCACCTCAAAGTCCTGTGCATGATCATTTGCCTTGAATCGTCCTGCAATTTCAGGAGTTATAAACCCCAAAGGCTGGTCACAGCTGGTAGTCAAAGTCCAGTAAAAATCATTGGGTTTATACGGGAATGTATCAACAAAATCTACGAGTGGGAGAACCGAATTCATTAAGGAAGAATTTCAAAAGAAACGGGAGTGCGAAACGGTTTAGCTCTCATTCGCACCGGATGGTGCTGTTCAGATATTTTGAGACCTATGATGTTGCCTGACTTAAAAATTCCGAAAGTGGAAGAAAAGTGATTTGGCTAGAGATATCATTTTTATGAGGTTTGGATTTAACTGGGAGATATACTTTATTGTTTGAACTGCATTTTTTGTGTGCTTTTTTATTGACAGTGAGTATTTTAACTAAACTCGACTATACTCAGTGAGGCAAAATCGTGTGAAAATCAAGTTCTTCGTATTCGGATCGTTTTGCGGATGAGAAGGGGGTTGCGCGTATTTAGACTTGCGCACGACCCAAACTGAAAGTGAACCAAACATGCAGATGCACTTATCGTTCATCATTGCAATTCCGTCATTCAAATTGCGTCGATTTAAAGCAAAGATTGGAAGACCTCGGTGAATTTTAACGAGAATTCAATTATACAACTCTCTCTAATGACGCAGATAGAGGGACTAGCGTCAAATGCCATTGCCACTGAGTCATCTGTAGTCGCTAGTGGTCTCAAATTTCGAGTTGATTCTAAAGGCGAGAAAGATGAAATGTCAAAGAGTCCACCCGAGACAAGTCTCCCTTTACATTTTGAAGTCAATAATTCTGATGAGCTGGCCTTGATGACACCCTCTTCTATCGACCCTCTCGAATATGAGGGCTCCAAGCCAGCCTCGCGGGATAGCGAAACTGAAATATTCGAATCGAAATCTCCCGAAACCGGAGAAACATCGCCCACAATACCAAAAAATTCCTCAATACTAGACAAGACATTCAATGGCCCTTCTGAAGTTATAGAGGAAAACGGTCCGGTGATACCATTTTCGAGTTTGGAAGAGCGTGAAAACGAGGATGTTTGCTCTACACCACGAAAAGGCTCGATATCGTCGATATCGTCATCGGATTCCACAAAACGTCTTATCAGAAACCTATCCATAAATGGTGTTACTCTTGACAAAAACGAAAAGGTTGAAGCAACGCAATCCAGTGTGGATATATCACCAGCATTGGCCTCTGAAACTCCCATCAGATCCCGGACATATAATAAAACAGATCAAAATGAGTCAAAAAAGCCCGTCAAGTTCACAGTCAGAAAAGTTTCAAGAGATGCGGGACTTCCGAAGGACGAAAATGGTGGAAAAATGCGTCCAATAACTCATCGCTATGGAAATTTACCCGAGAACAAGTCCAAGGTTTTAGAAAAAAGAATGGGTGACAAAGAATCACAATTGAAACACAATCAGTCAAAGTTTGATGAATATGCGACGCGTATTGAAAAAATTGAAAAAGAGATAAGATTCTTGAGCACACTTCTTCCTCCGTACAATGTTGAAATTGACTATCCAACCCGTTCAAAAATTACTAGAGCGATCGAAAAGTTGAGAGGAAAAAAGGACGAGATTGAGAAAAGGAAATACGATCTCGGGATGTCTATCAGTCGATTGTGGCGCGAGTTTGATGAAAATAATACGTGGGTACGATCTGTGAGCAAACACTAAGTAATTACTCGATAATGATTAATGCAAAGGAAAAAAAAAAACTTAGATGATTCAGGATAGAGCCCTATGAGACACCAAACTTTTTTTCGTGAAATGCTTTCGTACCATACGCTCTTTTCAATTGTTTCAAATATATTTATGAGACAAATTTTGAAGGATGTGTATTGCGTAGATTTTTTATTTCTTGCCCATTTCTCGCGCCAATGTATTGACAACGCTTGTCTCGGTGTTGGACGCTTCGTTAATATTCAGCGCCTCGGTGATATTTTCTGCGCGAGCCACCTCAACAAAAGAGGTGTAAAGGCCTGTAAGATCCAGCAAATCTGTAATTGAGTCAGGTCGTAAATCGTAAATGAGTTGTTGAAAGGAGTGCAGCTTGAGAATACGAATCGGGAGCTTGTGTTCGGCTAGAAATTTGAGAAGGTGGCGATGAAACTTGGGCCCAGAATATGGCGAATTTTCAAAATTTGACGAGATGTATCTTCGATTATATTGGGCTGACGAGTTGGGTTTTGTAACATGATGTTGCGACGGATATACTTGTGACTGAGGATGAAGCTGATGTGTGTCTGACAGGAACGCATTCATTGTATTTGTTCGTCTGTGCTTCAACCCGTTTTGCTGGAGTTCAGGAGCAATCGATTCCGTGCCTGTCTGGCGTTGAGAATGATTGGACGTTTGTATTTGGGACAGCAGGGATATTATTTCTTTATGTTGCGAGCCATTTTGTTGAAGATGCAGCGAAGGCGAAGAGATTCCAACTCGGTGCTGTGAATTTGTTGGAGTGATGTTATTGTGCCTGCCATTATTAGATTGTTGCGAGAAGGGGCCAGCATATGAAACCTGTAGATTGTTCATATATGGACTACCATCTCCATCCATTCTTATCGGGCGAGATGTATTGATCAGATCTTTGGTGAGTTTGTGTGTATGAAGATGTTCAACCAATTTTTTGGGCAGACCCCTGTCACTAGCAACTCGTGTGATTATTTTTCCACAGAAGTCACATACAGCGATATTCTGATCATTCAGATCTTGGACAAACCATGACCACACCCACAGCCTCTTTTTCGCTCCAAACTTTTGGCCCGGCCGATTAACTCGGTCTTTCTTCATAAGCACCTTCTTCAGTACATCGTCTTCACGCAGTTTCGGAACATGAAGTTGTTCGGGTCTTGCGTTGTTTCTCAAAGCTCCTTGAACACCGCCTACTCCGTTTTCAGAGTTGATGTACCCATCGGCGCGGCTGTGACTCTGATTTTCACCTTGATGAAGCGGTGCGATCAATGAGGACTCGCTATATTGATTCTGCAACTGGCCGACGGAGCCGTTGGTGGAGCTGAGACCTGTATTATTGCCTTGCTGTAGATTTTGTTGATTATACGACGGAAACGCAAGAGAATTATTTGGGGAGTTTGAACCATTGTAAAAGCTCATTTTTTTTTCAATCTGGATCCAAACGACGAAGCCAGCAGAGACTAATTTCGGGCAAATGGTCCTCGGCGCCTGTCTATTTTGTTTGGCTGCAGCGTCCCCAGATTTCAGAGTGGAGACCGGAATTGGAGGGGAAAAACGGGGGTGATGTGGTGGTAGTTTATGGGGCCCGGAATTCGCGACTTGTCAAACCGAGGGCGAAACGCGTAGCCGCCTACGGCCCTTTCGACATGCAAAAAACAAGGATGAATTGGTTCTTTTGCAGATGAACGCCTTTGTAAAAATATGTACCAACTCATAGACGATAAAAGCTAAAAGGTTTGCAATCAAATGTTTTTTGCAAGTGAAGGTATATTGCTAGTCCATACCCGCAAAACGCTGGAGACGTTTAGTGGTGAAAAAAAACTTCAACAAAGGGATACATGTATTTTGCCCATCACTCGCACGAAACTCGGAGATAGCTGGGAAAAATACCGAAATAACACCGCCGCTATGAAGGCAGGCCCAAGTTCGTCAACCTTCATGAAATATGATTCGCATGCGAATGCTGGCAACGTAGAACTACTTTCCAAATCGGTGCGCACAGGCCAGCTTCGTCTGCATACAATTTATCTGGGTGCCAAAAGAGATCGAATAATTTCCGTTTTGATAGCTTGATACGCTTGCTGCAGGCGTTTACTGAGCGCCTACCCAAGCAATTTGCATCAGAAACTGGATTTGGAAGGATGTTTGCTCTTTGAAGCCAAAATACCAGCATATGCTGGGTGCTCCCCATAAAAATTAATAAGAAAAGCCATAAGAGGCAAGCAACCAGCTTCGTTCATCAAAGTCCGTTTCCTACTACATAATCAAATCAACTTTCCCTATTTCGTTCCTCTCAGGTTTTTCTCATCAACTAAAATTAACACAATAAAATCATATCAAGACTATTTGGCTCATCTGAGAACGAAAAAAAAGAGTACTCCTTCAAAACATTCCTTAACCTTAGTCGCTCTTTTGCACCCACCTACCCCAGTCATTCTTTCAAAAAACCACACAACATACCATCAAACATGAGATTCTCATTACTAGTCTCCATTCTTGCACTTTCACCAGCTTACTTTGCATCCAATAATGACAAACGTGATGTAAAGATTATAAAAGTCACGAAGACTGTGGATACTACCATTACTAATACCCATGTTGTTGACGCACCAACTTCTACATTGACCAATTGGAGTACCCTGACCTCAACCACAACAACCACACGTTACACTTCTACCTTCACTTCTACAATTTTTGGAAATGTGTATACTTATTTGAGTGTCTTCAACTCCATCAAAACTACCACAGAGCCAGAAGCTACTCAAGCAAGTATGGACGCCACCTCCGCTGCAAATGAAGAAATCGACGTTACTTCAATTCTGGCGGACTCCATAAAAACTACCACAGAGCCAGAAGCTACTCAAGCAAGTATGGACGCCACCTCCGCTGCAAATGAAGAAATCGACGTTACTTCAATTCTGGCGGACTCCATAAAAACTACCACAGAGCCAGAAGCTACTCAAGCAAGTATGGACGCCACCTCCGCTGCAAATGAAGAAACCGACGTTTCTTCAACTTTGGTGATTCTGGATCCTGTTACAACTCCTATTGTTTCAGCCCCAACTACAGCATCAACAACCTCAAAAACGATTGGAATTGACTCAATTGTAAATCCGTCTGAAGAATTGGAGACTCTATACCCTTCAACTACTACTATCTCCACAACCGAAAATGCTGTTTTTCTGTCACCAACAACTTATCCAGGAACAGATACTAGCACTGTTGATGGCACCTTTATTTCTGCTTATAAAAGTCAGACAACATCTATTCCATTAGTTTGGGATGGATACACTTTGGAAGACTCTCTGACAAATGTGGTTTCAGGCCTGATCTGCATGGTAGACCTCATTTACTACTCGGATACAGAGACCATAACCTCCACTTCAGTTGTATACCAGACGGTGAGCATATGACCTAATTTAGAACTGTTCTTCCACTATGCCACTACCTACTGATTATGAATCAAATAGTGTGACTTCAGTCGCAACTCTAATATGTGTCCTTGTGTAGGTGTGAGCCTTCTTTCGTTTAAAGTTTTTGCCGAGGCTTGAAAATGATTTGAGGTATGTTGTACATTCTCTGGGTTTGGGTGAAAAACGCGCGTTCTCTGTAAGAGTTGATAACCGCGAAACATCCTAGATAGCATTTGGTCCATATGCGCGAACTGGAACATTCTGGAATAGATGGCGCCACATCTCGCAATATCTTGCAAGAAAGTTATCTAGAATGTTCTTCTGAAACCTCTGTACGCCGCCATATATAAAATTGTGAATATTTACAGACAGAGTATCAATCTCACAAATAAATATCAAACAGGAATTACTACCTACAAGCGAACAGATCTGATATACGATGTTTTGCGCCATTCCGCCACCACCAGTTTTCATCAATGTGCCAGTCATGCACAATTTGCAGCAGAGTCAATATTTGAAGCTCGCAAGCCTTTCCTTACCAAATTATGTTCATGAGATCGAGACAGATAATCTTTATCAAATACAAATATCCAAACCGAGCGGGGGATTCAGCTCGTATAAATTGATGCTAGTGAGAGATCGAAGAAACCCCCTTTTGATAAATTTAGTCGTCGAATCTCATATTGATGCATTCAGAAAAGTGTTTCAGTTTTGGGAGATGAACATTGATCTTCAACATATCAATTGGCAGCATAATAAGAGTACCAATATGTTGATTTTGAATGTTCCCAAGAAGTTGCATAATTTTGTGAACGATTTCATTTATGTTCTTCCATCAAATATCACAAAAATTACCAAGCCAGAAATGCACTATGAATCGAAAACAAGCTCTAGGCCCAAGAGAATAGTGTCTAATGCGAGTCATGGTCGTGAACCTATAATACTGAGGAAATCGAGATCTTTGGAACCATCTTCCGATGCAAAGTGTGAAACAAGAAAAGCTCAGGAAATCCGCAAGCTCGACACGCATCTGAATTGTTCTCCCAATGAAACTAAAAGTAAAAGTTGTACTGCGATCAAAATGGGAGGCCGGGTCACACCTGAAGAGGGCAATGACCAACTTGACGTTGAAAAAAAAGGTTCAGAAAGAACATCACCCTTTGAACAAAGGTTAATGGGGGCAGACAAATCGTACCAAAATACGGAATTAAGTGAGCATCAGAGAGCAATTCTCCAAAAATCTTTGTATGCTCTTCTTGGAGGCGCTTTACTCCTGCAAAGCCAAAAATCCGCGAACGTTAGACAAACTGCGGAGGACATTGGAAGCTGCGTTGCAGAGGGAGATCAAGACAGCATAAATCTGGAGACTGAATCAGTTAACTCGGAAGATTGTGATTTGAAAGTTGATGATGGCATTAGTTTATTGAGGAAGCATCCCTCGTTGGAAGAGGTAGAAGATGAGGAGTTTGTTCCATTTCGTCAAAAGTAGACATTTAAGTACGGCATAAATATCAATTTCGTTTGTTCAAATTTGCTTAGAACGTATTTTAAGTGGTGCGCTTTTTTTTTCGAGCTTCAATATAAGTTTGACCCTGTTACATTTAATTTTACATTAATAATTCTCCTGCAAATGCAAATTGGCTGATATGAATCGTAGATTTACCCGGAATTGTAGCAGAGAAGAGTCTCTCATTCTCACGTTCTGGTCAATTTTTTGAAGTGCCCGGGGCTCATATGAAACGAGTGTTCACGAGAAACACGCAGGAAGAATTCATTCGTCATCATTGCCAGATTCAGTATCTGGTGTATTATCGAAATAAACAAAACTATCATCCATTGAGAATCAACCATCTTTGTCCCATCTTTAAATGAAGCATGTCAGGTTCATCTGAAAATAAACTTTCCGAACGGCCGAATTGGATATGGTTCCTAAATCGCGCTACCCAAGTATGTGCAAGCAAGCCGAAAGTTGCCTGTGGCTCGCGGCAATTTGCGGGCTTCCCTCGCCACCCGTTCCAAGTAGTACCAAACAAGTCAACTCAATCATGAATTCTATCGCGGTTTTAGGCGGAAACGGATTTCTAGGCCGTAAAATCTGTGAGGTAGGGATACGCCGAGGGTGGTCGGTTACTTCACTCTCCAGATCAGGATCGCCTCCGAAACCATTGTCTCACATGGACAACTCGTGGATATCAAAAGTGAAGTGGGAAAAGGCAGATCTTTTGAAACCTGACACTTACAAAAGACATCTTGTCGGCAAATCAGCTGTGGTGCATTCAGTTGGTATTCTTTTCGAAAATCTGGATTACAAATCGAGCATCAATCTGAATTTTAGCTTCTTGGGTGATATCAAAAAATTGGCAAACAGTTTAAAGGGGTCCAACCCGATGGCCAGAAATCCTACAAACACATATGCTGCTATTCAAAGAGACCTGGCTGCCATCCTTGCGGATGCTTTTTTAGAGACGAGTCAATCAAAAAATACAGACGACGCTATCCCCTCATTTGTTTACATTTCTGCGGACGCAAAGCCCCCAATTATACCTGAGGAATATCTCACAACGAAGAGGGAGGCCGAGTTTGAGTTGTCATGCAAAAAAGGTCTCCGGGCGATCTTCATGAGACCAAATTTCATGTACGATGCAAACGAACTGGCCATGAATAACAGAAAGATTTTGAGCAACTTTATCACATTGGGTTTCAATGTGAAAAATACCATATTTTCTGACAAAATAGCCCCTTTGAATGATCTTATACGCCCACCAGTAAGTACAGAAATGGTGGCTTTGAAATTATACGAAAGGCTCGAAGATAAGAGCTTTAAAGGAGTCGTAAGCTTGGAGGATATCGTGAACTAAAATTGAGGTTTGACAATCGATCGAATTCAAATATTGAAATGGGAGACGTGCCTGTCTCTTTGTTCTATGTATATAAACGTATTATTTTGATATATATTGATTCTCAAACATTATAGTCATATCCATTGTACATTGCCTTTCGCTTCAACAAGTACTTCCTTGCTTCATCGCCGATAAAAACTGTACTGGTAATAATCAATAGATTAAGCAAATCTTTGAATGTGAGCGCCTCCGTCTGAAAAATGGACTGGAAGAACGGAACATAAATTGCACAGAGTTGCCCGAAGAGAGACCCGAGCACAGCAAGATTAAACATTGGATTAGTAAAACCCAATTCAAAAACTGACTTGGAATAATGGCGACAAGATAATGCGTTAAACATATCGAAAAAAACAAAACACGTAAACGTCATCGTAGTATCTCTCGCCGTAATTTGATTGTCCTGCATTTCCCGAATGAAAATATACAAAGTGCCGAGAATAATCATAGCTGCACTCTGTAGAACTCTTTTAATGACATTTCGAGTTAAAATCTTGTCGTTTCTCTTTCGAGGTGGTTTATTCATGACCTCGTGATCAACGGGCTCAACGCCTAATGATTGAGCAGGGGGTCCATCCATAAGAATGTTGATCCATAATATTTGCATTGCATTCAAGGGGTTCGGCAAGCCAAAAAACGTGGCCAAGGCAATCAATGTTAATGCAGCAATCGACGTCGACAATTGAAAAGTAACAAAGTTTTGAATGTTGTAGAAAATGCCTTTTCCTTCCTCTATCGCGCTCAAAATCGTCGAGAAATCGTCATCGGTTAAAACCATGTCTGCTGCTTCTTTAGCGACATCAGTTCCGTTCTTACCCATGGCAATACCGATATCAGCCAATTTCAACGCAGGAGCATCATTGACTCCGTCGCCAGTCATGGCAACAATATCGCCTCGTCTTTGTAACGCTTCGACAATAGTCACTTTGTGCTCGGGTGTGGTTCTAGCAAATACTGATACATTATGAATAGCAAGGCTCAAACTTTCTTCGTCCAAGCTATCCAATTGATCACCAGTCATAATAGAATCTTTGCTCGTGCAGGGTATGCCGATTTGCTTTGCAATATTGGCCGCAGTAGAAGGAGAGTCGCCAGTAATCATGATAACGTGAACTCCCCCTTTCATCAACATGGAGATTGCATGTCCCACATTTGGGCGTGGAGGATCCTTCATACCAATTAAACCACAAAAGATTAACGCAGATGGTAGAGAAGCATGTGTCTCCTTCTCTTCCGCAAAGAGTTGTTTATTCTTAGCAAAAGCCAAGACCCTCAATCCTTCAGAGGCTAGAGCAACCGAGTTTTCATGTATCTTCTGCAACACCTCATCCGTCATATTTTGAGCGTGACCTGACTCATCCAAATACTTGGTACACATTTTAAGGACAGCTTCGGTGGCTCCCTTGACATGTGTTTCAGATTTGTCGATGTCACCCCCATGAACGCATACTGCCATAAACTTTCTCTCCGATGAAAATGGTAACTCATAAACTCTCTGCTTCGTACCTCTCATATCTTCTAACCCAAAATGAGGTAAACATTCCATAAGAGCGATATCAGAGGCGTTGCCCACATACTTATCATTCTCTCTTGAGAATTTTGAGTTGTTACAAATGTTTCCCACCTCCAAGACTTGATTGATATTTGGCGTCAATGAGTGATGTAAGGTGTTATCACTCAACTTGTCAACTAACAAAAATGGGCTATTAAATGACCCCGAGCTCTTAAAATCGAAAGCCCACGTTTTCGTTACAGTCATGTGATTCTGTGTCAAAGTTCCAGTTTTATCGGAGCAAATGACGTTCACGCTTCCCAAAGTCTCCACGCTCGGTAACCTTCGAACTATGGCTTTCCTTTTGGCCATTCTTAAAACGCCCAAAGCTAATGTAACCGTAACAATGATCGGCAACCCTTCTGGTATAGCCGCCACTGCCAATGAAACGGATATTTGAAACATATCCAACCATGCACGGCCCTGTATGATCCCCAAAATAAAAATGATACCAATCACAATAAAGCTAAAAATGGAGAGGTCATTGCCCAATTTGCCCATCGCCTGCTGAAGGGGAGTTTTGGGTTTTTCAATTTCGGACATCATTGCAAAGACAACACCAAACTCTGTTTGCGATCCTGTGGCAATTACTACACCTGTTCCGTGTCCATCGCGCACCAATGTTCCCATGAAGGCGATTGAAGTTCTTTCGGTGACAGGTGTGACATTCGAAACGTCAATCAGGGTGGCAGGGATTGCGTTGACATGCTTTTTGACTGGCCTATTCTCGCCTGTCAAATTTGATTCGTCGATACTCAAATGAACTGCCTCAATCAAACGAATGTCTGCAGGGATGCGGTCTCCTTGAGAAAAATGAACCAAGTCGCCCGGCACCAAAGCCGAAGCCAAAACGCTAGATGTGTTGCTATTTCTTGTAAGCTTTGCAGCAGCAGGGACAAGCTTATTCAACGCCTGCAAGCTCTTTTCAGAACGGTACTCTTGAACGAAACCAACCGTAACAACTATGGTAATAGCCAAAGTGATCGAAATAGCATCGTCTACATTTCCCATCCAGAAACTGAGCACGGCAGAGGCAATAAGTAAGAGAATCAATGGATCCGAATAAAATGACGAGACGAATTTCATAAAAAGAGACTCGTCTTCGTCAGAGCTCAACTCATTAATGCCATGAAGCAGTCTGCGATTGAGTATATCTTGAGTATTTGACAAGCCGTCTTTGGCATCAGTTTGAAGCTCGGTGATAGTATCGGATACAGAAAGCTGTGAGTATCTGGCTGAAGGAGTCGACAGCCTACTTTTCAGAAGCTTTTCGCCTGTTCGAAACGGGTTTTCGCTCATCCTTGAACGCGAGAAAAAGACGCACAGATATCCCGATGTGATCTAGATCTGGGAACACTTCTGGTCGCAATGTTTCCAACCGCTATACCAAAATGCACAGTTGCGATGGTGTGAGTGAATTGGCGGAGGAGCTTAACGTATGAACACGACTGGGTGTTTTTTTCCCCGAAAGATGGCGATCGCACTCGGCACCCTTACTGCGGTCTATGCGCGTCTTGCCTGCAAGTAAAGTCGTTGCTGCACGTGTCATCTGAGATATAGGTTAGTAAAAATGAAACAGAACTCAGTTTCTCTTTAAGGTGGTCCTACCAAATGGCGCGTGATTAATGATTTATGGAGGTTTGAAAGCTAATGAATTTCGAATACTGTATCTCCAAAAATCGATGTTGATGCTGATGCTTGCCACTTCTACAGCCTTGGCCATGGATGCAGTTCGTAAAAGAAAAACCGGCAACCGTGCCCTAAGCCATGCTCAATGGCGGGAGTATATACTTGTTGTTTACTTGATTTTGATGGTATTGTATACGCATTTGCCCTTACCTGTTGCATGAATCGAATACAAGATTACCTTATGCGTGTGAAACTTGTTCGTGTATCTACTCTAACATACTCTAACATCTGGTTTGCAGTTCCCCTCAATAACATCGGTTGCTGCTTTCGATAGTCTATTCATGACTGCTAGACCATCTCCTACTTCCTGCACTCCTTCTACCAAGATATATTCCACGCCCAACTCGTCCACTTCACGTAGGTTTCTGAATAAATTGTGGGCTATCTCAGTGGCTGACTTTCCGAGTTCACGCTCAATGGTATTGGAGATACCCATCTCTTCGACCAGAACAAATCGGCTTGCTTTGAGTATCGCGGCCTTGCCTTCTTTGCCCATCATGAACTTAGTAACTTCATCTTTACCGTTTCCACAATTGACAAAAAGAATAACTTTGGCTGTGGGCGAATAGTGTTTGTATTTCATTCCGGGTGTTCTGACTTGTTCTGACTCTCCTGCACTTCTTTTTGCTATGACGAGATCTTTCCATTCATGTCCCCCGACTTTCTTAATATCCTCGGCTGAAACCCCACCTGGACGGAGCAACATTGGGGGACTACATAGACCGTCAATTACTGTTGACTCAACTCCCACGGAACATGCACCGCCATCGAGAATGTAGGGAATCCTACCATTCAAATCGAACATTACATGACTAGCCAATGTTGGGCTAGGCCTCGTAGAAGCATTTGCAGAGGGCGCAGCTAAAGGGGTATCGCTGATGGAGATAAGTGCTCTCGCAATTGGATGATTTGGCATTCGAACTCCAACAGTCTTTTGACCAGTCGTCACTAAACTCGATACTGGACAGTTCTTTTCAATAGGTACTAGAATAGTCAAAGGTCCTGGCCAAAAATGTTGTAAGAGTTTTTCATAAACGGGGGGTACCTTGTGCAGCTCCGTTAGTATGACTCTTTCAAGTTGCTCAATAGACGAGACATGCACAATCAAAGGGTTATCTGCGGGGCGGTTCTTAGCTTCGTAAATTGCCTTGACTGAATCATCATCAAGAGCAGAACCACCTAGACCATAAACAGTTTCGGTTGGAAAGGCAACTACCTGTCCTGCTTGTTTTATTGCATGGGCGGCTAAACGAATGTCTTTCTCAGTGCGTTTGTCACTGAATGATGGATTTCCATTCGCAAAAGAGACAGTATGTTTTTCAACACTCAAAATCTTGGTTTGCATGGCTCTTTTTATGACCTTGGTATGGCGCTTTACCGCTTGCATTTACATCGCATTTGCGTCGTTTAAGTATATTCTACTCTTGGAGCGGCGTCGAGATGGGTGTGCATATATGGAATACATCTAGGCATCGGTACGAAAACCATAGCCGTCTGACTTGATTGAGGCGAAATTAAAATGACGAAAATAAAAGCACAGTTGTCCCACAAATTTTTTTCCTTGACAAATCTGCAATCCAAAAGCGGAAACGACGCTACCGTTGCCCATGGAGCATCGAATTGCAAAGGAATTGGCTAGAATTACATCTTCACCCAGTAGATATCCTGCATCTCAGATTGATATCTGAGCGGCAAAGATCGCACGAGTGTGCTTCATCACATATTTTATGACAATCATTTTCATCTAATAATCGCATCAAGCGAAGATTACGTTCTCTGATAATGCGGACTTTTCTTCATCGTCCAACATTTCATAATAAACTTGAAAATTTGCAAGATTCTTTGTGATGCACTCCTTGAAAAACTGAACTAGAGTCTCCTTGATCCCCTTGTCTGAGTCTTGATCAGAATGTTCTTCATCTGAATCCACGTATGCTTTTAGTTTTTCGTAGTTTGGAATTCCCATTGTATCCATATCTTCCCAGCCATCTTCTGTATTGTCCTCATCATCTTCACAAATGACGTAGTCGTTGGAATCAGGTTGCTGAGATTGAAATCTAAGCTCGCTTATCAACAACTTCAAAATCTTGTGCGGCGCTGATATTCTAGTGAATTTTTGAGGCATTGATTTTGCCATAGATCTTGTAATAATTAGATCTCCATCATATGGTATTAAGTCGCCATCAACCTCTATGCTCTCAACTCTAGAGTCACCTAGTGAAAAAATCTTCCCCAACGCGTAGATATTCTGCTGAATTTTCTCAACCCCCCTAGTGACCTCAAATGACTCAAACCATATGGGTAAGACAGTTTCTAATCCATTTTTAGGACATTTCAGAGAGTCGAAAACTTTCATGGATGTGAGAGCATCAATCAATGAACTGGTAGATGTGGTGAGCGCGAGTTTACAAAAGACCAAAATCAAATTTTCGATTGTCAAAACTTCTTTCGCAACTGCAACTCGTCTAACTGTAGCTTCGAGTAATTGGAAGAAAAAATCATTACTCAAGCAAGTTTGGAACCTTTCAAATATTGTGATGACAATCAAACCGCAGTTCATTGCTGCACGGTCATTCAATTCCAACGAAAGAAATTTGGAAGCAATTGCGAGCAAGATATCTAGCCCTGTTTGACTGGTATCTGGATCTGTATATTTGATGAACAAGCTTTCGTTGTTCTGCATCAATTTATTAAAGAGTTCACCAGCACTTTGTAAGATTTGGTCATCATCCGCTCTCAAAATCAAATCTTTTAGTACTGGAAAGACAAATTGAAAGATATCTTGTGGTAACTTGGGACAAGGAGAAGCTTCAATGATGTACCCTAGTAGCTCCAAGGTCAAGTCTAACTGCGGACTGTACGGCACGGTGTCTTGTAATAAAGAAGTAGTGATAATTCCAACTAGGTATGAAATCAGCTTCTGACAAACATCTAAAAAGTGCTCCAATCCTATGTTGTGTAATAGAAGATTCAAACACTCCCCGGAGTCAATTGAGACTTGAACATTGCCAGGATCTTTGAAGCAAACCCGAAGAAATAACTCAACAATTGTAAGGCGTCCATCAATTTCAGCAAGAAAAATGCGATTTCCATCAATGCTTATAGCCACAGACATTGCTTCAAGAAGAACAGGAAGCGTGTCTTCGTCACTATCATCCAATAAAAAATTAGATGTCTTCAAAATGAAAGACTGTATCTGAGGCCCCAATTTGGTTAGATCAAACTGCTCCAGATTCTTCCAAAGAGATATGCTTATCAATGCGCTAGCCAGAACCAATTCATGATCAGTTCTTACAGCGCATATGTCAAAAATTCTTTCGATCCATTCCACCCAAAAGCAACCCGTCATGTCATTGGCTGCAAAACTCGCCAAAACTTTTGGGATCAAAAGAAAAATTCTTGTCACGAGCAACGGGTGGATTTGTTCAGCGTTTCCTGTAGAGATGTACGAGCGTAACAAATCCAAGAAAGGCTCCATCGATACAAGGGTACCTGTCATACTTGAATCTTGATCCATAAAAAGTCCTTCGCTTATAAACAATGTGGCTTCTAATTCAAACCAGCAACCTGTTTTGAGCTGCAATTGTGATTTTAAGAGCTCAAAAAGCACAAGTTTATCCTTCTCATTTAGCTCACTGACAAAATCCTTAATTGAGTCACGGATAGTGGTCAGTGATGACAAGCCTGTCTCATTGGTCACAAAAAGGTTAAAGTCTCCAACATAATCATCTATTGTTTCCTTGGGATATTGAGCACAGGCAGACAACGCCATCGTAAAACCTTTCAATTGGCCCGGCTCTAAAATTTGACTGAGGCTGCAACAATCTTGTGCAGCCGAAAGAGCATCAAAAAGATTAACAAGATACTGTGAAACATATGCATCAGGCACATCCAGATCTTCAGTTTTCACAATGAGATCCGAGTCAAGCTTATCAACAAGTATGAATTTGACAGCTTTTGCGCCTAGATAGACATCCAGGCATAAAACATGAACAACGTTTGAAATTTCCAGGGAAGGAATGTGTCTTCGAAATCCGCTCAAGACCTTGGAAATCACTCGATACAAGAAAGATCGAAAAGAAAGCTGCACGAGCTCAATGCTTTCAGATGAAGAGGATATTTTGATCAGATCCTCAGCGAGAGATAGCAACAAATGATAAAGAAACTTGACATGGCTGATGACAGATTGTTTGCGTTCATCCAGTTGAAAAGCTTCAGCGCTCAGAAGCGTGTCCAATACTGTAAGGTGTAACTTGAGTGCACTTATTTTGATCTCTGGTGACATTTTTGGCTGTTGAAGAAGGTACTCTATGAAGCTGATCAAATTTTTTCCTACTCCACCCTCCCAAAATTGACTTTCACTTATTAAATCATCAAATAAATCATTGAGCACTGACAAACCTCCAACCACAGAAACAGTGCTTTTATTTTCAGTTGCACATGCGTATAGTTTTTCAAGTAGATCCGGCCACTCGTCTGGGAAGTCGACGGCTGCAATCTGTACAATGACATAGGAGCTCCCTGATCTTATTTTAGAAGAAGTTGATGAAGTTGCAAAAAGAAGGAGGCTCTCGCGAATCAAAGCCTTTGTTTGTTGATCAATTGGCGGGCCTATAAACAGCTCGAATCCAGCAGACCAATATTTGGGCACCAAGCGTTTCAAATGAAGCAAACATGACTGTTTCACCTCGATCGAATATGGAGTGTCGAGTTCGCATGCTCGAGTTAGTTCACAAGCAATTTTAGTTGGATTTTCATCAACAATTTTGTTGAAATTTAGCTCAGCCTGATTTCGCAAATAATTATCAGCACTGGTTTGATCGACCACCAATTCTATTAACGAATTTGAAGAACTCATTATTGTGCTGTAGGTGGTGAGGAGAGGTCTTTGAGTGATTGTGAAAACAACTTGATTGAGAAAAGTCGCGATCACGTGACGTGTAAAGAAGGATATATTATGAAGACTTACTGGCGTAGTCCCTGATTGTGCTTCTTCTTACAACTGCCTCAATCCTCTTTTTAATAACTTCATAATTTTTTAAACAATCACTTATACAACTGTCTGATCTCATTGTACTGCAAAATCTTAAGACGCGCTATACTAGGGGTATGGTGACGCGAATGCTGGACTGCATGTTGTTGTGTATCTCGATAGTGATGGTTCTGTCCTGAGGAAGGACTTTGTTACTCCTTAGCAAAATGGATTCTTTCGACGGACTGGATTTGAATGTCATTTTCAAAGCTGCTAACTTAGCAGTTGGATCGTTGGCTGTATGTATATCACCAGGCACATACCATATAACTATTTCATAAACTAACAAATCAGGTGCTTTCTGGTCTTTCCCAACTTTTTAGTGGATTGTACGTACCCTTCACATAAATTCAAAGTTCAATGACTCTAATACTAACATATCAGACAAGCCGTAAGTTGATCATATCACGCGCAATCAAATCATCTTGAGGCGCCTTGAGCGGCGCTGATGTGGTTTCACTGTAATACTAACTATAGTTCATCATTGGCGTGTACATTATTGCTTTCGGAGCTATTATCAATATCCTTGGTACGTAAATCTTCTTTACACTTTGATTGAAGTGTGGGAGTCAAGTACTAACCAATCAGAATTTTCAATTCCATCTGAAGCTCAAACTTATGGGCTGTTTCTTTTCTCATTTGTTGGCCGCGGTGTTTGTACGTATAATTTTGTTGCCACTCATTTTCGTTTCCCGATATATGCAATACTAACTTGCAGTTTATACCTTAATCGGAGCTAGTGTAAACGGAGCAAGCTGGTTCAGACTCTTGGCTAGTCTTTTGATTTTTGTAGTTGGTTTGGTTTACATCGTTTTGGAAGCTGTTCCGAGTATATCACCCCCAGACAACATGAACCCTGAGGGGATCTCTATCGGCGCTCAGGACGAAGATATTGTTTGAAATGGCTGGAATCCTGTCAGGCAAAATTCTTGTCAGTAAAATTCCCATAGGAGTAGGAGTATATAGACAGGCGTATATACCAGAAGAATTACTGCCTATTAAAATATTGATTTGAGCTAATACCTGATACCATTCTTTGGAGATGTATCCTGGTAATGAATGTGTGTTTATTGGTTTTCCTGGAATGATTTTTAAATTTGCTCAATTGTATCAGCGGCTTTAATGGTCCCGAGCAGTATGAAATATTCAAAGTAAGTTTCGCAATGTCGCACGTATTAGATCGCAAAGCCACTTCCTTGTCCAAAGTCTCAATATTCAACGAACTTGGGCTCTTTAATGGCCTCTACCCGGAAAAAATTGGACAATTACCTGTGCTTTCTGCAACAAAGCCAGGTCGTTTCGAGAGACGCCACGAAAGTTGTTCAGATTCCCTCGCTATCGTTCAGCGCATTTAGGCTACTGTATGCAACGCCAACTGAAGTAAGCCATCTAGACTCGACGATCTTCCTCGGAAGAGTGCCGGATACATGGTTTAAATTGTCGAATAAACAGGATTTATTATCTCATTCTAAAAAACTGGGGTATTCGGCGAAAGAATGGATTTCGGCCACCTACTCACGTTCCAAAAGCCGGGTGAGCAAGTCAAGGAGCTTTGGCTCCATGAATATCGTGAAGTCTGAATCCACAGCTTCTCACAGAGATACATACGAGCAAGATGCTTCCTCTAAGGCTTGGAATGAAACTTCATCAGACAGTTTGCAATCACAGATAGTCATTGGTGGCAAGGGAGCAAATGCTAGTGAGACGGCCATCAGCTCGAATCTCACTGATGCTATATCAATTGATAGCGAAGCTTTTGATGAAATGTTGTATGGAACTATACCTGATTCTAGCAGGAGGAGCTTTCATAATGACAATGGGCCGCCTCATTCTTTGGACATTAATTATACAGGAGAGCCTGGCTTTATTCAGTCTAGATCGCACACGCCGTACAACTCAGGTGAAGCCTTCACAGTCTCGAGTCAGCAGACAAATGGGATAAATCGTCTTTCGTTTCAAGGAAAACTCCAACAAAATCTGAATGGGGTAGATCTTGTCGGAGTCTGTCCCGAAAACACAATGGATAATTTGAAATACTCAGTATGGCCTGACAAGAAACCTAGCTGCGAAACAAAAATATCCAATGATCTGGAAACTGATGAAATTCATAATAAAGATGTGCTGGGGTATGAATTATATTCTGCAGACCCTCAATTGGCCGGACCTATTCGAAAACTGCCCCGTACAAATATCGAGGATCATGATGAGAGATTAGAGAACTTATCAGAATTTGAGCCAGCTTCTGTTGATATGGAGATCAAAAAACCCAAAGTTCAGTTTGTTGATCGCCATTCTAGAGAACAAGTCACTTCTGAGTCTTTACAACCGGAATACGTAGTTGCGAAACGAGACTATTATCGTGTGATGAGAAAAATGCAATCTTTAGCCCGTAAGTCCAAGGGAAAGGCTCAGCTAGGCGGCTCAAGACTCAAGCTCAAGATCATCGATAGCATGCTACTAAAG
The DNA here is from genome assembly GCA_939531405.1 of Metschnikowia zobellii. NCBI lineage: Eukaryota > Fungi > Ascomycota > Pichiomycetes > Serinales > Metschnikowiaceae > Metschnikowia > Metschnikowia zobellii. The sequence continues at coordinate 1,740,865 of OW618029.1, forward strand.
AGTAAGGCTGGCGAGATAGTGCGAGTTGACAAAATGTTAATCATGATAAGAAAAACTAGCAATGTGTCAGCTATACTGTCCTTCACCGAGCGCAGCAGCTTTGATTCCACTATTCAAGACAATTGGAGAGAGTACTTCGTGGTGTTGAGAAACACCGGAAGCCGCCTACATCCTTTATGTGCGCAATTATTTGATAAAAATGGGGGAAAGAATTTTGGAATTAAGCCCATTCACTCGTTCTATATTGATGAGAGCCTTCGGGCAGATTTTTTTTCTTACACTGATAAGACGATAAGTATTACAAGTCCCGTCGATGATGGATTGAGAGTATTCATCATGAATGCAAAGTACACAGCTGCAGCATTCAGTTGGCTCTACATGATAAAGGAGGTTTCAAAAAAAGATTTCATTTCCACTCTCAACATTGAATTCCCAATTGAGAAATTGCAAATCAAACTTGACATTCCGCCCGCTCTAGTAAAAAAAGCATTTGCTGGTTCTGAATTTGTGGAGCTACATGAGGAGCCCTTTGGCTATGAAGTAAAATTTGACATGCTCTACACGTTTTTGAATACTAGCATTGTTACACAACTTCGCGAAGCAGCAAACCTGACTCATACCTCCTTTGATTGGTTGGAGCGCAATCCCAATCCAGCCTTTTGCTTCAAATTTTATGACCGAATCGAATGGATCCCCAAAGATGGCAAGTCATTGATCTTTCAAAGCCAACTTTTACGCGAAAATGCCAGATTGGAATATAAACAAGTGACTAAAGTCCCGTTATCCATTACAAGTTCAAATGGGCAAGCGATTGCCCGCCCTATTTCTATTGAGGGATTTCTCACAAGAATCACAAATATTACGGGAAAAGAAGTCTCCAAGTTCCGAGCTTTTTACAAAATTCAATACTTTTTCACTTCCGAAAACATATTATTTTTCTCGTCAATACTAAAAGGTCTTCCGCCATCCCCGCGCAACAAACTCTTGAAAAAAGGGGTAGACAGAGAGCAAGTTTGCAAGTCGCTACCAAACATATATATTAGAAACCCATTTGAACTAGATGATTGTGGGCATATTAAGTGGCTAAAAGATGAAAACTTTCAGAAATATGATGATGAGGCTGCAGAAGAGTTTTCAAGAAAGATACGTCACATTGTTGGCGCAAAAGCCATGGTAGACATTTGCATGATATCAAGTGTTAAGCCGATTCCCTTTGAGTCCATTCAAGCTCGACACTTATATTTTCAACTGTACTTATGGTACTCAAGTCCTATTACAATGAATGATATGAGCATTATGGATAGTGGTTTCGAGATTGAACTATTTGATGGTAAGAACCTTAAGTTGCTTGCGCCTCTGAGACAAATCAGGAATGAATGGGTTGAAAGACTTAAACTTTTGGCAATGTATTGGAGAACACATCTGGCCAGGATTTCAAAAGCGGAAACCGCTTGCAAACTTCAAAATATTGAACATCTAAGACTGAGTGATTTTGTTGACTCTAATTTACCTTTTGGCCACGATAGTCTTGAGATTAAAAAGTCTTTTGCCAATAATCTTGCATACACAACCTCGGGAATAGCGATGTCAACTTGCATTTTGTGCTCTGGATACCTCTATCAAAAACAAAAGAAACACTCCAATTTTTCGAGGTACTATGTCGTGCTTTGTCCTGGCTATATTCTGATATACTCTCTTTTTAAACGTTCAAAATCTACAGGCGCCCGGAGAGACACACCTTATTACGAACGGTATATGACAGTTCCTCTTTCAGAATGCTATGTGTATTCAGGAAGTAGCTCTCAACTTGATCTTGTTGGATCTCAAAAACTCAAATCACCTGGGGAATGTGATCTTCCACGTGTGTATCCCGATGGTTGGAGATCTTCTGAGGAAGATCACATGAGGTGCTTCTCAATTTGGTTTGGTGGTAAACGGACTTTGAGGCATGGAGCTTGCCGTCTGAAGTCCAGCGACATGCACGGAGGAAATCCTGGGCTAGTTCATATGGCTTATAAGCTGGGGTTTACAGGGAAAATCCTCGTTTTTCTCGCAAGATCGAGACAAGAAAGAGAGCATTGGGTTCACCATATTTCACAAGAAATCAATCGGTTTTCTGAAGGAGAACGTACGGCTCTCGTGTAAACGAATATCTATGACATAAGCCAGATCATGAACCATGCTTTTTCATAATTTCGCAAATTAGTTCCATGTCTGAATCTGATTCGAAGTCGGAACTGCTGATGCTTTGATGCTCCATGCCTAAGCAAGGCGAGGTTGGCATTCGTTTTCTTATAATGTTTAAGGGACTGGTAGACTGTGTATCATTGTTATCCGCGCGAGGGACCGAAATAGGTATAACACCTATTTTCATAAGCTCTTCCTGAAACCTCTCGGCACACTCGCTCCAAATCTCTTTGGGCTCTATGATCAGTACTGTTGATGTTCTCAGATGAAATCGATGGTGACAGATATTTCCTCGCTGACTCGAGCCTTTTACAATTTGATTCTGTTTCGAAGAAAGACTAATCATTTGTTCTCCAGTTTCCAAGTCTGAAAATTCAATAGATGAAGTTATCACATCTGCCGGAAGCTTTAGCAGATTATCAGATAATGCAATCCCCCATTTTTCAATAACTGCGTCAGTCTCTGAGAATAGCTTCAAGACGGGTGTGTGCCCGTCCACTGTGACAAGCTGGAGTACTGAAGTTTCAGGTGTTGTTATGATATGTTCATGGTCTAGAGGAAACAACTTTGGATAAAGACCATCAGTCTCAATCACTATAAAGTTGGAAAACAAATAGACAATAAAACGCTCAAATCTGTCTCCAAAAAGAGAAACTTGTAGCCAATCAACTAATCTCAAAGATCCAAGTGAAACCAATACAACGAGATCGAAGTCCACATACCTATCAAGCATATGCTTGATGAATTTGTTTTTTACTTGTTCAAGCAGTCCAATCAGTCCCTTCTCAAGATCAAGCTCGGAATCGAAAGAGAAATTTCTGCATGAATTCTTTTTTTCGCTTATAACTTCGTGGCTGTGTTGAGAAAACCTCCCCGCCTTAGACTTGGGTCGCAACTGCCGATATACTTTGATGAAATGCTTTGAGACTCGGTTTTCGGAGCCAAACGTTAAAGGCACTTCGCAGTCTTCTGCAAACATAGGAGATTGGGATCTTTTCAATTTCAAAGATAGCATGACATCTTTCAAGAGATCGGGAATAACATCTTTGGAAATTGGGCTGATTGTCATACTTTTTCCTTCGGATATGCAGCGTTTTCCGCTACATATGGGTAATACTTTTTCCTCGACCAAAGATCTATGATTAAGCCCGCTGCAAACTTTACTCTGTACCAAGTCCTCAAGCGACATATCTACGATTGTTTGAAGACATTCACCGTGAATACAGTCTCCACAATCTAGAAGCACTAATTTTTCCGAGTCAAGTTTCATTTCCAACATATCTTTGCAGATAAAACAAGAGTCTTGGTTCAAATTTGAATCAATGTTCAAACATTTCGTATAGAAGGGTTTGATTTTGGGTCCTGTAATAACATTCGCGGGGAGAAGCTGTAGCTTGTTCGTGTTCATATTTGATGCTTTTCTGGGTGGGGGCGGGGGAATATTCGAATCACCGAAATTCATACCTACCTGATTGCTCAAAAGATAATTCACTTCATGATCTTGGTCAAGCACATCTAAACGAGTCAAGTCTTGACCCGATTCTAGTCTACTTTGCTTACAAGAGCCAGGTGTCAGTGTAGCCGAGTTTGAAAAAGATGGGAGGCTCGGGGATTCTTTGGGCGTTCTCAAAAAAGAAGCATATATTCCATGCGATTTGTTTGATGGAGGGCTCGAAAGGCGCCGAATTTTTTCTTTCCATTTCAATTTCTGTTTTGGGGTCAAAGCTCCAGGAGATTGTAGCATATCGAATACCGGTTGGATGAATTACAAAACGATTTTCTTTTGGAGTTGGATCTGACGAGGGTGCATAAAGTTAGAAGTGATAACTTGAGGACAAGACAAACGCAAGAAGCGGGAATACGTGAACACAAGTTACATAAAATATCTCAAGTCCCAAAAAAAAATTACTCTAGATTTGAATGATGTGTATGGATGACTCCAATTTGGGATAATTGCATCCATATGCAAGTCGTGCAGGGATGTCAGATATGGTTTTCGATAAAACTTGTGACCATACGACAAATTGCTCAGCATAGTTACTAGTATCACATGATTCTTTGGGTATCGAAGAAAAAGCGTAAGTAAATATCTATGTATTCATGTGTCTGTTTGAAACAACTTTGAAACCCCACGACAGTAGGCATTGGTACAAGTGCCGGGAGAATGGGGCGGCTCAATAACACAATGATGATTGACGAGCAGGAAAACTTGAAACAAACCAAATATGGTTTGCTACTATTAAAAACATTTACTCATATCGTTCTTTCTTTCTTCGTTTCTTTTTTTTTTAGGTAAGTTCATCAGTATGTCCATATCCAAGCATCACTTCAGTCAAGATGTCGTTCCAGGAAATAATGATTGGATAGAGTTTTGCAATTTGAAATTTAAAGGTGATCAACCGGAAGATGTCTCACTTCCCATTCGAGTCCAACTGGCGGCTCTGGAATAAGCCAAGCCCGCTTTTCGAGTAGTCTGGGTATGAAAGCGGATTTACTATATAAATTCTGTTGTATATGAGGAGACCAAATGCCACATAATCTGCCTGAGAATGAAATAATCCTGAACAAACTGATCGACCAAAAAAGATATGAGGTCATAAGTAAACGAGTTGAAATCAGATATCTCGGATATATTTTAGCAAAATCTTTCAAGATTGACATGGCAGCTCACTCTATAATACTAGAGTGATATGTCATGACTCGGCTCTTTCTGGTTCCGGGCATCCTTTCGCTTCGAAGTCGTAGTTTCTGTTTCGTCGGTTTGATCATTAGATAGTGTCAGACAAAAACTCCGAAAATAAGACCCCAATAGATTGGATTATTATTCATTAAAAAGACGTTTATCCTGAGGTCGTGACCTTGTCGAAAGAGCCCTGGGTCTTAGACGCTTCACAAAATTCTTACATGAGTTCTCTCTTTCTGGAGCAGCGTGTTGCTCTTTTTTGTTTGACTTTCAGCTGAAAATTGATTGACCGATTGAAAAGGTATAACTTATTTCCCGACCAAAAGTTTTGATAGTTTATTCGATGCGCAATTCTGTGCTATCACATTATCGATTAAGAAAAATGTATCTACTATTGGTTGATTTTCGAAGAAAAAACTTATATCTGGCGAAAGGCTCTTGCCTCTAGAATAAAAGCTAATCAGTCTCTCGTGTTCCGGATCAATCTTGAAAAACAATATGAAGCGGGGAAATACAACATCCGTGCACCAGGATAAAGCCCACGTTATTTCGACAGTAAGGGCAGTGACTAACTCAAGCAAGTCCTCAAGATGAGCAATAGAGACGCCGATGATGTATTGGACTTCATCAACTCTCTTCCTGAATCTAACACAAACAAACCCGTACCCAAAGCAAAACTCTCAGAGTCAAATGACGACTTTTTAGAATTTTTGGACGAGCTTAGTGCACACGAAAAAACATCCAAGCCTTCCAAGACTTCGAAAGGAAAGTTTGAGCCACGGAGAGTTGATAACAATGTCTCAACTAAACAAGAAGTTATCGAGGGGGTCGTTGAGCTGCCTAAGAGCTCTACACCCATTCCTGTTCAGGACACGCCGCCGGTCATAGAAGATGTACACAAAGTCAGTGATCTGGATGTGGTGGCTTCATCGTCAATTCAAGACAACGCCAGCGGCGATTCGGAAAAATCTTTTGCCGTCAATAAAAATGAGCTTGAAAACCCTAATGTCAATGGAGAGCCAGCAGTGGATCCAATTGCTTCCATTTCTTCATGGTGGAACTCCGAAGGCTCAAACAAGGTTTCTTCTCTTTGGGGATCCCTCACTTCCAATGCTCATCAATTAAGCGAATCGACTTTTCAAATGGCATCTAGTACCTCTCATCAATTGTCACAGCAAAGACACAAGCTTCTCACGGAGAATAGCCGCGTTGCTGATTCGGAGCAAATTTTACAGATTACAGGTAAATTGAACTCGATATTATCTACAATGTCACAGCAAATCCGAGATGGCTTGATTGACAAAGAAGATGAGCTCATGAACATACTTCTAGTCTATGATTTAAACAATGTCAACTATTTGGATGGCCTTTGCGCATCAAAGTTCAATAAAGTTTTGAGTCAAGTTGAAGGTGGAATCAAAACAACTGTGAGCAACTTTAATCACAGACATAAACAAGTCACGAGCAACAAGTACTACGATTTAGGTATGTTTAGTGGGAAGTCTATCGATGGAGAAAAGCTATGCTTTGCAAACTTAGAAAGCTCTATAAAGAATTACCTACAAATCGTTGACTTGGAAAAACTGCTGGATTCTGCTGGCGATCTAGATGGCCACGAAATTAATAAATCCAATGTTTTCATTGCCATACAACCAATCACATCAGGAACTATTGATGAGCAGGCCAGCAAAGAAGACCAAGGGCCCGCATTCATCGAAGCCAACAACAGCGACTCTTTCGCGTTCACGATGATTTTGAAAGATATAACCAACAATATCACGATTGTGAGTAAATCTCAGCCCTTTCCTCTCAGATGGGCACGTTGGGTTTCTGGAAAGCACGATGATGTCGACTCTGTTTTTGGGTCAGGAGACGATGGTGATATGGTAGATCCAAGTGAGTGGGTGAATGACTGGATTCAGGATGGCATAGGCTTAACTTTCGCCGTCTTGGCGCAAGAGTACGTCACGAGGCGTATGGGAATCTAAAGAACAACGAGTGGTGTAAAAAAAAAACTTAAAACCATGTATTTCCCTACTTCTATTATTAAAGGCACTTACTTTGCTTGACACGTAGTGCTGTGTCTATTGACTCAATAGTGCGAGTGCACCCCGTCTTTGCCGGCATCGACTTCAGTCAATAAAGATCAGCAAACTCGGCAATGTGTGGATGTACAACACAACGGGCAGCGGCAGCCGCTGCTGCCGCTGTAGCAGATTGAGTATATTGAGGAGAGCAACCTGTCTGGAGAGAGATTGCCGGAGAATTGAAAATAGAACCATTCCCAGAACCAGGGCCCTGTTTGATGGAGTCACTCCCTTCAGGAGAGTGAACTTTGCTGCTCTTTTGCATTCCACAAGAGTAGTAGTTCTGCATAATGGTATCCAAACCTTCGTCGTCCACCGCAACCAACTTGTTGGCCCAGTCAACCACAAAAGGCGAAAGCTCAGTTGCAGAGTGAAGAGCAATCTTATCCAGATAAGAAGACTTGCTCACCAACTCCAAATCTGGAACAAACTGCTTCAACTTTGCCTTGGTTTTCACTTCGACATTGCAGAACAGATGACTTGGCGACGCAAGCAAGGCTGGAAAGATGCGCTCGAAACTGCGATTGTTTTGCGGATGAACATTCATACACTCCTCATGAATGTATGAATATGTTTCATACAGCGGCAATCTATTTTGGCGAACATCTAGTAAAAAGCGGGAGTCGTGAATGGCCAAGCGGTCAAGTAAATGGTGCGAGAGCTTTGAATTTGTGTTGTGAAAAAGGGTGAGTGTTGGTGTGGCGGGGCCAGTGACTAATCTGGCGAACCTGAGCATCGAGTGACTGGGGCACAGAAGGCGCTGGCGAAAAAGCTGGGAAAAAAGGCAAGGGGGGTAGTTGGCCAATCGATATCAAAGATGGAACAAAGTCTCAGAGAGAGCCTGATTGACTTTGTGTCCTGGAGCTAGTTTGTGAAAAGAAGACGCGCTAGTGAATGTTGAAAGCAAGATACTATGAAGGAATGGAGGGAGGGAAAGGCCCGGTATTTATTTCATGTTTTATCGTCGCATATCTATACGATAGGAGGGGAACGCCAGGCGGAGTATGTACTGCACAGATGTGGGACCGTGCCCCCAAAGTTAATCCGAACCGCTTTTCCCTTGCTTGCGCGCTCAACAAGAGAGTGCATTTGGCTCAGAATTTTATTACCCCTCCGTCTCCCCTCCCTAGCATAATCTTGGACATTGCGACGCGGCTGCGACAACATACGCTCATGTCAGAGAGGGTTTTTTTTTCACCTCAGCCCGTTACTTGCATGCTTATTGCAAGCGCGTATGTATTCCTGGAACTCACGTATAGATTTTTTTTTTTGATTATTCAATTTTTGAAAAGAAATACAGGCCATTATCACAGCCATTTCGGGAATGAATGAGACTTTTTTGGTAGTTGGTATTATAGAACTCGGCCAACGACTAAAAGCGTGGCGATTGTCACCCGTGTGTTCTGCACAATGAGTAATTTGCTCTTTTTTAGACTCGAGGGCACTACGCCACAATATCTGATGAGCCGCTTTCCCACAACAGCAATTGCACGCACCATCAATGTAGTTCTCACCACGTGCATACTTCCACAATGGCAACTTCTATCCACACATGCGCCAGATCTACTTGTGGCTGTGCTTTTCTTCTCACGACTACTCTGTGCTCTCAGAAAAAAAAATCTTGCATTGTGTAATTATTGTCGGCCGATTGTGGCGGTTGCCCGGTCAGTCCAGATTCGTGTGGGCAAGGGGCGATGATAGGTAGGGCTAGAACTTTTTCAATGGCACGCATTTCTTTTTTTTTCTTTTTCTCTTTCTCTCCTTTCAAGTGTAGCCACTGACATATTTTGCTCTTATCTAGACCCCACCTACAGGCCCACACTCGCAACTAGCTGACGCCCGCTTCGATGCCAAATTAACATGCGCAAATTGAAAATTTCGGATTCTCATGTGTCAATCTACTTGCGAGCAGACAAGTCCCGCACTTCCAGGCCTTTGCGGAATAATCGTCAAATGCTAAACATTGATTTTCTTGATAACAGTATCGGGTCGCCCTCGAGAGTAATCAGGTGTTGACTATGTACCATAGACGTCAGGGCGCCTGTGAGAGAAGACAGGCAAATTTGTGCGGATCTTCTCCAACTCTTCCAACTCTAGATCCGCAGCAAATATCTCGTAGTAATCACCCTCAGCATCAACCCCTTGCCCTCCAAGAACCTCCTGATACGTAGCGCCTTTTGCTAACACATTACCCCACGGCCCAATTATAAGTGACTGCCCATAACTGATTCTCTTGGTACGATTCTCTGTAGGACCACTATCATGTCGTAAGTTCGCTTCTCTTATATCGGCATATACATCGTGTTCACCACACTGCGCGGCCATCACCACGTAGCTTTGAGTGTCAATTGCACGAGCACGTCCTAGCGCCAACCAATGCGCCTCCCCGGTTTTTGTGGTGAACGCAGAGGGGTATGTGAGAATATTGGCCCCCATTTGTCTAAGCCGGGAGGACATTTCGGGAAATCGAATATCATAGCAGATAGAAAGTCCTACCTTAAATCCGGGATGCTCGTCACTGACTGGAAATGGGGATAAAATTGTGTTGCCTGCTTCAACGGATTTTGACTCTTGCAAGATAGGACCATTAGGTATATTGATGTCGAACAAATGAATTTTCAGGTATCTCTGCTCAACAATACCCAGACTAGATATCCACAAGTGATTATTTTGCACTTTTACATCGGTATAAACTCCGGTGCATGGTTCATGAACACCAACAGCCACACAAAGAGCCTCCAGGCATTTGTTCATTTTCACGGATTTAAGTTTGTTTTGTATCACATTCACAAAATCCTCTGAGGTTTGTTTGGCTAGGCTTACAGAATGGTCAGCATCTCTGGATATGTAATCCGACGCCTCCGGAAGAAATAGCACCTTGGCCTTCAAATTGACAGCATGATCAATTAGTTTGCAAACCACGCGTGAATTACTCTTGACACTGGAAGATGAGCACAACTGCCCAACAGCAATTCTTAATTTTGAGCTCATTTGGATGGGTATCCAAAAAGAATAATGTTCATCGCTGAGCGTCCATCGAGATGTTCAAACCAATTGATAACCTGCTAGGTCACGTGGGCTCTCGCGTGATAAGGGTGTACGTAAGCTATTCTGACTTCAAAGGAGTAGAACACCCTGTTTGCTTAAAAAAATATGCATTGACTACATAAGTTTGTATCATAAATCATAAGAAACAATTAAATTTCTTAGCCAAATCCGTTAAGCTCTATTCACTGGACCAGCAGTGAAGACTTCCTCAGATGAGTGAATGATTGGCTCAAAATACGTGTCGGAATTGATCGTTGTAGGGGCCGACGACATAACATTGTCATTTGAAACAAGACTCACGCTTTCCTGCTCAGTACCCTCTTGTTGTACAGACATGGTCTGGAATGAGAAAAATCTGCTGGATGACAGCTTGGATACAACCGGAAGCCAACACTTTGAGGCGGTTTTGAAAGAAGAAAGAGAAAGAATTTGTCTGCTCATATTGTGACTTGGGATGTTTGATGAAGCTAATGTGCTAATGTATGTGTATAAGCCAAAGGCGTTGAGTGTAATAATGATTTGTTTCTGCCAAGTAGCAGGAGTAGCCTCAGGCTTATATATATATTCGAGATTGCGCATCTGCTCCGTTACCCCGAAATCCGCTCCACCGGGGTCGAACAAAAATAATTTGTATGCAGGTTTTGAGTCATTCCTGATCCTTTTTTGACTGCATGATACAACATTGAAGAGTCAAACGCTTGTCTTGCGGAGGCACATGCGCAGCAACTCTGCATGCAATACACCATGGCATTCCAAAGTCGGCTGACCGGATGATTCCATTCACATAGTTTTACAAAACGAGTTCCATTGCCTTCGGCAAAACCTAGAATTATACGTACTTTCCGAGTTTTCTGTTGTTTTCTGTTGTTTTTGTTTTTTTTTACTTCTGTACTGATTTCATTGCCAATTTCGTTTGCGACTAATTTTACTCCTCGGCTGTGGAGCGTCGTATAGGCCGCGAGACCGCATGTTTCGATGATTCACCAAGGGCATGTTCGGCCAGCAAAAGAACTTATGTGTCTTGTTTAGTCTGTTTGATTCACAATTATGCTCCCTTTATCTTCTTTTTTGCCTAAAAATTCTAAGCGTAAGTAAAAGCCAGTGCCTGATATTGGGGCTAGACTTTAAACAGAAATACCGTTTTTTTTTCCTATACTGGGGTCGAATGATCAAGCAGTTCGAATTAGGCATCCTTCACCCTCACGAGGGCGTCACATAATCTGCTCACCCCGGACTACTGCACTTGGGGTATTTTGGTAATGACACACACATTTCTTCCTTTGAACCGAGGACGAGAGCTGCCTAGTCTTAAAGTTCTAGAAAGAAATTAACTATCGAGCTAGGCCTTTTTCATACCCCTGACTAAAAAGCTGTTCATCCTTTGTAACAGCTATATTCCGGTGCCACCCCTGAGCTTCGCGCCCCCGCAGTTTTCACAAGACGAACATCAGAACCTTCGTCCGCGAGAGTATTCAAGGATACAGTCAATATTAACTAAGAACTGGGTGTTCGCATCAAACCATTCTTTTCTTGACTAGCCTGAGCAAAGAGAATTACGAATTATGGGGACTGGTTGGGAACTTACAAAACATCTTCGAGATAATATCTTGAAGTATGCATCGTTTCCTCAGACCTCAATCAGCATCAGACAGATGGTTCAATTCGGACCATCGCCATCCCCTGGATCCATTTTTCTTGCTTCGCAGTTCATTGTCGAGGAGCTTCCCATACGGTTAGCTTTGAAAGTGAGAGATTTGGAAAACGCTCCTTTAGGCTTACTGAAAATGCCCTCTACGATCAAAGTCAAAAACTGGTATGCGCAATCATTTGAGGAGCTCACGTCGATACCGAAACCCAAGATTGACGACTGCTTGCGTGAACAGTTGTTTGGGTCCAAGGATGATCAACATCAGAAACAGCCTTGCTCCTCTAGTGACTCTTCCGAAGGTAATGGTTCAAATGCCTTGCTGGACTCAACCAATTTGGCTCAAGAACAAAAGACGAATCCGGCAGTCAACAATGTATTTTCTGACGATGGAATTGTCGTACGTCCTTACCAAGCTAACTCATCCTTGAGCGCTTCAAACCCTCGTTCGAGGAAAGAGTCACCAACCTTTGGAAAGACTTACTATAATTCTTGCCCCGCGAATATTATCTGGCCCAAGGAGGTCTACGACTATAACAAGCTAGTTGCTGAGGCACTCAACAAGATCAAGAAGAGACATGATGCTACTGTAGCTACCATGGCGCAGGGAGTACAAGAGTGGAAAACAGAACATCAGTTGGTGCAGGTCAATTCAGCGATACAAACGTTTTTGGATCGCTTCTATATGCTGAGAATAGGAATCAGGATGCTTATTGGTCAACACATAGCCCTCAACATGGCTCAGGCGCTGCCAACGAGACAAAAGCTTTCGAGATTTTTCAATGGATCAAACGGTGACTCAAGTCAGCAAAAAGGTGAGAGCTCACACTATGTGGGGGTGATCTCCACAGAATGCAATGTAAAAGAGATTGCTGAAGATGCCTTAGAAACAGCAAAATACATTTGCGAAGACTATTATGGTTTGTTTGACGCACCTGAAGTTCAGCTCATTGCACCCCAAGAGCTGGTAAATTTCATGTATGTTCCTGGGCACTTGATTCATATGCTTTTCGAGGTGTTGAAAAACTCACTTAGAGCTACCATTGAGTTCCACACTCCTTTGCTCAAGCAAAAATATATTGAAGAGAACCCTGAATTGAAACCAGAGGACGTTGACCTAAATGACTTGAAGTTTCCTCCAATCAAGGTGATCATTTCGGAAGGAAGTGAGGATATTGCAATCAAAATCTCAGACGAAGGTGGTGGGATTGCTCGCAGCGAAATCCCCTTGATCTGGACGTACTTGTACACAACTGTTGACAAAACCCCAACCTTGGATGCTGAATTCAATCAAACTACGTTCAAGGCACCTATGGCGGGATTCGGTTATGGCTTGCCTATATCGAGACTCTATGCGCAATACTTTGGAGGCGACTTGAAGTTGATCTCGATGGAGGGCTACGGGACAGATGTGTACATTCACCTCAATCGCTTGAGCAGCTCTCTGGAGCCTCTTCCGTAATTTACGAATATGTATGTATATAAGATTAATGAGGATTAATTTTCGCAACGAGGATGTGAGTCTTTCTCTATCCTTAACTTCTTTTCGCATCATGCCGCGGACAATTGAGTCTAGGAAGCTTGTCACCTCTCCACACTACCATGCAGGTACATCAGTTCGTCAAGCACTAACTGTTTGAGAAAAAAAAGTCCATATGCTGGAAGGCAAGCACCCAGAAACACACAAATAAACTTACCGATTCCCAAAGTTCAATGTCAGTCCCGCGGACAAAGCCCTGGGAAGTATCAAGCGGTAATTCCGCCGCATCAGCAACGAATGCGGACACGATAGAGTCTATAGGTTCATCCTCGGCTATTCCGGAGCGGCCCACCTCAATTTCTGACCAGGGGAACAATTTGGGTCTTGGCGCTGGAGGCCTTTCATCTGCATATGGCACCAGTGGCTATGGCGGTGGGTATAATAACTCCAGATATGGCGGGGCTTACGGCTCTTCTATGTACGGGGGTGGGTATGGCTCCTCAATGTATGGAAGCGGATACGGCTCCGGAATGTACGGGGGATATGGAGGATATGGCTCTGGTATGCACGGCGGCTACGGATCTAGCATGTATGGCTCGGGATTAGGGGGCGGGATGTATGGTCAAGGCGGGATGAACGGAATGAACGGACCCGGTGGTATGGCTGAGGGTACCCAGGCCACCTTCCAGCTCATAGAGTCGATCATCGGAGCGGTTGGGGGCTTTGCTCAGATGTTAGAAGCCACATACATGGCGACACACTCTTCGTTCTTTACAATGGTCTCGTTGGCGGAGCAATTTGGGAATCTCAAAAACACCCTCGGGTCTTTACTTGGGATCTTTGCTGTGATCAAGTTCGCCAAAAAGGTTCTATTTAAGATAACTGGAAAGCCATACAATCACGGTATCAGTCTTCGAGAATTTAGCAAGTTCGAGAGCAAGCAAAAAAAGCTAGAGGACAAAATGAAACGGCAACAGGCCAATTCGGGAAGACCCGCAAGAATTTCGTTCAAGCCATTACTAGTTTTCTTGGCCGCCTCCATTGGATTTCCGTATCTCTTGAGCAAAGCCATACAAACACTCAACATGCAGCAGCAGCGGCAACAACAAAGAAAACTCCAAGATCAACAGGGCATGATTGCTGGCACTCGTGGACCCATTGACCCAGACTCATTAGAATTTGCAAAAGCTTTATTCGAATTCAACCCTGAGAATCCAAATATAGAGATTGAGTTGAAAGTGAACGAGCTTGTCGCGATTTTGTCGAAACTCGACCCCCTTGGAAACGAAAGTAAATGGTGGAAAGTAAGAACTCGCACTGGGAAAGTTGGGTACGTGCCGCTGAACTTTTTGGCGATTATCGAGAGAAAAACGGTCAAGCAAGTCGAAGCTGCTCCTCAAATAACACAAGTCGGACCAGACTATTCAAAGCATGTGGATTTCATGGAGGGCTCATCGGGATCCTAGCGGAGTCCCCAAAAATATGACACATAATTCATAAATTCTTTCAACGAGTACGTGGCTTGCTTGAATGCTCTTGGAACAATCAAATCCTGAGATGCGGTTTGGGATCTGTTTGCACCACTATTCTTTAGTAGATTAAGACCGCTTAATAATAACATTTATTTTATGGCATACATTTCGTTAGATAAAACGTGCAGTTGATTTATACAGCATCATCTGGACGGTTTTGCTCGGTCTCGACCTTGGCGCCCTTGTCCTGCAAGCTTTCGTACCCACTGGTATTCTCAAGAACCTTTTTCTTTGCCTGTGCATGGTCCTTCATATCCGTGGTGGCTTCCTTTGTCTTTTGCGCAAAGTCCAGAGCATTGTCCTTGGTCTTTGCAGAGAGGTCCTCAGCGCCCTCCTTCGCTTTGGAAGAAAGATTCTCAGCAGATTCGCTGGCGCTTTGCGCAGCATCCTTGGCCTTTTCGCCAAGATTTGCATCGTTAGCTTGTTGCTTAGCCTTCTGGCCAATATTTTCTGCCTTTCCCATACCATCAGCCAAGACTTCTCCAGCCTTGTGGTTTGCTGTGGACGCGGCGTTGGCGGCGGCATCTTTCACTTGTTCTGTGGAAGGTGTCACTTTTTCAGTGGTGTCCATAGCGCTGGCTAGCACCTCGCCAGTCTTTTTGTTGGCTTTGTGTAAAATGTCTTTGGCAGAGTCAACAACACTAAGATTGGAGCGAGAATATGAAATGTATCTCACATTTGGGGTGGCTCTAATGTAGAGTGGGGCAATGGTTCTGGAAGCAAATTGGCGAAACATGTTGTGAGAGTGTATTGTGGTGTATTGATAGATTAATAGAAATTTTGTTTTATCCGGAGACATCCTCACATTTTATGTGTCTCAAACACAGCAACAGAAGAGGCCCTTGCAGTCATCATCTGTTTGGCAATATTGCTATGATGTAAGGCAGCCTGTATGCTGATGCGGGTTCTTTGCTCTTGCATGCGGGGCTACACAATAAATGACGTTCGATTATTCAGTATGTCCAGCCAGCAGTACGGCACGTTTTTGGTCTGCACCTGTTCACATTCAGAAATATATAAATGTTGCTGTTCCACAGAGTACCAAGTAAATAACATGTTAAATTAAGTTGGTCTTGGAGCAATACACTTGAATCGCGTGAGTGCGCACCGAATCTTGGTTGGCATGCTATTTTTGGCGCCTTGGGCGAGTTCTTGAAAAGCTCCGGTTGATCTGGTTGAATTTGGCTTTACACGACGCTACGTTTTTACCCAATACTGATTCTCGTAGGTTGTAGTAAGAAGAAAAGAGGCATTTTATATCATCGTATATCGGAGAGGAGGGAGTCCGCTCAATTAGTCCATAATCATAAGTCAGGAACGCCAGAAACGCATTATCAAAGACCAAAGAAAATCCGACTTGAGACCACGCTACGTATGCTCTTGAATTGTAAAAGCAGGGTCTTCGGAAATGGGAATGACTTGGTTCATTTTCTTTAGGATTACCGTTGAAGGGCTTCTATTAAAGCTTGATTAGCCATGAAACAAAATCTGCAACTTTTATTCTAAATATGTTAATCAAAAAGATAAAAGTTTAGATTGTAAGTTTTAGTTGGTCAAAAAAAAACACTTCCCAGAATAGGTTTCACAGTGTTCCATGATTAAAAGTACGCTCACCTACCTTTCTTTCGCAGTTCTCGAGTTGCACCTCCCATCTAGTTTTTTTTTCTTGATGTACCTGACACATTTTGCAATAGTCTTACTCAACTAAGTCATTTGCTTTTCTCAACATGTTCAACGTATTCGAAATTTATCATAGAGATTGACGCCATGCCTCATCGCCCCATCGCCCCATTTTGCAAGTTCGGTACTCGCAGTCGTTTATCTTCAAATTAAATTTCTATAGATTTACAATTTGAGAGCCCCACAAATATAAATCTGCACATTCTAATGTGATCAAAGAGTGTTCAGAATACCCTATATCCCATTGTTTCATTATTGGGCTGGCATTTCATTTTTTAAAGTTCATTAAAGGTATTTCAATTTGCATGAGAAAGCCCGCAACATACTGTATTTGAAAAACTCTTTTGTGCTTGGGGTAAGTTTATGACTCACTCAATTCCTATATTACATAGTTGTAAATTATTCACATCAAGTCACAAATCGTATTCACGAAAATAGGAAACCGTGTCCGTCTACATTCGTATAAGAAAGTCGTTCTTTGGTCTCTACACATGTGTGCCTGAAACTTACGGCACTATCGACGCAGTCAAATGCCTATAGAAAGTTTTGCACTTTAATATACACTAATTTAAACACCAACTTCTAGTTTCTGACTTGAACTGTATTGATCTTTTTATTAAGCTTTGATCGTTGTTTTTTAGGTTAAACAAACTTTTAATGTATAAAAGTAAACTAAGACATTGAACCCATACAAACGGTTTCGTGGTCTAGTTGGTTATGGCATCTGCTTAACACGCAGAACGTCCCCAGTTCGATCCTGGGCGAAATCATTTGTTTTTTCAGCGAGATTTCATTGTTTTTCGATTTTTCCTTTTTTTCTCTTTCACTTTTTTACAAATTGTTAATTGCCCTAAATTTCAAGAAAGTTTAAACTTGTAGTCCGTTTTAGCTTTGCCGCAGAAGAGACCTGTGATGCAACTTATTAGTATAAATATAGTCCCCTTCTAAATCCACCGCGCTAGATCACCAATAATTCTCTTCAGCTTAATTCAGCATTAGCACGAAAAACGAGTAGCCAGGGGTTGAAATCTACTCGGTAACGACGGATTGCTAGAATTTTGACATATTGTTATCTTGAACATGTCGAAAAATAAATTCCAATGCTATTTATCCAAACTAAGTGGCACATACCTATTCATGCAGCAATTTTTGAACTTTTTTCTGAGTAAGATGGCTTTTACCATTAATTCCAATGTAGCTGGATACAGATAGAACTCCGTTGGGTATCTAGCGGAAAGTAATAGGACAGTAATAGCCGTCTAAATTTTCGGTTTTTTTCTGACCAAAGAGTTAAGATTGTTCGCAGGCTGGGGCTTTCGCTTTACATTGAGAACGTTTATCATAGGATTGGGTATGCTTGGCACCTTCTGTTTGTACAACATGCCTTTGTTTGCAGACAAAGTTCCCAAGATTGAGTTGTATAGTAAATGAACTCGCAATCGTGCGGATAGTTCGGGCAAACCTGTCTTCCACAAGTTTACGATTTCAGACGATTCTCCATAATCTTGACCTTTGATAATCTCCCTAAATTTTTTGTACTGTTTCGGACGCAAAATCGTTGTGTAAAGGTCCTCCAGAGTACCTTGTAAACAATCACTGTATTTTGAACATCCAATAATCCCAACTACGTTCCCCAAGCGAAACTCTTGCCGAAAGCCAAGTTCATCCCAAAATTGTTGCGTCGTCAATGATTTATATCTGTTTTCGACAATCAAGTGCTCCAAGAATCTTCCTTTGGGATCATCAGGAAGTAAAGGAATCGTGTGAATTGCCCATTTGTTTGAGAGGGAGGAAACGTGGATACTACCTATATCCCAATGATCTGCCTGCGGTAAGAATTTACGGACAGAAGCTGTGTCTGAGCCCGGTATGTCGATCTTACACGTCCAAGAATTATCTAAAGCACCTTCCAAGATTGAAATCCACCACTTGAATAGGGCATTTCCATCAACGATATGCTTGCCTTTATTTTTTTGGGATTCTGGGAATAAATATGCGTCCGCAGATCTAGTAAAGAGCGAAACGCTGGTTTTCAACACACTGGGCATATCAACAGGAAGGGCTGTAAGAGAATTTCTGGAAGGATTATTTCCCATTCTTATAAAGTCTCTTACATTATCTGGATCATCTTTGAGTCTCTTACTCAAGGCTCGCAACTCCTGTACAACATTTAAGCAATTTGTGTCTCTCCAGGCTGTATCTTGTTCACTAGCTTCTTTGGAAAGCTCATCGTTCTGCTGACCTCCTGTGGGGATTTTAACTTTCTTGTACGTAGCATCATTTAGATAGACTCTGGGGTCAATATCAATGAGATACCCAAGAAAGCTTTTAGTGACGGTCGCGACAGATACGTGATGATTTACCAAACCTGTTGTGTCTGCTTTCAGAACAAAGATATGACGCTCTAGAGTATTTCCAAAGAAAGTGAGGTACACATAAATCTCGAGGCCTAGAATAATAAGCCCTGTCTCTTTTTCCAGCAAAATAAACATGTGTTTCACTTTCAATGTTAGCGGTTTCTCACGCGAAATTGTCAACGGCTTGCATTGATAGGCATTCGTGCGTAGATGTAGGGCTGAAAACAGCAAGCCCTCAGGCAAACTTGACGATAGATTCATAAGATAAGGTGAGATGTGCACAGAAGTGTGAGCGTGAGCTATCAAAGAAGATGATCCCCGCAAAGCTCGCTGGGGCATACGCGTGAATCGACCACGCGACACCGATGTATGGTCAAATCACGGAGGCACGGATGCGAGATAAATGTGTGACAGATCTTCACCCAAGCCGTCGTTTTCGTGAAGTTCGCCATTGCATGCAGTATAGCTAGAACCAAACAAGAATGCGTGTTCGTTTTGTTTGAACAGAGCTTTTATGAGCTCTGTCATGATTTTGAATGGAAAAAAGAGTATTTCTTCTTTGTTCAGGCCAAAATTTGGATAAGAACAGTGGCTGTGCGACTTCGTACATGCAGTAGAGATAGCTGAGGTTCGCAGCCAACTTCTGAATGTGTCGCGCGGGGTACCCATGCAATTGCGTCGGACTTTCCTCGTTTGCTTTTTGTTTAAATTATCTGCCCATCGATGATAAAAGTGCAAAAAAATGCCTTTCTTTTCTGCTACCAATCTAATGGGCCGGCGCCGACAATATCAAAACAGTACGGATGAGAAGGAGAGAAAGAGCGAGTGTGTGTTTGTGGGTCAGACATTCTTGAGCTCACAGGGTAAGTAGGTCATGGTTTTCGTATTAATCCACGAGATGGCACTTCGTAATCTGGGGTGTCTTCAGAACGCGCTATACTGCATTGAATTTGTGAACCGGAAGGATGCTAGAAATTGGAAACTTGAGGTTTTTTTTTTTAAAAAGAAAAAAATCTGACCACGAGACACTAAGTTCTTTAGTATTGATATCCACAAATCTTGAGGCATCCAGAGGAAAAACTGCAAATTATTCTAAAAAGCAAGATGTATGAGAATCTTAGCGCGCCACAAAACTGATACGGAACGCATCCACCAACTAAATTGGGAATTCTGTACTCTGCGCTGGCACAAAAAAGAGTGTATATAAACATGCATTATCGCCAGAAGACGCCCTGCGAAAAATATTTGATAGCAGTTACGATAATTGGAGCCGCCCAAATATATATATATATATATATATAGATTATATACCTCCGTTTTATTTGGTAGATCCAACTATATCCACTTCGTGAAAGTCCTCTTTACTGTCTCACATAAATACAATAAGAGCTAAAACTACTGCTCTAATAACTTTGTTTGATATCAACTAGTGCTGGTCATTAGTACTTAAGGAGAAGTAAGAACGAAGCAGCTGTAATGAAAAGCGATCTCGAAATAAACCCGGTTATCTCACGAATCAAAGTCGATGATTTGAGGGTTCAATCTGTGATTTCTAATCAACTGATTGTGTTGAATGTTGATCACCAGGTTGATAGCGACGAAGCACAAATTTTGGCTTTGGGATACAAGCAAGAGCTCGACCGTAAATTCGGGGCTTTCTCAGTGTTTGCAGTGTCTTTCTCTGTTTTAGGATTACTTCCTTCAATCGCGGCAACTTTCGACTACCAACAACTTGTCATTGGTATATCGCCCGTGCCATGGATACTAGCCATGATTGGCGTTACATCGGTAGCTTACTCCATGGCCGAGGTTGCCTCTGCATTTCCTACTTCTGCCGGAACCCCTTACGCGGTATCACAATTAGCTCCAAAAAAATGGTCCCCGTTTTTGACTTGGCTCACTAGTTTCTCCAACTGGATGTGTCAGATCACGGCAGCCCCATCCGTCGATTATTCTTGCGCATGTTTGATTCTTTCTATGGCTTCATACAAAAGTGGATATGTGGCATCAACTGGTGTATACTACGCCCTTTCCACGGCCATAATGATGGGACATGCCATCATTTCGTGTTTACCCACTAAGTTTTTGGCACCATTCAATAGTTTTGGAACGGTTGTCAATATTGTATTTTTGGTCATTGTCTTTGTCATAATCTTTGCAGGCAATGATAGATTGAGCATCTACGACGGAGCTATTCCCAAGTTTAATAGCAATTCTAAAGCTTGGGGTCTCACAAACCAAACAGACTTTCCTACTGGAGTTGCCATGTTGATATCTTTTCTCGGTGTGATCTGGGCGATGTCTGGGTATGATTCTCCTTTTCATTTATCCGAAGAATGCTCTAATGCGGCCGTTGCGGCTCCTAGAGCAATTTGTCTCACGGCAACGGTCGGAGGAAGTGTCGGCTTCTTCTTTATTTTGGCAATTTCTTATACAGCGGTGAACTTGGAGCTGATTTCCGAGGATGAGCTTCAGTTAGGCCAGCCTTTTGTCACTTATTTGACCCAAATAATGGCCTCGAAGCTTGTTATCACCTGTACATCACTTACAATCATTTCATCTTGGTTTATGGGAAACTCTTGTATGTTGGCTGCTTCGCGAGTGACGTACGCATATTCTAGAGATGGGTTATTTCCATACTCAAACTTATGGTCTAAAGTTTATGCTCCAACAAAAACCCCAATTAATGCCGTGATGTTCAATTTTGCTTTGGGTCAGCTCTTGCTTCTTTTGATGTTTGGGGGCGACACTGCAATTGGCGCCATTTTCTCTGTTGGTGGTATATCATCCATTATATCGTTCGCCATGCCAACATTGTTGAAGATAACCTATGCTCAAAAAACTTTCCGGCCTGGACCATGGAATTTGGGAAGGTACTCACGCCCGATTGGATTTTTCTCTGTCGCATTCACGCTTGTGATGATACCATTTTTGTGTTTTCCCACTCTTTCTGGAAAGAACTTAACTCTTGATGCCATGAACTGGACAGTGCTAGTATTCTTTGGGCCGATGTTGCTTTTCACCATTTGGTTTGTTGTTGATGCACACAAATGGTACACTGGTCCTAGACCAAACATTGGAGAGTACATTACGCACGAGAACCATGACGCAGCTATTATCGATGACCTCAAAAGCCAACTATTATTTGCGTCTAATAGCGGGGAAGAAAACCATGAGTATAATGAAAAACACTTATGAACTTAGGGTCTACGTCCTCCTTGCTGTGAAAACATGGAAAACTCTATGTATCTATACACTCGAGAAAATAAAGAGTTTTGTCTGAAACAAGCAAGACCGTTGGGTGGCGGATCGTTTCACTGTGCCTTCATATGTTGACAATTTATCAGCAAATATCCAAAAATTCTTAAACCACGGCAATGGAATCACGGAGTGATCACTACACTTCTCCGCTGCCACAATATATATGATTCGGCAAAAGAATGAAAGAGAAAAGAAGATAAAGCAAGACAAGACAAAAATCACCGCTCCATGTTGCGACTTTCTTGTTTTCTTGCTTCTCGACATAGACTTGTGATAAATTAGTGAATAATTGTGAGACGTGATTCCTAAGCCTTATTGATTTTTAAAAAAATCGTTGAAGAGTTGGGTATACTAATTAAATCTGAAATTGGGGATAGAATCTCACAGGAATGTGGATGTTTCACTGGTGGACACCTCCACATATGGCCCGAGATATTATCTCTCAAACCTTTGCTTCCACATCTCGGATGATGGGAATCTGCGCAAGCAATTGGTATGCTGCAAAAGTGTTCATCCTTTGACTTGGCTTCGCTAGTAAGAATTTTGTGATTACAGCACTAAAATTAAATGCAAACATCAAATTATGAAATTGCTTCAGGGGCGCTATATAACTTAAATACGAAGGGTAAAATGATTTCATACTTTTTCCCTGTTCACTAGGTGCACTTGATTCACAGAATTTTGACTTACAGATTGACCTTCAAGAACCTCAACGCTTTCCTCATAATGATTAAGGATAGCCTTTAGCTTGGTGGCATTTTCGCGGAAAAATGATTCATAGTCGTTCCCAAACTCATCCAATGTCTCAGACATTTCAAACAAGTCCATACCCATCTCCTCAGCTTCCGAAGAAGCTCTCAAGTGCAAACCTGGAATTTTGTTGACGATGAACATAATTATCAGCGTGAAAACAACAGTCCAAGCAACAATAGAGACCCAGGCTGCTATCTGAAGACCGATTTGCTTGAAATTACCGTCAATCCAACCTCCGTCAATCTCTGTAACTCCGTCGTAACCCGCGACGGTTTTGCTAGCAAAGATTCCAGTTAAGGTGTCAGCAATGATTCCTCCAAAACCATGGACGACACCAGAGACACTGTAGTCATCGATGCCCACCCAGTGGTTGAATCCAATAAGGAGTCTACACAAGACACCATTGATAATGGATGTGAGTGCAGCTGCCCATGGCCAGTAATAGCCACAAGAGGGCGTGATGTTCACCAAACCAACGATGGTACCTTCGCAAGCTGCCTTCATGGAATATTTTCCAGTCAAAATTTTGTCTGTTCCAGCGTAAGCGACACAGGCAAAAGAAGATGCAAGGATTGTGTTCAAGAAAATATATCCTGTTCTCACGTTGACAGTGAGAAGAGTTCCTGAATTGAAACAAAGCCAAGCGGCCCAAATAAGAGTGACACCAATAAATGTAGTGACAGAAGAGTGACCTCTGGGCTCGTAAATAGAGCCAGTTCTCTTGCCAGGTTGACCCCGAGGACCTAAGAACCAGGAGTAACAAAGTGAAGCAATGCCCGAAGCAATGTGCACAGGTCCGCCTCCAGCGAAATCCAAGGCGCCAAAATTATACAACCAGCCCTGTGGAGCCCAAACCCAGTATGCGAAAGGACAATAGCACACAATAGTCCAGACGATACCCACCACCATCGATGGCAAGAAGCGGCCTCTTTCACCAATGGCTCCAACAAAAATTTGCATGGTAGCAACTGGAAAAAAAACATTGAAGCAAAAGTTGATGACAGACGGTAAATTCCCTCCTTCTGACACGGGCCCCGCCCCATCATTGTATAACGCGGCATTGCTAAAGTTTCCCAACAACTTCGAGGTAGATGTGGGAGAAACGGCCAATGAATACCCGATAAGGTACCATAATATTACAACCAAAGATGTTGTCATGTATGACTGAAATAGTAATTGCACAATGTTTTTACGTCTGATTGTGCCTCCGTAAAACAACCCAATGGCCGGAGTGATCAAAAACACACCAAAAGAACAGAAGAGAATGTACACCATGTCTGCCGCAACAAAAGACAGAGTCTGCTCCTCGAGGGAAAGGGAGCTTCTGGCCCCCAAAAGAGCTTTTGACGTCATGTGGTTCAAACTTGACATTCTCAAAGACACAAGCACTGATATGAATTGGTTCAAGAAACAATCGAAAGACTGGCAGGGGTATAGAGGTATTTAAGCTTTTCAGCAACAAAACTTGATCTAGACGAAAATTAGGTCCTTACATAGCCTTCTCACTGTAAATGTCTTATCTTTTCGCATTGAATGTGGCGGATAAGCTGCGTTTTGCAGAGAGTATCGTGACTCCGCTTTGGCCAAAAATTTGCGGAGGCTCGCGAATTTTGACTCAATCGGAGTGGATCTGACCTGTGATAAACGGTAACTCCTGCATATCGATAAAGATAACGCTGAGACAACCCACAAAAATAGGAAAACGCGAGCGATGCTGTGATAACCGAAAAAATTCCTGCACTTCAAAGCTTGCACAGGAAGTCTAAGCCGTATGAAGAAGGTTTTCTCTGAGTTTTTTCTGGCAATCGCACTACGACGGACTATCATGAATGAACTGCGTGCCTGATTAGTTCTTGGCATAGTATTTCACGTGCATTGTTTCACTGTGGGGATGATTTCTAGTGGATCAAGTTATATGAGAAGCATCCGTAGCTGGCGAAAAATTCCGTATGGAACAGACCATCAAATTAGTATTAGGTATATGCTCTCACTGATTCAGAGTCTAAATTTGGGAATACACGTTGAAGTAGCTATTTTACACAGAATGTATGGTGTTTGGCATGTTTTTTTATTTTGAAAAAGCACCGAAGCGCCAGATAAAAGATATATCCCGGTTCCTGCGCCTTCGCAGAGGTGTGTGGTGCTCAACGTCAGACTAGTTAACCTAGATATTCGCGCATGTCAGCATGTCATCTGCAGTGGTCATCGCTTGTTCTTCACGCCAAACAATATGTCCACGCAAAAACAAGACCTCGTGCTTTATGATGATCATAGCCTCTTATCTGAAAAGATTCTTGAATCAGGAAATCACGTGCTTCACACAATTACTCATTCAGAAGGAACAAAACCTGCTTGGCTCATTAACTCGTTGGTCGAGACTTGCTTAGTAGGCACAGCCAATCTGGTGAATCGGGAATTGATTTCGACGCCCAAATCTAGGGCGCTGGTGACATACGTTTCGTTTCTAGAATCTGAGGATTTTATTGCCAAGAACTGCAGAAAAAATGGATTGGACTTGGAAAAAACAAGTGACTTTCATTTCGTGGACTGTTTCAAGAATTTATTCTCCAAAACCATCGTTCATCCACGCGACGCCGAGACCGAAATTGAGAAATTATTTTCGGAAACTTGCTTAAAAATCCAGGCGAGTTCGCATAACAGCAAAGTGGTGATTGTACAGTCACCCGAGCTTCTTTTAGCAGCCACTCAGATTTCGAGCAATTGCTTGATACATCATTTGCAAAAACTTAATCAAGTTTGTAACATTTTATACGTTGTTTGCGATGCTGACAATGCTTTGATAAACTTTGATTCGTCAAATCCTGCAGATCCTGTTTTCAGGATCACAGATTTTTATGTCAAGCTACACCATAAGTCATCACTCAATGTTAATCTCCTGCCTCTTGCGACTGGAAAGGCAAGAGATATCACCGGTAGCTTGACTGTGTCCAATGGAGCGTTACCTCCGCATGAATCACTTTCAGTTCTACAAAAAGAATACGCCTTTCATATATCAAGGGAGGCGAGTGTCAACATATTTTATAAGTGAATATCAAACAATACAACATCGCTTCATAAAAATATTGCTACTTATCAGTTGCATGTTTATTTCTGTAGTGTATCGCTGAACAATAGGAGAGAAGTTCACTTCAGATTTCTTGTATTACAATAAGGCGTATTCGACATATTCTATAATTCATCGGAATACTTAGATTAGAATAGCTGGATTGAATACGAACAGCTTCTGATTTCTTGCTTGAATATGGAATTTAGAAAATGATTTCGAATTGCCAAAGAAATGGATTTGTATGGGCCCACGTGTACCAATGCTTTCGCCTCATAAAAACGATTCATCAATGAGTTTTTGAAAGAATTTGGCAATGCAAACTTCGTGCTTTGCATGAAAGTGGCTCGAGTTTTACAGCAGTAAGGTGTATTTTGATAAACATAAAAATTGTCTACTTAGGTTGTGGAATTTCCGGAAACTTGGCGTATTTAGATTTCTGAATTAAAAAAAAAGTCGCTCGACTGAGAGGAAAAAGACACTAACCGTTTTTTCTATTTGTTTTATCTTTAATCAGAAAAGTTTTCCATCAGACTATAGAGTAAACATTATATGTGCTATTAGTTTCTGTACGTAAGTATGTTAGAATTTCCGGGCCTTGCGTTGCCAAAAGAGTTTCAGATGTCACACGAGAATATAGCAACCACAAACCTGGCCTTTCGAATTTAATTTCTTTGAAGCATTCCAGATACACAAATATTTAGGACACTTTTCTGAAACCAGGAAGAATTGATTCCTGTCTTTTTGTTCCAAGCCACCACCGGTCAGCACATAGAAAATCTCGGAGAAACTTTAATCGACATCAGACTCCGAAGGTTGATCTTGGGGTCAACAATTTTCAAGCCTTCTGGTATCTGGGGCAACAATAGCCACAAAGGAGACAACCCAGGATAATTCACAGACATGATCGGGTTTGGTCTTCTAGAAATGTTTTAAAACTCAGTCCATTCCTATCCGAGTGCAGCGGCACCCACCAAGTATTGAATACCTTGAGCCTTTGTTCCTGGTCGCGCTGTGTTGAATTAATTTAGGAACCGAAAATATAATACCCACCTTGAATAACATATGACCTCGAATCATCAATACCTGCGGGTGGTACCGGCATATGTAATAATTGTGAGGAAGCGTGAAAATACATTCGGCAAAAACCAGTATGGTCTTAGTCATAGTCAGTGACTTGGAAATTGCCATCGATGACGAGTTGTTGCTACGCTTGAGGCCTCGTAGAGTATCAGGGGACTTACAACCATTCAACGACATTGAAAGTTCTCAAATATTACATACGATAGATCATGGAAACCTAGAACGTAAATAATTGTATTGAAAGTTGGTTCTATAAACCAGGCCAATATATGCCTCCTCTAAATCAACATGGCGATAACAGCGGCCAAACCTGCGGCGCTAATAGCGAGCTTCTCCGCGCCGCCCTCAGAAACGGTGGCGATAGAAGAAGTGGTTTGAGCAGTAGAGTTGGCCAGAGATGTGGCGCTAGTTTGAGTGACAAGAGTAGAGCTGGCTTGGGAAACTGGAGCCTCACTCATCTCCATAGCTGGAGCAGAGCTCACCTGGGATACAGGAGCGGAGCTGTCTTGTGGGGCGAGAGTAGAAGTGGCCTCCATAACAAAAGAGCTGCTGGCCTCAGCGGTAGCAGTGGTAGCAATGACACACTCTCCGCTCACAGTCAAAGTGGTTGCCTCACTAACAGTGACGGTGGTTGGAGCACAAGCATCGTTGCTGCAAGTGGTGAAAGTAAGAACAGTGGACGCAGGGCAGTAGGTAGTGTAGTCAGTCACAGTGACATCAGAAGTGACAGTGACAACCTCAGCTGCCACCTCGGTGGTTGAGTCCTCCTCGGTAGTAGTCATGGTGGTTGGCACAACGCACTCTCCGCTCACAGTCAAAGTGGTTGCCTCACTAACAGTGACGGTGGTTGGAGCACAAGCATCGTTGCTGCAAGTGGTGAAAGTAAGAACAGTGGACGCAGGGCAGTAGGTAGTGTAGTCAGTCACAGTGACATCAGAAGTGACAGTGACAACCTCAGCTGCCACCTCGGTGGTTGAGTCCTCCTCGGTAGTAGTCATGGTGGTTGGCACAACGCACTCTCCGCTCACAGTCAAAGTGGTTGCCTCACTAACAGTGACGGTGGTTGGAGCACAAGCATCGTTGCTGCAAGTGGTGAAAGTAAGAACAGTGGACGCAGGGCAGTAGGTAGTGTAGTCAGTCACAGTGACATCAGAAGTGACAGTGACAACCTCAGCTGCCACCTCGGTGGTTGAGTCCTCCTCGGTAGTAGTCATGGTGGTTGGCACAACGCACTCTCCGCTCACAGTCAAAGTGGTTGCCTCACTAACAGTGACGGTGGTTGGAGCACAAGCATCGTTGCTGCAAGTGGTGAAAGTAAGAACAGTGGACGCAGGGCAGTAGGTAGTGTAGTCAGTCACAGTGACATCAGAAGTGACAGTGACAACCTCAGCTGCCACCTCGGTGGTTGAGTCCTCCTCGGTAGCAGTCATGGTGGTTGGCACAACGCACTCTTCTGTGATAGTGATAGTGGTAGCCTCAGTGGCAGTAATCACAGTAGGAGCACACTCATTGTCACTGCAAGTAGTGATAGTCACAACGGTGGATGCTGGACAGTAGGTGGTGTAGCCAGTTACAGTGACATCAGTGGTTACCACAGTTGCATTAGACCAGCCCCAAGAGGAAGCAGAAGTAGCAGCAGAAGACTCGGCCGAAACGGCTGCAATTGAAGTGAGGGCACTCAAGGCAAGAGAAGAAGCTTTCATTGCGGTTTGTGAATATAACTTTGGCAAAATAACTACATTCTACGAAGCCAATAGGGCACCTTATATACTAGATATCGACCGCCCCTTACTTCCCAGGCACCCAAGGCTTTGACTTGCTGAATCACTATAATTAGAAACTCGGAATAGTTGGGCGTTGTCAGCCACCGAACACCGCCTTGCAAATATTCGTTTATGTGCATGCCTTCGAACGAAAAAGAAAATGCGCGAATATGGACCCAGCTGGCCTGGACTCAAGTCATGTGGGTCTAGGCGTAGTCAATCATGGGAATTCAAGCAAAGTATAAGTGGAGTAAACCCGGCTTTCCCGGATGTTTGGCGAATCAAGAAAACACAAGAATCTCTTGTCACCGCACAAAATTTCCTCTTTGTTCCCAAGGCAAGCTCGGAATTCCATGGGTGTTGCTTTGCTGATGTACAGTATGTCAAAGCCCACTTGCAGAAAAGAACTCATCAACCAAAATGTTGACCCCAGGCGACTTTGCCGCCTCCAGAAAAAAAAAAAAACAAATCATATTTCTTTAAGTACTATGGATAGCAGGTTCAGAGACAGAACTATGTATACGACCATGAGTGCCCAACCTATGCAATTGCGAAAGTTTTGAACATCATGCATGTGTCATCGGTGCCTGTATTTTATTAGGCGGAGGTCTAGAGGTGTAAGTTGGGAGTTGCAACTTGCTAAAAAAGGCATGCATTTTTTTTTACAATCAAATCACAAATCTTGAGTTCTAAATCTGCAGTGATATTTAACGAGAGACCCGGCGTTCCCGAAGGCTCACTTCAGAAATGGGTAATAGATTCCCGATATTTCCTCTTGCGTGCGAAACTATAGTAGAGCCTCATTCATAACCGCGTTTCAACATCAACTAAGCCATTTCGCATAGCCCTCTTTTCTCATTACTCTGATGAAATTCTGTTTTCGGGTGGACCCCAATCGAGGATCTCGGAAGGTATATTATTCCGAATATGTCTGAAAATGATCTTGTTCACAGATTGAGATTTGTGAGCATATAAGTTCGATCTTAATTGTTAAGATGAAGTTCTTTGTCGGTGGCTCGTTCGAGATCTTTTTCACATTTGCCGTTCACATACTCGGCCGAAAAAGGGGATGAGGGTTGCTGCCCAAATATTCATGCATCATAGAGTATAAAGTTAATTTTTTTTAGTCTCTGATTTTCATGCTCCGAATACTTGTGCGGAATAGCGAGTTATATTTTAATTGGCTCAATTTTAGTATTGGAAAGTCTACTCACATTACGGAAAGACAGTCAAGTCTTGTGCAATAAATATCAGTCCAAGGCCTATTTAGCCTCCCTCTAACGATGTCAAATTATCCCAAGAGTATGACTACCGTGGCTTGGAGATTGTTTTAAGGACCAAATTTAAATATTCGCCTTCTCTTGTGGAAAGGGGCGGAACGCAAGATATAGACAGGAAAATTGTTCCTCCTCGGCCACCTTTTGAACAAGAGAGCTTCATTGGAGGTTCCTCTGATTGAATATATTTACTGGACGGCCCATATTTAGATTGATCCAGGGAAGATCGTTGCAATGTTGGTCGCCGCAGCTGATGGAACAGCTGAATGAGTTCGTTTTCTCAACAACATGTATTACCAATATTTTGCCTCACATCAAGTAAGCAACCATTGTTCAAACAGATGAAAGAGACAACGACTAGGTTCAAACTGAACAAGATTGCTCGAAGGAAACTTTGCATGGAAATTCAGTCAGGAAATACAGGCGGCACACTTCTGAAAGTGATTATTTTCGAGGTTCTTTTCGTCACCTCCTTCTCCAGATGGCCTTTAGTAAATTAAAGATTTACTGGGTTGAAATCGCCAAATGTATGCTCCTGATTTATAGGAATAGAAAAACCATCAACACCGATCTTATGGCAACAGATTTCGACTTGCGACTACGGAAGTAAAATATCTATAACGTCAAGACCCAATCTTCTTAGCCTAGAGAGTTAATTTCGAGGTACCGCAATGTCAAAAACTATCAACATTTTCATCTGAGTATGATGATTATCCAATCATCAACGCAACCATTTAAGATATGATCAAAAAAAATATAAACATGGCGGATGGCGTCGTATGCATCAAGACCAACATCTGAAGCCCTGGTGTATCATTAAATCTAAGAAGACAGGGCAGGCACTAGAAGACCGCACCCGTGCACCTGCCTTAGGCGAATTGCAGAGACTGATGTACAAGCTTTCAAGGGACCAGCTAACAATCACCGGAATAATATGGTATTTTATTTCAAAGCGCTCTCAGGAAGTACAAGCGAATACGATGACTTTGCTCTTGATACCACTGAAAGCGAGCACACCATTTATATGGGTAAAGATAAGATAGAAAACGACCCATTAATCCGCCATTCACACCCAAAAAATTTATGGTTTCACGTGGACAAGCACTCATCGGCTCATTTGTATCTACAACTTAGCCAAGAGCAACATAATGTCAAGTTTGAGAACTTGCAGTTGGATTCAGATATCTTACAGCAGATTGCCCAATTGACCAAAGCAAATTCCATCAAAGCTAACAAGCTTAATAACATAACCATCATTTACACTCCAGTAGACAATTTGAGAAGTGATGGCCTGATGGACACAGGCACAGTAACCTTCATTAATCCACAGAAAATCAAGAGAGTGCATGTCACGAAAAAGGACAATAGCATTGTCAATAGACTCAATCGAACCAAAACAGAAATCACTACGGAAAAGTTTGTGCAAGAGCAAGAAGAGGCACTACGCGAATGGAATAGAGCTCATAAGGATGAGGTCCGCAAGGCCGAGCAAAGGGCGAAAGAGGAGGCAAAATTGCGTCAGCAGCAGAAAACCTTCAATAAGGATCCATACGCAGATTTATTTACCGAGGAGAATCTCCGTGCAAGCAGCAATGAGTTCCGTAATGAGAATTGGGTGGAAGATGAGTTCTGGTGACTTTTCTACGTGAATTCCTGTGCTGGAAAGGAAGCCCTAAGCACATTGCCGACTTTGATGGCGCCCAACATGATGTAAAAATTGCCACACTAATTAACTACTTGATCATCGCCATTGATGGAAAGTTTAACTACAACATTGTATCCGTGCTGTATATTCTTGGTTTAGTTTGCCATTACTTAATCTTGCTCGATTTTGATTGGGAACTTGCCTGCTTCCCTCTGATCGTTCCATTTTTCAACCCAGTCAACAGGGCACAAGGAGGTGAAAGTCTTCCAGAAGATCTGACATGGCTCAAAGTCCTCGCCCTTCACGGCAACGCACTTGTGGTAGTCAACGTAGTTTTGCGCACAGTGCTTCGTCTGGTTTGTGTTTGGAAATCTTGGGTCAAACTGAGGAGTCTCAAACTTGAATGTCTCTTGATCGATGGCCATGATGAGTGTGTGAATAGGCTTTCTATAGTGGTACAGCTTTAAAATGGGTGTTTTTTTCTCGTGTCTTACGATTCTGTTTCGCGAAAGACTACATACCATTGGTTAATATACATATGCAGGCCCAGAATGTCACACCACCCGAAAGGAAGCGCCGTATTCTAGAATAGCTTTCACAGAGCTGGAATATAGGAGTAGCTATTAGTAGTAGGTCAATAAAACACAAGAGATGCTGTTCTGTGCGAACCAATGTATTTTATCTCCTGGCTGGGCATATATTTGCGGCCATGTGATATCTTATTCAACGAAACTTTCAAAAGTAACGGACAATGCTATCGATTTGGGTTTCTTTTCCAGCACAACTCAACGTGAACATAAGTTAGATTTGAAGGGTTTTTTGCTCAATAGGTGAATAATGTCACAGCTCGCTGTAGACATCTTCATATGGTAATATCTATTGACGCACCTTATCGCGTGTCAAATAGCACATTCACTTTGTTATTCTTCACTCCAACAAAAAATTTCTGGATTTCCAGTGAGCCTTCAAAAGACTTGCTTACTCCAGCCCAGTAGTTTTCCTTCAGTCGCCGTTGCTTCACTCACGAGAAAAATTGCAATGGACGGTACCTTATATACCTTTGGTCCCTTAATCTCTCGCAAAATATCGTTCGCTGACGGCTGTATGGATTCAGCCGGGGCAGATTCCTGACTGGATCCCTCACCCTCATTGAGAAAAATCTCTATGTTCTTTTTGCTCGCTGATGGCTTGTACGCTGGATTAATTAGAGAGGAATGTAATGATGCCTTGTTGAACTGCACAATACGTGTACCACTCTGCTGCTTTACTAATTCCGCAACAGCAATTGCTTTCCCAAGATGAGCCCCTTTTCCTCCTATAAGTACACTCTGGTGACTTTGTAAGGCGGAAATACTTACCTGGGCGTAGGTTTTGGCGGGAGACGAGCCCACTACCATTGCAGCCTCCTCAACTTTGGTGGGTAGACCAAGCTCATTTGCACTATCGATGTACCACTGGCGGCATGCGTGGCGGAATGCTCGAGTTTCACTTTCAAGGACCTCTCTGATCGTGTCACTAGGCATAATCAGTTACCAGGTGTCCGGAACTAAATGTTGGTGTCGCAATGAGTGATGAGCATGTACATAGTGTGCCGGACCATGCTTTGACCATCTGTTATCAAATAATACTACATTCAAGACATAAATACGTGGGTAAATTTTTAGGATTTGAGCTCTTTTGAGATCGTTTCTGGATGAAAACAAAAACACAATTTTCTATTCATTCAACGCGCATATTTTTATATGAGCCTGCGATTATAGAAAACACGTAAACTCGCTTTCACTGTATTCTAAAGCTTTGAAAAGCTCTCGATCAATATCTTGCGCAGTATACGGAAGATCAGTGAACATATTCTCAACTCTTTGGATCTCGGTGAGAGTGATTTGCACCAAATTCAAGCAAAATTCGTCTAATCTAAGACTTTCACTTGCCTCGAAAACCTCCACAAAAAAGTCGAGGTCAAGCTTGACATTTGCTAGAATCAGCGCGATGGCATGTTCCTTTTCCGAAATATCCCGGAAGCATTGCAAAAATTTTGACAAGAAATGACTTTGTAGCTGTTGTATTATCGAAACAAAGGTACTTGTGTCAGTGATCGGTTTTAACACATGAACAAGCTTGACGAAATGTAAGAGACTATCGTAAACAAATGGGTCAACACCAATTTGACGCCTGATTTTAGAAGTCCCAGCACGTCTAAAATGCTTTTCGACTTTTGCTTCGATCCAGTGTTTTTCAATTTCGTTTACATCATCCAAGATTGTGATCTTTACCTTGTCCAAATCAGCAAACAACTTTAGGGATTGTTTCAGCAATGTATTATCAAATAGATTGTCGAACTTTTGGATGAGTTTTGGAAAGATGAATTCTGCGAGAGCAGTGAAATTGTTCATCGTAAGAATCTTGTAAATACACTTCTCAGTCTCATATGCGGTCCCTTCCTTGTCGCTCAACATCGATCTCTTGGCAGTGAATTTTCTCACACTTGACTCTACCAAAACATTCATGCTTCGCATAAATTGTATTTCCAAGCTGACTAAGATTCTTTTGCTGGGATAGGCAGATACAATTCGCACCTCACCACTTTGCAGCTCGTCATTGCGGATCATCAATTGAGCCAACCTCTCAAGAACAAATATCTCGTAGTAGTAGATGATTTGCATGAGCTTCGTGTATATGACACTTTTCATATTTCTGTCTCCAAAGACGTTGTACTTGACCCAGTTCTCCAAATCAAGAAACTGGGAGCAGTCATTTACCCATGTCGCACAAATAGCCTCTAGTACTCTCAGATCGAAGACAAGCGAGGTTTCCCGAAGACTTTTGATGTATTTATTAGTATCGAAGCTTTTGGAAGCATTCCCAATTTGAGTTGTGTACCCCCCAAGAAGAGTGAGGAGATTTCCAAAACTAGATGAGATAACACTCAAATAGTATATCGCTGACAAAGAATTGGTGTGATATGGAAGAAAAGACACGTAGTTGGAAGGAGTTACTTTCATCTGGTCTGTTTGATTTTCGCAATCAAAAAGCTGCATTATTTTCCCTACCATATTGTTTGCAATTTGAAAGAACATGGCCTGGAGTTCCCCGTCAGTATCAATGTTGTAATCATTTTCCGCCGTCGAGTAGTGAATGTAATTTTTCACAAACTTCGACACGGAGCCTTTAAAAAACCCTTCCACATACGTTATAAAATTGGACAAAACCAACCACGTCTCATTGATAATCGAGAGATCTAAATTCTCGTTGTTGCCGAAGATGTCAAGAATCACAGCTTCAGTTTCAGAATCAATCTCCAGTGTCGTGTACGATGAGGAGGCTCTGAAGTACTCCTCTACACTATCGAATTTCTCGGCAATGTGACTAACATACGAGCCATCTTCCCGTTGCTGCGCAAACGAGGATATGTATTCCTGAAGCTTTTTCTGCATCAGAGAGAACCTAGTCTCAAATTTCTCGCACTCGTAACTGAGCTCGCTTTCCATTTTCTCCAATTGAGATCTAAGAAAGTGGCTGATGGGCGCAGTGTTTGATTCGTTGATGCTCACACTATGCAATCGATCAACAAGCTCGATGAACTTCACATCCAGAGCTAGTTTTCGATTACTCTTGCCATTGACTTCGTGGTCAGTGGATAATAAGTCCTGAAGACACCTCTGGCGGTATTCGTCAACCATCTTGTAGACTTCCGCGTAAACCCTGCTCAAAGCAGTGGTTTGAAACGCATGATCTCTTTTCAAAGACTTGAGGAGCAAGATGTTGCCGGACGCCTCTGCATCTGCAAGAGCTCTTTGTTGCTTTTCTTCGATGTCGGCCTTCTCCTTGACAAACGTTTGAAAATCGTTGATGAAGCTGGCATCATCATGCTGGGAGAGGTGCTCGAGCAATTGGTTGGGAAGATCAAAAACAAAGCGATTTGCTTGGATGAAATCCACTAGCTTATTGATCTTTATCTCCTTCGCATTATGATCCATGATCGGTCGTATCATGAGCGAAGAGGACAAATTCAAGTTGTTGATGGACTCCTCGAGCTCCGAGAGAAGGGATTCGCCTGCCCCCACCTTTGCTTTGCTTCTCTTGGCTGCTGGATTAAAGACCTTTGATTTTTCGGAGTCTATCTGCGCCTTCAGTTTCAGATCCCGGAAGGTGACCAAGACCTCGTCGATGGAGCGCTTGCACGCGAGAAAGTCCTCGAAGTTCTCGTCCAACACAGCCTTCAACTGTGAGTTCTGTTGCCGGATGCTGGTGTCTAGCCCCGCAAGGGACGCCACGAGATGCTCGATGGGCGTCTCTTGGTGCACAACCGAAAGGTATGCCTGAGGGCTAAAGTCTTGGGAAGAGACCAAGAACTTCTGGAGCAGCGGGTCGGCCTCCGACTCCACGACGCCCTTTCTGATGAGCCGCTGAGCCACGTTCTCGCCGTTTAGGGGGTCCTGGAATTCGTGGGCGGGCAGACTGTCTACATGCAGCGTGTTTTCGGCGGTGAGAATCGCATTGAGAATTTCGAACTTCTCCGCCGGGGGCAACCCTTCTAGCGCCTTTGTGTCTTTGGTGGCGTGTGCCAGTATCCCCGAGGTCACCGACACCACAGGCAGGTCTAGGGAAGCCGTGCCGTAGAACAGTAGAAGCGTTGGTATGTCATCGTTATAGTTGAGCATTTACGGCACGCAATGGTTTCTTTTCTTTTTTATTTTTTTGGCGTTGCTGCGTGTTTACGGTAACTGACCCTTGTGACGGCGTGCCTTCAATACGGCGGTTTTTTTGTGGTCTTTCTGGGGGGTGTGGATGGCCCTTTGAAGTAATCCTGGTTGGGTGTGGCGGTGTGTGGTCGGGCGCGGGATCTTAGGGCCAAGTTGCCGGGGGCTGCCCATTCCAACGGGGCCGCGCGCCGATTTGGGCGCTATTTCGGGCCCGGCTTTTTGCTTCTTTCTCACGCAACATTCTCTAATGCTAGCATCGATTCTATGCTGGGCCCAGACGCAACAGTACATATCTATAACTATCTATATAAAAGAGGTAAATACTGGTGTGAGTTTAACAAGTCGTCCCGCCCCAAGCATGGCGCAGAAAGATGGTGTCCCAAGGAAAAACGAAGTATTAGTAGCACAGGAATATGGACAAGGCTGGAGGCGCGGTGGTGATGAATGGAGCCGCGCTGCGCCCGCGCCGAACCCGTACACCCATACCCCCCCCCCACCCCGCGCGCTGTCCTCGCCATCGCATAGTGAAAGACATGAAGAAATCGGGTAACCCTCAGCAAGCAGACCCAGGTGCAACGGTTGCAAAATCCACGCCTGCCCAGAAACCACAAAGCGTGAACCACGGGCGAAATTGCCACACGCCCAGCCCACGAGCACCCTATGCAGAGCCACCCCGAAATCGGCGGTGCCCGCGCGCTATTGCTGCTCGGCACCTCCGACGGAAAAGCCACCACCACCACCACCACTGACGCCGCTCATATGGTGGTTCCCGGCAAAAAAGCCCCTGTCGCCGGGCCCCATGGTGGCAGCACAAACAGCACGCATTCCAACGAGCCCGCCGAGACTGGTGTCGGCAGCCCGCTGGCGTTTGCAAGCCCAAAGCTCGAAGCCGGCGAGCGCCACGATATCACGGGCCACGATATCACGGGCCACGGCCACGCACACGGCGGCGAGAATTCAGATACAGAGGGACCGGACCACGTGCATGCTGGCGGCACGTCGGTACCCGCTGGCCCGCACATGGGCGACAACCCCGAGGTGAATGAGCTCATGGACAAGGCCAGCCAGCTGTTGAACGACGCGGTGGAGGCCGCCGTGATGCGCTACGTGGGAGGCACGCTAGACACCGGCGAGGAGCTCCAGGGGCCGGGGGCCGGGCACACCGAGCCGCAGGAGGACGAGGAGCTCCAGCGCAAACGGCAGCGGCTCCACTCGGAGGACTTGCTCTCGGAGTACCAGTGGGACCGGTTCTTGGAGGAGGAGGTGGCCGCCGGGTTCGAGCGCACGACGCCGCGGAAGCGGCTGCGCAAGCCCTTTGGCGAGGATAACGAGATCGACCCCGAGTTGGACGGCTTGGACGGCCATTCCGAACACGACCAGCTTGTGCACGCGGCCATCATGGGCGCGGGCGAGTTGGCCAAGCAGCTCACGTTGCCCGGCGCCTCTCCTCACAGAGAGCCGCATCACAACGGGGGCCAGCTTGATCGCCGGGCCCCCCGCTTGGACGAGAACAACTCCACCGCGATCAGCCATCTCGCGCACGCCGCCACGACACTTTCCAACGGCTTCCGGCGCGACGGGCGCGAGCGGAAGCGGCCGTTGCGGAAGCACACTGCGTCGCTGCTGGACCAGAACACGCTGGCGCCTGCAGAAGACTCAAAGTACTCCTGCTCGTCGCTCGAGTCGCTCATCTCGCAGGCGTCAAACGAGGCATGCTTATGGTACAACACGCAGTCAGATGTTGGTGGCCGCGGGCCGCGTGTGTTCTCGGCCGAAGAAATAAACATCGTCGAGCATTTTCTCCGGGGCTACTGCCGGCTCAACCACCTCAGCCGTATGGACATCTGCCGCCGCGTGTGGACATCCGAGCGGCCCAAAGACAACTTCTGGGAATCTGTCACCAAGGTGCTTCCCTACCGGTCGAAGGCGTCTGTGTATAAGCACATCAGGCGACAGTACCACGTCTTCCAGGTGCGGGCCAAGTGGACGCCCGACGAGGACGAGTTCCTTCGCAAGCTAACGGAATCCACCAGCACCAACTGGAAGGATATCGGCGAGGCAATGAACAGAATGCCGGAGGACTGCAGGGATCGGTGGAGAAACTATATCAAATGCGGTGCCAACAGAGTGATGAACAAGTGGTCCGAGGACGAGGAGCAGTCTCTCAAAAACATTGTCATGGAGATGATCACGAACGAATCACAGACAGACAAGCCGATTCTCATCAACTGGACTGTCGTGAGCGAGCGCATGAATGGCGTGCGCTCTCGGATCCAGTGTCGCTATAAGTGGAACAAGCTCTTGCGGCGCGAGTCCATCTCCAGGATCTCCATGATGGACAACTCGATCAAAGTGTGGATGTTGAACAGCATTTTGGAGTCTGGCGTCACGGATCAGGAGGCGATCGACTGGGACTATATTGTGCACATGTACCACGAGACGCACAAAGAGAAAAACAAAATTCTATGGACTACAGCGGACTTCAAGGTCGCCTTTGAGAAGATGCGCGGGTCGATAAGAGAGTACAAGAATGCACCCCTCCAGGCAGCTGTCGCAAAACTTGCCCGATCAATATACCAAACGAGTGAAAACAGTGATACAAACAATCAACGCGCTCCACATAACGCATCGAAACCCATCAACTCATATGAGGAACTTCGGCCGAAGCCTTTTGATCCGCGCCGAAACGCGGAGAATGAGGCCGCACTGGTGGCCAATGCGGCCGTGGCCGCGGTGTCATCGCGCGTCTCAGAGCAGGACGCTCAGCAGCAGGAATACAGCCTTTGGCGATGACCCCATGTGCTTTTTGCAAACGCACATCGGGTGCATCGAATTGATAGACTCAGGGGACCTTGACAGACGCGTGCGTGCACGACGCAAGTCCTGCTCGCTGCGCGCCAGGGTGTGGTGCCCAAAGCCTGCACAGGAAAACATTGAAGTAAACATGGGATACAAGTTAATAGAAGCTCAATGACGGATACTACCAGATATTCTGTCCCTGCAATGAATGATGACGAGTTCAGCAAAGTGTATCATCGTATGCTAGACTTGGAGCAGGAGTTGGTGGAGTTCCAAGAGTCAAGTAAAGATCTTGAACAGGCACTCGAGGAAGAACTCCATGACCTTGAAACCCAGAAGGCCTCTCTAGTCCACCAATTGCAGTCAAAGGATAAACATATTTCTGCTCTTAACTCGAGAGTGATTGCCTTGAACTCCGAAGTGGCCACGCTACTGGACTCGTTGGTGGAGACCAAGGCTGCGTACGAAAAATCAACTGCTGAGCTCAAACATAAACTAGTGGCAATGGAGATTCTGAACGACGACTATCTCTCGAGAGACAGAGTCGTGGAGAGTAAGCTCCAGTTAGCAAACCAGTTCAACAACGAGCTACTCGAAAAATTGGCCATGGTGGAGAACGACCTCGACCTTGAGCGACAGGCAAATGCACAACACAGACTCACCATTTCGAATCTAAGCAACTTGGCTGCTCATCAGCCGGCACGGCTTTCGCACAGCAAGCGGAACAGTACATACAGAGACTTTGCATTTGCAGAAAGCACAGTTCTAGATATAGATGAAATGCTAGCTAGTGAGCCGCCTGCACCTGTGATGGAGTCCGAATTTCCACGCTCGGAGTCTCTCACGCGGTTTCATGAGTTATGTTCCAAATCTGACGTTTTGAGGCAAAAAGTGGGAGAGGTAAACTCAGCGCTTGCATTCAAGTCGATACCTACAGCAGAGATAAGCAGACCGACAGCGACGTCATATCCCTCCGAGGTGCTGAGCTCCTTTGTCTCTGCGATTACAAATGTGGGCGATGATTGGAAAGCCACGGAGGAGACACACAAAAAAGAAAGTAAAAGGAGCTTGCCCGATAAAACCAAAGACAAGACCTCGCTACATACGACGCATACATACCTAGAGGAAGGACGAGGTACACGTAAAGGGGCACACGTGACAACTGAGTTACGTAGGGGATCATCCAAGAAATTCAAGCTTCGAAACGTTATGAGGAATTTCTTGTCGTGAGTGTTTTCGGCTTTGCACGCTCTAGTGTCATACTCCTGACGCCAACTTAGATAGACATTTTGGGATTTGACTGGATAATTGCGTTGATCGTTCCTGCCAATAAACTAGATATGTCTAAACAAGCAGTAATTCGGAATATTTCAATAGGCTTCCCATCCTTTCTGCGTTTCACGCGAATGTGCATATAAAATATACTCCAGGGCGAGGCAACGCGCTACTCACGTGACTATTGTTATAACAAGGGCCGAAACTTTTATGCACAGCCAGTCAGAAAACCCACCTTAGTCGCCCTGATCTCCAAGAACGCATCTCTTACAAATAAATTAGGCATGTCAGCAGCTTACCACCACCTAGCAGAGGTCTACACAAATGAAAACGCCCTCGCATTTTTGGTACACTTGGACCTTCGCTTGGCCCGCGAAGTTGGTGAGGACGAAGCCTTAGACTATGCCTTGATTTTCACTCAATTGGACGGACTCTTGAAGCGCATGCTTCTTTTAGAACGCAATGAGGAGACTGCTTTGGAGCCCAATTCTGATGAGTCCG
This sequence comes from Metschnikowia zobellii, assembly GCA_939531405.1. Classification (NCBI taxonomy): domain Eukaryota; kingdom Fungi; phylum Ascomycota; class Pichiomycetes; order Serinales; family Metschnikowiaceae; genus Metschnikowia; species Metschnikowia zobellii. Next base: position 1,781,688 of record OW618029.1, read on the forward strand.
CAGGGGCAACTTCACCTATGAAAGTCTCCGCCACCGCTGTGAAGGCATTCTCCAGAACTATGATCACTGTGCTCGAAAAACTTCCAAGTAAAACATTTGACTTAGCCAACAATTTATTGGGAGAACTTCTGCTTGACTATAAGGGCCATCTCACATCATGCGGACAAATTGCATGCATAGTTTTGATTGACATATTCGAAACCTATCCGCTCCAAGTAGCGTCCTTGATTAACTTTGCTGCAGCACAGATCTACAAGATCTTGAAAAAAAATTCAGTTTGCAGCGCTACTCTCGTCTCTTTGCTTAGTACAGTCATCGAAGGTGCCCTCAAATCTGACATCGATGAGAAATTTCTGGCCAAACTAGTGAAACTAGTTCTGAAGACAATCTTACAACACAGCATTTCTGTCGGCGTTTCACAAGATGCCGAAATTGAGGGAGGCTCGAGCATTCCAATCATTACATGTTATGTCCAGCTTTTGAAAGATCTTTTGATCTTACAAGTATCCTCTCACTACGAACGCTTACTAGAAATTTCCACGTCAGCAACTTCAGGTAGTAAACTCAAGCCAGAGACCATGATGGCACAGCAGGATCTGTACCAACAAGCTATACTTTCTTCGCATGAAAAATCCTTTTTGTTTGGCTTGCAATCCCCGTTTTCTGAAGTGCGCTGTGCCATGGTAGATCTTCTTGCAAAATTACTCATAAACTTTGTCGCTGCGGGAGAGTTCAACGCCTCCAAATACTTGCTTGGATTATACCCGTTGCCGGATATCAATTTATGGAACCAATCTTTGACATGCAGGGTTGCAGAAGATGGCGAGCCAATCCTCGAGATAAAGAAAGACAGTCACTTGAATATGAGTCAAGAATCTGAGGCCATTACCACATCAAACTTAAACATGCGTTTGCTCCAGGTTGGTGTTGTTGAATCTTACGTTTTCTACATCCAATTGGAACTGTTGCAGAATAAAGATTTCCTTCCTTCGTCATTGACTAGTCTCATCGACTCAATTTTGTTTAAGTTTAATGATATGAGCCATGTCTCACATATTCAGAATGGCGCATGGGATAACACTTTGTCTCAATGGTCAAAAGTGGTGAGATTTCTCATAATTGAAAGCGGCGCACTGTCGCACGATACCTTGGCTCGCTACGTAATGCTTCACTTTTCATCTTCTCATGATGAGGCTTCGCGTGCCGAAATTTCCGGCACCGGAAAAGCCATCAAAGAAAAAAGAAGAGAATCTGGGTTGTTTGGTTTCAAAGGATTGAAAAAGAGCAAAAAAAAAGGATTGGATAAATGCCACATCAATCTCTACACAAACCCCTACCAACTCAAATTAGCATTGGATATTGTGTCGATTCTCCTTCCTTTCAACGTTGACTTCAACTCATTGGTGCACACAAAAAGTGGTGATCATGTAGTGGATGCTGATGGTGATGAAGACGAAGTCGACGAAGACGAAAATAAGTCTACAACAAAACGAAGCAATTATGTCAGTGAACTACTTCTTTGTTTGCTCTCCAATGAGTCTGAATACATTAGAAACTACAGTTTGATTTGTCTTCTCGAATATGCCGCTCTGAATCAGTCAGAGTGCAATCGTCTTGGCTTGGAACTTTTTTCCTTGATAAGCCAAGAATTCAATGCTCAGAACCTGAAAGAAACTGCCGCTCTTCCCACAGAGAGAAACATCTCAAGATCAGGTACAACCAAATTATTCGCTTACTCGCTAGCTTTGCTGGCTCTTGTCAAGCAAGCAGATATCACATTGTTTCAAAACTCCACAATCGCTACAATTTTAAGTTTCTGCACACAAAATTTGAAGCACAACAGCTCTCTTGGACTGAAAAACATCAAAAATGGTGCTTGTTGGGTTATCTTGTCCGCTTTAGTCACATTTTATCATGAATCTGAGTTTGTCAAACTAAACTCATCACAATTTTTGGTCTTTTGGAAGAACATGTTGACCTCACAATTTAGCACATCTGCATTATCTGGTGACTCAACTTTAGGAGACACGCAAGACGTTATTCTTAATCTTAAGCTTAGATCTTTTAGCTTGCTCTGCTTGTTGAATTACATCTCTGCGGTAGAGGCCACTTCAGAGATCTTGAAGCAGCTTCAGTTTCTTTTGACAAAATCATACAAGTACTTGGTTTTTCTTGAGGGGGAATATGAATCTGTGGGGCTTGTCACACGATTTCATCCTCAAGCTTTCGATGAGTGGGGATTCAGTCCCTCCTTGGTTCACAGCGCTCTTTTTTCCAATTACTCAAACAGCGCCAAAGTATCAAGCGACCAGCAATTAGCGAGCTTGCTTCTATACAACAAGAAATTAGTGATGCAGGGATTTGTCCGAATCGCTCACTCGCTCAAAGGAGAAGTCAACTCCAGCTTGGTAATCCTACTTCTCAAAATCTTTTCCGATGTCAAACTTTTTTCGAGAGTGAATTTCTCTGATTATTCCAGAGACAAAAGTAAAGTTGTTAGAAAGCAGACAACATCAAAATTGGCACACATAGATGATGAGATTTTATTTTTTGAAGAAGATCGTTATTACAATTTCGGTGTGACAAGCAAGTTTCAATACGACATCATGAACATTGATCAACTTTGCTATGATAACTCCTCTGAATTTTTGTTCGATACGTATCGAACCAAGGATCCCTTCGTGAACACATCAATGAACGATTCGGATTTGCCCATCGAAGCTTTCGCTTCCTCCAATGTCTCCAACTGGGTTGATAGTTTTGAATCACTGCATATCCTGGCGGCATGTCATAGCGTAAATTTTGATCCAGCCATGTTGATTTTGCATCGCTATTCCTTGCGTTCTACATACTCACCAAATTTGATCACGTCATTAGTTGACCATTCCATTGAGCTCTTTCAATTGACTTTCTCGAGCTTGACTTACAAGATTCAATTTTCAATTCTTGAACAGCTAAGATCTACCGTTTGCTCAAAACAGATAGATCCATTGCGGCGCAAGGCTGTGATGGTAAATGTGAACGTTGCACTTCATGGTCTCTTAAATCATGTACTGAAGCAAAATGTTTCACTCAGTGAAGATTTGGTGCTTCTTTTACTTGACATTATAGAATGGATCGATTTGACAGACCCTGCATCGGTATCTATTTGCGCAGACCTGGTGGGGTTAGCCACGCGCTTACTTCCAAAGTCCAAAAAGGAAGAATTTATTTCGACCATGATAGGCAAAATTGTTTCCGATACTTCTCCGTACATTCGCGGTCGCCACATCCTTTCACTTGCCATGGTCAATAACTATAGCCACATTGGCTTCATCGAGATTCACGACATTCTCACACAATTGATAAAAGATGCCCACCCCGTTATATCTTATTACAGCCAGATAGCCGCATCAATTCTTTTTGAAAATCCTCTCGGCAATCAATCTTTGATTGAAGGGATCTTGAATTCGACGTACATCAATTTTGTCTCGGATAGTCTCTGCATGTCAAATTCGAATGCACAGTATACGAATTTACATTCAAAGTATAACTTTGCATTTACAAACGCAAGTTTATTCAGAGTTTGTATCACTTCGTTGGGTCCTCGGATCAAAGAATGTCACTTTGAGATGAAATCCAAAATTTTCCAGGTTTTGTTTCTCTTATCGCACGGTATTAGGTCATCAAGCATGAAAGATTTCCTAATTTCAATCTCAAAAGTTTTGTTGACATGTCAAGAGGTTATTATTTTTGACCGGAACTTAACAGATGGTTTCGATAACTGGTACAAGGATTTTGCTCTCGCTATTCTTCGAGCAAACTTGAAGACTGGAATTGGAATCATACGACCTACGTCTGTAAACTTTGACAGACTCTTTTCGATGACCACATCTTCGGAATTATATCGAAACGCGCTCACTGGCTTGGGAGAAATGACAAAAATTGGAATCAGAACTTTGGATAAAGATTCTCTAAATTTGGCATGGATTCTGATGGAGATTAGGCCGTGTACCGAGCTAGAGTCACTAATTTCATTCTGGATCGACTCAAACACCGAGGCCCAGTGGTTTAATCAATTGACTAGGCTTTTCAGCATGTCTTCAAGAAAATTAATTGGCAAATTTATGGAAGTACAATACCAACAAAAACTTTTGCCTCTTCAACAAAGGCACAAAAAAACCATCAAAGATGCAAATTTTAATTTTGCAGATGAAGAAGCGCAAAATATTGTCGAAAGCGAAGGTGAAGCAGAAGACCAAATCCAGCCCATCAATTGGGTTTTCAGACTGCTAATTTACGATTTGCTAAACAAAATTTTATCTGAAGCCAAGAAGGGCGCAAGACCATCGTCTAATCTTGAGCAAAAGATACAAGAGATAGTTCGCATCTCTTTTTTGGGAACCACTGCTCCAATCGTCTCTATCAAACTCAAAGGGGTTGATCTTCTCAGTAATGCCTTGGATTTATTTGGGCATTTGGAAGATCCACTTTATCCTGGTGTGTCGATTCTTGAACAGCAGCAGGCTCAAATTATTAGTGCTTTGATACCCTGCTTCAGTTCCGACAGTGACGTGAGTGTTATTGTTGAAGCCATTGATGTTTCTTCAAAATTCATCAATTTACCCCGTATCAACTTTTATTCAAAACAGAGAATCTTGCGGACGATGATTTATTTGTTGGAAGAAGTCTCGTCGAACAAGTTTTTGAAATTTGTTCATTTGGAATCAATGACAGAATATGGACGAAAAGCCATCCAGCTATCGATCTTGAATTGTTGGGCCGTATTATACGTTAATTTTGCAGGCGATTGTGGTGTATCAGAGCCAGAATTCGAGGAAATTTTGCAAAAGTATTCAAAGTTGTTAATTTCACTTTGGATTTTAGTGCTCAAAGAGCTCTCGAACTTGAAATATACTCAGCCAAATTCAAAAGAGCTAAGGCTATATGAAAACTACTGGCTCAACTTTGTTGGTGTGCTTAGTCTCATCCTCGAAAAGGATGCTTCCGCTGTCCAGGAGTTTTTGTTGGAAGAAGAAGAAAACTTCTTCTTTGTTTTGTTTTGTCAGTGTTCCGAAGCCTTGATTAAAAATCACAATGTGTCCAAAGTCTTGGTTTCTGTCAACAGACTCGTACGTGTACACGGTCTCGCGAGGGTATTGTTTTGCGATGAAATTTTCGATGAGGTCATAAGTCTTTTGGATCGACTCGTCTTAATGGAAAAAGAAATCGAGACGAAATGTCAGGTTATCGACACAGTGAATGCTTTGTTCGAATCATTCTTGGAGAGCACAGATGGTACATCGGCTGATAAGTATTTCGAGCTTTTGAGAGTTGCCATGCTTCCGCTTTTTGAGATTTTTCCGTTCTTGCGCCAAAACTTCGATCCAGACGAAGAATCCAGCAAATTGTTTCTTAAGAGGTGTGATACGGAAACCAGTTTATTAATGGCGAACAAACAGTTTTCTGTACTCGCTCAAATGGTACGAAAGTTTCCTGATGACTCGCGAAGCGACTTGGTCTCGTGTATGTTGTACGTGATTGCCAAGTTTTTTGAGTTTGGGAATGATGCATTAATCGGCACAGTCTTACCATTCTTGAAGTCGATCATATCACAAGCTCGAAGCAGTGAGACCGATTTGCTTAGTCCATTTGTGGATATTTTGAAGGCAAATGGGCTCTTCGGCCCAATCATGAGCAGAAAAACTCACATCATCACTATGGTGATATTAATCACGGGAGGGAACATTGCTTTGGGAGACGATGAAACATTAAGCTTCGCTCAGACGTTAGTCGATGGAATTACAGACAAGGAATTGGCGTCGGTTAGCATCCAATCCATCAGGTCAGTCATGAACCACGCAGGAGTGGCCAACCAAGCTTCGACAAAAATAACAAAAGACGTTTTGAAAGCCGTTCTAGACTCATTGTTGAACAATGAAGATCAGGAGGAGGCGATTCTTAAGGTCAAGCTCGAAATCATCTATGTGTGCAGCCAATCACAGTGGATTGACACGAGAGATAAAGGAACTGCAATCATCAGCCTCCTCGTCCCGCTACTTCTAAAATTTGATGCCCAAGGTGTCTTGAGCAGAGACTACTTGCACGAGAAAATGGTGGGTATAATGAACAACCGCATGGACAGCTTCAAGCAAGTCGTCAAAGAACAGCTAGACGACGAGCAAAGACGCGCAGCGGAAGCATTGGTGACATACAGCAAGCATGCCATGCCGAGTGTAGAGCACGAAAGTATCCAGTTGAGGACCTTCACCTGAGAGCACGTGATGGGCAAGCCTCGCGAAATCGAAACTCCGTTCTCGCACTTGTGCAATGAGGCCGCGGTGCACGGGTCCACAAGCAGCGCACTGTTGCGGGCGGATTTCTTGGCTTCCTGGATAGGGCACTCGGCGATGTGACCTGGCAATGGTACTTATAGTTTATACTACACTGTGCAAAGTCAAGCGCGCAGTTCTTTTTTGGATCGCAGCAGGCTAGTTTTGCTGGAATGTTTCTGTTTTTGCTTTTGTTTGCCGTTTTCCTGCGCCTCTTCGCCTCGGCGAGTGCAGCCACCCACGAGTATTTCTTCAACACCACGCTCGTGGCTGCCAACCCTGATGGTGAGCACGAAAGATGGGTCATTGGCATCAACGGCCAGTGGCCCAATCCGGTGATCCAGGTTGCCCGAAACGACCGTGTCATCATTCATCTCCACAACGGGATGCCTGACCGCAACACGTCTTTGCATTTTCATGGCTTGTTCATGGAGTCCGCCAACTCCATGGATGGACCCGAGCATGTTACACAGTGCCCCATTCCTCCGGGCCACACTTTTGTGTATGACTTTGTCGTGAAACAGGCAGGCACGTACTGGTACCACTCGCACCTGGGCTCTCAATACAGCGACGGGCTTCGGGGCGTTTTCATAGTGGAGGAGAACTCCGCAGAGGAGTATCCGTTCGAGTTTGATGAGCAGGTTCCTTTGACTGTGGGCGACCATTACCACTTGGAGAGCCCCGACATCATGCGAGCATTCCAGTCGCGGTACAACCCGACCGGCGCGGAGCCGATCCCGCAGAATGCGTTGTTCAATGAGTCCCGGGGAGTCTCGTGGCATGTTCAACCAGACACAACGTATTACTTGCGCATCGTGAACATGGGCATGTTCGTGAGCCAGTACGTCTACATCGAGGACCACGAGTTGACGATCGTCGAGGTCGACGGCGTGTATGTCAAGCCGGTCGTCGTCGACTCCCTCTACATCGGTGTGGCCCAGCGGTACGGTGTGTTGCTCAGGACCAAGGGTGGGCCTAAGCGAGACTCGTATAGGTTTGTGAACGTCATGGACGAGCCCATGCTTGACTTTCTTCCCCCGGATCTAAAGATTATCTCCACGAACTACTTGGACTACACCGAAACACCACACCATCCCGAGCCCTTGGCGAATGGCGGCAAGCACTTTGAGAAGCTCGTCAAGCAGTTGCATCCCATCGACGACCTCAGCCTACAAACGCACCGCGGAGACACCTTGCTCGATGACCCAGACTACCGGATCGTGCTCAACTTCACCATGGGCAATCTAGGCGATGGCGTCAGCTATGCCTTCTTCAACGGAATTTCGTATACGCCTCCCAAGGTGCCCACGCTATACAGCGTGTTGTCCAGTGGCGAGTTTGCCAGCCACCCTGCGATATACGGCTCCAACACCAACACGTTTGTCTTGCAGGACAATGAGGTGGTGGAGATTGTGGTGAACAACATGGACCCTGGCTTGCATCCGTTTCACCTACATGGTCACACGTTTCAGGTCATCTCACGGTCCGAGGGCACTGATGATGACGACAGCCCGCAGATATATAACGCGCTGGACCCACACCACACCCGTTTCCCACAACACCCCGTGGTGAGGGACACCGTCATGGTCAATTCTAATGGATTTGTGGTGCTCAGATTCAAAGCCAACAACCCCGGTGTTTGGTTTTTCCACTGCCACGTGGACTGGCACTTGGAACAAGGGCTCGCCATCACACTAGTCGAGTCGCCCCTCGCTATCCAAGAGAGGCAGAAATCAGTGGACAGCTCGCATCTTGCTGCATGTGCTTCTCTCGGTGTTTCGACGAGAGGCAATGCGGCCGGGCGCTGGGGAGACTCTGAGGCGGCTTGGCTTGACTTGACCGGCGAGCACTTGCAGGTGCAACCATTACCGCCAGGATTTACGAGCAGAGGCTACGTGGCCCTTCTTGCATGTGCTGCAGCAGCGGTGCTTGGAGTGTTTTCCATATACGAGTACGGAATGGAGGATATAAACACCGATGACACGGAGCACGTCATGCAGAAGTTGTATAGCATTCTCGACCAGTACGATGGCCCAGAGACCAGCGCCATGTTGGGCCAGAATGTACAAGCGCAGTGATCTGCCATTTTTTTTTGCTACAAAATGTTTGCATATATATTTAGGAAATTTTTCTATAAACAAAAGGGACACTGGTTCTGAAAGTCACTACGCCGTCGGTGCGCGCGCGACCTTCTTATCTGAGCCGGAGCGAGGCGTAGGTTGCCCACAAAAACCCCAGAGCCATTTCAGTGTCACGGTCATCCAAGTAGTGCATCATGTCCCAAATCTTTGAATGGGCTTTTGGCAAAAAGCTTACTCCTCAGGAGAGGCTTCGAAAAAACCAGCGGGCCTTGGAGAAGACCCAGCGAGAGTTGGCACGAGAGGCCACCAAGTTGCAACAGCAAGAAAAGAAACTTATGCTGGAGATCAAAAAGTCAGCCAAACAGGGGCAGATTGCCAGCGCCAAGGTCCAGGCCAAAGACCTTATTCGAACCAAGAACTATATCGTCAAGTTCAATCTGATGAAGGCGCAGTTGCAAGCAATTCTGTTGCGCATCCAGTCCGTGAGAAGCAACACGCAAATGGCCACCTCGATGCGGGACGCTACCCGTTTGTTGCTGGGAATGAACCGGCTGATGAACCTCCCGCAGCTTTCGCGGATTGCGCAGGAATTTGCTAAAGAAAACGACATGATGGACCAGAAACAGGAATTTATGGACGACGCCATCGATGACGCGATGGAGTTAGACGAGGACGGCTTGGGCGAAGACGAGCAGGCCGACGAGATCTTGACCAAGGTTTTGGATGAGATTGGTGTTGACTTGAATACCAGCTTGAAAGACACCCCCAATCAAATCAACGTGGAAAGTGCGTCGCCGGGGCGCGTGGCTCAACCCGTCGGAGCCAACGACGAAGATGACTTGCAGGCAAGATTGGACAGTTTGAAGAAATAGGTGTGAGTTCAGCACGAAACAAGTACCTTTGAACGAAAAGCGTTTATTCAGATGTGTCCTATAAATAATGGCTCTTCACCAGCCCAGCCTCCAATTGTGCCAGGGCGCTCTCAGATGTACTTCTTCTCTTCCAAGTACTCGATGATTTTCTGGGCACTCTCTTCAATGCTCTGGCCATCGTAGTTCTTCAAGTGCACCTCTGGCTTCTCTGGAGCCTCGTATGGGGCAGAAATCCCCGTGAACTCCTTGATGATTCCGTCTCTAGCCTTCTTGTACAAGCCCTTGGGGTCTCTTTGTTCGGCTACCTCGACTGGAACATCGACGTAGACCTCGACAAATGGCAAGTTGTCCTTCTCGTGTAACTCTCTTGCGGTTTGCCTGTCTTTCACATACGGACTAATGAAAGATGTCAACGTAACACTGCAGGAGTCGGTGAACAACTTGGCAACTTCGGAGATTCTTCTGATGTTCTCGTTTCTGTCAGCCTCCGAGAACCCCAAGTCTTTGTTCAAACCAAAACGAATGTTGTCACCATCTAATCTGTAGGCATTCAACCCCCTTTGCAACAAGGCCTGCTCGATAGCACAAGCAATGGTGGACTTTCCACTGGCAGACAAGCCGGTCAACCATACAGTGACGCCTCTCTGCTTTCTGAGACCCGCGCGCTCATCGTGGGTCAAGTTATCGTGCCAAGTGATGTTAGTAGCCATTTTTAATATATGCTGAGGAAGTAAGGAAGCCAGGATCGTGGATTTTGGCAATCTCGAACGCTCGAGTCTGGTTTTGCTTTAATTCAATCATACCACGTGACTGCGCGTCAGACGTGCGCATGTGCTATGGAGAGTACTGATTTGCACCCAAGCCGCACAGCACCAGCCATGCGGTTTGGTTTGGGGAACAGGTCAAATTCACGTGATTTGATCAAGAATGATGACAGTCAGGCTAATTTGTAGATGTATTGGTCTTTCTCAAAGGAGCATGATTAGACGCTGGGAAACACATATTCGAAGAGGGTCTGGCAATTCGATTTGAGTCTGCTGCATATCTCGGTTCTAAATTAATAAACGCGACAAACCAAGGTTGCCACAAATCGTTGCTCTTGAATCTTCCACAGACTAGCTTGGATGGGGCGGAATAGGCATGCTATCCACCCAGGTATATTTTGGAATAATATGTAAATGGAAATGCATGATTCTACATTGAAACAATTTGATAAGCTGCTGCCGAGAAAAGATTTTGAAGGGTCATGATGCGCTAAACTAAACTCACTTGGTTGTTTGGATGAGTATCTGCACAAGGTTTATGGCAAGTCAGTCGCGGATGGAACTCAATAATGTTTGTTCAGCCTGACCGTGAAATAAAGCCAGGTCTGAGCAGCGATTATTCCTATACCATTCTCAACAGCTTCCGTATGAAGAGCAATAAAAAACGTATCCAAACCATTTAAAACTTCAAAAGCGTAGCGATTGATGTGGCCAACTGTTTTTTAATCTCTTCTTGTCGAGCTGTCTTGCTTATAGAAAATGTGTTTTATCTTGAGCTATTCAAATCTTACTAGGCGTTCTTTCAAGGTAAAATCGGAGTCTTGCATCGGCCAACAATCTATCCAGAGAGAGGGATAGACAACAATTGGCTAGATGACATGGGAGATACGGCGAGTCTATGATATGTTTTTGGGAAATCCTGCTTAAAGGGGTTGGACCGAACTTCCCCTTTCAAGAGGACTCAGCTCAAATCATAATCGTGGTATACTATCTTGGTTTTGAGGCAAGAAAAAAACGTTCTATAGCCCTCAACCAGTGCTATATTCCCCTGGGGCAAACTCATGTGAAGTAAAATAATGTGTAATTCTAATTTGTTTCACCCACTTTAAATACCAGTTTCAGGTGATATTGAAATTTATATATATATATACCTAGCTCGAAGGTTTGAAGAAAGAAACAGGGTTTATGAAAAGTAGAGCAGTGCAAGAAAGTGAGAAGCGAGTTTTTATCTCTGTTTCCTGGAGGCTGATTCTTTTTTCTCGGAACACGGATAATCATGCACTTACTTCAATTCGATTTTTTGTTGAGTACAAATGAGCCTGACTATTCAATTGAAAGAGGACACTTTTGCCTTCAAAGTCAAGAAGGCAAATTGTTAAAAATTGGTTGCAAATAGTCGACCAAACTCAAACAAGCAAGCTTGAAGAAACCCAAGAGCTGGATTTTTTTTTCTGGCGAGAGATGAGAAATAGAATGACTGAATGATGAAAGTTCTCCGCTAGAATGAATATAATTGAATACAAGTCAATAGAGATACCACAAGTAGCATTGTCTCTCCCATAATGTGCAGGCGTTCAAGAGATTCATCCAACACCCGGGGATAAATAACTAATAATGTAAATTTTTGAGCCCAAAATAATCTTTTTCATCAATACATGTATGAATATACTCGAGAAGTGATTCTAGTTAGTCATGATTTGTCTCTTGAGACCGCGCAGGTACGCGCAAGAATTTGATGCACAATCGAAACTGAAAAGTTATACTGGTGGAAATGTTTCAAACCTAAGGGAATGACGCAGCGACCATTGTAAAATCATGAAAATGTATCAAGAAACATCAACTTCGAAGTATGAGGTTTTACAGGACATTGTTCGAGGTACATGAAAGAATCAATTTTCTTGTTATGTAGATGGTTGATGCCCAAAATGCAAGTCGAACCTGTGTCTCTTTCGCGTGTCAAATGCTAGATGCCGAATGAAAGGATCATGTGCTTGTCGTGTATTAGAAGAATGGGTAGATTATGATTATTTGTGTATGCCTTTGCATTGTTATTCAGCAGGGCCGTCTTACCAGATGGTTCAAAATTTAAAACTCTGAAATACCCTCCCGAAATTAAGCCAGGATTAATATGTCATGTTTTTGCTCACTGCAATAATCTGACATGGCTCATGCACATGGGAGCACCTGATGGGTTTTGCTTATGAGATACTGTAGCGAAAATTTTAAACAAATCTTTCGATGAGTATCCAGGAACAAAATGTAGTTGGAGCAGCTCTTCAAAGCTATAAATTCAACGTCTGTCGTTCCAACTAATATATATGTACGGGTGTATTCGCAGTCACGTTGACTCGGGCGCATCCCCAATACATGGTAATTTATAAGATAAGACAGATGCCGGTGGTCCTCTTTGAATCTTGCCAACTTAACAGCACGCAACCAACAACAAAAAATGTCACTTCACTCCACACATCTTGATGGCATCTTGCCACTCATTGCCAGAGGTAAGGTCAGAGACATTTACGAGGTCGACGCCAAAACACTTTTATTTGTTGCAACTGACAGAATCTCTGCCTACGATGTGATCATGTCCAATGGCATTCCTGCAAAGGGAAAAATTCTCACCAAGCTTTCCGAGTTCTGGTTTGACTTTTTGTCCAGCGAAGTGCCCAATCATTTATCCTTGCCTGCTGGCAGCACGGACATCTTCAAGCACTTGCCTGCAGCTTTGTCCGAGCCTAAATACAAGGAGCAATTAGAAGGCAGGTCTTTGCTTGTCAAAAAGATGAAGTTAATTCCCCTAGAAGTCATTGTGCGTGGGTATATTACTGGCTCTGCATGGAAAGAGTACAAATCGTCCAAGACGGTGCACGGATTGACCATCGCTCAAGACAACTTGCAAGAGTCCCAGGAATTCTCCAGCCCCATTTTTACACCTTCCACAAAAGCCGAGCAGGGTGAGCATGACGAAAACATCAGCCCTAAGCAAGCAGAGAAGATCGTTGGAAAGGAGTTGTGCGACAAAGTGTCCGACATTGCCATTAGGTTATACTCAAAAGCCAAGGAGTATGCGAAGGAAAAGGGTATCATCATTGCAGACACCAAGTTCGAATTTGGCTTGGATGAGGATGATAATATCGTATTAGTCGATGAAGTCTTAACTCCCGACTCGTCTCGTTTTTGGAGTGCGGCAACTTACAAGATCGGAGCAGGTCAGGACTCCTACGACAAGCAGTTTTTGCGTGACTGGTTGACTTCCAACAACTTGAATGGAAAGGACGGCGTTGCCATGGATGAGAAGATCGCCACCCAGACGAAGCTGAAGTATATCGAAGCATACGAGGCTTTGACCGGTAGTAAATGGTCTGAATAAATCAACTTCTCGAGTCCAGCGAGTCACATGAATATTTACTTAATATACAAAAAACACTAAAATACATGATGCAGCTCGTTAGTATCTGTAGTTGTGTCTCCTGTAGTGCTCTTCAAACTCTGGAGTGTTGCGCTTTTGAAGGTTGACTCTTTCGAATTCGTCGGTGAGTCTTTTCCTCCCGCCAATATCGGCTGGTCTAGAGGGTAATAACTCAGCTTCCAGATTTCGCGTTTTGAGCGGCGTTCTATTTTGCTGTAACCCGTAAAGCGAGTTTGCGGTGTACTGCTGGGTTTGATATTGATTCTGGTGCTGATCTTGGCTCGCTAAATGGCCCAAATGTGTGTGATGCTGGTGCTGGTGCTGGTGCTGATACATCGTTTTTGATGAGTCTTCAATATATTCTCGGGGACCTTTAGGTTTACTCGGCAGATGTGCTCTGCTAGGCCATTCTGAAGAAGTTGCAGAGGAATCAGATTTCTCTCTGCGCAATTCCGTCTCCCCACCACCCGAGGAGACTTTTTTTCGTAGAATCTCCGATATTCTGGCTTGTACTTCTTGGTCGACAACAAATCTAAATTCTTTTTGATAGTAAAGGCGCATTTCTTTACCCTCTTGATCCATGGCTTTTTTGCGGTTCTCAAAGTCCTCTCTTAACTCCAGTTCAAGATCTTCCTTTTGCTTTTGAAGTTTTCTCTGGGAGTTTATGTAATCATCCTCCAATTGTTTCTTTTTGAGTATGAGTTGCCGGTCAATTTCCTGCTTTTGTGCCTGCACTTTCCGCTCGAGAATGTCTAGAGTGTTTTCCCTTTTCTCTAGATTTTTCAATGCGGCCTCCCTGGTTTCCAAAGATTTAGCGGCTGTCTCTCTGGCTTCTATCAAACTCAAAGCAGATTCTCTGGCCTCTAAATTTTTAAGGTCAACTTCCCGCTTCTTCAATTCCTCGCTCTTGACTACCAACTGTGTTTGGAAGGCATTAAGGGTGTCTGCCAAACTTTTAAGTTCCATTTCCTTCCGGAACATCCTCACAGAGATAGAGTTCAAGAGCTCGTAGCACGTTGGTCGGGAAGTAGCATCAATTGTGATACTCTCGCTAATAATGTTTCTCAAGTGCTGGGAATACAAGGAAGAGATTTCAGGTATCTCCCCACTTCGAATTTTGGCTTGTAACTGGAGATGTGTTTTCGCTTGAAAAGGGGGATGAAGATTGCATAGTTCGAAAAGAACACAACCAAGAGACCAAATGTCACACACTGGTGAGTAAGGGTTGTCCATTAGGACTTCTGGTGACATATAGTACGGGGTTCCAACATATGTTTTGGCAAAATCATTTTGTGAAGTGATCATCTTAGCTAAGCCAAAGTCCCCAAGCTTTATCGTTTTCTTTGGTTCCATGATGAATATATTTTCCGGCTTGATATCTCTATGAATGATGACGGTTTCGGAGTTTACTGTGGGCTCATGTTCTTTCCTCGCCCCCGCAAATAAATTTACCTTTTTGGCGTCAATGCCATAGTGGCATCGATGAAGGGCCAAGAGAGTTTGCACGAGCACCTCCCATATGAACTCTTCTGGAATGCTTTCCTTGTCACGTTTGAATCTAGATATAATTTTGCCTAGATCTCCTCCATCGCAGTATTCCTGGTAAATGTGTATTGCCTTTTTCTCCTGGATGTGGTCGTGGCGAAGATACTTCACAATGTGGGGGTGATCGAGCTCTCGCAAAATGCGTAGCTCTGAAATGATGTGGTTCTTCTCTTGGTTGTTCATGGAATTGTATTCAATTTCCTTTCTCACTAGCACAACACCGGTGTCCTTCTGGCGAACTTTTCTGACGGTGCCAAAAGACCCACGACCAATTACCTCGAGGGCCTCATACTCATCTGCTATTGCAGACATTGGAATATTGCAAGGACGTCAAAATTTATGTGTATCAGAAGGTCGAGTAAGCCACTAAATTCTTCCCACTAAATCTATACCTGCTCCCAAGCTATTTCCATATAGATGCGGTGTGATTTCCATACACCACCACCTGCAGACCTCAATCGGTTTTTAGTACAGCTGATATGTTTGTAATTAGTCCACATTGGGAAATACAGCGAAGGTGTATCTTTAGTGCGATCCGCGATGACTGGGGTATATTTTGTGAATCTCAATCCGAGCCGCGAATTTATTCTGAGCTCCTTGTGTTGAATCTTTTCCTTGAACTTTGCAATACCCCTGATTTCTTGATTGCACAAGGTATTGCTCCACAATGCTCTGTAGTCCGAGTATTCGTCATGACACCAAACCAAATTGTTAACGGAGGAAAGAAGTTAATTTCCAATTCGTACACATGGGGACGAATTTCCAAGCTTGTTGGCTGTTCGAAACATCTGAAGCCAACATACCGAATACTTTGAGAGTCAAAAACTTTTAAATTAAAAAAAAATAATGACTCCGGCGTGATTCGAACACGCGCATCTTACGATAACAGAACTTGAGTCTGCCGCCTTAGACCGCTCGGCCACAGAGCCTTTGATGTAGAATTGGACACACAGAAACTTAATATAGTTAGTGTTGAACCCTTCGAGCATGATCATAATTTAATAGACCACTTTTGGGAGAATTAGAGTACTTGGTCTCAGCAGCTATTATTAGAAATAGATCTTTGTTCTATCTGCCTTGCCCTCATTGTAAGAATTAGATGGGACTGGTAGTAAATGATGGCCTTGATGTATGTTTGTTCTAAGTTGTGTACACGATTCTTTGGCAAGTATTTTCAACAACGAGCCAAAAAATGATTTCTGGGATAACAAAAAGCTCTTTGAGAATCACACCACGTACTTAAGGTGTATATTTTGAGAAAAAAAAAAACTTATCCCGCCGTTTTGTACGTTTTGCAAAAGAGATCATCTGATTCGACTTCACGTATTCTTTGCAATTTGCACAACGCCTAGGTCAGATCCCCTTGAAAACATATTCTATCAAGCAAAGAATAAAGATCAAGTCAGAATGCTAGCTTTGACAAAAAAAATAGAATTCTAGTTCTTCCGGTCTTTCGGGCTTTTCTTATTTGCTTCTTTGAGCCATAGAAGAATTCACCAATGTTTTTTTGAGTTTTAAGAGCGAGAAATCTAAGTCTTCCCCTTTTTCACTGTTGGCTTCTATAGAAAAACACCTATATATGGTGTTCATCAATGCACATGGTTTGTCGTCAAAGTGATTTTGGCCAATACAAACAAAAATCTAGAAAAACAAACTTCAGATTCAAGTGTGGGGATCATTCAAAGTACGAGTACTCAGATTGCCAAATAGAAAGATTTAGCTTTTTAAAATGCCGAGATGATTTTATCTTTTTGTCTTTCCTTTGTACGCACAAGATTCCAATAGAAATAATTCATAGATTTCAAATTGTCATAGCCAGAACTTGGAACTGGGCTTTGTTCTCATCTAATTCTCAATAAAATAGGATGACGAAATGAACTCGCTCAGAATATTATACGGTTATTTCATGTTTCACGATGAACATCACACACTGGCCCGGTCTTTTATGATCAAACTTGATCAATTTGATTAATCCGTCCCTCAGAGAAGCATCTAGCTTATACAATTTCAGCTCTGTGTTGACTTCTCCAAAAAATAAACGTCTTGGTCTCATCGTAGATCAGCAAGAGTATGTAGCTGCTAGAGAGAACAGCTCATAGCTGGAACGGATGTCCTTTCTAAAGTGTATTTGACCCGTGGTCTCAACCAGAACCTCGAATAAAACTGAATCAGAGAAATAGGGCATATTCACCATTCTAAATTACGGTCTTGAAACAAGAATCTTACCGTGAGAGTATTTAGTCTTCAAAATGAGCCATTTTATAGCACGCGGCTTCTGCGCGCGAGGTGCTTATCCATGATATGTTTTAGCAAGTTCGCTTAATGTTGTTTCAACACGATGCCACCATGGGTTAGCATTTCCAATACGGCGTACGCGGTTTTTGTACTGGGAGCCTCTGGCTCGGTATATCGGAAGTAGTTGTTCCATAAAATGTCCAAGAACGTAATAGCCAACCCCACACAGTTGACAGGGCTCAAGGTATCGCCAAATATGAGCGAACCAAGCATTATTGTGAGAACCTCCTTGATTATTGGTGAGCCCCGCTGATGCAAGACTAATTCGACAAAGCAACCCGCCTGGAAAAATTTGGAGCTTCTGTCGGTTGCTATTTGAATACTGCTGACGGGCCGAGATCTCCTGCCCAGGGTTAATTTGCAAACGCGCTTATCCTTTTGATACTGGAGCTCGATACGTTGTCAATGCCCACCACGGGTACTAAATTAACTTTTGAAACTTAAAACACGTGAGTTGTTCATTTCGAAAGACGTGTAGCTTTGTCAATCTGTTGGTTAAAATTCCGTAGAAACTGGCCTTTCGGGAACCAAACAAAATAACATTTGCTTGCCGGAATTTCGAATTGAGTGTATACAGTAAATCTCAAACAAGACCCTATCGTGCGCTACTGCATAAGTAACATTTCCTTTCATGGATAAACATGTGCAATATGAAAAGAATATGAAATCTCCTTCGATCTGGAGGTGACTGCAAGATTTCAAGAAAACAATTGAATCCAAAAGTAGTCAAAGGATGTCTTTTGATATGGTGAGAATGAAGCCAAGATCGCGGGCAACTAAGAAGTTTGTAGGAAAATATTGATCTCGTCTATGGATGGTAAACCCTAGGTTACGGTACATGCACACTTTAAGGATGTGTGGATCCTTTGAATTGAACGCCTTGGTTTAAAGACGATATATGTAGCAGAAGGAGTATAAATTGAGGCTGCTTTCCTCACCAAGTCATATACCCATCCTCATTGACTCATAAACTTAGTCCTCAAAGATAATGCGCTTTTCTCGAATTCTCTACCTTGGTTTTGCTGTTCTCATTTCTGCCACGCTGACTGCAAATAAGTCCAAATCTACTACCATTCTAAGCGACTCTGGAAATGAAGCAGATATGGTGGCAGTCATGAAGGAAGTGCAGAATTTGCTTAATATAGTGGTGCAAAACGTTGAAGACTTTGCTCATATTGCGAACGTTGACCCCTCCATTATCTTTGGTGAATGTGGCATAGAATTAAACAGTACTAGGGCTAGCAAAAGAATTGATTTTGGAGATGATAAGCATAACAAGAGAGACTTCAAATCTTTCATGAATAAGTTCCTTATGAATTTGTTGCGCGCTTTGTCTGAATTGAGTGGAATATCAGGAGTTAGTTTGCTAGGGCTAATTTTACAATGGTTGGGCTTATAAACTAATTTCCAACGTTGAATTAGGTGTTGATTCAGTACTCCCTTTATACTACATAACTCAAAGTGTTTTTAAGGTTCAAAACATATTTTCAATTTTTCACCTTGAGTAGAGCTCGTTAATTTGCTGCGCAATTTTTTCAACTGTCATTTCTTGGCTCTACTATGAATTCGCAGCCGCTAGCGACCATAGAACTTCAATTTATTCTCATGAACTTTTAGAACTTGAGGCTCGATCAGACTCCAAGAATTGTCTTTCCGAATCATTCCTATCCTAGGTTTTATTTTTATAAGATGACAGCTTGAAGTATACAACAAAGATACATGCATATTTGGAATTTGCGCGGTCCTTCCTTCCTCTGAGAACCGTTTCGTAATCATTTTTTAAGAAATCACAGACAAGATTCATTCGCGAAGAAATTACGAGGGAAGTGGTGTGGCTATATTTTAATGAAAATAGGATGACGTGAACAAAAGTGTTTTGTATTTTTTTAAAGCAATTCTCAAAATGTTTGTGTTTTAGCAAGAATCTCGCTAGCATTTTCTATTCCCAAAAGGAAAAAGACAGAAGAGAAAATCAAGAAAGATAAACGTAAATTTTGAGGTGAAGCTTTGTTTTTCAGGCGTCAACGAATAACTGAACTTTCATAAATTCTGAATTCCAATGGATGTGATGTTGCCACACCTGGGCATCCTCCAAATTTATACACAAGCGGTGGTCGGTTAAAACGTTTTGTTTCGTTTGTGGAGCAAGAAAATGGAGTTATGTGAATTTTAAAAGACAAGACTTTTTAAGGTAAGTGTGGAATGAAATTTCAGGTTGCTTTAACACTGAGCATGCCTGAATTTTATCCCCCTTAGGGCTCTACACAAAATTGGAAAACGACGTTTCGGTTGTGGTCTTTATTTGGTTTGCGCTCGAATCGAATGATAGACTCAAGTTTGTAAATCAAATACTGATTTGAGTCCTTAAAGCGTGCCAGTGAGTGCTGATGGCAGTCATACGTGTTTTGAGCATCTTGTGATGGGATTCGAAATGACGTGAGCTAGGAAAATTGTCATATCCCAAAAAGAAAAAAAAAAATAAACCTTTCTGAGGATTTGGGAGACACCGAAATCCAACTAATAGTAAGTATATGAAATAAAAAAGACAGTCATGCGCCCTGTACTGCTCTTTTGAAATATATGACTATGCAGCGCCCATTGGAGGCATATAAACAGCTGCGTTTCTTTTTAGATTAATCTTGAGACCACTCAGAAAACCACTACTCTTTTCTCGCCAACGTGGTGAAAACCTCAAACCTAGCAAAAAAAAGAACTGGTTTGAGATTGTCCACAATTGTAAGGTTGTAACCATGGCATGTGCAATGTGAAGGAATACAATTCTAATTGGAGATTGGAAGGTTTAGCATATGCAGAGGCGGAAATGAGCGAAATCCATCACACAATTACAGATAAAGGCGTCAAGAATGCATTCTTCTATATCAAAGACTTGGATCCATTGGCGTCAATCTGCTGCAACTTCCGTCACAAGACAGGGGTGGATACGTACGACTGGATATTGCGAGTGGCTGCAAAACTGCGGCTTTGGTCGAAGGGCAGTCATGTACAACAGGCATTTTAGAAACGAGATTACATTTTGTTGGCGAGGTGTTGTGCTGTGGTTCCCAAAAAGAGTCCTCGTGTTGTTCAAGCCACAACTCCTCTCAAGACGTTCAAGTGCGAGTGGCCTTCTTCATGTGCATGATGTGGGGAATCAACTGTCTCAATTTCCCGCGCACAATTCCGAAGCAAAGGCTTTCATTAGAGACAATGGTGAAGGCATAGAGGTGCTTAGAGAAAATGTGCGAACTAGTCGCGTATCCTTACTTTTTTCAAAGGACAACCTTGTTTCTGGCTGTTGATGAAACTAGCCCATGTGTCTGTTTCATATTGGTGTTCGCAGCTAGTATGCCGCGCTGAAACGGTGCAGGGGGAGAGCATCGAACACGACGCGAATACTGGGGGACGGTTGCATATAGGGCAAAACAAACATGCACATATGACGTCAGCCCCCTGAAAGCCATCCTTCAAGCAACACCGAGCATGCATTCTCAAAAGGTCTTGCTAGCTAGTGCTAGGGCTAGGCCTACCAAAAAAAAAAAAAAGGCCCATACTGATTCATAACCTCCATCAGATATAACTGTGCCAAGGCCTTCGGGCCAAAAAAGCTATATATGTACCACAAGTCTAGAATGTTGCGCGCAACGGGTAACTCTAGAGAAATGCGCGAAATAGGCCCTTGTCGTCTCCCCAATTAGGCAGGAGGCCCCAGGAAGGAGCCAGCCACGATCCGCCAAATGAGCTGTAACAACGCAGGAGGCCGTTTGAGCTATCGCCCCAATTTCATTGCATCCGACCCCAGTCTCTCTTTCTAGCATCATTGCTGCGTTTTCATTTTTAGCTACAGTCATTCCTTACATCCAGAGCCCTTTCAGCCATATCCAGACACACGTGATTTGCTGGTCCTCCCATTGAAATACTCCTTCTACTGTCGCTTTGCCTGGTAGTCTGATCTTGAAGCCCAGTGTCAGATTGTCCGGGTTACAAGTATAACCAACAATAGCGCCAAACGAGTTTGAACAGACTATTTGAACCAAGTTCTGCAAAGACCTCTTCCCAAACCACTCTGGTGCGTGCATATCAACAAGGCCATCCTTCGGACAGACACTCGTCATGTTTTCCGAATCATTACTAGAGTTTGAGGAGTCCCTCGCAGAAATGTCCGCGTCGTCCAACTCGCTCATGTTAAATAACTTGGAGACCAAGGCTGACCTCAACCGGTTTTCCGTCGCCTCATCCCACGAGAACGTGGTCGCCGAGACCACCATGGACGCTCTTTTTGCCCAGTATGATTATGCCTCCGACGAGGTCACGTTGTGCCCAAGCTGTAGGTCACACTTGTCCCAAAGCGACTCGCCCTGCTGCAGTGCGTTTATATCCACCGTCTCTATGGGGCCCATGTCTAGTGTCGATCTGGACTACTGGCGCTCGTTTCTCGAGAACCCGTACAAAACGCTTTTGGCGCTTCCAAACTACTCGAAAGTTGCGTTTTTCCAAAAGGGCGTGCCGTTCCAGCTCCGACCCCTTGTGTGGCAGAAGTTGATCTTGGTGAACCAGAAAAACCTCACGGGCATTCCTGACGAGGCAAAGATCCTTTTTAAGAACTTCCAACACTCATACAACCGCGACGTTTCAAACCAAATCAAGAAAGACTTGGCACGAACATTCCCTCAGATGCGCTTTTTCAGCGACCAGCACACCGTGGACTCCTTGCTCACCATATTAAACGTTTATGCAAATTACGATTTGGACCTCGGCTATTGCCAAGGTCTTTTATTTCTTGTTGGCACTCTCTTCTACCTGTTCCAAGACCGCGAGACTACCTTTCACTCGTTGTGCAAGATAATGGAATGCGAGCCCCAATTACGTTCGATTTTCATACCCGCGACCATGTCCAGCACATTGGACAATTGGTATCATGAATTCATGGCAAGCTTGTCGGCTCTAGACGTGGATCTCGCGGAACATCTCAGGTCCTTCTGTGACTGCAAAGTTTTTTTGTATCAGTGGTGGCTATCGGCAACGTTGATACACGCCCCAGACTTTACAGTGAACAATAGAATCGTAGACTTTTGTCTCATGGAGGGATGGAAAGTGGGAATATTCAAGATTTCGATGGGCTTGCTTCTTTGCAACCGGCCAATACTTATGTCATTTGGCCCTGGGGACGAGGAAGTGGTGTACCAGCATTTATTGAACGAGTCCAAATGGGGTAACGTCATCAACAACGCGACCGCGTTTTTTGGTGACATGCTTTTGTCATTCGACGAATCATTGTTTATTGAATCAGCTGATGAGATAGCTCCTCAAGTCTTGGTCACACCCAAGAAAAAGAACACGCATAAGAGAACGGGGTCCTCTGTCTTGGGAATGCTAAAAAACTTGGCGGTATCGACAAGCAGTCCGTCAGATGGAGAAGGTATGCCTGTATCCACTACAAGCTCTCTCATCACAGACAGCTTTGTGCCCAACGAGAGTAGGTCGCACTTGTCTTTGTTTTCGTCGCCCAAGGATACAGAATCTATCTACTCGAATGCCACAAGTTTATCTTGGGACAGGCAGGTAAAGCATGGCGAGAGGTCGGCCTCCTGCAGTGATGGTGGCTCCATCAAAGCTACGCTGGATGATCTTGCCATTGAGAACGAGATTCTTCGTCTGCTATTGAAGCGGGCTTACGCTAGTCTAGACAATGAGGCACTCAAACAGGATATCAGCAATGCCATATTAGTCTGAGCTGCCAAGACTGTGAATATGCACTAGGGTCCTGTCGAGCAAACATGATTCCTGGGAGTTTTAAGCAAGAAAAAATGCATCTGGCGTGGGAGGTCTAGCATCCAGGATCCACCGGAAAGAAGGTCAGGGCATGCGAATGCCTCCACGCTCCAAGTTGAGACTCCGCTGCACGGATCTTACTTTCTCTCGTTTTAACTATTCTAGCTTTACCTCTCTGTTTTTCTTTTCTTTTTTTTTCGTCTTTCGAACTTTAAGGAACATGATTCTCAGTTTATAGTTTATGTCAGTTTATTATGGAACCCTCTCATTTCGCAGTCTTGCGATTAATGATCTGGAACCGCGCCCGTGCGCCACGTCAATTGCCTCTAGTCGTGTGCTACCGGGTAACCCGCACCACCTCCGAAGCACACTAAAATTTTGAGCGTACAACGTGCCCATACTTGATCTTCAACAGTGGTTTTTGCCTAATATCGCACGAATTTGTATGTTGGTCGCCATCTCAAATCCCAGAGGGTTTAAAGAACCAGTTTCAAATGTAGCTAGTTTTAGCACGCGGTCTGCACAATTTCCATTGGCCACCTCCTACCGGTATAAGCGGGCAACTTTGCTCCTACTATAGCCAGAGACTACAGACCAATCAGCACTCTGGCCTATCATTGAAAACTATAAGTGAGACCCGTGGCCTGGACAAGCTGAAATCTTGTCCGCAAAACCCTTGAAACAACCCGCCGTACTCTCTTTCGCAGATATACTAACATCAGATCACTAAAACACGACGCCAGACTACTGACTAGATCTGCCGCCGAGACCCCTGACCAAGCCCCACACAAAGCACATCAACAGTGACTTCGCAAAAGGCCGCCAGCCCCCCGGGCACACCTCCCACGACCCACGAAAAAGACACCCTTGAACAGCTTTTGCAGGAAAAACCATTGAACCCGCACAGCATTCTCGTACACGAGCCCAGCATCGAAAAAAACTCGCAGTACGTGTCGATTGTCCTTAATCAACTCTCGATTCTCTTGGCCACAGCGACCACCGCCACCTGGAAGTCACATCACAGCCAGATCAGATACATTCTTTCTAACGAGCACAAGCACCACATTGTGCACTCGTACTTTTACAACAAACTTATTGCCGTTGTCCAGGACACGCCCTGTGCGGCCGAAGTACTCTCGCCAACAGAACAGATCTTCCAGGCCGAGCTTGAACACCTTGCAAACGACTGCACATTCATTGAGTTTTTGATACCAGAGCTCATAGCTGTTCTCGGAGAAAAGCCTACGACTGAAATCTTCCACTACATCGAACGCTACTCGATCGATCCCGTCTTGCTGTTCACGCTTGTTCTGCGCGTCGCCGATCCCGAATCATCAGCTGTTAAGCACTTCTTTGAACAAACCTCCTCAAAAGTTCCCGCTCTTGTCATCGAAAGGAGTACCTCTTCAGACAGATCCTGGTGCCACGTTCTTCTCGACTGTATCTTGAGATCACCAACCTACCCTTTTCTTCACAAACTCTCTACCATCGGGCAGTTCAACGCGTTTGACCTGACAATTCCTCCCGTACAAGCTTTCTTCCGCAGCATCTTAAAAATGTCCTTCAAAGAGCTTTTATTAGAGATTGGCCCAGAAAACTTGTTGCCTGAGAAACTTCTTCCTTCTTTACTTCAGATCAAACCTGAGGATGCAGACGAAAGCATTGCCTTGGTTCTAGCAGAGGTTCTCATTCCTGGATCTCAGGGTCTCTCTAACACAAACGGTGGAATAACTTCACTCACTTTCGTGAACAATTTGCCCGAGGCAAATGCCAAGGGGGCCCAGTTGCAAGCATGCTTGAAGACAATTGAGCAAAACAGAAATTTTTCCTTGAACTGGTTCGTTATTTTCTCAAAGATGCAGGAGTTTTTGCTCGATGCATCCAAGCGCAACAGTCAGCCTTCAGTCGCCAGCATCACTCAACTATTTTCTGCGCTTGACTACAAGCAGGGCCTCATCGATATTTTATTAAGCTATGAATGGTGGTTTAGCAAAACACTCTTGTTCATGTTGCAGTCGATGTATACCAAGCCTGGAGCATTTGATATAATGAAGTCCAAGAATCTTACTCTCTGCTATGAAGGGGAAGAAACTACTGAACATGAACTTTTGAAGTTTGTCAACATTGCCAAGCTAGAGGTGCAAGTCATGTCAAAAATTAGTGCGCAAACTGGCCAACGAAGCAAGCTGCAGTCTGAGGGCGACAAAAAACTCGAAACATGGCTCACCCAGTTCTTTGACTTGCACTGCCGCTCGGAGCCCCATCATGTCATTGCAGGGGCATTGGCAATTCCCGAAAAGGACAGCTACGTTCTTGACCGCATTGATCGTTTGTTTGCCTTCATGATGGACAGACCATGGGTCGAAGAAAACGTCGCTCAGTTGGCCAAAGTTATCAAAAGATTTAAAGATATGGACATCCAGTTTGCCGTTCTGAAGCTCATTGACTTTTACACTGCGAGGGTCAATCCTGAAGCTCTCACAAGGGTCATTCAGACTGCAACAAGCTTTGAATTGTTTGACGAGTTGACGAGCAAGGCAAAAGTAATCAATTACAGTTTGTACTTGGCTTTTGTCGTCGAGGCATCGACATATATACCTGATGCATCAGGTTTTGCTGAGGGAATAAAGCACGTACTCGAAAATGACGTGAGAGATCCAAAGTTGAAGAACGTCGTTTACAGGGGCTTACTCGAGATTCTAGAGTCTAGGGCTGCCCTTGATTTTGAAGCTGCACAACCGCAGCCACAGCAACAACCAGGTGTACCTCAGCGAAACCTTTCCAGACCACTTAAGGTGGGCGTGGTATATGTATTGTTAGAAGCATTGAAGGGGTCACAGGGCCTCGTGGAACCTGAGCGCCTTAAGAACTTGCAATTATCTTTGTTGACAACGTACCCCCGTCTCATTAATTTTGGGATTGGACACGACGAGGCCATCATAAAGAATGAGGAAATCTTTTCGAATTCATTTCCCACACAAGTTGAACAAGAGATGAAGTCGTGCTATTCGAAAATGTACAGTAAAGACATGGACATCAAAGAAATAGTCGAAATGCTTGGCAGAATGAAGAATAGTGATGTTCCTCACGAACAAGATGTTTTCGCTTGCATGATTCATTCATTGATTGACGAATATCGGTTCTTTTCGGAATACCCTTTGACCGCATTGGCATCGACATCGCTTCTTTTTGGAGCCCTTCTTCAAAAAGACTTGATTCAGGGAACCACTCTCACGGTTGCCCTTAACTTTATTTGGGAGTCTTGTAACCAGCCACAGGACTCTCACATGTTCAAGTTTGCTGTGCAATCGTTGTACAACTTCAAATCGAGGTTGCATGAGTATCCGATGTACTGTAAGCATTTGCTTAAATGCCAGTCGCTCTCAGCTCATGCAAAAATGTATCAAATCGTGAAAGACGCATCCAATGGTATACCATGCCCAGATTCGAATACGCAACAATCTACATCAATTGCAGAGAACACTAATGGGCCCAAGTCCGAAGGCATTGCGGTGAACTATAACTCTATTTCCTCAGTCAAAAAGACTGTCGGGTTTGCAGCTCAAGAAGACCCGCAAGAGGCGGTATCTGATCGGTTGTTGTTTTTTGTCAACAACATGACCTCAGATAATATGTTGGGCAAATTGGCGGATGTGAAAGGTTTATTGAGCGAAAAATATTTCTCTTGGTTCGCAAACTATTTGGTAACAGAGAGAGCAAGAATTGAGCCGAATAATCACACTTTGTACACAAATTTGGTTTTTGCATTGAATAACCCAATTTTTTATGAATATGTGCTACACATAACGCTTTTTGAGGTTGGTAAGCTACTCAGAAATTTCAAAGACACCTCATCAGAGAGACTGCATTTGAAAAATCTTGGGGCATGGCTAGGCAAGATTACTTTGGCAAATGACAGGCCTTTAAAGAGAGACCAAATTGCTCTCAAATACTTACTCGTGGAATCCTTTGATTTCAAGACACTTCACATTGTCATTCCATTCGTGTGTAAAATCTTGGAACAGGCTAGTTATTCACGAGTGTTCAGATGCCCCAATCCTTGGGTTTTGGGTGTCATAAAGGTCCTTGTCGAGCTTTACGAATGTGCAGACTTGAAGCTCAATCTCAAATTCGAAATTGAAGTGTTATTGAATGCCTTTGACACAAAAATAAAGGATATTGAAGCTTCAACCTTGATTAGAACCCATAACCCGAAACCAGAAGCTTTAGCTGCAATGTTTGGTATAAGGACAGATGTAGGAGGCATGGTTGATCTTGCTGCCTTGTCAATCGAGGGTCCTGGCCAAAGCTTGCAAATGCAGCAACATTTGCAGCAACAAGCCGCCATGATGCAACAACAACAGCAACAACAGCAGCAACAACACTTGTCGCAATTGCAGCATCTCCAACAAATCAGACAAATGGACGAACATGCACCTCAAACATCAGTATCAAATCAGTTGGATGCATCTTTCAGCAACTTGGTTGGAAATACCATCTTTACCTTAAATCCTAATTTGAGAAGAGCGTTTCAGGCTTCCCTTGCGCGTGCTGTTAGAGAATGCGCCGTCCCAATATTGAGTAGGGTATCTGAGGCTGTTTTGTCAACCACTGAAGCGTTGATACGAAAAGATTTTGCTACTGAAGCGGACTCTGCAAAGTTTAGAAAAAGCTATCAAATTATGGCTCAACAATTGGCACATAGCATGGTTGTGTGCAGCGGACGTAAAATTTTGAGTGAAACAGTTGAAGCTACCATGATGCAGTTGCTCTCAAATCAGATCAACGCAAATGAGTTGCCTTTGATGGAACTAAACTCTGCGATTCAGAGCAATGTCCACTTATGCGTTGAAATTGTTGAGAATTTGGCAGCATCAAACATTAGTGAATTAATTGAAGAGCGCATGCGGCAAGAAGTGCTTGTTCGCGAAAGGCACACGAAGGGCGAGCGATTCCTTGATGAAGATGTGTCAACTTATGCACTTCAATTACCGCCGCCTCTTGGATTGAGTGCTGACGGACTCAACGAGACGCAACTTAACATTTACTCAGGATTTGGCACTAATTCCTTAATTATTAGAGCAGATCAAAATGGTCAATTATCTCATGCCTTGGCAAACCCGAAGGCAAGTCCAATGAACCAAACTGTCCCAGCAATCCCACAGCTGATTGCCCAGCGCTCTCAACAGCCATCCTTCCAAGCAGCATCCAAAAATTTTGAGTCTGAGGAGGGCGATCCCCAAGATACTTCTCAAGATGTACATCTCAGGTCCCATGAAACTCTTAGCAGCGGGATGATTGACTCGCAAATGACCCCACAACAAGCGCAAACATCTCTCTTGCACGATGAGTCTTCTGCGGACCAGCTTTTTAGTATCATTACACAAATGGTGGATAAAGCCATTCAGATGCTCTCTGAAACCAAAGAAAATGCGTTACATGAGTTGCCCGCCGATCATCCGATCTTGCAAACAATTTCTCAAGCATTAGCGCTTTGTCAAAGCAATGCCCTCAAACATCCCGAGTTATTGTTGAAGGTAGCTCAATATGCCGTAAACTGTTTGTTTACGCAAGTGCACGACAACCCGATGAGCAACGAAATATATGTGGTTGTGCTCGATAAATTATGCGAATGTTCCCCATCTACTGCGAAGGACGTGACTTGGTGGATGGTCCATTCTCTGGATCTAAGAAAGTTCAATATGCCTGTGATATTCTCGCTTTTGAAAGTGCAACTAGTAACCCCTCTCAAGCTTGATAGTTCTATTGGCGTGCTTATCACGGAGAGCAAAAGCGCTTTACTTGTCAAATTTGCAGCGAGTTTGCTCATGAATGTGTTTAGCTCAGAGAGTCAGAGACCAATCGCTTTGCGTTCTGAATTTGCATGTACCTTAGATGCTTTGATGAAGTACTGCCCAGAGGAATCAGAAGAACATCAGAAAGCATCAGAAATGCGCGATGATTTGTTCAAGATGTTGAATGAATCCAACATTCCTTTGTCGTCTGCTGCCGAGAAGAAAGAGGGTGACGGGTTTGTTCAATTGGGTTATATCTTTGTTGAGTGGGTCAAATTGGTCGGTCACAGCGAAAACTGCATGTCTTTACAAAATGCTTTCATCGACAAATTGTACCACTGTGGGATTTTAAGCGAGCCAGAAAAATTCCAGACGTTTTTCAGAGCGGCGACCGAAATAAGTACTACGGCATTCGTGACCGAGCACGAGATCCGGAGTCGTACTCAGAGAGAAGCTTTGTTGCTGGTTGATTGTTTGGCGCTTTTGATAACAAGAGTACTTCTTAGATTCAGCAAAGACCACACGGAAGATGCTACTGTCTACATGAAAACCATATTCGATATCATTGCGCTTGTGCTTGTCAACGAACATGAAGGATCAAAATCTACGTGGAACGAGAGGGCTTACTTCAAGTTGTTCTCATCGCTTGCATGTGCATGGAGCGAGGCCTCTGTCCTCGACGCTGTCGCGACTACTCACTTGGATGTGTCATTTTACACATCTCTTGGCGACGTTTTCGACTCTGTACAGCCCCTCATCTATCCAGGATTCACATTTGCGTGGATCTCCTTGATTGCCCACAGAATGTTCTTACCTAAGTTGCTCGAGCTACCAAGCCAAAGCGGCTATGCCACTGCCGTGAGACTTTTGGTGTCACTTTTGAAATTTCAGAACGTTTACTCGAAGGACAAGCTTGCTCAACACGAAGTTCTTCATGTGACATTTAAAGCGATCAACAGAATTTTCACAGCTTTGGCACACGATGAGCCAGAATTTCTTATTGACTGCCACTACCAATTGATAACAGCGGTCCCCTCTGTTTACATTCAGGTCAAGAACATAATTTTGTCGGCGATCCCTCGGGACGTTTCTGCTCCCAGTCCATTCTCCTCGTCATTGAACTTCAATGGTCTACCTAACTGTACTAAGATTCCAGACGTACATTATCCACCTATCAATGACTTGAGCAAAGCGGGTTTGAAGAAACCAGTGGAAAATTTCATTCGTATTCCAGCGCCAGCTTTGTTGCGCACAATATATGGAGGACTCAAATTGAACGACCCGAAGGAAGTTTCGAACTTTGGATTCGATTCTGTGAACTTCAACACGAGGCTCATCAATGCATTAGTCTTACATGTTGTTATTTCAGCTGTTGAAGAGAAGCTGCCCAGAGACGCTGCTGCTTTCAATCCAAAGTCGTCTCACGTCTCGTTGCTCGTTGACCTCTTGAACCACGGTAACACCGAATTCAGATACCATCTCATAGACGCGGTGGCCAATCAGCTCCGCTCGCCCAGCTGTCACACGCAGTGGTTTACCAGTTTTATTCCCCATATCTTCTCGAATGAAGTCACATGGAATTCCGAGGAGATTCGCGAGGAGGTTGACGAAATCTTGGTGAGAGTGCTTCTCGAGAGGCACATTGTCAACAAGCCACATCCATGGGGTCTTTCATTTGTATTGGCTGAGTTGGTTAGCAAGGACAAGTACGAGTTTTTCAGCAGGCCGGTTGTCAAAAAAGCGCCTGCGGAATTGCAGGCTGTCTTTGAGGCCTTGGTGAAGACTGTCCATGCCTGAGCCCAGTTTAAGCGCAGCATTTGCGCGAGTTCCTGGGCGGCATTGCGCTGAGTTACTTGTTTCACTCGCTGGCCTGGTCCATTGAAGAAAATCCTTGGCCGCAAAGAGAATCTCCCTGAAGCTCAAAATTTTTGAAATAGTCATATAGCACCTGCAGCCCGCTACTCCAATGTCCATGTAAATACCGCGTGCGAGCTGGCCTGAGGCGATCACCACACCTGTACACAGCACGGGTATTTTTGTAAGAGGCGCGCGCCCCAAGGTCCCCAAGTATCTTGCAACGGCCCAGGCGCAGAGAAGTCCGGAAAGTTTTCTTCAGGAAGCGACTAGGCCACATACGCCAAGAACATTAGATAGTCCACTTTATTCCTCCGCTTTTCGCTAGCACTCTTTCGAAACCGTATCGACTCACAAAACGCTCAGCTCTGCCCATTAGTGAAAACAGCCATGTCCAGAGTAAAGAGAATCGCCAAGGAGCTCGAGGAATGTCGGCAAGACACCCAGTCTGGAGTATCGCTTGAGTTGGTGAACGAGTCTGACTTGACTCACTTGACTGGGTACTTCAACGGCCCGCCAGGCACGCCGTACGAAAAAGGCGTGTTTAAAGTCGACATCAACATCCCCAACGAGTACCCGTTCAAGCCGCCTGTGATGAAATTTTTGACGAAGATCTACCACCCAAACATTTCGTCCGTCACCGGCGCAATCTGTTTGGACATCTTGAAGGACGCCTGGACCCCGATCTTGACGCTCAAGTCGTCGTTGATTTCGTTGCAGTCGTTGTTGCAGTCGCCAGAGCCCAACGATCCACAGGACGCCGAGGTTGCCAAGCATTACATCAGCAACAAGGCCGGGTTTGAGGACACTGCCGCGTACTGGACGAAAGTGTATGCGTGCGACGAGAGCCAGGGCGGCGCCGCTGCGCTAAGCGACTGCGCCTTGTACGGGATCGACGACTCCATCGTGAGTCAGTTTGAGAACATGGGCTTTGCAAGAAACACCACGATTGACGTGTTGCGGAGAATGGGGATCAAGTCGTTCAGCGGCATGAACGACAAGACCGAGGCCGAGAACAAGGTCTTGGAGGAGTTGTTGCGTGAGACCGGCAACTGAGCCCGCGGAGGCAGGGCCGGCTGCACGGCCGTATATAGCTGCGGGGCCACAGGCAGAGCTGCCTGGCCGCGGTCCGCATACTACGCGCAAATGCCTGATATTCTAGAAAACCCACCCTACCCTACCCTTACAAAGTAGACTCTGCGCCGGCGCCACGAACGGCAGCTCTGTAGGTGTGCGGGTGTGTACTATGCTTACAAAGCCGCCAAACCTCTTGAGTCCAGAATCTGGATTGTGCAGATGAGGTTCCGGGTTCGGGGAGATTGATAACAATGGTTTCGTAGAAGATTCGGGCCCGGATCGCGCGGCCAAAAGTGTGTGTTCATTCTACCACCCGCTGAGATTCCTGGCATAGTCCCCTTGTGCATGCCGTGTCTGCTGGGTGCGTGTCCACTGCGACCATTTTGAATCCCAGACCATTGGCTGTGTGTGTCTGACGGCATCGAGACAAAGTGCACGTGGCTCCATTTGAGGCACGGCGCTTGGTGTTGTTTTACGTTTGCAGGAAGCTTGATTCCATCAATGCCATTGCCCGGCATACTCGCATGGCAAATGCCCCGAGTTTCTACGGCGGGAAAAAAAGCTTCCAAGATTCAATTCGAAGCTTGCCTGATACCCTGCTGCGCTGGAGAAGACTACGAAACAGCGGGGCCGATCTGATGGCGCCACATGAGCGCATCACCACGGCGTACGCTCGCTCATATCGACAAACTAAATACAAACATAAATTAGACGACTACCGGCGTGACTGAAAAAGGCACACAAAGTTGTGGAATCGGCTTGCAATAAATGAGCAATGCAAGTTTCTCGCGAGTTTTTCTCCCAGTGAGGCCGTGGCGTAAAGTGCGAAAGCTTGCGCTCAAGAGAGCAGGGAAAAAATAATAACAAAACGAGCCCGCAGTGAATCAAGCATGCCAGGAGAAAGAAACAAGAAACAAGAAAAGAGGAAAAGAACAACATAAAAATGAATAATGAAAAATGAAAAATGAAAAATAAAAATAAAAGAGAAAAAATAAAAGAGAGAAGAAGAAAGGAGGCAAAAGCAGCAACAGCAGCAGCAATAGCGGCAACAGAGAAATCATCAAAAAAGATGGCCCACCAATGTCCACACGAGTCGCTGCGCGGCAGAAACCCACCACCCGTACCCATGCCCGCGAGTCTCTCCTGCACATCCCGCGCGCACCTCCAGACCTCCCGGCACCAGGCTCAAGTTTTGCAGATCCAGCTCCTCAGCAGTTAACTTCTTTCTCCCACCACACACTTCCACCACATGCCACAAGCTGCCAAGCCCGCTGCAGAAGCCCCGGCTGCCGCCAGGCCCGACACAAGCGCCGACGCTAAAGCCGACGCTAAAGCCGACGCAAAGCCCGACGCGCTGTCCCAGTTGTCCACCGAGTCGATCGGGTGGATGTTTCTCCAGAAGTACTACGGCGGCTACACCGCCGACATGGCCCAGCTCCATGCGTTCTACGACGCCAGCGCCGCGCTCCTGCACGACGCATTCCCAGACGCCGGTGCCGGGGCACGGGCGAAAACCGTGCACGTGGCGCACGGCAGCGACGCCGTGCGCTCGTTCTTCGAGGGCCGTGCTGTTGGCGCGTCTGCCGCGGACAAGAACAAGATTGTCGTCGAGAGCGCGGTGTTTCAGGGCTCCGTCGGCGGCGCGATCTTGATCGTAGTTGCGGGCGCGTGGAAGCGTGGGCTGTCGCCGCTCTGGCAGTTTGTGCAGACGTTTGTCTTGAAGGCCAAGGGCACGACTGTGTACGACGTCGCAAACGACGTCTTGACGTTCATCGACTTGGCTGGCGAGGATACCCGCGCGCTGCCGGCAGAGACCCCCGCTGTGGGATCGCCTGCTGCATCAGCGTTGCTGTCCGAGAAACAAAAGGCGGTTCCAGAAACGGTTACGGAAACGGTTCCGGAGCCAGCTCCAGAGGCGGCTCCCGAGGCAGCTCCAGAGGCGGCCCCAGAGGCGGCTCCAGACGCAGAACCCTTGGCAGATTCCGCGGCGGTTTTCAAGCAGGCACCAGAGCAGGCGGGGGAAACGGCACCCGAGGCCACGACCGACTTGGCGCAGGCGAACAGAAAAGCGCCTGTCTCTATCGCGCCAGAGCACGCGCAGGAGCCAGCAGAGCCTCAGGGCAAGAACGAGCCTGCGGTGCAACAGCCTGCGGAGTCCAAGCCAACAGAGCCCACCGTCTCTACAGAGCCCGAGGCTGCCGCAAAACCAGAAAAGCCGACACAGCACAAAGAGCCAGTTGCGCCTGCGCAGAAGCCGACGTGGGCAAACTTGGCCGCGATCGGGCCTAAGACCACAACCAAGACGACCACCGCCGCGGCGCCTGCCTCGGTCAAGATCGCCGCGCCCGCGCCTGCTGGCGCCGCGAAGAAGGTAGCGTCACCCAGTCAAACCCCCCCTGTGCCGTCGCCCGCAAACGGCAAGTACAAAAAGGAGGAGTGGTACCCGATCTTCATCCGCAATATTGATGTGGAGGAGGACGAGTTGAAGGCCGCGTTGGTGGAAAACTTTGGCGACATGAAGTACTTCAAGAAGACGCAGCGCACCGCGTTGTGCGACTTCAAGCGGAAGGAGGACCAGCTAAAGGCGTTGGAGCAGAAAGAAATGGTGGTGAGGAGCAACGTCATCTCGCTAGAGGTCCGCGTGCACAAGGCGTTCAACGCCAAGATGGACGCCAAGAAGGACAAAAAGTACATGAAGAAAAACACATTCAAGAAGAACTAGCTCTTCCCCTCGCACCATCTCCAGGGTGTAGCTGGCCGATGCGGCGCCCGGCGTGCTTGGTCTCACGCTCGCAGTCGAGCCTACCAAAAGTGAAAATAAGCCTACGTCATAATGGGTTTACTGAAAAGCGCCGTGCCCACGGGCGGCTTCCGCTGGGCCAGTCAGTGCACATAGCATAAATACATAATACTTAAAAGCAGTTCCGTCTTGATCTGGTACGAGATCTACGTTAATGCGCGCAAGCTCCGGCACGCCCTTCCACGGGTCATCCGACTCTTGTTTTGTTTTGTTTTGCCACGACTGGCAGGAACGGGAAAACCTATCTTCTGCTGTCTCCTTTGCATTTATTTTCACCGGACCACATCGCTTGCCATTTTTTTCCCGCTCGCTTTCCCATTGCATCCGGGGCACCCATATCAGCTTGTATGAAGTTCTCAGTCCTCTCTGAGGTCTTTATGCACTCAGCGCTCTGGAAAATTTCACCATCCAAGCTACTGCAAACTCACACACCAATGTTCGCCCACATCACTGCAAGGTTGCCTGTTCTCCGCCAGCGTGTGCCAGCAAGTATGCCTGTGCGTTTTGCGTCGAAAAAGGCCAGCACGGATCCGTTCTCAGAGCTCAGGGATACGGCCACCACCGCGCCTAGAAATGCCACGACTGTCTTCGACATTGACGAATTGATTGCCAACTCACCCTCGCTCCGTGACGGCCTGACGTCTCTGGGCAAGTACGATGATTATGCGTTTGGCAACAGCGCCAAGGATCCTCGTGAGGCTGCAAAGGCCATCAACATATACGGGCCATCGTCTGGTCGAACCGTGGACGTGAACTTCCAGAACGTGGGGCTTGCTCTCCGGGGCGTCCACTTTGCCCTCAAGCAAAACAACATTCGCTCCCAGTGGCACAACCAAAAGCGCTTTATCCGTCCTGCGAAGTTCCGCAAAATGAAGAAGAGTCTCTGGTGGAGAAAGCACTTCGCGCTGGGCTTCTCTGACTTGATGTCCCAAATCACAGATGCGAAGAGAAGAGGATACTAGGCGCCTGAGCCTTCTGTATATAGTAATAATAAACAGTGTTCAGTTGTGGGGGTCGGAAGTTTGCTTGAGAGGCGTGCGCGGAGGAAATGGGTTTGGTGTTATTCTGATGGATGAGGGACTTGGTGTAGAAGAATGCACCGGCCAAGATCCTTGTGAACTTGCTAAAGCCGTCCATGTGTCTTTTTGTTTTTGCTCGTTTTCCTCAAAGATTTATTGCCGGCAAGCTTTTGAATAACAGATGGGTCTTTGAGGTTTTCTTTTTGGAACTGTACCTGAGTAAAAAGAGACTTAGTGCCAGATCAAGAGCGCTGGGACTACCTGTGGACCACTTCATAAGCTAACAGTGGGATTTATTGAGAAATCAAAAGGGAACTTGACATCTGACTCGTCAGTGGCTCGTCGGAAGAAGCAAGCGCTATCTAGAGTTCTGCCCCTGCCGCTGTTGAAATTCTACCATCAATGTATGTGGAGTTGAGCCGTTGATTCCAACCGAAACATTGTGTCGATATTGCTAGCAAGAGCCCAGGATTGTAGGACACACTATATATGTCGCCTTCTGTTTCTATTGCTGACGTGACTCAAATCTGAAACCTTAGAAGACTGGATTCTAAACAAAGATGCATGTTTCAAGAATGTTAGAATATGTCAGAGCCTGGTAAAAGTACATGTTATATTTAGGACAATCAAGTGATTCGAATTCGGTAACGCAATTCACCTGGTTTTGGAGGGACTTCATCTTATGAGAATGTGTCCGACGACTTGTAAGTCATTGTCTATGTCAGTTTGGTTTAGAAGCAGTAATCTGATCTACATATGTAGGTTGAAAGCACAATTCTATAAAGTGGCGCATATCCTCCCGGGAAAAAAATGGACATTCAAAGCCGATCAGATCAAAACTCAAGCCTTCTTTACTGCTTGCCCATCACAAAGCCTCACAAATAACGATAGGTAAAGTAAGCCAAGGCCTGGAACAAATATATTAGTTGGCAGCGAGCCAACCAGAGTCCCAACCATGAAAAGGTGAGATTTTCTTTGTTTCAACCCCTCTTCGTAAGCTAACATACTTATTGATCGGTGACTTTTGGTTAGTTCGACAAACCATTTCGCGATAAAACTAAACCAAAGCATGGTATACTGGAGTTCACAACTATTCCATGATAGGATATGTTTGATTCTCTTTAGCTTAACGGGCGTCAAAGCTTATTTCAATTTCGGGAGCCTAGTTGGCCCTGTCTTACTCTTCTCCGCTCCCAAATTATCGATGATTAAAGTGAGAACACACATTGATACTATAATCAGAACAGAAAAAAGGGATTACTGGGGCTCATTCATTGAGTAGAGTACCGCATCATAGGCCGTCTCTTTTCCTTCACTAATATCCCCCGTTCCAAGAAGTAACAGACGCGGGAGTTAAATACCGGGAGCCCCTAGACGGAATAATGCTCATACTCTGGATTTACAAGTTGCCGACAGAATAGTTCTATGGGGCCCATCTGATAAGCATTAGTGCAAAGTATATGTGTTGACCAAATTTCTTCCAAACCTTCTGTACACTGTTTTAGATTTCTGGAATAAAAGCAACAGAGGTAGTAGTTCATAATGCGCAATAAGAAACAAAAAAGTTTCTGTCTTGCGGTTTCGGCTGTATCAAATACTTTGATGTACTTGGATGAAAAAAATGCCATGGTGGCACTATGAAGTTTTGCGTGTTTACTTCTGCTGGGCGATTTTTGAGGGTATCACTAGTTAAACAAGAAGCTCCTCTCTTACTATAGTACTGAAATTGCCGATCCCGCTTGGTATCTCTAACTGTTTCTAAAACTCACTTGTTAATACTAGCTTTAACAAGCGTCGTCCCAACTTTCTTGATGCACCCAACAAGTATGTAGCCAGTGTCACATGAGGCCGGGCCACATTTGGATCCGGGTATTACATCTGCAAGTTCAACTACAAAAACTATATTGAAATACATCACTTTTTTGTCACCCCAAACTATAGTTGCATATGAAGTTTTTCCTTAGGCGTATTGTGCTTCTCAATTTCCATTGTTCCTGGTGGGTGCAAACCTTCGCGCGACCTTCTGGCTGGATTTGATCACGTAAAAGTCTGGGGCAAGCGGCCTCTTTATACATCCACCGAAGCACATCTTGATCGCAGGAAAACATTCACGTGCAACACGCGAAGATCTACAAATCTAGGCAAAAGGACCAGTTCATCAAGCAGTGCCTGCCTCCACGCCTGACGGCATATTCTAACAAACTATGTTATTATCAAACAAGCACTTTGAATGCCATGGCGTACGCGTTTTCAAAATTCCTCCAGGGCCGGTCTCTCTTTCTAACTGGTCATCCAGAAGTGTCGTTTGGAAAGGCTCTATGCGGCTTATGGAAGAGGAGCAAACAGCCGTTTCTCCAGACACGGCGCTGTACATGGGCCTTCGTCTCAAGCTTGAGCTATATAACAAGAAGTCACTGGATACAGACTCGAGCCCGTTTCGGAGTGCCAATAACGTGGTCCCGTGGGCCGAGGTGTGGTACAACCCGTTTCTGGAAGCAAAATTGGACTATAAAGTGGCGAACGACGGTACAGACACAATCGTGATGACACCAGAGTCGCCTAAATTCTATAAGATTGTTTCCCAGTTACCTGACACCGGGTATAGCCCGCTCCACACGTCCGAGAAGAGCTTCTTGCCTCAAGTTGCGCTTGGGCTCCAGTTCGATGATCTGTTCGATGCGTCGTCATTCTCTGAAAGTTTGGAGATATACAAAAGGCACTTCCGTAATTTCCAGGAGAAGTTTTTGTACGACAGCAAGTTGTCTGCGCTAGAGCTCACGATGCTGTCTTCTTTGACGTTACCAAGCTCTAGCTCCAGGTCTGCATCGCTCCTTGGCGAGGACGATGACGACGATTTTGGCAATTTCGTGGGATCGTCGTATGACTAAATGCGATGCCCAATTTGGCTTGTGCCCAAGACCGTCCCTTTCTTGCATCTTCTTCACGTACAACAATAGATGTCCAACCGCCGCTACTACTTTTTCTTCTTGTAGTACATTTTTTGGATCAACGGGTGATGTTCCTTGAGCTCCTTGTTCTTGTTTTTGCTGTACTCAATGTACGCCATGTCCTCGCCTCCTGCCAAACCCGCAAGCGAGCCAGCATTGCGCGACGCGTGACTGCCCTCGTACTTTGGTCCGCGTGACATGAAGTTAGTGCCCTCGTCGTCGCCCACCTCCACGCCGGCGGCATCCTCGTTCTTTAAAAGGACCTGCTGTAAAAGTTCGCGGCGTTCCCTTGCAGAAGCATACGCGAGATCCGGCAATTGATCCATACCGCTGAGGTGGGTGATCACCTTGAATGCATATCCCTGGTCAACCAAAAAAGCCTGTCTCTTGGTGGAGTAGTACATTTCCTGTGTGTCCTTCGACACCAACGAGTAGAAGAACGCGTTGAAACCTTCGTCGTTACGTCTCTTGGCACGCAAGATACGACCCAAACGCTGAGCTTCCTGTCTCCTGGACCCATAGTGGGACGAGATCTGGATCAAGCACGTGGCCTCAGGCAAGTCGATGGAAGTGTCACCAACTTTAGACAAGAAGATGGTGTTCACCTGGTCGTTGTGTTGAAAGTTTTGCAAAATGGTCATGCGCTCCTGTTGCGGAGTGGACCCATAAATGAACGGCTTGCCCAATTTTAACGCGTACTCCTGCAACGCATAGACATTATCGCTAAAGACAATGATCTTGTCGCCACGCTTCTCGTGGTAGTGAATCAAAAACTGGCATGCCTGGAATTTGGTCGGGTTCATAATGTACAAGAGCATACGCTTCCGCGCGGTCTCGCGCAAGTACTCCTGGTAGAACTCCGCCGTCATTGGGCACCAGACTTCAGCGCACTGCACGTTTGCAATGTGGCCTTTCTGGGCAAGCTCCATCCAGTTAGCCTCGTAAAGCTTGGGCCCAATCAAAAAATTGAGATCGTAGATCTTCTCATCCTCACGCACCAATGTCGCGGTGAGCCCGAGCTTTGCGTGTGCAGCGATGGTGCTAACCACACGGCGAAACATCGCCGCAGGAACGACGTGTACCTCGTCCAAAATGATGAACCCCCATTCGCGGCCCGTCAAGAAGTCCATGACCTTCTGGGAGTCGTGCGAGCGGTTACGAGTGTTTGCGACCATGGAATACGTAGAGACCACCAATCCGGCCTGGCTGGAGAACATCTCCTTGTTCTCGGAGGTGAAGACCGCGACATTCTCAGGCTGGATGGTACACCACTGGAGAAACTGCTGCCGCCACTGCATCACAGACACCGATGACGTACAGAGCACAATCACGGACTTTTTAATTGTGCACGCCGCGGTGATGCCCACCAACGTCTTGCCCGCTCCGCAGGGCAACACAATGACACCCAGGCGAGCGCGCCCGTTGCCGAACATCTTCGACAAGGATTTCTCCTGATACGGCCGGATCTGCGTTGATGGCTTCAAGTCAATGTCGAGCGTCGCGTTGAGCTGATCGTTGCGGAAATCGTACTCCTCAAGAACGGGGTAGTCGATTTCGTGGCACCGTTTCTTGACGATCTCCACGGAGTCACTTAAGATTTCGAACGAGTGGACCACGTCCAAGGCGTCGTCTTCATCGTCGTCGGCGGCACCGGGGCCCACGACCGCACTAAACACGGCCTCGGGAGCGGTGCTGCCTGCGGTTTTTGCAGACGTGCCCGGGATCACCAACGAGCCCTTTTCGGGCGCAGCTTCCAGCGCAAGCGGGTTTTCCGCGGGCAGCGCCACGCGCAAAGGTCCGATTACAGGGTCGCGAAGAAGAGTCTGGAGTGTTTCTGCGTGCGTGCTTTCCACATAGTACTTGTTGTGCTTCAAGACAAGCTTGACCTTGCCGAACTTCTCCGTGGCGTCACGAATAAACTGGAGAAACGAGTCCGGGATCGGCGTCTTTGAGAGCCGCGTCAACACCAGTACGATGTCGTCTGTCTCCAAGCCCACCGAGACCGCGGCGTAGAGCGAGTACGTGGTGATGGCGTACTCGTGGATGTGGGATGGACGGGAGCGGGGCTCTGCCACGGTGATAAGAAAGTCCTGCGCCTGCTCGGCCAAGGGCGAGAAGGACTCTAGGATAATGCGCCCGTCCATGGGCGAGATCCACACAGGCCGCGAGAAGTGGTCGGGCTTTAGCTTCAAGTACAGAAAGTCCAGGCGGCCAAACACCTTCAGCACCGCATCCGGCACGTAGTCCGCGGGCACGTCCATCGCCGTCTCGAGCATCTCGTCCTCGTTGAAGTCCTCGTCCGATAGTGCCAGCGAGATGTGCGCAGATGCGCTATCGAATCGGGCCTTTTTCTGTGCTTGCAGGGGCAAGCTGTGCAGCAGCAGCGCCGGGCCTCGTGCCACAGCGCTCTTCGGGGCGGGCGTGGTGGCGGGCGCCCGTGCCCGCTTCTTGCGGGGCCGCTGGCCAAAGGTGTAGTCGTCGTCATCTTTCGCCTTCAGCAGCCTGAAGGGGGCCTCGTCCTGCGAGTCGAACGAGTCGTCAGAGAAGTTGCCGCGCTCCATGTCGGCGTAGTTGATGCGAGACATCAGGGGGACGTGTTTGGGGTCCGGGGCTCTGTGGGTGGGAGTGTGGCGAGAACACAAGAGGAGAAGCCAATGGTGCTTCTGATGTGAATTGCGCAGCGCGATAAAAGGCCGCGGGCCCTCCTGGGTGTAATATGGCCGGGTACAATATGGCATGGCAGCGAGCCCCGTGGCCGATTTTTAGTAATTTTAATCACGGAATGTTTTTTTTTTCTGACACATTAAGGGCAAAGAGAACGGCGGTGATGTGTGGCGGGTCTCTACCGGGCTCTGTTTGGAATTAGGGCCATGTACCGCTTGGCGTTGGCTCGCTCGGGCTGCTTGCGCGAAGCTAATAAAGAAGCATGCCCATGGCAACTTTTAATGCCAACACGCACCTCTTTGGTCTAGCCTTGAGCTTGTGTGTATGAAATTTTTTCAGTAGCAGCAGCAGAAGTCACATGGATGAAGGCGGCTTTGATGGAATAATTTCATTGCCGGAAGGGCCCGTTGCAGCCGTGGTTCCATATACTCGAATGGGGCCGCAGCAAAGACCGCTTGTCTGCCTCCTCTCGGGGCTCAGACACCTGCCACTCTTGGCCCGTGCGCATTCCAAGCTTCCCATGTGACTCTTCATGCTGAAAGACGTCCGGGCGAGAGTCCCCTCAAGCTGTTGTGTGTTGCGTGATACAAGAGTACGCGTCAAGACCAGCGACAGAACAGCTAGATATACCCACCTAGCGATGCCGAGCTAATATGAACCCCCCAAGCCCCAAGCGAACCAATACTAGCAGCTTATTGAATCATGCCATGCAAAGCTCAGGAAATAGCTCATAGTCCTTTGTAATCTGGTTCACGGCGTTGCAGGTGGTATCGACAGTCTGGACACAACACCCGACCGGGGAGTGTTTGTTAAAGTCCCGCTTAGCTCAAATATAGTCCAAGCCACGACGATAAACCAAAAGGGCACATATAGTCTATCCCTCATCTTTTTCTGTCTTGAGCGCTACCGATCCCAGACCTTCCACTAGACTATGCGAATCTTGAGCCCGTATTGGGAAGCTGCCAAGCAGGTGACCCATATTGTATCTGTACAACCCCAGCCCGCGTGCGGATTGAGCCGCTACAAGGCTGCACCCGAAATGTTCAATTTTCATTTATTTTTCCTACAAACACTGGAATACTCGGTCCGCGTGCCAGCGGACCGTGCTCTATTAGTTGTAATATCAGTCATATTACCCAAAGAGCCGTGGCCCTTGATGCCGCACGGCTAGTCGGTGAACTTGTAAGATCCGGAAGCCATGGTGATGCTGCCGCCCTTGTATGCTCCTCTCTTCATCTTATTTTTGTTCTTGGTGAAATCCTTTCCGCGGACTTGCAACAACTTGTCGTTGGCCATTTCGCCCCATGTGCCGGCCGCACCTTTGTACTGGTTGTCCTGAAGAGCTTGCGCCTCGAATGAAATTTTCGAGCGGTCGATCCGCGAGAAATGCTTTCTTTGACCAGGCTTCAAATCATCCTCGGAGCTCGCTGCGACCTCGGGCGTCAGCTCCTCGGAAATAACTTTTGCTTTTTTTGTGGGTTCCTGTGATTCTTCAGCCTTTCTTTTAGAGCTTTTTGGCTCAGCCTCAGAGTCGGAACTAGAGTCAGAATCAGAGCTGGAAGAAGAGCTGGAAGAGCTGGAAGAGCTGGAAGAAGAGTCAGAGTCAGAGTCCGAGCTGGAACTAGAAGAAGAGTCGGAGTCAGAGTTGGAGTCGGAGTCAGAGCTAGAGCTTGAACTGGAACTGGAGCTGGAATCAGAACTGGAGCTAGAGCTAGCGTCTGAGTCTGAGTCTGAGTCTGAGACAGATCCTACGACTGTCTTGGCCGGCGATTGTGGCTCAGCTTCATGCAT
This sequence comes from Metschnikowia zobellii, assembly GCA_939531405.1. Classification (NCBI taxonomy): domain Eukaryota; kingdom Fungi; phylum Ascomycota; class Pichiomycetes; order Serinales; family Metschnikowiaceae; genus Metschnikowia; species Metschnikowia zobellii. The sequence continues at coordinate 1,824,682 of OW618029.1, forward strand.
TGACGCGGTTCTAGAGCTAGAGTCCGAGTCAGCCTCTTTTTGTGCCTCATCTCCAGAATCGTCGTCACTCTCCGTGTCGGCATCAGAGCCAGAACTAGAATCTGAATCGCTATTCGAGTCAGAGCTTGAGCTTGAGCTTGAGCTTGAGCTTGAGTCCGAGTCCGAGTCCGAGTCCGAGTCCGAGTCCGAGCTAGAGCTAGAATCAGAGTCGGAGTCAGATCCAGAGCTAGATTCAGAGCTGGCGGCTTCCTTGGCTTCTTCAGCTTTTGCGTCGCTTTCCTTTGCCTCGAGAATTGACTCCAAATCGCCTGCGACAGTGGGCAAGGTTACGTTCTGCTTCTTAACGTAGCTTTCCAAAGCACGCTGCACTTTGTGAAGACTTTCGTCATTCTTCAAGAAATTGGCAATGTGTGCCAAAACAACCTCCTTGCTAGCCATTTTTATCCGATGAGATGCGATGAGATGGATCTACAAAGTGTTTTTTTTTTCCGTACACTTTAAAATGGTGATCACGTGATTTGTGAGAGGCCCACTCGCGTGCACACTGCTATGCGCTTATGAGGGCACACACAAATAAAGCGTTTCTTGAAGCGATCATATAGCGGTTGGGCCTAAATTCTAACGTATAAGTTTATTTCCAGTTCGTGGTAAGTTGCAATAAGTGAATGGCGTGGCCTCGGTCTCTGATGTACCCGGGTAGTCAACAGACTTTCCGGCTATTTTTCTGCATTTAAGAGAAAAGCCAGCTCACACTTTAAATGACCTAACAGATTTATTATTTATTATTATTGGTCCACCCTGCTGCTTTGAGAGGGACCAGACTTCCAGCCGTGTATTATTGAACTTACCACAAAAAAAAGCTTTCTTCCTGGAGAAAGCCGCTTTGGATGAGGTAATTACACATTATTGCTAGACTGCTGGTGGATGGACGGGACAATAAGTCCGAGTCCAAGATAAGCACCAAAAAAATTTTCAATTGAAATACCATACTATAGTCTGAATTAACATCCAATCCCAATACATGTTGAAGACGCAGGAATACGTATCTCACATTTACCGAGGCTCTCGGCAAACCAAAACAGTAGCTGGAGCCATATGAAAAAAAAAAATTCCAGGTGCGCACTCCATTCGAGCGCTTGCCAAAGATGAATCATAGTGATCCCCCAATCGTTTTGACATCAAAAAGCCACACCAACACTTTTGGAGACATAAGCAAAACGTGTGCGGTAGAATACATACTTCTGTCCTTTCTTCATCGAGCAAATGACGCGAATTCCTATTCTTCGCACAGTCCAACAAGTCCGCCAGTGGAGAAGACAATGTCTCTTGAATAAAGAGTCTGTAGGGTTTGTTCCTACCATGGGCGCCCTACATGCGGGCCATTGTCATTTGGTACAACGCAGTGTCAAAGACAACGACCGTACGGTTGTCTCCATCTTCGTCAACCCGTCACAATTTGCTCCGCACGAAGACTTGGATGCATACCCCAGGACGATAGAAAGAGATCTTGCAATGCTAGACGAGCAGTTCCCCAAGAAACCCGTGGACGCTGTTTTTGTACCCATGATTCTGGAAATGTATCCTTCAGGAATAGTGTTGGATGTGGAGAAACAGAAAGGCGCCTTCGTCACCGTGCAAGGCTTCTCTGAGCAGCTCGAAGGTGCACTGAGGCCAGCCTTTTTCCGAGGTGTGGCCACCGTGGTGACAAAGTTGCTCAATGTTGTCACGCCTGAACGGGTTTATTTTGGCCAGAAAGACGCGCAGCAATGTGTCGTCGTCAAAAACTTGGTAAAGGATCTTTTGATTGATACGAAGGTCGAAGTTTTGGACACCCTTCGTGAGCCAAACGGGCTCGCTATGCTGTCTCGAAACGAATACTTGTCCCCAGAAACCAAGGAAAAGTGTGCCGTCATTTACAAGGGTCTTGTTGCTGCAAAAGAGATCTTTTCTCAGGCCCGTGAGAAGGGTATTTCAGTGTCAGCGGACACCTTAAGGGAAACCATCGAGATGACTTATTTGGGCATGCCGCACGATTGGAAAATAGATTACATTGCCATTTCTCATCCTGACACCTTGGATGATTTAGTGCATGTCGACAAAGACGTCGGTGCGACCATTTCTGTTGCCGTCAGAGTACCAAAAGAGGACGGCACGGTGGCGCGTCTTATAGACAACGTTCAGCTTAAATAGAATAATCTTCCCCACGTTTCAAATGTATATAGTAGAAGACGGCTTGCACTAAAAATTACGTTTGATTTTCATTCTCTTTACCTCTGTGATCGTTTTAGGATACTCCGTTGTCGTCGCTTCTATTTTTGTCATTTGTCTTTCGAGCTCAGAGGGGTCCATGAGCTTGATACCTCTCTCGCTTTCCAACTCCTTCCTTACTTTGGGATCCACACCGTAGAAGACGAAGCCGAACTCCAAGAGCCATTCCGGTTCGACGGCAGTCACACACTGCATGTATTCTTTTTTTGTGAGAACAAGCTCATCGTACACAACATATTGCGGACTTATGTCAGCACCGCCTACTAGGGCCGAGGTCGGGTGGAGGTACATCTTCATGTAGCTTTGCCGCAAATTAGAATACTCTGCCTGGCCTCTTCCTCCGCTCATCTTTTCAAGTGAGGCCAGTTGGTGGAAATATGCCGCACATATGCATTTTCTGATGTCCGCATCGTCTTTAGCCTTGAGCAAAGGATACTTGAGTTTTACCATAATGGTTTCCAACTGCGTGCGAACCTCTTTTGCTCTTAATAACGACTTGTGGTGTAAAAAGTTGCGGCCACTCCAAGTTGCAAGCTTTCCCATTGTCATGTTATTGGCTTTTGCTCTCTGTTCCCATTGCGTGAAAACATTAAGGAGGGTTAAATGATCCAGGTCGGCAATCAAAAACCGTTCCCTCATGGCATCGGCTTCATCAGCTCTTTCCTTTGGGCGGTAGAAAACACTTGGCACGGACAACATCGCCACTATAGTGATGATCTCAGAAGCGCAATGGAACTCATCCTTGCATGACAAAATGATCAACTTGGCAAGAGTTGGCTCCATGGGAAACGATGTCATTTGAGATCCAAGGGGAGTGAGATTACCCATGTTCTCGAGGGCCCCCATTGCCCACAATTCGTAAAGAGAACAGGTGAGCAAGTCGAGAGGCGGTGAATCCAAGAACGGAAACTTTGCAATGTCTTGAACATGCAAACTCTTGAGCAAAAGCATCACTGCACTCAAATTCGTCCTTTGGATTTCTGGAATTGGCTGGGCAAACATTTGGTTCGGCAGGGCTGCTAATTCCGTGTAGAGCCTATATGCCAAACCCGGCGCCGTTCTACCTGCTCTTCCGCTTCTTTGCTGGGCATTAGCCATCGAAATGGGTACCACTTGCAAAGCGTCCATACCTAGTTTCGGGTTGAACAACTTCATTTTTACTAAGCCGCAGTCGACTACGTAGCGGATCCCATCGACCGTAAGCGACGTTTCGGCAATATTTGTAGCCACCACCACCTTGCGCCGCTCCGTATTCTGCTTGGTGAAGATCTTTTTTTGGACATCCGCGGGCAATGTGGAGTAGATCGGGTACACGTCGAGCGGGGGCGGGTTTTCGAGCAACGCGAGCTTTTCGTGAATCAAGTCGCAAGTCGCCTCGATGTCTTCCTGACCCGTCATGAACACCAAGATGTCGCCGTCGCCCTTTTTGTTTGCCAAATGGATAGTGACAACCTGCTTAACAGCGGTCTCGACGTAGTCTGCGCATCTGGACTTGGCGTAGAACACCTCGACTGGAAACGTGCGGCCTGGGATGAAGAACTGTGGGGCGTTGCCAAAGTATCGTGTGAACCGGTCTGCGTTCATGGTGGCACTGGTGACGATGAGCTTGAGGTCGCGGCGGCGGCGGAGCAAGTTGCGGAACAAGCCCAAAAGCACGTCGGTGTTGAGCGAGCGCTCGTGGGCCTCGTCCATAATCACACACGTATACTGTTCCAACAAGGGGTCTTCGAGGATCTCCCGGAGAAGAATTCCCTCGGTCATGTACTTAATTCTGGTCTTCCGGTGGGACGTCCTATCCTCGAACCGGATCGTATAGCCGACGTCCTCGCCGAGCCTCACACCCATCTCCTCGGAGACTCTCTTTGCGACGGACATTGCCGCCACACGGCGTGGCTGGGTGCATGCCACGAGCCGCCGGGTCCCATCACGATGCAAACTCCGCGTGTACCCTTCCTCGGCCAAGAACTGTGTGATCTGCGTGGTTTTTCCCGAACCGGTTTCGCCAATCACCACCACAATCTGGTTTTCTGCCACCACCTTGAGGAGCTGGGCGCGCACCTGGAACGCGGGCAACGCGCGCCGCTGCCGCTGGATGGTCTCGAACGAGTACGCAGGTGCTTCTGTCTGCACCGGGGACACATTCCGCTCGCCGGCACTTGTGCGTGTGTCAGCCAGCGCCGTGGGCAGCACCGTGGGCGGCACCGTGGGCGGCGCCGTAGATGCGGTTGTGCCCGGTGCAGCCACACGCTCCCGCGCCTGGCTGGCCCGCTCGGCCTTCTCCTTGCGGTCTCTGATGACAAAGCTGCCCGTGCGCGCGGACACTGCGAGCTCAGACTCGGGGTCTTTAACCGGGTCCACGCTGGGCCCTGCACTGCGGCCCGTGCGCCCCGGGCCGCTCTGAAGCGTGAGGTGGTGTTCCAGCCCCCGGAGAAACGGCGGCACGATGAAGTGCGCGAGGATCGGGACGCGGCGCCGCACGTGTCCTTCGTGGTCGTGGTCGTGGTACTCGCCCAGAGCACTGAACGTGCCCCCGGACCGGTGCAGGCGCGCCCCGCGCCCACGGCCCGCAGCGGGCGCGTACTCGGTTTCGAGGTCGCGGTACTGGTCGACGGCGGCCATGGCGGAGTCCTCCAAGGTGTACCAGTCGCGGTCATTGTCGATGCTCTCCTGCGTCGCTGGCTCGTCGGGCACGCCACGTGCCACGTCGGGCCAGAGCCCGGCCCCCGGTTCCGGGGCCGAGTCACCGCCAGCAGCCCCGGAACAACCTGGCGCCGTTCGCCCGCGCGACTGCTCCTCGTGGTCTTCCGGTGGCCCATTGCAGTCGCCGGATGTCTGTCCACCGGAGGCGAGCTGCGGCGCGGCGGCGGCGGCGGTGGCGGCTCCAGAGCCCCCTGGCAACGCCGCGCCCCGGCCGCCCGGGCGCAGCTTGAGCCGCGACGCGTCTGCCTTTTTGATCTTCTTGAACGTGATCGGCCGCGGGACCCGCTCGCCGCCGCCGCCGCCCGCAGCCAGCACACCCTGGATCGCCGCAGGCCGCGCGTCCTCGTCGTCGCTGACGCCGGCAGCCAAGGCGATCGGCACGCGGCGCTTGCCAGCGGCCGCCTGGCGTGCTGCCGCTGGCGCCGGCTTCCGGGTGCCGATTCCGGTGCCGATGCACGTGTTTCCGGCGCACGTGTTTCCGGCGCCGCCCGCGGCCGCGGCCTCGGCCTCGAGCGCGCCGATGTTGTCGTTGACATACACGTAAAGCGCCGATGCAAGGTCGCCCGGAAAGCCCAACGCTTGCGTGGCAGCGGCAAAGTGCTCCTTGGCCGGGCTCTGCTTGTAGATCCTGACGACCGCGCGCAGAAGCGCGGGGGCCACTGTGCGGTTGAGGCCGCGTGACAACGTGTCTGTGAGGCTGTCTAGGGCCGTCATTGCGAGGAGGTGATGGGTCTAAGAGGCGGCGGGCGGCCGCTACATGTCTCTAGAGTGTGTTATCTGCAGGACCCGTTGCGGAGAAGCGATGCGCGCGCCTTGCTCAGCGGCGGCCGCTGTGGGCCATGGGCATGTTGCTTGCGCGGTTGGGTTTTCATAATACCTTATATAAATAATACTGATATCAAACTATGTTGAGTTACATTACACATGTATAGGTTACATTACTATATAATTAAATTCTCTAATAGCCTAAAATACGATTGTATATAAGACATAATATAATTCTAAGATCAAATTATGTTGAGTAATATTGATATAACTTTCCATAAGAAATATTATTTTAGATAACCTTAATTTGAATACTATATATGAATATAAAGTGATGATTTTATATACTTATATCATTATGATATACACATTTAAGATATACACATATAAGATAGAATGTGCAATATACTAATTATTATATACATTATGATGTAAATACCTATATGGTATAGAGATAATTATATAGAACAATGATATCATGTATGTTGGGAGGGGATTTTCTTGAATGATCCGAGGGGGGAATAGCTGGGATAGGAGCTGTCGACTGGAGCTGGAGCTGTGGGGTTTGTAGCTGGGGCTTATGGTTGGTACATGGTAGCTAGTTAAGCACATTTAATAGGGAATATCACTACATGTCCTGCGTCGATGGGAACGCTGTGTAGTCGGTGTCTTGCATGGCACGCCACGCGGTCCATGTCATAATTCTGTCTGAAAAAGAGACGAAGTATCTGTGCGCGTGATTTCAAACTTGCAAGAGATTGTATTCTGCTGCTGAAATAAGCAAGAAGCAGCACATGGTGAATTTTCAAAGTACTTTATGTAATCTACTGAAATGTTTCACCCGGTGGAGCACTTATAAGACTAATCGTATATGTGAATGTATATGACGTGTTTAGCTATGGGAGTCAGAAGCTGTGTAGTAAATGATGTAGAATGATGTAGAATGATGAAGTAACGACCAGCAAATGTATGGGGCTATAGGGCGAATGGGGGGAGTATCCGGAATCGTCTAGTAGTGGTAATTAATGTTGCGACTATAATAAGCACGAAGCAGTTTGATCCAGCAATGACCCATATCATTAAAAACATTCAACCAATTGGCCTCCCATGGTTGAGGCCGTGCGTCCCTAGAATAAAGCGAATGAGTAGTTTTCCATTCGAAGCGCGCCCACATGTACATCACTATAAGAAGTCTAGGAAAATAATCTACGGAATGACTAAATCAACATAGATTCAGAGTAGGCCGGCCGAGTAGCACCCACACACCCTTGGCATGAATATTTGTATATTGTGTATCACAACGTAATAAATGCGAAGCCGCATACGGTATAGTAGAGCATGAACCGTCACGACATGCACTGATGGACACCAATGAGTAGCATTCACCATACTACTCGTGCAAGCAAAACATTACAGCCTTCAAAGATTACAATAGATATAAATAGCATATAGTCAAGAGTCCACACACCCCACCCCCCAAGACGAGAACAGGCCAATCAATACCATTGGGGTTTAATACGAGTCTCGCAAAACACCCCGGCCGCGCGCGCACCCATAGAATGCGCACCCAAGAAATGCGCACCTCAAATCAAGCACCGTCTCCAAATCACTTCTCGCAAATCACATCTCCACCAGCGGTTTCTCCACGCACACTACAGACACATGTCGCTAGCCGCGCGTACAGCGCTCTACTTCAAGTACTCCGTCTGCGCGAAGTTCCGGGTGTCGCCCGCGCCGAGCAGCGCCCGCGAGGCGGCGTTCCTCCTCCGCAGTTTCCAGAGCATCGCGCCGGTCGACTACTTCCACGCCCACGGCTCCACGTACGGCCTGGGCAACCCGTTCAAGCAGGTCGTGGGCGTGGTATTCAGCGCCGCTGAGCAGCCGTCGCAGGTCGACCCGTTTTCCCGGGCACTCCCGGGGCCTGCGGCGACGCCGGCGCAGTTGGAGCAGCGGCAGGGCGAGGTGCTCGCGTACGTCCGCCAAATCTGCGGCATTCCGCGGTACTCGTATGTCGCGAACGACGCGCTCTATGCGAGCGGCCGCTCGATGGTCCCCTTCCAGCATAGGCTCCTCGGCTCGGGGCACCACCTCCTGGGCGGGTACGAGATCAGCCCGTCGACGCAGGCGTCCCCGTTCTTCCTCGTGTCGGGGCGCCACACCGCCGAGGAGGTGGTGCCGCATATCCGACATAACTTCCAGAGACTACATAAAACCGAGCCCTTGGTGATCGGCACCGGGCCCGCCGCGCTCAGGGCAGTCACCGGCTGCGGCTTGCAGGCCGAGGCGCTTGTCAACATGAACCACGCCATCGACACCGCGGCGTTGATGGACCTCCACGAAACCCTCCCGCTGGTATCCGAGAAACGCACCGAGGAGCGGCGGAAGTTCCGCGGCTTTTGGTAAGAAGGCCCGCGGCATGCATCGGATGGCTGTGTTGAAGTAATGCATTGGCTGCGTGTGTGGCTATATAGACTCGCAGCGCTAAAGCGTCCGCGCCCTGTGTAGACAAACATGACCCCCGTTACTTCTTCTGCTGATTCTTCTCCACGGCGGCCAAGTCCCCCTGCACCACGTCGTTAAGGTACCCGAGCCCGATCTGCTGCTTGTAAAGAAGCTTCGTTAACAGCAGGACCACCTGCTCGGTCTGAGACGCGCCCTCGCCTCCAACGTCGGAGCCTGTACTCGTGAGATTGCTTAGCCCGCCGTTCATCGTCGTGATCGACGACTCCAATTGCAAAGACAAGTCTTCGCTGCGCCCTTTCAAGATCGCCAAGCGCGCGTAGAGGTCACTGAGCTTGCCCACGGCGCCGTTTGGGTCGCTCAACGTGGCGTTGAGCACCTGGAACTGCTTCGAGATCTCCTCTTCTTCGGGTAACAACGGGTAGCCCTTGAGCTTCAACACGGCCAAAAGCGTAGCCAAGCGCAACAACCGCCGCGAAAGCTTGGTGTGCCTGGCCTTGGCCTTCATGATCCGCGTCGTCGTGTCCAAGTCGCGCTGCGAAGACAACTGCGCCAGTTTCTCGTAGATGTTGTTGAGAAAGACCCGCGATTTCGCCACGTGCTCCAACTGCACCTCAACGCGCTGGGCCATTTCCGTGAACGACGTAACTTTCACTGGAAAATGAAGCGGCGTGGGTCTTTGCGCCATCGCCCGCTCCCAGTCTTCGGGCGACTCGTTCGCGGGCCGCGGCTGTTGCAAGAGCACCGCGATTTCTTGCTCATTGAACTTGTTGTAGATGTGCGTCTTCAACGTGCATTTCGGCGAGCTTGGATCCCACTGCTCCTTGAGCTTTATCAACTGGTCGTTCACAGCGGGTGTATAGTTGGACGCATGCTGTGTTGTTTTTGCTGCCGTAGGAATCTTGATTTCCAACTTACTAAGAGTGTTCGAGGGGGCCGCAGCTTGGGTACCGGACCAGCTAAATGAAGGCTGAGCGTTGTTGGGCACTGTTCCCTGACTTAGTGGCGCAGTATTAAGACTAGCGCCATTATTATTATTATTATTGTTGTTGTTGTTGTTGTTTTGCTGGCCTCCAAAGAGACCTCCTGACGATGTATTGTTGCCAAATAAGCCACCATTGGACTGAGCGGAAGGCTGCAGCTGAGCAGTCAGTCCACCAAATAGACCACCTGCAGTTGTGTTTGCGGGTTTTCCGAAAAGTGTGCCTGGGGCAGCCAGGCCTTGCTGGGTGTTCTGAGTGTTGCCGAAAAGTCCACCCCCAGGCGCATTTTGAGTGGATCCTGGGCCACTTGGAGCACCAAAGGAGCTTCCAAGACCTCCGGCAGGCTTTCCGAATGCCAGTGTGTTGCTGCTTGCTGGGTTGTTTCCGCCGAAAAGCGACGTGCCTGTAGAAGGCGCTGAGTTGGTACTTGGCGCTCCGAATAGGCCGCCGCCTGTGGCACCTTGATTTGTCTGTCCGCCGCTGTTATTTCCAAAGAGGCCCCCTGTTGAAGACGTGTTTCCAGCAGCGCTGTTGGTGCCACCAAATAGACTGCCTGAAGGCGCGGTCGGGTTGGACGCGCCAAACCCCGTGCCAGCTGGCTTGTTTCCAAAAAGACCAGTGCTGTTCGCATTGGCGCTACCCAAAGAGAAGCCCGAGCCAGCACTGCCGCCAGGATTTGATGGCGCGCTGGTGTTGTTGGAAGATCCAAACAGAAAACTGGCAGGCTTATTTTGCGCCAGAAACCCTGTGCCTGAGGAGGAGCCCGCACCAAACATCGACTTCGAGTTACCAAAAATACCGCTAGTGTGGGGCAGTACGTTATGGATATGGTGCAGAGCGTGTGCTGCGGAAGATGATGCACTATCTAAAGAGCCGCTATATTTGCTGCTGACAATGCGCCGCGACAACTCTTGATGAGCCGGTGCGCGCACGACCCGCCAATGCAACCAGTTGGCAACAAGCCTTTCGATTCAGGACTCTACAGAATGGAACATGCAGCTCGCTCAGTGTTATATATATTGAATGGGGTTGCTCTTGGCGTCAGCACGGGCGCCGCAGAGGTCAAAGAAGATTATGCAGATACAGCCAAGAAGGACCCTGGCCCTGGTTGCTCATGTAGGCCAAACCCGTTCTCGTATGCGGGGTGGTGATTTAGGGCGAGGTGCTCGCGGCTCATTGCGCGGCCTCAGGTGCCGGTGTTTTGGACTCCAAGAACGCAGCGGCTGCCTTCTTGTCATAACCCGTGCCCGCGTAGATACGGTCCATTTTCGTGTGGACTTGCTCCTCGACGCCCGGGACTTTCTTCTCCAACTTCAAGTTGTCAAAGACACACTTGTTAAAGATCTGCTCCGTGGCCCGGCATGAGCCCAATTGGTGGTTTTCCTGCTCGAGACACTCGTAGTGCAACTTGAACTCGTCAAAGCAGTGTTTATTTATGTCGTTCAAGACGGAAACGGCGCACCTCGTAACACGTCTCCCTTCCTTCAAGCACTCAACGGTGCCTCCGTTGTGCTCGTCTTTGCACAACATGAAATCGTCGTTGTACGGCTTGCACTTGGCACCAATAAAGAAAGACGCACTCAAAAGAGGAGCAGATGTTGCGCCAACCTCCTCCACCTCGGGGATGTCTTTGGGCAATTCGTTTTTGTCGACATTCTCCCAGTTCTGGTAGCTCGTGAACCACTTTCCAATGCCCATGTTTTCGTGTGTAGTTCCGTTTACAGTAACCTCACTCAAGATGGTCTCGCTTTTTCGTGTCTAATCGTTGAGGGACGTGCCGAGCTCAGACTCATGCTGAGGACAATGTTTTTGTCGCGGTTTGGTTGGTGCCCACGTTTACCCTCAGCTTTGCGTAAAGTGCAGCACCTCAATGGTCTGAGTGTGCTCACAACATCGTTACTTATGCTCTTGATTCGGCCCTAATTGCTGGGTAATACTTATTGGTGGGATGGAGCTCATCATGGAATCACGCTGCTCATCCGCATGCTGTTAATCACAACATCTTTGATTGCTCGTGTCACGTGATTTGTCATATTGGGCGAAACAATCCAACATTTAGTATATTTGATACTTGCTGGCTTAGAAGTACGCCTGAATTGTAGGACCGACTAGAAATAGCTATGAAGGTGAGGTTGGTTCAACAAGAAGCTGATTTGGATTTGACACTCGAACTAGCTCTTGTTTCCAAGTATCTGCAATGCTTCAGAGCTCATGCCCAATACCCTGTACGTGTGCAAAATTGACAAGATTAAGTCTTTGTAGGTGTGTGGTTGTGCCTTGGCCATTGTTAGAAGCTCGTCCAAGTACAGCTTGAATTCAATTTTGAGTGCCAACACCTTTGTTCTGACCACATTATCAAAAAACAGACATATTTCCACATGAGCCAGACTTTGAGTAGACGCAGAAGTCATGGATCTCGCATCAGGAAGTGGCTTCGTATTTTCTTCAGGTGCTGAACCATCATGCGTGGTCCCATTTTCGCTGATCACATTCGAGCCTGAGTTATCCTGGCGCTGCAGTTTGCTCGCAGACTCAACGAGCAACGCAAACATCTTTCCAATTGAGAGGTGAAGTGTGGTGAGCGTATGTAACTTTTGTTCCAAGCCGCTTGGAGTGAGGTCAGCCACATTCAAGGCTGCAAGAGTCTCAAATGAGACGCACTGCTCATGAAGCAAAAGGATGAGTTTGATTTTATTTTTCAAAAGATTGAGCGAACGTTTGTGATGAAGAACGACAGCTGAAGTATTCGAAGACGCGGAAAAGTCACAAAGCGTTTGGCTTACGGTAGTTTTGAAGTTTCGCGCTTCCACAGACAAATTGTCAATGAGCTCAACGCAACTACCAATAGACTGACCCAACTTAATGAAGTTGGTGTACTCATTATTGACCAAATCGAGCAAGTCTTGATTAAGGGACTTTGAGAGAGAACGAAGATCGGAAAGAAGCGAATCGAGCGAGGTGTACCTGTGATTTTTAAAAAGAAATTCGTCTGGATCGAACAAAGAAACATCTGCAAAGTCCTCGCGTGTAATATTGACTGGGTATGGGAATGGTTCTTCTGGTACTGCTTCAGTAACGAGCTCCATCGTGTAGACTCTTACGTTTGTTTGATTAAGATTGAATCACCGTTGTGCGGAGAAACTGTGTTGATGATGTATAAGTCACGTGCATCTTACACGTGATGAGCGTTTGAGTGGACTAGCCAAGCCCAAATCACCGCACGCAAACGGGACAACCTGACAATACCTCGAATTATTACATTGATTTTTAAAAATCTATTGGATTCAAACGATAAACATTTCACGTGGTGTACGGAATACAAGTTTTAGTGTCTGGATGAAATTTCATGCTCGCAATCAACAAGAGGTGGGGAGATTTATTTATGTACCGACCCTTCTTCCAATATGGAAAAACGGTTGCACTTGGGAAGACAGAGAAATCAGACTGGTAATATTAATATCAGACTATTAACACCTTACTTTTGCTGCTCGCTATAGAAAAAAGTACCCATGAACATGTGAAACGAAGCATTCAGTGATCAGTCAACTGATCAAATTAAGGCTCAATTCGGCGCAATGCTGAGCTATACATTTTGGTCTCTCATATAAAAGCGTACTTTGCTACCAGTAGTCGTCTTACATAGTCTCAAACCTTCGGCTCTATTTCAAAAGTGGCTCTAGAGTAAACAATCAGTTTACCAAATTGTTTCAATAATTTATGCATGTGTAGTATCAAAGTCATTTTTTTTCGAGAGACGCCTTTTTGCTGTAAAATAATGTGGCTTACTTTAATATCTTTTTTTTTTTTGAGAAAACGGGAGTCATGTCAATGTTTATCAGTGATGACTTCGCGGTATCATAATGTATTTCGCACTTAGGATAACCCGATGGATTATAATTCCGGGCTAAGATGAAACTAGCATGAATATTAGGTAGTTTTACAACAAAATTCATATTGAAGCTAATCGCCAAAGTCTGTATCGATAAATTGACCATTTCTTGAAAGGGATTTGACATTAAAACATGAATTGATTCGCTTTACTTTATTTATTTAACAATTCGAGGTGCCAAATCAACGAGAGGTGCAAATAAAAGTTGCGTTACAAAGAATTTCGAGAATTTATCTGTGTTTTAAACTTATCGTTATTGAATGCGAAAATATGTATACGATCACAATGCGCTTGCAATTGCACTTCCATCTAAATTCTGAGTACAACTTGCACTGAAGGGAGATGTTTCAAGGCTACGTGAGTGCTTGGGACTTGATAATTTAAGGTTTTATTTCTTATAGCTCGACGAATGACGCTTGGCTGCACAAGAAATACTTCAGCTGGCTAAAAAGTTTGCCATGCAGGTTCGCGCCACAACGAAAGACATCATTAGCTTGCCTCCTAAATTTAGCGCAACACAATCTTTCTTTCTTTCTTTCTTTTTTGTGTTTCTTGTTTTGAGTTTGGATTTCATCTAATACCCTGCTAAAGGGTGTTCCCCTTTAATAAAATTCAAATGCATGATGGTTCCTAAAATTTCAGAAGTAAGCTACCTGTAATCCGCAATGATTTTGGATTCGAGACCTTGCCGCACTAACTACAATTATAATAGGGGCTTAACAATGTATATCACTTCAATGTTTTTGAACGTTAACTTTATTGCACAGGGATGAAGTCACGCGTCGACTCGAAAACGCCGCATGAAAATTGGCGCATGGAAACTGCAATATCATATTTTCCTACACATACTACATGTTCTGCACTTCATAAAACCAAAACAACAGCTGTATTGATTTTGCATGCATCATTTAAAATCATAACCCAAATCACCGGTAGGAGTCAGGAACCAGAACTCACGGGCAAACACTAGTCAAAAGTCTTAAAATGCAGAAGAATATCAGCTTTCTATGTAGTATAGTACGGCAGAATTTGGACTCCAAAGTTGCCATTTGTCGTGATTATAGTTTTTCCAGGATATTCGCTATAAAGCTTGGTAGAGTGTGAAATAAAAGCCCAGATAAGCTGAGCATAAATTCAGCCTCCTGCTGACTGGTTTGAGATGTGCATGTAAGGCAGGTATTGTACTTTGCATTATGGATATCTTCAAGTGGGCTGAGCGTTCCTCAAGTCGGTTCACTTGTCACTCCAAAACACGAACAAGGAAATAATAAAATTCTCCCCCATTGATTTAGTGAATTTAAAATTTTGAAAGTCTAAGGCTCATGAAATATTAACTGAGTGTATAAGCAACACATAACTGTTTTATCGCCAACTCTGGGCACATGCCATGAGTTTCACAACCAGGGTTAATAAAACTAGCACAGTCTTAATAATGCCTCAAATTTTGACATCATTGTTTTCGAAAAACTTTCAACTAGATGTCGAAGTGTGGCTCATTGCTGATGTGATACGTGGCTCATAAGTGCATACCTGCATTCCTGGTGTATGACAGTACATGGCATGGCTTAAACATGCCTCAAATTAATTGAAAATTTGCATCATAAGGTCATGGCTATTAAGTGTTCAAAAATAAAAAAAAACTGGCTGAACTGTGCAAATTTGGCACTCGCGAAGTCTTTGACTAGCATTTGCGTTTTCTGATATTTGAGGCTAGCTGATATTTGAGGTAAGCATTGAAGGTTCGAGTAAATTATAGTAGTAGATACTTATTAAGAATCATGTTTTTTTTACCGATATAGAGCCTTACTTCTAGCCTCAACTAGGAGAATTTTATATACAGTTGCCCTCTTAACAAAGAAATTATGTGGTGCAATATGCAAAATTCTTACTTATATTGAGTTTTTGGCCAAGGGGACCCTAACCAAGGCTCTGCTGCCTTTAGCATGGGTTACTTTTGATAATATACACAAAATTCGTCAACAACTTTAAGATAGAAAATTCACTTCACTTGTGGAACTTGAAAATGGGTATCAAATTCATGGAAACTTCTAATATTTAATATGTTTTGCAGGCGTTCCTGTTCAAGTAGACGTGCCGCCAATCTCGATGTGGGTTAGAGTTAGGATACGCGGCGAGCGCACAATTCGGCACTAGTCCAGACTCAAGAAAATCCGGGGTTTTTTTTTGAACATATTGATCGTGATTTCAATTAGCTCTTGTAGATCCAAAATTGGAAATTCTATCCGTGAAACCTTCTTGTGCTCAACCCATTTTTTTCATCTTCTGAATCTAAAACTTGAAGATAGAGTCGATGGTTTCTTTTACTTGAGAATGTGCGTGATTTTAATAATCAAACCAGCGCATTACGTGATCATTTTCTTGGCCAGTGCGATATGTCCCACTTCCTGGAACGGTGTTCCTATATTCTTTTTGCCTATACTCTCCATTCTGCACCTTCCTTGTGGCGACTTTGTGTGCGGGCTCCAAACACACTCAAAGTGTCTCGAATCTCCGTCGGGCTCACTGCGCTCACTGACTCAAAAGCTTGAAAGCATCAAGTTTTCTATGATATGGCCTACTGTAATTTTTACCCCCCTCCCAAATATTTTTGGATGCTATACCAATGCTGAATTTGCAATTTGAAAAAGACTACATGCCCGTCCAAGTCGCCGCGCTTATACACGAATGCCGTTGCATCTCGAATATGCTTGCCTGCAGATTCATGCATTGCATATACGGCTGTTGAGCTTTCCAGGAGACTTCTCCAGTAAGCTGTAATGGGTAATCTTATATAACTACGGGGTCTCAGTCTAATTATTATATCTTTGAATTTATCATATATTCTCGAGCCGAGCGTAAACAATTGTTTGAAGTTACTCGTTTTGATACTTTCAAATCGGTCCTATAGCTTGGATAATTCGCCTTGAATTTCTCGTTTTGTTCGTAACATTAAGGGAGCCCTTCGTTTAGTGCTTCTCCTGTGAAACTAGTTTGCCAAAAGCAACTGAAAGCATGTCAGCAAGTGCCTTTTTTCCACACGAAACTCTTTTTGAGGACTACTCTAAGATTGGAAAGCAGAATTCGAAACAATTTAGCTTGCAAAACTCATATCAACAGCAGACAGCTTTAAATAGACTGCTTCCCCCTATTTTTCAAACTGCTCCATCAGTACAGCTGCCTCAAAAGAAGGCGGAGGAAAACACCCAGGCCCTGAACTATTTTAACAATCCTTATCCACTATATTGCCTGATTATCGGAAAAGGAGAAAACGATATAACTGACCTGTTCAACAATTCCAATTTGGAGATACCTGGGGTCTCAAATCAATCAAACATGAGCTATTTATCCAATGCAGTGTCGCCCCAAGTGTCGTTTCCAAACGGGCTTGCTGTTTGTACGCCAGCTCCTTCAAAGCCCGTCCAGAGAAAAGAAAGGAAGCACCAGAAGTATAGTGAGAAATGTACTTGTAAACGTCTAGAGAATCATATCCCACGGCCTCGCAATGCTTTTATCCTTTTCAGACAAAAACACCACCAAAGTGTGTTGAAAGAATCAACAAATTTGAAGACCAATCCCGAAGTTTCTCGGGAACTAGCTCGTCGCTGGAGAGCATTGACCAAAGAGGAGCGTGAACATTGGGATTCTTTGGCCGATGAGGAGAAAAAAAATCATGCTTTGAAATATCCCAATTATCGGTACAAACCAAGACGCCACAAGAAGAACTCCTCTTGCGAAGTCTGCCTGGTCAAGGTATCAAACAGACTGTCACCTAGGCCGCAAAGTCAATCTGTACCTCAAAATTACACCCAGATGATTTCGCCTACAGAACAAAAACTCTTGAAGCTGTTCACAGGACTGGGTCAACACCAGCACCAAAATCACCAACATTTTCATCAGCTCAACGGACATCTACAAATACAGTATCAACAACAGATGGACCAGCCTGACCCGGCATATCCGTCTCAGAGAAGCCTGAATTATGGTAACTACATTCAGCTCAATCAATACGAGTTTGGCGATGGTATGTCCAATTCAAGCCCCAGTCTCCAGCATCAGCAAACTTCCCACATTCAGCAACAAGGTCAACAGCTAATCCAACAGCAGTATCCGATGCAGCTTCAGAACCGAGACTCTCAAGGAAATCACCCCATGCAAATGCAATCGCCCATGTCTCATGCGCAACTTGACAATTACGCAGTAATGCAAGAAGCCCATCTCCTGGATCAACATCAGGTGCAAGCCAATCCAGAAGTGTCGACACAGGGTATGATGAATGACCAGTTCCATAACTATGGCGAAAAATATCAGGAGGAATCTTTTCATTATGCAGACCAATCAGCCATGAGCCACAAATACAACTCTTTGCCAATACACGGGGGAAGCGCCACATACAATAGTAACACTAGTGATCCTTTCACTATTCCCACCCTGTTGCAGCTGTACTGATACTGTTTTACAACCAGCATATTTCACTGGCGATAATTTTATTGCTAAGTGTCTTGAACACACAAGTTATCAACTTTTCGATTTAATATATATTGCACCTTTTCAACTTTAATGCCTTTATATCAAAACAACAAAAACTTCATAGTATTCCTTCTGATCGATCCACAACACCAGTATAGTCTTCAAACAGTCGCTGTCTTTCTTTTTTTTGCCTTCTTCAGTGCCTTCAGTATGTTCAATTCATAAATAGTCTCACAACAGCCTTTCGAATAAGTTCTCTGCATCAACCAAAATTGAAACAACCCATTTTCAAAACTGACTGGTGGATCCTGGAATCAAATCATAAAATACGACAGGAAGAGGGAATAATGTCCAACCGCAAGGATTGAAAAGACAATCTGATTTTTTCAAGTAGCCCAGGCGGTCACCCTTCAATCAAGGTATTTTTTCTTGGAACAAAATATGTCACTCTTTTGTTCTCAATCACATTGAGCTAGATGAAACCAGTTTGTCTCATCTGAGATCGCAACATATATATACCCGATAAAGAAATTAAAGACGTACATAGTATATCTAGTACCTCTTTTTTTTTGTTTATATCATATATATATATATTGGAAAGTTTGCAAGCTATACCATATACTTTAAGCACGGTTATTATCAAAAAATTTACTTATTAAAATATAATGCAATAGACTATACACAATAAGACTATCAGTATAACATTATATATATTTATGCTAGTGTTTAGTAATAGGATAGTAACGATATACGAGTTCCAGCATTTATCAAGCATAGTATAATTATGAGGTGTACATTTTCTTATCAGTATTCTGGATTTTGCCCTTGTGGGCACCTTCAAGCCTCACATGAGAGTTCTTCCGGGGCAGGATTCCTCTAACGGGGCACTTTTTGACGATTATTGGTGCGATACTCAAAGTTCTCATTATTTCAAAAAGCTGAAATGGAGATGTGTATCAGCCCGAGGTACTTTTCGAGTCCGCAGAAGCCACCCGTACGATCCCAGTGTTTCATAGCTTTCCACTATACAAGAGGAAGGAATGGGATTTACAATGGTACCGTATGTGACATTTTCTTGCCGGCAATTTGCTCAAAAAAATCAATGAGCCGGAGTTTTGGGCCATCCTGAATATATCTGTGTCCATATGAGGGTATGTGTCTTAAGGCCGACAAAATGTCTGATCGGGAGTGATTCTCTCTCTCCCACTCCTAATAACCCCACCTATACCCTACTTATTTCTCCCATTGACCCAAGGAATGTGAAAAGTATGTGTTCAAAAATCGTTGAAAAAGGCTTTCATTTAATCCTTTCAGTTATCTACAATACCCCCAGCTGAGCAATAGACTTCTGCCGCCCAGTAAACTGTGAATTCTATTGCAAATATAGTGCAGCAGGAATAGAGCCACAAGCGTATCAAGTTATTTTAATTCCGACCCTGTAAATATTACTACTCAATTAAATGTCTTCGTCCATGCCTGCGAGTGTGACGGCCTCACCTGGCTTGAAAGGCGGAAGGCCTAAGTAGGGGCACCCATCGCATCTGAAGGCATCTCCCAAGGCGCAAGAGCCACAACCTCCTGTTTTACCCTCGACTGTGAAATCGATTTCGGCCAATTCCTCTTCTGTGAACTGAACCTTCTTTAACCGCTCCTCAATCTTGATTGCTTCCAAAGTGGCCAGTTGTGCCATTTTTCCCAAGATAGAGTCCTGGAGAGTTCGTGTGTTTGCATCCTCATTTTCCTCAAGTTCCTTTAGCCCGCAAGTACAGTCTTTGCATGCCTTTCTTCTTTTCTTACCGCTGGGCAACTCGCACTTTTTGGGCACTACAATGTTGTAGTTTTTCAGACGCTCGGCCTCAGAAATCAAGTCATCCTCGTTGATGAAGTCACTTTCGTCGTCCTCCGCTTCGCTAGACATGTCGCTGAAGTACGCCAATTTAGTATCCTCCATTTTGCGCTTAGTGCTAATGTCTTCCCCTATATTTTGGGGGACTGCTGTAGCCGTCTCTGGTACCGCTGCGAAAGCCTTCTTAAAAAGAGGCAATCTGCGAGGCTCACCACTAGAAGGGCCCTTTTTCTTGAGCAAAACAGCAGTCGACTCTACTGGCGCAGGTTTGTGCCATTTGCCGGGTTGCTGAATAATAAATCCGCTCATCAAAACATCTAGGTCCTGGTCAGTTGGTAGGTCGCCAATGAGCTCGCCATCGGGCTTCAATACCTGGAAAAGCTTGTTCAATACAGGCGAGGGGATTCCTAGGTGGTTTTCATTAGGATTCACGTATGAAATGAGGTCGTAGCTTTCTGCTGGAAGTTCAACGCTATTGTTGGCCACGCGTTCAATAATGTGCTGGGTGATCGAAGCCTCGGGGAATTTGCCGTGGATCTGTTGCTTGGAAGCATTCACCAACGCCTCGTCGGTGACAACCGTGGGGTGAAGGAGAAGAAGCACGGACATTTTTGGTGTATAACTTTGGCCACAGATTGCCTTTTCAAGCTCACTGATTAAGATATGTAGCTACTCTGTATGTCTGTGGTACTAAAGTAGTGGTAGTAGTGGTAGCGCAACTTCAGAGACGAGCTTGGTTGAGCCAGGTGTGTGTAGGAGAGAATTTGGGGGGTTATATCTTGTTCGAAGCTGGCTTCACAAAGCGATCGAAACAATAAATTTGGTCTTGGCTAGGTTGGCCGGTAACGAAAATAATATTAAGAAACCCGCTGATACTTTTTTCTTTAAACTTCTGTGGCTCGGCTCGCGTGCGAGCAGACCTGGCACCTTGTACAGGAACATGACCATATCACGACTGTTGTGCTGACTAAACACTCACTTATGCCAAACGCAAGAATGATCGAATGCCATTGGTGCACGTAAATAGTTATTTTTGGAATTATTTTAGGGTCCCTCTATTATCCGATACGACACATTCGATTTTTCATTTACTCAATGACCTATCTCGATACACCCATTGGTCAGATCTTGAAGGCGTGCAGGATGCTTACAGGCCTGTATATTTTCCCGTTGATGCGAGCGATAAACCATAGTTTTATGACTAATTTTTTAGAAATAATGCAGCGCATAGTGCCAGTAGAGCGAGCACATGAAATGTAGGCCTCTATAGAATCTCCCTTGTGTTTCCCTCGTCAAATGAAAAAAAATAAGTACACTTGGAAAAAATTGAAGCACAATTGATATATGCTCTGCGCGTAAACAAATTCTGTCGTCTTATTCATCGATCATTTACGTATTCACGTTCCGCAACTGCTCTTCAGGATATGGATCTCTGAATGCGACCCGAAGCAAGTTCATTCCAGCTGAACTCGTACCAGAACCCGCATGCTACCTGTCCGTAGAAAAGGAAGTCTAGTCGCTATCAGAAGCGCTTCCATCCTCCACGTCTGTCTCATCGTCGTCGTAACTGCGAGCCAACCCCAATACTGGCGGGGCTGCAGGAACGTGAACCGAAGAAGCCCTTGACAGCTCTCTTGAGCTTGCAATCTGGCTGTCTACCTGCATCTGGGCCGCCGCTTGCAAAGTGTGGAGATCGTGCTTTTTGGCCTGAGGCGACGAAAGCGACATGAGCGAATACACGGCCTCCTGCTCCGACGCTCCCTCGGACCGAGGCGGAGATCGTACGTTGATCGGCGGGAGTTTGGGCGGCGTTGGGCCTAGTACCGACGGTGTGTGTTGCAGCCCACGACGTTGGTCTACGAGTCCCCCAAAAGAAGGCCGCCTGTAGTCATTGTTGTGGCTTTTCCTCCTCTCCTTTGCCCGTGATAACGCCACCATGAGAGCGTTATGCGCACTCGATTCCTCATCCGGTGATGGGATAGAGACTGGCTGGTCCTCGCCGGCAAACACGGGCGGTTTCAAATCACTCAAGCTGTGCCTAGGGCCCGTTTCAATCCGTGGCGACGCCTCTAGCGTCTGTAAATTGATATTTGCGCGGTTCAAAGCAGCGGTAACGCGCTCTGGTTGGGAAGGTGCGCTGGAAATTCGCGTTGGAGAATCTTTTCTAGCATCGTAGGGTCCGTTCGAAAAGTCCAACTTCACGGGTGAGATGCCCAGACTTAGTTTCTCGCGTTGTTGGAGGGATCCAAAGGCCAGGCTGAGCCGGTTTTTGAGTTGCAAGCTGATCTCGCCCAATTCCTTCTTTTGGGGGCTATGATCCTCTGCGAAAAGTCGCCTCCCGGGACTGAAGTACTGCGGTGTTTTCATAAGCTTTGTGTGGCGCGCAGTGTCGCCACCGTCAGAATCATAATCAGCGTTTCCAGGGGTCTTGAGGAGATTGTTGGAAGAGAAAGGGGACAATGTTTCGGTTTGCAAGTGCTCGGGAGAACGTAAAAGCCCAGCGCTGCTGCGTTTCAAGCCGGGGCTGAAAGGCACGTCATGCAGCGGGTCTGGCGTCGAGAGACTTGCCAGCATGCGCTTTCTGTTCCTTGATTTCGGTGGTGTGGATGGAGCGTCGGCCCTCACTGCTTTGAGTGGATTCGGTGACGATGTGGGCGGCGAGTTGTGCGTGCTCATTTCTTTTAGAAGCAGGGTCTGTTCAGTGATTGATCTGGCTGCGGCGCGGCGTTTTTCTATAGAAGTAAAGTAAATGTTCAGTGGTGGCAATGTTCAGTCAGCGCTGCTCCAATTTTTGCTCTTGGTGATGTGACCTGGTGAAAGCAGAAGTACGCAAGGGGCGTCTGATATCCGAATGGCTGTCTTTGGGCAGAAATAGTGTGTCTTTCGCACAGCAGTCGATTCCAAGCAAGGTGGAAAAAACTAGTAGGGGGTCGAGGGAGTATTCTCTGGTGATAAATGTTTGGTGGTGAGCCAGCACTTGCACACGGGACAATCCACACAGTCTTAAAAATGCTCTTTATATTCCCTACAGTGAGCGATAATGTGGCGTGAATGCTCTCTGAACTTGGCTGCTCGTCTTTTGACCGTGTCTAGAACCTCCTTTCAAGGTACAAACAATGAGGTGGCTAGCGATAGCAAAGTTCGCAGACACGCTGATTTGACTCCGGTCGTGTGGCTTTTTGACAGCCCGGAAATGAGGTGAGATGAGCGATTATGGGGCTTGTGAGCAGGCGGTGCAGAACACGAGTCCTCGGTGGTGAGATGAACGTATATGAAGAGTTTTAGGGTATGCTGGAACACGACTTGCCACACTTGGGAGTTTATTTGGGCAGCTGTCGTGCAGGACAATACTGCTGCGCGACTGACGACGCTAAAACCTGCGCCGCGCGGGTCACGTGCTGCTGGCTTAGACGCTTACATGGCGCGGGCTAATGTTGCAATCATGGAAACCAAAGATTCGGTGGCTAAGATAGATGGCAAGTATGTTGTTGTGAAGTGTTTCGGTGTGTTTTTGTATAAAGATCTAAGAGTCCCACGGATCAAAGAAGAATCCTACCCGCCAAAGGCAAGGGGTGGTTTTTTGAACATCAGAGTGCTTTCGGGGGAATAGGCTATTGTGATTGTAGCTTTGATAGACATAGACCATTGCGCTGTTTAGGCCAATGAAAGTACTCTCGTATTTGGTCACCAGCCAGCATATATGCAGTGTAAACGCAAAGCTTGGCATGTTTATGGCTGGCGAATAGATCTAGAGAGGAATTCGAGCACGTCACTTATTGTCCAGGACGAGATTGGAGATCCCATTGTTGCGCCTCACCTACTCAGCGGCAATATTAGGCCGGGCTCGTGTGCTGGAGCATCTGGCAATCCTCCTGGGTAGACCTACATACACATATTGCTGCAAAGAGTCTCCTAATATACCAGGTGGCTATCCTTCCCTAGAAAGAAAGGGCCACCCAGCATATCCGTGCTCTCGCAATGCAATCCGTACATCCAGGACACGTCGGATTCTTGGCTGACAGTCAATAGATGCCTGTGGGGCCCCGCTGATGACTCGTACGCGGAGTGGCAAAAAGAAGATCTATGCTGAACGCGGTTTCAAGCACGGTGCTATGTTTGAGTCTCACATTAGTCTCTCTGGGCAACCAGCGCCTGGTCTGTTTGCCTGGGGGCAATATCAAGCGAGATTCTAGTTCCGCCAAATAGTGCTACGTGTCAGCAGCACCAAAGTACACGCCTCCGAATGCTTCCAACCATGGGCATGATTCAGAGTCTGCTCGGTGCGTAGCGCCTTTGCGGGACCAAGATGCGTGAGCAAAACTCACAAGGTCCAGCATGTCTTCACTCTCCGGCATGGGCCTCAATCTCATGCCTGCCAACCTGTATCCATATAGCAAATGGTGTCCCGACTACTTAATATGGTTGTATTGGTCTGAGGCTCACTGGGGCGCGTCCAACACCAGACACAACAGATGAATACAAACCCTTACAAAACCTTAAAAAAAACCAAAGCATGCCAGACTTTGGAAACTTCGAGGCAAAAAAAATGAAAAAAAAAAAGAAAACAGCAAGCAAACAAGCAAGCAGTAACATACCACAGGACAGGACCCCACGGCCACCGGTCGCTGGACAGGCCATCGGGCCTGCACACAGAGCGTACCCCAATGTTCGCGTATCAACAGAGCCCTCCCATACAAACAAACACTGGCTCCCCATCGGTCCACACCCCATGATGTCCGAGCCCCACCACACGCCGCTGGCAGCGCAGCTTCTCCGCAAGGCGCAGCGGCTCTCGCTTGCAGGAGCCCGACACACCCAGCGTGCGCCGGGAATGACAGGCCCAAAGCGCCGGCTGACGCTCTTGCTGACGCCGGCGCTGAACAAACGACTCAGCGTTTACGACAGCGGCGGCTCCGGCGGGCCCCCGTCCGACCACGTGCCTCCCGCTGCGGCAACGCCGTTTGCGCTGCTGGCTGCGGCCTTTGCGCCGTCCCACGTCCACACAACAAACCCCACGGTACCCACAGGGACCCTGCGGAAGCAAGACCCACGCCCGCTCCGGGACAAAACCTACCAGGGCTTGGTGCTGAAGGAGATCTACGACTTTTGTATTGGCAATAGATTCGAGCTCGAAACGGGCCACGCAATCACGCTCAAAACGTTGCGCCAGCCCACGCAGAAGGACTTCGTGCTCCTCTTCCAGTTTCTTTACGGCAAGCTCGACCCGCTGCACCGGTTCGCACGGTCTGTGGAGTCTGAGGTTTTCATTCTCCTCAAGATCTTGCAATACCCGTATCTCGAGGGTATCAACCGCTCGTCCATCAGCGCAGTGGGCGGCCAGAATTGGCCCGCGTTCCTTGGCATGCTATATTGGCTCGTGAAGGTCAACTTGCATATGCTGGAGCTCCAGGAAAGCGCGTTGGTTGCGCCAGACGACATTTTCGACAACGTGTTTATACGCTACATTCTTTTGTCGTACACGGCATTTATAGAGCAGAAGGAGGACTACTCGGACTACTACAACCAAATGAAGATTGAGTTCGACGCGGCCCGCGCCGATCTCGTCCGGCAGGCCGACGAGAAGACACGTGCTCGCACAGATCTTGCTAAGCAGTTCGAGCAAGTTAGTGGGCAGCTCAGCGAGGCGGAGGAGGCCAGGGAAAAGTCGAAGGCGTTGGAAAACGACTTGAAGCAATTCTCCGAGTACATGCACAAGGTCAAGGAAAGACAGGCGCAGTGGAAACACATTTTGGACCAGGTCGAGGACGACATTTCCAGTGCTGCCCTGCGGCTCGCGGACTTGGATGCGCAAAAAAAAGGGTTTGAAGAAGCGATTAAGGATAAGGGATTTTCCATCAGTGAAATCGACCAATTAAACTTGGAGAGAGACAAGATCTCCAGATTTTACGACACCGTGTCGAACAGAATAGAAGATCTCAAGGACATTTTAGCCCAGAAAGAAAGCGACATATATCAGACGCTTCAAAGTCTACAGAGCTTTGTTGGTCAGTACAACTCCATGACTTCCAGGATACCGTCGAAGGAAAGCAGCGGATACGAGCTAATCATAAACTCGGAGCTCATCGGGGATGGATCCGCGGCCATTGAGCCTGACGCCGTTCTAAATAAGATCGTGCGGCTCGAGAAAATCAAGCTCTTGGAAGTGAGAGCGGAGCTCAAGCAGGAGTTGTTACAGTTACAGAGTGAGACCATCAGACTCGTAGAGTCGGTGGACCAGCTCTCTGAAAAAATCTTCGACCAGCAAGAGGAAATAGAGGCCGTGGAAGCAGGAGTCACAAAAGCGAGAGACACGCAAGATGAGATCTACGAGACCATGGTAAGCGACAGCGCCATCCGGTCAGCTCAGAGCGAGAAGCTCGAGCGCGACTTGCAAGCAATGCGAATACATGCCAACAAAGGCGTCATAGAACTAGAGACACGCAACAAGGAGTTGAAGATCATGCTCAAGGAGTCGAGGTACGGGCTCCAGCAGGAGCGCGAGCAGTTGCATGAGACAGTCGTCGCCATGCTTCAGGACGTCATTAACTTCAAAATGAACATCCAGGAAAAGCTCGAAGACCTCGAAGTCTCGACACTTCAAGAGCTTGAAAAAGAGCTTCGGAAGCAACTGGGCAGTGACTAGGCGCGCTCGCTCGCCACGAGACCAGGGACCATTCTTTTCCAGTACACGTATATTCCTGATACGATCGATGCAAAACTAATATATATACAAGTTAAAATTCGTTCCTCAACCACATCTGTTTCCGTTTGCACCTGTCTTCTCTCGCAAGTCTCCGTCTTTCTGACCATTGCTTCTGCTGCTCGGCAAGCTGGGCAAGCACCTTCAGCTGCCTCTCCTTGCTGGCGCCCGTGATGACGTTGACCTTCTTGGCTTCCACGTTGAACTTTGCGGCCAATTTGGAGATGCTCCACTTCTCAGGATCTTCGTTTCTCAATGCTATGATTTCTTTCACGAGCTCGGGCGTCAAGCTATTGTCCTTTTTGGTGGCGTATATCACGGGCATCTCGCTGAGCTCCTCCGGCGTGTATGTCTTGAACTTCTCGGCCAAGTGCTTCAAGCGGGGGTCGTTGGGAGGCAAGAATGCACGCGGTGTCTCCTTCACCGTAGGCATGGATGCTGGTGGGTTGTATATGAGGCCCTGCGTGGGGACGGGCTTCATGTTGAACTTCGAGCGCACGGCATTGTATTTGTTTGTCGGCTGCGTTTCATGTGGCAAGCTCTTGATCGAGATGTTCCGTGTGGCTGTCCTGAGCATTTTGACTATGAGGGGATCTCTGGACGTTCCTTTAGACTAGTCTTGACTTTTCAAATTTTTTCGGTCGTGCGCGCGTGAATCTCGTGCGACCTAGAGCCTGCCTGGTCATGGCACCTCAAGATGCGGGACGCTGACAGTACAAACCCGGGGTCTAGTTTTGAGTTCCGTCAGCGCTATCAAATTCCGGGTGCTTTTGTGCTTCTCATTTTCCCGCCTGGCGCATTGGGCTGGAGCCACTCCCGGTGAGCCATGAAGCTTCCGTAGTCGCTGTGTGTGAGTATGTGCAGGACACATACTGTCTGAACTTTTCTGGCCATGAGCATGCGGCAAGACATGCCGTTTATTGCAGATGCCAAGCCAAGCAGAGCGACGCTATAGGAAAACTCGGGTCAAATTTCGGGACCCTTGGCGTAGTCATTGGGGAGCTTTCGAGCCACGAGGTCACATAAAACCTACTATGGATGAGACATCAAAGCGTAGATATTCTTAATATTACTGTCGTGAACAATTCTAAAACCCGTCGTTAGAATATGCTCTTCACTCTTTCCCCATCCTCTAGTCAAATTTTGTTGAAGTTCCAGCTTTGCAAACATATCAATTACAAACATACCATTGTTTTTCCGTAGACTCGCCCCCCAAGCCATGGGCCACAAATACGGTAAAACTGAGCAATTAGGAGTGCATTTTCTCTTACCCTTCTGGGTGATGTTGGCCCATGGGCACTTGAAATGAACGCATTGATTGCCGCGTCTCCCTTTCCCTTCGTGAAATTCATGCTATGTTGTCGGAGACCTGCAACAGCCCATGGTGCCATGGTTTATCGTCTGAAATGCAGTGCTGATGTAAGCACAACTCTCTGCTTTTTGGCGCATTCCAATATAGAGGAATGAACATGGTAGCTCCAAAACCATTTCCGTCTCCAGTACAATAGATTCTTAGTTCGTGCGGGGGTGAGCGAGCAAATTAACCTTGGCCTTCTGAACAACTTCGAGTCGGATGGAGCCCAAAGCAATCTATTAATAGCAGCCACCTACATCTTGGGTGAGAAATGGAAGCATGTTTCAATGCATGCTCTGCGCAATAATTGCGAAGGCGCACGCGACTATGTTGAAGAATCATGAACGATGACGCGTGTGTACAACAGACAACTCTAAGGTGAGTAGGCCGGGGCATAAAGATACGTAGTGCCCGAATGTGTTTCTATTGTGAGCATTTATGTGTTCTTGTTCCCGTTTTGCCGCTATGCCTCATATACCTGCACAGCACGTTATTAGGGCCATGGCCAATTCATCGTTGTTGGCACTGTCTGGGGATTTAAGGGACCCAAACTCCGGTGGGGATCGGTATATTTTTTTATTAATTTGTAGTCACTAATCGGGACTCTGCTCACACTGTCTGTTCTTTTATGCAACTTTCCTTAGTATTGGGTTTAGCGCTTGCTGCCTTCACGGCTGCTGCAGAGAACGGGGATCTTCGATTCCCGTCTCGTGATGTATCAGCCCAGGTAAAACCATCAACTATTATCCCCAATGGCTACTCACCCCGTGTCACCAAGAGACAGCATGACCAGGTATCCGGCCAAAATTCTGACAATGCACTGACTGAAGAAGATCACGAGACCCTTGCGGCTTCAGTTGCAGGACAGCAAAAATGCTGTCAAATGAAGCACACAACCACCGCAAGAAATGCTGAAGCCACTGGAGATGTCTCCCGCAACACCACTACTTCAGTGGCGCTGTCGAGAACAAGTACAGGTGGCGCGAGCAAGACAAACTTTGCCGTTGGGGTTTTGGGCGTGATTGTCGCCTGTTTAATTTGAGTCTGTATCTCTAAATAGTTCTTTAAAGTAACTTCTTCCAACAGCCCACTCCGATATACGTAGTGTCAGATTAGCTCGCGCGTGCTTTCTCCAGTCTTTTTTTGAAACGCCATCCTAAGAAGGACGAGCCTTGATGATGCAATCAAGAGCGCTTCTATTTCGTATGCTTAAGCTGTCTTGGCTTCACCATGGCGGTCTGTTTCAGCGACAGGTTAGGTTCGTTTTCTAGGTCTTGGTTTTTTCTTTTCGCTCGAGACCAATCTGCTACCTCGCAGAGCCCACATTCAGGTGACATGTTAATACGGCCAAATTGCACACTGCTAAAGTAGCTGGCCAAACACCGAGGAAACAGCCACTAGTGTCTTGGCTTGGCACATTTGCTCTTGTATTTCTCAAATAAGTCGCCACCTACTTTATATGACCATTGTTCTCTGGATAGAAAAAAGACGCCCCAATAAAACCTGCTGCATCTTTCGAAAAAAAAAAGGCTACCGTACACGATGCTTCCCGCAGACCCATATCAAAGCCTTGGTCATACTTAAAACCGCCGACCATTGATGTCCTTGAAGTAGTTATCCTTGTCCAAAACATAGTACTCGCTCTCTGAGAGCCCGTTAGGTATCTTCGGTGGCACGCGAGGCTTATTCTCTTCGCTGTCGACCTCGGCGTTCATCCTCTGGAATACCGAAGGCGAAAACCTGCCTGGAGAGTCCTTGGGCACGTTCCAGGAGCCCTCGCCCAAGTAGCCCGAGTCGCGCATTTCGCGCTCGTCGAACCGCTTGGGTGGACTCTGAAGATATGAGCTTTGATGCTGTGAGCTCTTTGACAAGTGCTCGGACGGCGTCGGGGCATAGAACTGGGGGTCGATTTCGTTCGGATTCAACGCGTGCTTGTCGCGGCCCGCGGCCAGAACCGTGAGCGACTTTACCGGCTTGTCCATGTGGTAGACTTTTGTCGGGAGCAAGTCGTACGGGTCGGCGTCGAGCTGGAAGTTATCGGCGGAGAACGGGATGCTGGTGCTGTCCAACGGGGCCATTGAGGCTGGTTCTTCCAACGCCGGCGGGGGTTTTCTCCGGTGCTTTTGCGGGCTCAGCGATGGCGCTGTGTCCGTGTGCGGGCACCGCTCCGGTGAGCGGGTGTGCGAGAGACGCCCGCCATAAAGCAGTAGCCGGGGGTCCGAAGAGGTACTTCCCGATGCAGAGTGTGGGGGTGGCGGAGGCGGTAGTGGCGCGCCCTGGGCCTGGGGCTCTGATGCCG
Source organism: Metschnikowia zobellii (assembly GCA_939531405.1). Classification (NCBI taxonomy): domain Eukaryota; kingdom Fungi; phylum Ascomycota; class Pichiomycetes; order Serinales; family Metschnikowiaceae; genus Metschnikowia; species Metschnikowia zobellii. Next base: position 1,854,413 of record OW618029.1, read on the forward strand.
GAGAGATGCCCATTTCCAACAGGAGCGCCTCGAACGAATCGAGGGCCGGTGGCGGCGCGTTTATGGGCTCGCTGTGCGAGTGGCGGTGTGCGCCGTGCTTGTCCTCGTGGGTCCAGAGCCCCGAGATCGGCTCCTTGGCCAAGAACTTGTCCTTGAGTTTGGCGAAGCGGCTGCTCTTGGGCCGCAGGCCGTCGACAAACACGTCCTGTGAGGGCGTCGTGGCGTGCACGTGTGCGGGCGTGTCGGCGTGTTGCGGCGCAACAAAGACATTCTCGGTCAGCGGCGGCTCTGGTGGCAGCACGGGAAGAAGCTTGGGCTCTGGCGCCGCGTGCCCGAGCTTTGGGGGCGGCATTGGCGCGCTCGGGTAGAACGTCATCTCGAGGAAGATCTTGCCGGCGTAGCGGTCCTTGAACGCCAAGTCATACCAGCCGTCAAGGATGTACTTGCCCGACTCCTGGAGGTTTGCCGGGTTTTGGAACACACGCGCACAGTCAATGTCCGCGCCGCCGATCGGCGTGGGGTCGGCCTTTGTTTCGTCCAACACGTCGAGCCGCATCACCGCCTTGCGGTCGCGCGAGAGCTGGAACCGCATCTCGTGCGTCCACTCGGGTGTCTGGCCCGCGCGGAAGTGCGCCGGGGTCTTGTGTGCCACGGCGTTGATGCGGAGGAGCGCGTACGGCGACTGCTTGTCGAGCTTGCGCCGGTTCGGGAGGTGCCGCGCGCGGCACACCATCACCACCAACGTGCCGTCGGCGGTCTCGCAGGGCTCGGTCATGGCGCTGGGAAAGGGCGCTGGGGAAGGGTGCTGGGGAAGGGCGCTGGGAAGAAGCAGGGTCGAGTCTGCTCTCTCGGTGCGAGGGGTGCGATGCCAGTGGTGCCGCAGCCAATGACGTCTGTAGGTATTGCGGTTGGGCAGGCGCTATTTATGAGCGTGGCTATTTATGAGCGTGGCCTGTTTATTGGCGTGGCCTGTTTATTGGCGTGGCCTGTTGTCGTTGCACGTGCGAAGCGGCGGTCCTGTTGATGGAATACGATGGGGCAACTGACAAGTCGCGGCCGGGGCTCCATGCAAGTAGTTGCCAACGGCGCGGGGCTGTGGCGCCAGGCATTTTTGAGATTCGGAAAAAGGCTCCGCCACAAACATACGCGAACACAGGTTGAGGCTGATTTTATTTTTTTTTTGCTCAGGCTTCTAACGCTGGGCCTTGGAACGGGCACCGCAATGGCGGCTTGGTTATCATTGGCATCGCATTGGGAAACATTATGCGCAACCACCCTATGGCCCTATGGCCCTATGGCCCTATGGCCCTGGAGCGGGCCGCGCGGCCCAAGCATCGCATCATCGCAAGGCGAACTGTCGGGTGCGAATACCCCATGCTTTTTGGTCACTTTTATATTATTATTCTTTCCCGCTTACATCGCTAGGCTGGCTCTTTGGCATCGTTGTCAAACACGCCAAATCCATCCCAGCAAACGGGACTCACGGCATGCTTTGCGCAAAGCATTGAGAGAATCGTACACAGGCTGTAGAGACCCTGGGTCCGTGGGCACTTGGCCGGCGCGGCTCAACGTGCGCCACTGCATCTGTTTCATAGGCTATAGCTGTACAGAATAGAGAAATATCAAAAAAAAAAAGTACAAGACAGTAGGGCAACGCCGCCTTATACTATTTTATACCCATGTGTCGTTATTTAATAACAAAGGAAAGTCCTTATATAATTATCTCATATTTATATAAAAACATATATTTATAATATACCTTTCTACAACTTTAATAGTCATTGCAGGTGTTAAAACTTCATCACATGAATATAATCATATAAAACTAGGAAAGGCTAGAAGTAATGATATTACAGCTGGAAATAAAGTTCATATTGTTTCTAATGTTTGACCATGTTTCAAATATTTATATGTAAGTTTACTATCTTTGAAATCTGCTGAAACTATATATAATATATATGAAGCCAAATCCTGACTTTAAAACTAAATAAAACATAATACGATCATATAATGTATACATGTCTGAAGATTATATGCCCGGCCCCGCGTTCTAAACGCTACAGTGCGACATGGACCTGCGAGGCGTGCATGGGTGCAAGGCGGTGGGCCCCAATCACACGAAGCAAGTGCCATACGAATACTGGTTTCTGGCGCATACCCAGATGCCTGCGGTGAAGCTTCGAATTGATAACTATAGCTAGGCTGGATTCGGCTTGCTGCCTGCGCGGATGCTTCGCCCATATTTGGGTGTGTCTATCTATCAACTAGCTAGAGCACCTTTCTATTTGTGCTGGACCCAATACCTTCTCTACTGTCGCCAAATATGGCCAGGGCCCTCAAGCACAATCCAACTTCGCAACCACCAATTCGAGAGTGCTGCCCTGGTGCGCAATTCTGGTGTTAAGGGCAACTGGCCATACACGGGGCCGTCCTGATTCCTTGTTACTTGGCACTACATCCTCATCTCTCCTTCCTGTTCCCGGCGCGTGAATTTTCGATGGGGAGAATCACATCAGCCAGCATGAAAATCATATATCTGCAAGTTACAATAGAATCCATCAAAAGATCATTGAAAAACAAGGAATGATCAGTGTCTACCCGAGAATCAATTTCAAAGCCTTTTTTGTCGATCGCCAGCTCCCAAGCGACAGAAATCTCTCGTCTTTGTCGATCAAGAGAGTTGAAGGGTTCCATGTCAACAAGGGCTTTCCTTTTTTGCAGAATCCCTTATTCACTCTCAGTTGATGCTTGATCCTTGTGATAAATTCTGCTCTTGGTCCTTTCAAGTGCGACCCAAGACAACATTTTTTACACTTGGATAATCTGTCACTATCCCTAAAGCAGAACATGCAAACAAACCCAAACCTGTGGGAAGCCACTCATGAGTCACCAGTACAGAAAGCAGAGTGACATCATGAGCACTGCCGGGCCGGAAAAGCAGACAGCGATCCAAAAGATCTAGTCAATACTATATTAGCTATACAAAGTCTCCAGGAACCCTCACTTGGAGGTGTCAACCACATATCTGCCCAAAATCTTGCCTGCCTCCATCAAATCGTAGATCTTGGGCAACTCCGACAAGCCGACGATCTTGATCGGGCACTTGATCAAGCCACGGGAGAAGAAATCAATGGCCTCGGCCGAGTCAGCACGGTTGCCGACATACGACCCCTTGATGCTCACGGACTTGACCACGGACTCAAAGACTGGGGCCACTACCTTCGCGCCTGCAGGCAAGCCAACCAAGACGGCCACGCCTGTTGGCCGTAAGTAGGCCACAGATTGCGAGATGGCCTTCTCGGATACCGACACGTTGATGGCGCCATGGGCGCCGCCGTGTGTGGCTGCGATCACGTCCTCGACAATGTCCTTGCTTGTCGTGAAGTCGATGTACTTCTCTGCACCCAAAGAGGCGCAGAAATCTCTCTTCTCGTCTCCGCCATCAATGGCGACGACACGGTACCCCATGGCGGTGGCGTACTGGATGGCCAACGAGCCCAAGCCGCCGCCAGCCCCGGAGATACACACCCATTGGCCGGCCTGGAGCGCTGCAGTCTTCAACGCCTTGTAAACCGTGATTCCTGCACATAAGATGGGAGCTGCCTGGGCAAGGTCGGTGCCCTGTGGGATCCGTGCCGCCTGGATGGAGTCTGCCGTGGCGTACTGCTGGAATGACCCGTCGTGTGTATACCCAGAGAGATCGGCATCGGCGCAGTTTGGCTCGTTGCCTTGCTGGCAGAACTCGCACTGCAAGCACGAGCCGTTCAACCACTTGATGCCGGCGTAGTCGCCAATACTCCAGCCCTTGACATTCTTTCCCATGGCCACCACCTCGCCGGCACCTTCGTGGCCGCCGACAAGGGGCAATTTCGTGGCCAAGGGCCAGTCACCCTTCCACGCATGGAGGTCTGTGTGGCACACGCCGGAGTACTTGACGTTGATCAAGATCTCGTTATCTTTGGGAGTGGGGACATCAATGTCCTTGTACTGCAATGGGCCGCCGTTGGTGTCGAACACCACTGCCTTCTGTGTCTTGGGAATCGCCATGGTGTAGTTCTTCTTGGGTTGTCTGTGTTGATTGTCTTGCCGATTGTCAATTGATCACAATGCTGGTGTTTTACAAAAAAAAAAAAATCAGGCGCAGCTTGCGAGACAGTGGGCTATTTATATTTCGTAAATTAGCCTTTTTCATCGGGGCAACACCGTACGTTGTCGGCCTGGGTCCTGTACACGCATACTCTCGAGAGACTATTTGCACCAACATCGGGGAGCTCCCGTGCGTGGGTATGCGCTTACATGGACGCGCGTTCATGGCGGGCCCTCGACTTCTCTTTTCAGTCGCAGACGCCGCTTCGAATGACGACCGGTTGAGATCCGCAAAAGACCCAGCATGGCATGCTCATTGGGGCGCCCTTCAGGCTCATACTATCGGGGCCTTTTCGGGCCGAGGATCCTTATCTGGCGAAGACGTCCTGCATCGAGTTGTTGTGCGGCGTGCGGCTCGGCAAGTTTTATTAGCCAGGCCCGCGTCCGGGGCCTGCCGCCCCACCAAGCGCATAGCTCCCCGTGCAAGTGCCAGAAGCACAAGGCACGTATTCATGGAATCCAATTAATTTACTATGCTTGCCGTATAGGGTTGTTATTTTGAGTACGCATTGGGGTTTGTCCTCTTTTTGAAAAACAAAACCTGACACGGTCAAGAGCCTGCCGCCAGTCCCATGAGACGCAGCCACGTTTCCAATCTTTGTCCGCGACGGTTTCACCGTCCCCCTCGGTATTTCTCAGAGCCTATTCCAGAAATCGCGGTTAGAAAAGAAACTGAAGCTCCTGTGACTCAGGTTTCTTCGAGCCAAGTACTTGTCGATTTATTCACCCCCCTTCTCTCTCTTTCTCTCGCTCTCTCTATTTCTCGCTCGCTGTCTCGTGATTTCTTTCCAGCTCTGTACTTAGCCCGAAGAATCCTGGAGTGAAACAGTAGTTTTGTTAATGATGGGCAAGTTTCGTACACCTGTGGCAAGCATGCAGGATACTATCAGCACAGGGACGATGGCGGCTCTGCACGGCCTTGCCGTAGAGGTTTCTAATGGCGCTACATAGCCCTTTTTGAATGTTAGTATTTATGCAAGGCATCAAGAAGTGAAAGCAACATAAACCGGGCTGGGTAATGACGCAGCTGCCGATCATTGGCTTGCACAGAGAAGCTACGGAAGCGGGCGCACCAGCATATCCTCGAAACCCGAAACTAGAAGTCGATCTTGATTTATACCGCGCACACACAATCTTCAAAAGATCGACAGCTTTGGTGTGGCTTGTGGGTGAAGTGTTTTTTTTGTTTTCCAAGAACTCCAGAATACAAAACCGCAAAGCTGCTCATCTCTGAGGCAGTATCAAATGCCTCTGGTATCGCGCTCATATATTGCCCTCATGTAGTCAGTCATGACCAGCGGGACTGTAGCCCGCATCCCATTTGCAGCTGCTTACCAAAAAAAAAAGGCCCAGACCCAGGTATCTCTTTGAATTACGCATTTGCTTCCGTCAGCGCATCCCCGTGAGATGTGACGCTTGGACCCCGGGCGCCTCGGCCATTCCCACGGCACTGCGTCACGTGACCAGATCAACCGCATCGCTTCGGGCCCCTCATCAGTTCGAGCCACGAGGCATTTGGATCCAGCCCCACCGTTTCCAATGTCCTTCAAAAATAGATCGGCCAACCGCGTGCTCTTGCCATTTGGTCTAGAATATACCGATGTGCTCTCACAAGGCCAAGAAACTGAGGGCCCGACGCTTGAGCTACCCATCCATGGCCCGCTTTCGGCATGCGAAGAGCTGACTGCTAAACAAGCCCTAGCATTGGCAAAACTCTTATACGACGGCCCATTCTACACTGGATCTGCGGAAGGCGCCAGCGCAAAACCCACGGGCGATTCGATCGAGCGGTACTCGGACAGGTACAAAAAGGTGAAGAAAGTCACCAGGTCCATCGACGAATTCCCCTACCAGCTCGGGATGTTTCCCGAGGAGCTCCATTCTGTCATGGGTATCACAAACAAAAAGAAAAAACTATTGCTCTCCGCATACAAGACCGATGGCGGGCTTGCGCAACTCGCCGTACAGACAGAAGGTGAGAGTGCCGAGATGATGCTCGAGAAATTGAAGAGTTTGGCTGAGGATCTTGACGCAGACCCGAACGCGCAGCAAAACGAGGAAGAGGCCGAGGAGGAGGACTTTGACGACGAGTTCGAGGAAGAAGACGACGACGACTATAATGCCGAGAAGTATTTCGACGATGGAGACGACGACATGGGTGACGAAGGCGACGACGAGGCTGCGTTCTAGACGCCGCCACATAAAACTGTATAATAAATAGATCACTTCAAAATCGGAAAGCATTGTGGGCCGCATGTATGCATTGATGGTGGGTAATAGAAGTGTATCATCGCCCGCGCAAGCCAAAGGGTACTTGCAAGAAATAGAGTTCCAGCCTAGTTTTTGGTGTGCAATTATTCGGCTTAAATATATACGTGACTGATGGTCATCATGCGTCATCTCTTGGAATGTTGAGTCTGATGACAGTGAATGAGTATCGCAGAGAACGCGGTGGTATACTGGGAAGAGGACGTCTTTCTCGCTTCTGAACGTTTGCTGGGGCAGGAGATACTTTCAGGAAGTGGACGATGAGATGTGAGAGAATGTATGCATACATTGATGACAAACATGATTCTCTTTGATCTCTATCGTATCCCGCAAAATTAGAACTGGCAAAAAAGCTTTTCAAAAGGATTATAAACGTATCAAAGATCACTCGAAAAGTCTCGTGGGGTTTTCATAGAAGCCATCTTACCTGTGCACACTCAACCAGGACCACCAGGTACTCAATTCAGACCTTGAAGAACATATTTCCCGCAAAAACCGGACCTTTATTAGACGAGATATGAGGCAAATGTCTGGGTGTAATTAGAAGATAGTAGAGTCGTTGTAGCATGGCACAAGCCACGGACATGTTTCTTCTACTTTTGTAAGACAGAACAGAGAAAAGATATTTTCCTGTTCCTGAATGCACTGACCAGATTCATCTGGCAAAGGGTTCTGTGTGGATGTATGACCAAGTGCAATTTCGAAATGTTGCCTGATCACACGAGACAGGCAATCGTCTATATTTTTACGCCGGTCTCTCGTTGTAGTGTGGAATATTTGTGGGATATATGTGGCCCACAAGCTTCCCACGGCTCCTTTGTAATTGTTCATTCATCTTGTTGAAAGATACTGATTACTGGCCTAAACATTCAGAACGATTGAGCCAAGTATTAGGGCTCATATCAAACAGCTCCGGCTGATTCCTAAGCTTTCTTCAATTCTCCATAGATATGAACTGATTGCTTCAGCTACAGTTGTGGAAACCCATTTTGCCACATACACATCCACACTCCTCAATGCTGTCGGATTGCAGACGAGCTTGAGCGAGCATCACCCAATTCACTAGAATAAAGCGCAAACAACAACAACAACAACCTCCCCGACTCGCTGTGTCCTAACCCACACGAGTGTAATTTTAGCTGTTCTTGTAATGTTCAATTGTACCAAGACCTAATTCTAATAAATGACGATAGAAGGCTGTGAACAGCAGAGGGTGAGAATTGCATAAAAGATTTGGAAACGTCCGCGACTTCAGAGTGACTACTATGGGAGTCAGAAGCACCAACAAACTTGCAAAAAGACACGAACATCATGCGAAAGTGTTTGCCTCTTTGGAACGTCGGTGTTCTTCGAATGCACGAGCCGGATGATTCTTGTGAGCCTAAGGATCTTTGCACTTGCCCCCATGTACTGAAAAGCTCCGCACACATATCTGTGATTTGTCTGGGCCAGAGACCATGTGCTACACCAACGGGAGCATATTGTGTCTTCCGCGGGCGCCCGGAAAGTCCATAAACTCCCTGTATTCCTCCGAGGATCTCTCCGTATATAAGTATTCATGCTATGCTAGATATCGAACTCGACCGTCACGACGGTGTTGCGCCCCGCGACCGGTCCCAACCAGCGGCCGAGGCGGTGCTCCTTGCTCGTGGCAATGTAGACGACCAACTTCTTCAGCTCCAACTCCGCGGTGTCGATCTGCACCACGCAGCCCTTGACCGGCACGGAGCCCACGAGCGAGAACAGGCGGTACGAGTCCGAGTCGATCTGCCACAAGTGCACCTCACCCGAGTACAGCCCTGTGAGAAAGAGGTCGCTGTATGGCACGGCGCACACGGCGGTGATCCAGAAGGGCAGTCTTGCGGGCACCTGCTGGGCGGCGAGCGCGGCGTCTGTCTCTGCGCTGGCGTGCGTCGGGCCTACTGACGGGAGCAAGCCGTGGGCAAGCTTTTGTGTGCAGAGGGCCTTCTTCTTGCCGAGCGACCAGAAGCACACGGATCCGTTGTCGGAGCCCGTGACGAAGTGGGTCTCGTCGACCATGGCGACGGCGTCGATGGAGCCCTCGACATAGTCCGGCGCCGCGCCGTCAGGCGCCTTGCGCGGCCTGCCGTCGCCGCCGCGGAACGTCAAGCGGGACTCCTCGGCGATCTTCCAGTACATGGCGGTCTTGTCACGCGAGCCCACGGAGACACAGCTCTCGCGGGCCAACGCGCTGATGTCGGCGATGTTGTCCTGGTGGCCGTACAACGTCTCCAACTGCGCGTGCTGGTTGACCGAGTACGTGCGGATGCGGAGGTCGGCGCACGCGGCGTAGAGCTGGTCGGTGCCCCTGCGGAACGCCACGGCGTTGACGGGCGCACGCGTCTCCAACACGCGGAGGCACGCGAGGCTCTCCGCGGCCCAGATGATGAGCCGTGCGTCCAGCCCGCCCGTGACCACATAGCGGCCGTCCGCGGACGCGGCCACGCAGGTGATGGGCCCGCAGTGGTGGTTGGCCGCGGCGTTGCGCGTGTTCACGAGCGCGAAGCGCAGCCCGCCGCGCGCGTGCTTGACCCGCTGCGGCTTGCTGCGCCGCCCGGCCTGCCACTTCACCAACTCCATGTCCTTCGAGACCGTGTACACGTACGGGTGCCGCGCCGCGAGCCCGGTCAAGTTCTTCAGGCCCACACGTGCTGTCAGCGGCTGCACGCCCTCGAGCTGCGCGCGCACCTTGGCGGCGTACTTCTTGTACATCTTACCCTTGTTCTCCGCAACGTCCTCCTGGAGCCGCCGGGCCACGAGGTCGTCATCCAAGTCCTGCGCGTCAAAGTCGCCTGTCTCCTGCTCCTGCAAGTTGTGCAAGTACTGCTTCGCGAGGCGGCGCCGCTTATCCGCGGCGCTCTCTTCGAAGAACTCCTCGTCCGAGGAGACATCGCCGTCCTCGCGCTCGTGCTTGTGTTCGTTCTCGGTGCCGGAGTCGCCGTCCTCGGAGCCGCTCGAGATGTCCGAGTCGCGCCCGGCGGGCGGCGCCTGGCCGCGGCTCTTCTTGCCGGCGGGGGTCGCGCGCGCGGCGCGCTTGCGCTTGCGCGAGGGGTCTGAAAAAAAGGGGTCGCCGGCCATTGTTGGGGGGGTTTCGAGGATGCGTGCTTGGTGCCGGGAAGTTTTTCGATGCGATGGAGCGCACCGGATGAGCATCGCGCGTCACGTGACGTGCGGGCCCTGTCCCCAGGGCACCTATTTCAGGGCACCTATTTCAGGGCACCAATATCAGGGCACCAATATCAGGGCAAAATTTTCAGGGCAAAAGTTTTTTGGCGGCTGGGTCCTTGGCCGGCGCCGTTGGTGAAGCGGCTAAATTAAAACACGTCGGACCCGCGCCCGCACGGCGCCTGCGCAACCAAAGCCTATGTTGCCATGGCCTGTCTCTGCGCAATCGCACAGTGGCTTTGACGGGTCTTGTGAATACATGTTCTCGCAGTGGTGTTTGGCCGTTCTTTATTGGTGGAGTGATTAGTCTGCTCAATTGCGATAACGAACGTGACCGTAGCTTTTATTTGCGCAGCCTAACAATTATTATTGGGTTTGCGCTATAAAAGGACCATCGAATTCAAGTCGATGGGAGTTTGAGGCAATCACAGGTCTGTGATGCCCATTGACGTTCTGGGCCGCGCGCGCGCTACACTGACGGAGCCAGGAGTTTACCTTAGCCGAGAGGTTTTTGGGAAATCTTGAGAAACTCCGTCGTGCTGGGGAAATAGGGTCTGGTGGTTTTTGCTCTACAGCGGGAAATTCCCCAGTAAGCACAAGTCATCAGTTTGCGTTGGTTCGGTCCCTGTCCTTTGTACACACCGCCCGTCGCCATAACCGATTGAATGGCTTAGTGAGGCCTCTGGATTAAGCTTGGTGCTGGGGCAACCCGGCGCCATGCTGAGAAACTGGTCAAACTTGGTCATTTAGAGGAAGTAAAAGTCGCAACAAGGTTTCCGTAGATGAACCTGCGGAAGAATCATTGATATATATATATATATATATACAATTCTTTCTAGGAGCAAACATCAATAAAATTAAATTAACCTCAAAACAAGTTTTAAAAAAAAAAAAGTTCAACAACGGATCTCTTGGTTCTCGCATCGATGAAGAATGCAGCGAATTGCGATACGTATTATGACTTGCAGCCGTGAACCATTGAATTTTTGAACGCACGTTGCGCCTTACGTAATTCCTCAAAGCATGCGTGGATGAGCGATATTCACTCTCAAGCGACTTGCTTTGGTCTTGGCCCCTTTCTTTTTTTTGGACAAAAAAGACGGGCTTCCACGATTTTTTCTTTTTTCATTTTTCGGTAGCAGTTGCTTGCAGGTTCTGCGCAGTATATTGAGGTAGGTTTTGGCAGTAGCCTGCCATCACAGACCGGGAAGCGTCAACCTTGACATTCCTCAACCCGTATCGATTCCTTCCTTGATATAGGATTTTTGCCTCTCCAAGACTGAGGCGGCAGATTACTCAGCGTCCTCTTCTTCTCGAGGCCCTCTTCAGTTTGAGGCTCGCATCGCTATCCATGCTCCAGGGAAGCAAACAAAGTCTTCTTGGAGAGCTGGAAATGCCACGCGTGTTGAGTCCATGCTCGGTGCTACCTCGGATTCTTCTCTCTGAGCTTCGGACTCTTGTCCATCTTATATCACGGTACGAGAAGCTCGCCACTTCTGTTTCAAGTACGGGTCCCGATTCTACCTTCTCAAACTCCTGTACCGCCCGTAGCAAATTCCAAATACCCTCTTTCTTGTGCTAGATATATGAGCTTCACAGGCATTGCCAGGTGAAGGTCCAAGACCCATGGTGGTTCATCAGTAGAAGTCTTTAAACCGTATGAATTCATAAATGAACCCGTGGCACCGTAGAATCAAACGTGTCTCGGCAGCAAAACCATTCCGCAGCTCCACTGGGTTGGTTTCTAAGGGCCGCAGCGAATACGCTGCATTGGCCTTTCAAGATCTGCTGATTAGATACTCATCCCGTAACTGGCTTCCTCGTGTAAATCGAAAACGCCCTTTGAACATGCACCACATTACACCTGGGGATTCATTTGAAATGTGCCAGCCAGCAACGGCTTACGCCAGCCTTGGTTAGCGACTAAGAAAAGCGGAGATGTATCATGTAAATGGCTTGGAAAAGCGCTCTCTATAAATAACGTATGTAGCTCTGCCTCGCCAAATCCGCGGAGTGGGCTCGTATTCTTCGGGGCTCTGGTAGCGTCTGCGTATGTGCTGAGGCGCTTGATGCACCGTCAGCCGCCCGTGAGCCCCGCCTGCTAGAGCCTCAATCCTCCAACAAATCCTCAATGTCATGGTCCTCGGCTGCGTCGTAGTTGCCCTGGTGGTAATCCCGGAGTTGCTCTGCCGTGTCCTGCAAGACCTGCTCCTGGCGCTTGACGTTTCTGCGCGTGGCCTTGCCCCAGCCGAAACTGGTCGCCTCCTTATCCAACTTTTCGAACCGCTGAGACTCATCCTTCTCCTTTCTCTCCTCATCCAACTCCTTCTCGCGCTTGTCGATCGCAAGCTGATTCTTGATGTGCTTTTGCTTTGCCCAGCTTGAGTAGTAGCCCCGGGCAAAAATGTAGATACACACGATAATCACGAGGCGGAGGTATTTCTGGAAGGCATCCTTCTCTACATAGTCGTAGATGAACTCGAGCGGCGCGGCGGGTGATTCCATAATGGGCTTCTTTCTTTTTTTTATATATAATGAGTACACGAGGCGCCAGTGGTGGTGCCGTGGAAGGGTTCTGTGTGTTGGAAGAGAAGATTCAATAGAATGTTCGGAAGCTTTGGCCGCTGCGAACGAGCCGTGAGCACCCTGGCCCGGTGCGCCTTTTTGTCAGCCTGAAGCAAGCGACAATGCGCACGCCCACTAATGTTGGGAAATTTAAACCATTGGAAATTGCACGATCCGTCGTTCAAAAAAGATCGCCGGAGCAGCCACGGCATCGAACTGTGACACTCGGCTGCCTGTTGCATTTAGCTACCGGCTCGGGCGGGGGGGGTTTGGCTATATCGTGTGACATCACTAGCCTGGTCACGTGCACAATTGCCTGCCACCAGTGAAGTACGAAGTCCCGCAACAACTTTTTACTGTGAGCTCAAGTTAGTTCTGAGGTTCCAGCAAGAGCGACCCGAGAATGCTGCGGGCTTGTTTATACGTCGGTGGCTTGCCGGAGTGTGGGCGTGCCACTGGTGTATACTCGTCACGTGACGCGTGGCTCGCTTTACTCGTTGCCATGACAGAAACACCGCTTCCAGTAACCACACAATGGAGATTCTTGAGGAAAACTACGCCAACTCAGCCGAAAGGTTGGACAAGCCCTCGCAATATTTGATTCGGAAGGCTGTGAGAAGAGGCAATCTCGATAACATCACCAAGGCGTTGCACCTGAAAACAGTGTACGTAGGAAACTTGACCCACTTCACGACAGAGGAGCAAATCCACGAGCTCTTTTCTAAATGCGGCACCATCAATAGAATCATCATGGGGCTTGACAGAAATAAACTCACGCCTTGCGGCTTCTGTTTTGTTCTCTACAAAAAAGCAAGCGGGTCACTCAATGCAATGAAGTTCTTAAAGGGCACCTATTTGGATGGTCAGAGCTTGGAAATCGACTTGGACCCGGGGTTCCAAGAAGGCCGCCAGTTTGGCAGAGGTGTTTTCGGAGGCCAAGCAAATCAGGAAGACCACAACGGGTTTGCAAGAAGAGACCCAGGCCACATGCGCGGGGGATTCCGTGGCGGTTTTAGAGGAGGGTTTCGGGGTAGAGGCCGTGGAAGAGGTATGAACAGGGGCGGCTTCAGAGGCCGTGGTGGATTTAGAGGTTAGGCAATCGACTACGTGTGGTGGCTTTCATGTAATCGAACGAACTGGTAGCCGTGAAGCTCACGTTGCTTGGCAATCAACTCAAACAAAAGCATAAAGGCTCGAGCGATGCCTTCGCTTTTGGTATGGAATATCATGCTTCTCAATCACTCAGATTGACGTGCGGACATCTGTGAAAGCGACACTTCAAAAGTAGACTGCGCGATTTGTGAAGAGCCCCACCTTTAGAAGTTTTCAAGCAATACAGGCTGGATGTCCTTGTTAGTATATTACAAAAATAAATGCTACCAAACGATGAGTGCTCTATTTACCCCGCTGACTGAAAGCTTTGACACACTCGGCTCTAGATAATATGAAAACGTGAACAAAGACCCTTGAGATCAACGAATCTAGAGCGAGTCGTGAATACTTCAGAGGAGGACACAAGGCCCGAATTTATACCCACCATAATGTTTTTGCACGGGAGGTATATGATACTGAACCGAGTCCTGGACGCCATATCGCCCTTACGTGTATGACCGTGCTTACAGATTGCTTTGCACGTCCCAAAAGCGACAGTGCGCTCGTGCATCCATTCTAAACAGTCATATGTGTAACTGAAATTGATAGGTGCGAAATACGATGATCTGACGAGGACACGATAACTTTCGTTCACTCTGTGCAAGTGTTTCTACCCATTCGGAAGTGTTCCGAGAAAAAAAGCACAACTGGAGCCAGGCTCCCTATCTACAACCATGCAAAGAGAACCTTCAGAGGTGTGAATGAAATAAATACTAGTATTACAGTTTATCTAAGGCTGCATTCAGCCGTTTTTGGTGATTTTAGAGATCACGGGACTTTTTCTCATCGTTCTCGGAGGACGCCGAGAGTATCTCTTGCACCGGCTCAGGGTCGGTCAAGGAGTTGTACAACACTATGCCGTTTTGCTTGGCGTACTTTTTCTCCTGTTTCTTGTACAAGTACATCACCAAGAGCGTCCAGAGACACAAGCAGAACGCACTGGTGGCGGTGAAGGAGTAACCCTTCAAGTAGCGGGGCGCTTCCACGGTTTTCCACACAATGACAGACATCCATGCAGTGGAGGCCTGGGCCAACATGTTCATCACCACCAACACCACGGCACGTTTCTGGGCATCGCGGCGACAGATGTCATTTTGCCACGAGTAAAGAACCGGGGCCATGGCCCAGCCGAAGTACTGCAAGCACCAGGCAAACCACTTGGCACCTTCCGGCACATTCCACACGGCCAAGATGACGTTACCGGTGATGTTGAAGGCCTGCGAGAGCCAGATTGCCGACCAGCGCAGTTGGAACATGTCGGCGTACATGCACGTGACGAAGAGCCAGATGAGGCCGAGAGCCGGCGTCAATGCAGAGTAGTCCTGGAGGGTGCCTGCATCGAAACGGCCGAGCGAGTTGAGCCACAAGATGTAGGCGCCCGAACTACCGTTGCTGTTGTTCCAGCAAAGCATGTTCCAGAAGGCCAAAACGTAAAACTCCCACGACGTGAGAATCAGCTTCCAGGTCTCCTTCGAAACGAGTGACGTAAACAAGTTCACTTGCGGGCGGCCGGCGGTGTGGTTCTGCCTCAACTTCTTGCGCAACAAGCGGATTTCGTCGTCAGTCAACCAGATGGAGTAGCAGTCCGTTGGCGTTCCTGGGAGCATGTAGAACCCAATGAGACCCACTGCCACGGAGACAATACCGTCGATGATGAAGATCCAGCGCCACGACTCGAGGCCGCCGACGTTTTCGAACGTGCGCAAGATGGCGCCCGACAACAAGCCTGAGGTCAATACGCCGAGGTACTGGCCAAAGTAGTATACCATCGAGCGCCTAGCGATCATGGCGGGGTTGAAGATGAAGGTGCCGAACAAGTACTGGTACGCCAAATACGACGGCGCCTCGAACATGCCGATCAAGAACCGGAGCGCCTTGAGCTGGCCGAGCGTGGAGACCTTGGAGGTGCCGATGGTCAAGAACGACCAGCAGAGGTCCAAGCACGGCAACACGTAGTTCAAGGGGAGCCCGTACAACACGTACATGAACGGGATCTGGAAGACGATGTTGCCCACGTTGAAGAGCACCTGCGTGTTGACCAAGTCGTTCCCCAGCATATCGAGCGACTCCTTGAGCCCCGCGACGTACGCGTTGTTCAAGTTGGTTTGGTCCAAGTACTTGACCCAGTAGGCCATGAGCGAGTAGAGCGTCAACAAAATGTCAATCTTCCACATCAACTTCCTCTCTGCCGGCGTGTCGTTCTCGTCGAACCACTTGTACCACTTGTGGCTGGCACGCACGTATTTGTTGGAGCGGTACTCGTACTCGTCAAAGAACTTCCACCACGGGCGGTTTGCTTCGTCGCGGTACTCGATCAACTCGACGTCATCTGTTTTCAGCGTGTCCTCGTAGTTGCTGGCCTGCAACGCCTCATTCGGCTCCCCGATCTTCTCCGACTCCTCGAGCTTCTCCGACTCCTCTGCCTGATCCTGTGGATCGAGGTCCTCGTCGACGATTCGGCGCACGGGTATGAACCCCCACTTGAGCCTGCTCAAAGGCTCCTTCAAAAAAGACATAGTGTTCTTTACAGTGTTGTGAGTGCTTGGGCCCACGCTGCTGACAGCGGCACAAGCCGCCTTCTTATACAACAATGGGTGCAAGAAAAAAAAGGCACACGGCCAAATCACCTCTACTCACGTGCTCGGTTTTTACGAGGTGCAGCGCCGTGGATTCATGCACGCCGACTTTTTGGTGGGGGCCGCCTCCTAGACCGGGGCGCCTCGTGCCCTCCCCAAAAAAAAAAAAAAGAAGCAGTCTTCGCTATTCGGCCCCACCCACCCCGGCACGAGCCGAAAACCATCCGCGGCACGGGCTCCGCCATACGCTTTTCCGCATTGTTCTCCCGACACCTGTTTCATTATTCTCGCGGCGTGAGTCATACGCCGGACTTGACCGAGTCAACCGCCCCGGAAACGACAGCGCGCCATGCAGGCCGCGCGTGCGCCATATCTAAACGTGTGGCTCGCTCAGCCGTTTGCCATAGGGCAGCGGCGCCGGTATCAACCTCGACCCCGGCAGCCAGCGCAGTGCGTGCAGGTACGGTAGCGTGAGGCAGCGTTTCCAGGAAAACCCCGGGGTTTCGCCGCCTTGGGGTGCAATTGATCATCAGATGCCAGACAACGTGATGGGAGTCTTGTGCCGGCGCCGGCCATCGCGAGGTCACGAAATAAATCACCACTGGGCGGGCGCTCACCTGTATTTATTGGCCACGGCCACAAGCCACAGTTTTTTTCCGCGTTTTTTTTTTTTTTGTTTTTTTCGCTGGGCTTTTGCGAGGGCATCGCCGAAGATCGCTTCGGCGCAGCGCGCGGAAATGAGCGCAAGCCTCGTGCCAATACACAGGCGCACGTTGAGACGATATGACTCTGTTTCAACTCATCACGTATCACGAATTACTCGGCATAGTTTTCGTGTATGTCATCCAGGTCTTGCCCACTTCCCAGCCACAGGGGGGAATTCCTGCTGGCTCGTGCTGGTTTCCCGGGCCAGCGCAGACGTGGGCAGAGGTAGGGGTGGACCAATGTAGGCACAGCACCCGTCATCTTCCAGAGACGCTCCGGACAGCACGTATCCATAGTTTTGTTCTTTTCTTTTGGGCATCGCGCCAAGGCACCCGAGACATGGTCTCCGCCCACCGGTCCCTGGTCAGTCCCACACAAAAAAAAAAAAGACACAATCAAGCGCTTGCAGTGATGCTGCACACATCGTCATATGGCGGGGCGTGCTCTCGTTTGCGCAGCCCGTACAAGGTCCTCGGCCCAAGCACACGCGTCGTCGTAGAAATGTGTCTTGTTCTTTTGGGAAGCAGCAGGACAGGCATTTTCCACGTGACTCGGTCCGCAAGCGGGGAGATGGACATGTGGAACTTGGGGGCCAGAACAACAGCTGAAAGGGGTCCGTTCATGCAAGCCCGGCAGATCCAACAAGCATGCTCCATCGCACGAGAGTGCAGTCAGATCTCGCAAGCTCAAACGCCCGGGTGGGGCCTAGAATCCAGACTCATTCCCCGCTTGATCTAGCATCCGCTTAGTGCGCTGGGCCTAGGGCGCGGCCTGTCCAACATTTAGGCATTGCTTTGCACGAGAAAAGCTTTTTTTTTTGGTGATTTGTGCATGACTGTTCACAACAAGAGCCATATCAAAGGCAAATGCAGCGGTTGGTGCCCAAACGCTAGGGCTCAAGAAGAAGAGAGCGGCGGAAACTATTAGCGTCCCGCGTGCACACCCGTGCACCTCGGCCGCAACACTCTTATCGCACCTGGCCAGAGCATCGCAAAGGAGCCAGCACTCTAGAAGCACCAGAACCCCACGCCCACATGTCGCAGTCGTCGCGGAAAAAGCTTCTTTTGATGGGCCGGTCGGGCTCCGGAAAGTCATCGATGCGCTCGATCATTTTCTCGAACTACCTGGCGTTTGACACGCGCCGCCTTGGTGCCACCATCGACGTCGAGCACTCGCACTTGCGTTTCTTGGGCAACATGACCTTGAACTTATGGGACTGCGGGGGCCAGGACGTGTTCATGGAAAACTACTTCACGGCCCAGAAAGACCATATTTTCAAGATGGTGCAGGTGCTCATCCACGTGTTCGACGTGGAGTCGAAGCTGATCAACAAGGACATCGAGATCTTCGTCAAGGCGCTCACCAACCTCCAGAAGTTCTCGCCGGACGCCAAGATCTTCGTGTTGCTACATAAGATGGACTTGGTGCAGTTGGACAAGCGCGAGGAATTGTTCCACATCATGATGGACAAGTTGCAGAGAATCTCCAATCCGTTCCAGTTCAAGTTGGTCGGGTTTCCCACCTCCATCTGGGACGAGTCTCTCTACAAGGCATGGTCGCAAATCGTGTGCTCGCTTATTCCGAACATGAACTTGTTCAACAGTAATCTTCTCAAGTTCAACGAGGTACTCGACGCGGAGGAAATCATACTCTTTGAGAAAACAACGTTTCTTGTCATCTCTTCGACGGCGTCGATCCAGCGCCAGCGCCAGGCCCAGGGCTCGAATCTCTCCCACGGCTCGCTAGAGGCATTGGACCCCAAGCGGTTTGAAAAAATCTCCAACATCATCAAGACGTACAAGCAGTCGCTCGGCAAGCTCCGGTCGAACTTCCAGAACCTTGTCATCCGCGGCTCGAACGGTCTGCATTTCTATGTGGATTTTCTCACAGACAACTTGTTCATCATGATCGTGCTCCGCGACCGCGGCTCGGGAAAACCGCACAAGAACGCGCTGGAGGACTTGTTGATTTTGGAAAACGTCAAGGCTGCGCGGAAGTGGTTTGAAAAGATTGAAGCAGGAAAGTGAACTTGCACCCGGGATCTGTGTGGGAGCTGTGTTCTCTCAAATGCAGGCTGTGACCATCTTGCCGTCGATATGTTGGTCTGAGCCATTTCCCTTCCAGGTATGGTTTGGGCGGAGGCCTTAGTACACTTCGTGCCGCAGAACAGGCTTCGCAATTTGGAATGATCTCGAGACCTCGTTTATACAATATGGAGGCGTGGTCTGCGCCAGTGGCGCATTCGACCTGGAACCCCGCTTCTATTTCCTCTGCTGAAGCGAATGATTTCTGTTGCATGGTCCACCTGCTTTTCGAACATGATTGGATTCCAGTGAATTTCTCACCCACGCGTTCACGTTTGTGCCGAGCGACAGGGAACGCGGCCGTTTCAGAATCAACTTGGAGACTGACTAATCACTACTGTATGCTCTCGTGAATACACGCCAGCACGTCTTATTAAATACTGCCCGAATTTTTAATCCTTACCAGCATATGTTCTGAAAAGCTCGCGTAAACTTCGCCTTCATGTTGCCAGGTTGTGTTTTGGGTGTCTCGTATTGCAGCTAGCCTCGCATTCAATATGCGGCCAATGTGCAATATATGTCATGCCATATACCATCTCGACATACCGGTCAAGAGAGCACATCTTAGATATTCTCAATAACATGAGGGGGCCCAGTAGAAGATGTCCCCACAATGCTCAGAATATACATATATACATATACATACACATAGATACATACACATAGATACATATACATATACATACATATATATATTTGCTGATTTGGCCCTCAAGGTGCACCGTCGTACGCGTATCTGATCTATACGAAGGATGGGTTCGCGTGCGAAGGAAATTTCATAACGAAACCTCAACCACCAACAACAGTTTGAACAACCCAACACGGCCCATTCTGCCCACCCACCTCTGCACACGCCCTGTCTCGCAGATCAAACGTTGATTCGCGGACTTCCTATCGATCTCCCTTTTTTTGCGTTGAAATAAAAGAAAAAAACAGCCCGTGCGAGCCACAAGTGCCCCCTTGTTCCGGCTCACCCCTCCACCAGTGATACTCCCGTGCCTTCCAACCACAAAATGGGAAAAGTGCTCCAGCTTCTTGCGCACCCTACCGAGCTCCTTGCCGCGGTGCAGTTGCTCGGCTTCAAAACTTCGATGTATCCACACGACCTCGCCCAGGCACCGCCTACGCTTGTGACATGCTATGAATATTTGGACATCACGTCGCGGTCGTTCGCCGCGGTGATCAAGGAGTTGCACCCCGAGTTGAGGGACGCGATCATGATCTTCTACTTGGTCTTGCGGGCGTTGGACACCGTGGAGGACGACATGACGATCGACCCAAAGATCAAGGTGCCGCTCTTGCGGAGCTTCCACGAGAAGTTGAACACCAAGGACTGGACCTTTGAGGGCAACGCGCCCACGGAGAAGGACCGTGTTGTGCTTGTGGGTTTCGACAACATCTTGGCTGAGTACCACAAGTTGAAGCCCGCGTACCAGGACATTGTCAAACGCATCACGATGAAAATGGGCAACGGCATGGCGGACTACATTTTGGATGAGAATTTCAACACCAACGGCGTCAGCAGCATCGCGGACTTCGACTTGTACTGCCACTATGTGGCCGGCTTGGTCGGTGAGGGCTTGACGGACTTGATGGTGTTGGCAAGGTTCGCTGACTCCGACGTACTGGCCGACGACTACCAGTTATCAAACTCCATGGGGCTCTTTTTGCAGAAGGTCAACATCATCCGTGATTACCATGAGGACTTGGAGGACGGGCGCTCGTTCTACCCCCGTGAGGTGTGGCTGAAGTACACCGATGCGTTGCCCAACTTCCACAAAAACGCCAGCGAGCACGCGGCCGGCGTCGCGTGCATCAACGACTTGGTGCTCAACGCGTTGGGCCACGCCACAGATGTCTTGACGTACTTGTCGCTCATCAAAGAGGCCACCAGCTTCAACTTCTGCGCCATCCCACAGGTAATGGCGATCGCCACCTTAGCCGAGATCTACAACAACGAGAACGTATTGCACCGGAATGTCAAGATTAGAAAGGGCACCACGTGCAAGCTCATTCTCGGCTGCAGGACGTTGCCGGGCGTAGTTGAGATCTTCAGACACTACTTGCAGGTGATCAACAAGAAATCCGACGTCAGAGACCCCAACTACTTGAAGATCGGCATCAAGCTCGGCGAGATCCAGCAATTCTGCGACATCATGTACCCGCCCGCGGGCTCGACCCCTCGTGGAGCCAAGCGCGATGTGAAGAAGATTAACGAGAACATTGACAAGAGAGGTACCTTCGACGCAGACGGCGCCAGGGTCATCCAGTTGGAGACACTCAAGTGCAGGGGCGCCGTTTTCTTGGCAGTGACTGCCTTCGCTGCCTTGGTCCTTCGTGTGCTCTTACATTAGACTGTGCTGTTTGAGAGATTACCATGGGACATGCTCCAAAGGCTTAATGGTGCGCTTTGCAGGTCGCCGAACTTTTAATTCGTCTGGTTCATTCTTTGGAAGGGAGTGCTTGCGAATAGTAGCCGCCAAATGAAAAAAAAAAAAGAGAATATGCGATGAGCGCGTCTGACTTAGCGGGTGAGCCTGTCCATTTGATTTGATTGTTTATATATGATACTAGAAGTCTATGTGCGGGTGTGGGAGGGGCGCAAGCCTTTGCGATATGCTTAACCATACTGGCAAATGCAATATATGCCCATATATTTGGACTTATACTTTCGATATGAGACACGCTCAAGAACGCGAGGTTTTCTAAAAGAGACAGGCGAGCAAGCAAGCTCCCAGATTGGCTGCTTCAGAAGTACAAAAAGCACCATTCTCTGTGGACGAATCTATATACTGGTCGAGAGTAAAGAAAACATGGGACTGAATATTTCTGCGGCAACAGACACAGAGAAGGCTCGAACAGCCGTGTAGAAAAGGCCTGCGGCCCAATTTAACTGTCATGGTCTGTCGAGCCATCTGTTGAGTATGTGCAATGAAAAGCGGCCGTGAGGGCATATGGATAAATCAGAACGCCAGTCACGGCGAGCGTCTACTAGTCTACCCGAAGGGTGCCCCTTTGTGACAACGCCTTTTTGGCCTGACGGAAGAAGCTTCTTAGTATGCAGCGAAAAGCAGAGTAAAGGCACGTATGAAATCAGGCGCCCGGAAAGCCGCATGGATCTTTCACGAGCTTGTCTGGCTCCTTTTTCCGGCCTGTCCTGCCTAAACCCTGACCAATTTGCGTGGCAGTGGATGGCTTGGAGCACGGAGCCTAAATAGGGGCTGCTGGGCCCAAGGCGCTACTAGATAAGCCACACCACGTATGAGTCCACCCAAATGTCTAATTTCAATGACCGCGCACGGACAGTTAAGCAGAATCTGGCCAGAGCGTGCCCCGAGTACCAGGAGCACCAAATCACATACCATCAGCAACCAGAATCGTAAGACAATTGAGGTTCTTTTGGCTGATGGCTCGTATCTGGTCACGCAGCCCTGGGCAGTGCCCGCGCACAGCCCAAATGTATACCCCAGACCCAGACCGAAAAACGATAAACCACAGGAACAAGCCATGTCCACGAGCAGGCCCCATAAAAGCGCCAAAACCTCGTTATAAAAGCGCCCAAAACCTGTCACACAACCACCATCAACTCGGCACGCAACCACCATCACAACCACCATCACCATTGAGCCACCACAAAAAGTCCTGCTTGCACAAAAATGCCCCCGTTGTATTTCCACGTCAAAGCAATTCGCTGGTCGCCTTACGAGCAGACGCTGCCGATACTCCTCCAGGACACCAACGGGCCGTGCCCATTAATTGCGCTCGTGAACACGCTCATCCTCACGAACGACATTGAACAACGCACCGTTGGCATGCAAGGGCCAGCCGATACGAGCACGGGCCTCGAGGCCCCAGACCAGGAGCACGTGCCTGGCGTGTCTGCTGAAGCAGAGCAGCGCAGGGCCGCACCTGTGCGTCGAATGGACGTAGCGCCGTTGCGCAGTCTTCTTGCGCTGAGCATCGGGGCCACGGTGGAGGTGCCGCCGATCCTCTCGTCTTTGGGCGACATTTTGCTCAGCCTCCCGGCCACGGACCCCGCCGTCTTGAACGTGCTCTTGGAGTCGCTCCCGCTCTTGCACACCGGGCTCGATGTGAATCCCAACCTCGTGACGGGAGGCTTCGGTGCAGAGGAGATGGCGTCGCAGATCTTCTGTGTCTTTGGGCTCAACTTCTTGCACGGCTGGTGCCGAGAGCCCACCGGGGACCCTGCGGCGGACGCCGTTTTCGAGTCCCATCAGACGTTCGAGGCCATCCAGGAGTTCTTGCTCACGTCCAACGACAGCGCCTCGGAGAAAACGCAGGCTGAGGCCTGGCTCCAGGCGAATGCCACGCAGTTGACGGCCCACGGCCTTCGCCTCATCGACCAGCAAATGCAACCGGACTCGCTTGCGATCTTCTTCCGCAACAACCACTTCCTGACCTTGTACAAGGCACAGAACCGCGGCCTCTACCTCCTCATCACGGACGACGTGTTTTTGAAGCGGGCCACCTATGTGTGGCAGTCCATCAACCTGGTGTCTGGGGGCGACGACCTCTACTTTGCCGGCGACTTCACGCCCCTCATGGAAGGAAGCGCCCTGGATGAAGCCGCGGGGGCCGAAGAGAGTCTCCTCTTCGCCAAACGGTTGCAGGAGCAGGAGGACGCAGACTACGCCAAGATTTTGCAGCAAAACTACGAGAAGCGGGCCCAGACACTGCCGTTTGGTGCTGGAAATGGGGCGCCAGAGCTGGGTGCGCCAGAGCCGGGTGCGCCAGGGACAGAAGAAAAGAAGGCCCGGCGGAGATTGCGACTGAGTGAGCTGGCAAAGGATAAGCCCAAGAAAAAAGACGCGTGCGTGATGACATGAGCGCTCTACCTCGCCCTTGGCGCCATCTTACATATGCTGCTCCGTGGCTGGTGATCCACCACACACGCCATGCCTTCTAGTGCATCGCTCGGGTACGCCTTTCAAAGCACGTCTTGTCACATCCATGTGACTATGGTCTTGACCATCGATGTTTCGAGGCACCACGTGGACTGGATGCTTGCTTTGAGTAGCAGGACACCGCACAAAAAGACGCACAATAGCTAGTTCGTGTATTCAAATCATCAATTTCAAGGATGGAACTTGTAGCAGGGCGACATGCTTGGTTCCTGGTATCTGCTGGCAAATGCTTGAGCTCTCCAAAGCCTCCGCCTAATTTCGAGCAAAAGCTTTCGGTCGTGTCTTCCGCCTGTATTTGCTGTACAACAGCAGCTCTAATCTCAGGGACAATCTTAAAAGTAAGGCGTTGTGTGGCCTTCATGAAATGTACAGGTTGGTATCCTTTTTTTTCACTCACAAAGGCTCGCCGATATCGCCTTTTGTCTTCAGCATTTCTAAACAGGCCAAATATAAATTTGACGTAATTTTTATTATTCCTGGCTGTTCTTGGGCAGAAACCTGACCATCGATTCACATGCCCATGAGCCCCGGGTTCTTGGTCAGGCTTGTTTCTTGCAACGCAAGACTGAAAACTTGTTTGGTGCTATAAGATTAGAGCAAGCGCAAAATGCTCGTGAGATCCTATATATTATTTGCTTGGACGGTATAGTCGGAGATTCGGACTGGCCGAAACACCGGCTTTACAGCTCGTTTCGATTATACTTATAAACACATAGCTTCCTCTGCCTCTGAAAAGAAACGCCCATTCTGCTTTGAGGCTCGGCCTATGAAGTTTGGTGAGAAAAGAATTGTGAAGCGCTCCAGTTTGCAGAGTCGGCGCCAGTATGAACTCTAACACTATTTTTTCTGCATGAGATTGGCGCCTTTGGTTCACAGGCCGGGGTGTCAGCCAGCAGTTAAGACGGAATTAGTGCTTTGCAAAAGAGACCTCATAAACGAGTAATCGGCAGCAGCTCGCTCTTCCGTCCCCCCCCCCCCCCCCCCCCCCCCCTCATACCAGTTCCTACCAGCAACACAGCCCAACTGGCCCAGCTCTCATGTGTGAATGTACAGTACCTATCTCCGCTCAATGGCACAGGCAAGCAGGCCTATGCCTCATCCCCCTCTGCTTCTTTCACGAGGGGCTCCTCGCTCTCGTCGTCGTCGTCATCGTCGTCGTCGTCGTCGCCCTCATACTCCATCGGGTCGAACTCCGAGCGCACGTTGTCCATCTTGCGCAACTCGTCGGTGGTGGGCTCGCGCAACGTGAAGTCGAGCACGTCCATGGTGTTGTCGGCTAAAAACCGGTTGATCTCGGTGTTCGCCGAGGCGCGGTGCTTCTTCAACTCGACCCTGCCGGCGATGGGGCAGTAGTACGCGGCCCTGCGTTTGCGCAGCGCGCCGTCCGTGCCTTCTTCCGGTACGAAGCGCAACGCCAACTCCTCGTAGGGCTTGGAGAATGGGTGGTACAGCATGTCGTAGTTCTTGTGGTGGCGGAAGCGGAATGCGTCTGCTGCCGCATCCTCGTCGTCAAGCAAACTAGACGGCTGCTCCTTCTCGGTAGAGTCCAAACGCAGGCGCAACTCCTTCAACGCCTGCCGATCCTTCATCTGGTAGAAGCTGACCCACTCGCCATCCTCCGACGTGATGGGCTTGTAGACGGCGCACGCCAACGCGTCTGCGGCCAATGCCTGGTCAAAGTGCTCCTTCTCGCGTGCCTTCTGCGCTTGGAGCTCGCGTGCCATTGATGCAGAGCCTGTGAACTTCACCGCCAAGAAAGTCGTGTCCAAAGATGCCGTGTCAGGCAAGAGCGGGAACGCCAGCACCGCACGCAACTTGGTCTTGCGCGGGTGGCGCAAGCCTGAGAAGGCACCTAGCGATTGCTGCGCGTCCTCGAAGCTCTGCTCGACGGCCCGGAGCTGCGAGTCGGGGTCGGCTTTGTCGCTCTGGTCCTCCTTCTGCAGGCCCGTCAGCGCCCGCTCCTCGGGCCTGGCCGCGGCCTGCCTCTCAGCGATGTACTCTGTCCGCCGCAAGAACGACACGCCGGGCTCCGACTTATTGATCTTGCCTACGCCGGCGTCTCTCAAAAGAGCCCGGTCTTTCGGGTGCAAGTGCACGTTGCTCGGCGCAGGAAGCAGGGCGCCATCGGCGGAGAACAGCGGATTCTGGAGCGGGTTTAAACTCATGCCGTACTCCTCGTCGGCCTGCGCGATGTACTGGTTGAAGTTTTCCTTGCGGAAAAGCGACGACAAGAGCGCCTCATTCTCGGCGTGTTTGGTCACGCCCTGCGTGGTGTTGTATTTTAGAAATTTGGCATTAAGCGGGGGAGGCGGCAAGTGGTTAATGTAGCGCACCTTGGCGATATAGTCTTGCCTCACAGGCTTTTGCGGCTTGGACATGGCGTGGTGGAGGTGAAGCGATGGTGATGTTGAAGTTTAGTCTCGATTTTAGCTACAGTCGTGTGCATACCATCTTTGCCTAAGTTGACATGTTGCTACCTGGGTCCCGGCTTTTTGCTCAGTCTCGGCGTAGTGTATCCTTGGAAAATTGAACTCTCAGGTTAAAGTATGCTAAGGATTTTGTTCCTTATCTTTGAAAAACAAAACCATCTCAAAAAAAAGCATCTTTATATAGCTGCGTGTATTCCGCTAAGTTTTTTACTACTTCGGTTGCGGCCATACCATGGAGAACACACTGTTTCCCGTCCGATCAACGTTAGTTAAGCTCCATAGGGCCACACTGAGTAGTGTAGTGGGAGACCATATGCGAAATTGTGGTGCTGCAATCTTTTTTTTTTCTTCGCATTCGTATCATCAACAATAGCCCCAAAGAAAACTAAAGCTGTAATCTGTTTGCAACCGGGTGTTTAATAATCCGAAACAAAGACATTTTGGTGCACGAGAAAAATTTTTGAATAATGAAGAAATTCGTTTATCCACCAATTCATTGTTGGTACAAGCACGAAGCCAGTAGTATTTGGGAACTGGGTCCAAGTGCGACTTTATGTTTTGGCTGATCGCTTCAAACTCTATTAAAAGCAGTCTAACCTATATATATGCTAAAACAGCTTCAAATGCTCACTCGCCCATCACAGAATCGGTTTGAGCCAAACGAGTAGTCATCTCATTCTCTAGCTTTAATGTTGTTCAAGGTTTGTCCGGAAAATATGTCAAAGTCGAGGCCGATTCAGAATCTTACATTTCCATGGAAAAATGAAGTGAGAAAATACATCATTCTCATGGTGTGGCATTGGCTTCATGTCTCATCTAGCTGTTGTTTCAAGCGAAATGTGTCTAGGTCTATTCCTTGAACTCCGTGGGGTCCCTGCCACCCCAGGTAAATACCTGGTGAGAGTCAGACTTATCCAATACATTCAAAATGTTTTGATCCAAGTCGATTTTCCCCAAATTGGAGCCATCGTGTAAGGGGCTGCTGGCACCCATACCCTGGGGTAAGACCTCAAAATTTTGTTTTACTCTCTCTTTCTTGGAAGTTTTGGTTAACACGACAAAACCCTGGAGATAGGACCACTTCAAAAGAATTTCGGCCTTTGGGATTTTGTACTTGTGCTCCAACTCCAACAACTCCGGGTCATTGAGATATTTGCCCTGGGTCAATGGCGAATATGCCTCAATGACAATTCCCTTCTGTGTCAAGTACTCGCGCAATGCCACTCTAGGTAACCATGGATGCAATTCCAATTGGTTGATTGCAGGCACCACAACAGGCCCCTCTTGCGCCAAAATCTCTTCGATATGCTCGACTCCGTAATTGGATACGCCAATGGAATGTATCTGAAGCACACCGTTGTTGGGGTTTTGGTTAAACTCGGACAAGGCCTTCCACGTGCCCGCTCTCTTCTCCTTGCTGGTCAATGGTGAGTGAACCAAAACCAAGTCGACGTAGTCAATGTATTCCTTGACCTCGGCTGCGATTTTGGCGATGGATTTTTTCGTCTCCTCGTAGCCTTGGTCCGAGTTCCAGATCTTTGTCGTAAACCAGATATCGTCTCTGGAAACGTCTTCATGATCCGAAATAAACTTTGCAATGGCTTGCGCAGCCTCTTTCTGGTTGCCATAAATCACGGCGCTGTCTATGTGGCGGTAACCTTGCAGCAATGCCTCGTAGACTAAGTCAAATGTTTCTGCTGGCAGCAATAGATACACGCCGAACCCGGCCACGGGGATGTACTGCCCGTTGTTGAGCTTGTACTTAGTAGTTCTAGTCAACTGTTTCGCGACTGTTTGAATCGTCATTTTCGTTGGAGTTTAGCGGGGATTTTTGGTAATATATAAAACCCTGTTCGAAGTAATTAAGAATCAAAATAGGCTTTTTAATGGTGTAACCGATCTTGCTTAATAGAAATGGTGCGGTGCGCCCTATTTATAGTGGTGGGGATCCGGGGATAGATTGAGTGAACTTCTGTGCGTTTCTGCGGCAAAATCTCTGAAACCATTTTGTGAGCATGCTCACAATGAATGACTAAAACAGGCACCACAATTAGCAATTTGTTTCCTCTCGATTGCTTTCACAGCGGCCAACGTGCAGGCTATGAGCAATTGCGTAATCTCGCACCGCTTGCCGAAAATGAGGGACGAGACATTGTGGCGGATTGCGACTGCGCAATAGCACCGAATGTGATTCACAAAATTAAAGGGCACGAGTCATTTCGAGAACGGTACAGTTTCAGATGCCTCACGGTCGTATCTTGACAGCTGCGCTACATTTTTGAGCTCTTTTCTTCAACTCTTGATCACTCTACTAAAGAGGTCTATTTCCCCCAGTTTGTCGCCTGGTGCATCCGTGGTTCTGGTATGCTCGTCTCAAAGTCAATTGTTGAGTCTTCTGAAAAGTAGTTTTGAAAAAACCGAAGTTTTTACAAAGGATCAGCATCTCGACGCAAAAGTCCTTTGTTTCAATCCTATGTCTGGTGTTGTCCAATCAGCTTTTGGCTCCGGCCAGTGCCGTCGTACTCATTTAAAGGTGCATACTATCTAATAAGCCTGGGTTGGAGCTGGATTATCTTTGGCATGATACTCTGAGATTCAAAAATCTGCAATTGATTGCGTTACTTGGGAGGAGAGATTATAGACCATTGAGTTATCCACGCTCTCTTGCGAGCCCATAAGATTAGCTATATAAGCCTAAAACCTCGGGTCCTTTTGAGGCATCACTAAATTGAGTAGCTAGCAGCATTGACTTTTTTTGTCAGCTGGTCCATTAGGTTTATTATTCTTGGGGCCCAATCACTAGCAACCGGAAACGAGCAACCGGTTTCTTTGTTTGTCAAATAATCGAGTTAATCGATTCATGGGGTGCGGCCTTAGCTTTCCGGAGTATTTTTGCCGAGATTAAAAAGGGTGAGCAAAAACCCCTAAGTCTTACACGGACTCTCGCGAGGTGGCCACCCAATCTGATTCTCCATCCATTTGAAAGCAAATCAGTTCAGAAAAAGCACCTCAGATGCCAGGCAACAAAAGCTTTACTTTGTTCTATTGTCGTTCGCTATGCAGCTACAAGAAATTACAACTCTCCCACTTCTACTTTCTTTACGCCCTTTCTTTGGCCCTCAATATAAGGCGCAGGCGGTGATGGGCCTGGGGGCCAATGCGCACCCCGGTGTTTCTATGGCCGACCCCAAAATTGCGCGGCCCTATCTCGCCAGATGCTGCCTTTGAAGATAAAACTCTCAGCGGTCATATTGTGAAAACTCTCAAAGCACCACCACAACCAACACACACAGGCAACAGGCTTCGCAGCAGACACACAACGGCTTTTGTCTTCTTCCCCTGTATTATCGCCCGCGCTACAGAGACGCCCGCTGCAGACTATCGCGTATCCCAGCCCCCCAGGTTTACTCATTCATATTCAGATATTCCCATACCCCCCACCAGAACCACACCCGGAAAAAAAACGCAAATGTCCAACAGAAAAAAGACATTGTTGAAGGTGATCATTCTCGGTGACTCGGGTGTCGGGAAAACGTCGCTCATGCAGCAGTTCGTGAACAACAAGTTTTCCCACCAATACAAAGCCACAATCGGCGCCGACTTCCTCACAAAGGACTTGGTCATCGACAACAAGACTGTGTCCCTACAGATCTGGGACACTGCTGGGCAGGAGCGGTTCCAGAGCTTGGGAGTCGCTTTCTATAGAGGCGCAGACTGCTGCGTGCTATGCTACGATGTGACCAACGAGAAGTCGTTGAACAACTTGCCCTCGTGGAAGGACGAGTTCTTGATCCAGCTGAATGTGCTGAACCCGCAGGATTTCCCTTTCATCGTCATTGGAAACAAAATCGACGTTGACGAAAGCAAGAAGATCGCATCTTTACAGAAGAAGTTGATGCACGTGACCAAGAACCAGTTGGGCGGTCTGAACTACCCCGTGTTTGAGACCAGCGCCAAGGACTGTGTCAACGTGGAGTCTGCTTTTGAGGTCATTGCCAAGATGGCTTTGCAACAGGAAGAGTTGAATGAGAGCTCGCGCAACGATGCCAATGACGACTACAACGATGCCATAAACATCCACTTGGAGAACTCCGCCGGGGGGTGTGCGTGCTAATTTCGGCAGTGGCCCAGACCCTGCATCAGATTATCAAATTCCACGATTAGTATAAATGGATGCGGAAAATAAAGCGGCGTAGTTTTTGACCGAAGAGATTAGGCTGTAGGTTTGAGAGTGTGTCAGGAGCGCTCTACCACGAAGGCCTTGATGCGCCCAGGCACTTCCAATAATGCCAGCGGCAGCAGCTGCGCCGGAAGTGTTTGTAGCCATACTCACGTTCCCATGTTGATTTTCACGACGATCTATCAAAAGGTAAAACATGGGGGTTGAGTGATATGAACTCTCGTTTCCCAACCTTCCTATCGTGATCATCTAGATATCACAATATGTCTTAATAACTTAACGATGAAGTTTATATAAATGTACGCCTCATAGTATATATGGACTACAGAGGTCATGAATTTTAACTTTTCATTTTTTTCACCACCAAACAATGATGAGCCCACTATCTCGATGTCTATTTTTTTTTGTTGCAACAAGGACACCCCGCCCCCAATAGCTTTCTTCCATGACTCTCAAATCTCGGGCACAAACTCATGGAACGATTATCGGGAACATCCAATGGCATCTCGCATATCGGAACACATGGAGCGAATGTACGCAGATTCATGGCTACATCAAACGTTCCCCGGGCAAAAGCCTTTTTTTTCGCAACTACATATAAACTTTGGAAAACATTTGCATATTCAAACACCCATCTGCGCCAGAACCATAGAGGACAGTGCGCCAAAAGCAGTACATTGCATGTCCAGTTACTCTGTCCCATTACTTTAAGCAATTGCACACCACCTTTAGTAACAAATCCACCAACAGATTCCCCGTCTTGAATTGATGTTGCTGTTGTTGCTGCTGCTGGTACTGTGGCTGCTGCTGATACTGTGGCTGTTGTTGGTAGCCCTGGCCCATCGGAGACGAATCCCAGTGCGATGGGATGTTCTGGTTCGACGTGTTACCGAGCTCGATTACCAATACCCCTGTGTTTTTCGGGTCCACGTAGTGTTTTAAGCGAGATTCATCGCACATCTCGTCGATAGCAGGCTTCAACTTTGCAACGCCATTTTGCGAGTGCAAACCTTTCCCAACAATTACCTTGAGATGGGGCTGGTTGGTGCGGATACATTCGCTGATGCGCTTCTCTAAAATCCACTTGGCTTCTTTTACATACAATCCGTGCAAGTCAATCTCGTCACTCTGGGAGTCAGCATTGTTTTCTACAAACACGTACTCTGCGGCTTTCTTGTTGCAGTTCTCTGCTTCCTGTAACACTTGCTTCAGCTGCTCACTAAGCTCATGCGCTTTCTGCTTGTCGCCACTCTGGTACGCTGCCTGTGACTGCTGCGAGAGCTTGTTTCTCTTCTCGTACAACACGGAGGCCTGCTGTCTATAGTCTGTATAAGCGGAGTCTGTAGCGTGGTTATAGTCTCTCTCATCGAAGAGGGCTGCGCCTCTATCTAAAACAGAGGTCATTACTTGACAGTGATGTCTCGAGCTGTCGGGCGCCTAGGTAAAGACTGGGGTATATTCTGACATTCAAATGAGTCGGAGGCCGATGCATCGATCGATGCATCATGTCGACATGAAACACCTGTACACCAAATAATTAATCTTCAGGAACAACATCAAAGACACCAAAATAAATCCCCGAACACTAGAGGTTTGTGCGGTACTTTTTATTTATGAAAGTCAAGCTGCTGAACGATACGTTTCATCATCTACAACTGAAAACAGACACCTTCAGCAAAAAATTTGTATGCAGTGATCTTCGGCGCCTGGTGAAGTCATCCCCGCTGCATACGCCAGGTGGAATTCTTGTTCAGCACATCCATCGTCTGTGTCTACGGCATTGACCATTAAAATTCTTTATCACTGTATTAGTAGTGCGATATGTACCAACAAGTCAAACTTCAGTCAGCTTATTTCTTGGCAGCCTTTTGGGCGGCCTTGGTAACCTTACCGGCCTTGTCAGTCTTCTCAACGGCCTTGATGACACCGACAGCGACAGTTTGTCTCATGTCTCTGACAGCGAATCTACCCAAAGGTGGGTAGTCAGTGAAAGCCTCAACACACATTGGCTTGGTTGGGACCATCTTGACAATAGCGGCGTCACCGGACTTGACGAACTTAGGCTCGGACTCCAAGGACTTACCAGTTCTTCTGTCAATCTTCTCCAACAAGGTGTCGAACTTACAGGCAATGTGAGCAGTGTGGCAATCCAACACTGGAGAGTAACCAGAAGAGATTTGACCTGGGTGGTTCAAGACAATAACCTGGGCGGTGAAGGAAGCAGCAGCCTTTGGTGGGTCCTGCTTGGAGTCACCACAGACGTTACCTCTTCTAATCTCCTTGACAGAGACGTTCTTGACGTTGAAACCAACATTGTCACCTGGAAGACCCTCGACCAACTGCTCGTGGTGCATCTCGACGGACTTAACCTCAGTGGTGACACCAGCTGGGGCGAAGGTAACGACCATACCGGCCTTGATGACACCGGTCTCGACTCTGCCGACTGGCACCGTTCCGATACCACCGATCTTGTAGACATCCTGCAAAGGCAATCTCAAAGGCTTGTCGGTAGGTCTCGAAGGTGGCTCAATGGCGTCAATGGCCTCCAACAAGGTCTTACCGGAAGACTTACCAGCCTTGGTCTCCTTCTCCCAACCCTTGTACCATGGGCAGTTAGTGGAGGCCTCAATCATGTTGTCACCGTTCCAACCAGAGATTGGGACGAATGGCACAGTCTTAGGGTTGTAACCAACCTTCTTGACGAAGTTAGAGGTTTCCTTGATAATCTCCTCAAATCTGTTCTTGTCCCACTTAACGGAGTCCATCTTGTTGACAGCAACAATCAATTGTCTAACACCCAAGGTGTAAGCCAACAAAGCGTGCTCTCTGGTCTGACCGTCCTTAGAGATACCAGCCTCGAACTCACCAACACCACCAGCGATAATCAAAATGGCACAGTCAGCCTGGGAAGTACCAGTGATCATGTTCTTGATGAAATCTCTGTGGCCTGGGGCGTCAATGACAGTAACGTGGTACTTTGGAGTCTCGAACTTCCACAAGGCAATGTCGATGGTGATACCTCTCTCTCTCTCAGCCTTCAACTTGTCCAAAACCCAGGCGTACTTGAAAGAACCCTTACCCAACTCGGCGGCCTCCTTCTCGAACTTCTCAATAGTTCTCTTGTCAATACCACCACACTTGTAGATCAAGTGACCGGTGGTGGTGGACTTACCGGAATCGACGTGGCCGATGACAACAACGTTAACGTGAGACTTCTCTTTACCCATGATGAATTACTATGAAAATCTTAAAAGAAAAAGAGGAGGCAGGGCGCGCACGGTGCGGATGCTATGATTTATATATCGCAACTTTTTTCTTTCTTTTTTTGCGGCCATGCGATAGGAAAAATTTTCGTGGTCATTTCTCTGCGGTGTGCACACAGGGGGTGTTTGCCGCGCGACATTAAATCGCTCTGCGACATTTGGGGCGATGGAAAGCGGCAGGCTCGAAAACATTATCTCCTGTTTCGTTAAAGTAAGTAGATCGAGGGCTTTTGGCGGATGTAATGATTTCTCATCAGACACACATCCGTGTTGAAATTGTGCATCGAAAGCCTTAGCAAATTTGAATACGCCAGGTGGCAATTCTTGTTCTTGTATGCAGAGCTATTGCCAATGCTTGCGATGCTTGTGCTACGCTAGCGGCATCGCAGAGCTTGTGCGCGACATTTCTGGATAGGCTCGATACACACAGCTTAAAAGACAGATGAGAATTTCAACCTCATGAGCTTTTCTCATAAGCTTACAGCTGTCTAAATTTTCTCTTTTTTGCTCCTCGACTCTTTTAATTGGTGAAGATCCATTTACGTGGCTTGCCATGCAAATATGCTGGCTGAGACCTCGTGGTTGATAACCACTAGAGTATCTGCAGGTCGGAGATTCAAAAACGGATGAACCTTTTAGATATATATGATTCACATCGGAACTTGAGGCACACAAATACTGGCCTTTTAAAAGTTTGAAATGTATTCTGTAAAATGTAATATTCATGTCGCCCCCTTTCTCAAAGGAAGTGCCATATCTTCGTAGCTATGCCAGATGAGTCAGAGGGGAGGCCTAGCAATTAAACGTGGGAAATGTGAAGTAAACCAAGGACCTTCAATCAAGTCGGCTCTAGCAAGCTTAAACAATCTGCCACAATTTCCTAATAAGAGTACTGAAGAAAACTTGTCGCTAAAAAAGAAATTTTTTTGAAAGCCACAATATTAATATTCTCGATTTTTTGTTTTGATCTTCTATTTGTAAAAAAATTGTGGTGTCTATCTTGAATTGAGCAATTGAAAAAACGTCCCAAAAATTCGAAATCAAAATATATTTCTCACATGTATAGAGTCACCGAATAGTTAGGTGTCTATGTCATAGAAACTGTATTAAAAAAAATCCCAAATTCATAACTTCCGTGACGAGCCAGTTTTTTACACTCCCCTAAAAATCGATAGTACGCGCACGAGCGCTTATCCTGTTGCGCGGCTCAACTATTCAATCAATTGAATCAATTGAGCCTTGACAAATGCCGCGGATAGGCCAATCGATTTGAATGCATTGGCTTTGTCCCATTCTACGTAATTTTTGAAAATGCATCGATAAATATAGTCTAAGTACCTCAGCCTCGGGTGCGCCTTCTCTTAGGGAGCCTGCCGTGCATGTCCACTATCTCCTTCCAGAGATCGTTGTCGCCAACACTCGAGTCGGCATTGCCGTAGCCAACCTGAGTCTGGTTCTCGTCGTTCACGCTGATATCGGGCTCGCCCTCAGGTTCGCTTTCGCGGGAGCGACCGCTCTCACTTGATTTATGGATCTTGTTTGTGAGCGATACGCCTCCTCCCACCAAGCGGCCGTATCGATGCTTGTCCTTGGATTTGCGCGGCGACGGAAGCTGCACTCGCACGTCCTCCCTCTGTTCACGGGGCTCTTCATTACTCTCCTGACCTGCGAACTCCATCAACGATGACGCCCGCGGGGCTTCCCTCGGGGCATATATACACCACGCGGGATCAGCGATGCGGGGGAGTCTTAAGTGTGGCTGACTGTCCAGAGCACGGACTATCTCCCAGAGATACGCGGCAGAAACGACCGGCACACACCAGCGCTTTGCTGCAGCGATCTTGTTGCGCGCAGATAAGGCCGCGACAGACCGGTGGCCGCTGGCCACCACGGGACAATTTGTGAGTTCCGCAGGCTTATAATCAAAGAGCGCCGGGCTGCGCGTGGCCCAGTTGTGGCGAAACACGTTCACGTTGACCACGAGAAGGTCTCGCTGCGCGGAGAACACGTCGCAGTAGTCGAGGTTGAGTAACCCAACCAACTTTTCGAGGTGTAGGAGCTCGACGCCCGTGAACCCAGACAAGCACACACGGAAGCGCCGAAGCAGAGGCACGAGTCCCGGCATTGGGCGGCACCATGCGTCCTGGCGGAGCGCGTGGTAGTACACGCTTCGCTCGACGAACCAGTCGGTGACAACGGCTACTTCGCCGGCGTGCACGCGGCGGGCCGTCACCTGTGGGAGTGCCAGGAGCATGAGCAGTGCTTGCGGGCCGTCGCGCACACGCAACAACACGTGGGTGATGAGGGGATCGTCTGGAACGGCGGTTACGGCGCCAAGGTGCGACTCCACGACCTGCCGAAGGAGCATCTGTTCAGGCACAGAAATCCCCACGGGGAGGAATGTGAGCCCGTGGAATAGCCGCAGTGTGCTGGAGTCCGCCAGTGCCGGCGCATGCATTGCAACTGCGTCCAGCTCGGAATCAAGGATCGAGTCCCTCAGCCCCAAATTCAGGAGCCCCGGGTCTGCTGCAGACTCCTCAAAAGCCAGTCCGGCACCGCGCAGACGGCTGCTGGCGCACACCTCTGCAACCGGGTGCGTGCTTGCCATGATGGACGTCCACACATCGGACGTTTTTTTCAACAGTGGCCGCTCGCGCCGCTCGGGCACGGCCGCCTCCTTCGCAGGGCGCACGCGCGCCAAATATAAGCTCTTCCACGCAAACAGCGTGCTGCTGTAGAGGTTGAGCGCGCCTGGCGTCAACTCGTAGTCGTCCAAGTGGAGCGCAGCGCCGCGGAGACACGAGTCGTACACCCACAAGGGATGCACCACGGGCACGTGCCACTCTCGCGCCATGCGGTACCGCCGCCCGTCAGCAGCAGTGCCCACGAGCACGGCGCACTCCGAGGTGAGCGTCGCGCTCACGTCGGCGCCCAACGCCAGCATTGCGCGGATCAACTCGGGCGCCGAGAACGGGTCTCGCGGCATTTCCGCGGGCACAGCCGCAGCGGGAGGCTGCCGGAACCGCTCGCTCATCAAGCGCACGTGGTCGGCGTCGGGCGGGCGGTCCACGCGCGCCACGCACACGACGTAGCCACTGAAGACCGGGAGCAAGTGGCGCCGGATGTCCAAGTCTGCGTCGTCGCCTTGGACCCAGCGCGCATGGAGGTCAGCAATGGACGCGGGCGACACAAACGCGATGTCGTGGCGGTACCGCACCGAGTACTTGTACTTCTCTGTGCGGCGGCCGCCCACAACCAAGAAGTGCACCAGGCTCATCAAGTCCAGGTGGAGCGTGCCGCCCATCGCAGCAATCTGCGCGCCAAGCTGCTGCCGGTGCGCGGAGAGAAGACCCGTGCAGCAGAAGTTCATGCCCAGGAAGGGCTTTGTCATGATGTGGCGGGCGGGGCTGTGGGGATGTGGGGATGAACTGGAACCCACAGGCTCTTGATTGATGGGACTGATGGGTTTGGCGTGTGGATGGTTTGTGCAGGTTTGCGACGCGTGCGCGCAGAGACATTCAGCATCCAGTGATGAGCGCGCGGCGAAAGGTGTCATGTTTGGTTGGTGGTTTGTTGGTTCAGGGGCCATGGCACGTTCGGGAGCGGGCGGAAAAATATCTGTAACAGCGTTCCCGAACGCTCTTCAGGGACGTGCCGTGGCCGGCCCCGACTGCTCGCATCATGCCGTCCTTGTTTCCGTGCGTTCTTGAGAATCTCGCGAACAGTGTCTAGTTTTGGCCCGATAACGTCATGGACGAGCTTAGCACTTTGCGTATCCAGACTGCACATTTCGACATTTGCAGCTGTGGCTGCTGGAAAGTTGTGGCTCGCATGTACGTGGGCAGAAACCCGTCGGTTGTTAGAGCCAAGACCTGCCACTTGTGAGGCCTCTTTCGTGCGCTCGCCAATCGGCGTTTTCAGTTTGGTGGTGTTTCCTGTGGCGATGTTCTGAATCGCTCAAGACAGTGTGTGTTGGGCTTGCCGCCTGTAGATCTCGCAACTGGCATGGTTTTCTGGGAATCGGCATATGATTGATAGTGCCACCTTGATACAAACTAGAATCGCAAAACGGCGGAGTCTTGAAAACCGGGCGCCGTCTTGTTTGTCGAGTCCCTACGCTCTATGGAAGTGCTGCTTTTTGTTGCGCCCGCCAACACGCCGCTCGATCCAACGTCATTAGCAGACACTGTTTGCGGCACCGAAAATGAAGAGGATATTTTGTTTTGTTTTGTTTTGTTTTGTTTCGCGGAACTTTTTTCGATTCTATGCTCGTATGGCTTCACATTACAGATGCACACCCCAAACCCTCGCAGTCTAGTAGCGGCTGGACTAGTAGCCGCTGGACTAGTAGCGGCGGGCCCCATCGCGAGGCTGCACATCACGTGACCAAACATAGCGGCCGCTGGCTGCCACATACTAATACTGAGTCTCGTACAGCACACTTGCCATGGGACCCCGAGCTTGTTTGCCGTTTTTGCGAGGAAAGAAAAAAAAAACCCCTCCCGAATGAAAAGAAAAAAAAAACATAAAAAACATAAAAACTAAAAGAAAAGACAGGCCAGTAATATCAGAACGTCCCAGCATGGGCTGAGGCCATGATTGGCGCCCAGAGGTTCTGTTCTCAATGCTGCAGGTTCTGAAATAAAGCTGGCTCGGCGTAAGCCAGCAAGACGGCCGTGTTGGGGGCGCCCTTTCCAGAACGCACGCCGCGCACCGATTGCTTCTATGCTTTTCCTGAATACGGGCAAGATAGCCACGTGTCCGAGCCTCACGTGCCACTGCAAACACGCGGCCCAGCGCTCGTACTGGCAGGCGCTGGTATGGGCCGCGCTTAACCCGCCGCGCTCGGAGCTTAACTTGACTTTGTTGATCCTGCTGGACATGGATCGAGTACAGATGGGGGGGGGGGGGGGCACAGCGGGGCGACGTATTTATCGTTGTCTAAGCAGAGGTTCGCAAGTATTTGAGCCTAGAAAATATTGGTGACAACACGTTTCTGACTATAAGACATCTCGGTTCGATGGCAGAAGCATTCGCGAGCGAGCCCGACTTTGATTTAGTTTGCATGGGGATTGTCAAGGCAGCAAAAATAGCAGCCGGCAGTAGTCTTGATGGTGACTTGTTTGAGATAGCGTTGAGTATTTGAGATGGAAAGGTCCGAGAGCAGATACTGTACATTTCTCGAAACTCCCAGGTCCCGTGCTTTCAGAAATCATCATGTGCTCTCGCGCGCAATTAAATATGACCAGGTTTCGCATTATCCACAGTCCCTAGTAATAAACGCACATTTCCTCACCAACAGTCCAGGAACAGTGAATCTACACAAATAGCCCTGTAGTCATACCCTAGAATGTTGTCCCATGTGACATTTCAAAAACATGTCTTCAAATGTGAGCCAATATTTAATAAGGTATTTCCTGTTGTGTGGATATTTCTTTGCCCGTGTATGTTGTACTACTGCGGCGCATTGTTCTCAACCAAAATCCGTCTGGGTCATGTTTTTCTCGGAATAAAAGGCAGTATCTTCAAGACACAGTGGTTAGTATACAAGCTGGGCTCAAAGTAGTCACTTTGCTATCTTCACCAATTAAGCCTTAACTTTTGATTACATCCTCCTGTTACAAAGATTCATAGCTTCTTGGTGCTGGTTATCCATTTCTGCTAGTTGCGGTAGAGCTGGGGGAAATGTGTGTAGTATGGTATACCCTGTTCAAAAGACCAATGCAAGCGCAAGGATTGCATAGCCCCACCCACAGCCGGATAAATCGAGATGAGAGCTTTTTCTTTGTAAGATAGAAGCAGACAGTGGCACTGCAGAAGAATAAGTTGCAGAAAGCTTACAAATAATGTAGATACATTGCCGGCCTACTCTGACAAGCATAGTACATATCTATTCTGGTACTACAAATTGAGACAGCTTTTTGAACCTCAAGTCATGAATTGTTGAATTAAATTTGTGACACCTGCCTCAGTCAGCCCGATTGCTATGTGCCGGGAATTCAAACTCGGGCGCCTTAACAAGAACTGCCTTTTTGGCGTCTTTGAGCCGAAAACAATATCTTAAGGACAATGGGGCTATATCCTGATATCTCGAAACGAGCTAGAGACGGGGGCCAAAGAGGTATGCTTTGTAACGTGATTCGCAAGCTAGACGTCTCTGCAATTCATTAGTTTGAAGAGGCGCAAGATAACATTGTAGAAATCATGACTGATGTGTCTGCGCAAGAAGTCGTCTAGTCCTCAAGCTAGTGCCACCCTGCCCATTGACCAGAGGCCTCATTCGTCGTTCAGGCTACTCATTTTTCTTGAAGCGAGATATAGAATTCCGTTTTTACGGCTTCAAAAACTACTAAAGGCTCAAAAATGGCGACTTGGACATTGGTTTTCTCGAATTAGCCCTACTAAACATTTCAATTTATGTGTCTTTCGCCATGTGCACAATCTTGAGTATCTAGACAATGTCTATGGTTCCCCTGCATGTACCCTTCAAGACAAGGCTATATGTCACCTCGAAAGAATGTCTTGGTCGCCTGGGCTCTCTGCTTGTGGAATACGCTGACGTGTCATCCATGCAGTGCGTTTTTCAAAAGAGGTGCTAGTTCGAGTATAAAAGTGATGGGGGTTTTCCAGGGTCTGTGTTTTCGCTCAAGCTTCAGCTCAAACAAATATGATTTTCTGCTTTCAAAGAGGTTTCGTCTTGAGTAGCCTTGTGTCGAGTCTTTTGGCTCAGGTAACATCACCCTTGGGTGCCGCAATGCCCGGCACAAGTATTGACTCTACAAGAGAGACTCTAGGCTCGGTGCCATTCTTGGAACACGATATGGGTGATGCTCCAGTGCTTGGCAAAAGAGCGGGAGACACTCTAACAATTGAACAATGTGTTGATGCGCTTTTAGAAAAAATGGATAGTCTCGGTTTGGATTGGATGATAGAATATGCATACTTTGATAAATTGAAGGAAGATGGATTGAAGGAAGAAAAACGGCACATTCTTGGTGTTCACCATAAAGAATACCCTGGCGAATTGCTTCATGAGACTAACCTTGGTTTCGTTGCTTATGAGAGAGAAGATGGAAATTCGGCAAGCACACGAATTGAGGGTGAAATGTTTACCGGAGTTACCGACTCAGTGTTTGGACGGTCGATGGTGAACATGATTCATGGACACAGTGATTTTAGAAGAGAAGACGTGGATTCCGTCACTTTAATTGACCAAATGTACCATTCGTTGTCGGATTCTTTCAGTATGACGGAACATCAGGAAGAGCCGGAAAAGTTCATCAACGAAGCATGGTCTGAGACCAAGCAAAGGGGGGTTGGTTACGGATGCCTTGCCATCATGCTGGCAATCATCAATGAACACGATGTGATTCAGATTGCCAATATTGGCCAGTCGTGGGCCGGTCTCTACCGAAATGGAGAGTTCATACACGAAACTGAACTGAAATTGCTAGGCGCTACCCTGGAATATGAGATGTGCTTGTTGCGTTCGAGAAATGAGCTATTTCCTATCACCAGGTATGAAACCGACACGTACACTTGGCAAGCCCAAGAAGGCGATTGGCTTATTCTTGTTTCCGGCGGTGTACGTCGCCGTTTAGAGCCTCATGATATCATCAGCGCTTTCGGCACGATTAGGCGCCTAGGCCCAGCAGCCAAGCCATTCGAGAACGCAGATGACTTTACCTTGCTTGGAATGGACATTGTGAGGGCTGCTAAAGATGCTAAGTGGAACTCCCGAGAACAAGATGACATGATGGCCGCTGTGGTCAAGATAGGTGGCAATTCGAATCGTGGGTTCTGAATTCGAAAGCCGCTCTTTATGATTTTCCTTAAAGGGCTGTATATTGTAAGAATGAGAATGCATTTGCTGTTGCCGATACTTCTTGTGGGTCTGCGGCTCTATTTCTGGGTGCAAAGGACCACCACTTTCATTTGATTTTAGGCTATTAGACCTACTGTAGAATATGTTTGAATAACGCTACATTGTGTGGTGGTTGCACTAGAACAAGCTTTTGAGCAGAGACTTCAACACAAGCACTAGGATTCGGTGAAAGTAGGATACAATGCTCGCAGGCTGGAAATTACGGGCAGAGGGCAGAGTACGCACCATCACGTGTAGAGTGTAGAGGGGGCCCGGCTTCAGCGAGCAACAAAACCCGTAGGACAAGTTGCAGAGAAAGCGTGGCCCGGGGATCACGTGACCAGATCTGGGTTGTGGGACGAGGCACCTGGGTCCTGTGGCTCGGCGCGAGGATTCGGGGCTCCGTGCTCCATGTGGCTGGCGCGCCTTCTCTTGTGGGAGTGCACTCAGGCATGCGCGTGGGGGACCCGCCGA
Organism: Metschnikowia zobellii; assembly: GCA_939531405.1. Lineage (NCBI taxonomy): Eukaryota > Fungi > Ascomycota > Pichiomycetes > Serinales > Metschnikowiaceae > Metschnikowia > Metschnikowia zobellii. Next base: position 1,896,230 of record OW618029.1, read on the forward strand.
TAGGGGCTGCGCCCAAAACGTTCATGGTTGGGGGAACCACAACAAACACTCGGCTAAACATTCCGCGGGCCAGAAACACCACGGCACTTCCGGCTGGTGCCGAAACGTGCTTTGCGCCTCCCGGCGGCTCTATTGGATGCGAGATCCAATTTCAGATCTGCCAATGCCAACCGGCGTCCTGCTACCGATTAGGGCAGAGCCCCCGGCCAAGCCACCGAAGCTGCTTCCAGAGCGCCCGTATCCCATATCCACAGGGCAGGGCCTTCAGGTTCAGGTTCGGGTTCGGGAGGGGCGTCCAATTCCGGGAATATCGCATGGCTTTTATTCTGTGATCCAAAAGGCCCTAATGTAGAACTAGTGTGGTGCGATGACCCGGCGCACACCCGCGGCGGCCGGCTTGCCGGGCCCGTGGCTCGGAGCCCGCGGGTGTACGGGGAGGAACTGGGCACGTGGCATTGATTGGGGCGTGTCCATGAATACGAGAACAGTTGCCCCTATCCTTCCCTCTGTAGCAAGCACCGTGGTCTACAAGGGGCAGTATATTGGTTGGAGGGGCAATAGGCTTTTGGGTTAAGATTAAGGCCGGGGTTGCGCTGGTGAAGCATTAGTGCATTGAGCAGCAACCTGGGACCACCACAACGAATCGGGAAGCACTGCTCGATCGCAGAAGGTTTGCGCCGGCACACAGCGTGGGTGGTCTGTTTACCCTGGCCCAGTTAGGCGCGGCGGTGGCCTTGCATGCAGCACACACTGCACACATGCAATTTTGCTCAACTCTATCGAGGCGCGCGCGCGCAAGCGCATTCTATTTATAGCGGTCCTCTGCATTCACAGTGTTGAACTTTGCGAGGCCACAGGCGCACAACTCCGTGCGGAACCAAAGCCCTCGCAGCGCCGCACGGCAATAGCTCCCCCCCCCCCAAAAAAAAAAAAGGAAGCCAAAAGAGAAATAAGAAAGTGCAAACGATAACGAGAAGTGGCGCCACCGGCAGCATCTGACCGGTGCCGTGGCTCTTCAGATCTGTAGTGTGTTCATTGGTGACATCCACGCTCGCCAATCAAAACAAACGGCCAAAACAAGCGTGGCGCCAGCCCGAAAGCCTGTTTGTTTTCGATTCCCCCTGGTTTTTCTGGCCCGCCAATCTATCTTTCCGCTACGGGCCCTTGGGCCGCGACCATGACGGCACCGCGAGCGCATCCAGGCTTTCGCACGGTGCAGGTCCTCGTATTGGAACGGATTCGAGCGTATATTCCGGACCGCGGACCAGCCCCCGCGCAGTGTCCGTATACGGCTCTTGCTAGCCACACAGTCCGCGAGAATCTCTGCAATCTCATTGCGCCCACGGAAAAATGCAATAATGGCTGGCTTAAGATCGCAGTGTGAGTGCAGAGTCACGGGTTGGGCCGCGGGCCCCCCACTGCATCACCACGTCCGTTTCGGGCAAGCGCACACCCCAACAAGCGCCAAGTATTTTACAGCGCGGATATGCGACGCAGTACTGCACGCGCGCGCGGTGCTCGCAAAACATACACCCAAGCCGCCGGACGCCAATCGCATGCGTCGCAAAAAAGCGTATAAAAGAGGCATGGCCCCACCTCCCAGAACCAATTTTTCTTTCTTCTCATCATCAACCAAGTCACTCGCTAAACATGCAATTCTCCACCGTCGCTACCCTCTCCGCTTTGTACGCCGCTGCTTACGCCGGCTACCACAACGCCACCACTGTTACCACCGACGTCACCGTCACTGGTTACACCACCTACTGCCCAGAGTCCACCGTGATCACCATCACCACCTGTGACACTGTTTGCAAGCCTCACACCGTCACTGTCTCTGAGGCCACCACCTTGACCATCACTGAGGAGTGCATCATCCCAACCACCTACACCACCGAGACCATGGAGTACACCACCACCGAGACCATGGAGTGGACCACTTCTGAGTCTACCTCCACCAAGGCTGCCACCTCCTCTGCCTACGTCTCCACCTACGAGGGTGCTGGTGCCAAGAACGTCGCCGGTGTCGTCGCTGGTGTCGCTGCCGTCGCCGCTGCTTTGTTGTAAGCAAGGAACTAGTTTCTTTGTGAACGTATAATTCACTTTCGGTATCAGGTATAATTCAATATAAAATGTTTTTAATTGTTTCTTTTGCGATTCTGTAGCCAAAAAAAATTTGCATCTTTGACTGTTTGGGGGATGATTGCGAGCGTTAATTTTGTTTGGCGTCGCAGACATGCTGCGCGATGGTGCATGGTGCGGTGCGCGCACGCGGTTATGTGCACGCCCGAGTATGCCGGTTCAGTGCGTGGGTTTGCGCTTCGCAGGATGCGCCCGGCATGGATGCGGCATTCGTTTGGGCTTTGGCCGAAAGCAGCAGTCGGCCCCCCGTGATGATGTTGATGTTGCCATGTGCTGGGAAAAGGCGATTGGCTGTTCGTGGAATAGGGGTGGCGCGGAAGCAAATCAGGCCATCTGCGCCTGCTGCACACGTGCCACGCCATGCACGCAAAAGCCCGGGTGCCCACCAAGGCGAAACAAGGATTCGGGATTGCGCGGCACTTTTACGGTCCGTATTTTTTATTGCTCTGCGGGCAGCCCTGGCGCCGGCGCACTTGCGCAACCATTCTTGAGATTTCAAAGCGAGCAAGCGACCGCGGCGGGCCCAAGCACGTGACCGGGAGACTGAGCAATTTCGCGTTGCGCCTCTGGTTTGCTCAGGGCCAAAGGCAGCACAATCCGAACATGGTCGAAGCGCCCACTGTGCATGCATGTCCCAAAGATTGCCTGCCGTAGAGCGCGGGTGGTTTTAAGAGGCGCACGCATCTTGGTGTCGCGCCCCAATAGGTGCTTGGGGGTGTAGCACATTGTACTGAGTGCGATCTAATTAGTTCCACTTGCGATAATTAGAGTTAAGCACAGGTACAGTTGAAAATACAGCTACAATTGCAATTGCAATTGCAATTGCAATTGAACATACAACAAGTACAAGTACAACTGAAATCGAACCAAAACAAAACAAAACAAAACAAAACAAAACAAAACAAAAACAAAACAAAAACAAAACCAAAAACACGCCGCGAATTCCAGTCGCTGCCCTCAAAATGGCTATTTGCATCATGCCTGCCAGAGTAACCCCAGGCCATAAGCGCGCGCTTCAGATTGGCACCCCGGTCAACCACTTGCAATATGCTAAGCATGGAGAGAAACGACTCAAACACGTGGCCAGACACGCATCGGGACGTGCTTTCCAATGCTTGCTGCTTTGGCTGCAATGACCAAGCACTTTCAACAGTATAATTATCGTATAGTTCAGAAGATACCAAGACATTGTTTGCCGAATTCACATACTTTCAACACACCGCATGCTCGGCCAACCATGGTGCAAAAATGGCCGCACTACAAAACATTATACTAAAAAAAAAAACGGATCAACATCTAGAGTCGGAGCACCCACGCACCCACGCACCCACGCAAGGCTACACGCCACTCTGCTACAGACACGCTCGGGTCCGGAAGTAGACCCTCGGGAAACCCCAGGCAAACCCCAGCGCTCGTAGTCCACGCTCATACCTGCACCTAGAGCCCAACCGAGAGAGCCCAGCCGACTCGCGCGCCATTTGAACCCGCCCGCACCAGCATCACGTGACCGGATCCATAGCCTTCATCAGCCTGTCCTCCCAAAGCTTCGTCTTCCGGTCTCCTGCCCTCAAACCAGAACGTTTCAAGCAGGCGAAAATGGCACACGAACCCGGCGTGGCGTTTCCACCGTCCGCCCGCTTTGCGCATGGCGGACCCGCTCACACACGCCCGCCGCACGCCGAACAGGCCCCGCCGCAAGGCCCCACGAGTCCAGGCGGCTCCACGCCCGCTCCACACACCAGAATTCCGCTGGAATCCGGCTCTGCGCGGGCCGCCAAGACCATCCACGTGGCCAGCGCCACGGCGAGCGCCGCGTACTTGCCGATCCCTGCGTCTCCGGCCCGAGGAAAGCGCGAGAGCGCCGACGAAGTCTTCCACAAACTGCAGCGCTTTTTGGTCGCCGCCGCCGCACCACCAGCACCCGCAAAGACTGGAACCCGCAGCCCTCTGGGCTTGGCGCTTGCCCTGGTGCTCCCGGGTCCACCAGAAACGCCCGGCGGGCCTGCCAGCGCGTCCGTGGAGGAGCGCTCAAAGAGCCCCGTGCGACCCGCATCCGTGCCGGGGAGCTGCCGCGGCCCGGGGGCTGCGGCAGAGATCCCTTGCTTTGATCTTGAGGCGCTCGGCTACAAGGACCCGATTCTGCTCGTGGAGGCGCTTGCGCCGCAAGGCCGGGAGGCCGGTGCCATCAAGATCAGAATGCCCGCCGCGTACATTGGCGAGCGCGCGTGCCGGCTCAATCCCGACACGTTCACCTTCAAGGCAAACCGGCTCCTCAATAACCCCCCTGAGAACGAGGTGCTCCCGCGGCTCCGCTTCTACCACGAGCTCATCACGTTACACACACAGGATGACTGTGAGCCAGCAAGCACAGCGGGGCCCACGCAGACTGAGCCGCCCGGAGGGGGGAACGCAGGGATGCGCCAGAGTGACGCTGTGCCGGCGAAGCCGGCGCCAGCCAGAGGCAAGCTCCCGGTGTTTCTCTCGAAGCTCCCCATGATGGACAAGCGGCCGTTGGACCTCTTTGCCTTCTTCCGGCACGTGCTCCGTAAGGGCGGCTACGCAGAGGTGATCAACCGCAAGCTCTGGGCGCAGGTGGGCCGCGAGCTAGGGTACAAGGGGAAAATCACCAGCAGCTTGAGCAGCTCGTTAAAGATGTCGTACGCCAAGATCCTATACCCGTTGGAGCTCCATCTCAAAGATACCGCGTGGGAATTGACCGGGGACGCTGCGAATGGGCGAGTGGCTGAGAGTGGGAGGGCTCTGCCGGAAGCCAGGGAGAGCGAGGGCGCATGTGGTGGAGCCAAGAGGCGGCACACTGAGAATGGCTCCCATGGTGCCGAGATCGTCATGGGCCCCAATTCCGCTGGACCTGATGCACATGGCCCTGACAGGAATGGCATTGTAAACACCGGCACCGACACTGCAGGCATTGTGGGAATCGACTCTGCCGGCGTGCCTGCTACGGATGGTCTCGGAAGCGCCGAAACTGATTCAACGGGTCTTGATTGCACTGATAATGATGCTCATGGACCCGATACTCACGGGCCTGGTCATACTGGTCTCGACGGCACGGAAACTGAAAGCCCAGCTCTCAAAGAAGAGAATGAACATGCTCTTCCGAACGTTGCCCTCGCTATGAACTACCTCGGGGAGAACCACGATGATCCACCGGCTGAAAAAAAGCGTAAGCTAAACAACACGGCTCCTTTGGTCCTCGGACTGGCGGCTGAATTCCGCAGGTCAGTGCGCCTGAAGTCCGCCAAAGGTTTTCTCATCAATTCCCCGCACCTTATGGACTTGAAGACGCCGCTTGTGATCTCGGCCCGTGACCCCAACCAGGACAAGTCCGAAGTATTGATCTCACCCACTGGTGCCCCGGCACAGATCAACAATTACCTTAAGTGGCTCGCCTCTTTTCTGTCGGTGATGCAGGACTCACCCCGGCTGGAGGTCAGCAGTAAAATGGCCACCACATACTCAATGCGTCAATTTATAGAGAGGGACGCTGCTTTCCAGGATTTCTTAATTCGCCATTATCCTGACATTTTCAACAGCGCATGCCGATCTCCAAAGCCGGACGGACGACCTTGTGTGAGCTCCAAGGACATTGAGAGTGTTTATTGGCAATACTTGGCCGAGAGCCCTCCGGAATTCAGGCGGCTCGAAAACTGCCCGAGACTCCCGGGCTGTTTCTCAGAGGGTGTCGTCAACTACATGGGTGCAGATTTCGCGGCCCACAAAGCTCTGGTATACTCCGGAACTGCTTCCCTGGCTGTGCCTGGAACCGCCACCGACTTGCCTAGCGACAACTACGACAGGAACGTGAGCTTGCAGGGCTTGAGCAGAGACTACTTTGCACACGCGTCCCGGGTCGTCACTGGGTCTTTGAGCCCATTCGAAATGGCCAACATCCCGTATTTGCCAAACTCGCTTTTGGGTGCTCTTTCGGCCACAGACTTGGGAAACAGCGACCTCGTTTCCCCTAGCTTGAACATAGGCATGACTTTCAGCACCGAGAACTGGCGCTGCGAGGATCATTTCACGCAGCTATGCAACTACCTGCTTTTTGGCAAGAGCAGACGCTGGTATTTTATTCCGGAACTGGAGTTCGACAAATTCGAGCTTTTGGTGAAAGAAACAGTGGCGAGGCAGAATCAGGACATACCGCGTGTGAACAAGAATTATGATTCCAGTTGTTGGGACGTGGAATCACTCTCAGGGTTTGTAACTGCCGATGAAGAGTCCACGAGTACTCAGTACGAATGTCTTTACAATTCTCTCGAGAATATAGTCAGCCCCTACCCTGAGACCAGGGTACCGAACGATGATATTGTGTTTGCCAGGATCATCGCGCTAAAGAGCAAGGTGATGTCTTTAAACCAGGAATACTTGATAACGCCCGAAATGCTCGAGGAACGAGGGATTAAGTATACAACGACATTGCAGCTGCCGGGCGAGTTGATTTACAAATACCCAAAAACGTACTCTGCAACGATCTCACTCGGGTTTAGTGTGAGCGAGGAAATCAACTTTGCATCTAAACTCTGGCTAGACTATAGCATCGCGGGTGAAAAGTGGTTGCAGACCCAGGGGGTGCTTCCCAGCTTTCTGACTTTCAAGATGCTTGCCAACTTTGCCCAGATGTTGGAGTCTGCTGATGGAAACAGCCATCATTTTAGTCCCGCAGTGCACGCGAAAGTTCTGGAGATGTTTTCGGCGATGCTTGACACGGAGTTGAGATTAAGAAACTCCGTTAGACAGCTCATCAAGATAAAAGAAGTCACGATTGAAGAGCGGAACATGTTGGATGCTGATGTTGTCACCGATGACGATTTGCTGAGCGCCATGCCCTCAAAAATTGTCATATACTCAAAAGACAGATCTCAGTCCATTGCTATTTCTTTGAAAACTTTCTCAGAGTACCACAAAATAGGTGCAACATTGAAAATACTTGAAGATTTGACATTCGCCGAATTGCTAAAAAATCCGAATTACCTGTTTGAACTCCATCTTTTTTATTCCGACGAGAGATTGAAATCTTTTCACCGCTTATTAAAAGGATTCTCCGTTGATTTTGAGTCGTGGATGATAAAGTATGACGAAATGATGAATTCGGAGGAAGACATGGTATTGAAAAATTACAAGGCCTTGCTTCAAGATGGACTGAAAATTTACTCTGCTCTTTCCGGGGCTGGTGATGCTTTTGATACTTTTTGCCTGGGCAAAACCACAAACCCTGATATCCTCAGACATATGGAGCGCGTCAAAAGCTTCAAAAGACAAGTGGATAATCTTCGAGAGTTTGTTAATGAGTCTTGCGCGGTGGTGGAACAGTGCCAGGCAATCTTGTCTCTTAAACACCAGCAGAGGATAAGAAATGGCGCATCAGATATTGCAGATTCAAGCGAGGACGAAAACCTCGAAAGTTTACTGTTGCTTGTTGAGATTACCAATAAGATTCCTCACCTTAATTTCTACACACCAGAGTTCGAGCTCATTTTGGAGTACAAAAATGAAATTCAAAATTTTGACAAAGCATGTCGCTCGCTCATTGAACAAGGAACGGCAGCAATTCCTGAGATTTGCGATATGATTAATTTGGGGACCTCTTTTGGTATCCAGATTCCGTCTTTGAAATTTCTTATCCGCTTGAAAAGACGTTTACAATGGATAGAAACGCACAAAACTATAATTTCAGGTGGAGACCCTTTCAGCGGGAAAAAAGAAATTTTTTCGCTACCAGACTTGAAGAATTTCCGTGACTTGGGCATGAAAGTTCTCTCTAGCAAAGATGTCCCAAAATTGGAGATGATTGATCAGTGTTTGATAGATGGGCAGGAGTATGACGACTCAATCAATGCATATCTTTCGCGCAACAAGCGTCTAAATGACGTTGAAATTGGAGTCTTAGAGTCCAAGCTAGTTGATATGGAGGAAAAGTCCAAGTGGAATGGAAAAGACAGAATCTTTGTCAAGTTGTCGACTTATCAAAAATTAGTCGATCTTAAGAGACAAGAGAAATATATCACATTCCTCAGAGAATTCTCCTTTAAAATCCAAAGCCTTTACGAAACTCGGCAAATTTTGCTGGAGCTTTCTGGTTGCCTGCATGACTATGATGACAACGATGTGAGAACAAAAATGGCTCAAGGTGAAGAATGGTTGAAAAAAGCGACGAAGATATTAGCCCAAGCAAAATTTTTTCATCGAAATACCCGTGCCAACTTGACTGCAAAAAGTATATGTAATGCTGCTCTAGCTGAAAAGATCAAGCTCCTCGCCGATAGGACCCAAATTGCATTGAGCGACGAAAATACTGATATTTTCAAGAACTCATCCCCTTTCTTATATGTGCATGATATACAAGACGACGCAAATGAACAAGGTCCAATTCGATACTGTTTGTGCAGAGATTTCGAGGATGGCACAATGATTGAATGTGATGTTTGCCATGAGTGGTTTCATGTGAATTGTGTGAAACGCATAAGTCAAATCGGGAAAGAAGATGATAGATATATTTGCCCATGCTGCCTGCTGCTCGCATCGTATCAATCCACATCAAAATTCCCTGAATTTTCAGACAAAGTCGAGGAACAAGAAATCTTTGCGTTGCTCAAGGAAGGCGAGGGTTTACAAGTACAACCAACTGTAGAGCTCGATCTTCTCAGGGGGTTGTGGGCAACAATCGAGGAAGCTCGAGACTTTCTATCGCGACCAGCTGCTCGTGTCAAAGTTGTGAGCCTGGGATCATTGTATCTTATATTTTTGCTCCGAAAGTTCATTGGCTCGCCGATTCTCATGAGCTCCATTGTCGAACATCTCTTGAATTTGCTCAAGTACACAGATTTGGCCTCTGGATTTGACCGAAAACAAAAACATAAGATAGAAGCAGAGTGCAATTCGAAAAACGACAAGTCCGAAAAACAATCTCGGTCATTGCTTGAGAACAAAGACAAAACGTATGACGTGCAACCACAAGATGAGCTTGCGCCGATATCAAGAGAAAGCGAAGGAAGCTCGAAGAGCGAAGGCTCTCGAGAGGCAGCGAAGCAAGACCCTTGCATACAACCAGCAGATTGTTCAAAGATGAGCGTCCCTGAAATAGACACAAACAGCAATCCAGAGACGCCCCTTGCGACAAGTTCAACAAGTTCAAATCAGGTCATCACGACGAATTTGTTCGAAACCATTGAAACTGACCAAAAGGACAAACCTTACACCTCTGAAACACAAGAAAAGCCATCTCGAAGCGATACTATTTATGAGAATGGTGCCATATTTGACTTGCAGGAGCATGACAGCCTTTCCACGAGACAAGATCCGGCGCAGGCCGGCCGTGTAACTGCGCCTACGAATTTTCAGGAAACACAACCATCTTCTGCGTCAAGTCAGGTAGGCCATGATACCATAAGCCCAGTAGATGTGGGTGCTGACTATATTGATCCTCAGCTAGATGAAAAAGTCTTTTATTTAGGTGAGACTTGAAACGTGCGTGCTTTAATATAGAAAATAACTACTAAAGTGAAGACAAACACCCAAACAGCTCAACGATTGAATTGTGATCGACCGATTCAAGGATCTAGATTCATGCGAGAAGAAGCGTATGTAAGTGCGCAAGTTGACTCGCAGTTCAAAACCATGCGGCTTTTCATTGCAACTTGTCTAGAACATGTATATAATTTCATTCGCACCACCGCACACGGAACGCGCGCGAGCAAAGACGCGTCCATAGGTGCAGGCTGTACAGCTCTAGCTGAACTCGGGGTTTGAAGCACAAACTTGCTAGCCCCGGACATTTGGGTCAGTACGTACTCACCTGAGTTTTGAAAATATGAGGCGCCTGTCAGATCTAAAGGACTCGTCTGCACACAAGCTCATTGAGCTATGTTGGGGAAGATGTGTGCTGAAAACCAGGCACAAGTATCTCCAAAGCACCGAGATTCTAGAGTTGATTCGGGAGGTTGAGAGGTTCCTTGGTATTCAAAATTTCTTGAAACCAGAAGAAGAAAGCTTGTTACGATCAATGATCAGGCTGAAACCGCAACTCAGGCTCTTCAGGGGCGAATGTCTGAGCTTCATTCTTGGTCTTGCCCAGTTTCGTACGCTAGAGGAGCTTTTTGAAACACGATTCCGCATCACACCAGAACGGCTAGCGAGTTTAGTAGACGCTTATCTTTTACTGGAGCCAGTCAGATCTTCTGGACCGGCCTCGTTCAGAGACGCTGTTCCGAGTCTCGCACATGTGTCTGACAGACCCTATAAAGACACAAACATATACGATCGATACAACCTGTGGAGCACAGATTCTAGTGTACCTGGCGGGAAAACCCGCTGGGGCATGTACTCTGACCCAAGAGAAACAAGAGAATCTAAGCCGGCAACTAAAGCCTCTTGGTTGTCCAGATGGAACCGTGGCCCAAACAACCACGAACCTGAAAAAGTGCGTTTCGAGAGCTCATTGAATGAGAAACAAGATCTGCAAACGAAACCCGAAAAGAGCTCATGGGTGTCCAAAGCACTTCTCCTTGGCAAACAGTGGCTCCCAATCACGATCTCGGGGCCGAAGCAAGCTCTAGAGTCACTAACAGAGGATATGAATGCTGAAAGAGGAGACCATGAGACGAAACCTCCCTTTATTGGCTCTGTTGAGAATGGACACACGTCCTCTGAGCGCAAATTGCAAGAATTGAGACAGTCATTAGCAGAAATCCGCTCGCAGGCGAGAAGACTTGAGGACGAGTCTAAGAGAGCCTCCAGCAAGTCATTGACCGAGTCTCTCAATGAGTTGCAGGCAGCTGTGCGGGACCAGGCTCGTGTAATTTCTCTGCTTGAGCGAGAAAGGGCGCGTGATATCAGCAATGCATTTTCTGGCCTGGTGTCGCTTTTGTATGTGCCTTGGCATTATTTCACGGGTCTTTTGACCACGTTCATGAAAGACCTCTTGGAGGAATTGCTTCCCGCGAATCTTAAGAGATCACCACCAGACTTTATTGTACGCGTGCTCAGTCTCATGCTTGGTTTTGTTGTGATCATCAATTTCTTCAAGTTGATTTTCTTTGTCGTTGTGATCACATTGCACACTTCAGAATCAACACTACCCTATATTTTCTATGATGAGGTGATAAGAGAGTCGGCCCCAACTTCGTGGATTCAAGGATTCCCAACCTTAGAGTATTGGAGCTACCAGCTAAAGGACGCGCTTGGGTACTAGGGACTGGACACCTAGGTCGCTGTGGCAGAGTATAGGTACATAGAGTATTTTTTTTTTTGCAAAAGATGCTGTCATACCACAATATCTCATTCCGAATAAGAGCGAAAGAGGAATGCGATAATTGATGAGTGGGTATCTAGTCAAGAGAGATTTAAAATCAATCATTTATGGTAAGGAATGAATAGAAAAAAGCAGCTATTTAGGGTGGAAGAGGGCCTCACCTAGGATGCACCGATCATCAATAGAAAGAGTCTGCACGACATCTGATTTTGCGATTATGTCTTGGAAAAAAGCATTGTCATTAGAAGTATCATTTTTGCGCATGATCAAGGCAAAGCAGTATGTATGCATTCAGCTATCATGAAGATCAGAAAGCTAGATTTTTACATTTGTAGGTGAATGTGAATGAAGGCTGGCCATGTAAGCCTATACTTGCGTTCGCAATCCAATGAGCCGAGTCGGTCGATAGAGGAATGAATACCACGATACAACAATACATTTCCACTTAAGGTTATTATTTAATTCAAACATAAATTGATTGTCATTATACACATCGAGAAGGAAAAGAAAGTGGGAGGTTCTATTAGACTATAGACAATGGAACACACGCACACATCCAGAAAACAAGGGGAGAAGAAAAGTAAAGAGGCTGGGTCACAACACTTAGTTCATTTGCTTGACCAAGTTGTTGATGAACTGCTCTCTGTTACCGGTGTCACCACCCTGGATGAAGTGGAAGAACTTTCTCTTTCTGAAACCACCGTTAGGGTTAGACAATCTGAATGGCCACAAGAAGTTGTTGACCTGCTTGAAGTTAGGACCAACGGTGTAAATCTCGTGGATCAAGTCCTCGATGGAGGAAACACCGTACTTACCCAAAGCAGCCTCGATGATCTCGTTGTCAGACAAAGCGACTCTCTGGTTTCTGACCTTACCGTGACCTCTCTTGTAGATCAACTTTCTGATGGTGGCCAAGTTAGGGTAGCCGAAAGTGACATATGGCTCGGCCAACTTGAGCAACTCAGAGGTAGCCTTGGTGACCTTGACAAAAACACCGGAGTTAATTTGGGTCAATCTCAACAACTGCATGACCTTTCTTGGCTTAGGTGGAATCTTCATGATACCCTTGATTCTGATCACGAAAACCAACTTAGGCTCAGCCTCGACGTAGAAAGAGTTGGTGGCTCTAGCCTGTCTCTTGGCGTCAATGACAGCACGCTCGGCATCTCTGTACTCCTTGTTGTAGGCAGCGGTTCTCTCGGCGATGGCCTGTCTCTTCTCCTTGTTAGCCTGGTATTGTTAGTACTTGTTTCGCAAAAGTAGGTGCAAATTTTCTCAGTCCCGAAAGATGGTTAACTGAATGACAACATCGCGTGCAAGCTAGTCTCTTCAAAAGATTTGTGGTCTCATCTTCAAAAATTCTCAAAGGTTGTACATACGGCTTTTCTAACGGCCTTGTCGGCGGCACGCTTCTCAACCGTCTTCTGGTCGGTCTTGGTCTTCTTGATCTGAGTCTCTGGTTTCAAAGTACTGAATACGTTAGTAAAGGCCCTGCAGGTTTTTACTTGTCTAGACCCAATCAGAGAAGATAGGTGCGGAGGGAGTTATGGGGCTTTCAAAAACTCTGGGAGAGCCGGCGTAAAGAGCCAATCATGGGGCCAGAATGGCGATCACATGACCCAAGCCAAGACAACATGTGGGAGAAGTCCCGGTGCAGAAAAACCATTCAAGAGGGCAAATGCCAATTTCATGGTCGATCCACATTAGTTGTGTTATTTTGCTTTCGCAAGAATCGAGCGTCACATGGTGGAGACCCGAGCCGTGGAACAGCAAGTCATAACTGAAGCGTGTGACGAGTCTGGAAAGAAAAAATTCTGAAACCAGTAGTACTTGTCCCACGCCCCTCAATCTCTCAAACTTACGCTAAGTGAGAAGAGACACACCATACCTCAAGCAGATCGTTGGTCTAGCAAAAAGTATTGATGATTTAGAGGCACATACGTAGCCATTTTGATGAGTGGTGATGTTGCGAAAAATATTTCCTTGCGGCCCTATCATAGGTTATATAGTGCGACGTTTTTTTCTTGGTCCGGCATGCGACATGCGATGAGAGCAATACGTACAGGAAGTTGTAGGTTTCACCAGACATGTTACCCGCGCATAATGAGGGCGCAAGCCCTAAGATGCCAGTTGGTATGAGGGAACTCGTCTGTTACATTTATTAATGACGCTGTGCAAGTTCTATGTTTAGAAAGCCGCTTCATGCGTTTTGCATAGAAACTTGGGCCCTGATCAACATTCATTGTTTCCAAAGCTTGGAATATTCAGAGTCACTATGTTTCATATTCTCTATTTACCATTAAAATCCTCGAATAAACTCTCGAGTGAATTATGGCTTGGTGCAAATTCAAGCGTGCGCTGTACCCACTATTTGAACAAAACAATCGCTGTTTCAGAAAGTATGCGGTATTAACCAATTGAGTAGGAAAAATCACATGCAACATAATTGTTGGGATCAACAAAGTGCAATGCTCTCTTATTCATTTACTAGTCGTATTGTGCCTGGCGGGCGACTGAATATCTTGAACTTGTGAAATTGAAGAACCCACCAAAGAGGCGCCTAAATGTATTTAGCCTCAAAGGCATGAATTTAAAGTTACCTTTGTCCTAGTTATGCAATATGACCGCCGTGACTATGTACCCTCTCATGCCGTCGTCTAAAAGAATCATCCTTCATTCAACCTTGGTGAATATTTCTTAACTTGCAAGAATGTCTTTTATTCTTATCTGGTTTGGGAAAGAAGGGAATTGAATTAGTTTCATTTGAAGACGATAAAACATCACACTCTTTGGTCAAATTCCCTCAAGTAGCAAAACTGTGGGCTCATTTAAAGGTTGCCAGCCAGTTGCGGACCAAGACTCCAGGTACAATATTCGATTGAGCATAAACAAGGAGTATTCCGCCATGAGCTGACCGTTTCAACACAATCCGTATATTTTGGTCTCGTGGATGACAGTAAGAGTATAGTTCGTAAAAGCATTCTTTTTATGATCTGAATATTTTCCATGAATGTGTGGGAGTCTGCAAACTTAGTCTGAATCGAGCAGCTTATCATCAGCTCTGTGAAAAACAGATACCCTGTTTCGGCAGTATCCTGGGAGCTGGCAATATCCTGGAATGGAATAAGGATTCCATAGGTGGGTTGAACATTCTGAACGATGCCAAGCAATCTATAACACCTAGATATCATGCATGCAATGGTTTGTAAAGCTTGCTTATTAGATGAATATGAAAATGAGGTGGAAGCATAGACGAAACTACCGAGACTTAGTTTCAGGCAGATGCACTAGCCCTAGTTTTTTTCTTCTTTGTCTTTGCAATGCAATTCGACAATTGAGGATTATAATTGCCAAGTTCTCTACATCAGCCAGAAACTTATAAGGATATGCTGGAAACCAAAAAGAGTTCGACGAAGAAGAGTAGATATAGCCGAGTGCATAGCGAATCGACATGCCTTGGTGGGAGTCGTGGGCGATTTCTTTCGATAGCCCGAATGTTTTCCCTCACAAACAATTGATGTCTGAAAAAAAAAAAACAGGACATTGCACCTTGGTATCCCGCTCAAAGAGATTTGGTGCTTCTCCAGCACGAAGAGTTGTAATCGGACGGACGTACTGCAAGCAATGAAACCCAACGCACAATGTTTTTGAGAGTCTTGTGAAGGAATTGAGGAGATGCAACAGTCTTCAACTGCATGCTGAGCTCAGCAGTGTTGCCACAGACTCAATAGAGAAAAATTGGCTCTAGCCTCGTGAAGGAAGATTAAACCACACTAACTCGTGGGAGCCTCTACTCTGTTAAAGACGAGCCCCGAAGAATCCACCCGCGCAGCATCACCCTAACCTGGGGCCTCGCCCGAACATCTGGCCTTGCAGTTCTAGAATTCGCCGGGTGCTTGCATCGCGAGTGCTTGGTATTTGCGAATGCCTAGCAACTCGAACTACGATTGGGTGATGAGGACCCACGGGCAACGCGGCACCCTGGTCAAGGTGCAAATCAGCCATGCGGACCGATGCGCTCTTCGGAGCTGAGACGAGCAAGTCCGCCCTATATGACGGACCTGATCGCAAGCAGTAGGCATAGCCGTGCCCGCCGCGCAGCGAAAGAAGCTGCGGGTGTACGGGTGTGCGCTGTTGGCGTGGGGCTTCAGCCAGTCCCCCCACCCCCTGGTACTTGCAGAGATTTTTTTCTTTTTTTTTTTTCTGTGTGTGGCATTAAAGTGGAATCCAAGGAAAGGAGGACAACATGAACAGAGGCCCCGGGCGAGCCGGAGCCGAGCCCGCCCGCCAGATCACTATCGCTTTTCCAGCCCGCGGGGTTCCATAGATTAGCAGAAAAGGGGAAGCTGGTGCGCGCGCAGGGCCCATGCGTCTGGAATCCCAGGGCAATGGGGCCCTAGGCATGCTTCTGCTTCGAGGCACCCGAGCCGTTTAAAATGCGGAAAACACACACAAAACGGCACACCCCGAGGCAAAAAAAAAAAAATACGGTGCTCTCGGGCGCCGACCAAGCGCCTGTGTGACAGAGTCTTTTTCTTGCTCCCGGCACCCGGTGTTTGCGCCGGTTTCCGAAAGCAGGAACTAATTGAGCTTATCTAAAGTGCGAATATTGGAGATGCGCTCGGTCGGCACTGGCACCGCGCACTGGCACCGCGCACTGGCACCGCGCACTGGTACCGCGCACTGACCTGACATTGGGAACGGTTGCCAACTAGACAGCGGTGTATCTCCTGAGCCCAAAAGAAAAAAAAAAATCACACACGTTCAGCCCCCTGCCTGCTCCCCCGTGCGAGGAAGGCCGCAGATTTCCACTGCCCGCCCGCTACGACGGCATTCCGCAAAGCCTACTATTAAGCTTCCGGGCGCTGGTGTCCTGCAGGCACGCCGCGGCGGTGGAATGCCATCTCCCCAGATAAGACCTGTCAAGCTGCGCGCCGCATCATGGCATTGTCTACTTATAGGACAGGCGCTGCGCCGATGTAGCCTGTTTGCCGTTCGAGAAACACAGTGTCGTACTAGCAGCTCTTCGCATTGCCCCTGCCAGTAGCAGCACCAAAAAAAACGCCGTGCCTTTCCCCTTTGCGCCTCCACTCACATCTTTTCGCAACCGCAGCACGCCATCACCCACAACCGATTCGCTCTCACGATAATGGAGCCGGTTCTTTCCAGCGAGCAGGTGCTCGAGGCGGTCGTCTCCAACCCAAAGTACTTCAACAATATCCAAAACGTCCAGACGCCACGCATCGACCCGATCTTCTCCAACGACGATAATGAGCTCTTGGCTCAGATCGGGTACAAGCCCGAGTTGAAACGGCGCTTCACCACGCTCCAGGTGTTTGGCGTGGCCTTCTCCATCATGGGCTTGCTCCCTTCCATTGCGTCCATTCTAGGCACGGCCCTCTTAGCCGGCCCCGCCGGCGCCATCTGGGGCTGGTTGATCTCGTCGCTCTTGATTCTTTCCATCGGCGTGGCCATGAGTGAGAACGCCAGCTTCCAGCCCACAAGCGGCGGCTTGTACTACTGGACTAACTTCTACGCGCCGCCAAAGTGGAAAACCCTCATTTCCTTTGTCGTCGGCAACACCAACTCGGTCGCGTTGGTCGGCGCGCTATGTTCCGTGGACTACGGCTTTGCTACCGAAGTGCTTTCGGTGGTCGTGATTGCCAAAGACGGCGACTTTGACATCACGCCGTCGAAGACGTACGGCGTGTTTGTGGCGTGTGTCTTGGCCCACATAGCGCTCACGTGTGCCTCGTCAAAACACTGTGCTTGGCTCCAGACGCTGTCCATCGTCGTGAACGTCGGCTTGATTTGCATCTTTGTGGTTGCCATGCCGATTGCCGCCTCCAGGGGCGAGTTCCGGCCCGCCTCGTGGGTCTTTGGCAACTTCGATAGCCTCACCGGATTTCCCGTTGGCTGGGTGCAACTCTCCCAGGCATGGCTACCTGCGATCTGGACCATTGGGGCGTTTGACTCGTGTGTGCACATGTCAGAGGAGTGCACGAACGCAACCAAAACGATCCCCATTGGAATCATCGGCTCCATCAGCGCATGCACCGTCCTTGGGTTCATAATCTTGATTGTCACAATGTTCTCGTTGCAAACGTACGACATCGAGACCCAGATCTTGGACTCCAAGTTTGGCCAGCCCATGGCACAAATTATCTACGATGCTTTTGACACTGTGCCGGGCCAAGGAAAGAAAATGGCAATTTTCTTCATGGTGCTCATTGCGTTTGCGCAATTCTTGATGGGCGCGTCGATTCTAACCGCCATCTCGAGACAGATCTTCGCTTTTGCAAGAGATAACGGCTTGCCCATGTCATGGTGGATCAAGAAAGTCAACAAGAAACTCTCTGTGCCCATTCACGCGGTAATTGCCGGCGGTGTGGCTGCCATCGTCATTGGTCTTTTATGTCTCATTGGAACCACTGCTGCCAACGCCCTTTTCACGCTTTATATTGCGGGCAATTATTTCGCATGGGGTATGCCCACGTTTCTAAGGCTCTTGGCCATGAAGGAGAAGTTTGTACCCGGAAGGTTCTACTTAGGCGACTTCTGGAGCAGGGTCAATGGCTGGGCCTCCACCATATTCATCTTGTATACGATCGTCATGGTGATGTTCCCTGAAGATACCAACCCGGACAAAAACTCCATGAATTATACATGCGTAATCACACCAGGTGTGTGGATTCTTTCCGTGGCTTACTACTATGCGTACGCCCGCAAGAATTATCATGGTCCTGCCAAAACTGTTGACGACGATACAGATTCGTGCGACGAGACGCAGTATATAGAAGGAATATTGGCTCATGAGAAGGAGAGCAATCCTTCAGTCAAGGCCTAGAGAAGTATGTACTGTTCATGTCGGGGCTGAATCCTTGACTCTTCTGTTTTAGAGCTGGTTGTACTTTGCGTTTCACGCATACTTTTCCCTGCCTCTATGGTCTGATAGATACGATATTTTTTCAATGAATACCTAGCAATACAAGGATATTCATCAACATAAATCAGAACACCAAAGACCCACTTCTCTCTCAAGTGGACGGTTAAGTTTTAATCGAGCATAATCATGTAGTATACACCTTCTTATTCATCGGACGTGTGTCCGATGTGCATCAGGATTTATTTTGTCGTTCTCATCAAATTTGCATGCGTCACGAGCACTCATCATTCCCTGTCCCATCTAGTATTCCTCCAGCATGGCATTACTTATTTATCCTCAGACCATGCACAATTCTTCTGGCATTAAGCCGGGGCTCTAGATTGTATTGCGGCACACGGCTCAGAATGTCTCGCGCATTATGATGGGCAAGAGATATATCTTCACAAGATATCGTGTTAATAATCTCAAAAGATGTCTCGCGCCACACCTTCTCGCACTACGATAGATATAGGTCAAAGATTGCGTCTGAGAGTTATTTGATAATAAAGCATTATCAAATCGCTCTCGCCATGACGAAGTTGAGTGATTCTTCGAGAATCAGCCCAGGGGGTCGACGGCACTATGAAATGAGCACATAGAGTGGGTAACTTTGATTCCGCTTTTCGATCCCTTCTTTAGAAGTTCTCCCAGAATAGAGTGATTTATTTCCTCTCATGATCTTCGAGTCTAAGGGGCGACTACATTTTAGTCTCTCGATTTAAAATGCCCTCAAGAGATTGCAAAGAAACCGTTTTTTGATCTGGCGAAAATAAACGCGAGCGGCTTCAAACACAAAGCCTAGAATACTGGATTGTGTTGAAGTAAAAGCTACAGGAGTCAGGTGTCAGAACACAAGAAATGCTTTTTTTTTCTTTTGAAACGAAACGACATTTACAATAAACAACCAAAGGCCTCATGGGCCATGTGCTCACCAATTCGCGCGGCAAATGTGAGAGATTGCAGAACAATGGAACTGCAAGAACGCCTGGCATGCACATTGTTGATTTCGAACTAGCAGGCCTCGTCAAGGTCAAAATGAAACAAGCTTACCGGTGGATCTTGAAAATCCAAACAGCCCAGCGGAAGTCAGCGATGGTGGCGTTTTTATCTACAGTCTCATCCTACGATTCGAAGATTTGTGCACGATGGCGCCTCACGCCATATCCTGGGAGTCCCGGCGCCAATCAAAAAGTGCTGGTATCATCGAAGATTGGTATCAATGAGTCTTGCGGAAACTGGCCCATACATCTATAGATTCTGGATTCCTGGGGCCTGGCAGAGTGTGTCACGTGCTCCTCTCGCCGGCGGTGCGCGCGAAAAAAACAACATGGTGATTGCACCGGGTGCCCTCGAAAAAAACACCACCCATCAGCCAACGCCATAATCAGCAGGGAAACCAACAACACCACACCTGCACGCACACACAGGCTCTCCAGCGGTCCCAGCAGCAGTTTTGCTTCTGCATTTTCCATTCCCAAAACCCACAAGGAAACAACAGAAACAGCCACCTTTGGTCGGTGACTCTCGCAGGCCCAGAGCCACCCTTCACCGAAACCCCCACTAGCCGCAAAACACACAATGGCGCCCTCGCTCGTGCCCGTTCAGGGCGTTCCTCGGCTTGGAGTCCCCGCCTTTGACCCCCTGAGCGCGTCTCAGGGCTCCAGCGCATACCTCACGTCGCAATTGGCGCATGCGGATTTGCACGGCGCCGGCCACCCCGGTGTTGCGCCTTTGGACCGCATCATCATGGCGCTCAAGTCTGGGCTTGCGCCAGAAATCGAGCATGCGCTCAGCACGTTGACGTTTTACTCATGCAACGACCCGAAGCTCGTCGACTTCAATGCGTACCCCCTCATTGGCAACGCACTTGTGTCGTACTTTGCCCGGCCGTACCTTGCCTTGTCTAGCTGCGGCTCCGAAGCGCCTCGCATCCTGCCAGCAGAGCTTCTGGCCAGCGTGGAGGCGTTGCTCTCGCTCCGCAATGCGGCGCAGGACTTGCCCAACCAACAGTGGCTCAGTCAGCAGCCACAATTCCGCAAACACGCAGTAGATGCACTCCGGTTTCTCGTGGCCTGGTTCTTCTCACCCTCCGTCCCGCGGCTGCACGCGCTTGAGCGGGCCAGTGATACGCTCCGCGAATCCTTGAAGCACCTAGTTGACATCCTCGACCCGGTCACCAGTTTCTACGTGGAGACACCGAAAAACGACCCGCTTTTCCAACAATTGCTCATATTATTGACAGGCACCCAAGACAAGCACGTTTTGGTGGCTGTGTTGCGATGCTTGCAGCACCTCCTCTTTTTGGGCGGCGCAGGCGGGGTGTCGCCACGTGACCCTGAACAGCCCGATTGCAACAACTGCATCGATGCTGTACAACCCGTGCATCTCAGCACTGTCGTTCGTTGCTTGCTTGTCCAAGACGATGAATTAAACCACGCAGTGTTGCTGTTTTTGAAGCAATACTTGGTGCTGGAGGCATTACATGCGCGGAATAAGACATCGGTAAAGCAGTCCCAGCTCTATCGCTTGCGCGTGCTCACTGGCTCTGCCACCTCGTCGGAAAATTCTCTGGATCTGCTCGAAAATTTGCATGTATTGATGAAGCAATTGCCTACGCTCATTGTGGCTCGCTTGCCACTCGTGGACCCGCTGCAGGTGCCGATGCCGCCCTCCTTGCGACTCCAGACGCGTTCGTCCTACAGTGGCGTTCCTGCAGCAACAGCCCGTTTGCCGGATTCCCTCTACAAAGTAATATTGGCATTTCCCGAGCCCTTGCGCGCCACAACGTGGCTTCGTTGTTGCTACGAACCACACGCCGCTTCTCCGCAGAGTACATCCACAGCAGCAGACCTGCCCTCGGGTGAGGTGACGCAGATCTCTCTTTGGAAAGCCTATGAAAATCAGTTTGAGGCGATTTGGAAAGATCGTTTTAATCCGCGCTGGCCCAACTTGCTCCCCGCGGTAGACTTTATAAAGAACGTCAGTCTGGCTTTTCCAAGCTCAGAGGCTATGGTTGTCTCCGTGCCTGCGTCAGATCCCTCTCAGGCCCCACGCAAGAAGTTTATTATTAAGGGCATCCAGCCACGCCAGTTCCCTGTAAGTATCGATATCGGCAACTTTGAGGCGTTGCGCAAGAGCGTCGTTGCTACTGATGCTGATGTCGCTGGCTCTTCAGCTACTGGTGATGATGACGCTGCCGCGTTCCAAGCACGTATGGAAGCGCTCACAGACTCACTCTTGTCCGCATCGGATGACTTGTCCGACCCTGCGGATACTTCTGTGCCTTGGTACTCGCCAATCAATGTCTTGAGTAGAGACATCCTTAAGATATTAATCTCCTCGCTCTTATGCTCTGATGCCGAGGGTATCTACAAGAACGTATTCCGTCAGTACAATAGTGGTTGGTTGCCGGACTTGGTCTATGCCAATCCGGGCGTCGTGGAGCAGGGCTACGTTGACGGCAAATGGTTACAGTACCTCTTGTAACAAACATTTACTGAGAGGCAGACTATATAGAAATACAACGCTAATGTTGAGGCAGGCAGTACATTTAAGCCAATCCCACTCCTCAATTAAGCAAGCCTTTTTCTAGCATGGTCACGTGATTGCGCGGGTCAGTGGCTCCACCCAAAACTCCTCATGGATGCCACACGCATTCAGTCCACCACATCCAAATAAGACCCCCAAATATGTCGAAACTTCCCTTATCTGTCCGTCTCACGGATATGGTGCACAGAACTGCGGTCTTGGCCCTTTTCGGCATCTCTGTCGTGGGCACTGGCAGCATTCTCTTCAACATTTACGCCAACTCCGATTTCGCCCGCATGAACCAGAACAAATTGCGCTTTAACAAGGATGAATATGAGCAGGCGAGAGCTGCTGAGGAATCCAAGGAGTAGAATTTCTAGGACTTTCGACTCTAGACGTGCGGACACAAAGCAGGGGCAGTCTGCTTAAGTTTTTTGTATATAGTTAATCTTCTAAAGAACCTTTGGTATTGTGCACAACGTAGTTTTCTTCGGATCAACCGAATCATGAAGATGTCAAACGGCATGCGAAGCACTTTAAACAAATTTCGAGCACTTGGTTGTTTCGATGGTGCTTGTCGACGGTGCTTCAAAGAGGCAAGGGAAAAATATGAGGAATGACCTACACCATGTGTCTATAATTCAGCTTTTCTCATCTTCATTTGTTTCTGCTCAATAATGATGAACCCTCATATACGGAATATGATGTGATTGTGAAAGATCTGAATTCGAACATATTTGCCATTAGATGCACGCCCTTACTAGTACTGAAGCCGTATGTCCAAACGAAATTCTTCCAGTTCATACCGAGGCAAAATCTCTTGTCATGCATTCCCTTGATGCATAGTGATGTGTGCTCATACTTTGGCCATAATCCCGAATCTCGATTATTCGTAACAGTCTTTTGATTCTAAGAATTGTAGACCTTGCAATCTAAGCCAACAGGATTACCAAAATGTAGCTCCTTTCTATCGGACCAACGACCAAAATGCCGCCCAGATTTCTCGTGCAGCAATCAACTACTTTGACAACACCAATAGTGCAGTAACTTAAGCCACTCATTCCATATGATGCAGGTGAAGTACTCTCACGTCAAGTTACGTTTTGGCATTTCTGCCTCTGATGATTTTTTTTTTTCACGCACCAAAAAATACGAAATTTATAGGTATCAATCATCAGAAGAAGTAGCTTCTAATAGCATATGGGAACAAGTAAGTACTGATAGATGGTCCACGAATTGTCGAGTTTAGATCATGCGCCACAACTTGTACAAGAACATTCGCTCCTTGCAGCCCGCCAGCTTCTATTATTTCAGCACTTTCCCCTCGACGACTTTTTTCTTGGACTTAGGCTTGTGCGATCTATCTTTCTTAAGCGGTTTCTTTGCATGGCCCACGTGAAGGTTTTCGACAAGATGATTGTAGTTTCTGAGATTGAATTTCTCATGAAATGAATCAGCCTGTGGGTTCACTACTACTACATCGTAGTTGAATGAGAAAGGTGTGCTGCAGTTCGGGCACTCTTCCGAAACTCTCGTATCTGGTTCTGTTTCAGATATTCCACGATGTGCCCTTAAGTCACTAAGAAGTCTGTTGGACAACACGCACCCACATGGGCGAAGATACACAAACGATGACTTCTGTGTTTTTGTTGCCTTCGTCACAGGACATGTGACGGCGCCCAGGGAAGACCATGTCACGTGTACATCCATAAAATCACCCATCCCGTTGATGTGGTCGAGTCTCGGGCCCGAGGAAGCCTCTCGCGGCCCTAGTTTCTTGCTTAGTAGAAATTCAAGAAGTTTTTCTTTAAGATATAGCTTTCCATTATAGTCGGAAACAATGGCATGGCCGTGGCCGTGTTCATACAAAGGTAGCGATGTGAGCGAACATACCGACAAAAGCGAGTTCTGGGTTTCTTGAATGTGTTCGTGGATGGGAGCTTCACTCTTTCCATATACAGCACGGAGGTCCTGGCCCCTTGCAATTGTGCCTCCGTCGTTTCCCATACTTGATATTCTTTGGTAGAAAATACAATATTTATTTTGGTATTTGAGGCCTATGAGAAGGTCAACGACATGGGAGCCTGGGGCCGATGCCAGAAGTGCGCATATGGGGCCGGGTTGCGAAAGCAGCGCCAAACGCATCGAGGCAAATGTGAGATTTGACTGATACACAAAAATGCCATTGTTTGGTCGTTTCAGTGGTGTTTGCCTTTAAAAATCCGTCTTATCTAATGAAATGGCGCTATGTCCGGACAATGGGAATTTGAGATAGAATTGGTGGGATAGATTAGGCGATTAGGTCCGTTTCATTGGGACCATGGCTTTCGCGGAGAGCCACCCTCGTTGCAATCCTTTTGATGTCGTTGCTCGATAAAGTGTAGATAGTGATGAATACAAAGTGGGTCTGGGGTGCTTGTATCACACCGCAATTTCAGTGACTTTTGGGGGAATAAGTTAACGTGCTAGCAATAGTGCTTAACCATGGAGCTTTCCATGCGAAATCACAGAACAATCGCAGACAATACAACTAAAATCAGAAAGATGGAATGCATTCATTTACCGACACAAGTTTCGTGCCAATACTTTCTCTATATTTTTTTTTCTCACACCTGCCGAGATAAAATTCATAAGAACATTTGAAGTATTCCTTATATGTATACTTTTCAGTAAGAGGGTGCTCGCACATCTGGGCCGCGGGCCTGGGGCCGACACGCCAGAATCCCAAGTCCAAATTGCTCGGCCAAGGCCTTACGAAGTT
The DNA here is from genome assembly GCA_939531405.1 of Metschnikowia zobellii. Classification (NCBI taxonomy): domain Eukaryota; kingdom Fungi; phylum Ascomycota; class Pichiomycetes; order Serinales; family Metschnikowiaceae; genus Metschnikowia; species Metschnikowia zobellii. The sequence goes on from OW618029.1 coordinate 1,920,854, forward strand.
TCATCTCACCCTAAAACAACGCACACATTTACAATGAGCCAGCGCCGCATCGACCTATCGCAGCTCGAGCCACAGCAAATCGTGGAGATCCGGAAGTCCACTGAAGAGGAGATTCAGCACTTTACGCAATCGCTCAAGGCACTCCAAACGGCACAGCTGAAATTGCAGGATTGCATTTCAACCATCGACAACATGGATAGCACCAAGAACTCTGCGTTGCTTGTCCCTATGACAAGCTCGCTTTATTTGCCTGGCACAATCAAGGAGAAAGGCCAGTATTTGGTCGACATCGGTACTGGGTACTTTGCAGAGAAATCGTCCGCCGAGGCGAAACTGGTTTACCAGAAAAAACACACGAAATTAGAGGCCGACTCAAAGAAACTAAAGGATATTCTTGTACAGAAAAATGAGATCATGAACCAGATCAATATGGTGTTGCGGAAGATCATGATGGAACAGGATCAGGCTGAGCAGAAAAAGTAGCATGAATGTACATAGCAAATGGTATTGACAATCAAGGTCTTTATTGGGACGCGCATGTAAGACTGTGAAGATCCGTGATGATAGCATACGCTCCTGTTCTTCCAGAATGGTGTCTAAGACCTACCCATTTTTTATAAACATGGGCAAATCTCATTCATGTTTAAAATGGTACCTGATGGTGTATATTAGATATCCGCTCAAGCTCATAATATATATATATATATTGGTTTTGATATACAGGGCATCGGACAGCAGGTTGTACAAAAGCGAAAGTCAAAGAACAAGCATATCCCCTCTGCTACAGACATCTCACTTCTGGTTCAGGAGCACGTTACTCTGTGGATGCATCGTACCCGCGAATGCATGAACATCATCTCGATTGACTTGAGGTATGATATATGAGCAGATCCTTAATTGAAACGTGGAAGTGACACTTGGTCACATGCATCGCATGATCTTGAGGATATTCTCGGACAAGAATACCGGGCAGGCGCAGAATGCCTTTTTCCATCCAGAAACTTGAATTGAAACACAGATCAAAATTGTGGTTGCAGAGACTATTCATGTTTATCGACAAATGCAATAATGTCTATGCGGCCGTGACTCGTTGAAGACAGGAGGATTCCAAAAGACACATTGAGGTAGCAGGTGCACTTCACCAGCGACACACCAATTCTCAGCAGCCGATATACCTCCAAATTTTCTGCTCGAAAAAGCTCCGCATATTCAGCACGCATCCCCGGACACGTGTGACAAATGAACAACACGGGTGCCAGCTACATTCTGTGCGTTCTCAGCAGATGCAAGGGGTTTTCTTACTGGACCAGATATCACCAGGAACTTCGAGCCATTGTGCGTGAGCAACGCTGCGCCCCGCACCAGTATCTCTGGAAATTGATTCATAGCAAGAATCTGTGTAAGGGTCTGTTTGACATGTCTGATGCCTATATCCAAAGGCTGTTTGGTAACCGGTGCATTCTCGCGCTCAGTCCCACTCTTTGTTGAAGATAAAAGGCTCGCTGAAAGCCGCGGCAAGATTTTTCACCTTGCGATCGCCGAGTCCCGTGATTCCCAGCAACCCATCGCCCGCTGCCGCCTGAAGCACAGTGTTTTTGAACGACTTGCAGTTTGCAAGCAAGTTCGCCACGTCAGTCTTGTTCACGGCACGTACCGCCGTCAACGTGGCGACAACGTTTGAGTTGTAGTCGCCCTTGCGGGCGCCCTGGATCGACGAGTTGATTTTCGAGCGGGCCATCTCGTTCTGCTTCAAGGCGGCAATGTACGTGCCGGCCTCCTCAAACAGCCACGCCACGACCATGGTGAGGTCGTTGCGGACGCACATCACCGAAAGCTTGCGGAGCACTTCCTGCGGCGAGTCGATGTCCACAACCACCAACAAGACACGCAAGGCCTCGTCGTCTCTCGAGAAGCTGGTGGAGCTGCCGCCCCGGAGCTTTTCGAGTCGCCGCCACACGTACTCGGGCCGGAGCTTGTGGTACTTGAGCGAGAGGAAGAGCACCTGCGCAGTGGCGTTGATGTAGTAGTCCAGGAGAATCAGCCCGTTGAACGCCCAGGGCGTGAGCTTCATCTGCGGGCTGTCCAAGAGCGGGTTACCCTTTTGCGACTGCGCCACTTGCACCTGTGTGTACGAGTGCACAGCGGTGCCACCGGCTCTTCTGCTGGTGTGAAGAGACTGGTCAGGCCGAGGCATGGCGCTGGGGTTCGCCGATATACGGGCATCTCCTGGGGCCGTGCTTTGAGCCGGTGCCCCGCCAGCGGCACGGGCTGTCGCATGACGCTCTTGGCCACGCACAGCTATTTCTTGTAGGGCCTGAGGGGCCGCCCCGGGGGCCTGAGGCACATCTGTAGGTGCCATTGGGGGCGGTTCTGCTGGCTCTGGCACGCGCACGTCATAGTCCTGGCGCATTTTCTGGACGCCCGCCAAGATGCTGGCAAACGAGGACTGATCGATGGGCTCGCCCATGGCGGTGTGTGTCTTTGTTTTTTTTACTGGCGGAGTATCTTTTCGTCTTCCTAGCAGGTGCCCATTCGAAGAGGAGCCCACGGGCTCAGTGGGAATGGTGGGTGCGAAAGCAAAGAGCGCGCGGCTTGCAGCCCTAGAGCTTGCGGCCCTATTATAATGCGGCCCTATTAACATGCGGCCCTAATAACATGCAAAAAATAACATGCGGCCCCGGCGCCCCCAGTATTTTCGTCTTATTTTATTATTTCAGCGGCCCGGAGGGGGACGGAGGGGGACAGCTGTCTAGAATGCCAATTTTGTGCCCCCAAAATCCGTCCTCCTGGTTGCCAAACATTACCACGAGATTGCACGCCATGGCCAGCAACCAATATCTTGCGCGCCGCGGCGCGGCCCAGTTGGGTAATTAACTATATATGATCTCTATATAATAGGTATGTAAATGTGGACCTATATAATAAGTAATAGATGTCCGGCACTGTGTCTAATAGTTAATAAAATAAAATAAATTAATCTAATAAATCAAAAGTAAATAATGTACATTAGAACAATATGCTAAATGGTAGAAAAGAATATAAGGATACCAACATAATTGTGCAAAGATAATAACATAAACAAGTGGAATTAGTACTTACGGGATCTCTATATTATAGGTATAATCATATATATATCTATATTAGTTGGTCTATATAAAAATATTTAAGGTATATAATGATCTCTATATTATTGGTATATATCTCAGTATATGATCTCTATAATAAGTGGTTATTATGTATTCTATAGCTACAACATCAGCAACTTTGACTGCTATATATTGTATAAGAGTTTTATGCTTGACATTCTTTAATAATCCACGTGGTAATAAATATACATATAATAATATGCTTGAAAGTTTACTCCTTTCTATACCTACGACTATATTAGCTACATATAGTATATTCTTAAGAGATTATCGTGACAACGTAGTACTCCATTTAGATATAGAATTACCCCATACCATTAGTTTAATAGAAACTAAAATTTGCATTCCCTTTTATAGTTAAATATCTACCTTTAATATTAGGGATATCTTTATCATTAAATTTTGTTTTTATATATAAGTATCTTTTTATATAACAAATTCGATACTTTTAAAGCTACTTTATAAGCTCAACTAAATATTTTTATTCCAGTAGGTAGCAATAACCATAGTTGTGGATGTGAAATAAGCTCCAGAATCAATATCTAAACCCACTACAAACATATGGTGACTTCAAACTAAGAAACCAATAGATCCCATAGCATATTACGTACCGATTTCACCAAATATAGGTTTTTACTACATGTAGATACTATATGTGATTTTTATATAAGTATATATAATGATCTCTATAGTATGTCTATATTGGTATAATTGTACATATATTAATATTATATATAATACAATAAGTAATCTTATACATTATAGGTCTACTCTAAAAGTTTTTATAATGTCTATAATAGTATATATTAAATCCATGTATACTTTTGAAGGTTTCGTTTTCTGTTCTTATATAGATAGCCATGACACATCATTTAAAAACAAATATAAACCGGATGTACTCGTCACGCAAGAGCCTGGCCCAAGTTCAAAGTCGTTTTTTTGACATAGTGTCATTCTCTCCCGCATTTTTGGCCTCTTTCCTAATATCTTCTCAAACTTTTGGAGCACTCGTTTGACCGCAGTCATATGTAATTGAAGAAAAGAGGCAGGTGGATCTACTTTTTAATTTAGCAAGATCTACGACAGGGGTTGAAGTCTCTTTTATTGGTATAAGATCTTATACTACCGGAAAGTGTTGGAAAGACAAACATTCCAGCTCTTTGAAACTCATTCAAAAGGGGAGCAAGTCTCACATATCCATAGCAGTTAAGACGGTGCGCATAAAGCTGACGCCGGTAATGCCACTCAAGCGAACTAATTTTTCCAAAACTTTATGGATTAGTTTTCCAGCAAGAGAAAGAATACTTCTTTTTTTGAGTTCGCTTTCTTCCTCTTCGGATCTTTTTCCTGATCTCTTTGATACAGAAATGCCGGAATTTGCCAAGAACAGGTTGGGGTCAACTCCAGCAACATATGCCATTTCTTCCATATCGGTAACAATGGTGTCAAGTATAGTTTGAACCTCCTTTATGACAAGCCCGGTGTCAGTTCCATTCACAACATCAACTTCCTTCTCAAAGTCTTGGCGAACCAGCTTAACAATTGGAGAAGCAGAAGAAATGGCAAGAAGACCAGCAGCAATAAAGTGTGTAAGCTTCATATTTTATGATTGAAGATAGAGGTGGTTGTTTAATTTTAAAAGAATCACCAAACTGGGGACGTGAACCACTTTTATATCCTTTGCTTGTAAAGGCTTTTTGCAAAGTTTTCGGAAAAATTATGAAAATTGTGGTCATGGCTTAGCATGCTGATTCTGATTTTGCACCCACTATGAAACGAACGTCACTGTTCATTATTCTTTTCTTTTTCTCAGATGACACCGCGGCTACAATACAAACAATAGGATTTCATATTTGATCATCAGCTTTGGTACCTTGAATGACACAATATGGAATAAAGCTAAAAGATTACCCCTAACCCCTCAAAAACCAATAAAATAAGAATATTCGCTCTTGACAAGCCATGGCAAAAATTTTGAGAAAAGAACGTGGAAGGATCATCTTGGGAATCAAGGACTCAATAAGCTTTTTCTATGGCATGTGGGACGCTTTGAAGCGTCTATTTTAGTTGTAACATCACCCAATACCAATAAGCCTCATTGTCATACTGCCCACTCAATCACCGCTCCACATGTCAAAAACATGGCTCATTTGATTTTTCCGGAACTGAACATATTGAGTCAGGTTTGCGTCGAAAAGATATATTAAATGCGGCTTTCTGAACCACTGTCAACTATCAAACAATGCATAGCCTCGAAGAACAATAGTCACATCAAAACTTGACAGCGATTGCAAGCTTCTGCATTCCGAGAGCTCGAAAGATATATTTGGATCAGACGACATATCCTAATTCGAAAAGAATCTCTCTTTGCTCAGCCCCGTGTCAAACATCAAAAGGCTATGAGCCAGCAGTCCCTCTCCGGCAGAGTATGAATATCCCATTACATTGCTAATTATCTCTTTTGTCGGCTCTGTCCCAAAAATAGATAATATTAAGCCATATTCCCCGTTATTTCCATGACAGTTAAAATGATAAATTGCACTTTGATGCATCCCAAATTCACTCGACGAAACTGCTTCAAGAGTATCAGTATTTGTGTTGAAATTTTTTTTCGCGTTCATGTTGTTTGCTCCAATCAACCATCCAAGATCTAGAAGAATATTCTTAAACGGGAAAGAGTACTTATGCTCTCAATGAATCAAGATAGCAAAATCTTACTTCGTGGTACAATACTTGTATGTAAACTTTTCAAGTTCGGCAGATTGTTCGACTGGAAACAAAAATTGCAGTGAAGTTCCGAAATTGTAGAAGTCGAATGTTGTCAGTCCACACTGCTAGGTTGCGTAAGATAAATTGATCGATGTTTTGAGTTCTTAAAGTGTCACACTTCCCTGGTGAGGGCAGGAAATATCGACAGTCTCGCAGAATCGTGCTTTCCAGGAAATTGTAAAGAATCATATACCGATATATATATTGGTAACTATATATGCCACCGGGTCTAAGATTGCCAAATTCAAATCACTTGATAGCGCCAATGCCATGCATTATCTCCAATGCTACTTCACAGACAATTTAAGCAAGACAACTGTTCCGTTTACAATTGGAAACACATGTATTCGGGTTTTGATCGCGATAAAGCTTCGTTGGAGAGGTGTATATCGAAAAGTGAATACTCAAGCCCCACCAGAGTGGGTTGGCAAAAAGAAAAAAAAATTATTGCATAGACATTGATGTGTTTTCGTATTCTTGGAACGTATCACTGAATCTCAAACCCTCGTATCTTGTCAACTTCATGCTGCCAGCAGCTATTAAAGAAATGTAAACTTTAACAAACTTTTGCGGGTGATACACCCACAAAACCAGCTTTCCTGAGTAGATTCAAGTCTTCCAGCACAGGGCTTGGCTGGTTTCTAGGACCCCCCACAAGGCATGCCGGAACCAGGAACTAGCAGTGAGCACTACGCACCTCTACAGGCATGCTATATATGGCGCTGATCTCACAAGCGCCACTATCCTGAGTCCAGCAAGACATGCGGGAGTCTTGTTAAACTAGCGCAGGCCATTCACTATTCACGAGCGATATAGAATCATTGCCCACAAAATATCATAGCTTCCTTATTTCCAGATCTGCTTCCGGAGGTCTCATTCTACTTTCGCCATCCTGTGTCGTCATATCCACGCTCTGGACAGGAGAGGCAATGGCCAGAACGCGGAAAGAGTAATCATTCTTCGGGCCATTCGAAGCAGTCTTGTGCAAAGCAGTCGATGAGGAACGCCGCCTGTTTTAGTTCCCATTCAAACATCGGCCCCAGTCCAGTAGAACCTGGTCGCAGCTCTGTATAAATAAATCTACGTTCTCTATATCTGCGCGGAGCCACTCAACTGGCTGTAGCAGTTTAATCGATAGTGCTCGTCGATAGCCTCCAGGATCAGACGGCACCAGTTCACACTATGACATGTCAAAGTTTTTTTTTTTTTTTCGTATTTTCTTTCTGTTTCAACTGGGCAACTCCTGCGTTCCTTGCTACCTTAAATCTACCCAGCACGGAGTCAATACGCAAAATGGCCAAGTCGATATTCTGAGACATCCTATATTGAGCCCACATGCACACCCTCACTACTCACTCGTCATCATCCATGAGCAAGCGACCCTCCACATAGAACTGCAAAATGGTACGTGGGTCGTGACTCAGCCTCTTTCCCTGTCCATACTAACCTCAGTCCGCACTCTTCAATTTTCAGTCGTTACTTTTGGTGCTTCTCTTGGCAATCTGCACGTGTACATACGTGCATGCCACGTGGCCTGCGTTGCTAGACAAGAATAAGACCGGGGCCTTCGGCGTGTTCTGGAAATTTGCCCGTATAGGTGAGCGGCTTAGCCCTTACGTTGCGTTGGGCTGTTTTGTGATGGCGTTCAATGTGCTCAGTGCCTGAGTCCTAGTGAGCTTTTGTGTATTGTCTTGTTGATTTCGCTCAATTGGATAGCAACATAGGCTGTGGTGATGGCGCTTCCCAACTTTCTACGCATGGTTATTCCTGTGTAACTTCTGGCCGGTTTTGCTGAGCTTTGTGGAATGCAGCGGGATCATGCATGCCGGTGGCACACTATACGAGAAGTACTTCACGTAGCTAGTATACAACACCGTGGGTAATATTTTGAGAAAGGTTTTCGAGCGAAAGTTTGGACATCTCTCTTCTGAGCGCTTCTATATACTGAGCACTTTGAACAGCTTTAACCTCGTGTCTTTGATGAAAGCATTGTATAGAGCACCCAGTCTTATGACTGTCTAGTTATTAGAATGGCAAGACAAGCATATACTTGAAGAAGTCTGTATTGATTGCCTATATCCCAAGCAACTGCACACGCCAAATCAAGAAATTCCAAGAGTAGTACAACAGAAGATGCATACAGGTAAACCTACCGTATGGAGTATACATCGAGAAGTCCATCCGAACAAAGCCCAACTGAGAAACTCAACCAAGAGGCGTCTATTTAACAATATCAAAAAGTTATCTCCAAGTGTCAGCCTCCTAACAGCCGCACAACGAGCAGTCTATATTAAGACTTTTGATTTCTATAAACATGCCAATTTGGTCGAAGCCCCAAACACATTGGAGCATGCATCCGGCGATCACCACAGGCAACGGGACGCCGCCAACCAACTGTGCCGCGGTTCCAATCACCTGAACTCGTAGAGCTCGTTTACGGCGTTGCAAAGCACCGGGGCACGCTCGTTCCCCACGATACGCTCCAAAGCCATTGCGTCCCACTTTGAGTAGAGTGTCTTGACAAAAGACAAATCCACGTCTGCCTGGCCCGCAAATACGGACTTTCCCACAAACCGCAAGAGCTCTTTGTAGAACCTTGGGTTTGCCGGTGCCTCGTAGACGACTATGTTCTTGACACCTGCGAGCTCGTAACGCCTGAAATGGTGCAACCTCTCTGTGTAGAGCAAGAGCTTGGTCTTGCCGGAGGCAAAGTTGTGGCGGGCGCGGGAGACCTTGGGCCGGGAGGAGTACTCATCGATGGACGCGAAATCGAGCTTGGTGTGGCTCTTCATGTACGCCTTGACGCGCACGTAGTCAAAGTAGGACGGGATGTAGATCAAGAGTCCGTCCTCGTAAGACAGCTGCCTCGTCACGGACGGGAGCACGGCATTGGTGAAGAAGCGGAAGCGCGCATCGTGGCTCGAGTGCGGGTCTGGGGCGTCGAAGCGCTGGAAGATCTGCTTGATCTTCAAGCCGACGGAGTTCATGATGCACGTTTTTGCCGTCACCACGGGCCGGAAGCGGGCCTTACCCGCGAGGTTTTCGGAGCGGGACACGACACTGCTGACGCTGGGCGTGAGGAACTCGCTGAACACGAGCGTCTGGCGCAAAAGGCGCGCGTGGTCGTTGATGGCCCACATGCGGATGCGCGAGAAGTCGGCGCCGTGGAAGCTCTTCGGGATGCGGTTGACGTACTTGAGCACGGTGGCGACGTGGTCCCAGTTCTGCATTTCGATCTGGTTGGCGTGGTCGAGCACCAAGACCTCGATCGACGATAAAAAGTCGTGCTCGCGGCGAGTCTGCTTGGGGTCCTCCAAGATCATCGCCAACCCGATCGGCGAAGCCACCAACACGTCTGCGCTGAAGAAGGATGCGTACAACTTCGCGGTCTTGCGCGTGAACTTTATCCCGATGCTGAAGAAGTCCGACAGGTTTCCCTTGAACATGCGGCGAAAGTCCGCGGGCTTCGTCTCCGGGGGCTCTGCGGCCAGGTGAAACTGCAGCGTGAACTTCTTGCGGTTCTCCTGCTGCTCGGCGCCTGAGAGACGGATGAGCTGCTCCACCACCTCGTACGCCGCGTTGCGCGTGGGCAAGAGGATGAGTACCTTTGGCCGCGTGAAGCCCTGGTCCTTGAGCTCGGGCTCCTCGGCGCCCGCAGGCAACGTGCCGTTCTTGAGCGCGTCCGCGTAGTGGCGGAGCTTTTCGTTGTTCTTCAACACCCGGTCGCGCGTCTTGAAGACGTGGTTCACCACGTGCGTGAGGTAGAGCCGCTGGTAACTCGCGTGCTCCAGCTGCGCGCACGGGAAGCTCACGTCGCGGTACTGGAGCATCTGTGCGAGCAAGCCGGCCTCGAGCGGCGCGAGCGTGTCGGCATTCTGGCGCAAGTACTCCGCACGCACCCGGCTTTTGATGCTAGGGTACGCACTGAAGGAGTGCTCGGGCCGCACGGTGCTCGCGCACAAGCGACCGCCCGCGGGCGCCAGCACCAGCGCCACGTACGCGGGCGTGTCGTAGACACGCCTTTCTACCACAGGCCACTTCTTCCCCGCGGCAGCCGCGTGCGCCAGAGCAATGTCGTCGTCAGAGACCAAGTTGAAGTGCGCTTCGAACGGGTCCCTGGAAAGCGGGCCCGCGGGCCCGCTGCCGGCAGCGTCGTCGTCGTCGTCGTCGTCGTCATTGTCGTCATTGTCGTCAGAAAACTGCTCGTCGCCCAGCCCCGCGTCGTCGTCGGAGGATCCGTCGATGATGGCGCCCGCGATCTCGTCGCCGCTCTCGCCCGGGTCGTTTGTGGTTGCCGCCGGCTGCACGGGCAGCTTGCGGCCGCGTGGCGCCGGGTTCTGCTCGGCGCCCAAAAGCGTCAAGAGCGCGTCGTACGCCTTGCCTTCCTGGAACAGCGCCGGTGCACCAGCAACGTCTTCGGCGGCAGAGAGCTCGTCTTCCAGCAGCGAGGCGGCGCTCTCGGAGCCGTGCGCGGCGGGCGCGTCGCGCCGCGCGGTCCGCGTCACATGCCGCATCTGCTGGCGGCCGTGGTTTGGCCGGTGCTTCTTGGCGCCGTGGCCGTGTGTTTTGGGCGCGGTGGCACTGCGTTTGGGTGGAGCCATGGTGGTTGCGATGAGGCTGGCTGGGATATGGCGCGATGAGTTTTCCAGGGCGCGCGCTTTGCGATGGGGCTCCGCGGGGCCAGAGGCGCGCGCCGCACCAGGCCCTGGATCAGCATGTTGGACTGCGCGGCCCCTGCCAGACTGGGTGCCGGTTTCTGAGTCTGTGGTTCGTTCTGCTTGTGTTTATTTTTGTGTGTTTGTTTATTTTTGTACGTTTGTACGTTTGTACGTTTGTACGTTTGTACGTTTGTACGTTTGTACGTTTGTACGTTTGTACGTTTGTACGTTTGTACGTTTGTTCGTTTGTACGTTTGTACGTTTGTACGTTTGTACGTTTGTACGTTTGTACGTTTGTTCGTTTGTTCGTTTGTTCGTTTGTTCGTTTGTTCGTTTGTTCGTTTGTTCGTTTGTTCGTTTGTTCGTTTGTTCGTTTGTTCGTTTGTTCGTTTGTTCGTTTGTTCGTTTGTTCGTTTGTTCGTTTGTTCGTTTGTTCGTTTGTTCGTTTGTTCGTTTGTTCGTTTGTACGTTTGTTCGTTTGTTCGTTTCTCAACGCAAGAATTGTGCTGCCCAGTGGCTGGCGCCTCAAGCCTGTGAGCAAAGGACCCTGTGAGCAATGGGTCAAGGCAGGGCGGGGTCTACCGCGCACTATCCTGGAGAACTGGGCCACGCCGCGCATACAAGCCAGGGCCAGAACAGGGAAACCGGTCTGTCGCTGGTGTCAGCGCGCAGCCGGTGCGAAGCGGCGGGCACGTGAAGCATGGCACTTCCATAGGGCAGCCCGCTGCTTTCTGGGCACGTGTCTTTTTTTTTGGTTGTTTTTTTGGTTGTTTGGTTGTTTGGTTGTTTTTTTTTTGGCGTGTGCACCTGGCACTTGTATCGTTCTCGCGCACCATGCTGGGGCCATGGGCCCGTGGCGAGCCTGGGTGCGAAGGCCAGCCATGCGGCGCTGTCTCAGACCAAGGTACTTCGGAGGCAACACTAGTAGAAAAGTCGGCATGGAAAAATTCCACTGCGCATGTCAAGTACGACACAAGACAGAAAACCCAGTAGCCTTGGAGACTTGTAGGTTCAGAGAGCCAGGGGTATACAGGTATCTGGGGAATTCTGAAACTGGCTCAAAGCCCGATGCGGCAAGAGCCATCCTGCTCATCCTCACATGCAGCCCAGGCACGTATGTGTATTCAAATGAGGCTTCATGTTATGGGGATGGCATTGAGCACAACTCCAGAAACTACGCCCCCCTCCACCAAAATTTGGCTTGGCCTCAGCCCGATTCAAAAACAATCGGGTCAGCTTGTATTCATGGGCTCGTTGAATAAATCTCTCCCTGTATTTTTTTCTTTTTTTTCTTTTTTTCTTTTTTTTTCTTGTGTCCACCATTGGACAGCATCTGGGAAACACTGAAAAAAAGGGTGGGGGCCGGCTGTGCGAGGCCAGAGCCAGAACGGAAAATGAAGCTTTGCATCGATTTTCCCCGCCAGAAACATGAACTATAAGTCCAGTTGAATATTAATGAAACTCAGCGGCGCTCTCTTTGTAAAAAAAAACTTTGTTTTGGGAGATGTGTCGTGCTTTTCTATTTTTTGGAGTGCAAAATCTGTCACCTAATTTCTCAATTAGCGCTCAATTACTATGCATTTTACTAAACGAGCGTTACTTAACCCATACATCACCCACCGCCATATTGGGTCCCGAATATAAATCGCAAAGTCAATTGAATGGATCGACCGTAAGGATAGACAGTAAAGATATACCGAGGCTCTGCAGGAACTAACCACACTTTTTCAAGCCCTTCTTTTACACGGAACCAGTAGGGGCCCGGGTGCGCCGCTGAATAAATGAGTGTTTCATAAACGACTGCGAGCGCTGGGAACAACTTGTCAGAGATACAGAATTACGCAAGGCTATGACACAGAAACTCCCAGAACGCAAACCTTCCCACCCAAAAGAAAAAAAAAAAAGCAGTCATTGACAATAACAATCTGTGTTCGCGAGATAGCCCCGAATTCCGGGAATTTTTTTTTCCGGCGGGGCCTTGTTTTTCGGTGCGGCCGGTTGCTCGCCCAGGCCCCAAATTTTGCTTCTCGCGCCCTGTGACTTCTACCCCCCTAGCGCCGTGCCCCTTATGTTACAAGGCCCTTGTTCCCTCAACCCGTTCTTCTTACTTGCGCCTTTTCTCCCTTTACTACAAGCAAAGCGTGCACGTTTCCCCCGAAAAAAATAAATAAATAAAATAAAACAAACTCTTAGAGGCCCTAGCCCACCAGCCGATATCGTGGTTCCTGTAAACGCCCAAAATCCTGCGAGCTAGCACTTTGCTCATGTGAAGACAGCCGCTCGTATTTGCACAAATCCGCCAGCGGGTGATTTTCTTCCTCCGCACTCTCTTCCCTCCGCACCTGCCCCCTTGCACCTTCTCCCTGCACTTTCCCGTTCTCTGCGCGACCTTCCAACTTAATTCCGCGCCAGAAAAAAAACGAACAGCAGATTCATGTTCCACGTGAAATGAGACAGATCAAAAACTACATCAAGTCGGTGCTCTCGTTCACATACCTTGCGCTCGTGGTGCTCACGATTCCGTTGGCATTCGACGTGGGCGGTGTGCCCTGCGGCTTGGCGTACTCGCTCTTTATAATGCTGCTCCACTTTATGCTCACCACTGTACGCTTGTTGGCCCACCGATTTCCCATGTTGGCTGTGTTCAATGGCTTTTTCTACGCGCAGCACATCTTGCTCCCGACCATCTTGATGTTCTTCCTCCTGTACTGCGCCGAGCGTGACGTGGCCGAGACGCCCGCCATCTTCCTTTGGCGCTATATTCTCGTGCATCTGACACTCGTGTTTACGGTCTCCGAGGGCTTCTGCTCGCTATTGTTAATACAGGCTATCAGCCAGACTTTGGACTGGCTCACGGACTACAAGTCCGATAGCTGGCTTTTCGTCTCCCTCATTGGAAGCGGTACCACCATCACGGGCTCGCTATACTTCTTGTACCGGATTTACATCAGCCCATTTACCTTGGACTTGGGAAACGCCTCATTATTAGGACTGTTTCTCACCTTGACCGTTGGCTTGGGCTTATATGGTATAGTGTCCAAGAAGGGCTCCATGATTGAGTCATCCTTGATCTTTGCCTACATCGTTCGCTGCATCTACGAGACTTTCCCGCCGCTTTCGCAAGATGCCACGCAAACAATCACCTTTCTCTTTACACAGACGACGAATAACTTGAAGAAAGAGCTCGTGAAACTTCCTTATCCAGTCGCTGAAAAGATCCTGTCGGCGTTGCCTGTTTTTGCGTCGAACATTCCGCATTCTTTCACCACGATCTACAAATTCTTTATTTCTGCCGTGCAGAAATTGACCTTGCCTGTGTTGATCAATTTGGCTTACAGAATTGGCGTCTTTTATGCGGCTACGAAAATCATTCCATCGGTTTACCATGGACTTCCGTACTCGCCTCCAAAAACGCCGCAGGTCCGCTCGAGGCAAGTTTCTTCATCCTCTATACCATCTATAAATCTAGGAGATATAGATGACGAGGCTCGGAGAGATCGGCTGTCTACTAGGGCAGCACATCATCCGACGCGAAACCCACCGTCTACCATCATAAAGTTGATCTACGCTTATTCTCCTTGCATCATCATTGCAGTGTACACGCATTTGATGTTGCTGTATAAGGGGGAGCTCGGAAATGAACTCAAGCTTTGGGGCTGGTGGGCTGGCGCATCGGAAGACAGCATCGTGACTGTGCATCCATGGCAGTTCTGGAACTGGATTAACATGGCCACCACGCTATTCCTATACATGGCAGAATTGGCCGGAAACACAGGGAATTCTAATTCGGCGATGACCAGTCATTGGAAAGTCGAATGATGAGCTTGATTGTGCATCGAGAGAGCCTAATGATTTGGGGATATCAGGTCGCCAGAACCCTCGTATACTTAATGATATCTTGCTGACAGGCAAGAGAACTGTACTATAATTCCATACCTATTCAATTTGTACTAAACAAAACAAAACAGAGACAAAATTATCCGTGATCCATTCAAGCGATATTATCAGAATTGCTGCCAGTAGAAACTTCAGAAATGATTGCAACTCTCGTCCACGAATGATAACCAGCCATCTTTCCAGACTGTGAAACCTTCTCGGAGCTTGACTCTATGTTTGCTTAAATATCTCATCATAGTATTCACTGGCCGGTTTTCCTGACAATATGTCCCGAATAAAAACAGTAATTTTGACTCGCGAATTCAGGATTGAGTTTAGGTTGTAGTGATGAAGCTCGGCGCATTTGACTGCACAAGTCTCTAATAAGAACTGCAAGCTTGTTAAGGAGAAAGGTGACGTTCAAAGACAAGAGTGAGCTCCATTGTGTTAGCCACCAAAAGGTGGCCGTTTGCTATAACTATCGTTTAGGATACACAATCCCGTTGCCGAAAGAAAACCTCAATCCTTCATGAAGAATCAAGGGAACACAGAGTCAGGGAACTATTTTAGATGGAGCATATCCAGAACTTCCACATGACAAGAAATTCCTCTACCCATTGAGTCAAACAAGAAATATTCAAAATCCCCACTATACCACCAGCAAAAAGCCAGCAAGACCCAAAAGGGGTTGGTATGTGACGGAGTTTACAAGAACACAGCTCGATGACAAGACAGTAGAAATTTTCTCATCAGGAAGTTTGGCTATAAACAGCAAAATGGCACCTGGCAGTGTGTGAACGGGTTTCAAATTCCGTTACGTTTCCGTTGTTGTGGCCGGAGACTTTCCCCAAAGCAGGAGTGCCGAGGCACTGTGGCACGATGGCCACTTTGTCAGCTTCGTAAACAAACCTTTGTCTCTGAACGTGGGAAAAGAAAAGAATTCGCGAAACTCATCTTGCTTTATATAGTCGAAAATTCAGCAAGGTCGTGTTTCAACCGATACAGTGCGCGGATGGTTAGTGAGGGCTAGCGCAACTGGGCTTCGTCAGTCAATCAATAGCAATAGGCGACTAGAAATTCACAGCTATTTTATTTAGATTCGGGAGCTTGAATAGTATGTGTACCGGGAATTGGGCACTAGAAGGCATTGGAAGGCACTTACGGAACTTTTGGTGACACTGGTTGCTAGTGACGTCTGATGTATTGAGAGCTGTGCATTGTTTTCGCAATGCAGTTGGCAAGATCTCGCACACATACAAAAATTCGCTAAAAGCCTTCGACTGCCGAAGACGGAAGGTGATTACAAGTATCAAATCCTGTGATTCCGATTGTGTTTTCGATGACTCACTCTAAAGTGAAAAATGTAAAATTCTACGACATTCACCATCCGAAGTAAGAGGACCGCGATGAAGAACCTCTGGTCTCACTAGATCCATTTTCAAGTTATTTGGGTGTCAGTGATAGAAAATACCGAAGGAAAAGGGCTGACCCATGTGATTTTCTCAACTCTCGATCCCGTGAAATACATCAATTCAAAAACCGCTAAACATACAATCGAAGTTGTGTCAAAAACAGGCAGTTTTAAATGTATTATTTACGGGATTGTTGAAGCAAACGATCCAATTAAGTTGTGGAAGGCACCCCACAAGAAACGCAAACCAAAACAGGTAAACGTGTTCACAATAAATTGATTCGAGGGTAAATGATGACAAGACGGGGAGGCTTGAGTATTTATGTAAATCCCTTTCGCTGAGGATCACTGGAAGCTATTCAGAAGTAAGCTTGAAATCACACAAGCCAGCACCCTCATGTGAATATGTTCACAAGTCCTGTTGGGAGAAAACATGCGACGCGCTCGTATGTTCGCGCACCGGACCCGTAGTACACCACAGACGCACCTTGCTTCTCAAAAATTAAATCGAACAATAGGTGATGCAATCCCCGAAGCCCTTGAGACCCGATCGAGGGTCCCATGGCGCTGGCAGCGGTCTGCGCCTTCAGGAAAGGCGCTGCGTAGAGCGCTTGCATTTGTGCTGGCCAGCTACGGACTTCGGCCTCAACTGCACCAGAAACTTTTGCGGACCTTGCAACGGGTAAGCTGCGTGACCCCGCGAGATCCAAATTACCCAAACGTACCTGTGTGACGGATATACGCTGTGGGCGGAGCTCTTTTGTCAAGGCTCCGAATATGTCTTTGAGTGCGTTTTGGAATACGGCCTCGGCACCGTGGTAGGAGAGGCGGAGACTGCTGACAATCGTGGGAATCACGGCAATGATACGAGCGCCCTGACTGCGCACTAAGTCGATGAGACCCAGCGCTAAAAGTGACGTGTACACGCCCAAACGCATAAGCACTGTATTCCAAGCGTTGGAAGGTGTATTTTCAAGTGGGCCCAAGGGAAAGTAGAGGCTTGGCGTAAACACGACTGCCGAAAGCCGAAGCAAGTGAGGCTTTGCACCGGGAAGAGGGACAATCTCGGTAGCTAAGGTCGAGCGAAGCGCCGAGATCGCACCAGACGGATTAGTCGAGACATCGAGGAACTGAACGTCGTCGGTGATTGTGTTCTGCTCGACGTATCGCTTATCTTTCTGGTCTAGGATCGAGACGTAGACAATGAAGCCCCGCTTTTCGAAATCGAGCGCGATAAGACGCGTCATGGGCTCTGTGGGTGACCCCACGACGAATACGACGTCGCGGCGGGCACCGTTGGGCAACTTGGGTGTACGACGGCGACGCTTAGACGAACTGGCAGCTATATCACGTGATCGACTATGTAGCATGAGCCCCCCAAGTCCGGCAGTTGTGAAAGCAGCCCCGAGAAGCATGTGTTTATGTGCACTGGAGGTGCTGCTAATTCTCTCAAAGAGACTCGCGGGCGGGGGATTTTGGGTAGCTGGGGATGCGTTTCTTAGGGTCAGCGGCAAAGCATCCCAGAATGTGGCTGTGTCGGGTAAAATATCTGCTTGTGCATGGAGAAAACGAGCTGCAGAGTCGTATGTGGCACGGAGAGCGCCGAGAGTAGCCAGGACGGGCTCAGCTACCATTTGTAGAAAAGTATGCTATGCGAGTGGTGGGAGAAGAAAGGCTAAAGAACCAATGGCGCTTATTTGATAGTGCGGTCTATAGTCACGTGAGAGGAGGTCTCGCCAAAAAAAAGAAGTGTGCCGGTCCCAGGAATCGAACTTGGGTCTGCTCGGCCACAACGAGCTGTACTTACCACTATACTAGACCGGCTTTTCTTATTGCTCCGTGGCGCCTGACTATCTAGATTGGCTGTGGCTTAAGGAATATGTGGGCAGGATCTTTTAGCACTTAATACTGCCCGTGAATCGTGGGGCTCCATTCCAACAGGCTACATCTACTAGAAGTGTGACGTTTTAATGGGGTCAGAGTCGTAGGTTCTGTTTATAGCATCATAAACTTTGTTTCGTGAGCACCACTTATCCACTCGACTAAGTATATCAGGCCATGTATCCAATATGCGCTGCACGTTGATTCAGAAGCCTCACGACACACATGTAGTGAGACTGTGTTAGACACTTACCCCTAGGTTCTCTTGAGGGCCAGCAAATAGCTGTTCTGGCCCAATAAATTCCAACTTATCACCGTCAACCCGCACCAATCCATCCGCTAGTCCGGATACCCAGACCAACAATATCACTTGGTAGCTTTTCATAAACATAATTGCCTCCGAAAACATGCCCCGCCCCCGTTGACGGTGCTCCTCATCATCAACGGTGAGGATACTTCGGATACTCTGGGTAGTTTTCTACCCAGTGAACCCCGTGGACGGGGAAGTCGCCCATACGGACCTTTTGAGCTCCAAACAAAGAATCTCAGACATTTGTCGAATTCATACGGGATTTCATCCAGTTGCATCGCGAAATCCTACCCGGTACTATTGGACTGAGCTCCATCAGTGCCATTCTTATGTATGGTGTCAACAAGCGTCCCTGCTCCTAAAAATTCCGTATGAACATTTCTGTTTTAGCACGATGTTCGACTGTCTTCATAGTAAAGTTTTATTCGACAGCAGAAGCCATGGGTTATGAGCTCTCACAAAACCGGGAGACATTGATCGTTGTGGTACGCGTTTTGAAGAATGTTTTCAGCGTTTGACTAGACTATTTTTCGACACCGAAACGAGTAAAGTTTTATGGGGTCTACTGCTTCCGCGTATTTGGTGAAGGAGCAAGAATACTTTGGGAGCTTTCCCTAAGCCAATTCCAGCAATCCCTTTCATGACCAGTTTTCCTACAAAAAGAAAATTCCAAGATTACGCCACATTTGGATGAGCCGATTTTGGGCCGATAAAGGATTTCCCAAGAATTGGTGCAATCTCTGTGTGAGTTTCGTGATGCTATGGTATCCCATTTAGATCTATCGTTTTATACCTGGGGCCAATGCATACTTTTTGTCCATTGTGATATCGCATCTCTATATACTACGCATGCGCTGACAGTAAATCTTACTTTGATAAATCTTCAAAAAAAAAATTGCAACAAGGACTTGAATAGGGACGGTATGTAGATTGAACAGGAAGTTTTATAATTGAGTCTCGGTGTGTTCATTTGAACGCACCGAAATCGAAAACAAGGTTCTGTAAAGCTTCGTTTGAATGAATTCTGGAAAAAGTCCAAGATGATTAAAAGTTCTCAAGGTCCTTCACATGATCAACTTGATTCGGAGACCTAGTTGTCATCATCTAGCAATGGCGCGGCTCACAACGGATACTCACTTGGAGTCTAGACTTGCACTTCATAATTCTGAAAGGATAATTCTGGAAGAATTCGTTCTAATTGATCGAGAATAGCGTCTCCACTTGAACGACCAATCGAAAATGAAAATAAGTGTTGCTAGTTTACTTCAAAGCCTTGTGTATCGGGGCAATACTACTGCATGAAGGCTCAGGCCTATTTTTAGAATTATTTCGCAACCCGAGTTCTAATCCAGTGTATGTTTTACAGTCAGGCATATTCAAATAAGCAAAGGTGCCATAAGCCTAGCAACCCAAGCGAACGCGTACCTTGCCCGAACCCTGTTCAAACATTAACGCTACATCTTTTCAGTAGTATTTTTCGATTGTTGTTATGTCATTACTTTTCTATATTAAACGAGTGAAGAGATCTCCCGCCATTTATTCGCTCTCTCTAGCAAACTCCTTGTACATGTCAGCGTCTGGAATGGCACCGCAGATAGTTTCCACCATGATACCAGTAACCAAGTATGGGTCAATGTTGGAGGCTGGTCTTCTGTCCTCAAAGTAGCCAAAGCCCTCCTTCGCAACGGATCTAGGGATTCTGACAGAGGCACCTCTGTTGGCGACACCGGAGGAGAAGCTGTCCATGGAGGCAGTCTCGTGGCGACCAGTCAATCTCATATCGTTGTCGGAGCCATACAAAGTCAAGTGCTCCTTGTGTCTCTTGGCCAACTTTCCAAGAGCATCCTCAATGTGCTTCATGCCTCCAACCTCTCTCATGACCTTGGTGGAGACGTTAGTGTGGCAACCAGCACCATTCCATTCGCCAGCCAAAGGCTTAGGGTGGAAAGAAATCTTGACGCCAAACTCTTCGGCGACTCTCTGCAAAAGGTAACGGGCCATCCACAACTCGTCGCCCATTTTGATACCTTCACAAGGGCCAACCTGGAACTCCCACTGGGATGGCATGACCTCGGCGTTGATACCAGAGATGTTGACGCCAGCGTGCAAGCACGCTCTGTAGTGAGCCTCCACGACGTCTCTGGCGTAGACCTTTCCGGTACCGACACCACAGTAGTATGGGCCCTGTGGAGCGGGGAAACCGCCCTTAGGCCAGGCGTAAACCTGGTCAAACTGGTCAAACAAGGTGTATTCCTGCTCCAAGCCAAACCACACCTCCTCATCAGAGTGGGCAGACATAAGCTTAGCACACTCGTGTCTGTGGTTGAACTTGTTAGGCGTACCGTCGTTGTTCCAGCACTCGGTCAAAACGATAATGTTGTCGCCCTTTCTGAAAGGGTCAGGGTAGAAAGCAACAGGGCGGATGTAAATGTCGGAGTCGTGTCCGGGCGCCTGGCCAGTGGAGGACCCGTCAAAGTTCCACTCAGGCAAGTCCTCAAGCGACAGGGGCATTTTCGACAAGGTCTTACATTTGGATCTGGTCTGGCCCTCGGAGTCAATCCAGACGTATTCGGCAAGAACCCGGCCTCTCTGGTTCAAATCAAGATACTTGGACAATATAGCGGTTTGTTCTGTGATGGACACCATGGTAGTGTTTTTGTGGATTCTCAGTGAAAGATAAGAGAAAGTATATGCCGTGGGCGCTAGAAACTTCTGCGTAGTTTTTTTGGGGGGTTGGCTGCAGCACAAAGGTGGGTGTGATTAGCGGGCAATCAGCTGAGGCAGCGAAGAATCAGGGGAAATGGTGATAAGAAAAAGGAAATAGAACTTTTTGGTGAACGCAGCAAACAGCGGTAATTAAATACCAGAAAAGCGAGCCCACCCTCCGGTGACCGCGCACCGGCATTTGCGATAAAGAATGCACGCGCGGAAAAAGCAATACGCAGCTTGTGCGATTGGGGAAGCGTTTAGGCGGGAGACGTGCACACAGTGTAGTCTGCAGAAGAAGGATCCCGATAAGACAAGTCCCCGCGCGCCAGACCTGCCTTCTCCGGATGGGCCAGGCGGAAGCCGGCGGCTGTGCTCACTCGCTGCGCGCCCCTGGCTTATCCGGACCCTCGCCCTAGAGCAGCGCAGCAAATCTGGCGCGAATTAAGCAATGGGCGCACCCGCGAAACCGGAAGCCGCCTGCCAATACTTGTCCGGTTAGGACGGGTGTGTTCGATCCGAACCCCAACGTTTTTTTGTTTTTGGTTTGTTACTCACACTATTCAGTTGTCATACTTGCAGGAGTCTTCAGGCCAGACAACATGTATTCCCAATTGTGGCCATATGATTGACCGTACTCGGAAGCATAAGCATATCTCAACGAGGCAAGGTAACTGGGGCACGATAGTGGAATGACGAATAGCTTAAAAGAATACCGTAAGCAGGAAGCGTTCATGGAGAAGGGCCGAAGCCGCTTGGCCGGCTCAAAATCTCTTATGCTCGCCTCGGACTTTCGCGGCGCGACCGTAATAATGAGCACATAGCACATGACGAGCGTATTTTTTTCTCTTTATTTGTCATTTCATACATTGCCAATTTCGGTCCGTTGTCTGAGAAAGTAGGGCTAATTAAAGTTTCAGCTTCATGCTCAAAGAGTCTTGCTTTTTGGGGCATGTTGCCGTGAGTATCTCCTCGCTTACTGATAAGCCGAGGCCCAGTTCCATGGAGCCAGTGCGCCCAACCAGGCAGCGAAAAAAAAAAACAGGCAGAGAAAATGCTACGTTCCGCTCCCCCGAGATTTGCATCTTCGCTTTTCGATCCCTCTTTGGTGTGTCTGCGAACGCCGTGTACGCTCGCAATATGTTTTGGGCCAGTGCTAATTTTTTGAAAGTAGCAGGGGCCTGCGCTCCATCGCCCAATGCCAGCGATGCGTCAAGCACGTTTTTTTTTTTTTAAAATTTCGTCGTCAGTTCTCTGGCATATAACACTCTTATCCACCAATCATGACAGGAAGATAGCGCGCCGGATAAGCTTACGGAGGGTCACGCGACCAGCACTGCACGTAGCATCTCGGAGTTTAACTAACGAACGATGCCAGGAGACCCAAAATTAGGTCGAAGTGTTTTGTATCTGGCCTCTTGCGTCTGTGCCGGACCCGGATACTAGTACTGGGTCTTCTTCTTTTGTTGAGTCTGGATGTTGCTCGCGCACGATCCATGGGTGAGGGCTGGATGAGCCAGTCTTTCTTATTCGTAATGATTTCAATATTGAGCTTGCACATGGTCTGCCTTCATGGCCAACAGGTGCATTGTAGATTTGAAACACCCGCAATCTTCTTATCTGTAGAGATATCTGTCGCAGACTTTATGCTTCGTGCATGCTTGTCCCCTCGCCACATGTGCACACTGATAATTAAAGGGGTCCATTGTTTGGGCTTGGGCCAATCTCCGAACTCTCAATCACAGGCGCATGTACACAGATTTCACAATAGCGGGAAGTTTCTATCCGTCTTAAAAAGACCGGAGCGACACGAGAAGCATCGATATTCTAGTGCGTGCTTACTTCGACAGAAACATCTCATCAACAGCGCATCGAGAATCGTCCTGCCTGATTTGATTCACCCTGTGATATGCATACTGTCTGAGAGATGACGAATGGGGCTCCTTTGGCCCATGAGTATTCCCCGCGGGTTTCCATGCCGCACAAGGCCAAAATGTCCAACCGAGAAGATTTCACATCCAGATATTGAAGACCTGCGCTCAATTACCCGCTCTTAGTCGGCCCTAAATAGCGTCGCTCGAATATCCCATCGAGCATGATCGAAGTGGCCTGGTCACAAGCGGGAAATACAAAACCGTCCCTACCCGCCACGCTGGACCGACAATAACACCCGTGCACCACGAGGCATACCCCAGATTTCTCGACCTTTAATAAATGAAATCAACCGTGCACCCATGTCTGAGTCCATAAGCTTGTTGGGTCGCCATAACCCACTGGTGCCGACGCAGCACCACCTTTCCACTTCTACTGTATCGATGCTCGCCGTGGGCGGGACTATTGGTACAGGCTTATTCTTTTCCGTGGCGACGCTTATAACGCGTGGCCCGCTCATGGCCTTGGCTTCCATGTGTTATATTGCTTTTCTCGTAGTAATAGTGCTAGAAGTCACGGCAGAGCTCGCGGTTTTTCTTCCCGGAAGCAGTCTGATATGCCAGTTCCAGTTTTTGTTCTTAGGCAGGTCCGTGGGTCTCGCCAATAGCGTGATATATTGGTTCAGTTGGGGGTTGACGTACGCCCTCGAACTCTCCATTGCCATATCAATATGCGCATTTTGGAGTCCGAAGATTGTTGAGGCCAATCAAACAATGCTCTTTCTCTTGTTGTGGATTGTGCTCACAGCTTTCAATATGCTTCCTGTCGACATATATGGCAAAATCGAATTTTGGATTGCACTTATCAAAGTCGTGGCAATTGTGATCTGGATACTTGTTGTTTCCGTGTCTTTAGTTGCAAAGGGCAAATTTTTCCAAGTCTGGTTGGAAGATTGGCCGCAGTCGTTTACCGGGCCACCCGCAGGATCCACGAAGCACATTGTTGCGTTCATCAACTGTCTCATCTTTCTGTCTTTTATCTTTCAGTCGGTGGAGTCGATTGCCATTACCACCGGCGACATCAATGATCCCCTGAAGACCATTCCCAAAGTGACCAAGATCATATTTGTTCGCATAGTTGTGTTTTACTTGGTGTCGGTACTCCTTCTCACGCTCACGGTGCCGTATTTCGACTCCAGCCTCAGCGATCCACAGATAGACAATCTCTTATCGTCTCCGTTTTTGATTGCCTTGATTAACTGCGGCTTTTCCGGCTCTGGCGTGCTTTTGCTGTCATTCAACTTTGTCATCTTGAGCGCCATTGTATCCGCTGCAAACTCTAACGTTTACTTTGGCTCCCGATTTCTCGAGGCCATGGTAGAAACGCATGGGAACGACTCATTCTGGCTGTTTTTATCACAGAAAAACACACGAAATGTGCCAACGAACGCTGTGGCATTCACTTCTTTGCTCGGGCTTTTATCACTTCTTCTCAAGTTTCAGTCTGTCTCCAATATCTTTCTGTTTTTGTTAACGTGCTGTGCCCTGGCAGGCATGCTAATGTGGCTCCTTCTTTGCGTGTCCCATGTCCGTTTCTCACAGGCTCTAACAGCACAAGGCTTATCTAGAGAGTCTTTGAGCTACTGTTCAAGCTGGCGACTTGAGTACTGGTCCTGGTTTGCCCTGCTCAATTTTGCGCTTGTATTGCTATCAAATGGCCTCACAAACTATTGGAGCTTTTCGTGGCTGTCGTTCATTGGATCGTACATGACACCCTTAGCTTTTTTTGGACTCTGGGTAAGTTTTGGAGGCTGGAGAGATTTTGGACTGAAACTGGATTTAGCCTCGGCTGCATGTGTTGACCTTCGTCAAGGAAATTTCAAATAATCGCTAGCAGACATTTAGGCTTGACGAGAATTGTTATCCTTCGAAACAACGTTTGGTGTACATCAGCACATGTCTAGATTTACGAGAACTTCCGGAGCTCAGGGTCTGGCATAAGATGCTTGAACAAGACAAGCAAGATTTTGAGTGGATGTTTTGTAAAGATAAAATGCTTGTACTTTCTGAGATTGATATCGAGGTGTCGGAATACGACCGTCAGAGAAAAACGTCTAGTTCATAAATAGACCCAAGTGTGAGGTTCGGAAGAATTATTTCCGGAACTACCATTGAAATGCAATTGAACAATGTAGGTGTACTGGTACACGGTAGATGTGAGTTCAAGTTGAGCAATCAGTTCACTTCGCACTTGAGCTTTGTTTGCAGCCGCTCGCTTCAATGAATGACAACGTACGCTTAGGTAACATGACGTAGCCGTCGGGGGAAACAGTATACCAGATCACACTGAAATCAAGGATACAAAATTGAGTACTGATAAACTACATACTAAACCACCAATCTGAAACGGCTCCTTGTACCCTTCCACCGATCAACTTGGAGTTTTTGGATAGTTGAGTATTGCAAAGACGAGTGTCGATGTTACTCCATGAGCTCGTGATCTTACTCATAAAAGCTATCATTTGATACTGCCCCCCTGGAAAATTGACGCATACATGAAGGGAAGCGCTCACGAAACTCACAGCATCCAGGCCTGTCGTGACAACCAAGAAGCCTTCTACTTTGTTTGTCATGATGGTTCGACAATATGAAATCAGGAAAGAATTGCATACTCTTCCATCGACGAGTCCTGAAAGATCTACCAGGAGCAAGCCTGGAATAGACTGGAGTCCCGTACAATACAGACAGAGTGAAAGATGGCCCGGGGAAGTCTGGTTTATATGTATTAGCTACAATAGTACCCTGCACAAATGCATGCACGATTGAAGATTCAGGTGGATTTTCAAGGACTACAAGGATGGCAGGGTTGGAACTTTCAAGGCCAAAAAAAGGATAAAAAAAAAACTGGAATCTAAAACCTACGAAGATTCCCGGAGAGTTCAGTGAATAGAAACTAATGAAAAACGGCGGCCCTCGCACTACCTCCATGGAACTTCTCAGGCCAACGCTGCAGGCCCAGAGGGCGCGCAATTACAGGCCCTGGAATTAAGCCCACGAGGCTGCTCGCTCTACAGAATATGATGGCCCGGCCCCCTGCGACTGCCGCGCTCGAGAACCGGCCCAAACTCCGCGCAAATTCAGGCCAATTTTTTTTTTGGTCCCAAGCCAGCACGCAAATTCACCAAGGTCTTCATCATTGAATAGTAATCAAACGCGAGGCAACACGTGTGGTTTTTAGCACATAGCACGCCATTGAGAATTGCTGACGCAGACAGGATCAATAGCACGCGGTGAAGGATTCTTGAGTTTCGCAGCAGTACGTCCGATAAACGTCATTTCTTGCCCCCGCCTTTTTTTTTTCGCCGGCATCTCCAGCAACGCCCCGTCGAAGCCGCCCTTGAAAGTGAGAGTCACATCACGTTTATCCTCGGACCCAGATTTCAGACAATACATTGAATCATCAAGACGCAACTCGGTGGATCTACAGTACAACCCGAAAACAAAAAACAAAAAACAAAAAACAATCATTAGCGGCGAACAGAAGAATAGTTCAGGCTGGTCGAGGCTTGCACATAAATCCGTACGCTCAGTAAACGCTCAACACCAATCAAAATCAACCACATTGGACCAGAAAAACAGGGGCTGCCAAAAGTCATCACAAACCATCAAAACTATTTAAGAACTTTCAAGCTGTTTCGAAGGCTCTGCAGATTTTTTTCCTTCCGACAAATCTCATTTCCTTACGTTTACCGGCCATGAGTTTTCTACGCAGAGACAAGTCAAAGTCTCACTTATCGTTAAAAGAAGTGGCTGCTGGCCAGCATTTCTCCCCAACGCATGGCAGCTCCACATCCGAGAAGCCTCGGCCCGTCCCAGACGCGCCTGTGACTCATCCGTCAGCAGCCTCCGACTCGCGGAATGGCATTGCCCCTGCTGGCAACAACAGTGCCCGTGGTGTCGCGGCTGGTGTGCCAGCAATGACCCCGATTGCAAAACAAACCGCTTCTCGCGAAAACAGTGCTCCTGTCGGCGGTCAGCCGCCAGAACCAGAGACTGCTGTGCTGGCCTTTCAGTTTCATACTGTGGGTAAGCGACAGCCGCTTATGCGGTCTCAGACAGACGGTGCTATGGTCTCGGCGAGCCAGTCTCCGCAGCCGTCACCCGCACGGGTTGCGTCACCTTCAGCGGTATCCCCGAGCACGCATGAGTTCCAGGACTCCACCCTCGTACGGCCGCCAACAGAGGGGTATTCGCCGCGGCTGTCTTATGGGATTCTTCCGGCGCTCAGTGACGGCGAAAGCGGCCACGATCTGGATCGTGTTGTGAAGGATGACTATCGCGGCTTCCACAAAAACAAGGGCATTCGGGCGAACGTCCCGCCATTGACACACCCAATCAAGCCCCGCTTTCGAAAGAAGGGCAATGCATTGCTCGGCAAGCTCATACATTCGAACCGAAAGGACTCTGATGCACTGATCAGTACAGTTGGCTCAATTGACAGTGGAAACCAGCAACATGCTCCAACAATTCCAAGCACTCTGGTCCCTACCGCAGCGGGGCTGCCACACTCGATGTTGACGCGCAAGAGCGTAAGTTCTTCCGGCTCTTCCAAGCATAAGTTCCGACTCCCATCCATCTCGCTGCATCACCAAAACAGCCTTGTGGCGGAAATGCCTCGCCACCACTCCTTGCTGGAAGAGAGTCGGCTTTCTGAAAAACTGTCGGCTGCTACCTCAAAGAAAAGTTCGGTTTCGGGAGCTGCGGGAAGTCCCACAAAAATGTTTGACTTGGACTTGAATTTTGAGGAGATGCAGAGCATTCTCAAGAGGCCACACACACACGACCCAGCACCGACCGCAGATCAGCGTGAAGTGCACGAACTGGCACAGGATGCTGCGGTGGGGAAAGAACTTATTTCAGATGATGCACAGAAAAATTCGAGCTGGAAGGCACCTGACTCTTGGGATGTCACAGCCATGGGATTCTATTCTAACACGGCGTCTGCCCCTGTGTCCGAACTGGAAAATTCCGATAATGAGGGTGCCCCTAAATCGTCAAATGGCGAAAAACATCTGTATTACCATTCCCTGGACAACTCTTCTTCTACATCATTAGCCAGCAAGAATGGTACCGAAACAACAGAACCTAATCTGGCACTGGCAACGAAGAAGCACAAAAGAAAAGTTGAGCAATACCCGCCATTCTCTCAGAAGTCGTTGCCTATTCTTTATGGAAGCATTGCTAATAGAGTCAGTGGCGAAAAGAACACAGGAAATCACATTATAAGGGTTTTTAGGGACGACAATACTTTCACCACGGTTCTCTGTTCCTTGGACACGTCAGCGGCAGAGCTTCTCGTAATGATTCAGAAGAAATTTTTTCTTGACAGCATCTCCAATTTCCAGCTTTCGTTGTATGTTGGAAATAACGTTAAGCTTCTAGAGCCGTTTGAAAAACCTTTAAGGATTCAAAGAGGGCTTTTGACTCTAAGTGGGTATGAAGAGAGAGACAATCTCAGCCTAATGGGCAGAGAAGACTTGTCCTCAATTTGTAAAGTGGTTGTTGAAAACATGGCATTTCGCAATCTTACACACGAAGAGGAAACTTCGCTTTCCAGGGATTACATCAACGTTGACATCTCCAGTCACAACTTAAAAACTATACCGATAAGGTTTCACCAACACACGTACGAGATTGAAAAGCTCAATGTTTCTGATAACCCTGCGATTTACATTCCTTTGGATTTTATTCAAACCTGCACGAATTTGAATAACATCAAGTTTTCCAGAAATGGTTGCTCTAAGTTTCCATTAAACTTTCTCGAAGCAACAGGATTGACTAGTCTTCTGATGGAGTGCAATTTCTTGGATGAAATTCCGGCCCGAATCAGTCATTTGAAAAATTTAGAAACATTGAAGCTTAATTCCAATCAGTTGTATTACTTGCCAAAAAGTTTCGGAAAACTTTCCCATTTGGTAACGCTTAACCTATCCTCCAATTATTTTCAACAATTCCCCGAATGTATCACTGCCCTTTCTAATCTCCAAGATCTTGATCTCTCGTACAATGATATGGCAAAAATTCCAGATTCTATTGGAAAGCTCACGAAATTGGTGAAACTCAATTTGAGCACGAACAAGTTGAACAAAGCTTTGCCGCAGGGAATTTCAAAGTTGACCAATCTAAAACGATTAGACATACGCTACAACAAAATTTCAAACATTGATGTCCTCGGATCATTGCCAAATTTGGAAGTGATGTACGCATCCAAGAACAATATTTCCAGTTTCAGTGATAGAATGGAGAGATTGAGACTTATACATTTTGACAGAAATCCGATAACGTCTTTGGAGTTCGAGATTGTTTTGCAAATGTTAACGGTATTGGATCTTTCAAAAGCCAAGATAACAGCAATTCCGCCTGAATTTGTGAGTAAAATACCTCATATTGAGAAATTTGTTTTGGACAAAAATTATTTGGTGACTCTTCCAGATGAGATCGGTGATTTACCAAGGCTTTCACACTTATCCCTTTTCGGCAACAACATTCAAAACATCCCCTCTTCAATTGGGCAACTTTTGTCCTTGCAATATTTAGACTTGCACTCGAACAACATCGATAGCCTCCCATCAGAAATTTGGAGCTTGCATAACTTGTTACTTCTTAATGTGTCGTCCAATATTTTGTCTAATTTTCCTAAACCTCTGTTTGCTGTTACTAAGAAAATGTCATCAGCCGCCTTATTCAACGACTACGAGAAGATTGAGCATGACGGCAGAGCAATTGTTGGGAACAAGCTAATTTCTCTTTCGGACAGTCTCGAAAATTTACAGATTGCGGACAACAATCTCAACGAGGATGCGTTCGAATCAATTGCACTTTTGACGAGTTTAAAAACATTAAATGTTTCTTATAACGATCTTGCAGAAGTTCCTGAAGGAGCACTTGCCAGGCTCACACATTTGACGGAACTTTATCTTTCTGGGAACTGTCTCACTAAGTTGCCAGCTGAGGATTTGGAGCATTTACCTGAATTAACTCGCTTGTTTGTGAATGGCAACAAATTGCAGACATTACCGTCGGAATTAAGCAAATGTCAACAATTGGCGCACCTAGATGTTGGCTCAAATATTTTGAGATACAACATATCGAATTGGCCGTACGACTGGAATTGGTCATACAATAAACGTTTGACGTATCTCAATTTCTCGGGAAATAAAAGATTTGAAATCAAACAAAGCTATACTATGAATGAGGAGACAAACGAACCATTGGATAGTCTCTCAGTTCTTGAGAACCTAAGAGTCATTGGCTTGATGGATGTGACTCTCACAACACCCAGAGTACCAGATCAA
Source organism: Metschnikowia zobellii (assembly GCA_939531405.1). Taxonomy (NCBI): domain Eukaryota; kingdom Fungi; phylum Ascomycota; class Pichiomycetes; order Serinales; family Metschnikowiaceae; genus Metschnikowia; species Metschnikowia zobellii. The sequence goes on from OW618029.1 coordinate 1,950,837, forward strand.
GGTGTTCATGTACGCCTCCGCACATCTTCTTCAGAGCTTGACGATATTGGCTATGGTGTATCTGATGCGATGGGGAGTTCTGAGTCAGTTGCTTTCCGGGATTCATTCATTCAAAAATTTAGGGGAAACGAAAATGAAGTTCTAGTTATGTCTTGTGACGGGATTGGTAATTCTCTGCATGGGCACGGCCACAGAATATCATATTTGACTAAACTGTTGTTTATACATAGCTTCACCAATGAGCTTAACAAGATTACCTCTGACGAAGATATACCGAATGCTTTGAGACGTGCCTTCTTAAATTTGAACAAAGAAGTGAACTCTGTCTTCGCTAATCAAAAGTTCAATGCATACACTCCCTCGACTGTGTATCCCGAACTCAATGATTTGAGCCTTGCCGAAGATGCAGCCAAAGGTTGTTGCATCTCTGCTTTGTACATCAAGGATGGAACTGTGTATTCAGCCAACTTGGGAGATATGGAAATTGTTTTGTCGAAGAGCAATGCCGATTACAAGATGTTATCAACCAAACACGATCCTACACTGCGCAAGGAATTTGAGCGTATAAGAGCCTCAGGCGGATTCGTGTTTGGCGACGGTGCTCTTGACGGTGAGCTTCGTGTTTCACGTGGTGTTGGTTTCTACAACTATGTTCCCCATACTCATAGCGGCCCAAGTATTTCTGTGTATAACCCTGCAGGTACTGATGCAATTGTGATCATGGCCTCTAAAGTTCTTTGGGACTTCATCACTTACGAACTTGCAGTTGACCTCGCTAGACAACAGAAGGACGATCCTATGTTAGCCGCAGAGAAGCTAAGGGACTATGCTATTTGCTACGGCGCAACTGACAAGATATCTGTTACTGTGATTTCATTGGGTGATCAAAAAAAGAAGAAGCAGAGAATGGCATCCTCGTACATGAATGTCGGCAAGGATACAGAACTATACACTGGAAAGAAGCGCAAAGACCGCGGAATTCCGTCTGGGGATACCGCTTTGCGGAGATTGAATGACGAGATTGAGCCACCTATTGGAAAGTTGGCGTTGGTCTTCACCGATATAAAAAACTCTACATTGCTTTGGGATACATACCCTGTGGCTATGAGATCTGCGATTAAATTGCACAATACCATGATGCGTCGGCAATTGAGAATTGTTGGTGGATACGAAGTAAAAACGGAAGGTGACTCATTCATGGTATCTTTTCCTACGCCAACTTCGGCTCTTCTTTGGTGCTTCATAGTGCAGAATCAGCTTTTGCACGAAGATTGGCCTAGTGAGATTCTTGAGACCAACGAAGGTTGTGAAGTCACGGATACAACTGGAAATCTCATATTCAGAGGCTTGTCGGTGAGGATGGGCATTCACTGGGGAGCACCCGTATGCGAGCTTGATATGGTAACCCGACGCATGGATTACTTTGGCCCCATGGTCAATCGAGCTTCACGAATTGAGTCTAGTGCCGACGGAGGCCAGATTGCTGTTTCCTCTGATTTCTTGCATGAAATGGAACAGTTATATTTTTTGCATGAACAAATTGAATCTGGAGCATTGTCATTGGAATCAGCATACGGGGATAACGTGGGAGCCGGAGAAATGATTGAAAAAGAAATCACCTCCATTGATGACATGGGATGCGAGTACATTGAACTCGGCGAGCGCAAATTGAAAGGCTTGGAGATCCCTGAAAATATCGTGCTTGCATTTACAAGTAACCTTGCTAAGCGATTCGATATATTCAAAAAGCGCATGTCACAGGACCTGGAACTGAATGGGAGGATCCTAGGTACCTTGCCTGTTGAATCCGTGTTATTCTTACGTTCGCTTTCATTGCGCTTGGAGCATATTTGCTCGGTGTTGAATCTGGGCTATAATGGTACGGACGAAACGTACGGCAAGTTCAGTGGCGATATCTACACCAACAGTATCAAAAACAATCGCCAAGAGGCTGACGTTGTGGCGCTTTTGAATCACACGGTTACTCGAATTGAGCATTGTGTCGCGGCGATAGAGTTGCGCCAAACATACCAAGCGATGCGGGGAATCAAGGGCCCGCTTGACTTCACGGAGAATCTTGAGATTTGGACGATTGTAGACGACATGAAGCGACTCATTATGGCCGGCTCAGAGCCCAAGCCAGAAAAAAAAGCGTGAGTAAAACGGAATGTCGCAGAGATTATTTCAAACGCAATATGGGCGAACACCGTGCGATCGATCTGGAGTCCAGTCCACATCGCACTTCGAAATAGATGTTGGAATATACGAAATTCAACTTTGATTTTGACAGTCATGACGAATTTGAAAAGTAGTACAGCTCATTAATGTTCTAGTTTCGAATTAAAAAAATTCTTCACTTCAAAGATCAAAAGATCGTGAAGAGAATAAAATATTATGTCAGAAAATGTCTTTTGATGCAATTTTATTCGAAGGACTAGGTGTTGATTATTTGTTTCACCTTCAAACTAATCATTCGAGTCACGATGTGGGATGATAAAGGTATTGGGAGCTGAAAGCGCTGTGCTCTTTTGGGAGAAACTGGTTCCCCTGTTGCTCGCTTGGTCTCGAATTAAGTAGTTATGAATCGGCACTCGAGCAAGACAACTCCACGACCAACTCAGCAGCTTTTACGATAAGAGTGAATCTCAGCTCCTCAAAGCATAAAGATCTACAAAACCAGGGCACATCAAGGATATGTGAAGCAGGCAAGAAAAGTTGGCCTAATGAACTCGAAATTTGCCCGAGCCTGAATGCTGGCATGTCTGAAATCTGAGAGAATCGTTTAAGTACTATTTGGAGGTGAGGCATCTTAAAACCTCAATAGCATCGACAATAACCACGAGTTTTTCCAGGCGCGTCATTGATTAAGAAATCATTGGGTGAAGAAAAAAGTGGTATTCATACCACTGTTTTTGGGCCACAAGTAAATCTCTATTTAAGTGAAAAATGATTTGATTGTGCAGCTCAATTGCGTCAAATTAGCTAGTCCGCACCATGATGTCACCTGTTTTGTAGGAAGGTAAACTGGTTTAAGGCTTCAGTGAAAAAAAAATGGTTTAAAGTGTATAATAAGAGCAAAAAAAAACCAGTTATGATTCTCAGACATGTGTCACGATTAGTACCCATGAAAATACGCGGTTTATCAAAGCCCACAAGCGAGAAACCTTCCTGTTGTCGCCACTCTGCTCCGTTCATGATGCGTTAGATTGAAGCCTAGCGTGTTTTATGGATTATTGTTTGAGCGGATAATGATAGAAATGAACATTTTGTTTTGACGAACTTTGATTATATTGGTGAAGATTGTGAAATTGACCTGAAGCCCCTGCAGAAGCACAGGTAGTGACGACAACAGTTTCAAAACCAGCTTTCCCTAGTCAATGATCTCATATTGTAGAAACCATCTGCGAACGGCAGATTTCAGAGCAATACTACTGTGGTTTCGTAGACATGCACCATTCTTTTCTCCATATTAGTCAAGCAAAGTAAAATCTTCGACATCTGAATGCACAAAACCAATTTTCAGCCTCTGACCTGGGTTATGACTGTAATACTCGTGAGAGCTTATCAATGTAACGAAGTTACAAAGTTTGCTTTAGTGAATATTCACGGGTCTCGTGCATGTAGAGGTATGCAAATACAGCCACGTGAGGAGCTCACATGCGAAACGTCTATTTTTCCCTTGTATTTTATAAAAGGGCATACTGTCATAGATTCTGTTCTAGTTCTTGGGACTCGAAAGTTACACATGTTGAAGAACTCTTTTTTAAAGCGCTTCTTATCTCCCAATAAGAAAGAAAAGACTCAAGTGAACGAACAGAGTTTTGGAGGTGCCAGAAGGGACCCGGATTGGTTTTTTTTTGCAAGAATGCCCCAACTGTCGCTTATTCCTAATGAGATTTCGGCCCATCCAGTTTGCCATCAATACCTATGTGGCTTGGCTCGTTTTAGATTGCACTTGGTGTCTACAAACCTTTTCGGTTATTGAGGTTAAGTACAAAAACCGCGAACATATTGTTTTAATGGCCGAGTATTCGGTCAACCTTCTTTTTACTGGATTTCTTTGCGGGATTCATAATTTGGTCAGCTTGAGCACTATTCTTGTATGAAACAGAGATGTGTCCCATTAATTGTGTATTTACACGCTACACAGTTTTCAACCTGGCTTGATACATAATTCCAACCACCAGTGGAACAGGCCCGGCATGCTCATTCCAATTTTTCGGAATGTTAAAAAAAAATTGTAAAGCTAGTGTCCTTGCAAGTGACCGCTGCGGGGCCCTATTCTCACAGGAAAGGGAAAAAAAAATACGATCCTGCGAGAAATGCTGTAGTGCTTTTACACTTTATGTTCAAGAGGTCTGCCAGGTGAGGCATCATACTTCCCACGCCTCTGTTCATTAGTGACTCGAGAAGAATCGAATTACAAAGAAAAAAAAGATCCTCTCAAAATGGTCTGTTGTTGAAGTCTAACATTTGATGACCCGCATCAAGCTTGATACCGGTATTACTCCCTACGGACAAAACTTGAGCAAGGTGTGGAATATTTCTGAGCCCGGTGAAAATCCAGGCTATCCGTTTCTTTTTTGATGCAACTAGAATATCATCTCCGCAACTCATAACAAGGATGTTCGGAAGACCCCTGCTTGGTTGGTGCCACTGCCGCTGGGTTTTTAAATTTGCAGTCACATCACGTGACCATGAACGCGTTCAACACTACAACAACAATGCCAAAATACACCAGTTCATTGATAGTTTGTACAGGCGCGACATCGGGGAATGACAAGGCAGTTTTTCTCCAGACATGCGCATGCGGTACCCTTCTACCTATCCTGGAAGTGCGCAATCACCGGAATCTCTATTCATGGACCATGCTTGCCGCAGACAAACAGCCACCCCACATCGCCGCGGCTGTCACGTGACCGGGCCGAATGCACCAAGCCCGAACAGAGATCTTCTGTCACCAATGACCTTCACTATCACGAAACATGTCGTTTGGTACGCCACATGGTTCTCCACAATCACATCATAAGCCATTTGTGAAGGACGGATCAGCGCCTTCGAACGCTGTACCGTGGATTCGGGAGCCCTCTTTCGGCCACACTCTTGGCGAGAGGGCTCGTCACACAGCCGCTATGTCCAGCGCTCTGCCAGCCATTGGACCACCAGACTTGGTCCACTGGGCACGGCACTATGGGGAAAAGGGTGCTTCGACCTCGCACAATCCTTTTGCGCCGCCGGGGTTGTCCCACCAGGCGAAGGATGCCGACGGATACGTCGGGTTTTTCCATCATGTGAACGGCATCGACTACACTGACGGCGCAGGCGCCGTAGCAGCATACATGGCCGCGACCATCGGGCTTGAAGCTAATGGCAACGGCTACATATGGCGGCCCAGCGTGGACGTTCAAGCGCTCGGAGTGTACCACAACAAGCCCATGGTGTACACGCTCTGCGCATACAATGCATTTGCTCGCGCAGAGTTCCGTGCGCGTCTTGTAGTGACCGTTCCGCGCTCACGAAAACTGCTTGTGCAAGTGGATGCTCTGTACACGATTGCTCTGACGCGTCGCCTGCGGGAGTACACTGCTGCAACGGTAGCGAGCGTGGATGTACTGTTCTGGAGAGAGCTCGCGGCGCTGCTGCTTGTGCGACTCATTGTGGGTGCCGACGATGCAGGGCGCCGGCCGGGCGGCACTGTCAGCTTACGCGGGCTAGTGGAAACCCCGCAGGCTTTGGCTGCAGCGGTATCTTTGCTCACGGAGCTCGTGCCGCGCGGCTATCTCTGTGGCACAGCGCCTCAGTATGGCGCTGACAATGCGTGCGGCGTAGATTCAGTGCCGCCACTGCGGCACCGAAATATTTTGGTGGATACGTTAATCCGTCTCGTGGCTCTTGACGGGAGCGGATGCATGGCGCAGACAGCGTTCCGCATGGCGAAGGACAGCGACCCCTCTCTTGACTACGTCGCTTGCCGGATTCTCATTGCAGACCCGAGCCAGAACAATGATGTGCGCTTTTTGGAGATTGTACGCGCGCACGCAGATCGTTCGCTGTGCCAGGCGGCGCTATTGCTTGTCGAACAGGCAAGATTTCTCCTTGCTCGTGAGGCCTGTGATCTTGCAACAGAAGCCGCAAGCGCCGCAGTCGCGCTTCTTCCGTCAGACTACGACGCGTGGCACACTCTTGCACTCTGCCACGTGCGCGGGGGTCGCTATGACGCAGCACTCTCGGCAATCAACTCGTTCCCAGTGTCTTTCGCAAAACCGAGGGGACCCCTGCCATGGTCTGTGGATGGAATTGAAGACTGTTTTGCTGCAAATTACGTGTCACGTGTGCAAGAGGGCCAAGGTCTTGACTTGCGCACTTTCGAGGCATTCTTTCCTCCCCCACGAACTAATGGCAAGGACATCGCATCGATGGCAACTTTGTGGTATGACCAATTTCAGCACCGAAAACATGCTCGACACCCAGAGTGCGGCGCGCTTCTACAGCTGCTGCTTCTCTTGGCCCCACAGATGGAGCTTCTGGCCGTAGACTCGCGTCTCTCCAGACTTGCAGCACCTGGTGCACAGAGGCTCACGCTCGCTGCACACTCGGCTGGCGACCCACGTCTGTGCCTTCTAGACTTTGACATGCGGTCTACGTGGGGGCGTACGTATGATTTGTTGACATTACTCGTCGCGCTAGTTGGCTGGGATGCTCTCGTGGGAATCAAGAACTCGACGTTCCGCGCGCCCAAGGGTGATTGCGACTCCAACCCTGACTTTATAGTAGAAGACCAATCAGTTGCGGACTCTATCCGCCCTTGGTTCCAACTGCTTTTCCTCGTGGTCTACGAAGACCTTCGGATTATGGTCCAGATGTCGGGACAGGATCAACACCGGAGCGCGCTTTCGTGGGAAATAATAGGATTCGTGGGGTTGGCGTGCAAGTTCAATTTAAAAGACAGCCTCTCTGCGCTCCATACAAGCATTAGCGCGCCATCTGCATCGGTCGGCTTTGATTACTATGGCACGGTGAAAATGCTCGAAATATACAATGAGTTCGTACTCAGTGACGTGTGTGCGGCCACGATTGATCCTCTCGCAAGTGCATACAACAGGAGGCTATATTCGAATAAGCTCATCGTACAGACCTCATCTCCAGAAATACATCGGGAATTTCTGCGACAACTTCAGTCGGGCATTTTCTCTTTGGACAATGTCTTGTTAAGCTTGAGTAAGCTCGTCTCGTGGAATATACGCTGGTATACTTTTATGCCAAGTGCGTTGGTGACAGAGATTTTGATCAAACTATGTGCGTTACATGACCCTATTGTCATTCGCTCGAGGCTACAGATACTCTTTCGACTGCGCACAAAACAAATTGTGAAGCCACAGGCCACATATACACTCCGAGGAATGTTTGCGGCGCCGCAAATCGATTCTGAAATGAGCCACGAGTTTGTCGAAGGCGATACTATTATGATATACATGGCACAACTTCTCACCTGGATCGAGTCACTTGCAGAGACATAGTGACGCATTAATCTCTCTTTTTCTGCGCTCCTTCGCCCCCAATCACCTTTTTCCGTTGTTTGATCATGTACGTGTACAAGCTATACAAACCTGGCGGATATGTGAAGAGAATGGCGATGAGTAGCCACGAATACCACTGACCAACAACTGATCTCGCTTCGCCAAGACTCAAGTAGATCATGGTAACCTCCAGAGCCACGCCTGTCGGGTATAGCACATAGAACAAAGAGTACCGCAACCATGTGAGCCAGTAGGGCACGTTGCCAGCATCCTTCAAATTGGCGGCATAGTACGAGTAGCGAACAACCTCAGTGATGGACCATGAGAGTGTCAATGAAACGTATGCCCAATGGTAGTTCGCAGGCGATTCGGGAAGAAGTTGCATAATTCCAAGTACTATCAAAAGACGTGAAAATACTTGTGACACGGTGGTGAAGACCGGCAGCTTGACAATTCCAGTAACAGAATTATAGATTTCCACAACGGCGCAACATTGTATCACGGTGAGAATGGTGCTGGACTTGTCAAAAAGATGGGGCTGTCCCAACAAGGCGCCCAAGAACACAGTATTGAAAAGTACAATCAGCCACAACGATGCGGAGATTGAGTTGTAGGCAATGAGCCACTTTTTTGGGTGCGCCGAAGGTGTGGGATGGGACGGCATCTGATTTTAACTTCTTTTCTAGTGGGCTTTGACACACTTGAAGTCTTAAAGCCTTGGTGCTGTTGAAACCGTTGGCATACCTGCGCGACATATCGCGAATGCCATTTATGTGCACACCTAATTTTAGAGAGAACGAGATCACCAACGCATTATTTGACACTTTCCGCATGTACTATGTATTGCATGGTGCTCCTAAATGGTGTTCTCTTTAAAGAAATATATGTTTGGGGATTTCCCTTGGTTGTGGACTTGAGTTCTCGAGTGCTTTCGCGCAACACATGTACGCGTGGGTGATATGCGCGTATAAGTCCTCTTTTTACTTTTCTTATTGTCTAATACCTCATTATCAGCTTTTCTATTGATTCCACTTTCGACATAGGCGGGCACTCGCGGCACTTCTGATGTGGGCACCTGTCCTCGCGGAGGTTTGAAGTGCGTTGACAACGAACAACATGGACCAAATGAAATGGAGCAGCCGTCTTCAAACGATCAAGCCTACTTGTATACATAATTCTTGCACTACACAAGTGATGTTGTGAGCTGGCAGAATGTACGGCGTCTACTTTCGGGTAATCATGACGAGATAATCAAATATCGCTTTCATGTACTCTTGATGGAAGACCGCCTGAACGCGCCTCGTCCCCCCTTTTAAGAAGGAGCAATTCTTTGGTGATTTATTCGCTCAGTCTGTATTGACGTAAATTAATGTTGCATCACCGCAACCAACTCCAAGCAAGAAGCTTTAGCAACTCTGAGCAAAAGACTGTTGCATGCTCTCGAACGGCAATTGCCATCATTGAAGCTGGGAGTACTAACCAAGAACAACTCTGGTCATGTGGTTTCATTCGGACTTAGCCACAAGGTACTTCTGGCGTTGTTTCCACATATACAGATAGAGGAACACGAATCCCGGAAGATACAAAAACATTCCGCCCGCCAAAAAGTAGTAGTAGCCGCCAGAGACATGGCCCAAAGTTGTGTATACCACCACAGGCTCACTCAAGAGGCCTAGCGGATACAAGACTATGAACGACAGGTACCGGAGCCAAAGCAAAACACTGGGCACGCGCCCGTTCTGCTTTGAGGCGTAAAAGGAGTAGCGGACAATTTCGGTGATGGACCATGCCGCGACAAGCGCCGAGTAGGCAATGCTATAATTTCCCGGCGACTCGGGTACATAGTACGAGATGCCGAGAGTAATCACTAGGCGTGCAAAAAACTGGAGGAGGAGCGAAGCGAGCGGCGAGGGCACGAGCCCCGTAAGCGCATGGGCAATTTCAAAGAAGGCGTTGGCCGTCTGCACCTCTGTCAATAGTTTGTGAGGGAAGGAAGAGTACCCAGTTTCGTATAGTTGCCCAGGAAGGCGATCAAAGACGTCCTTGGCGAGAATGGCGGCCCATGCCACAGCAGAGAGTGCGTTGTATGTTTTAAGATAGAGGCTTGCCATTGACGGAGAGGCAAGAGCAGAGCAAAGGTTGGCTAAACGGCACGAATGAGACCATGTGTTGTCACGTGACCTGGTTTGACCTTAGGATTTACTGACCAGGGCGTTTTCTTCTGTTTTTTCCTTTACAAATAGCTGGGCTCGGGGATGCCGAGGCGTGCCCAGCCCCAGGGCCCATTCAGAAATAAGGAAGAACAGATACAAGAGCCCAGAAGAAGTTGCCTACACGCCCGCTTCCTTCTACAGTGGGACACGTGCTACGAGATATGACAAGTCGTGCTCCTATATTCGTAATGTTCGTTTCCGTGCCCGAGGCCCGCGCCGCCTATGCCGGGCTTAGGTGCTCGTCGCTTTGTTGCTGGTACTTTGCCAAGATGAGCTCCAAGCCCTCCTCGTCACAGGCAATGAGGTTCTGGTCCCAGTCTACTAGCAACGGGGCTCTGAAAACAAGCGAGGGATCGAACTCCGGCTCCTTCTGGCTGACAAGCTCTGTGTACGCCTCGTGTATTTTCTCGTACTCGTGCTGAGAAAACACGCGGAAGCCGCGTTCGTTGTGCATGCCCAAAGCCTTGAAGGTGACACACGCGTCCTTGGACTTGGTCAACTTGTCATTCAAAAGCGGAAACACGGTCTTCAACACGTTCTTGCTTTCCTCAGAGTGCACGCACTGTGAGTGGATGTCCTTGAACTGGTCGTATGTGGGCATGGCCTTGGCCATCAAGTCAATCTGGAACTGGTTCTTGTCCTCGTTCAATTTGTAGTACGCCCTCTCCAAGTTCGCGTACACACGGGCCAGTGTCGGCACGTGTGCATTGTGGAAGATGGAGATTGTGGCGGGGCTGTTCTGTAGAGATCTAAAAAAAGACATAGTGTTGTTTCTTGTGATGCCTCGTGCGAAGGGGTGGTTTGTTGTGGAGGCGGTGCCGTGATGTATAACAGTGGATGTGCCTAGCAATCAAAGAATAGGATGCCGGTGTAAATGGTACGTGAACAGCGTGGGGGTTTTCGTAGGAAGATATAGAAAAAAAAAAGTATGGGGAACCAATAGCGGCGGCGGGAGGTGGCGTGATATATATATATCTCTTAACATGGACTTCAAACCCCGGATTGCGACCCCTCGGCTCGGCAGAAAGGATGATTCAAATGTCGCGCTGCGACTCACGCTCCGACCATACCCGCGCGTGCCAGTGTCGCTCACTAACCACCTTAAGGAGACAAACCCCGGCAGCCGTAGGCGCAGCCTTGAAAAAAAAAAAGTCGGGCTGGAAGGAAGGGTTTTGCTCACAGTAGCTGGCGTATATAAATGTCGTGGCTGTGTGGGATCTGCCCGGGATAGCTGGGTGAACACGGGGTCCCATTTCCTGGTTGTGCGTACCCCGGAGATTGGAAGGAATTAGGCTATTGCGCGCGGCACCCGCCAGACGACATTGCACCAAATTGTCTCGGGGGTTAACCTCCTGGATGCAGAGCGTCTCGGAGTTGCTTGCCGTGTGCAGCCGCGCGCCGCGCACCGCGACATTCTCCACCTTCTATAAAACATGGCCATAATAGCCCCATCAATGCGGCAAGGCCGTAAAACCAACAGGGTTGTTGTGTCACGTTTATAACTGTGTAACGAGGCGCTTGTGTAGTTGCGTTGGGTGTGGCTGTTGTTGTGTTGGGACTGGCTGTAACATCATTCGTAGACCTGGGCTGACCCACCCAACGCCAGACCCAAGAGTTCCCTTTGCCGCACATTCGACGGTGTTCGGAAACCAGGGTCTTTGTTGCAAAAGCCTCACACGCCAGAACTGTGCATTTAATCCATCGTCAGTATGCTCTGGGTGTGGAGAGAGCGGAATGCCCCCAAAACACCAAAACCACCAAAACCACCCAGAACCATCCAGAACCACCAAAACCACCAAAACCACCAAAACCACCCAGAACCATCCAGAACCACCCAGAACCATTGCCGCAGAAGCTGCTTTGTATCGATCTGCACAAACTCAGCTGGGTTTCAGAGCTTCTCTCTGTTTGGATAGGAAGCATGGACTCCCTTCATAGCCGCCATCATTTCAAAAGGGAATGCAAGCTGGCTTCCTGGACTCTAATTCCAAGGGGGCAATTGCCGCGGCAAGGCCTGCTTGTAAGCAGCCATGGGTCTGCCTCTCATACTGTGCCCAATAGCACGCACAAAACGGGCCATGCTCTCCACGATCAAGCGGCGGCAAGTACGAGGCGAAAGAAGCCGAATGAAGGCGGTTTATTAGCTGCCTGCATGCGCGCCGCTTCTAGCAATGACCGTGCGGCCCGCACTCTTGATGGGGCATGCCATTGGCAAAACGCAGCTGATGCTTGCGGTGCGCCAAATGGACGAGCGGCTGGCTGGAAAAGATTCTGTGGAGAATTTAGCACTTGGCGCCCAGATCCCCGACTCGCGTGATTCAGGCGTCATGCTTGCGCGTGGAACGACAAGACCCGCGCACCCTTTTCCTATGTGCAGGCTAGGTACTTAACCCGCCATGCCCTTCCTACGCGAGATCATCTTTTTTTTTCTCGCAGCACGCCCCGTGTCTGGGGCACACGCCTCTGTATTAGTGGCGGACAAGAAAGCAATTGATTGAGACTAGCAAAACGCACGCCCAACACGCAGCGCACGCGCCGGTGCGAACTGGCGCGCACACACCCGTACCTCCCGCGATGTGCCCGCGATGTGCCCGCGCCGTCATCCCTCTAGGTATAAAAATTTTCTTTCAACCCTTCTCTCTCCCAACATACACTAGAAAACTACACCCCAATAATGTTCCCTAAATCCTGTTACAAGTGCGGCGAGACCGGCCACATTGCCGACGACTGCCAGCAGACCGAGAGATTGTGCTACAACTGCCGCCAGGCCGGCCACGAGTCGTCCGCGTGCCCTGAGCCCAAGACCGCTGCCGCCAAGCAGTGCTACTCCTGTGGCGAGACCGGTCACGTGCAAGGCGACTGCCCCACGAGCGACCAGGGCGCCAAGTGCTACAACTGCGCCGAGTTTGGCCACATCTCGCGCGCGTGCCCAAAGAACGAGGGCGCCGAGAAGAGCGCCGCTCCTGCGGCCTCCAGCGCCGCTCCTTCGAGAAGAGCCCGCCTGGCCAAGGGCACGACCTGCTACAAGTGCGGCGGCCCCAACCACTTTGCCAAGGACTGCCAGGCGTCTGCCGTGAAGTGCTACTCGTGCGGCAAGAGCGGCCACATCTCCAAGGAATGTGACCAGGCCTCGGACAAGTTCGCCAAGGCGTGCTACAACTGCGGCAAGACGGGCCACATCTCCAAGGACTGCGAGGCGGCCGCCTAGAGAAGCCCAAATAGTGGAAGAACAGGCTGTGGGTGTTTCTTTCCAAGTGGCGCCGGGAGATGCGGGGGGCCGATGTGCGGCCCCGTCAAAACTTTCTGTACATTAAACTTAGAACGCTGTAGCGACCGCGGCCATCTTTGCCGATGGCCTGTTAGCAATGCTCATATCCAACGCGATCCAGCTGCCTTTGGGCGCTCAAAAAACCGTAAGGGGCCCCGGCCTTGCCGTTGCAACGCTCATGGATACGGACCTAGATGCACGAACATAATTCCAGCCTGGGCTTGTCTGTCAAATGCTCCCGGCACTGTGATACCCGTCAGAAGACCTTGGTCCTGTTCCATAGTGTCAAAGGTCATGGCCGACGCGTGCTCAAGCTTGCCAGCGACAATACCGCATGGCGCAATCACACCTCATCTTGTTTTTGGCGAACTTCGCGAAATAAACTGGGAAATGACACGGTTTTCTTTATAGGCTCTCTTCGGGTCACGTGTGGGATTTTGCATGCCTCCTCAGAGCCATACGCGAATCATGCAAACCCGCCGGCTCAAAGAACTCGATCGGGACCCCGAATCTCTTTGAATGAAATTCGCTCGAATTACCGGCTCCGGTCAAAAGTAGGGTTGTATTGGCTTTTGACAACAGCTCCCGGACATCAATCGCCTCACTGGTCTGATACATTAGGAAATCGGAGGAGAGTAGGCTTGGTATCCTGCCCTGATAGTTAAACATGACCAGGATTGTGTCTTGCGAAAAGCAGTTATTAATCTGTGCGATAGGTGTAGCAATATGGTTGAGAATGAAAAAAAAAAAAAGACATACTTTAGCCAGGGTCACGAACGCCAACTAAGATGTACACAATGGAGAATTTCATTAGTGCAATCGGCACCGGAAACTTATGTCTCTCAGCTCTAATATAAGCTGGAACCGGCACTCAGAAATACCAGTTTTTATCTTTTGTTGGCTCTATTCTCAAGGTGTGGCATTTGCAGCGACGCCATCGCAGTTCCTCACCCCTTACTTCGCGGTTGCCTTGCTTAGGTTTTCCTAAATTTCGAGTATTTTGAAAGTATTCTGTTCTAGAGGTTCAAAAAGCCAAAAATTGGCTGGAAGCACACTCACCTTTATAAGGTGCAAAGTACCTTGGTGGTCGCGAAATCTCGGGCATAACTACCATGGTGCAAGCCGCGAAGGAATGCTAAACGAAAAAATAATGCGATTTCTGTGGATCGAACACAGGACCTTCAGATCTTCAGTCTGACGCTCTCCCAACTGAGCTAAAGCCGCTTCTATGAATACCCCAAAGTTTTTGCTGTATAGACACATTATTGTAAGTTATCACTGTATACGCTTCTTTGCACGTGGTTTAGTTTTCAGTGTTTGCGAAAGAATGAGTGCTTGCTTAAGTCAGATAGACCAGCCAAGAAATCTCAGCATGTCTCCCCTTTATTGAACAGTTATGAGAACTCATCAATAAGTACGAATCACAATATTACTCCCCCGTGATGTGGTGGGAATACTTGTTTAGAAAGGGAGTGTGGCGAGTTTACAAATCATTAGGTCACGTGATGATCGTTTTATTTGTATGACAAGGTGTGCGCGTCAAGACACTCAAATGCCTCATTTGTATATTGCTTGTCTGTATTTATGGGACTAATATTCCCAATGACTTTGGAACTACTTGAGAAAAAGGAAGATCGATATGGGTAAAGCAAGAGAATCATCATTGATCAAAGTATTCAGATTTGTTTTTTAGGGTCAATTTTTAAAGAGAACAAAACCATTTAGTATTAAAATAAATGTTAACGAAAATTTATGCCTAGTGACCACTCGCTCACAAATTTTGAAAGGTTGATTCCAAAACTAAACTCCTAGTTTTCTCAAAATATCATTTTCGTGTAACTTACCGAGAGCTTGAAATTTTTAAGACTGTATGAAACCCTAAATCACGCTAATGAGGTTAAGTTACAAAGTGATTTCCCTTTCCCGTGTATAATATTACAAAAGTGAAGGGGTTTGGTATTAAATCCGAATGCAAAGCATTCCAGAAGGGTACAATTCAAGAAACGTAAATAAATTCTCCGATGAAAGAAAAAAAACGCCTATTTTGAATGAAGCATTGTTTTAGGTTTATTTTTGTACCGGCCACACAAAATTGCATGTACAAAAAGATTGCCTTCATAATTTCTATGAGTTCAGCTATGAGTTCATCACAATTCTATTCAAGGAAATATTGAGTCTGCTTGGCCGAGACCCTTGAAGATCTCTTGAAAAAGAAAAGGCGTTCGCATTCCGGAAGTTCGTTGTTGGTCCCTAAATTTGAATCTCAAAAAACATTACTTGAGGAGTTGCACGCTTGATAACAAAGGAAGGCAGGCGAACATTTCAAAACGCAGCTCGTTGAACTTTTGCTGCTGGCAAATAAAAAAAATTAAGTGAAAGGAATGTTACCATGAACCTCGAGGCATCCATTTGATGGATTATTAAAAATATGACTCCGGCGTGATTCGAACACGCGCATCTTACGATAACAGAACTTGAGTCTGCCGCCTTAGACCGCTCGGCCACAGAGCCTTTTATATTTGAAGTTGCATGTGGTATCAAACTATGTGCTAAAACTAAAAGCAGTTCAGCGAAATGATCTCGATGAGTCGAATCACTACGGAAACCAGAACTGGTCCTTTTAAATATGCTTTTGTTTTCATCGAAAACATGTTTCAAGGATCGGAATTCTGAATTAGAAAACTACAAGGACAATCACTAGGATTCACGGAATGAGGATAAGCCAGCTTTCGTTTGGGGCCTTTTTAGACTTATTCTTCGCGCAGCCTCCGCTATTATCGGTAATTTCTTATGCCCCATGACTAGCTAAAGCCGCTTCTTAGGGGTTTTTCTAAAAACTATGCAAAGTGTGTGATTCGATCGGAATGGCAGTACATGTATCATTGGGAATAAAAAAGAGTATTATATGATTGAAATTGTCTGACCTCGGTATGATATCATAAGCTGTTGTTTTCTGTAAAAACTTCGAAGCGAATTAGCATTTAGATGAAATATCACTTCTTGCAGGCGACTGCAAATGATATGCCAATTCTAGTTTGCACAAGAGCGACACTCTTGCAGGCGAAATAAATAGCATCAAAGAAACAAACAAAGAGGCTTTTCGCAGTAAAAGAACTCGAGTCTTAATTTTGGCAACAGGATGAACAAAAGCCGTTCGATGAAGTACACTTTATCTTATGAGGGCAGACTAAAATCACCTTGATGTGAGTTCATAATCGGTACTTAGCCCACGCATGTAGATATGACGTAAACGTTCATACAGAAAAAAAAAACAAAGAGAAGCTTTTGGTTCAGCACAAATTTAAGCCATGAATCGCTGGAATTTCAAGATTATTGCCAGGAGAAAGCCGGTTTGTGTATGTCACCTAAGTCACATTGCTTCGAGTGTGCCACAAGTACACGGCTATGGCCAGTGACATGCCCGTGTCTGTCCTTGGGCCCTTTCCAAACATGGACAAGGACCTCACATTAAAAGCTCTGAGCACTCAAAGCGTATTTGGCTTCATTTGCGAGTTGTGTGCCAAGCTAATTGCATCGAAACAAAACAGGCAGGCGGGAGAACGCCCGACTTTGGCACAGCTTTGGCACAGCCAAAGTCCTCCAGTGTCTATGAGTCGCTTTGCGTAATTTGATGGAGGATAGTCGAGATCCAAGCCGTCAACCTCGATCCGCCAGGACTTATGCGTTTGGTCTTCTGGGGCATCCACGTCGGGTTCAATAGAGACCATTTCTCTGCAACAACCCACGCAAGTTGGCGAAAGCAACATGTGTGCCTAGTCATGACTATCGTTTCTACCAATGGGAAGCTGGCTCTGATATACCTTCGCTATGGAGCGCTGTGGTTTCGGGACTTGCACGCAACATCTAAATGGTAGGGCGCCACGAGGCACGAGAGTTTTATGCAACGACCTTGCCCGGTAGATTTTGCAAGGCCAGGGATGTTTGAAGCATTCCACCCGCTCACAGGAACGCCCCATGGCGGCCTTGTCTACGACACATTCCAGTAAAATCTTCTATAATCTATAAATCGCTATGCAATAACCCAACCCTTAGACGGCACAGTAGCCACCGTCGACCTGGATGTCGGCACCGGTGGTGAAGGTGGCCAAGTCGGAGGCCAAGTACATGTAAGCACCGACCAACTCCTCTGGCTGGGCCTCTCTGCCCAAAGGCGTCAAGCCCCACCACTTGGCACGCTGCTCGGTTGGCACAAAGCTCGACAATGGGGTGTCGGTGTAGCCGGGCGAGATGGTGTTGACACGAGCAAAGCCGGCAAACTCCACGGCCAAAGACTTGCCCATGTGGACGACGGCAGCCTTGGACGCGTTGTAGCCGGTCTGGTAGTTTGGCACGTTGACAATGTGGCCGGACATCGATGCGGTCATGATGAGCGAGCCCTTGCCCTTTCTCTTGAAGACCTCACCGACGCTCTTGGCGCAGTTGAAGACACCGTGCACGTTGACGTTGAACACGCGGGTCCACTCCTCAAGGGTGCTGGCATCGTTCAAGATCGAACCAGTGGTCCAGACAACACCGGCGTTGGCGATGAAGGTGTCGATGGTGCCGAACTCCTCCTCGATCTGGTGCACGGTCTCCTTGACCTGGCCGTAGTTGGTCACGTCGACGGTGTAAGACTTGACCTTGACGCCGTACTTGGCAGACAATGTCTTGTCGATCGTAGGGTTGTACTTGAAGTCCATGATGGCCACGTGCGAGCCGGCAGAGGCAAAGCCGTCCGCGAGGGCACCGCCAATGGCACCGGCGGCACCGGTGATCACGGTGACCTTACCGGCCATGTTGAATCTCTCATATGGAGTGCCAACAAACTTGGGTGGGGCGAAAGGCACTGGGGCCTCGTCTTGCTGAGGCTTGATGATGGTGGTGTATTGGTTGTCGGAGGCAGTCATTGTATGTGTTTAGGTATTCGACGTGGTGCTGTCTTTTTTTTTCTTCGGTGTCTGCAGTGTTTTTCACCCGGCTTATATAGTCTCTGGCTTCCCCATAACTGCGATGCGCAGAACCGTCCGAGAAATACTCCGGGCGGAAAAAGGTTACGAGCGCGCGCTGCAGCGAGGAAAAAGAAACGACGCCGGTCCGGCGAAGAAATCTCAAAAAAAAAAAAAAAAAAAAAAAATAGTGCTTGGGACGCCGCCGAGCGCCTGTGGCCTGATCCGGCCCCGCCGCATAGCTTTTTCTTATGTTCCCTCTAGACGCTCAAAACAAATTGATCGGGTGCGGCATCGCGGAGTGCTTGCCGAAAAGGGGCCGGAAAATCTCTGCGTCGCCTCCGGTGGGCGCTGCGTGGGGTTGGCTCTCTCAAGGTATGACGGTTTCCCTTTTTGAAAGGTGTGTGGTTTCTTTTTCCTTTTTTCGCAGCGCGGGCGTGGTTGGGGGCGTGGCTATGACAGGCACTATGACGACAACCAGCAGGGCCGCAGGCAACTAGCCGCGGCGCACAGAGTGGCCCTGGAGAGGTATGCATCTAAGCGCGCTGCCCGCCAATAAAACCACTGAATTTCCTGCTGTGTGCACGAGCCCTCGGATCTGCTATGTTTTTTTGGGTCGACGATTTCTCGACATTAGCGTTTCGTGAGATACTCACGTGCGGGCCGCCGCCCGTATCTGAAGCAGCGTGGCATGCCGCCAGCCAAACAAAAAAAAAGAATCGCCCCATTAAAAAATAAACACAGTTCGTTTGGTGCCCTGCTCTGTCGCGGATTCCTGTGAAAAATCACAGATTCTAGACCAGCGCCACGAGCGGCTGGATCAGCTACAATTTTTTTTCGCTTCACAACACAGCCCATCCGTTGTCTCGTATTATTGACAACCACTGGTGTCGTAAAAAAAAACAGGTATACCTTATTTTAGCGAGGGCCAGACTTCCGAGGAGCTGGTGCTAGGTTCGGGCAGGGTATGTGCGTACATGCAGTGCGGACGCATGCGGGCGGACCCAGGTTTTTTTGGGCGCTGCTTAGGTCACCACCGCACACCACATTTCTTTTTTGCGCCCGCCGCCTTAGCTTGCCTGACTTGATCAGTGCCTCATGTACCCCACATTTCTGGTTGCTGGGTGTGACCTGGCGAGCATCAACTCGTAGATCAGGCGTCTCTAATCTGGACTCTGCATTGTGTGCGCGGAACGCGGAATGACATCAGGGAATGACATCAGTGGTTTCGGACCAATTCTCTTCGCACATGGCGGTGCTCCATCGTTGATGCCATCATCTGAATGTTCGCACGTGATGAGCCACTCTGTTGTGGTATTTGTTTTTCTTCTGCCTTTCTTTTTCTTTCTTTCGTTATTTTCCTAGTGGCGTGCTGTTATTTGCTGCCGCTTCAAGCTATTTGGCGGATCGCGTCATCATGACATCTTGGCGCATGAAGGAACACGATTCGAGGCGGTACCAAGAATCCAAGGCTACGCGGAAGCTGGCCGGCTATCATGTAGATAAGTAGATAATGAGGCGAAGCAGGAGGAGGGGGAGGGGGCGGTATGAAGATATTCTTCTCTAATAATTGCGGCGCCAGCACAAAGCTGGGTCCGTTGTACTTATGCTACCAGAGTAAACATCTATAGAGGAACAAAAGCCGTGGCTTTGTATGATAAGATTCCCTGAGAAATGGGGGTCTTCTTCCGAGATGAAGCAGTACATCCAAAGGAAAGAGCAGTGTGGCAATATTAAACTTCATCAATGCGTGCGGTGATGACATGATGCTTGTGTACAGCCAGTACTCCGACACACGGACTTCGCAGGCGGCCGTGGAGCAGGAGTCCGTGGAGCTCTCGGAAGCTCGCTTGATTTCTCAAATGCCTCGCAGATCGACCAGTCGGAAAAGACCTCTGGATTAATTGGCATGTATACAGCGGCGACATGTCTTGATGTACTGCACATATGGTGCCATGTGCCATTTCACCCTTCATCTTTATTGATCCCGGCACGTGGTGCCAAAACGATGCCCTACAGCGCACTGGTTTTGTGGCCTGGGCTCAGGTCTCACAGCTTACATGTGGTCTCGATGCCTGATCCAAAAATCCCATGTTCTTCGGTTTCCAACTCCGTCTTCATTTCCAAGTGCCGTGCAACTTTGGAAGGGCATCATACCATCTCTGCTTATTTTTGCTGGAGCACTCCACCCAGCCATGAGTCTTAAACGCTACTGTATCCAGAGGGTCTCGGGAGATGCATTTCTGCGTCTCGCCCCATGGGCATATCAGATTATAGATGAAAGCAAGATCCACGAAACCCAGCACTAGTTCCGTGCGAAGCAGCCTGGCATGCGCGGCTGGTCACGTGAGATGTATTTGGCGCGACTGAGCACAGAAGACGCAAGGATACGCTGTGCCATTGTTGCCTTTCCCTCTACTGGTAGTCGTTCAGAAAGGTGCGTTCTTTTGTCAAGGCACTGGAAACTTTCCGATACTGAAATGTCCTCGAAAAACACATGACTTTTGTCAGTGGGAAAGCAAGTATCAAGAAAATGTCTCGAAATGGCTGCAAAACTAGACCTTTCTCACATACATGTGTCTTTCGCGTTCACCACATTTTCCGATCCAGTTCAGAATCTGACAATGACTTGTGATCTCACATGACTCCAAATGTGCGGTCGGTGATAGGCACAGCTAGCTCTACAGCCAGGCGTCTATATAGCACGAATCATGATTAAAGTATTAGAAACATTGCTGACTTTCCATACAAAAAAAAAAAATTGCTCGGGCCACTAGATCAAAAAGAGACTGCGAGTCTTCCGTTGTGCCACGCCGCCCCAATCGCTATATCAGGCGCCAAGGCCCCGAAAAAACATCAAACACCACCAGGTTTTTGGTTGCTGGTGTGAAACCTGCCATTGTGTTTTTTGCAAGCACGAGCTGCCCCACGCCAAATGCGGATATGCGGCTCGGCGAGACTGGTCTAATAACAGTGATTGTTGGAAGTGCGAAATTTCTCGGAGCGTCCGGCAATTCTTTCGGCGCAACAGTCTCACTTCACCGCATTCGCCAGGATTCGGAAATTCTCTGCGTCAAAAAAGAAATCACCACTTTATTCCTACCTCATTGTTTTGTGCAATGTATATATTTGCTGTTTTTTAGAGCACCGATGTGCGACAATGTTCCAGTGCGCGTATCGCCCCACCTTTGATAAACCCCCGCAGCAATCCTTCTCGAAAGGAGCGAGGTATATGCAAGGGTGCATGTATACGATTGGCCAAGATATCAGATTTCCCGTGTTTAAAGGGCCCAGCCCTCGCATTTCTGGCGCCAGAATTCCTCGCTTTTTCCTCCCCGCCATTTTTACACTCCTCCTAACCATCGGCTCGTATTCACATCCGGGCCCTGCTATTGACTGTGTGGAATTGATAAATCATAGACTCTCCCCCCCCCCCCCCCTTTCTTATCAGTACTCATCAAAGTTGCTCAATTGACCCAATTTTTCGTTGCTACGATCCACATCTGATCAACCCACTTGACCACTAAAAGAAGTTTCTGCAATTGCTGATTACGACATGCTGCAAGAGGAATTTTACAGCATGCTTACCGCGGAGGAGCGGCGGCTTCACGAAGACAAAAAACGCATCAAGTACCACAAGCGGTGGGGCACGTATCTTAGTGAACGCCAGTGGGCAACCGTTCGCGAAGACTACTCTGCCTCTGGTAGTGCTTGGGACGACTTTTCGTTTGACGACTCGCGGTATAGAACATACCGGTGGGGCGAGGATGGATTGGCCGGATTCTGCGACACCCGGCAGTTGGTGTGTATGCTGATGGCTCTCTGGAATGGACAGGATGACATCTTGAAAGAGAAGTTGTTTGGTGTGACAAACTCCCAGGGAAATCATGGCGAGGACGTGAAGGAGCTCTACTACTACTTGGACAACACGCCCACTCACTCGTACACGAAATTCTTGTACAAATACCCACATAGCAAGTTCCCGTACAAGCAGCTTGTGGAGGAGAGCGGCAAGAAGTCGCGCTTGGAGCCTGAGTATGAGATCACTGACACAGGCATCTTTGACGATGGCCGTTACTTTGACGTGGTCCACGAAGTCGCAAAGTCCGACGACGATCCAGAAGAATTGCTATTCCGCATCACCGCATACAACCGAGGCCCCGAGGCGGCACCGTTGCACATTTTGCCCCATGTGGTGCTTAGAAACACATGGGCATGGGGAACCGAGGAGCTGGAAAAAACCAAGCCCCACGTGCGTGCCGCAAATAACTCTTCCATCGAAGTTGACCATCCAAAGTTCGGTAAGCGCTACGTAGTGTTTGCACCAGCACCAGGTGTGGCTGAGGACGACCCTGATATCGAGCCACAGTTACTTTTCACTGAAAACGAGACAAATGCCAAGCTCTTGTATGGGCAAGAAAACTCTGCTGAATATGTAAAGGATGCTTTCCATGCCTACGTGGTAGACGGGGAAGAGAAAGCAGTCAACCCCAAAAGGGAGGGCACCAAAGCCACAGCAGTCTTTTCCTTTGATCAGAATGGAGGCGTTGCCCCAGGTGACTACGTGACCATCAGATACAAGATGTCCAAAAGTGGCGACGAAATCGACGAATTCGAGTTTGACAATGTCTTTGGACGCCGCCAGGATGAAGCTGATGCATTTTACTGGAAGGTTTCGCCTTTGCCTCTTTCAGATGAATTGAGACAGGTGCAGCGACAAGCATTTGCTGGCTTGTTATGGACAAAACAGTTCTACCATTTTGTGCACAGCTACTGGCTGAGTGGTGACCCGAACACGCCGCCACCGCCGGAAAATAGAGCCAACGGAAGAAACAAAGACTGGAAACACTTGTTCA
Organism: Metschnikowia zobellii; assembly: GCA_939531405.1. Lineage (NCBI taxonomy): Eukaryota > Fungi > Ascomycota > Pichiomycetes > Serinales > Metschnikowiaceae > Metschnikowia > Metschnikowia zobellii. Next base: position 1,973,637 of record OW618029.1, read on the forward strand.
TTGATGATGTTTTGTCCTTGCCAGACAAATGGGAATATCCGTTTTTCGCAGCGTGGGACACGGCTTTTCATTGTATCCCCTTTGCAATGATCGATCCTGAGTTTGCCAAGAATCAGTTGGAGCTTTTGACAAGGGAGTGGTATATGCATCCAAACGGTCAGTTGCCCGCATATGAGTGGAACTTCAGTGACGTAAATCCACCCGTGCATGCATGGTCGTCTTACAGAGTTTTCAAGATTGAGCGTAAAATGTACGGTGTCGAAGATTTAGACTTTTTGGAAGGAACTTTTCAAAAGTTGTTGATTAACTTTACGTGGTGGGTCAACAGAAAAGATTCGGAGGGAAACAACTTGTTCGAAGGTGGCTTCTTGGGTCTCGATAACATTGGTGTTTTCAATAGGTCGGAGCCTTTGCCCACGGGTGGAACGTTACAACAGTCGGACTCGACAGGATGGATGGCATTCTATTGTTTGCAGATGTTGAATATTGCTTTAGAGTTGGCAAAAACAAGGCCCGTCTACGAAAACATTGCGTCCAAATTTTTTGAGCATTTCTTGTTAATTGCTGATGCCATGTCTTATCGTGGTGCCGAGAAGGACGATCAAACCCCTACTGAGCAATCTTTGTGGGATGAGAACGACAAATTTTACTATGATGCAATTCATTTTGGCCATCATACACAGTCCTTGCCTATTAGATCGCTTGTTGGTTTGATTCCATTGTATGCGTCCTTGACTTTGGAACCAGAATTGTTGAACAAGTTCCCATCATTCAAGAAGAGATTGGACTGGTTCATTGAAAACAGAAGGTCTGTCGCAGAAAGAAATATTGCCTCGATGACAAACCGTGGTGTGGGTGAGAGACTTCTTTTGTCTTTGGTTAATAAAGACCGGCTTGTGTCAATTTTGGAACGGATGTTGGACGAGGATGAATTTTTGTCGGACTACGGAATCAGATCACTTTCTAAGTACCATGAGAAGAACCCCTTCGAATTAGACGTCAATGGACAAAAGTACGAGGTGAAATACTTATCGGGCGAATCTGATTCTGGTATGTTTGGAGGAAACTCGAATTGGAGAGGTCCCATTTGGTTCCCGGTCAATTTCCTCTTGGTAGAATCATTGCAAAGATTCTACTTGTACTACGGCTCGGACTTGAAAGTTGAGTGCCCTAAAGGTTCTGGGGAGTACTTGAACTTGGCGCAGTGTGCAGAAGAGATTCAGCATAGGTTGATCCACTTATTCGTGCCCGACGCTGAAGGAAACAGAGCATGTAACGGCAAGAACGATTTGGTGAATAAAGATCCCTATTTCAAGGACTACGTGCCATTCTACGAGTACTTTGATGGCGATACTGGCCGTGGCCTTGGTGCGCTGCACCAGTGTGGTTGGACTGCGGTTGTTGCCAAATGGATTCATGACAACGGGACAACGTGCAGAACACCCAAGACACCCAAGACAGCACCCAAACCTGTGCGCAGAAATTCGATTCACTCGTTTGAGACAGAAAACGAGTCTGCGTTGTCTCAGGAAGAAGAAGATAATGAGCTTCTCCAGAAGTATGCTCCGAGAGCGGGCCCCTTTCCCGGTCGTTTAACGCGGAGACGCAGTGGAAAGTCATTGTTGAATTTGACAATTCAGTCGTTGGACTTTGGGGACGATGAGAATATCAAAACTGGCGACCACCCAATTTCTGGATTCCGTGATTTGAAGAATGTTACCGCTGAGATGCACGACCTTGGATTGGCGCGGACAGACTCAGGGCGGTCAACAGACTCAAGGGGTCACGATTCTAATTTGATGGACCAGATCAGGTCTGCATTCAAAAAGTACAAGAATCGCACCGATGAGGACGAGGCTGATGAGTTTGAAACCAGACATTGAAGTAGATATTGACTGAGTTGACGTACTGCACACGTATTACTTTAACATTAAATACAACATCTGTCTCGAATCGCGAATAGTCGTGAGCAAAGGATTCGTGAAGGAAAGGCAATCAAGCGCGAGACGTCGTTGTGCGTACGATGTCACCTGTTTATTGTGTGGCCAGCACCAATTGGGAAAAACAAGTGTGTGTTTTATCAAAGCGGGTTCTTTTCCTTCGTAGGTACCGGAGCCAAGAAAGAGGAAGAAAGAAAGAAAGAAAGAAAGAAAGAAAGAAAGAAAGAAAGTCATCGTAGAATGGAATCACTAGTGGCTAGAAGCGTCGGGAGGAAATGAACGCTGCAATCGTACATACAGAGCCAGCCATGCGCCCACGTGACCCGCGCCGCGCGCCAGCCTCTCACTAGTCCCGCTCCGCCTGGCACATACCCCACCTCTCCCTCACTTGTGTCTCCCTTTAAATTTACACACACACACACAACCGAAAAACATGGCGGGGCTCTTTGAGACGTACGAGGCCGACTTCCAGATGGCGATGCAGGAGGCCAACCTGAAAATGGCGGCCGTGGGCCGCGACCCCGCGCAGCGGCGCACGGCGCTCCAGGCGATCGAGCACGCCACGGACGAGGCGCTTGAAATCTTGGACCAGATGAGCGTCGAAGTGCAGAACTTGCCCGCGGCGCAGCGGCTGACGCAGAACCAGAAGACGCGGCGCTTGCGCGGCGAGGCCGAGGCGGCAAAAGCGAAGTTGCGCCAGCTCATGGACGAGGAGGACCGCGGCGCGCTTTTCGGCAGCCGCTACACGGACGAGGAAGCGGGCATCGGCGGTGTGGGCGGCGGCGGTGGCGGCGGTGTGGGCGGCGACCAGCGCAAGACGCTTTTGGGCACCCAGGCGTCGCTCCAGCGCACGTCGGAGCGGCTCCGTGAGAGCCAGCAGATTGCGTACGAAACCGAGGGCATCGGGGGCAACATTCTCAACGACTTGCGCGCGCAGCGGGAGCAGATCGAGAGCCTGCGGAACACGCTTGGCGCCGCCGACACGTACGTCGACAAGTCCGTGCAGACTCTCAAGCTGATGCTGCGGCGCATCACCGCGAACAAGTACATCAGCTACGCGATCATCGCGGTGTTGGTGTTGCTCATCGTGCTTGTGCTCGCAAGCAAGATCTTCTAGCGGCGCGTGGCCCGCGGCATAGGTATGGAAACCCAGAGAACCGCCGCTGGCCTGCGGTGGGCCGTAGCCCTTGGAGACGCAGTTGCAGTTACATACGTATCTTGAGGTCGCCTGCTTGTGCTTGGACGACTGCAAAGCCAAAAAAAGAAAAAAAAAGAATGAAAAGAAAAGAATGTGAGAGAGAGAGAGAGAGACCCCGCGCACATATTCGCACTTGCCTCTCAGTACTGGCTCAAATATAAGAAAGAGCGTGTTCAAGAACAGCCGGCAAAAATCCAATACGCACGAAACTGCGTCTTTTCTCCCAGCAGAGCCCCCTGCTAGCCCCACGCAACCCACAGCAACCCCTCGCCCGCATTTTCCCACGTTCCAGTTGGGCGTTTCGGCGTATTAGCCCCGTCACGGATGCTCGGCCCTACCCTAAAGCGCGGGCACCGCGCGGCCCCATTGGGCGCGCGCGCCGGGCCGCGCCAACGCTGACATTATTAATCAAGCGCAGCTTTTGCAATGAAACACCCCATTCTTCCAGCAAAAAAAGCCGTTCTGGACCCGGAGGCAAAAAGCCAAAATTCAAAAAAAAAAAAAACAAGGCCAGGCGGAGCCCGTCAGCGACTGGCATTTGAAGCCACGCACCCACCGGTGTCCCGTCGGGGCCAGGCTGGGCTCAGCACTGCCGGAATTCTTCTGAGGCTGCCCGCGCTCGCGACACCGCTGGGTGCACGAGTCTTTTTTTTTTTTTCCCTCTGTTCCTTCGGTTCTTTCCGTTCTTCTTCACCTCATCCGCCTTCCCACGCCTCGTATCGGACCCACGTCTGGCGCCCACAACCAGCCAGCCTCACGCCGACCGTCTCCCACCAGCCGCCTCCCGCTTCCCATTTGCTGCTTCCCAGGAAAATAGGCAGCAAAAGAAACCCGCGCCATCCACCGGGCCCAGCTCTTTTAGCCCAGCTCTTTTACCCCACACGCCAGAATGTTTAAGGCAGCCGTCCAGCAGGCCTTGGCCCGGGTGCCGCGCGCGGCACGCCGGCCGTTCTCGCTCAGCACGGCCAGGCGCCACGGCCACCTCCACCAGGCGAAGCCTGGCGAGGAGTTGAAGATCACGTTCATCGCGAAGGACGGCGCGCAGCAGACGTTCGAGGTCGCCGCGGGCGACAATCTCTTGGACATTGCACAGGCCCACAACTTGGACATGGAGGGCGCGTGCGGCGGCTCGTGTGCGTGCTCGACGTGCCACGTGATTGTGGACCCCGAGTTCTACGACGCGATCCCGGAGCCCGACGACGACGAGAACGACATGTTGGACTTGGCCTTTGGCTTGACCGAGACGTCGCGCTTGGGGTGCCAGATCCACATGACGAAGCAGTTGGACGGCATCCGCATCGCGCTTCCTGCCATGACGCGCAACTTGCAGTCGAAGGACTTCAACTAGGGGCCGCGTGCGTGCCGCGGCCGTGTACATAGCCCAATACACTACTTGGTGGCATGGCCCGTAGAGCCCGGCGGGGCCCGCGCAGGCTCCGCCCAGCAAGCCGGAGGATCCCGTGCGGCCGCTGCCTGCCCCAGAGGCGAGCCGACAAGATGGCCGCCTGCCGTCGGCTTCGCCGCATTCCCGAACTTGAAGATGGATGGGGTTTTCCGGAAACGCGGCATTCCTCATATGGCACCCAAGCGCCAAAGTACCCTTGTGCGCCGGTGGCGCGGACGTGGCGTGTGAGCTGCGTTTGTATATTCTTGCCAGTCCATGGTTTGCAACCTCGCCACCGACGGGCAAGCCATTGGAGTATGCTCTCGGCCTTTGCCTGCCTCTGTATCATTTGGAACGATGGTGGCTGTGCGGACTTTGAGCTTTCCCAATTGAGCAGGCCACCAGCGGATTTCCCACATTCATACATTGAGAGAATCATGGCGGCTCGTGCTTTGACGTTGTTGCATTTGCTGATGCTTATACTAGTGTACGAAGACGTTAGCAATGACACCATCGCAACACGCATGGACGTGGCGTGGTCTTGTCATCATCTCGGCTTCACCAAGAGCAAATAATAATAATAATAATAATAATAATAATTATAAAAAAATAGGCAAAGAAAGCGGCGCAGTGAATCCGTGTTCCACAGAAGATGTCACTTTGCCCCGTCCAATATTCATTTGAAGTACTATGATGGATAAACTTCACAAGAATAGTATTGGATGCCTGAGCTGTATAGCAGTATGATGTGCCACTAAGTATCCGAAGATATTCATAAGCTAGAATAGAGAGTGATGGAAAACCAGTGGCATGACAGAAACAAGACAAGACAAGACAAGACCCGTTGTGAACCAGAAGAGCATATATCAATCAAAGAGTGATTCACAGACATATTTTTCTTTACCTTGAATCTGAAATTAGCGCGTGCGCCAGTTTCGGCTGGCTCGATGCGGCTCATTGCGACCGCTCACAGTGCGTGGAGATGCGCACGCCCAAGACCTAAACATACCCAAGACATACCCAAGATATACCCAAGACATACCCAAGACATACCCAAGACATACCCAAGACATACCCAAGACATACCCAAGACACACCCAAAACACACCCAAAAGGGAGCAGCGCGCACGACCCCCCAAAAAAACTCATCATTCGCGCCAGCAAACAACCCTATGAACAACCACTCTTTTCTGCACGCGCTTTCTCCAGCGAGAAAACGGAGGCGCATGCTCGCAGAAATCACCAATGCCCGCGGGCTGCTTGCTGCGGGCACTGCCAAAAGCCCCACGGCTGCAGCCACGGCGCGCGATCCTAGTGCCACTGTTGGCACCGGGTCTTCCGGTGACCAGAGCCTAGACACGCCGGCACGGCCACACAGCCCGCCGGCACCGCGCACAGAGACGGCACCCGTGGCCGACGGCGGGGCTGTGGCCGCCCGCAACGGCCGTTTCGAGCGCCTCCTCACTGTCAGCCAGTCGCTCAGCCGCAAGGCCTCTGTCCACGGGCCCGCCGGCGAGCCGCGCCCGGCGGCCACGGCGCCCGCGGACCAGCCGCCGCATGCGCACGCGCGGGCACTCGCGCAGCGGCTCGAGCGCGAGGCCGCGGCGGTGGACGCGGCGCTCGTGGAGGCCAGCGGCAGGCTCGCGGCGGCGCACGAGGAGGCCTTTGTGACACGCCGCCTCCACCGGGCGTTGCAGCACGAGCAGCGCGCGCTCACGGGCGCGCTTGCGGATGCCGAGGGCACGTTTGAGTGCTTGCTGGCGCAGGCCACTGCTCGGGTCGAGGCGGCGGAGCGGGCCGTGCAGCGGCAGCTCCACGAATACGGCGCCAGCGCCCGCCGTTCGTACGAGGACGTGCGGCGCGAGGTCCAGGCCGAGCTCGAGGCCGCGTTGCAGCACGGCGCGCGCGACACCGCGGCCGCGGAGCAGGCGCTCGAGGAGCGCAAGCAGGCCTTGCACACGCAGCTCCGCACGGCCGCCGAGGAGACCGGCGCGGCGGTGCAGCAGGAGCACGACGCGTTGCAGGCGGCGCATGCGGCCTGCGTCGCGGCGCAGGACGAGCTGCTTGCGGCCGCGGAGCAGGCGCTCGCCGCGGCGCGTGCGGAGCTTGCCGCCGTCGAGGCCGAGAGCGAGACGATGCACGCGGCGCTCTCCGCAGAGCACGACGCGGGCGTCCGCACACGCGCCGAGATTGGCGCGGTAGAACGTGCTCTCCAGAGCCTCGCCGTGCTGAAGCCCAACACGGAGGCCGCGCTCCGGCAGGCCACGGAGCGTCTCTGTGCGTGGCGCGAGAAACAGCACGCCTGGCGCCCGCGCGCAACCGCGGCGGAACAGGCACACGAGGCAGAGCAGCGCAAGCTCAACTCGTACCTCACCACGCGGCGCCGGTTGGAGCACGCAGTCTCGCGGCTCAGCGGCAAGGGCCGCGTTCTCGTCAGAACCCGAAACGACGGGGCCAGCGTGGGCACGGCAGACCGTGGCAAAAACAGTAACAGCGACCGCGCCGTGGCTGCTGTGCTCGAGCAGGACCCTGAGTACGCGAGAAACTGGGAACTTCTCGTGCAGGAGGCGCTAGGCGGCGCCAGGGTATCGCTCACCTTTCTGGGATCTCCGTCTCCTGACATGCTGACGAGGCTCACTGAGATTTACGGCTTTCTCAAAAGCGGCTACGACGAGCTTACGTGTGGACTGAGCTGCGCAATCTGCCTCCAGAGCGTGCTTGTCCTCAACGACGCGCTTGTGGACCTTCTCAACTCGTCTTCGGAGGCTGCCATGAAACAAAATGGCGCCGCCGCAGAGGTCGTCAGCCAGAAAATTCTCGTGTCGAGCGCCTCTGATATTCAGACCGCCTTGGGGCGCCCCAGCGCCGAACAAGCGGGCATATACCTTCACGTGTTCTCCGTCGAGGCACCAGCTACAAAGACACAAAGCGCGCGGCGGGGGCTGGTGGTGGTTGTCGACCTTACCCGTCTCCCATGGCAAGCCCAGGCCGACAGGCTTGGCCCAGGAGCAGGCTTTAGTGTCTTGGACGGCTTGCTTCTGTACGCGCGTAATCATACTCACATGTTTATCTGTGAAGTCGAGGACCCGGAGGAGCCGGGCGCTCGAGGCTTGATTGCGGCCGTGGAGAGCCACAACGGTTAGTTGGGTGTTTGAAAGGTTTTGCCATGAGGCACTCCGCAACAGGCCGCCGTCTGTCACTAAGCATGCAGAAACCTGCGCATTTGGGGCTGCATTGCTTGATACTTCTTCAGATGCGTTTGTGAGTCTCGTGCAGGGCTTCCGCCACACTTGAGTTCAATGTTGAAGTCAATACGACACGAAGCCAATTCAAGGGCCACAAACCGCCGAAACAAACAACCCACACTGTGCGACGTTTGCGCCATAAGCGAGCGCGTCACGCGATCTTCCAACCTCCCCCCTAACTTGCCCTCCACCCTACGGCGCGACCAAATGAGTATTATAATACAGTATAGACTTATGGCTAAGCAAAGGAACAGAATATTCTAGTTTTTTGAAGCCGCCCACGCCGGCGCCGCCACCGCACGCACGCAAAACAGGCAACCAGGAAACAGCGCAGGCGCCCCTCACGTCGAGCTGATGAGGTCGTGGAGTATCCACTTTAACTCGTCGGGCGTGCCCACGTGCGCGGGCTCTCGGGGCGCCGGGCGCACGCCGCTCGCGTGTCCGTTGGCGAGCTTCTCTGGCTGCTCGGCGCCGGCCGTGTCCTTGGCCACGGCTTGCTCTGGCCGCGGCGGCAACGCGTACCCCGGCACTGTGTGACCGACGAGATCGTCGTTCTGGAGCATCACGCTGGCTAGCCGCGTTTGCGGCCCGCCCGGCTCGACCAAGTGCGGGAACATCTCAAGCGTGTTGTACAAGTCCTCTGTGCCGATGACGACGTCGCGCCTCGCCGGGTCTGAGGCGGTGGAGCGGCGGCGCGCACCGGAGCCAGTTTCCGTGGGTTGGCCCTTATCCGCGTGCGCCGGGCCCACGGTGCCGCCTTGGAGGAATCCGGGCTGAAGAAACGCGTTGGACTCGTACTTGCGTTTGCGGTAGCGCACACAGTCCACGGCACACTCGAGAATGTTCTTGAGGTGGGTCTCCAAGCCGAGCGAGAGCACGTCAAACACGCGCGCGTCGATGCTGCCCGTGAGCCCGTGCTCGCGGGACGCCATGAGCACGCGGCGCGAGAGCGTGTCCGGGTCTGGCAACTCGTGACTGGCGACCGCGAGCGGCGTGTTGATGCCGGTCACCACGTCCTGCTGCCACTGCACCAAGTTGTTCACTTGGAGCTGCTGCTGGTCCTTGTCCAGGATCATCGGGATTTTCGGGAGCAACGCCTGGCGCGTGAGCGTGATGGAAGCGCTCAACCTGTCGCGCTTGCCCGCGTCCTTGGTGATTGCCCGGATGCGCCGCCGCTCCTTCAAGGGCAAACCCATGATGTTCTGCTTGAACTTCTCGTACTGGCTCAGCTTCACGCCGCGGCCCTTGGCGTTGCGCTTGTTCCAGAAGCTCGCGAGCTCGCTCAGGTACTCCTGCGCGCTATCCTGGAGCGAGTGCGCAAAGTTGAGGAGGAGGAGCTTGTTGTGATACTTAACCATCCCGTTCTTCATCAACGGGCCGATCTGCGCCACCAACTCCGCGCGCGAGAGCCGCCCGACGAGAAACGCCGCGAGCGCCTCGTGGTACGTCTCCCAGTCGCCGCCCAATTTGCCCTGGAACTCTCGGATCAATGCTTCTAGCTGGAGCCGCTTGTTGGTTTTGGCTGGCGCCGCGGGCGCCGCCGTGGAGGCCGTCGCCACGCTCGACATCTGGGCGTGTGTGTCTGGGAAGGTATGCGAGGGGGCGCTCAGAGCGTCGCTTCTGCCTCGATGATGCGCCTGCGTTGGGCGTATAGAGACCTGGCAGATGTGCCTCCTGTGTTCACTGCAGGCTTATAATGTGCCGCCCGTCTGTGCGGGTTTGTGTGTGTTGGACGATGCCGATATGCCTGCTGCAATGCAGAGGGTCTAGGTGGGTTTAGCCCGTGCTTCTCTGGCCGGCAATGTGTGCTGTTTTTGGCGTAGCACTAAGCACTGGGGTGCAGCTCGCGGGTTCTCGAGGGCCTCTATAGATCCAGACGGGCTCGAGGAAAATGTCCGGAGACGCGTGCGGCAAAATGCAGGGATGCTGTTATCCGTGTGCGCTGGCGTATATAGCTCCGGGACACGCGTGTGGTCGGATTGCTGGTTGCAGTGTGAGGAACCGGCAACATCTGGTGTTTTCACCCAGCGGAAGACGCGCTCTGTGCAGGAACAATAGAAGGCACCATTGCAATCAGTCGCATCAAATTCACTGGCTTTGGGGCATCAATCTCTGGCTTCGGGTCGAGATGATTTTGCAAGGCTCTTGAAACGCGTGTTTCTTGTGTATTTGCACCGCTCTGGGGCTTTCCGGCTAGCCTATTTACGAGTCGTGTTCGTGGATGCCGCGTCGACCAAGTCTATCCAGGTCTATCCGTCACCACTAGCTGTCGAGTCTCTCATGGTCCAAGTTGGTTCGTGACGACCCTGCATTTCATACCTGACTTTCCCAAGCATAAGATGCCTAGCGCCTTCTCGAGAATTGATACGCCTTGCTTCGAAACTAGCTCTTCTCTTCAAATCCTTCTCGATTCTGTTTTTAAAGCGTGACGTTTCGGCTTGTTCTGCTTTGAATTGGGCTCATTGGCTCTCGCCAAAACAAGGAACTAAGCAAAGCGACTGAAACCAATGTTAAACAGAACGAGGCCAAATCAAGACTCGAACATCTTGCTCTACACCTGCTCTGCGATGAAATGCGTCCAAATCATGACATTGAGTCACAGGAGACGATGGTATATAGAGTAAGACACTTTCTTTCGCTCGACATCAACGTCTCATGTGAAAAAAAAAAAAAAAAAAAAACTAAACACTTTGATCCGATCTAGCAAGGAAACGCCGCATGTTATTGCTACCCAAAATTTTGCTGATTCCCAATGTGCGAAGGCGCATAGGATGGGATCCGTTGTTTGAACGATCCATGTTGAGGTCTTCCTGTTCTGCAAAAAGTACCACCTTGAAGTCTTCCATACTGGTTGTTCAGATCGAAAGCTGATATCTGTATATCAATCTCCATCTGGAGCTCAACGACGCATAAAAGGACAAGGGGAAACATTCAGAATCCTCTGCAGATAAACACCTACTCAATAATTGCTATTACCTCAATTCAACGTTTCAAGAGACTATGCAATTGAAAAAAAAAACTGCGATTACATATGCAAGGTCCCGTCGAATTTTCTTGTGTTTTCCGCTGCTATATTCTTTGCCACAGACAATTGAAAGATTTACACGAAAGCGTGTATGATTTTGCCATTTTGATATTGATGGGTGCACAAGAATATAATACGACTTTATTCATATCTTGTACGCCATGGCGACTTCAAAAGAGGTCCAGCCCAAAAACCTAGAGCAATTTCAGCGCTAATATATCAGCGAGGTATTAACTAAATCTATAATGACTGTATCCATGAAACCTGCCGCTACTCCAAACAACAATGATGATTTTAATAAAGGACACTTTCTCCCAAGACCCGACTCATTGTTCGATACGTCAATCTGAGGTTCTGCAGAGCCGGGCAATATCATCCCGCACGAGCCTCACAACAAGCTACGTAAGCGAGAAAGATTGTAAAAATGCACATTTTATTGAAACCAATTCACAAAGGGCCCTTCGAATATCTCGAGTATCTATAAAATAACCATTATTGGCCCAGGCAAGGTTTCTGCGGCATGTACTTGTCACTTACATATCCAAAAACTACAAGATCGGCGGGAGATAAGCGCCTATGCGTCCGAGTCTCGTGAATCTCTTTTCTCGTCAGACGCAGCTTCTAACGAGTCTAGAGACCCCGGCTCCTCAGCAAGCGCCTCCATCTTATGGTTGATAGTCTCAGTAACCACAAACACAACGGAGGTAACTACCGCCAAGGCACTGATACCAATGCCTAGGTAGATGGCACTTCTGTAGCTTTTGACTGTGTCGTTTGTTTTTCCATGTACCTGTATTTCGACTGTGCTGGACATCGCCAAGAACAAAGACACCGAGTAGTTCACCACCGTGTTCACAAGCGAACCTGCCATGCCCTGATGCTCCGAGGGTAGAAAGTCGGATAGAATCAATGAGGCCGCCGGAAACAGACAGTCCATACCCCATGCAAGAAAGAACATTTGTGCAAACGTCAACCTCCAAAACGTCTGCTCCACGGGGGTGATAGAAAGAATCGTTGAGCCAAGCATGAACCCCATCATGGACGCAAAGACAATATAAGGCGCCCTCCGCTTACTGATGCACAAGCCGACCAATATTGCCGCCACAACACCCAAAATAAGGAGAGGCATGTATGTAAGAGCCGCTGAAATGGGCGTGTATTCCCGTAGATTGAGAAGAAAGCTCCAGTAGTAATACTGCCATATGCCAAACGAGCCCCATCCTAACGACATACAGAGGAGCACCAACCCGATGCGAAGTGTAAAGATCTCACGCGGCAAAAGCGGATGCTCAACGACCCTGAGTTCGAGGTAGAAGAAGACAACAATCAATGCGACACTCACAATGAGAAGTACAATAATGTACGTGGTGTCCCAACCAACGACAGGACCCTGGTTCCACACAAAATTGAACAAAATGAGGCCCACGATTCCCACAGTAGATCCCACGAGATCAAACCTCTCGAAAGCCTCTTTGAGCGTGTAGTCGTGGTGCTTGAAGGCGCCTGGAATGGCATACATTGCCAACACACCAAGCAAAGCACATGCAATTCCCAATAACCAAAACGCCCAGCACCACCACGCAAGCTGCGCTACTACTGCAGCCATCAAGGTTCCAATAGTGGCTCCCACAGGCGCAGAGGCGCCGACAAAAGCAAACGCTAGATTCTTTCTTTTTCCGGGCGGGTACACAGTGCCCAAGATACCCATCGCACAGGGCAAAATGAATGCAAAACCAATACCCTGTAGCGCACGGCACGTGATAAAGAATATGGACGATTTGCTGTAGTAAGAGAGCCCTGTGACAAGCGACCACAACGAGGCCCAAAACCAGCCAAACAAAAACATTTTGCGCAAGCCAAAGAGATCTCCCAATCTGCCTGAGACCAAGATAAACGTTCCTAGTGTCAAAGCAAACGAGCCCATGAACCACACTGTCTGCGAACTATCAATCTGCTCGCCTTGCAACTCACTGAATGAATCAGACACGATATTCATTGTGCTCAACGACATTGAAATGGAGCCCTGCGCCAAAAACTGGGCCATACATATTATGAACTGGAAACTTATCTCATGAAGAGGCGACTTTAAGACCAGAGGTCGAGGATCCATGATGCACGGCTGAATGGTTGGGGAACTGGGGACCTGGCGATGCGCCATGTATATATATGCATGGAAAACATCATTGCATCTCTCGGCCCGAACAAGCGCATCAATCGGCGCTCCACTGACCATGGTGTACGGGTCTGTGTACACAACCGGCACGCCGCTCCTGGTCTGCCAAAACCACCTCCAGATGCCGTAATTTTGGGATAGCTGCAGGAATGATGGGTGCCAATGCCGTGGTGCACGGGTGCACACTGTGAACAAAGGCGGGGCCCGAAGCGGTCTTTTTTTTTGTCTTAGGTTCCAGACCAGCCCATTTTTGACATAGGAAATGGTTGGAATTGCCATTTATTATGTGGCTGGCTAAAATCGCAACAAAAAGTTCGAACACAAAAACCATGTTGTGCTTCTTTTGTACAGATGGAGTAGCATTATTTGCAAACGAGCAGGTAATAACCCCAGGGGATTGACTGCGATATACCAATGAGATTCAATTGGGGATAAAAAATTAGACGAGCTTTTATGGAGTACTTTTGAAAGCTGTCATTGTAGCAGGGCGTGCTTTGTTGAACCTGTCCTTACACATCGCGCGACTAACAAAGTGGAGTTGAAAAAAGTGTTGTTGCAATTGACAAAAACGAATGATTTCAGATTTTGATACTGTTTGCTAAAGGCAACAAGAAACAAGGCGCTGATGAGACCCCATTCTTCTTATCAGTGCCCTTGCAACAGCCAAATTCCTGCAGTGGTGCTTCTTTTTGCAGATTGATATTGCTATGCCCTCCAAAACCCAAACTCAACAGTGCGTATTGTCTTCTATCATCTTCATAGCTTCAGTACCTGGATTAATATCTCGAAAGAGCTGAAGAAGACCGATCTGAGAAAGCAACCAAGATATACGTAGTAAAACATGTCCCTCGAGGTTTTGGAGATTGTTTGAGTCTTCAAAAGGCTGTTGTGGGATCTGTAACCTTTGAGCGATTCTTGCATCAAAGTACACGAGCAATTAGCAATAAAACATATTGACGTCCAGGTGCCTTCCACCGAAAAGCAACCCGTGATATTGACAACAAGAACCCTCAGACATGCTTCAGAAGCAGAAGCAGAAAGCATCGATAGGGAAATTCAGGCGCCTCGAAACCATGGAGATATCGCAACACGTTTGCTTGTTTTAGTGCTGTCCAGCCTGCAGTCAGCTTCGCCGCAACCGTGCACTGCTTACAGAAACATCGGGAGGCTGCTCAAGTAGGCGTCTGAGAGAGAGGTGAATTCGGCGCTATTCAACTTAGACGTGCCAAATTCGACTGGCGCTAGCACGTTTCCGAGCACGTGCTTCACAAAAATGGCGCTGTAGAGCTCCCAAAGTTGTGCCTGAAGACAGTCAACATGCAAGTCTGAAACTAGGGCAAATTTGAAGTTCGAGAGGGACTCGAGAAAATGCACTCGGTAGTGCCCGGTGCTAAACGAGCGAAGCGTGTTGGCCGCCGGGGGCATAGCTCCTGAATCCGAGTCTGAGGCTCCGCCTGAATCGGTTGCCCCGAGCTTTGCCGAGAGTGTTTTGAGCGAGTACACGACACCGAAAAGCAATTTGGCCATGTCGCTGTCGTTGTTTTTGTTGACTGTGCCTTGAGCAGGCGCCTGATGGTTGTATTCGCGTGAATAGATACACGAACAGTGCCGGTCAAAAATGTACAATGCATGAATAGTCATGGTCGTATAAGCTGTGAATGGAAGAGGCTTGAGACGGGCCAACTCACAAACGGGGCCAGGATATTTTGGATTGCGAGGAGTGTGGATATTCTTGAAAACACGTGAATCGTGAGAGAGGCAATTGCAAGGAGGCGGGATTTGTGTCTTACCTTGAGGGTTGTTTGAGGTTTGTTGGGGACCATGAATAGACGGATGCACACCCGTGCCCCTCGCGGGAAATGGCACGAGGGCTCATCAGATCAGGTCAATGATGTACTTGTCACCCACAGCGGTGGCGATTGTTGGCCGAGCAAAGCATACGCGTTAAGGTCTCGCTCCCATTCAAGAAAAACAAAACAAGAGACTTGTGCATGCACGAGCGTCAGTTTACGGAAGCCCCATCAATCGCGGAGTGCGTATCTGGTGGAAGCGCGCGAATGCTTGAGCAGCCGACATGGATTGAATAGGTTCAATTGATAGCAATTAGACAATATAATTGTATAATCAGCGATATGATTGAACGTACGGGGATTTTAATCGAAGCAGGATGCCAGGGACTCTGCAGGGCTGAATGTACCAGTCCAGCATTGTGTTAATTGCTTGTGCAGTTTATTAGCGTTTACGAGGATAACCATGCTCGGGGGTCGAGTTCGCAGATAATTTACCACGGTGAAGCCCCAGTATTGTTTTGTGAAGTCGCAAATGGGAACTGCATAACTATGCTTCATAACCATTGCTCGCCGAGCTCTTTGGAGTGGTTTTGATTGGGCGAGAGTGTATTTCGGGGCTATGGTCTGATGATTTATATTTAAATGGTCTAGACTCCAACAAGCACGCGAAGCAAACAAAACAGATGTAGGAGGCACAAGGTGGCCGAGACTGCACCGCCTCCGTCTATTGTTTTCGTCTCTATGTTTGACTTGTGGTAAAAAAAAAACATCCAAGTTCCCTTCGTTTAGCCGGGACCCGACTCTTTCTTCTGTCCTCATCAAGAATTGTACTCTTGATCAGCTACCCAATTCCACGTCCAGCAGGAAAGAGAGGAGAACGTTTGTTTCGTTCTCATCACACGTGGGTATGAACATTGAACGACGCTTTGGAAAGTCCCGGGAAGCACGCGGGGCATGCTGCGGCGAGGTCGAGCACCTCTGGACGTTTTATCCATCCACAGGCACCCTCGAATCCCTTAAAAGTATGATTTCCGGGCGCAGTTGCAAATATGGAATGACTGTCGAGCAAAGCGCCCCAGTCACGCGGCGAGCAAAGAGAACAAATGTTGAGTGGGCGAGGAACGTGCTCAGTTCTCCAGAGTTTTTCCATGGCATATGCACGGTGATTTGATTGCGGAGTATCGACCTAGGTGGTTACGAATGTATCTAGGATGACGAGCAGCAGACAAGCTCGACCGTGAAGCGTATGGACGGATCCTGGGCATACAAGCACAGCGCACACAAACGATGGAGAGCGAGTCTGAGCAGAGGAACAAGAAAGACAAGCACGTGAATGTTTGTGTGGAGTCTTGTAAAGTCTTGTGGAGTCTCGCTCACACGAGCATCGCCCGGTACAAGACTATTGGTGGCACTGGCTACCTGGGGACGTCGGGTACAATGAATGGAGACACGCCACGAGGCAAAAGTCATAACTGGAGAGGTTCGGGCCGCATTCTGGCAAGCCGAGCATGGGGCCCGTGTGACGAGGCGACGCTCGTCTCATGAAGTGGCTACAGAGTCTGGGAGAGAATAGTCAGTTGGCGGTGAGCCAAGCGTACTACAGCGTGGCTACCTATGTTCGTGTGTGTGTGTGTTTGTGTGTGTTTACAGTGGTCACAAGGCGGGGGCGATGAGTAGAAAAGCAAGTAGACTAATCAAAAACAACACCACGAGCAGGCATCAGAAACGAATGTGCGAAACAAATGCCCTGAGTGAATGTGCGCAACAGTTATTAGAGTAGCATCAGCAAGAAACGTCGTGAGTACACTTACGACCCGAGTTGATGGAATGAGACCCGACAAGAAATGGCAGAAGCAAATGATGGGAGCAGCAGTAGAAAACACCCGAGTCCAGTGGCATTGGCGAATGTCAAGAGCGAGTGTCAGGAACGGTTATTAGCAAAGCAATAGAGTACCCCAGCAACAATGCCACACACAGATCGTAGATGAAACAAAAAACAAAAAACAAAAAACGAAAACGAAAACAGAAAACAAGAACGAAAATGAAAAAATTAAATAATGAAAAAAAAACAACCAAAACAGGAGAATGTCGGAAAAAGTGCCAGGACAAACACCAAGAGCCAGCACCCAAAAGCCAAAGGCAGGCGCAGGCCGCAGGCCGCAGGCCCCAGAGGTGCGCGGTCCCCCGAAGCTCGGGGCCAGTTGGGTCCACTGCCCGGGTGGCGGGGCGCACGCCAGACCCCGTGCGCACGCGCATGGGGCGAGTCGAACAATCAGGCATGACTCCACCGGGCCTGTGCCGCGGGCAGTCAGGCGTGACTCACGTGTGGCGTGGCGTGGCGTGGCGAGCCCCGAGCCCCGAGCTTAGGCCTGGAATTGCGGCCGTGCGAAACACAAGAGGGCACATGAGACAAGCAAAAGAACAAGTGGAAACACGGGACAACACGAGATGAAAGTAAAGGCATCACAGTGCAAGTAGGTAGGTGGGCGGGCGGGTATTTCTCAATGGCACACCAAAAACACACACCAAAAAAAAAAACCCAAACACACCAATGAACACCAATAAACACCAAACACACCAATAAACACCAAAAAGAATGGCCGTCGCAGAGAGAAATAAAAAAAAAAAAGCCGATCCCGGATCCTGCAGCGGAGCCCTGCCGCACAATGGGGCCCGGACCAGCAGGAGGAGCGTGCGCGGGCCTTGTTCCCGAAGCCAGGCCTTGTCCGTGCCTGTGATTGTCGCCCTCTGCCCAGGGCGGCGTGGTGCTGGGGCCTGGCGCTGGAGGAGGCCCATGGCGAGGCTGGGGGCACGCGGGCCGGCGTGGATGTGTGTTGTGAGGGCGGGGCAACCGCAGCGCGGGTCCGCAACGGCGCCAGGCATCGAGTCGCTTCCAGCAGCGTTTTGCTAGTGCCCGAGTCCCGGTGCCCCCGATCCCACCCACAGGTGCCGGCGGCCGTCGCAAGATACAGCACGGTGCAGCAAAAAACGAAGCGAAACGTAAAAAAAAACAAACGAAAAAAACAAACGAAAAAAAGAAACCGGAAAAACAAACGAAATGGAAACCATTCGTGCCTGGAGCAGGACTCCGCCTGTTGCTGGAACACAGCATACCGCGCGCGCGGCCTTGGGGCCCGTTGCGCGGCCCGGCCTCGCACATTGGGGGGTGCTGCGCTTGGGCAGATAATAGGAGAGGCGGGGTCTGGGCACACAATGGCCGATCCGGGTCCAGGTCCAGTGGATATACGCACAAACGAAGGCGATAATGAGGGGTGAAGAAAGAAAAAAAAAACAGAAAAAAACAGAAAAATAAAAGAAGATGAAAGAAGAATTGCAGGCGAAAAGGAAAATTTCGAATGAGAGAACGTTAGTACAAGAACGAAAGTGGGGCCGCACGAGAGGGCCCTGGGGGCCTGCCCGTTGCCGCGTGGGCCCTGGGGGCCTGCCCGTTGCCGCGTGGGCCCTGGGGGCGTTTGCACCTGGGCCCGCGGCCAGCCAGCGTTGGAAGGGCGTGCCTGCACACAGGACGGGGGCCCGCTGCTCATTCGTGCTCGCGCGCGAGCCACAGTGCCGCCGGAGCGGCCTGGTGCCCGTGCCATGCAGGACGGGGCCCTGATTGCGCGGACAAATTACTCATTGCTGCAAAACGTGGTTTGCGATATATAAGAGGCCGGCCTCCGAGCCGGTCACCCAGCCATCAAAAAAAAAAAATCACACACACATAACCACACATCCACGTCGCCGCCTCGATTCTTTTGTTCCTGGAAGAAGTCGCTACATTGCACGCGCCATCCAGACCACCGCCCCAGTTTAGCCTGTGCCCTGGGTCCTGCAAACCCAGCACCGCCCCCCTCAATTACAGTTTTCGAGCGGCTTCGCTCCACCTCCTATATATCAGGGCGACGTCGCGGTCCGAGCACGCAATCGGCGCATCCACGGAAAGCACCATCCACGGAAAGCACCATTGAGCATTGCGAAAAGCTCAATCGAAGCACATCAAAAAAAAAAATAGAAAAACAAAATATTTAAAAAGAGCTCTTTGGCCGAACGCAACGTCGAGCAGAATCCACACATCTGCTTCCATTGCCTCGATCCAAGACACACACACACACACACACTCACACACACACTTACACACACCAACAATGTACACGTTCTCTGCGCCACAGAACTTTGTGGACAACACCGACCTCGACACGGAATCCGACTGGAATACACAGTACGTGCTGTCGTCGTTGGAGTCGGGCTCGCCGCTCGCGTACGCCGACGAGCCCGCATCGCCCTCGCCCGAGTTCTTGTACGAGTGCTCCTTCTGCATGGCTGCGCACCCGCCAACGGCCCCTTGCGGGAACGAGCACGCCTACTCGTTGCAGCTCCCTGCAAACGCCTACTCGTCCCAGAGGCCCGTGTTTGTGGCAGAACAGCCGCTGCTGAACACGTTCTTGGAGTCGAACTACCGCAAGTGGCTCGTCTCGGTCACGCCGCGCTGATGAACAAAGCAGGGCTTTTTTTTTTCTTTCATCGGCGCCACGGTGTGGGCGGAGGGCGCTCCACACCGGTTCTTTCATTTCACGCTTTCGGTTGGCATGGGTATCTTTCAGAAGGGGGTCTGCAGATGGCCCACTTTCACTTTGGGGTAGCGTCGGGGTACGCTACACGCTCGTTTATTGTGTGAGCTCTAGTTTCGGTTTATATAAACGTTAACAAAAATCTTATTTCGAGACGCAGCGCTCGTCAGACCGTAGGCTTTCCAGACGGTTGTTGTCTTTGCGCACCCCAAGCCAAGACGCCGATCCCTCCGAGTCTCTCTGCAACGATCCATGACTGCGATTCTAAAGCAGGCTCTTGGGGACTTCTCTCCGTCAGAAATGCCGTTCAAAGAAGCTCGGCGTCCTGAATCCCCTTCCACTCTGCTGCGCAGCATGCCCTTGGCTCCTTTGGTCCGAGAAGCTTCGACGTAAGCTATAAGGCCCAAAGTGAGTCTCCACTTGTTGTTGATGAACACTCTGCTGGATTCAAAAAAAAAAAAAACGATCCGCGCAAATAAAACATAGTGGCCCGTTTTGCCGACGCCTGAGAAGAGTCTGGTCATTGCTTCTACATGAGCGTATCTTCAAACAAAGCACTGTGTGCTTAAGGCGTACGGACGTTTGGCAAGGTAACCGATACGTGTCCTGAGCATGCTTGGCTCCTACCGTGTACCAGGACCTATTTCGTGCCCGGACTCTATAAACCAGCAGGGTGTCTGCTGCGTGCATTGTCGTAATGTGAATTCACTATATATTTTCTCTGCCGAGAGACCCTGCAGACTTAGTCACGGTTCTCCAAGTCGATGAACTTGCCGCCCTTGGCAAATCTTGGGTGTCTTGGGTCGTTGATGAACTCGTCGGAGTTCATCAGGGCTTCGGCGCCCTTGGCGATCAAGCCGAAAGAGATGGCAGCTGGGGTTTGTTAGTACGACAAATAGGGGTTTGTGAGCCATGGCCAGCGGATTCTGGGCAGCTCTTTCAGGTAACAAGGATATGCGGATGTTGACCGGGCACAAAAGACCCCCCACTGCAATCATTCCACGGCCCCTTTGAGGCCCGAAAAAGACCGCATTGTTGGCCACCACGTCTTCCCACTCGTGGATAATGTCGATGGCTTGCGCCTCCATCCCGATCAGGTGTCAAAATGACCCGAATCATCCAGCACGCTGTCACACAAGTAGTGCGGGGACGGCCCAGCGGCATTGAAGCGATTCCGTCCTTCGGCTGTTAAGAACACTCGCGGGGCAAGTGTCCATGATGCCCACCGCTGAATCGAACAAAATATATCTATGCTCCCGCCACAAGCGTCGGGAAAGAATGGGCTCACGCAAAAAAGAGTGTGTACATACCGCCAACGGCAAAAGGCCAGTAGACTTTCAAGATAGGGGTTGGGTAGCTCTTCATGGTGATTATAGCGTTTGCAAGAAGAAGCTCCTTCGCACGTTGAGTTTTCGCTCTCTTTGGCTTCGGACTCGCGGCCGCGCGCTGGCCAATGAACGGGCGCAGGCACGAGCCACATGTGTGCAGGACGCGAGCAGGTTTATTACCAAACGCTCTTGTAGCATTGTATGGGATTTTTTTTTGGAGGCGCCGCCCGAAAAGATAGCCTGAAGACGGGGGGCAATGTCGGATGAGACTTAAGCGAGGATAATGCCGAGGACCGGCGCGTATATTTTGTTATGTCTCGCGGGTTGCGGCAAGAGAGTGTGCGACGGTGCCCTGCTAATATTGGCCATGATGGAAAGCGCCTCTGGCAGAGTGTGCCGCCTTGCAATATCCCCGAGGCATTTCAGAGTTAGCCCGGTGCACAAGATGCAAGTTCCGCATGTGGTTTTTGCCGAGCTCGGCTTGCTGTACAAGAAAAGCTGTACAAGGCATTGAACACCAAGCACAGACCGAAGATTGGTTCTGCGCTTGGTGATGTGCGGCCGTGGTTCCGATTACGGTCCCGCCACTCCAACAGCGGCAGCACTCTTGTAGGTACGCTCGGGTGCCGAGCCAGTAAGTGAGCCGGCCTGAGCAGAGAGAGGTGTCATCCGGAGCCAAAAAAAAAGTAAGCACCGAGACGGCATGGCGCACTTTGGTCATGCCCGGATGATGACGTGCCCACCGGATTTGACACCCGTGCTGTTGCTCCGGGGCATGTTTGCTTCGTTTGCCACGTGCTGTATATGCCTATTGACAGACTCACTGGTGGCGAGTGAAGAGACGGCTTTCTGACAAGTGGACAATCTGCACGTGCGAGCTTTTTTTTCTTTCGCCCGAGCTTCTGCTCGGGCGTGGGACTTGGCCGTGCTTCTGCTCGCTGTTCGGTATTTGCAAGAGGTCTGTATTCACAAAAGGTCTGTATTACCAAGAGGTCTGTATTCACAAAAGGTCTGTATTCACAAAAGGTCTGTATTACCAAGAGGTCTGTATTACCAAAAGGTCTGTATTCACAAAATGTCTGTATCCCCAAAAGGTCTGTGTCCCCAAAAGGTCTGTATCATGTTCGGTTTGCCGCGTATGTTCTGTATCCACGCCAGCTTTCTCATGTCAGTTTTGCCACGGTAGTTCTGTCACGTAAGTACTGTCGCCAAGATTCTATATCCATACAACCTCTGTACGGAAGCTCTGTCTAAGTACGAAAAGCACAGGAGACGGGTTCCGTGCGCCCGCAGCAGCTTCGCCGGCAAAAAGGGCCCGAGGTTTAGCCCCGGCGCACGCCCCAAAGCCACACGTGTTTACTTCCCCAGCGCTCTGATCTCGTAGACGCGGATCTCCGGCGTGCCCTTGCGGAACCAGCATTGCATCTCGCTGGCGTGAGGATCGGCCAACGCGTCGCAGACCGTCCACGCAAACCTGCGCCCAAGCTCAGCTTCCCAGACCGCAATGGTGTCGGTGTTCCTGATGGTGGCCGCCACAAACGCCGCCTCGGCGCCGGCCCCGAGAAACCGTGCGATGGTGTCACAAAGCTGCGGCACCACCAGCGCATCGTACGTGACGTCGGCCGCCACCACTATATCCGGCGCAGCGCCGGCGGCGCCCATGGTCTCCATAGTCTCCAGGGCGCCCATGGCCTCCTCGCCCCACACGAGCTGGCGGACATGCACGGGCACGTCTGCCGGAAGGCCGTTCAACGCAAACGTCGCGGGAAGGTTTTCCAAGAGCGCGCAGTCCCCGTCCGTCAACGTGATGCTGGCGAAGGCGTGGGCGCGGTACATCTTCAAGAGCGCAAGCGAAACGAGGCCCGTGCCGGTGCCCAACTCCAACACCCGGCGCCCGCCCAAGTACCCGCGGAAGCGCGGCGCGCCGTTCAAGTAGTTCAGCAAGTACAACGCTGCTTCCCACGTGCGCAAGCCCGTGGTGCCGGCGCCCGAAATGACCCGCGGCGTTTCTCTGATGCTCACGAGATGCGCGCCCGCGCCCACGGCGTACTGGAGCGTGTCTGGTGCCGTGGCGGGCAACTCCAGCGCACCCAAGATGCGCGGCTCACAGTAGAGCTCGTAGAGCGCCTCCACCACCACCGCCCCGCTCTGCTCAAGCACACGCACGTAGCGCGCCAAAAACAGCCGGACGTAGTAGCAGTTGGTCTCGGCAATGTGCCTGAGGTCACGTGCAACTCTCTCCTGGCTGTGCTCGTCCGTGGCCGCAGAGATGTCATGCGCCATGAAGTCGGATGGCGGAATGCGCTGGTGCAAGCACGCACGGAGCCGCTCGTAGTCGATGGTTTTCATGTGTCTAGAGGGCCGGTCGCTGAAAAAAAAAAAAAAAAGAAAAGGAGCCAGCGGATTCGCGAGGGCGTCGGGTGCGTGGTTGCGCTGGGGGCGTGACGGTTTTCTGGAAACATGGAGCCATCGCGCCGATGCCGATGGTGGAGCAATGACTGGAGGGCGCGCATGGAGGGCGCGCGGGGCCGGGCCCATATGAGCGAGCCTCGATGGCAATTTACGCCGGCTGCCCTGGTTCCAGACAACTACGCCGGCACCAGACAAAGCAGGGGTGCCTGTGCATCGCCGAGGACGCTCGGCAGAGCCGCGCCTGTTGCCGGTGTCTGGGGGGGGGGGGAGGTGCAGTGCAATTGCCACTGCGTCAATTAGTCTATGTATGTGTCCGCGCTGGCGCTACTCCTCGGCGATGCCCGCGCTGGCGCTACTCCTCGGCGATGCCCGCGCTGGCGCTACTCCTCGGCGATGCACCCGTTGACCCGGATGCGCTTGACGCCGCCGTCCGGGATAATCGTCAAGAGCACGTGCGTAAACGGCGCGGGCTCCGAGACCTCGTAGTGGTGCTCGGCGTCGGGACCTGTCTTCGAGTCGCCCACCAACAGCACCCAGTCCGGCGAGTCGTACGCGGGCGGCTGTGCGCCGCGGAAGCCCTTGACGTTGATCTTCTGCGGGAAGTTCCCGCGGAAATGCGCAGTGTCCACGACAATGTTCCTGATCGACGTGGCCGCGCCCAAGCGCACCACGACCCAGTCCACGTGCCCCGGGCTGCGTGAGCGCTTGGTCTCCCACCCGTCAGACATGTCGTGGCCGCGGCCCGGCAAGAGGAGGTTGTCTGCACTGCCAAAGTGCTGGTCGCTCACGCGCACGGCGACGCCGCCGTTCTTCACCAGCGCAAAGTCGAGCACCGCGCTCTTGTCCTTGGGCGGCACGGGCACCACGAGCCCGTACAACCGGAACCGTGCGATGCCGCCGTCGGGGTACATGCGCAAACGGAAATGCGTGTAGCTCTTGGCGGTCACGCCCTCCGGGCGCACAAAGAAGTGACGTTGCGACGGGCCGCACTCGGTCTTTGCGAGCACGGGCTCCCACGCGACGGCGCCCGTGCCCCAGTCGCTGGGGGCCGGTTGGGCGCTGAAGTCGGCGCCCTCCACAGACACGTGCGGCGCGTGGTTGCCGTTGAAGAACGCGGTGTCGATTTCGCAGCCGACAATGCGGGCCAGCGCGACGCCGGCCTGGATGACGACCCAGTCCGCAGGCTCGGTGTTGTGGCGCCGCGTCTCCCAGCCGTCGTACCAGGCGCCGGCGTGCGTGAACCGCGTGGCGTCACGCACGGGCGGCTTTGGCATGATCAAGTTTTCGGCAGCGGCAAACCACTCGTCGGAGCACGCCACGACGGAGCCGCCAAGCTTTGCGCCAATGACGTCGGTGTACTTGAGCACGACCTGGTTCTTGAAGTCCTCTTCAGAAAGAATCGTCGCCATGTCGATGTCGGGGATACGTATGTCGAAACAGGAAGGAGGTTGCAGGTATAGGGGGGGGGGAGGGGGCGGTGGATGTGGTGGAGGTTCGCCCTGTGTCCTGGTGCCAGATTTCTTCGCGCAGGCTTGAGATGTGCAGCGGCGTGAAGCGAGTGTTGGCCAAACAAATATAAATAGTAGTAAGAAAAAAAAAAAGGAATGCCTTCCTGGCGCCAGGCTGGGGGGCACGGCGGTGGTTTTTATACACGGCGCCTCGGAATCCGCCGAGCGCCCTGGCGGCCATATGGTGGGGTATTCGCGCCAGCGATAGGGCGCGTGCATGCCGCGACCTTGGCCCTGGCTCGGCGGGCGCGGGCCGAGTTGCGGGGCCGCGGAGCCAGGCGAGCGCCGATAGCGCGGAGCCAGGCGCGGCGCAGATCTGAGGCCCATGCTTGGAGCGAGTATGGGGCCGGCGGTGCAGAGCCGATAGAACGGGCCCGCCAGCGGCCGCGGGCTTTTGCTTGCGGGGGCACGCCAAAAAAAAAAAAAAAATATTGGCGGGAAACGCAATTCTGCAGATGCCTTGGTTTTCAGGCTGGCCTTCTCTTGCGCCGCCCCGCCAACCAGGGCCAGGACAAGAAACAGCGAAGGAACAGACTCCCAGCAGACACAAGGAGCTGACCGGACACCGCGAAGCTTTCGCTAGAATAACATGTACCTTTTGCTCCGCGCAGAGACGCGATCATTGGCAGCCGGCGAGTGGGTGGAGCAGACGAGAATCCGCAAGTTTCTTCAAGGCAGAGCTCCGCTTGTGCAAACGCGCCGCCCTCGCTCAAAACAGCATCGTGGATCTTGCGGCGTGCCCACCGGGACTCCACGCGCCAGTGCCCACCGGGCAATGTTTTGGCTCGCTGCGCCCTGGCTAATAAGCACAGGCAGCTTTAGCCAGAGAAGGGCGTTCTGCTGAAACCACGCCACAGAGGTGCGGCTAGAGGAAGGTCCTGGGAGAGGGGCACGCTTTAACCTTCGGATGTATATTAAGGCGCACATCTCATCCTTGAAACCGCGCAATTGCCCCTTGGGCCTGTGGCGAACATTTGGCGAGCCCGGCTGGATTTAAAGATAACTTGTCCGGGCCTTTTGTCCATGCCTGCACATACGGCACACCCAGTTGGGAAAACCACCGGGCTGCCCGCATGCAGTACACGTCTGCTCCAGGCCCAACAAGTCCATCGCGGCGCTCATTCTCGCCAAAAACTGCAAGCGGCCTTCCTAAACCGTCGCTATCATAAACAAACCCACCCGGACCAGCGCTCACAACACGGCCCTCCCCGATCTGGATGGATGGGTGCTCGCTGCCGCCCCGCGGCACCTGCCGCTGCCCTGGCCTCTCGTAGGCTCTACGCTCTTTCCCATTGGTGTTTCTTTTTCTCTTTCCTGCTTGTATCTTCTGTTGCCCGACAGCACCATTCCACCATCGGTTCTGCCAAACATCCGGAGACAAACAACACACTTTTCGGACCGCCGCCGCCGCTTCGGGTTTTTCTGTTTTCGCTGGGAAGAAGAAAACCAAGAAGAAAAAAAAAACAAAAAACCAACAGCAACATCTTCACCAGCAACTCGCCAGCTCATCTCCGTGCTGACTCGAGCCGCCTGCGATACCCCACCGGCGAGCCGGCTTCATAGACTTCCTGGAGTGTTGTCACGAACGAAAACAAGGGTGATATTCTTTTCTTTTCTTTTTTTCTTTCTTCTTTTCTTTTCTTTTCTTTTTTCTTTCTAATTTCCTGACCGCCGCTCCTTTTACACGGTCCTGCTTGTTCCACGGCGCCATTTGCATTGTCTGAGCCCGTCCAGGTCTTGTCATCAACCACTTCCATTGTTTCGAGCCTCCATCAACGCGCGGAGCGAAACACCCCAAGAAAAAAGAAACAAGACAGAGCACGCCGCCACATAAAACGCGGGCCCATCCACGCTGCTTGTGACTGCTACATCCACATCCACAACCCATCCGCGCCAGGCACAAAACAGCAGCCGCCACAGAACCGCCTAAGCAAGAAACCTCGGGCGCAACCTGTATCCAGGCACCAAACAGCAAATCAGGCAACCTTTCAAAAAGGAAACCCCAGACCAGCGCCAATCTACCCACCTGGCGCCTTTCCATTCACGCCGTGCTCGACACTGCTTTTTATCTGCCGCTAGATAATCGTGTTATCTGGCCGCCACCTGTTCTTTTTGCGGAGCATTTTTTTTTTACTACTACTTGTTTTCCGAATTACACTGAAGTTGGGCAAGCCAACCGTTGTACCTCAGACCAGGCAGCAAATACGCACTTTTGTGCCCCTCCCCTGTCCCGAATTCTGACAGCCGCGCGGCATTCGCAGTGCAAAAAAAAAAAAAACAAAACAAAACAAAACAAACCATCATGACGACAGACACAAGCAGCGGCGAGCGCACGCTAGATTTCGGCGCGCAGGCGCTCGAGCACCAGTTTCCCCCGCGGGACGCCGGTGCGCGCCGCGCGAGGCTGCCGTTGCGCTGGTTGCCTGCCGAGAACACCGCGGGGCCGCCTGACGGCCCCAAGCCCGGAGCCAGCCCCATCCGCCGCGCCATGTCCATCTACGCGCAGCTGCCCAACGGGCCCAAGACGCGGACGCCCCGCACGCCGAAGCCGAAGGCAGGGCAGGCGGAAGCCCCCAGCGGCGCCGCAGGCGGGGTTGCCGACGCAACCACAAACGAGTTTGCAAACGGGCCCAGGACCCCAGGGACGCCGCTGGGCGGCCGCTTCATGGGCGGCCTCCTGCCCAGCCCGGCGCGGGCCGAGCCGGGGCTCCAGCGCCAGTGCGCAGAGCTCTACACGCAGCTCACGTCGAAAACGGCCCAGTGTCAGCACGCCGAGGACGAGCTCGCGCGCACAGAGACGCTAGTGGCGGAGCTCACGCAGAAGGCGCGGGCCCAGGAGCGCCAGTTGCGCGCCCTCGAGGACGAGCGCCGCCACACCGCCGAGGCGTACCAGCTGGAGTTGCGCGTCTACAAGGACATGATTGACGAGCTCCAGCGCCAGGCTGCCCGTGTGACGATGCGCCTCGAGCTGGACCGCCGCGAGCGAGAGGCATTGGCGAGCGAGCACGACGAGAAGTACTCCAAGTTGCTACGCAGCCACCGCGCGTTGCAGAGCAACTTCGAGCTCGAGCAGAACCTGAAAACGTTGTTGATTGAGCAGATTGAGTTTTTGACCAAGGAGCGCGAGCTTTTGCTCCAGGCGGCGCCGGCGCCAAGGGTAGACGCAGCGCTCGGGCCCGACGACAGCTTTGTCCAGGGTGACGACTCGGGCCTCTCCAACTCCCTCGCCCGCCAAAACTCCGAGGCTGAGTTGCCAATGAGCGCTGGACTCTCATCGGAGATTGCTGCTCGACTGTCCCCAGCACATGGCCTACAAGCGCCGTTTAGCGCGCAGCCGTCTCACTTGCTGGCCCATTACGACCTGGATGCGGAGCATGCGTGCCTGCGCTTGCATCTCGACTCTGACTCTGATGGCAGCGTGCACGGCACGCATCTCCTTAGCGCCATCGCTGACTTGCCAAGGCCACTGGGCTTTGCGTCGTCCTCGCCCATCAAGGATATTCCACACAACTACCTCGACGTTTCCCCGCACTTTGAGTTCCCCGCCCAGCACGCATCCCAGGATGCGCCCGCACCCCATCTGGCGGTATCATCCCGCAGGCGCTCCTCCCTGCCGGGGTCACAGGGCAAAGTACCGCAGCCAATACCTAACTCCTCCTTTGACGATGACTTTGTGCTCTCTCCGCTAAAGTTGACACCGCACCACGACTCATCATACTTTGAGACTAGGTCTTCAGAGCCGGCTACCACGAAGCGGCCATCTCCGGTTACGAAAAAGCGGTATTCAGGGTCCAGGGCCAACCATTCCCGCTACAACTCTCACGACATAGTGCCGATCAAAGTAGAGTTTGAAATGCTCAACCAGCAGCTCCGTTCTACATCCGCTCCCGATAAGCACCATTTGAACCACCTCTCGAGTGTTGCAGAAAAAAACCCGATTGAAGATACTGATTTGGCGTTCATGCGACTCAACGGGTTCACGGGACCATCAAAACGTGACTCGCTCATGACGGAATCATCAAAGAGGTCTAGTT
Organism: Metschnikowia zobellii; assembly: GCA_939531405.1. Taxonomy (NCBI): domain Eukaryota; kingdom Fungi; phylum Ascomycota; class Pichiomycetes; order Serinales; family Metschnikowiaceae; genus Metschnikowia; species Metschnikowia zobellii. The sequence goes on from OW618029.1 coordinate 2,002,242, forward strand.
ACATCTCCGATATCAACATTCTGAGCGGCGACATCACGAAGCAGGAAATTACAAAACTAAAGTTTGAGCTTCAGTCTCTAAAGTTGCATAATGAAAAGCTACTATCGTACATTGGCTTTGAGTTGCAGAAGCAAAAGAAGAACATAAAGAAGCTTTCCAGCAAGCAAAATCTCATGCCAAAGTCCCTGGCCAGTAAGATGGAATATTCAGACGCAAAGCTAATTGAAAAGCTGCGAGAGATGCTTATCAATAAGAAAAGGGTATTGCGCTCTGTTTCTATCAACCCTATCTTGTCGACCAAGTATGGGCTGTCGAGAAACAGCTCATTGCTCCCGCCGCTAGTCGGTCTCGGAGTAGCGTGCAACCTGATGGAAGAAGATGATGACTTTCTTTTCAGGAGTCACTTCATCAACTCTCTCAAGAAAGATGACTGCGATGATTATGGCTTTCTCAACCATAGTTGCAAATACAATCTGCGGGTCCTACTGAAAAAAAATCAAGAGTATTCGGAGTACAACGATGAGCAGACGATCAAAAAATATAAGTCACAGACTTTTGGTAGCGCTCAAAATGATAATTTCGACATGTCGACCGACGAGGAAGACTTTGTACTGATTGATGAGGCTCCTGAATTTAAAGATGGTGAGCTTTGCGACTTGGATATTGATGATGTCGATGACATTGAGCATGTTTTTAACGGCAACGAGGATTTGATTGAGGCATGGACGAGTAGCAGTGAAGAAAGCCTCATTTCAGATGTAGACTATGATAAGTTGGACCGGTTCAACCAGATGAAGTATCTCATACTAGGCAAGGAGCACATGAATGCACACAAGCATTCCGAATCTATTGCGGACGAAAACTTGAAGTATAAGTTTCTCACCATCGCAATCGGAATTATTATCGTGGGGATCAAATTCACCACGCATCCACAACAGCAGCTCGCTGGAAATTGAGACACGCACAGTCTATGACATGCCAAGGCTCGGGCCACTGGGATTGAAGAGCGACACGCAGTTTATGGAACTAGACTTGGTTTTGGTCATTCATGAATTCATTAATATACGTTTGCACTGAGACTTAATACTTTAAAGTGTAAAACAGGCTTCATGAGATGCCTTTGGCTGGAGAAAACTTGATATAGTATAAATAAGCCTGGGCACGTCTCAAGCATGGACAACATTCGTGGGAACGGTTTCTGGTTAGACTCATATGTCCGGCATTTAATTATATATATAAATATATATCAAAATCATTCTCCGTCTTTTTTAGTGGCACTTATATTTGCCTCGTAAGGCAAAAAGGAGAGTATCCGAGTACGGGTGGTATCCAGTCACGTGATCAATGACTCAATAACCCAAAGACTTTGTTCCGGGGATAAATCGGATTACATTTCCTTGAAAGAGCCGATCTAAATATAGTGCTCTGTTTGGCTGCCATGTTTCAAAAATTTCCCCGTACATCAGCTTCGTAAATTCTGAGGCGTCAAATATCTCGTGCCGAAATTAGAATGATCAAAAAAGTCGCGCCACTTCTCAGGACCGCGTATCTGGTCTCGGTCCTGTAGCCGGGCTTTCGCACCCAACGGCTCGGCTAAGCATGTACATCACCCCACTCGTTTTCGCATGATCAAAAAGGAATGTAATTCTCGGAATTCTGGTACGCATGATACTCAGCGCATCCTTTCAACAATTAGTGCTGCTATTTTTTCAAACAATCAACTCTCCACACATTTCTGGTATAGGTTTCCGCAGGACGTCTCACAAACCCACGCTACCCCTCGTAACCTCTCACATCTTATAATGGCCCTCCGCAACTACCTATACGCAAAACACACGAGCGCAACGCAGGCGGCGCTTATCAATAAGCGGTCAGACCCTGCCGCTGAGAAGTTGACCAATTGTCCCCCTGAGCGGGCTTTGATATTAGAAGACGGAACAAAAGTGTGTGCCGATTGTGCAGATTGTCCCAAGAAGGTCCAAAAGGATGATGGCTCGCCCAAAATAAAGGTGCAAATAGAAGCCGAAACTGACTTCACTTCACGGTCACAAAGCGCAGCAAGCAACTAGCTTCGGGCTTCGGGCTTCAGCGGCCACAGACTACTTCACTTCTTGCTCTTTTAGAATCCATTTGTAATAAATCTCGGCAATGTGCGGCGCTTTTGTTGCCCGTATCAAACGAAAAAGTGAACCCGCGAATGACAGAAGTTTTTCACATTCTTTGGGTGAATTTTGTAGGGATAAATGTAGCAGTGTCCTGAAGAATCATAAGTACGTGCCTGACAAAGATGATCAAACGCATTGCACGAACAAATATGCTTTAGGGATATCAAACGAAATATCGCTAATTATTCCAGAAGACACAGATGAGCTGCTGACATCGGCTATTGTTTGGTATGTGAAGACGCTTCCAAAGTGCCTAACGTCTCGGTTGTATCTCAAACCACTAGGTATTGATTTTCTGCTGTGCATTCAGAATCGCCACACTTCGGGGGAAATCATAATTTCCCATATCATGATACTCGTGTCTTGTGCTATACGGCTCTTAGAAACCTTATTCAAACGCCAAGGTCTGTGTTTAAATGCATATTTTTACCTCTTAATTTGCCGACCGCCCACTGCGGTACTATCACAGCAAGCATTCATGCGCACGACAAATGGGAAGCTGTCTCTGTGTCTGTCATCTTCAGGGCGAGTGTGCAAGAAATCAATATGATGCGAGGTTTGGAGCAGTCCGGACATAAATTGCCAAACTTTTTTTTTTGATTGCATGCTACACTTGTGGGAAGAAGGAGAACATTTTCCGTTTCTTGTCGCATGAGTCTTGCCACTAACAAGCAAAACAGGAAGCTCCAACTGCCCCAATCACAACAACATCACACATGAAGTACAAATATCTCCAGAATGCCACATGGGAATATGGAAAACCAGTCCTTAGCCTTTAGTCGATAAGACACGTCGTTATATGTGGCTAGCTCTATGAGAAAGCAAATAGTTGTATCAAACGACAACATGCTGGCTGAAGATAACCCCAGGTCCTCTATATGTCAGATGAGCGGGTGTAGTGGAGGGTAGCGTACGGCAGCAGAGCGAGAGCACAACATATCAACTGTCACTAGTAGATTTTGTAGCCTCGACTAAAAAGCTCGCTACCTGTTCATATTTAAACGCATGGGCTGTCAATCAGTATGCATGTTAGTCCATCTGAGATTCTGGTATCAATCTGCCTCGAAATCAATTCTCAAAGATACACTGCATTATTTCCAGGCTCCCACTACGATAGCATGAGCTTATTCTGCTCCCAAAGCGAGCGTGGTACTGATGATGGCCACTCTTCATCATCGTAAGCACGTTTGTCTTGCGGCAAGAAGATTTCATCCAGCATCGCGGGCTCCAGTGGCGGACGCCGCCGCCGCTCCTGGGCAGAGCGGAGACAAATGAGCAGCTCACTGGCAAACGAAGCCTTAAACGCCTCGTATAGCTGTAGCGTCTGGGGATAATCATACTGATGATCTTGAAAGAAGCGGTCGGCAACGTCCGTGAGGAGCCGCTCGAGGTGCTGCGCGGCAATGGGAGGACGTGATGCTGACGCAAGCCGCATAGCCTGCTCCAATGCCGCGGGCAGCTCGTCGCCGTGTACCCTATCGTGTCGTTGCAGGGGCGCAGCCTGGACACGCTCAGACTGCAGTTCACGCAGAACGCCGGGGGACAAATACGAGAGCGCCGGGGGAAAACTGAGCGTCTGCTGCGGTCTGAACAGGCCCTGGCTACCTTGATCCTCGCGCGGTGGCTGTGGATCGAGAGGTGAGTCATGCTCTGCCGACGGTTCGACCGGCTTTTGTGGTTCTCGGGCCTCCGGCACATCCGGCGATACAAGCAAGCGCTCGTTACGCGTGGTAAGTCCCTGTGCGCCTGATGGGCCCTTTGCACGTGGGCGGCAGAGCCCATGGCGCTTCTTGAACTGCGCAAGCCAGCCGTGGCTGAACCCAACGAGCCGCTTCGGGTTCTCGACGCCAAACTGGTGCGCATACACCTGCCAGTAATCACGCAAGACGGGTTCCGTGACTGCAGCGCCTTGCGCAAGCCGCTGCTGCACCAAAAGGTCCATAGCGCGGTTGATTTGCGCGTATTTGTACGTGGCTTTTCGGCGAGCGTGTTTTTCTGAGGGCGGGCCCAGCGCACGGTAGCGGCGGCGGTACTCGGGCTCATTTTTGAGCCACTCATGGAACGTCAGCGTCAGGATGGCCACGTCGTGCTGGAACCGCGCCACGGTCTCCAGCTGCGTATGGTCCAGCCCATGGTAGTGGTCCAATATTTGGATTTTCTGCTCCAACGTGGCACGAGGGCGCTTTTTCGGCGCGTTTTTCGGCGCACTTTTCGGCGCATTCGGCACAGAGGGATTATCCAGGGGTGCCACTTCCATTATACCTGGGCAGAAGCTTAGTTTCGGGCGCGAGGTGTACGTTTCGAGTGGGATTGGCAGGGTGAAGGGGACTCGGCGGCGGCAGTGGAACGAGGTTATGAGGCGCGCATAGATACCAGGACAAAGGCCGTGGTAGAGAAGTTCTCGGGCACAGGGGTGTATCGCTTGGTCCGAATCCCGGCGAGGTGCTGCGTATTGGGTGATGCAGCGAGTTCCGGCGGGGTTGCGCTGGTAAGACTGGAGGAAGAAGAGACCAGAGCGATGGATAATTGGGGTTTTCGGGGCACTCGCTATGTTATGTGCAGACACTCGCTTTTGCTCGATCTCAGCAAGCGGCGGGCCGCCAGAGGCGTCGCGCCATTCTTCACGCACTTCCGCTATTTCCCCAGCGGCTCTAATGTTTCGGATTTCCGGGCCTGGCTCCGTCTACGAACAACAGAGTGTTCACAAAATCATTGCCTGTATACTTTTGGAGGAAACTTGGCTGGTTTTTTGGTGTACATTGTTCTGACCTGCCGTGGCTTGGGGAAGAAATCCATCGGCGCAAGAAAGCGCCCCAAATTTCCTCTGGGTTGTTTAAAACCTATGATATGTAGATGATGATATATATACCTTATTTAGATAACTTATTAAGTACAATACATAGAGATCCTTTTTATCACATATAGATAATCCTATATGACAATAATTTTATATCTTTACTTCTATAGAATAATAGAATATAAGAAATAATATAAGAAATCTACACCGGATCATGTTTCTTACTCCATCTTTAAGGATCCTATTATATATATAGTATTATACCCGGGATGGTGCATGTTTCAAACCCAATATTCTCTGGCAATTCTCTGGCTATTCTCTGGCTATTCTCTGCATCTGAACGAAACTCAAGTCTCAATACTTGGGATACCCTGGTAGCTTTCGTGTCTTTACAAAAAAAAAAGGTTGGGCTGTGAGGGCGTTGTTGCACCCCCAGGGTACTTTGCAGCCAAGGTGCACTTCGCCGTTTATAGACAGGTCGAGAAAATGGATTCCCTGGTTTCGGCTTCGGGCTCACCCGGATGGACATCTTCACGCCTGTTCATAGTTGAATCTGGATTTTCATCTCCTCCGAGTTTCATATCTTTACTCTAGTTGGCAAGGCTTCCGATTATTTTATCAAGCCTGACTCACAGCTGTGATTATAATTGTTTCATCAAATCCCTTTTCAAGCAAGGAATCGTTCTAAAGGCATTGTCTCTTACGAGACTCTCATGTAAAATACCTAGCTTGTCTGTGAAATTATTCTGCTCAGCTTAAACACATACCCCTTTTCCTTCCAATATATAATGGGTTTTGTGTCGGGCAATTTATAAAAATTGTACTTTTTCCGTGAACTCGCATGTCTTTCCTTCAAGAAAAGTTCGAGGCCCTACTCCTTAGTATTTTCGACCGTTTGTCTCTTGCCCTAAGTATCGGGAGATTTTTTTTGAGATCTCAATTGCATTTCGAGTTTTTCAATTGTTCTCTACCATATCTCAAATTACGAGAGTATTCCGGACTTCAAAGAATTGCTGAGCGCCGTTCTTCGTGTACAGTTTCGGGCTGATTCCAAATTGGCTCTGTAACCCCATTCGAGCAATCCACAAAGCAACATTCATCCTAAATGGCTTCTAGTGCTATTCTTGCCTGTTGTTGGCAGATGATGTCGATCTACAAAAACAACGCGCTTGAAATGAAAGGTTTCCAGAAGATACTATGGAGGGATAGTATGCAAATCTGGCAGGGTCTCAGAGTTGGGAGAGCCGATTTTCATGAGCGGGATGCATGTTGTATAGTGGAAAATTCAAGCGTTGTGGCATGAAGATTCGAAATGCGTTCATTTGATTACATTTGTTATGAACTATCAGCATATATGTATCATAATCCATGTACGACAAAAGGCGCACCCAAGAGTACCTAATCTTATTTCAAACTGGGAAACGAAGAGGTGTCCTACAACTAATTATATATGAGACTCACAGATACGTGATCAGAAACCTTAAAGATACACAGATTAACACCTTGTGGCCGAGGTCATCTGATTACGAGACTGCCATGCGCCCACTGAATGCATCGTATACAAATGAGGCTTTCCTTGGGTCAAAGATTATAACCGGACGACGGTACTTGCCTCACTTGCTGTATTGAGGAGTGAACTACTCCCAAAAAGACTTTGAAGAAAATACAAGGGTTTTAGAGAATATAACACTGACGCTTGCAAATGCCTTTGGTTTACTTGACGAATCTGATACTTTTGTTCTCACATGGCAGTTGTAATCCAAATGCACACATTTCCATGATGTGTTTGGATTAAAGTAGAACAGAGCATCAACTCTTGAAGGTGACAGTATATCGAGCCACATGTTCTTTAGGCAAGTGGTGCCAAGAATTCGGATTTCTCAATAGTGATGACAAACCATACTATGGCAGAAAGAAATATCCAGGCCCCGGAATATAATCAATGGACAGACAACGTGTGCCCTTTTTTTTTGGACGCCCAAGCCGCCCTCCAAACATCAATGAACGTGATTGCCTACGCTCCCCACAAAATTCGCATCTACATCAGATCATACATTGCTACGGCCTCTTCGTTCATTGCTGTGGATTGGCCTATATCATCGTCATAAATCAGTGCGAGCCGGCGCCTCTACTAACTCTCTCCAAAACAGACTCGTAGGCGACCTCAGAGAAGTCCGTGCCCTGGATGTCTGCGGCGATTCCGTTCAAAGCTCTTCTCAAGGCATCCTTCGAGGAGGCGTACACCATCTTCGATCTTACCGGCGCGGTGTCTGGCGACCAGGTGTAAAAGACGATTTTGTTTCTCTTACCTTCACAGCCGCCGATCTCGTACTCGAAATCGTACACAGCGTACTTACACTCGTTCTCAGGCAACTTCTCCAAAAACGCATCGTAGTCGGTGTCCGTGGAGGTCTGGTCCACAACAATCTGGGTTTTCTCGGCGTTCAAAGCAAAGACGATGAACTTGTACTTCTTGCCCAACTTCAAGTCGTTGAAAGCGGCTAAGGACTCGTCGGCAACTGCAACTCTGGCGTATTGTTAGTAATGGCCCGTTAATGGGCAAGACCTCGGAAAAAAAAAAGCACATGATATGACTCGAAAGCTAGAGCCTATTCTGGTGGGTGGAGCTTCTGACTGAAAGTTGAGATCGCTGGTGGGTATATTTGTTTGCTGGCGCTTGCTTGACCCCCTTTGATGAATCTCGGTCAACGAGACAGTTTTGTCACCCAATGGATCTCAGCAGTCACCCGCCGCCACCAATAGTTTGTTTATGCGCTGTATCTCCGAAATTATGGGGGCTGTCTTCAATGACTGTCGCCCTTGACCTATGGAACATACCCGGATCTAGACTGGAGGGTTCGTTAGTACGCTTGTCGTTAAGATTTTATCCCGCGCGCTAATTGAGACTGCCGCTGAGCCGTATGTGCCTATTCTGTATAAGGCAGAAACATACCATTTTTGTTGTGAGGTGGGGATTGCGTGGAAAAAAAGAAGGTTTAAGGATTGTTGCTTTCCGCCGTAAAGTGCGGTTCGCCTTGGGTGAACGTCCACCGACACCGAGCGTGTGTCTATATGCAGTTCTTCTGGCCACGACAGGCTGGCTTTATGCAGCAATTGTGTTAATCAGACTCCTGGGAAGCATTAGCGATTCTGTCTCTCCTTAAACCCTTGAATACTGCAGAATAACTGTTTCAAAAGCAAAGCAGGATATGGTCCGGGAGGCAAACCGCATACTGTGTTCATTCTGGCATTTCTTGCACGAGCATTCTCAGCCCCCGCGCTCCGTCACCTGAGATTTGCTGGTGGTACTGCTCCGTGTGCACCTGGTGCATACCCGAAGAATGGGCACGCAATTAAAAAAAAACAGACCTTATAGAATTGGCTCAGATCCGCGTGGGTATCCGGGCTGCTTTCTTTGAATTGTCTTGCCACAAGTGCCATTTTCTCGAGCTCTTACAAATCTCCCTTCAGCTAAGTAACAGTCTTTCAAACAAGAAACACTCCCGACCTTCCTCCTTTATTTTTACATTGGGGCTCATGAAAGACTAGAGAATTATTGGTGATTGAAGTATGTATTTCACAAAGACTCTTGAATGCATTTGTAATGACCAATCAAAAAATGCAAGACCCAAGTGTGGTTTGCGTAGTTCGGACACATATCAGCAGCGTACCTGGTAGTTATATGCAGATATGTAGTCATTGGAGTTAAAAGTGGTCTCGAGATTTATCCCGTACATCGGTTTGCTCGGAATAAACATTCATATAACTGAGCGAGGAGCCAAATTTCCGTGCATTAGTAGTCTCTGGTTCCTTCTAAATATGGTATCTTGACCGTATTCTTGCTACAGACAAACACACTTTTCCTTTCTGAGGTTTGATATTCCAACAAGGGGTTGTGAACCGCTAATGTGATGTATGTATATGTATATTATCGTAAAATGCAGCTTTTTCAATTAAGTAAATTGAGATCTTCAAAGCGTAGAAAGAAGTCCTGACATTTCTTGGCTTGAAAAATTATCGATGTCTCTAAACTCAAGTACATAATACAACAGTATCAACAAGGGCTACCATACTTTTGCACGAGCTTATATTCTAGCAACATCTAGTATAATGTATATAATATATTAAAGCCATATTCTAAGCAAGAGATGTGGTGGCCGAGTGGTTAAGGCGTGAGGTGCAGGTTAAATAGCACCTCCTCATGAGCTCTGCTCTCGCAGGTTCGAATCCTGTCCACGTCGCTTACTTTTTTCTTTCCAAATGGCACTTCTTATATTTTTTAACTCCGTCTAATTTTCACCATGCTTCAACATTTGTAGTGAAAAAGAGCGGGAAAAGTACCCAGCTAATGCCGAAACTGCCAAATTTTGGACTCGCTCTCTGGGCTCACCGAGCCACTATACAGTACTGACGAAGCCAGCTCGGTAGATACAAAATGAGGGCGTCGTGAAAAATCGTCACATCATAGTCATTTCGCTACTGATACAAATCTCTCCTTGACGATATGGAAATTGATCTCTACGAAGTCCTCGAAGTGGAGCGGTCCGCGTCGCTGGGGGATATCAAGAAGGCATACAGGAAGTTGGCACTTCGCTATCATCCCGATAAAGTCTCCGAGGACGAGAGGGAGGATGCGGAAATCAAGTTCAAAGAGATCTCGCGTGCGTATGAGATTCTCAGCGATGAGTCAAAAAGACTGGATTATGATATATACGGCACGGCAGACGGCTTCGGCGAAAACGGCCCGGGATATAGCAACAACCCGTATGGCGATGCCTATGGCTCCCAGCAGTATGGCGCCGATGACTTCTACAATTTTTTCCAGAACATGAATGGCGGGCCCCCACCACGGGCCGGCGGAAACTCCCGGGCCCTGGGCCCACTGAAGACCGCTGATGCAGAGTTAGAGGTTGACGTGACCTTGGAGGACTTGTTCAAGGGTAAAACTGTCAAGATCACCTCTACCCGCGACGTTCTCTGCAGCAGTTGCCGCGGCACTGGCGCCCGTAAGAAGGCGGTGCCCAGAATGTGTGCACTGTGTGAAGGACACGGGTACACGACCAAGATCAAAAGAGTTGGGCCCGGATTAGTTTCGCAATTCCACGTCGATTGTGAGAAGTGTTCAGGCGAAGGCAAGACATTTCGCACCAAAGACAAATGTAAGCATTGTCGCGGTACACTGGTGATGGAGGAAACTAAGATCTTGGAGTTCGAGATCCCACCGGGCGCCAAATCAGGAGAGCTGGTGGTCTTGGAGGGCGAGTCCGACGAAGCACCAGGAAAGAAACCGGGCGACGTAATTCTCACATTTCACTGCAAAGAGCATGCGGTATTCACGCGCAAGGGTGACGACTTGTTTGTCGACTACAAAATCACGTTGGTGGAGGCGCTTCTGGGCTTCTCTAAAGTCGTGGCCAAGCACTTGGACGGCCGCGCAATCCACATCAGCACGCCTACTGGCAAGGTCATTCGGCCGGGCGATTTCCTCCGCATTTCCGGCGAGGGCATGCCTGTGTACGCCAAGTCGCTGAGCTGGTTCGCGTCCAAGAAAAAGCGGGGTGACTTGTACGTGGCGATGGAGATTGAGTTCCCCTCAGACAACTGGTACTTGGAAAAGAACGACGTGTACAAGCTTCAGAATCTCCTACCAACGGAACTTCGCAACGATGCAGACAAGAAGAAGCAAAGCGTGCCAGCGGACCTGTTGCCGGAGGCAAACATCGAGTACGTGACGGACTTTACTGTATCGCGTGCAGACACGCTTCCGAGCTACGAGAAGCCGGAGCACAGCAACCAGCATAGCGCCCACACCGATGGCGCACAGTACGCTCATGGCGAGGCCACGCCCGAGTGCACGGCACAGTGAGTGCGGAACATAGCTGGACACCAATTTGGAGGAGCACGAAACAAGCGGCAGCGCATCGACAGTGTATATAGTATGGAGTATGGAGTCGTTTGGGTATATAGCGAAACACAGTCAAAAGTCTAGCAAGTCATCTAGGTCCGCGGCAGTGAGCCCCAAGGCCTTGTTCTCTATGCCATGAGTCAATTCCTCGTGGAAAGCAGTGTTCATTTCTTTCTCCGCCTCGCTGCACAGCTCTTCGTCATCGGAAAAAAAACGGGTGTTGGGGGCAAACATGTCGGTCAACTTACTTGGCTGTTCTTCCCGGTAAAGAAATGGCATCTCTGCCTCAGTGAAAGGGGCCTCGTCCGCCGGCACACATTCGAGTATCTTCGGTGCCTCAGGAACAGTCTCTACGCTGTTTTCATCCTCTGCAAGCGACTCAATAAGCTGTTCGACCTCTGGGGAAAACGCGCCCCTTTTGATCGGGTCGCTGTGGACAAACTGCTCATGTGTCGGCAAATTCGACGCGCTAAGGCATGACGTCGCGTCAGAAAGCGTTTGAGAGAGTTTTTGTTGGAGCGGGGGCAATGCACGCGGGGCCGCCTTCGTCAAAGAATCGGACAGGAAACGGGGAACGAGTTCGGAAGGGCGGTTCAGATCCTGCAGCGGAAGGAGCGTGTTTTTGTGTGGGTTTGTGGGGCGTGGTGCAGGCGCAGCGATTTTTGCTGGCTTGCTAAAGAAGCCAAGTGACAGGTTTGACTTCACTAATGTGGGTTTGGTCATGAGGGCGTCGCCTTTTGAGGCCGGCCCCTGCTTTAATGATTGCGCCTGGAACGTCAGGGGCAACGAGGATTTCGACCTCTGTAGTGCGGGAAACCCCTGGTTGGGGTTTTTGCCACCCAAGGGGACCCGCATCCGTTTTTCGTTGGGGTTGCTCTTCGCAGAAAGGGGTCTTTTGGTGGCCCCGTTGGTGGCAGAGGGTATGTCCCTGAGCGCCGGGTTTCGTAGCTCCGTTTTCGCAGGGGCAACCTGGTGCTGGTTCTCCTGGTCAGTGTGTAGTTTAAGTCTATTTGCGGACATTTCTGTGGCTATTTCTATGTGTTGACTAGCGTTTCTGAGGGCGGAATTTGTGTAGATGAGAAAGAAAGAATAGTAGAGAGGTTGAGACTTGGTTGTTTATGTGTGCGCGGCTTTAGGCGTAGACTGTGCAGGCAAGTTTGAAACTTCACTAGGATAGATAAGGTACGCAACAGTGAATCTGGAATGCCGTCCTTGTCTCCCGAAGTGAGTAATTTAATTAAACCAGGCATGGCTTTTTCGCAATATACACTTTTATCATATCTTTCTTTAACCTTTTCTTTATAACTTTTCTTTATACTCTTTCTTTGGTTTGACAATCTTGTTTTTGATGGTTCACCGAGCGCCGCGCAAGATTTCGCTAAGAATTGGGCGCACTGAAATGGGTGCAAGGGAAGAGTGTCGATAGAAGTCCCAATTTCACTTAGCTTTGAGTTTGGAGGTGCTAGTTACCGTAAGGTCTACTAAGTCTTTCGAATCTAGCAGGTGCAGCATTTGGGTATTTAGCAAAGTTTCAATTTTCATCATTCAAAAGGCGAAATTCAAAAAGACAGGTTTTGGGCAATACAGAAACAAAGTACGAACGTTGAAGCCGCAATTAAAAGGAAAGGACGTAAAGTTGACTTTACTTTCGTTAAAGTGTACCAAAAAGTCATGCTTGTATATTGCGGAAGACCTTTTGTGACTATTAGAATACAAACGAAACCCGTGGAAACAGAAAACACTGGGACTCAAAAGCTTGGTGGCTATATCAGAGTCCGGGAAAGTTTTTCGAAGGAACAAAGGCTGCACCAAAAAACATTTTAATCATAAACCGTTTACCAACACAAGACATTGAAGCATGGCTTGGTTTGTCAAAAACGTTGTACCTACGCGGCGGCCCTAGCGAAAAGAGCAGGGACATACAGTTCTGGCCGATAGAGACTATATTCATCACCACCAGGAAACCAAAAATGCTAGGCTTTTGAAAAAAAAACCTACCCCCCAAAAGCTGGCGCTCAGCTACGAGGAGAAGAAGAAGGGCGCCTGAATACTTCATCTTCTAGCTTCCCCCTTTGACACGGCACTTGTGTAATTATTCGGGTCTCACGTGAGTATGTTCGGGTAGCTTCAAACCAAATACTCGCGGGGACCCGAATGCGCGAGTATCGAGTCCTTTGGTGACATATTCATGAGCAAGCTATAATTTGCAGCTATACGTATAAAAACAAGCCCAAATTTCCGCCTAGTATGTATAATCTTCTACAATACCCAGTGGGTGTAAATTGCATTTGCATGAGGATGTACGCAGCTATACTTTGGGCATGAGGCGATGAGTGCATCAGCAAGTCTTGAGGTATGTACCTAGCAAATGGAAGAGAACATGAAGATATTGCCGTCAAGTCCTGTGCGTTCAAAACGACCGGCTCTCGGCGTGGTCTCAACTGGGTGTTGCCCCTCGGCTGTGCAAGATGCTTCTCGCGGGACACTTCAGATGTACCCCCGTGACCTTCTGCATGTTCTGGTGCACGAAACACGTTGTGGGGGCGCTAATGAAGAAGAGTGTAGATAGTGCTCGACAAGGATGCATCCTAGAATACCAAAAATGCACGCTGCCGCAAGGATTTTAAAGGCGCCCAAAGAAGCAGGGATCGAAGGAGCCTTTCGCAGCCGGAGCTTATATATTTCCCGACAGGTGGATACGGTTCCCAGCCGCTGAGCGGGAGCGGCTGCCGCATGCGGCGGAAATGGAAGGAGACGGACCGCTGCCAGCCCAAGTGCCGAAATCACTGTGGAAGAGGCACAAGACATTGACAAAACTAAATTCGCAAACACTGCGCCTGAAGCGATGAGCAGAAACCAGCAGTGATGCTCCAGCCCGTATCCTCCAGCCCCGTCTCGACTGCACTACGTTGCGCCTGGCTGCGTTGCAACAAAGCCATAGACACGCCATCGCGTGAAGTCCAATGGACAACGGCAAATATGGCCTATTGTTGCGTCCGCACTGTGGCACTACATAAAACAAGGGCCGATTCTGCGCCAGCTTCATGTTAAAACGCAAACGCTATTTGCTCTATCAAGTACATCTATATCTTGGGGCTACGTCATTTGGGTGTATTGGGTGTATTGGGTGTATTGGGTGTATTGGGTGTATTGGGTGTATTGGGTGTATTGGGTGTATTGGGTGTATTGGGTGTATTGGGTGTATTGGGTGTATTGGGTGTATTGGGTGTATTGGGTGTATTGGGTGTATTGGGTGTATTGGGTGTATTGGGTGTATTGGGTGTATTGGGTGTATTGGGTGTATTGGGTGTATTGGGTGTATTGGGTGTATTGGGTGTATTGGGTGTATTGGGTGTATTGGGTGTATTGGGTGTATTGGGTGTATTGGGTGTATTGGGTGTATTGGGTGTATTGGGTTTATAGGGGAGCGGAAGGTCTACGCTATACTCCATGGTCACTGGGGAACGATCATTCGGAAGCCACGCAAGCTCCAAACACGTGCCTAGCTCGTTCTAGATCTGTTCTGCGATACACCTGCTTGTATTTTGAAAGGAATAATTAATTTTGATTAGGGCCTCGCAGCGCGACTCGCGCCATCGCGCGCACATCAGCCCGCGGCCCCACAATCCACTGCCAACTGCCATATATTATTATTCTACGCACTTCAAGACACACCCCAAACACCCCAAAACACCCCAAAACACCACCTTATTACCCCCGAACCGCCCATGACCTCATTCCGCGCCGTATCCGGCGCCGCGTCCATGGCCACGTGGGAGTACCTCGTCAACTGGGTGTTGGTGGTGACGCTCAGCGTGGCGTTCGTGTTCTACTTTGCCCGGCTCGTGGGCTACGTCCTCTCGGCGCTCCTCAAGCTCGCGCTCTGGCAGCGGCACCGTGTGCGCGTGACCGTCGGCGCGTTCCGTATCGCGCCGCTTGGTGGGCGCATCATGGCCCGCAACGTCGTGGTGCTGCTGGCAGACTACACGGTGCTGGTGCTCCGTGTCAACCTCACGTGGCGCTACTGGCTCCTCCGCCCAACGCGGCTTGCGGGCGTGTACGTGGGCGGCACCCTGCCGCCGCCCGACGGTCGCTCCGCGGCGCAGAACGCCCGCCTCCCCGCGCTCTGGCGGGCTCATGTCGACGGCTTGGAGGTGTTCATGTACAACCGCACGGCGGCGTACGACGCGCTCGAGGCGGCGCTTGCTCGGGCCGCGGCGCCCGAGGCCGCCAAGGCGCCGCTGCTGCGGTCCTCGCTGGAGCTGGTGCTCTCGGCAGCCGCAAGCAGCAGCAGCAGCAGCAGCAAGCCGAGCCGCGCGCAGTCCTCCGTGCTCCGCTTCTTGCCCCTCGACGTCTCCGTGAAGCGCGGTGCGCTCGTCTTGGGCAACCACACGACGCCCGCGGTGCTCGTGGCGTCCTTCCGCGCGGCGAAGGCGCTGTGGGACGTGGCCGCTTCGCCCAGCGGCGTTCACCAGCGCACGTGCCTTGACGCCACGCTCGACCGGTTCCAGGTGCACATGCGGCCCAACATCGCGTACGACCCGGCCCGCTACGGCGGCAACGACAACGACAACGGCGGCGGCCCGCGCGTGTTCCGTCCGCACTCCAGAAAACACAGCCTCCTGCACGTGGCGGCGTACTTCCGGCAGAAGCAGCGGCAGTTCGGGCTCCGTTTCCGCAACAGGGCCCTCCGTGAGGGCCTCGCCGAGTGGCGCGGGCTCCGCCGGTATGTGGGTGACGCGCCTGAGCTTGCGGCCGACGTCGAGGAGTATGCCAAGTATAGCTTGCTTCTTGATGCCGCAGCCACGCAGGTCGTGTACTACTACGACACTGAGGCGCTTCCGGAGCCACGAGAGGGCGCAGGCATGTCCCGGAAACAACCCGAGGACGCCAGCCAAGAAGCTAGCCAAGACGCTCGCCCGCAAACTGGCGTCGACGTGGTTTTGTCCATGGCAACGGTCCACTACGGATCGTGGGCCGACCGCCAGCGGGCACCTCTTCAGGCGCTCCTCTTTCCTGGCTTGGCCCGTGATGCGGCTCCAGAGGACCAGGCGCGGGGTGCGGTGGAGACATGCTCCGGCCCCTGCCGGCAAGAAAGCCCAGACTACGCGGGATTCACGGTGAAGGTGACTGCGAAAAACGAACTCCTCTTCCGCGTGCCCACCCGCGAGTTCAGCAAGGACAAGGAAGAATCGGGCGAGGATCCGAAGCAGCGCAACACCCGCCCGTTCGGCTGGCTCGAGTTGAAGCTTGGTGCCGGCACGCAGGCCCACTACTTTGCTCCGTACGCACCTTCGCCGCTCGGCTTCCTATCGACGCTCACGGTGAGCACATCCGCCCTAGAGGTACGCACGTCCGTAACGCACGACCTTGTGCTCACCGCGGCGCGTCACACCGCCGAGCTACTGCTCAAGGCCCCGCTTGCGTGGAACGCACCTTGCGAGTATGCGATATCCATGAAGTCGAAAGACGCACAATTCCATTTCTTGCGCGAACACGCAGCGCTTCTCGCAGACATCGCCGCAGACTTTGCCGCGGGGCCCCCGGCGCGGTATGAGGAGATTCGCGTGTGCACTTATTTGCTCGACTGGGCAGTATGTGGCGGCGTGCTAAAGCTCAACGCGAACGACCACAATATCATTAACGCGCCGTTGGACCCGCTTGCAAACACGTTCCTCGAGGTGCGCTTTCCGTCCCTCCGCATCAATGCCAAATCACGCTCCGACGGAATGCTCTCGGCAGCGTCGTGTGTTGAATACGGCGTGTTTGTCCCGCTGCTCACGTTGCACCTCTCGGTGCCCCCATGGCACACCGCGAGCGACTTTATGGCCGCCTGTGCCCAAATGGGTGCTACAGGCGCATTCGAAATTTCCGGTGTTTATCACACGTATCACAATGTCGAGCTCGACCGCGATAATATTGCCACAGCGCATGTGATTGCTGATGATCCAGTGGTACTCTTCCACGGATACTTTGTGCGTTGCCTCTTCGCACTTCGCGACAATTACTTCGGCGACTTCATCAACTTCCGCTCATTCGAGGAATTTATTTTGAGCGAAGGCGGCCCCAATGACCCAGTCTCGTCTTTTGATACCCCGAAGACAGGAAACTACTGGGATGTGCCCAAGCTGGAGAACAACTTGGCAGTGCGCTTCTCTTTCAAGGCGCGCCGCGGCGCCATAGTGCTTCCGTGCCAGGTTTACGACCACGAGCACCACGTTGGCTTGTTATTCGATTACCTTGACGTGGGAATACATCTATGCCACTTCTATATGGACCTCCAGGCAGACTTTAGTACTGGAAGGGGATATCACGTGCTTCTAGATACTCTCCCTTCGAAAGGCTTGGTGTTTCAACGAGCAGAATACGCAAACTGGCTCTCCAAGAAAAACCCTGAGGTTATCATTGACACATTTAGCATACACACACACAGAATGCTTGGAGTGGATGATCTCACGTATCATTGCAAGTGGGATTTTGCTTGCGACTTGATAAAAATAGAGGGCAGCCCGGCTGTGATACTGAGTATCGACAACCTCATTGATAACTTTGTTTTGGGCTACAAAGACCTTGAAAATGCCCTCACCTACGTGTCGCCAATGGCATATGATGCCGCGAATTTCTCGTTCCGCTGCCCAAATATCAGCATCAGACTCGAGTTGGCATCTGGTATCTTTCTCGAGATAAGCCTTCTGGATGTGCTCGCAACTTATAATGACATTGCTAATATGCGCTATTCTAGTCGCGGTTCGTTGGTTTTGCCACATATCCTTGTTCATGTCACCGACGAACAGGAGGATGTCAGGTATCTTGCGTCTATGAAAACCTCGCTTCATCTCACTAACTTCGGCCAAAGACTCGATATGGGGGAGCATAAAAAGATGCAGCACGAGCATATCAAACGTAATGATGCAACAACACATCGGGCAGCGTTTCTTCTCAACACAGAGGAAAAAGATGAAGAGTTCAACGCGGCAAAATATGCCGTCTTCTCTGCTATATCGCTTCCCACGGCTTCAATTCCTCTAAATAACGACTACTTATCTTCCTACAGGAACGAGTCTAGGAGCACTTTTGAGAGCTGCTGTAACTTTGATGATCTGGAAGAATCTTCGTTTTTTGATGGTGACATGTTTCCAACCACATCGTACATTGACGAAAATTTCATGCCATTATCTCGCACGCAGGATCATTCCAAGACTGACTCGTTGGTACTCAAATTCGACACCGTGAGACTTTGTATCTGTTCAAGGGGGATCAATGTGTTGTCCAAGCTAGTCGTGAGCTCTGAGAATTCAGATATTGAGTTCTTGCTTGATAGACTACAGTATGGAATAATGAAAGAGCTCAAACATCTTATATTTCCCGTTTCCACTACAGACAATGTAAGAATTGTGAGCCCTCTGCTTGATATGCGATTGGTGGAACACAGTATGGCGTCTCCTGAATCTGCGTTCTTCACATCTCAACCTCATCCTGTGCTAACTATAGCGGTATCGGATCCATCAATTGTCGTTCGAAAACAAGAATTCCGTACACGCTTGGGATCATACTTGGAAGAACGATCTGCAATAACCCTAGCGTTTCATTTCGCCGATGTATACGCATCAGTTTCTGTACCTAAATGTTTCTCCGCTGCTTTCATTGTCCAAATTTCAGAGATGGAATCTTGGATCACAAAAAATGAGGAGGGTGCGCTGGTAGCCTCTCTTCTGGTGAGTGCATTGAAAATAGATGCATACGAGCATTTGTTACAAGAAGTGTTCCAGTTCATTAAGTCTCTTCTTGAAGGAGCAGAAGATGCCATGACGAACTTTAAGAGAGCAGCAGAAATCTCAGAAAGATGGAGGAAAGATTTGATTTTTTACTTGTGCAACTTCGCTCAGGACAAAAATATTATGTCGGACCCAGAAGTTATAACAAAGCCAGCCAGAATTTTGAGGTCGAACAGGGATCATGTAAGATTTTATGAGTCCTGGAAAATTATGACAAAGTTAAGAAGTATTGCCAAAGAAATCCAAACAAAAAAGGATCAGAAGTTCAGTTTTAGTAACGAATCTCAAAGGGCACCAAAAGATGCTATCACGTTGGTAATGGACTACTTCAAGAATTGGAGACCATGGGAAGGTAATATGAAGCAAAGAAATAACTTTTTTAGTCTGATCTACACCAAAACCGGCAATTCAGAGAGTGAGCTTCAAACTGTTTTTAAACTCACAACTCTTGAGGTTAATCTTGCCGGAAGGCAGGAGGTATCGAATTATCTTGCGTTCTCAAAAATCAATGTTCAACTCACAAAACTGCAGAATCTTCAGCCTCGTTTGCTGGAAGAATTTGAGCTGGTGGACGATAAAAAAATTGACATCGTTGTGAACATAGATGCCATAGATTTGGCTTTGAATTCTTCGATTATCAATGTTTCAAACCATTTCAAAAGTCCTAACATATCACAGGCAAAAGAAACGAAAGGTAAATACCCCGAAGAGACTAGAGATGCTAACCTCATATTTTCTATTGTTCTTAATCTAAATTCTTCACATTGTCGCTTTGACTTCGTCAAAACACGCTTGGACGTGGCAATTGATGAGTTCACTGCATCTTTGACTGGCAACACATCAGCGCAGTCGACAATTTGTGTTGGATGGGCGCTGCAAATGAGGGAATTTGGCGTAGGCTTCGGCAAGCAAAACTCGACATATTTAAGCTTGGTTCTTGAAGAGACTACATTGGTTGCATCTGGCCTTAAAGACGAATCCCTGGCAATACTTGTGCTCGAGCTGAACACAAGGGACTCAAATTTGAAACTTCTCGATCACAAAAATACCCTTCATTCAGTCATCACCGAGTTTTTGAATGAAGATTTGAGTGCTATTTCAGACTTTTATGATCATTATGCTGAGCAGAAAATTTCTCTGGAACTGGCCATAGAAGGCGAGAACAACCGTCTCACATACGATGTCACTCTGACAATCCGTGCAAGAAATGTAAGTTTTTTGTTCGATGTATTACATCCACTAGAACTCCAGGCTTCATTGTCGGACGCAAAATTAAATTTGCAAGTTTCCGACGTCGAGAACTATGGAAATTTCACGTGCAAGGAGCTTTCACTGGAGATGGCTATTTGTGAAATTCCGATTGCAAGGTCTCAAAGCTCCGACTTTTCAATGGCAATAGTTCTCGCAAAGCTTGAAGAGAGCTGGCTTGTAAAGGCTGACATCAAATCGGATCATTTCAAAGTAATCACTCCTCTGCTCTTGAATGCTTTGGAAGCCACTTTGAAATACAGACTCGATATCGAAAACAAGCTTATCAGCTTTCAAGATTCGATTGCTAGTAGTAAAATATTCCAAGAGAAGCAGATTCTTGACTCGCAGGAAATGGAAGACAGCAACATCCCAGCCGCAAATATTAGTAGTAAAGTTCACTTCAAGGTGCAATGGATGCAAAAATATTTTGGTTGGTATATGTTCAAAGATCAGAGTCGGTTCACAGTTGAGATCGAAGACTCGAGGATTTCTATGGCTAGCTCCGCAAATATGAGCCTGATCATGAACTCTATATCCGGCGAGTTGCTAATGCCCGTTACGAGGATTACAATATATTCTTCACTGTTTCCTTTCGGGCTTTCTACGCTCTTGGATTATCACCTCTCTGTGAAAATTATAAATGATGCAGTCACTGCAGGTAGTGAACAAAAGGGACAATCGTTGCAAATCGAATCTGAGTACTTTCGCGTTTGTTTAAGCCCGCCGATCTTGTTAAAAATATTTGAATTAACAGATGGCCTCAAACGCATCATAAATGAAAGCGGTGGTTTTGCCTCTCAAAAACCTCTGCAAGAGGAGATGACTGCTTCCAAAAGAGGTCCCAGAAAGCCAATCTTTGATTCTGTCCACGTTCTATCGTACAACTTTTGTATTGGCTGGCTATTTGGCGCGTCGTATAAGGACTATCCCGGTTTAATTTTGGGTGCAGAGAGATTATTTGCCGTCACGAAAGCGGACTTGGGCAAGCTTACCGTCATGGGTGGATATTTATCTGTTGCACATGGATCATCATCATCAAACTATTTCAGTCCAAACTCAGAATTTGATAATCTCAATCGTGCATACATGCCCAAATTGCAATTGAACTATTACGTTGACACGCACCAGAAGCTTTGGTTGTCACTCAAGGGTGACGAGTTGGATGTTCGATGCATGTCAAATTCGACTGTTCTTATCGAACGAGGTATGAAATCAGGAAGTGAGATGCACAAATATTTCACTGAAAAGTCGAAAAAGGCGGTATTCATGGAACACAATACGAAAGAATTGAAGCTCGCCACTGAACTCAAAGTCGAAACACCCAGAAAGAGTTTCAATCCTCATTTCTCTGCTGTACAGTTTACTATTGGTTTTGCCGGTGCTAGAGTCTTCATTTATAAACTTCAAGAAGATACTTTAAGTGCAGAGCCCAAATCCCTTGGCCTTCAGTCTCCAGCAATACTGATAGTGATTGATTACCAACACCAAAAGAACTCATCGGTGAAACATATATTGAAGACGGAGATCCTCATGTCGCAATCTGATAATACCGTATATTCCTCATGTGTGCCAGTATTAGAGGACTTTGCCCACACGTTTAAGAATTTATTCAAAACATCACAAGAGAATCAAAACATAAGCCTGTTGCCAGAGAAGGAAATCAAGCCGTCCAATCTTGGTGACGAAATTGGCAGATTGTTTGAAGAAGCGGATTTACACATTGGAATGAGAATCGAAAAACAAAAAATCTCGTTAAGTTGTGAGCCAACGGCCAAAGTCGCTGCTGTTGTGGAGTTTGAAAGTGCTTCTATCATGGCATGCTCCGGCGTGGAAGCCTTTGACTCGATATATATTCTCGGTCAGATCAATTCAGTATCTGCATCGTTGCAGCACATATACTCAGACGAGAGAAGTGGCTCTCTCATTATCAAAAACATTGTGTTGTCAAACATGGTGGCATTTAGAGATGATTTGGAAATTATATCATCTTGCTGCATTACAGACATGGGCGGATATGTGAAGATGAAGCAGTATCAAGATGTCGATCTCTTCAGGGACATTTGGTTTCCCAGGACATACACTTCGACTGATCCCGAAATGGATGGCATGCCGCTTACTAACAAATACCAATCCACAGAAACCTGCCAATCTTCTTCTGTATCGGGTATCTCCGTTGCACTCGATTTCATATTCTCTAACATTATGTTGGAGGTCGACTTTGGCCCGGCATTGGGTATAATGGCCCTTGAAGTCGACAAAGCTTGGGCAATGTCGCAAAAAATATCAAGCTGGTCTTACGAATTTAAGGTGGGCATCCAAACCTTACTTGTTGGATCAGAAGGACGTCTCGGAGGTTACTTCAAAATGGGAGGACTTTTTTTGAACTCTGCCGTCGACTGGAAACTTGACGAAATGCCCGTGTTCGAAGTACCTTTGGTGCATATGGCTGCTGGTTTTACGGAGATCCACCTCAAAGCAATCTTCGATGAACATGTATTTGCCTTCGTCAATTTGAAAGAGTGGAGATTTGACGTCTTCAACAGGAAAAATGGCACAAACATATCTAAAGATCATCTTTCTGTTTCAATTCGTTACAGTTCTGCTGAAGCATACTTGACTTCATTGGCAGTATCTGACTTTTATGATATTTACGAGACCATTTCTCGCATGATCGAAGAAAAGCGTACATCGTACAAAGAGATTTTGAAGGATTCCAATAAAGAGAGCCTGATGAAAACTGCATGTTCCAGTGAGTTGCTTGAAGTTGCAAGAAAATTAGACACTCAAATCGAAGTGTTCACTGGTATCACGACTCTTCATGTGTATCCACACTCATTTCATGACAGCAAGGTTTTTGTGATCCAGCTCGATAGGTCAACTGCCAACTTCACACAAAACGAATATGAATTTGGTGTTTCCAACCAAATCGAACTACAACTCAACAATGTGAAGGCATCGTTTGCAAACACAGCAGGGGCCTCAAAAGAAACCACGCAGAGCTTTGACGTTGACGCATTGAGCGAGTATGCAGCTAAGGCGAAAGGTGGCATGATATTTGGATTCCCGCGGTTCATGATATCGATGAGAACCTACCAGAAATTTCAAACAAACGTGGTGGAGTACCTCTATCAATCATCGTTTGGTGGCACCGTAGATATCAGATGGAATTTGGGCTCGGTAAATTGCGTCCGTGAAATGTACTCAGCACACAAGAGAGCGCTTTTGTCGAGGACAGAGGCGACGAAAGATCGTGTGCCGGAGTTCAGAGATGACCTCGACTTGAATGACCTCATCACCCTGGACTCTGCAAGAACCAAGAGCGAGGTGGACAATGAAGCGAAACAGATGATCAGCTCTGCCGACGCAGCGCATAAAGATTTTGACGAGGACCTACAGGAGACGTTAGAGAAGGTGACCAGCAAGTCGAAGTTCACATATGTGCCGTTGGCCCCCGCTATTATTGAAGCACCGCAGTTGAAGGAGCTAGGCAACGCGACCCCGCCCCTTGAGTGGTTTGGATTGCACCGCAACAAGTTCCCGAATGCAACGCACCAGCTCGCAATTGTTGCCTTACAGAAACTCATTCACGAGATTGAAGTTGAATACTCGAAAACACTAGGGAAGGCGTGAATGGTGGTGACGTCTATTTGCATTGCAAAGAAATACTATATGTACAGAATATGAATGGGGCACCAGCCAAGACGCTAGAGTTCACGGAACTCGGATCGCCAGCCTGCTGAGCCCATCTCAAAGTAGGAGCTGAGGAGCACTAGAACAAGCCAGGTTCAATGGGTCAAGTACCATCTGCCCTTTGCTTTTCTTCTGGCCAAGATTTTTCTACCGTTCTTTGACCTTAACCTGGCCAAAAATCCAAAGGTGCGCTTTCTCTTCAACGTAGATGGTTGGTATGTGTTACCTCTGGACTTGAAGCGCTTTTGCATGAGCGAAGAAATCATCAGAAATGCAGACACTGGCTGGGGCTGTTGAGGCAGCACGAGTTGGCGAGAAAGCGAGGAAAGCGACGAGGGCGAGAAAACTGCAGGTTTGTTTAGAAGCGAAAACTGACGCACGGCCATACTGGGCCCAGCTGCGGCTGGTTTAAGGCATCTGGCCAAGGAAAACATGAGCTTGCTTATTGGTGAAGTCCCTTTGGAGCCGGGGCCGGTGACATGCGAAAAATTCCGCTGGCTGGAGCGTCGAGACGTCCTGCGCAGAAACCCAGTTTTGGACCCATTCTGTATGCAAGCCGCGAGTTTGCTGAGGGCACTTTTTTTCGATGAGATGCGACGTCACAAGTGAGCCGTTGGGTTAATATTAGCAAAGGCCGGGCCGGACATTCAGAATCAGAGCTAATCATGTCCTTCAGACCAAGAAGAGCCGCGCCAAGCGCATTGAACAGCGCGGTGATTGCACACGTGACTGGCGTGAGACCCGTGGACCAGGCCCGTGCCGAGGCCATCTTGAGCAAATTCATCTCCACCAGTGAGGCGATTGCCGTGAGCGGAGCCAGCGAGGCGGTTGCATTTTCGCCGATTGGCCTCTCAAACACGTCGGGAAACAACCCGATTTTGGGCCAGTTGAAGAGAGTCCAGAGAGATTTGCGGGGCTTGCCGCCTCTACTGGCTGAGCTCGACTCGCCCAAAAGACCCGCGGACGAGAGCACGGAGGAGCCCCGGAGCAAGAAAATCAAGTTCAGCGACGACGAGGGCCTGGCGCACGAGGAACAGGTGGTGAGCGATATGTCCGTGGACGGATCGGAGCCTGAAAAGAGACAGGAAGAGCTTGCAGAAGAGCCTGTGGAGCCCCCGAAGAAGGCCGAAGAAAGCGCAAAGGAGAGCGAGGACGAACAGGCGAGGCGCGAGCGGAAAAGGCAAAAGAAGTTGGCCAAGAAGGAGAAAAAGGAGAAGAACAAACAGCTGCACGACTGAGCACCGGACAGGAACACGCCGTGCGGCCGGCTGCCACACTGTATAATAGAACAACAAGCATGGAAAGCTAATGTGTAGATCGAGGTGGTGTCGAACGAGATCGCTGGCCGTTGCCCCATGTGTCAACGCAGACTTCATGAAGACGGCCCTTGGGAACTTGTTCAGAAAAAAGTTCCGGGCCATTTATTTTATAAGCGAAAGGGTCTTTCTCCCAGCACATTATCCGAGCCAAAAGAAAAAACACCACTCTTACCATGAGAGACCTCAGCGCCCCCGGATATTTGTGGAAATGTCTTGCGGTATCTTTGCTCTTGCTTTCGCCGACAATGTCTTTGCAAAGAACTGCTCGTCACACCAGTTGTATTAGACTGCGCAAGACATGAAGGGACCGAAACCGCTGATATCAGAGTAGCAACATAGAGAGCTGAGGCACCAAGCTGCCCGCATGATGGAGGCTGAAACGAACTAAAGAGAAAAAGAAATAAGTGAAATGATCGATGCACGCTCCCAATAAGTCCTACGTGAACCATTCAATGCATACGCGAAAGGCCCTCAGGCGTAAGTGCGAGCCAGCAATACTAATGCCACCTGCACCAGGTTGACAGAGCCGGGGCCACGCAAAGTTTCCCGCGCCATGCTTCATGCTTCACAGGCTAGTGACTGGCGAAATGCAAACGGAGCTGGAACCGCGTGGAACACCTTGAACGAAAGGCCTTAGTAGAAGGCCCCCCCGGGCACAGCGCTGCCACAGGCCTGCACATAGCCGAATACCGTTGTTTGCATCTCACCATGTAGCGAGGACGTGTTTCGCAGCTCAATAGATCCAGGGAAACAGTGCCCAGAAACCGCCAGCGCCCGACTATAAGCTCCGCCCATCGGTACCATTGAAGACGCCCTGCCCACGGCCTGCTAGCTGCTTCGACCGCGCCACATCAGCCGCGAACCATGGCCAGAAACAAAAAGAGAATCCATCTCAGCGACGATGAGGAACACGAATCACCGCATGCCGAGCACACGTTCATCAACAACAGCGACTACAGCGAGCCAGCGGCGCTGCCGCCGGCAAGCATGTTGCCACGCAGCACGCGCCCGGGCTCTCCCGGCGAAATTCGGGGGCCTGGCGCAGAAACCAGCGCCTCCAGCAGAGAGCCGTCTGGAATGGAGGCTGTCTCTAGTCTGACGCCTGAAAAAAGGGGCACGGCGACAGACACGTGTATGGTGAGCCCCGTGCGGCGGCTGCGGCTGCTGCTGCTGCTGCTGCTGCCTATAAGCGTGGCCGGGTCACCAAGCTCGGCGGACCTGCTGGTCTTTGAGGACGCGCCCGATTCGCAGCCATTGGGCGGGTCTGAGCCGGAAGCGGCCGCCGTGGCAGCCGCCGATACCGCCCATGGCCGTGCAGAAGCACAGAGTGAAACTGGCGGGGCGCGGTTGCGGCGGCCGGCATCCGCGCCGCAGTCTGGCATGCGAGACGGATTCCGCCGGGAATCTCTGCACGCGCTGCCAACGTCCGACGCCCAGTTGATTCGGGCAACTACACCGGCGATGGATGCGCCGCTGAGACCGGGTGCGCCCGGGTCCACCGGGTCGCACGAAATGCTCAGCTTCTCGCAGCAGCAGGTCACAATTCTGTCGCCCACCAAGCGGCGACACCGCGAGTCGATGCTCGCGCCAGACACCCAGAAACCGGCACCGCGGCTCGTGATCTCCAAGTTGGTGCTCACGGACTTCAAGTCGTACGCCGGGGTGCAGGAAATCGGCCCCTTCAACGCGTCGTTCTCCGCAGTCGTCGGCCCCAACGGCAGCGGCAAGTCGAACGTGATCGACCTGATGTTGTTTGTGTTCGGCTTCCGCGCGCTGAAGATGCGTCAGGGAAAGTTGCTGGAGTTGATCCACAACTCCGTTGCGGGGCTGGCGATCGACCACTGCCAGGTTGACGTGCATTTCGTGCACGTCATCGACGACCCCACCATGCCCGGCCTGCTGAGCCCAGTGCCGGGCTCCGAGCTCGTTGTCAGCCGGCGCGCCTTCCGTTCAAACGGCTCGCAGTACTACGTGAATGGCCGGCCCAGCAGCTACACCGAGGTGACGCTGTACCTCCGAGCGCAGGGCATCGACCTCGACCACAAGCGATTTTTGATCTTGCAGGGCGAGGTTGAACTGATTGCGCAAATGAAGGCCAAGGCCGAGCGTGACTCCGACGACGGGCTCCTCGAGTACTTGGAGGACATCATTGGCACGAGCGGCTACAAGCTGCGCATCGAGGCGAGCGCCTCGCAGATCGAGGCCTTGAACGAGACCTGCGTGGAGAAAGAGACCCGCTTTGTGTTGGTTGAGTCCGATGCTGCTGCCATGGAAGACAAGAAAGCCGAGGCGCTCCGCTTCTTGGATAAAGAGCGCGCGCTTTCTAGCAAGCGGGGGATAAAGTTCCAGGCTGTTCTCTACGAGCACCAGCGCGTGCTTGCCGAAAATGAAAGGCTTGCCGGCGAGATTGGGGAAAAGTTGGAAGAAGAAAAGACAAAAAACACAGGCATTGCCCGGGAGCTTGAGGCCGCGCACGAGCAAAAGGCCTCGCTTCTCTCAGGCCTTGAATCCCTCGCTAGCGATGCTACTAGGGTTCACAAGAAGCAAAAATCCGTGAAAAGCCAGCTGGTACTGCTAGAGGAAAAGCTTCGCAACGTGCGGAGCAAAGAAAAAAAGATTCAAAAGGTCAAAGCTGCGTCCGAAGCCACACTCGCTGCCTCCACCCTGCGGCGCGCCAACCTAACTGCTGAGAACGAGAAGTCCACAGCGCACTTGAAAGAGCTTGAGACCTCTCTTGGCACAGAGAAGGAGACCCTCCGTGACTTGCGGCTGAGTCTCACTGAAAAAACAGCTCACCTCTCTGCTGAAATCCTGGAGCTTCAAACGAAACTCGAGCCTTTCCAAGACCGCGTGCAGGCGCAAGACCGGGCGCTGGAGCTCGTTCAGTCTGAGATCAGCATGTTAGAGGCCCAGAAACGCGAACTTGACATGCGGTTGAAAGATGAATCGATGAGATTGGTGCGCATCAAGGCAGATGGCAAGGCCAAGGAGGCAGATTTGGAAGCACTCACCAGAAAGCTTACACACATTTCCGAACAGATGACTCTCGGGGAAGAGCAATGCAGCGCGCTAAAAAAAATGCTACAAGGTAAGCGTGTGCGTTTGGCTTCGGCTCGACTGAAGACGCTGGATGCCGCCTCTCGGTTGGCGACTGTGCAAAATAAAAATGCCGTCCTAGTAAGCTTGACGAAACTCTCAAAGTCTGGAAGAATCACAGGGTTTTACGGAAGGCTCGGTGATCTTGGTATTATTGATGATAAATACGACGTGGCTGTCTCAACAGCATGTCCGGCGCTCGACTCCATGGTTGTTGATACCGTCGAGACTGCGCAGGCGTGTATCGACTATCTCCGCAAAAACAGATTGGGCTATGCCAACTTCATCTGTTTAAACAAGCTACAGAAGTTTAATCTAGGGCCAATTCGCACGCCTGGCAGCCCAATGACTGTGAAACGGATCTTTGACTTAATTACGCCGCAAGATCTGGTATTTCTTCCGGCGTTTTACAGCAAGTTGCGTGACACTCTTGTTGCAAGCAACCTACAGGAGGCTAAAAGCGTCGCGTATGGGCCCACAAGGTTCAAAGTGGTGACCGTGGACGGAAAAGTCGTCGACACTTCAGGAACGATGTCTGGTGGTGGACACAACAGCGCGAGGGGTGGAATGAAGTTGCGGTCCAATGCTACGACAAATGATTCTGAGTTTTCTGAGGACGATGTGGCTGCAATGAGAAACGAACTCCAAGGAATGGAAAGCGAAGTGCTGAAACTCGATGTGGAGCTCCATGAGATGGAGGTAAACTTGAGAAAATTGAAAGAACTCAAGCCAGAAACAGAGTTAGCAATCCAGACCGCTCAGTTAGACATCACATCACTCGTGAATGAAGGAAAAGAGGTTTCTAAAAATATAAAGCTCTTGCTCGCTGAAAAAGAGAGCACCACGGCGTCTTCGGAGGTTGATACTGCGATTGAGGCGAAGCAGCGCGAGCTCGACGAGATTGTCAAGTCGAGAGAGAGCCTAAAACAGCAAATGTTAGAGTCGGAGAGCCGCATTGTGATACTCGAGGAGAAGATCATGGAAGCGGGGGGCATCGCGTTAAAGGCACAAAACTCGAAGATAGACTCAATCAAGCAGCAGATTGAAATCATACAAGAAAAGGCTTCTGCGGATCTTATCGCCTTGAAAAAACTAGATAATGAGATCAAGCGGCATACAAAGATCATTGCTGAGAGCGAGATTGAATTGACACTGGCGGATGAGGACTGTGTGGTGATTGAACGGGAACTTACCGAGAATAGAAATGCATGGAAGGAGCTTGATGAGCAGCTGAATGCTTTACAAGTGCAGATCAACAAAAGAGAATCTCTGGAGGAGAAACTTGAGCTTAGTCTTGAGGAGCTTACTGTCAAGTTGAATGAATTTAAGTCTGAAGAGATCGAGTTGAGAAATCAGCTAGAGAAAGTTCAAGGAGTGCAAAGAAGATGCCGCAAGTCGATCGAGGAGGCAGAGGCTGCACTTGAAGACACTGTAATCCGGGACATTGGTCCGTATTTGGAGTGGATGACAGAGGAGGAGCGGTCTGACTTTGATAGATCCGACCCTCACACATTCACTGAGCAAGAGATCCGGGCGATCAATATGAACGAGGTGGAGGAAGAAATCAAGGAGCTCGAGACGTACATGAGCGAAGTCAAGGTGGACGTTGAGATTCTCAAAGAATACGGTCTCAAAAGAAAGGAGCTCGATATGCGTAGAGAGGAGCTCAACGAGTCAGTCCAGCAGAGAGACGGGATCAAGAACCACTGTGAGGAGCTCAAGAGGAAAAGGTTGGATGAGTTCATGGAGGGATTCAACATGATATCACTTTCGTTGAAGGAGATGTATCAGATGATCACCATGGGAGGAAACGCCGAACTCGAGTTGGTGGACAGTTTAGATCCGTTCTCTGAGGGAATATTGTTCAGTGTGATGCCGCCCAAGAAGTCTTGGAAGAACATTTCAAATTTGTCTGGAGGAGAGAAGACGTTGAGTTCGCTTGCGTTGGTGTTTGCATTGCACAAGTATAAGCCCACGCCATTATATGTCATGGACGAGATCGACGCAGCATTGGACTTTCGCAACGTGTCGATTGTGGCGAACTACATCAAGGAGCGGACCCGGAACGCACAGTTCATTGTCATCTCCTTGCGAAACAATATGTTTGAGCTAGCGCAGCAACTAGTCGGGATCTACAAAGTGAGCAACAAGACACGGAGCGTCTCGATCAAGAACGAGGTGTTGTTTGCCGAGGAAGAAGAGGACCAAAGCAAGTGAGAGTGATGGGATGATGCAAACGCCCCCTTTTTCCGATGCGCTTCTTGCGGCAACAATGCGCGAGGGAGGCACTTTCAAGCTGTGATGTTATGTATTGTGAAATTTCAGAAATATAGTCCGCGCAGCGCATGTAGCGTTTGGCACGGTGCCTCGAGGCACCAAGACGGGCATGTTGTGTCGAGAGTGCTTGGCCTCTAGCTTTAATGTAGGATTTGTGAACTATCATAGAAACGCCCCATGGCTCTAGGGCACTTTGATGGTTTTGGGATTGTGAGCAGGGTAAACCTTTCATGGAGCCGAACACGTCATCCGTGAGCGTGTGTGTGTGAGCGTGTGTGAAGTTGCCGAGCCCCCGGAGGGAAGCTTATTTTGTTGGAACAAGTGCCGGCCGTCTCAACGGGCGGGCCACGATGGCTTCATGGAGCACGGGTACCATTCGGGCGTGGGAGGAGCGAGCAGCCGGGCGTTGTCTCAGATGTGTGCCGCGTCGCCGCGGGAGGCACGCCACGGCACGGCGACGCCCTCTGCGAAGCCCGGTTCGCCCGCACGGCGCACGACGAAGTGGCAGTCGAACCAGTCGATGAGGTCGACCAAGCAGGCGAGCTCGTTCATCTCCTTGAGGTAGCGGCGCGGGAGCAGCTTGTCCAACATCTGGGCCAAGTGGTGCTGGGTGACACGGAACGGCAAGCCGTAGCTGGAGGCCAAGTGCCAGAAGCGCTCGACGGCGCCCCACGGGGTCGTGGCGAAGCCCGCAAAGAGTGCTGGGTTAGCCAAGACGCCGCGCACGGCCATGACGCCATCGGCGCCCGTGTGCGCGGCGATGCGGTCGGCGTCCGCGAGCAGGAAGCAGTCGCCGTTGGCTACGACGGGCACGGCGACGGCCTGCTTGACGGCGCGGATGGCGTCGAGGCTCGCGGGCACGGACAGGCGCGTGGTGCGCGTGCGCCCGTGCACGGTGATGTAGTCGACGCCCGCCGCCTCGACCGCGCGCACAAAGCGCACGGTCTCGGCGAGGTCGCTGTGGATGCGGATCTTGGTCTCGACGCACACGCGGGCGCCGTACTTGGCCTTGACGGCGCGCACCATGTCCGCGACGAGCTCGGGCTCACTCATCAACGCGGCGCCGATGCCCTCGCGCACCTGCTCGCGGATCGGGCAGCCGCAGTTGAGGCCGATGCCGTCGACGTACGGGTGCACCATGTCGACGAAGCGGATGAGGTCCGCGGCGTTGTTGCACCCGACCTGCGCCACGACGCAGCGGTCGCGCGCGTTGGTGGAGAAGTCGCTGGCGCGGGCGGCGGCGTTGCGCACAAACTCGCGGGCTAAGATCATCGGCGTGTACACGATGTCGGCGTTGTAGTGGCGCACCAACTCGCGGAAGGGGAGCTTCAGGTACCGCACCATGGGCCCGGCCACGTACGCGGCGCGGCCCTTGAGCGCGCGGCTGTGGCGGAGAATGTAGAGCGGGTTGTGCGTGGGGTCACGCGGAGCAAGCGGCGGCATGGGGAGGGTGCTGGTGCTGGTGCTGGCGGCGCAAGGGGGTGTTTCCATGGCGGGTTGTTGAGTGCCACTGGGGGGGGGGGGCGTGTTTGTGGCGGTTGCGGGGTGTGTTTGCGGCGCGTGTCTGTGGCCCTGTGCTTCTGTGGCGGTGCGCTACGTCGCGAGTCGGCTGTGCGAGGGGTCTGGGGGTGTGTGTGGCTGGCAAAACACTCGAAGGGAAAGCAGTGGTGGTGGGCGGTGGGCAGTATAAGTAGCGCCGGGTGCGATGGCATCGGCGCGCCCGCGGACACGCTTGCCGGATGCGGGCATGGCGTGCGGGTCCGGCATGGCGCCTTGGGCGATTGGCTCTACGGCAGCTGGGCGGGATATATTTTGGGGTCATTTTGGGGTCATTTTGGGGTCATTTTGGGGTCATTTTGGGATAATTTTGGGGTCATTTTGGGATAATTTTGGGAGAGTTGTGGGATGATTTTGGGATGATTTTGAGAGAGTTGTGGGATAATTTAGAGAGACTCGTGGGAGAGTTGTGGGATAATTTTGGCGCCGCTTGGGGCACGGAGGACGTGGTGAGGAAACGGGTCGGCTGCCCGCCCGCACTATTCGAGACGAGGGACTTGGATATATTCCTATTAAAGGGTTGCACATCCACACGGTCGGGGCAACATATGGCCCGCTCTGCTTCACAAAG
The DNA here is from genome assembly GCA_939531405.1 of Metschnikowia zobellii. Taxonomy (NCBI): domain Eukaryota; kingdom Fungi; phylum Ascomycota; class Pichiomycetes; order Serinales; family Metschnikowiaceae; genus Metschnikowia; species Metschnikowia zobellii. The sequence goes on from OW618029.1 coordinate 2,034,645, forward strand.
CCTCGCATCCTTTCCCTCTTTAATCCTGCCCCAAGCCATCCCGTCGTAACATCTTTGTATCTCAAACACCCGATACACTACGCCACACTAATTCCATACCCATTCTGTCAAATAACCAGTGCGTGCTTCCAGTCGCCTGGAATTCAAATACCGTTGGCCCTGCAATGGGGCCTCGCTGCATTCATTCCAGCACATTCATCCTCAAGATACAACCCAGCTGCACTTTTAAAAAATGACGTGTCTGCACAGACAAAAATCCGCACCAGCACATCTCCCATTATGGTCTAGTGGAACAAAACCAGACCAAAATAATTAAACCCAAATCCTGCCTTGATGTCTGAATCAAACACTCAGCACAGAATCAATCCCAAACCGCAATTGCGCCCGCGGGACCGCCTTGGGCACAGGTTGCCGAGCCTAGCACACTGTGCAGCACTCCTATTCCGCCGCGCTCACCTAATTATTAACTTCTGCGGCGTGCTAATAAACGCAGTTATAGACCCTGGTCTTGTATAGGGACCCTTGTCTCAGTAAACCCAGGCAGAGATTTGAGGGAATAGCACGCTGTGCTGCTGCCCGAAGAAGTCCTCGTGCCAGCACGGGCTTCTAACCCATGGCACTGCCCTGGACGTGTGCGCAGATGCTCGTGTTTTATATTACTCAACCAATCACTGGCTTAGACGTACTTGGGCTCAAGCCCGCACTTCCCTCACTCGCAGAGGGGGATTCACGGGTCAAACCGGGGGCTTGCAAGGCCTATGCCTTGGAACCAGCATCAAGGCCCTCGTGCTGCGCAAAGAGGCTATTCTCAACAGTGTATACCTGTGGTCAGCATGGCTTTTCGAAGCCAAAAAACACTTGAATGCCCATGCTGTGAGACATCCATGTTTGCACAACAGTGTTTTCCTGGCCGCATACACTCAAGACAGATGCGCAAACGAGGTGGTTGTTACTCACTGCTGTATGGCAAAACGCCCAACGCGGCATTGAGTTAGCCAGCTTTGCTCCGTGCTTCCTTACCGATATATGGCAACACATATACCAGCACTGACGTGTTGGTGGCTGTGCACAGACGCAACTATTCACCGATACAAATGAAAAAAAAAAACAATGTTGGTTCCCGCGTTCAATCCTTGTGATTGCTAAGCGTGCAACGCAAACGAGCGACTCCAAAGACTTCCTGCAACCAGATCGTGCTCATTTCAGCCCGTAGCAAAAAGACACATTCTGATACAGATACTATGTAGGTTGGCATGTAGCTCTGCAACGGCTTATATTGCCTTCGAAAGCCCTTTAACCATTTGATATACAGTTAAGGAGACTCATACTACTGCGTATGTAGAAATCGTTCAAGTACAGGTTTCAGCACATGATAGGCAATACTTTGTTTTGAAAAAAAAAAAAAGATGGCTTTTACGAACGCTTAAAGCGGGTGCAAATTTTCACACTCTCCCACAAAACCCACTGATGCTTTTGTTGGCATTGATTTTTCTTCATGATACGCATTAAAGAGACTGGGCCACTACGAAATACTCTGAATAGACCCCGCTCAGGTCCGTACGATATTCCGACTGGTCTTCAGCTGGATTTGGTGACCCAAATTACAGAACGTAAAAACAGTCTCCAGCTCTTGGGGTGCTGAAAGGCTCGTGCGTCCAGCTGGGTTCGAAGTTGAGTTTTTAAACCAGACCAAAAAATATTGCGTTGAGCATACTTATGAGCTTTGACCTGGAACGTAAAATCGGGAGTCTGCGGTTCACGCAGACAAGCTCCATGCGCTTTTCGGTTGAAGAATATACAGATTCAAGGTTGTCGTTAATAACTTATCCTCTTTTTTTTTGTTTTCGTTTCCTCGTTTGAGAAACTATTATAGTACAAGTAACTATGATACAAATAACTGCGCTCGTGCTGCCAACACAGCACCAGGTACGACTACTACGCACCTTCACGCAACTCCCTTCCAGAGACGGCTCATCCAGAAATAGACTGGATTCTTTATCTCTAGTTGATGCCGCTATACGATACAACGTGCCACACATTACTCTTCCTCGGAAGACTCGGAAGACAAATCGTCCTCAGAAGACTCTTGCGCGGGAATATTGTTAAGATCGAATGCTGCCGACGCCGCGCCATTGCCACCCCTCTCAGCGTCATCGAAAAGCTGGAGCTGTGAGCGCAACTGTTCCAACTGATCGATATTGCCCGAAGAGTATGTCGACTTCTTCTGCTTCTTCATGGCCATGCTGGCAGCTTTCTTTCCAAACAAGAAGTTGTAGAGTTTCAACACTGTGCGGTCTTCCAACTGGTCCATGTCCAATTCAACCTCTTCTTCATCACTGATAACGATGTCATCTTTAATGATCTTGATCAACGCTTGTAACTTCTTGTCGTTCAACGTGGGCACCATCTCGCTTACCTGCTTCTTCATCTCATATGTCACTACCGGCTGGTTCTCACCCACGTGATCTGCGAAGGAGTTCGATCTAGCGCGCTTTTTGCTCTTGCGTGCGTTTTTCTTCTTCCGTTTGGCGTCCCTCTGTTGTCTCAACTTGTCCAAGTGTTGTTTCTTCAATTCATCAAGCTCCTTCTTCATGCGCACCAATTGATTCTCGAGAAACTGGATTGCAGGCACGCTCGACACCATTTCCTCGCTAATCTCGGGATCATCGTCGTCATCCTCATCGCTCGAATAGTCACCCTCTGAATGCGGCGGCGTTGCTACGGGCACTGGCTTATTCGCCCACTTCTTATTGAACATTTGCTCGAGTTTCAGGCCCATTGCATGCACGTCATTCCCCTTGGGGTTGAAAAGGTAGCAGTTCGTAAAAACTAACCGTACATCTCTCTCGAAGTCGTCCCCGTTTTCATACTGGTTATTCGCGAGCTTCGTCTGGATCGTACCCAAATCCATTGGATTTTTGACAACCTCTGTGTAATTGGGAATGTTGAGAGCCACCGGGTCCACGGGCTGCAAAAATGGAAAGTTCACATTGAAGTGCTTCTTTGATGTCATCTCACGAATCACCTGATTGCAGAAACGCAACTCTGCAGCGTACTTCTTTTTGCGTGGTCTTACATCGTAAGGCAACTCTTTGGACCTTGGTGGGTGAATGGTACGTTTTGGTCTATGTGCCGCCACAGATTCTTTTTTTGACTCTTCAAGCACATTTCTGCGCCTTGAGTTAGCAGCTACAGGCACAGCAGTAGTGCCATTCACAGCTAACACTTTAGGCGGAATATTAAGCATGTGCTTCTCAAATTGGGCCTGAATATTTCTGGCCATGCGTGAGATACCCGAAGCTTCCCCATTGAATTTGACACAGTTGTCGACCATAAGGTTAAAGTCTTCCACTACCTGCAGTGGGTCCTCATAAGCGCTCACCACGGTTTTTCTTTCAATGGTGCCAAGGTCCATGGGTCTCTTGATGTAGTTGTAGTACAATGGCACGTTAAGCCGGACGACATCGACAGGGTGAAGAAATGGCCCGGCATCTTTCAACCGCTTGATGGCCTTTATTGTGTTGAGCACGAACTTATTTTGATGCTTAGGCATTGGGTTTTCGGGAAGATTGTTCATGTCCGGCTCCGTGGGCGGTTTGGGGGCAGGCGTCATCTTGGATAGGTCATGTGCGGAAACGCCAAACTGATCTTTGCCTTCCTTGTTTGATTCCTCAGAGTGGCCGTTTTCGTGTTTGGGCTCAGAGTCTTCGGGTTCTGTTTTAAGCTCTCCCGTAGGCTCTGGTGATTTATCAGACTTTGAGTCGGCATCTTTTAACTCTTGGCCGTGAACATCTTGTGCTTCGCCAGATTCTAGGTTTTTGGCAGGGGCCTCCTCGCCCATTGTGTCATAGTCTAGCTTATGTTTCTCTGGGGATGGCGAGGGGTTTGGGGGCGAGAGTGGTTTCTCAGGCACCTCAGTCTCAATTCGTGACGTATTCTTGGCCTCGACTTGGTCAAAAACTTCAGCCTGAGGGGTTTGAACTGGTGTGTTGGCTTCGGGAGCAGAAGTAGCCACCGGGTTATCAGACATTATCTAAGGTCACGTGCAGAGAAAAGAATAGCACCCGTACACCAGGTAAAAAAAAAAGAAAAAAAGAAATAAAAGTCACAGAATGGAGCTTGCAAAATTTCGGTGGGAAGTAGCCAATAAAATGCGCGGACAAAGGGCCAGAGGTCGTGCAGCACACAGTGCGGGTTGTTGGCGGAAGGAATAAAAGCCCAAAAAATTGCGAATTTACTCGTTGCCATTTCGCAGGAAATCGCAGTTTATTTATATATCTGCCGCCAATTGCTGGCGCGACCGCTCCCAATTGTGTCCGCTCGGCATTCTTTCTCCATGGCACGCCCTCGACTGCAGGCTGGCTGCAAACCCTCTGATACCAGTAATTGTCTACAGTTAATGTCAACTATAGACATTGCATCAAAGGATAAAACTACGCATTTTCGAAATGTATATCATACCCAAAAGAAGGATACAAAGAAAAAAAACGTGAAGATATGTTTCACCCCCTATAGTATCCCGCATAGTAGTCACGCGCGGGCAAATTAACGGATACACTTTTCTTTTTCCTTACTATCGCTGTGACACGTACAGCCGGAGGGCAAACCGGTTGCCACACGCTCACCACAATTTTTTTTTTTTTTTTGAAAAAGTGGCATCCCCGAGCTGACCAGTGATTAGGCACCACGAGCCCGATTTAGGTCGACGTATTCATTCGCCCCAAGGCACATGATTTAGCAGAATTTGGTTGCTAGATACAAATAAGTAGCATTTTTCGAAAAAGAATTGGTTGCACAAAAAAGCTTGGTGGGCGGTTAATTCAAGGGAGTACTCGGGCCCCTGACTTAGCTTTTGCCGGGTCCCGTCTTGTCCTACTGCGTCCGGGTAACATGCTGGTTGTGTATGTAAAGACCAGCATTTTCGCGCGCGTAGAAGGCAACTTGGTCTATGGTGGTGAATGTCATGTGAGCAACAAAAACACTCATGCGACATGGTGTTTAGGTTCTACGTTCAGTCTGAGAACATTAAAATAAGACTCGAAAGATCTTTGGATGCCGAGACAATCTGCAAACGATTCAACGAGTTGGTGATCTGATTGCCTATATTTCCTGTTCTTGTGTTTCACTCTGGTTCCATCTCCCGTGCTGCCGCTAGTGCTATTTGATGACTATGCGGTGACTTCCCCCTTCCTTGGATAAATGTCGTTTGTAAGCGCTGTGTATTTCTCAGCCCCTCAATATCTAGAAAGGAAAGAGGACAAAAATCGTAGATATAATACAATTGAGTAATGGTCTATAAATGAATTGAGAGTAGGTCGTTGGATGAAAACCCTTTGTTGCACGTGGGGCATCTCCTAAGCCTGGCGGCGAGGCGCTCTTGAACACAGTCGTCGCAAAAGACATGCCCGCAAGCGGTGATGGCGGTGTTTTTCCAGTTTTTGGAGCACACCGAGCACTTTGTTATGGAGCGCAAAGCCTCTAGCTGCTTTTCATCCTCCTGTAAGATCGACGAGGTGTTATTATGCTTGTACTTGACCAATAGGTTCTCTGTAGCCCGGAGCTTGGCCTCGAGTTGGCTCTCTTTGGTTCTTTGAGCGCCGAGGTTGGCCGCGGCTTCTTTGCTTTCCATCTTCGCTTTAGTCAACTCAGCTTTGAGCAGATGTATTTCTTTTCCAGCGAGCTCGCGCGCCTTGGTAAATTTCTTGATTGTTTCTTGCAATTTGGCATTCTCCTGGATTGAGCCCTGCTTGATTACACGGTACTCATCAACGCTTTTTGTCAAGAGGTCGACTTTGTTCACGTATGTTTTTTCCATCTCGGTGAGCTTGGTAACCAACTCCTGGGACTTGGCTACCTGACTTTTCAAGACTTTGTTTTCCGCAACCAACAGGTCCTTTAATCGCATGCTAGCAAAGTACTTTTGGTCAGCCTTATTTTTCTCGATGGTCAATTTTTTCATCAAGCCTTCTCTATCCACCACCTCCCTGAGTTTAGCCAAGTTGACGTCCCGTGTGCTTTGAAATGCCTGCTCTATGTCCTTAAGCTCTTCATTCAATATCCGCAATCTCTTAATGAGCTCTGGTTTTTCGAGCTGCTCGAGGCTGGCGTCACTATTATTATCGTACACTTTTTCTTTCTGTGCCTCTAAGCCCTTGAGCCTTTCATTCAACAACTCATTTAGCTTTGCAAGCTCCTCGTTTGTGGTTTTGTTCTCTGCTTCCAGCTTCAACACAATCTGCTTGCCTAGAAGCTCATCACGCGCTGTCCGCACTCTGACCAAGTCGCACTCGGCCTTTGAAAGTAAGTCTTTCAAGCGATGGTTCTCCTCTTCCAACTCGTGGCTGATGCTGCGCACGAAGTTTCCTTCTTTTTCATCGAACACTCTGAGTTTGTTGGTCAACTCGTCATTGATTGACGTGACTTGGGCGGCATATTCTGCCAAAGAGTTTTTTTGGTCGAGGAGCGCCAAGTAGTGCCGCGATTGGTTCAAATCAGTTTCGTCGAGATCATGAATTCGTTGGGTGAGTTCTTGCGCAGATGCTTCTGCCCTAGATTTGTCGCTCAAGGCTTGGTTTAACCGTTCCTCTAGCGACTTGTAGCCAGCTGTGATTCTAGCAAACTCTATCTTCAAGTCTTCGAGCTCTTGCTGCTGTGCATGGTCCAGCGTACTGTTGACGTGTGAATCTAGTTCGGTACTTTGTCCGTTACTGGCTGGCTCGGGCTCCTCCGCTTTGATGTGATTATGGATGGAGATGCGGAGCAAGGACTTGGATTCCCTGCGGTCGTTCTCCTTGAGCGCGTCGTCGAGCTGTAGCTGCAAATCGGCGATTTTCCTTTTCAACTCGATTTGGAGCTGCTCTGCTTTTAGCTTATCTGCCTTGAGTGTTAAGATATCGGCAAACTTTGCCAAGTTCTCTTCAAGCGTGGCCGATGCAGGCGCCTGCAACAAGGACATCAAAGTGTCGCGGCGGGCGGCTAGCATCAGCTCGAGCTTTTCTCGTGGAAGGGACAAATCGATGCTCAGCGTCGATGCATCATCCTTTTGAAAGACAGAAACGACCAGCTTATACCACGTTTCTAGAAGCAGATGCGCGGCGAGAAAGGCCAGGTATCGATGCTCGTATCTGGCGAGCTCGCGCTGGAGCTCGCAGGCTTGCTTTTTGTAGTAACTCATTTGCCGCCAGATGGCCTCCTTCTTGAAGTAGACCACATCTTGCTGGGTAAGAGGCCCGTCTTCACTGAGCTGTTGAAGAGGTCGTTTGGCCGGCAGAGGCGGCGTGTCGTCCACGGCTTCGTACGCCCTTTTCTTGTCGTTGTCAGTCATGGGAACGTCTTTTTTTTTTTAGAACTGAGAGGCGTCACGATTTCGATGGTTCCTGCTTGTGTTTAGCCAGTGTAGATTATGCGTCTTGGGACAGAGAGAGAGACTGGGAAGACTGTGTGCCTTATGTTACCCCTGAGCAAAACACGGAAATCTGACCAGAGAGTCGGGTAGGAAAGAAAGAAATAAAAAAAGTTGGTTGCTTACAAGTAGGCGCCGTTTCACGAGTGACTCCAAGCGCACCCGAATCTGCAATGGAAAGAATGTAAGGTTTCCGAGTTTTCGAGTTGTGTTTCCGTGCGCGCGCTGAACCCACTGAAGCTTTTTAGAGCTGCGCACGCCCGTGGGTCGTGGTGCGCGTTGCCGCGTGCCCAAAGCAGAAGCTGGGCCAGCCAAGCAGAGGCGGAGATTCAAAAAAAAAAAGAAATAGAGCGTAGTGCCAGCAGCGCTTGACGGGAGAGGATGGTAGCCTGGAAAAAAGAGAAGGACATATCTGGAGCGATGAGGCGGCTTTGAGATTTTTGGGGGGTAGCGAAAGGTGAATCATCTTAGCAGAGCCAAAGCGCTCTCCAACGTTGGTGTCCAAGAAGACTGGGAGGGGCAGGGGTAATCGGAGTTCGGAGTGAAGCAATCAACAAGAGCGAAAGACGGCGTTTCTACACGTCTCACGCTGTGTTTTTCTGTCAAGCCCGCCACCGGGCAAGACACATACTCATAATCGTAGTCTCGATATCACCAATGCGAGGAGTCCTATATGGGGCCAGCAAGTCCGACTGGCGCTCGGGGCTGTTTTTTTGGCTCGTTGTATAGAAAAGGGTTTCTGACAGCACCCCTATCCCAATTACCAAGTTACCAAATTACCAAATTACCAAATTACCAAATTACCAAATTACCAAATTACCAAATTACCAAATTACCAAATTGGCTGGCCCAACCAGCGGTGGAACCCATTTGCACGCGGCTGCTAGTGCCTTGCACCTTGAGATCCGCGCGGCCCTGGAATCTGGCGCGGCCCTGGAATCTGGCGCGACCCGCCCAGAGCACCCCGCCAGCACCCTGCATTCTTTTGCACAAGCCCCCAGATCCGCCGCACGGTTTCTTGGCCGCTGGAATGATAACGGCAGGGCCCCATCGCAGTATGCGCCCGTCCCCGCGGCGCTGGGCTCTCGAGCCATATTCCACCTCCTCCCATTTGTTAGGCCCCATTTCTTGCTGCCCCCACGGGGCCTATCTACAGGCCGCGCGCCCGATTCTCTCAGCACCATGCGCAAGAGCACGCTGACTGCACGCCATCTCTCTCTCTCTCTCTCTCTCTCTCTCTCTCTCTCTCTCTCTCTCTCTCTGAACATGCGGCCGCCATTCTCGGTATGGGCGTTTGTACTCATGCTCGCGACCGCTGGTGCCGTCAAGGAGTACCTCTTCAAGGACTGCGCCCAGTCCGGGTTCTGCGCCCGGAACCGACACTACGCAGGCCAGATCGCCCTGCTCGGTGGTGCCTCAGCGCTGCCTTACTCGATCGACCCAGCCACCGTTTCAGTCTCAGAGCGGGCAATTCTGGGCCTCGTGACCAAGGCGCTCCCGCAAAACGGCACGGTGCAGTTGCCCTGGCAGATTTCCGTGCTTGACGGCGACTCCGTGAGGTTCAAACTCGACGAGAACCGCAGCAACGTGCTGCTCAAAAACGTCGACCCCGCACGATACGCCCACGCCATTGATGTCGCGTTTGGGGTCCCGCCGGACACCAGGACTCAGCGGCTCGACGCTGGCATGGTGAAGCGACGCGCCGGCGAAATCTCGTATGACTTTGGGCCCGGCAATGCGTACTCCTTCACGGTGCAGTTTTCGCCAGTCAGAGTCACGGTGTACAATGCCGGCGAGCCACAGGCCATCATCAATGACAAGGGCCTCCTTAACCTCGAGCACTTTCGCACGGAGGCCGACAACGCCGCCCACTTGAACGCCCACTTGGAGCTGGCGTTCGACATGTTCCGCGATTCCTTCGGTGACTCCAAAGACGACCGCAAGCCACTCGGACCGGAGGCAGTCGCGGTCGACGTGCTTCTCCCAGGATGCAGCCACGTGTACGGCGTGCCCGAGCACGCGGACTCGCTCAGCTTGAAGGACACGACAGGCTCGAAGTGGCCGTATCGGCTCTTCAACGTCGACATTTTCGAATACGAGACCGACTCGCGCATGCCCATGTACGGCGCCATTCCGCTCTTGGTGGGCGTGCGGCCGCGCTCCTCAGTGGGTGTGTTTTGGGCCAACGCCGCGGACACGTTTGTCGACATCAACAAGGCACAGTCGACAAGCGCCCATTGGATGTCGGAGACAGGCGTGCTAGACGCAATAGTGATTCTCGGCGACCGCCCCGCGGACATCAACCGCAAATACGGCCAGCTCACCGGCTTCGCCGCGCTTCCCCAGCAGTTTGCGTTGGGATACCACCAATGCAGGTGGAACTACAACGACGTGGCGGATGTATTGCACATTTCCGATATGATGGATGAGCACATGGTGCCCTTCGACACAGTGTGGCTCGATATTGAGTACGCGGATCGCAAGCAGTACTTCACATGGAACCCCGCGACGTTTGGCGATTACGTTTCTATGTTACAGCGACTCGACACCACCGGACGCAACCTCGTCGTGATTATCGACCCGCACTTGAAGACAGGCTACGATGTGAGCGAGATGGTCGAGCAGCTTGAGATCGGCATCAAGACCCCGGAAAACACAACCTACAAGGGCCACTGCTGGCCTGGTGAGTCCGTGTGGATTGACTCGATGAACCCACGCGCACAGGTCTACTGGGACCTGCTCTTCGCTTTTGCGGAAGGCCTGTTCTTAGACCAGCAGACGAATGTACATCTCTGGAACGACATGAACGAACCGTCCTTTTTCAACGGACCCGAGACCTCGTCGCCGCGCGACAATTTGCACTACGGGGACGTCGAGCACCGCTCCATACACAACCTCTGGGGCATGACGTTCCACGAGCTTACACATCACTCGCTCACAAAGAGATTGAAAGACTCGCAAAGGCAGCGGCCGTTTATCTTGACCCGCTCATACTTCGCCGGCTCTCAGCGCACTGCGGCTATGTGGACCGGGGACAATATGGCTTCGTGGACGTACCTTCGTGCATCTGTGCCCATGGTCTTGACTTCCAATGTGGCAGGTATGCCATTTGCTGGTGCTGATGTCGGTGGGTTTTTCGGTGATCCATCAAAGGAGCTCTTGGCGCGCTGGTATCAGACCGGTATCTGGTACCCGTTCTTCCGTGCCCATGCGCACATCGACTCACGCCGTCGGGAGCCCTGGGTCCCCGGCGAGCCATACACGACAATAATCAGGGACGCGGTTCGCTTGCGCTATGCGTTGCTTCCGACTCTTTACACGTTGTTTCATGAGGCCAGTGTTGACGGCTCGCCAGTTTGGCGGCCCATGTTCTACGAAAGCCCAGAAGATCTTCAAACATACGAAATCGAAAACCAGTTCTTTATGGGTACATCCGGGCTCTTGGTGAGGCCGGTGACGGAGGAAGCAAGCGAGTCGGTAGACGTATACATCCCACCCGGAGAGGTGTTTTACGATTACACCAATGGCCAGTTCAGCGAGAAGCCAGTGCTCAAGCAGTCAGGGTACATTGTGAAGGAAGTGTCTCTCGCGAAGATCCCTGTGTTTCTCAAGGGTGGCTCTATCTTTGCACGAAAAGACCGCTATCGGCGCTCGACGAAGTTGATGAAAAATGACCCATATAGCTTGGTGGTAGCTCTTGGACGGGAAATGAAGGCACATGGCAGCCTTTACATTGATGATGGTGAATCGTTCGGATATAAGAAGGGTCAATTTTTGAAGGTTTCGTTTGAGGCCTCGGGAGACAAGATATGGGGCTCTTCTGTGAGTGGCGATGACATTTTTGCCGATTCCTTGAGAGAATTGTCTGTGGAAAAAATTAGCATTGTGGGGTGCGCAGCAACCGCTATTGACCGGTTGGAGGTCTCGCAAAAAAATTTGACATGGACGGCGAGATTCCGGAAGAGAGGCGATGTGCTTGAGGTTTTGGCGCCGGGTATCAATCTCGTCGATGAATGGAGTATCCAGATTGTTCGTGCCGAAACGGATGGGCACGACGAGTTGTGAGGTAAACGAATTGGGTGGAAAGGGCTTTGCCAAAGCAGCAAAACACCTCCGCGCAGTATACAACTACCCTTTACGTTATGAACATCTAGTGGCAGAGACCCGGACAGTCGTGCTTGAGAAGGCAATCTGAACCGACTAGCCCTTCTCCAAGAAGTATCCCGTGTTGTGGAACTCAGGGCTCTGCTTTGAAACGCAGTAAAGCCAACACATGGACGGGTGCTGTGCTTCTCATGCGGCAATTCTACGATATAAGTATTGGACAACAAAACAAACCAAATTCAGGAAAATGCCATCTAAGGAAAGCGTGTAGCACCGGGGTCCATGCATGCTTTTACATGGCCCGGCATAGCCCGCCAGGCGGTCATGCCGCCCCGCGACCAAAACAGGTACGGACTGCACACTCGGGCGGGAATACTAACTATGGTGTATTTAGATTTTCATTTTCTATGTCAAGCAACCAGCACTTTGAATACCAGTGTAAGTTCCTATTATTCGGGGACGGATCCATAAATAGCGTGCCACTCTTTGCTTTCCCGCACGGAACAGATTGGTGTTCCTGTACATACTTGAGGCACAGTGCTCACGTTTATTTGACAGGCAAGTGCACCAAAACACCTGTACTAGTTTAGACCTTACTGCCCCAACAGGCCCAGACTTCCACAGCACCCTTTCGTTCCCGGTGCCCGTGTATAAGCTTGATCTTAGTGCGGTGTTTATATTGACAACCGCTCGCCTTGGGTGTACGCCATTCTGTTCCGTGATCACCACCGGTAATTGTGAGCTAATACGTGCGATCCTGAACTACTGTTTCGGTCCCCAGCAATTCCAGCAGGCTTCTAGACTCGACTATTTTTCTTTTCAGTCGTTTTCTGTTAGTGCCTGACTTGGACCATCTGTTGTGAAATAGCCTAGCTGACGCTGGTGCCGATTCCCGCTCGCACCGTGTTTTTTTATTCTACTGTCGCTCGGTTCTACATTTTTCTATTGCGCCACCAGCTCCGCCCGTGGCACGACTCCTGCTTCTTTTGGCCACCAGCTCTTGGATAGGTGCATTCTTAACCACGGCCAGCTGTGAGAATAGTAAGAAAAAGCCTGCGGTGTAATTTCAGTGGCAACAAACCAGTGCCCTCGCGTGCAACCAGCTTTACTTTTACACGTTTGCGCTCGTGCTGATCCGCTCCTTCTCACGAAGCCTCACTTCAACAATGGCCACTGTTGCAAAAGACGAGCCCGCCAGCCTGAATGGGCTGAATGACTTTGTCAAGAAACTATACCAGATGCTATTGCAGGACAAATACCTGGACGTGGTCCGGTGGACCCCTCAGGGCACAAGTTTCGTGGTGCTCAATACCAATGAGTTTACTAAATGCATTCTTCCGACACACTTTAAGCACAGCAACTTTGCCAGCTTTGTGCGGCAGCTCAACAAGTACGACTTCCACAAAGTCAAGATCTCCAGCGAACAGCGGCAAACGTACGAGTACGGCGACGATGCGTGGGAGTTCCAGCACCCGGATTTCAAGAAGGACGACATGGACGCGCTCGAAAACATCCGCAGGAAAGCGCCGACCAAGAAGGAGCCCAGCAGCGACCTGGGTCAGCTACAGGCACAGGTCCAGCAGCTCAGGGCAGACGTGGCGAAGCTCCAGAGCGAGCTCCGCGTGCTGAATGAGAAGTGCCGTGCGGTGTCAGAGTCGGTGATGGCGCATCGCACGTTCAACGAGCGGCAGTACCGCTCGATGAGCGTTCTCGTTCACTGCCTCACTCAGGCCGGGATAAAGCTCCCGCCGCTCGACTTGCCGAACCCGAGCCTCATCAGCATGGTGCTGCCGCCCGTTAACAAGCCTCCACCGCACCACCAGCACCAGACAATACAGACCCAGAGACAGCAGCAGAAACTACAAGCACCGTCAAACTCAGGAAGACAAGAGCCGGCTCACCTGCGCCTGCACAGCGGAGAGGCGCTGCTTCCGAAGTTTGAGCCCGTTTCCACGACGCTGGTGCCGAACGCGAAGTTTCACGTGTTACTCGTCGAGGACGACAACGTGTGCATCCAGCTATGCCGCAAGTTCTTGATGAAGTATGGGTGCCAGGTGACGGTTGTCACCGATGGGCTCAATGCAATCCTGACAGTGGAGCACACGAAGTACGACCTCGTATTAATGGACATCGTCATGCCGAACCTCGATGGCGCCACAGCCACAAACATCATCCGCTCGTTCGACACGCAGACACCCATCATTGCCATGACGGGGAACATCCAGGACAACGATTTGGTCAACTACCTCCGCAATGGTATGTCCGACATTCTCGCCAAGCCATTTACGAAGGATGACTTGTACCTGATCTTGAGCAAGTACCTCCTTGGACCAAAACTGGAGTTTCTCGACTCACCACCCGTTCCTGAATTTAACAGCATCCCGTTAAAATCTGCGCTGCAGGTAAATATGCCGGCACAGGGCATCACCAGCATTACGCCCACACCACCGTTGGGGCTGGGCTTGATTGATCCAATGGACACATTGGAGCCGGCGACAAAAAAGCCCAGGATGCAATGAGCGGCCTTCTGTCTACAGCAGCCCTCGTGCTCTGTTTTACACGAATCTGTACTTTTATTCGCCTTTAGATGCGGGGGAATTCATGACTATCTCGTTGATGGCCAAATCGCTGAACGAGTCTTTCCACACTGCATCCGTGTCGCATTGGATGCGACGTATTTGCACATTGGAAAAGTACTTCTCCAGGAGGCGATAGTCTAACTCAGGCTCGACATAGACGTTCTTGCGAATCCGATGGCGCCGTTTTTTCTGCACCGTGGTGAAACCATCTCCGGTGTTATTATTGAGACTCTTCTGTGCGGCGTTCTCATACATGTGCACAAGAGCTGCGAGATTGGGGAACTCCAGAAGAAACTTGGCCTTGGTGAGTGTGCCCATCGTCACGGAAAAGTCGTTGGCCAAGAGCAAGCGCGGTCTGTACTTTGCTAGAATGGACTCGGTTAACATTCGTGGCGCGTGCGGCATGTAATATAGGGTTTCTTGGGTATCCTCAGGCGACGGAGAGTACGCGTCATTCTCGACTACATACCCTAAGCTAGTTAAAAAAGATGTATCCTCTGAGACGAACGCAGGATCGTAGCACGAAATGTCTGCAACGCTAATGTTGAAAGTGGAAGCTAGAAGCTTTAGGTATGCGAGCTGGTACAATGCCTGGAACTCTTGCGTGGGTGACCCCAAGGCCAAGCATCGAATCTTGGTGAAGGTGTATGGTTGGAGTAGAGTTTTTGTATGGGCATATAGCGCAGACAGGGCCACGCATTTCTCATGCTTCAGCAATTTTGCCTCTAGGGCCGCAACGCGCATAGGGTCCATTTGACAGAGCGAATGGCTCTTTTTTTGTGGATCCCAAGTGAAGAATGTTTGATGGATATGAGAAACGCACCTGATGCATCACGGGCCGCGCACGTGACGGCAGTGAGGCCTGGGATCGAACCGGAATATGAATTGGAGAGAAGAAGCGAATAGTTAATATTATTTGCTGTCCTTTATTGAAGGAAGTGAACAGAACAGCTGGCACACATTTTGGTTCACAGGATGTGTCACGACAATGACCCATACTAGTGCTATTTATATTGCAGTGTGCTTGCATATTGGCCCAGAGGCCAATTTCCCGATACCGAATTGTTCTTGGGTTATTTTTCCGAAACGCATGGGGCTGTACTTGTAAACCAGGGTTTAGAAAGAAGGATGTTGCCGCCATGGAGTTTGTGAGATATGTACGATGTTCGTTCAACCCTTTGATATGATAAATCGCAAAGGTAATTTGGACCACTTCTTAAAACAATGTCATGATTTGTATGAAACCCATGTTTTATTATATAAAAAAAAAAAAGATGGTTCTGAGATGGCACATGCTTTTGCAAAGAAGCGAGGCGCCTACTCGGTTTCAAAACGTCAAAAAAAAAAAACTGCAGTAACGCACTGTTGAAGTGGCGAGCCAGGAAAACTAGCCTTGCGCATGGAGAACTATGCTCCCGAAGAAACGATTGCAAAGCTAGCGCACCAAATGCCGTGTCGGGGAGATCGCCAGAATGGTCCCGCCGCATTAAGTATTTTATACTGAAATTCGCAGACGTCCGTCATCACACCGCAGAGAATTCGTTTCACCGAATATATTCATGCGGGACCGTATATGAAATGCACCGCACAGATGATGGGCGCGGGAGTGTTTGCATGAGAAGGTGGGCCGTGGAAATTTTGCAGATTGGTTGGAGCAAAAGGGGGCTGCCTCTGTGCCCAGTGGTGCCAGCGAAAGGGATGGTGCCACCGGCAATTGGCGTATCACAGGACCGTGGGGCATAATTATTATAGCGGGCCCCATAGACACCTGGTAATTAAGTCGCATAATGATTGATGAGAAACGGTGGCCCCGGGTGACTGCGAGCTGACTGCGGCACCGGGCCATGGGCCTAATACAAGTGCGGCCTGAGCAGCGAGCACACTAATGATCCTGTGGGGCCTGCAAACACACCCACACAAAGAGAAACACACTCTATTTTTCCTGAAATCGATGCTACTGGCTCACGGACCACCCACTGACGCCGGTGGGCTGTGCAAGCAAGCCAGGAAGCACAGGAAACCTAAGGGTGGCGCTGCCGGCAGGAGAATCCAGGCCCACACCCGTGCCTCCCGCCCTATTTCCCGCAGCCACTCAGAGCACCAGGATCCAGGCTGGTGCATCCAGGCTGGTGCGTACTCCAGGTCTCCTCCTCGCTCTGCACTTAGCAACCCGGGCCAAGGTCCAGGCTCACTACCAAAAAAAAAAAAAAAAGTTACGCACTCGCATCAATTCCATCTCCACCATCGCCCCAACTATTCCCCTTCTTCTTCAGCACCCGCCAGCGCCACAGAAAAAACCACGCCGTTTTTGCAGCGCTCTTACCCCAGACACACACGCACACGCACACAAGCCTAGCCCCTGCTTTGCTAGCACCCCCTGCCCACCGTGTCGCACCCCACCAACAACAGCACCACGATGCGCAAGTGTAAAGTCTTTGTCGGGCTGTCCCACCCCGAACTCGGCCAGCTCGTGTGCGAGCGGCTCGGCGTCGACCCTGCACCGTGCACGTTGAAGAAATTCTCGAACGGCGAGACGCTGGTGCAGATTGGCGTCTCGGTGCGTGACGAGGACGTGTACATCATTCAGTCCGGGCTGCCCGAGATCAACGACCACATCATGGAATTGTTGATCTTGATCCTGGCATGCCGCGGCGGCTCCGCGCTGAAAATCACCGCGGTGGTGCCCCAGTTCCCCTACTCGAAGCAGAGCAAGATGAAGAAGCACCGTGGTGCAATCACCGCGCGCATGTTGGCAAACCTCTTGGTGATGGCGGGCGCCGACCACGTTGTGCTGATGGACTTGCACGCGCTGCAGATGCAGGGCTTCTTCTCGAAGCCCGTGGACAACTTGTACGGCGCGCCGACGTTGGCGCGCTGGATCCGCCACAACATCCCCGACTGGAGCAGCGCCGTCGTCGTGTCCAAGAACCCGGGCGGCACCAAGCGCGTGACCGCGCTCGCGGACTCCTTGAAAATCAACTTCGCCATGATCCACACCGACCGCCGCCGCACGCAGGACAACTTCTCGCGCACGCGCCACGTCAAGACCCACTCCGACAAGCATGCTGCCGACAACATCGGCAGCGAGATGCAGACCGCGCGCGTGGTGCAGGGCCACGTTGTCGACGACGACTACCCAGAGCACCAGGTGCCCGTGGCGGCCGCGCCCAGCCCGCGCGGCCCCGACGGCGAGGCGTTGGGCGGCTCCTTCGATGCCACCAACTCCGACGACGAGGACGAGCCCACTGAGCTTGCGCAGGAGAAGTTGATCACGTTGGTGGGCGATGTGCACGACAAGGTCGCGATCATCTTGGACGACATGGTCGACAAGCCGGGCTCGTTCATCGCCGCCGCCGAGCACTTGCGTTTGAACTGCGGCGCCCGCGCCGTGTACGTTGTGGGCACCCATGGTGTGTTCAGCGACGGGTGTTTGGAGGAGTTGAACGGATCCGCGTGCATCGACAAGATTGTCGTGACAAACACGTACCCAATGGGCGAGCGCCGCATCGCCGCCAACGAGAAGTTGGCCGTGATTGACGTGTCGCCAATCTTTGCCGAGTGCATCCGCAGAGACCACTTTGGCGAGTCCATTTCGGTGTTGTTTGACTCGCTCGCGGCCATCGAGTAAGCCCGGGGCCATGTAGCGCCCCTCTTGTACGTATGACGGCGCGCCCATAGCGCCTGCTGAAAATACAGACTTTCTTTTTGGCCATTTGTGGCTCGTTTCTTCTGCTTTCAGGGGTGTTTTGGGAGCCCTTGTTGCGTCTCTGTATGAGTCTGTGCGACGATTCCGGTGAGGTGTCCCAGGAAGTGTCGTTCCTCTACTGCACCGCCAGCGTGGCTGCTCTCTTACATAAACGTAACCAATGAGCGAGCCCGGTTGGAACCACATTGTAGCAGCCCTAAAATTGTGTCGGTCGTCGTGCATGGTCCTGGATTCAGGCGCTTCCCCCAGGTTGGAACCATCTGCATTGCACGCCTGAGTACCTATACACCTCACTACGAAGACACCATTATGCTCAGCTTGCGGACAATGGCTGATGCCATTTCCTGCCTCTATCGTCGTTACGCCACAATCTTTGTGCTCGTGGTGTGTATGGGGCTTGTAGACGCAAGGCTGTGTTTGGTTTTTTGCAAAGAAGCTCATGCGGAATGATGCTTGACAACTGTCTTGTGGCAAAAGAATATGGTATTTTTTGACGTCCTATTGCTATCTGGCACACATATGAGTAATTTTATTTAATATTTGGGAGAGTGGAAGTCGGGAATTTTGCACCCGTATACTTTCGAGCATGGAAAGGGAAGCATGAGGTGCTCAGGGCGCCGGTCCTTGCAACGTTTCGTGAACTTCTCGACTGATGGAGTGCAAATTGGCAACTCTCGGGTTCTTAGATACCACCCGGCTCGTCCAAGACATGCTTGAGAGTCAGGGAGCTATATGCGACAATACAGCTAGCACCCAATACATGTGAAGTCTATGTATGTTGAGCTTTCGAGCTTGAGGGGTTTTTGAGCGTTGGAGCTTTATAGGCTATTCAATTTCACGCCACGCGATCTACCACTCTAACGCAAATAGCGACGTCCAATGTTCCCCTTCTCAAGAATCCTCAGACACACGTG
This sequence comes from Metschnikowia zobellii, assembly GCA_939531405.1. Classification (NCBI taxonomy): domain Eukaryota; kingdom Fungi; phylum Ascomycota; class Pichiomycetes; order Serinales; family Metschnikowiaceae; genus Metschnikowia; species Metschnikowia zobellii. Next base: position 2,053,350 of record OW618029.1, read on the forward strand.
CAAAGCACGTCAATTCTCCTTCCCTTGCCGCAAGCCGTGTATAGCTTAGTTTGTAGCTGCCCTTCTGAAACAAAACCAGTGCACGGACCGGATTTTGAAGCAGCGCTTCGCCAGGGCCTGCCTTATGTTGGCAATGGTATTCTTGCACACCAAAGCCTTGGGCCTGCCAAACTGCGTGTCGCTGCTTCTAGACGTTGCGCATACATGCCTGCTGAGGGCAGCTGGCGTCTGTGGACCCCTTCCTCGCAGACCCCCGGCGATCGCCATCGGTAGGGCGTAAATGTCGCGTTCGGCTCTTTCCTGCCCGTTTTTTTGCCATTGCATTCCGAGCCACCAACGCTGGCCCATGCGTTCTTATCAGCGACGAGCCCTAATAAATTAGCCCTGGCGCGCATCTAATTTCCGCATCTCTCACTCTGGGCCAATGGCACCCCGCAATCCACGTGCCCCAAACCACCCTTGCCCCATGATTCGAAATCAAGAGAAACAAAGACAACGCAAAAAAAAAAAAGAAAGAAGAAAATCTGAACGGCGAAGACAAACCGCCTGCGGGTGAGCGCGGCGCCAGACTCCACCAAACCATGGCTTGCCACTGCGCCTGCCCAGCACGTTTGCTCCAAGAGAGCCTTATCGCTATTCTTGGCCTGCACACAACACCGCGGCCGTTCCATCATGAGCACCCCAGCCACGGGCGAGCAGCGACTCTTCTCTCTTGAACCACCGTCCCTACACCAGACCGTCTTCAAAAAAAAAAAAGAAAAGCAAAACACATACCATGGGCGAACCGACGGAACCGATCCCGATCCCCGCCCCCATGGCATCGAATCCCCCCGCCGTGCCGCCGCTCTCACCGTCCACAGAAGACACCGCCGAAACGCAGAAGGCCATGGCATCGCTAGCGCCTATGCTCGAGCTGTTCACGCCCAAAACCAGCGCCGAAGAGGCGCAGGGCGGCGTCGCGAGCCACCTCCACTCGGCGAGCCCGCGCCGCAGCTCGCTCTCGGCGATCTCCGAGCTGCTGTTGTTGACCGTGGACAACCTCTCGAAGATCAACTCCTTGGACCCAAAAGCCCTGCCGCGCGCCGACCTGGTCTCGCTGTGGGACGCGGGAATGGCGCGGCTCCAGAAACTGCCCCTGGGCCTGCTGAGCACGCTGCGGCAGTCCGTGTCCGGCACGCCTGCGGGAGGCACGGCGCACGAACGTGGCGACAAGGCAGCGCCGCAGCAGCGGCTCGGCAAGATCGGCGTGTGTGCTATGGACGCCAAGGCAATGCTGAAGCCGTGCCGGCGCATCCTCTCGCGCTTGATCGAGAACGGCGAGTTCGAGACGGTCATTTTCGGCGACAAGGTCATTCTCGACGAGGCGATCGAAAACTGGCCCACGTGCGACTTCCTCGTGAGCTTCTTCTCGACGGGCTTCCCGTTGGACAAGGCCATTGCGTACGCTGAGTACCGCAAGCCGTTCTTGCTCAACGACTTGGTCTTGCAGCAGGCGTTGTGGGACCGCCGGCTTGTCCTCCGCATCCTCGACCACGCTAACGTGCCAACCCCGCAGCGGCTTGAAATCTCGCGCGACGGCGGGCCGCGCGTCAACGCCCAGCTCCGCGCACGGCTCGCCGAAATCGGCTTGCTGGAGCACCAGCTCGAGCGGCTCACGGGACAGCACGAGCCCGAGTGGCGCATGCTCGACGACGACACCTTGTACGTGGACGGCCAGCTCTTGGCAAAGCCCTACGTCGAGAAGCCCGTCGATGGCGAGGACCACAACGTGTACATCTACTACCCGCGTGCCACGGGTGGCGGTGGGCGCAGGCTCTTCCGCAAGATCGGCAACAAGTCGTCCGAGTTCGACCCGTCGCTCAACGGGCCCCGCACCGAGGGACTGTTTGTCTACGAGAAGTTCATGGACACAGACAACTTAGAGGACGTCAAGGCCTACACGGTGGGCACGGACTTCTGCCATGCCGAGACGCGCAAGTCGCCCGTGGTCGACGGCATCGTGCGCAGGAACACTCACGGCAAGGAAATGCGCTATGTTACAGAACTCTCCGCACCAGAGACCCAGATGGCGCGCAACGTGTGCAAGGCGTTCAGGCAGACCATTTGTGGGTTCGACCTCTTGCGTGTGCACGGCCAGAGCTACGTAATTGATGTGAATGGGTTCTCGTTTGTGAAGGACAACAACGAGTACTACGATTCATGCGCACGGATATTGAGGCTGATGTTTGTCGCCGCGAAGCGCCGTCGCGACGCACTCAAAAACAAGATCCCACGCATGGCCCAGATCCACCAGTCCCAGTTCGAGGTCAAGGAGCAGAAGTGGGTGTTCAAGGGCGCCGTATCCGTGATCCGCCACGCGGACCGCACGCCCAAACAGAAGTTCAAGTACTCGTTCCGCCTGCCATTGTTTATTTCGCTCCTCAAGGGCCACAAAGAAGAGGTTATCATCCGCGCCGAGGCCGACTTGCAGGTCGTTCTTGAGACGGTCAAGATCGCCGAGGAAAAACAACTCGAGGACTTGCACAAGCTCCGCCAATTGCGCGGCGCGTTAGAAAAAAAGATGAGCTTTCCAGGAACAAAGATTCAGATAAAGCCGTCGTTGAACGCAGAGAACCCTGATGTTGTTGACAAAGTCCAGTTTATCTTGAAATGGGGCGGCGAGCCTACGCACTCGGCAAAGCACCAGGCATCTGATGTGGGCGAGCAGATGGGTCAAAATATAAAGCTTTTAAACCGAGAGGCTTTGAAGGACGTAAAGGTCTACACATCTTCAGAGCGCAGAGTAATTGCAAGCGCCCATCTTGCCACTTGTTCGATGTTGGGGTTGGATGCCTTACCAGACGACTTTTTGATCATCCGCAAAGACTTGTTGGACGATTCTAATGCAGCGAAAGATCTTATGGACAAGGTCAAGAAGAAGTTAAAACCTTTGCTCAGACAGGGCGCCGAGGCGCCTCCACAATTTACATGGCCCCCAAAAATGCCTCAGCCATTTGTCGTAATTAAGCGCGTTTGCGAATTGATGGTATTTCACAAGGAAATTATGGAATTCAATTTCGAGAAGTACGATGTCGACGAGTTCCAGAAAACATGGTGTTGCGGTGAAGATCCGTTTTTGTTCAAGGAGCGTTGGGACAAACTTTTTCAGGAGTTCACGACCGTGGAAAAGACGCATCCATCTAAGATCTCAGAGTTATACGATACCATGAAGTATGACGCATTGCACAACCGCGAGTTCTTGCGTAAGATCTTTTCGTATGATCCGTCTGACAAAAACCTCCTCAAGCGTTTGGCTGATAACTGCGGTGGCACCGTTAACTCCTCGGGCTTGGTAAGCGAGTACCCTATCAACATTTTGGCCATGAATGGGTTCAAGATACCAAGTGAAACTGCGCCAGCCACAGCATCATCGTCCAACTCTTCGAGTGTTTCAAACTTTACCAACATGACTGCATTGGCAGGTTCCTTGGGCTGGGTATTAACAGGGTCCTCTGGATCTTCCAAAGATGAACCATCGTCAAAAGAAAGTTCATCATCGAAAAAGGCGCCTGAAAACGAGTTTGATGACCCCACATACGCTCGTCTCAGAGAATTGTATAGACTCTCCAAGGTACTCTTTGACTTCATCTGTCCTCAAGAATACGGGATCAAGGATGAGGAAAAGCTTGATATTGGCTTGTTGACATCCTTACCGTTGGCAAAACAAATTCTTTCTGATATCCAAGATATGAAAAAGCACGACAAGGCCGCTGTGGTGAACTACTTCACGAAGGAATCCCACATATACACGCTTTTGAACATCATATACGGGGCACAGCTTCCGATGAAAATAGCCAGAAATGCCTTACCGGAGTTGGATTACTTGTCTCAAATCACTTTCGAAATCTATGAGTCAGGCGATTCATCAACTCCCGGTGGTCAAAAGCACTCTATTAGATTATCTCTTTCGCCTGGTTGTCATACCCAGGATCCATTAGATGTTCATTTGGATGACGACCACTACATCGGCTGTATCCCTCGTCTCAGTTTAACAAGGCATTTGGACATGGATTTGGTAACGCAGAGATTAAAGTCAAGATTTCCAAGGGTATCGATGCCTAAGAAGTTCACACCGGTAAACATCTCTGGTCCACTAACTTCCGCGATTTAGCAAATAATACAAGAATGATCTTACTTTGGCGGGACACAAAACATCAAGAAGGTTGTTTTTCATTCAAAAATTATTATTTCGTTTCGTTCTATAACCTAAGTACAAATGGAGGCGTCGCCGGACATCATCATAAAGCAGTACCACGTGCTCTCGAAATGTCATGTTGGCAACGAATATCAAACTTTCCTCCATAATAAAATTATGTTCTCACCCTGGTTTCATCTTGTAGTAGTCTTTCCCAGACCAACTCTGGCGTTTTGAAAGCGCTCAGGCTTTCTCATAAGACTCCCAGTTGTCAATGATTGACTTAATCTTGTCCGATTTGGTCAACTCATAGACTTCCTCAAAGTATTCTTTGGTGATCTGGAATGGCTTTGCAGTCAAGTTGGGGATGTACTTGTCAATCAAGTCCTTAGGCTTGACAGATGACTTTGGAATCTTCTTGCACAAAAATCTCTTGAAGGGCTTCACGCCGGACATCAAGTATGAAGAGTGGAATGGAACAGAAATTCCCTTCAATGGGATGACAGCAAAGCCTCTTTGCAAATCAATTGGCTGCTCTTTAGCCAAGGATTGGGCAGAAACTTCGTCGATAATATCCTTCAAGTGCTCCTTGACCTTGTCGAGAGACATCTGTTCTTGGAGCTTGACAATGTCAATCTTGTTCAACTTGATAACATTCAACACGTTGGTCAAAGTGTCCAAGGCTCTCAAGTCACCGGCTGTGACGTATTGAGTGTTCTCCACATTGTAGTTGACAATCTCCAACAACCATCCGGTCTTTTCTGAAACTTCATCAACAACGAACCTCATTGCAGCATCGTTGAAAGTTGGGCTCACTCTAGTAGGATTAACCGCACACATACCATAGTTGGATCTGCCCAATTCATCTCTAGGAACAGCAACTTGCATGGTCATACCTCTGTAGAAAACGACATCAACCAAGGACTCGATTGGCATGACATTCGCCAACGAAGACAACGCAGAGTACTCACCTAAAGAGTGTCCAGCAAACATGACGTCAGATGGTACCAAACCCTTGGATTTGATATCTTCGTAAGATGCCTTCTCCATCAAAGTCAACGCAGGCTGAGTGAACTGAGTCGCAGACAACAAACCAGTAGGAGAAACAAATGTGTGCGAGGTGGTAGTGTGATCAATATCCTTAAAGATTTTTTCAGACTTGATCTCACCATCGTCACCAATCGTCTCGAACATCATAGAAATGTAGTTGTCCCTAATCAGTCTACCCTTGGCACCTCCGAAATGAACGGTCAACTCGTTAGGGTTGTTCTTGACGATGTCAAGGATGGAAAAGCCGTAGTTGTTCACGAAATGACGATCAGCCCTATCCCAAACCTCCTTCGCGACGTCTGAAGTATTGTACAAGTCCATACCCATACCTTGCTCTTGAGATCCCTGTCCAGTAAACACATAAGTGGTAACAGGTTGCTCAATTTCAGCCTCACCGATCAAAACAGTAGTGTCAGTCTCAACGTTCTTGGTTTCAACCTTGATAATCTTACGACCGTTCACCATTCCAATGTGCACCAAAGAAGTTTGCAAAATATCGTTAGGCAAGACCATACCGACAAAGGTGGCATTGAAAGCTCTCACTCTGGATGCAATGCTATTCGCCGCCCACTCCTCAACCAAAGACCTGATAGAGCCAGAGGAGTACATTCCGTGTGTGATAGTACCCGGCAATTTGGCGTAAGCAGCAAAAACTCTGGAAACATGAATAGGATTGTAATCACCAGAAACCTTAGCATATGGCTCATTCGTGGATGGAGCCTTTGATCTCAACTCTTCACCGGAGGCAAGCGGGATGGCATTCTCAAACTTGACATCTTGTTCGATAGTCTGTCCGTTTCTTGCGAAATAGTCAGTGACTGGGTTACCGTGAGAAACACCAGCCTCATAATCAACAGACCCAATTTCGACCATTTCCTTGGTCGGCAATTCCAACAAAACTTTACCAGTAGTCTTGATGGAGGAGTAGACGTCTTCGGACTTAAATTTGTACACCGACTCGCATCTGAATGTTAATGTTTGACCCATCAACTCGACATCTTTGTCCAAGTGGAACCACTCTTTGGATCTCAAAATTGCTAAATCCTTGCTTGATTTGAAAGATATCTGCACTGGATCTTCGGTAACCTTCTGAAAGGTATTCTCGTAGTCAAGATACTGACCTCTGTAGAAGAAGGACGAAGTAACTTCCATAATTGCCTCACCTTCTCTGTAAATCGTGCCAACAACCTCGACCTTCTTACCGGATGGCTGGTTCAAAACGGCGTTGATAACAGCCTTGGTAGAAAGAACGTCATCCTTTTGCAATGGAGCAGCACCTGGAATCATTCTGTAACCGTTAGACAAATGCACCAATTTCAACAAGTCACCGTCGATGGTCTTAGGAAAAATGGCTTTCATGATGGCCTTCCAACCAACAACAATAGCAAAGTCCATTGGAGCCAAGGTCTTTTTGCCAGGCCTATCGATAAATGCCTCACACGTGTTGCCAATGGCATGCGTGAATTCAGAAATATCTTTTCCAGAAACAGTAACCTCCTCCCCAGGAATTACTTGTTCAACATCAATGTCAAAGTCCGCTGGCACGTTGCTGCCAAACCACAACTTCCAGTAAAACTCTTTGATTCTGTCGTTTCTGCCTTCCATGACCTCGGCAATCGGGGCAAATCCATCCTCAGGTTTGAAATCGTACAAAAATGGCAAAGCAACTGGTTTACCATCCGCAGTTCTGTGCTCGATCAAGTTCATTTGAATTTGAGACTTGCTGTTGATCTTGATTTCAACGACTGGTTTGAGATCACCTTGGACCTTCTCTGAGAGAACAAGCGAAATCTTGGAAGCATCAGAATTGTGTACAATCTCAACTGAACTGTTTGGAGAGGGACCCAAAATATCGTGAACAGGGTTTTCAACGTGCTTCTTCCCTTGCACAACTCTATTTGTTGAAATCAAAGCGTACAACCAGTTCAACTTATCGCCACATAACGTTTGAATCCACTCCTTCTTGGATGGGAGCTTGGAACCGATTTTGTAAATAGTCTTCGAGGAAGAGGTCTCAGTGGCAACACCAGTGAGAGATTTCGCTTCAACAGGTGCAACATCGCTAAAGAATTCAACAACAGGGATTTTAGACATATCACCACAATATTCATCTTCGACCAACTTTTTGATGTGACCATCGTGTATGTTGTCCAAAATTTCCTTGATAGGTTCATTGATCTTGTTGGTGAATTGAGCAGCAACTGGACCATGGAGAATACAAGTTCTCTGGACATCACCATCAAAGACTGTCTCCAAGTTCTCGGATTGCCACAAAGAGTCTTTCTTGAAGAAGAATTCGAATCTCTCATCCAAGACTGGAACAAAAGGAGCAGGCTTTTGGCCTGGAGCAGCACAGCACATCAAAAAGAAGTCACAATCCTCCTCAGAAATCAATTGTTCCTTCGCAATAGGGAAGGCATCGAATAACTTGTCGGAAAACAGTTGGGGGTCTTTAGACAATTGAGAATTGTTCTGGATCAAAGAAATTTGATCAGCCTTAACAGTAAATCTTTCTTCAACTCTTCTCAAAAAGTTCGCAAAGAAATTTCTGAGGGAGAGGTCAGTCCATTCGCCAGTCTTTTTGACAAACATCAACTCGATCAATCTGTTAGCCACCTCTTGGTAGGTCATGTCCTCTAAGTCACACACGCCGGCCGAGTTGCGGGCAAACCATGGCTTCTGGAAATCTTTATCCAATCTGTTGATGATGTAATCTTTCTTCTTGGTCAAGGCCTCCAAAAGTTTGTTTTTGGGCAAGTTGAAGATAGTCTCATCCAACTCTTTCCACAACAAAACACCTCTGGTGGCGATTTTGTGAATAGGCTCGCCCATTTCTGATCTCACTGTGACAATACCACCAGCTGGCTTCTTGTAAGTGGTCTCCCACTCACTGTCAGGTACACCTGGACACGACGCGATAAGTTTTTTTGCCTCTAAGGACGTGTGAGCCTCCTTGGCAGTCATCACACGCGAGCCAAACAAGACACCATCAAATGGCATAGGTGGGTAGTTGGCAGCAGTTGACCATGATCCGGTCAAGTATGGGTAGGTGTCTTCATCGGAACCAAAACCAGAGCCAGCGACCAAAACAATATTGGCGCATTTTCTAATTTTAGAGTACATCTGGAAGATGGGTTGATGGAAGTCCTCGAAAGAGTGATGACCTCCACCTCTACCACCAGTCCATTGCAAGACAATTGGGAAGGTTGGGTGTGCTTTCGCAATGGCAATAACGGCACTGATTGCCTCAACAGAGCCAGGCTTCAAGCCCAAGTGAGTCATACCCAAAGTCTCAATGTACTCAGTTGCGACCTCCATTGAAGGCACACCGGCACCGATAGTCAAAGACTGTACAGGATATCCTTTTTCTCTCAACTCTTTGATCAACGGGATACCCCATTGCAACATTCTTGGGTTCACGTAAATCAAGTTGATACCGATACTGCTTCCTGGTACAAGGTTGCTAGTGATCTCGTCGATAGCAGCCTGCATGCCCTTCGAATTAAAGTAACCACCTCCGGCCAACTCAATGTGGTAGCCTGCGTTGGTAGCGGCAGTGACAATCTCAGTGTTAACAGTCGTAGGAGTCATACCCGGGATCATAAGTGGAGCCCTACCTAACAATCTGGAGAATTTGGTGTCCACGTAGACTTTTCCGGTCTTGGTTTTCACCAACTTAGGTTTGAACTCCTCCAACCAGTTAGGCGCCCACTTGATAGACCCGGCCCTAGTGTTGAAGATCTCTTGTTTGAAGCCGTATTCGTCGTCAAGTGCCACATCGAGTGCGCCCGCGATTATAACCCGCGAGCCAGTGCCTTCCTTGTTTCTGTGGGTTAAAACACCCAAGCCGGAAACACCTCCTGGACCAAAATCCAACAAGTGAGTGGACTCAAATTGAGTGACAGCCTCCCAATGCACGGGCAACTGAGTGATGCACTCGGTGACTCTGGCAGCAATGTCGGCGGTGGAGTTCTGGAAGTTCTCGCCCGAGAAGGTGTCGTAAACTGGAATTTTGATATCGGCCGCAGAGAATTGCAAATTCTCTCTAACGATATCGTCCAAAATCATCTCAGTGGCAGGCTCCAACAAGTGAGAGTGGAAAGGTGCGAGAATAGGCAAGAATCTGTTGGCAAACTTCAACTTTCTCTGCGAGTGAGGTACTCTGGCCTGGTCCAAGCCAGAAGGCGCCTTGTTGTTTCTGAGGGTCAAGTTCAAACCGTAAAGAGACTCTGGTGGGCCCGAAACGACCAAGTTTCTCGCACCGTTGACCAAAGAGATAGCCACGCGCTTTTCTGCGGGCAAGTGCTTGTTTGTGATGGCAATGAACTTGTCGACGTCTTCACGGGGCAAGTCTCTCACAGACAACATAGGAGAGGGTCTGCCCTCACCATTCTCCAAGGAGTCCTGCAACATGGTAGGAGGCAAGGACGTGCGAGGGTAGGTAGTCAAACAACGAGCACCAATAAAGAAAAGCAAGGACACAGCCTTCAAGGCGTTCTCGTAGAATGATTCCCAGGAGTCAGCTGAGGCAATTGCAACCGCAGTCATCAAGCCCTGGGAGTGACCCGTGGCACCAACGAGCGCGTCACGGAACTCACCTGGGGTCACACCCAAAGCCTTGCATGTAATTGTGTAGTGGCACAACTGAATCACGCAGATCAAGGGGCACGATACCGGCACGGACAACAAATAGTCCTGGTCTGGGGTCTGGTCTGGGCTCTTCAACCAAGCCATGATGTCGAAGCCCTGGGTGTAGATCTTGTCTACGTTCTCGGTAGTCTTCACCAACTCGGCCAAGCGCTGTGCAACTTGGGAAAGCAAGTCAGCAACAAGACCGTGGTACGTGTGGTTCAACTCACGCAACTCCTCAAAGTAGTCGTCAGTGTTGCCCTGGCCACCGAAAATGGCCAACGTCTTTGCTGTGCGTGCAGCCAGCTGCTGCACCAAAGCGGCATCTGCGCGAGGAATCTCCGTGCCGGACGCAATGACCGCGTCGTAGTAGCAGCGAATGACCTCCTTGACTTTTAAAGGCGTGGTGGGGAAGCTCTCGTCGGCAAGCAATGCTGCGGCGAACGTGTGGATGTCCAGGCCAGCGATGTAGCGCAGCTCAAACTCCTGCAAGACGCGGGGCAAGACTTCGTCGAATTGGCCCGGCACAGAAGGGTCGACCAAGCTGGCGGTGAAACCAATGAACTTGGCAAACAATTCGGCGGGGCTCGAGGGCTCATCGTCGGCGGCAAAGCCCTCGGTGGGCACGGGCAACGCCTTGCCAAACTGCTCCTTTAACTGCGAGTACTTGAAGAACTCGGCCGTTGGCACCAAAATGGTGTGCTCTATGGCGCCGTGAGCAAGCGCGAACGGGCGGTGGGCGGTCGTCATTGGTGGCGGCTGTGAAACGGGGATATGCGGCCTCTTTGTGGCGGGTTTATGGCTGTAGAGAGCAGGCGAATAGACGGCTTCTTCTTGCGAATAAAATAGGGGGGATGGTCTCCAAATTCAAGCTCGGCGGGAACGGGAAGATGGGTCTATATGAGGTCCAGTGTAACGGGTGGTACGGCAGCTAAACTGGTGATATAGACAAGCGGGCTTGATTCAGTTGGTTGGATTCTGGGTGAGTGCACAAAGACTAGTGGAACAAAGAAAAGAAACCTTTATTTCGTCCTTTTTTTTCTCGCTATGGGCCAGGAATGAGAAGGGTATTTAATCTGGGACGCGAGGCGTTTTTTGGGTTTTTCGCGCGCGAGCACTCTCAACAATGTATGTGCAGGCGCCTGCGTTTGTTGGGATATGGCTCTGGTGCCAGCGTGGGTTTTCGCTTGGTTTGGGAAGGGCTCTATATACAGAACGCCGGGTGGGTGGGCGTTTCAAGGTGGGATGCGGGTGGACTGGGGCCTGTGGTTCAGAGCATGTGGCAGGGCGGCTAGTCACAGTCACCACTGATTGGGGCGCTTGTTTTTTTTTTTCTTTTCTTTTGGTGCCCTAGTGCCCCATCTTTGCCCCAAAGGAGGACAGTGTTGTTATGTATTAGAGCCCGTGCGGGCAGGTGCAGGATTGTATTAGGTGGCTCAGAAAAGACCACGATGGTGAGCAAGACTACTGGCCCCGATTGCCTGGGTGTGTTTCACTATATAGTCTTTGATCGCGTGGCTTTGATTTTGTCGTCCTTGGGCAGCCGGCCTCAGGACACGTGCCACGAGCTACGTGGGTGTCGCATGGGGAGTGATATCTCAGCCTGCTTCTCCCTTCATCCCCGTCACGCTCGCCAAAGCGAAAGGTTGTATTTGCTTCTTTCGCAGTCTCTTGCCAGCACGCATTAGGAGATTTCTCGGGAAAACCAAGCTGTGGGCAATGAAGCCCGCGCAGCTCCATGCGAGCACGTGCAAAGCCAGATGCGAGTATTTTTTGACCCGCTTTAAGTAGAGGAGGAACCTGGTGCGGATCAAAAGAGAAGCAGAAGCCATGGGCCATGGGCCATGGGCCATGGGAAGTCTAGCTAGTACTGATGGTAGAATATACACGCGCATCTTTGGAGCCGTGAATACTTTGCCCAGATGTAGGAATATTCATGTCCCAACGACGGGGCCACAGAGCGGTTTACGCATGTATCCGTCTTGAATAAGACACACAAGCCATCGTCCAGCACTCAACGAGAATATACTACACTTGAAAGCCGGGTCCGATGATGAGAGCCCAAAGGGGGCTCGGGCCGTTGGCGCGCGCTGTACAGGTGCTGGGCCCGAGACCAATTTTGGGCAAAAGCTAGTTTTGGGCGCACCCACACCCCCTGGATACGAAGCCGTTTCGAAAGCCCAGCCCATTGGTTTTGGGGGAACCACCCGCGCATAGTGTCATCATAGTTTTTTTTTTTTCCTTTTTTTTTCTCTTTTTATTCTTATTTTTGTTTTTTACTTTTTAGCCGTGCACATTGCGCCAGCAATGGAGGCCGCTTAGTGCCGGACCAGATGCCGTCCGTGCCGCTTCCTCGCAGAATGTCGTTCCATCTTTCCACTCGAATGCCTACCGCGAGGCGCACATGACGGATCGAGTTCGGCGCACGAAATCCACATCCGCTGGTGTACTTTTTTTTTATTTTTTATTTTTTATTTTTTATTTTTTTTTAGCACGCTCTCTCCAGGCCCGGGTCTCTGCAAATGCTCTGCGCCTTGTGCCGAGCCGCTGGGCCGGAGCCGAGGCATTGGGTATGTGCCTGTTCTATACTGCGCGACTTGACCCAATGCCAGCACACGAGATACGAGTGCCATGCAATAAACCCTGTTTTCGTGTCGCAGCGCCGTGGCCATGTTCTTGAACTGCTTTAAATGGCGACCGCGGCGTGTGAAACCACAACATACTTTGCAAAGGCATCGCCGCAGTTCGCGTCGGTATGCTTTGGGCCTCGCAATTGGCACCGCTGGTTGTGCCTTCTTTTGCTGGGCTGCATCATGCTGCTGGCGAATGGCACTTGATGTTCGGATACACGTCAAGGCGCGGGGACGAACGGAGATACTGCATGCCGCTGTTTCTGCAAAAGACGCCGTGTTGTATTTGCCGGCTTATCCGTAGCTTCAAGGGAGCATCTACCGGCCTCTCGTGACTAGATGCCTCTGTCGGGACAATTGAAGGGAGGCGACTGTGGCGCTTAAGTTTGGTGAAATCCTCTGAATCCTCGCATAGCCGGGGCAGCCGAGCCCCACCCCAGAGCATACTCCGGCCAAAGCATAGCCATGTGGCGATATGGGTGGAAGACTCAGTGAACATGCCGCTGCACAAGCACCATGTGGTTCCGTGTGCCGTATTTATTCACGGCGCGAGGCGTAAGTGCCACGTTCCAGCTCGAAGCGTCACAGCCCACGGACACTCTATGTTCACCAGAGCTATGTTCACCAGACCCAAGTCCAGCAGACCCATGTTCAAAAGCTACATGTCTAGTAGACCAATGTTCAAAAGTTACATGTCCAGCAGACCTATATACAGCAGCCCGATAGTTTGAGGAAGCAGCGACGCGGCACGTGGCCTACTTGCCGCCAGGCAAGAGCCCCGCTACCTGCTTTGGAAACTCGCGCACGATGATCTCGCAGCGCGTCTCCTTGCACAAGTCCTTCTTGTTGTAGTACGGCACCTTGTGCAACAACTCGAGCCCCGTGCTGCGCTCCAAGGCCTCGACCGGCACCTGGAACAGCGTCAAGGGCTGCGCGTTATCGATGGGCTCGTTGGGCAACACAAACGCGCCCACGGCGACCGCCGGCGAGCCGCGGGTCTCACCCACCAAGAGCTTAAAGAAGTGCGTGGGCACGGCCACGTTGGGCGGCAGCCCAATGACCTCGTACGAGACGCGGTACTTGCCGTCGTCACACAAGCGCGGCAAGTAGAGCGGGCCCGTCATGACGCGCACGTCGTCGTACTTTGCCGTGAGCCTACGCGCAAAGTCCTCGAAGTGCGCCCAGTAGTCGCGGTTGAAGCCGTCGCCCACCTGCGGCGCCATGTTGGTGAGGAGAAACGTCTCGTCCATGGCCAGCTGCGCGAACTTCGCGTTCGCCGCGGGCGCCTGGTGGCCGCGGTCGTACCCGGAGCGGAAGAAGTCCCGCAACCGCGCCCGGAACTTGACGGGCACCGTCTCGTCCTCCCGGAACACAGACTTCTTGCGGTCCACGCCGTCGGCGCGCTGGATCGAGTCCCGCGTGATGTGCTCGAGCACCCAGTACGGGTTCCGCTTGGCCCGGTCGTAGCACGTCACAAACTCGGCGTGCTTGCTGAGGTCGTGCACGGGGCCCGGGAACCCGTGCTTGTAGAACGCGTCTGGCTGCACGGGCAGCGGCGCGGCAACCTCGCTGCCGCCGGGCTTGCCGACACTGCCGCCGGTGGTGACGATGCCGGTGTCAGCGGGCGCCACGGGTGCGGGCGGCGCAGCCTTGCCCCAGAAAAAAGACGCCATGCCCATGGCGCCGAGGCCGAGCGAGCCGGAGAGGAGTTTGCCCATGTTTTCGATAGGTGCAGAAGCAAAGCTGGGTGGCGTGTGTGGTGACAAACAACAACAACAAAAAAAAAAAAAAAACAGAAAAAAGGAGGTCAGCGGAGGAGTTGCCGGTGGGGCGGTTGCGTGCCGAAGTAGGTGGTGAAGCAGACTTGTCGCTTGTAGTAGCCAGGTGGTGTTTCCGATGGGCTGCGCGGGCGCGGGTGCAGGAAAAGGGCCCGGGGCCGCGATGGATTATACTGCGCACGATACCTCACGCAACGGTATATTGAACGCGTGCTGGTGGCAACGATGTGACGTGCAAACAGAGCGTGCGTTCCAAATCGTGGATCGAAGATGCCGGCAGCATATTTTGGTTTGGCATATGTTCAATGCAGAATATGTCCAAGCGCAGAGCCCCCAGCCAAACACTCATGCAGACACCGAGACATCCCGACAAGACCTGGTAAGATCTTGCAGGTACGCATCAAATCAAGAAAGCACAACAATAATAAGAAGAAGAAGAAGAAGAAGAAGAAGAAGAAGAAAGAAAAATTGATCATGCGTTACCCCATCACAGCCACTTGCAATAATAATAAAAAATGCCCGACTCAGCTTGTTTCCATCGTGCTCAGCTCATTTCATTTAGCTGGGCACGCTCCTTCTGGTATTTGCAATATTACACTGCTCTTGTACGGTCTCATCACATTGGTGACTCTGCCTGGCCCTGGGCCCGGTGCGAAAAAAGTTCCCCGGCCCCAACTGGCACGGCGCACGCGCGTAATCTGCCGCATGGGGCAAAACGTAAACACGCGCAGCAAGCACCGCCAACATCCGCACAGACCATCAAGAATCGCACTGTGTTTACACGGCACATGGAGCACGGCGCCGGGCGTATCTGCAACACACAATTCTTCTGCAAGAACATAGCCGCCAGTTCTTAAAGCTGCTCGGCCTCCAGAATCCTGACCCCGCACGTCCACTGCCCCCCCCCCCCCTCCTACAGAACGGACCCCCACAGAACGGACCCCCACAAAACGGACCCCCCACTGAACCCTCTCGTGCCAGAAAACAACAGCAAGCTCGGCACCCGCGGCAAACATGTGGAGCGTGCTTTTCCTCGTGGCGATCCTCGCAGCGCATGCTGCGGCGCACTGGGCAACGCATTACTCATTCGCCGAGGAACGAGTATACCTCCAGCTCACCAACAACGACCTCGTGGCGCTCAACTTCTCCATGGCCGGCTTTGACGGGCTCGCTGGAAGCTCGCTCGATAGCGTGAATATACAGCAGGACCAGGAGGTCTTCCCTCTTGCGGCGCCCCCGCTCAACGCGTCGATGTTCGTCCACCAAAGCACCCTCTATGCTTTCACGGGCGCCGTGCATGAGTCGTCGTCAGCGTACGACGCGTGCGGCGCCGGCGTTCTCGAGCTCCGCCAGTACGACGCGGCCTCCGACGCGTGGGTGCCCGCCGCAAACAACTTGACGTTTGCAGACGTGGACAGCGCCTCCTTCCTCCAGGACTCCACGTACTTGACGTCGCCTACTTCGTCGCAGGTGTACGTCTACGGGGGCACGTGCGGCGCGAGCGGCGAGATCTCCAGCCGGCTTCTCGCGCTTGACATGGACACGATGCTGCTTGCCAACATCAGCACCTCGACGCAGCCCCAGGGCTTCTACGGCGGCGTCGCGGTATGGGCCCCAAGCCCCGCCCAGCTGTTTGTCGTTGGCGGCCGCGCCGCGGCCGGCTGGATCAACATGTACCAGGTCGCCACGTGGAGCTTCGATGCCGGATGGCTGTTCCAGAGCGCGATGCAGAACGGGTCCACGGTCGACGCCCGCACTAACGCGTTGGCATTGCCCATCTTCAGCGTGCTCGCTGACGACACGCTGCAGACGTTCCTTGAGAGCTACAGCCCGCAGGCGGTGCTCGCCGTGGGCGGCGAGGCATCCGGCGGCACGCAGGCCTCGTGGGCCAAGCTCCTGTACGGCGACAACGCCTGGAGCTGGGAGAGCGTGGACCACGGGCTCGACAACAGCGACATTCTTGGCGCGGCCATGATCTTCAACACGCTCGTGGTGGTGAACGGGTCCTCGCTGGACACACTCGGCAGGCGCCTGGGCGCGTCGTACCGCTTGAACCTCTACGACATCAACAGCAGCTTTTCCCCGGTGGCTGACTTGAAGAGCAACACCGCCAGCGTGAGCGCTGCCGATGCCTCGGCCGCCAGCACCGCCAGTACCGCCGCATCCAAAACCACGCAGATCTTGGTGGGCACTTTGGTGCCCGTGTCTGCGATGGCCGCCATCTTCGCCGGCGCCATGTACATCCGGCGGCGCAGAACGGCACATAAAGACGCTGCCAGCGTCGCGGGCCCACTCGACTACCAGCTCGGCCACTACCGCACGCGACTGGACCAGCTGTTCTCGCTCTTGGGCAGCAAGCCGTTGGACTTGTACCAGCACCCCGCCGACTCGGCCTCGACGCTCGAAGTGGCGTCGATGGAATCGTGGGTGCGCAAGCGCCAGGAGTACGACGCGGCGCACCACCGCCCGTACGCCCGGCACAGTTACCTTGCCCTGAACGAGACCCTCGGCTCGCGGCCCGAGGATGTCAGCGACGAGAAGCTCGCGGGCACGCGTCCGCCGCGCGCCAGCTCGCTGCCGGTGCTTTGTGCCCCACCCAGTGCCGTGGTTTCTCCCGTTAGCTCGCCGCAGAGGCACGCGTTACCGGCGCGGCTCTGCCTGCTCCATGCATTTCTGGGCGGGGAGACGGCGCCGCCACTGCCAGCGGTGCAGCGGAAATCGCGGCTCGACCCAGGCACCGTCCTCGCCGATGGTTATAGGGCTGCCGACAGCGACACTGAGTTGTCGGACGACAACTTGGATGTGCAGGTGCTCGTGAGCTCCAAGCGGAAGTGCGTGCTCCGGGTCATGAATCCCGATTCCCAGGCACTCGAGGAAGGAGTGCGTCTACGAAACCCGTCCAAGTGAGCACAAGAATTAAGGGACAAGGCTAGCGCATGAGCAAACACGACTGGGTACGCGAGCAATGGTCCCGGAACTACGGTGGCGTTGCAACTGGTTGGAGTGGCTCGGGTCAGGGGGCTCGTGCATGGCGAATTTCTCTGCCGCGGATAACCAGTGTGTCGCCGAGGGTTACTTTTGGCGGTGCTGTTTAGCTGGCCCAAGCGCCTTTCCGGCGTGGATGGACGAGAGAGGGGTCGTCGCGAATCAACGACCGCATGGTCTTTCATGGTGACCCGTCCGCGGGCCGTGGCAGAAATAGACGCAATTTATTGGAAACAATGGTCTGTGGGTGTGTGGTGAACCACGCACTATGGAACATTGAGAAACCAGTGCATGGAGAAGGTATAGTGCAGCGCGGCCGTAGAGCCGGTCATCGATTCAGCTGTTTTCTTTGCTGCATGAGAGCCGCTCACGTGGACCAGCCAGGGCGAGCCACACTCTAACAGACCAATGTATTGCTGCTTCCCATGCGTGAGCGCCGCCGCCAGCTACCCATCCGGTCCGCCGTATTCCATCGGCACACTCGCATCAATGGCGCCCAGGCAAAACAGAAAGACAAGCCAGAAAGACAGAACGTAAGAAGTGCCGGGCGAGCCCAGCCGCGCGAGAGGCATGGGAAATGCCCCAGGGCGGGCTCATTGGTGAGAGGATTTTCCAGCAATGGTCTTTGCAGAATAAAGAGCAACAGGCCGAATTGTCTGAAATCGTTCAAGAATTGGCAGCAATTTAGCCAGGAGTGGCCCGCGACATTTTTCCCCGTGGCACAGGAGATTTGCTACAATGAGGCCTCGATAAGACGTGTCGATGCCATGGTCGATCGCTCGGAGAGCTTATCGACAATGTGGAACTACTACGTAGAGAAGTCTGAGACAAGTAAATAAGTGCAAACAAAGCGCGAGCAAATTCGGGTACATTCACAAAGCGTAGAACTCCATAAGAGCTAAAGGGTCTCAAATCCTGGCAATTTTTCCCACAGTTCGTTAGCGCTGATAGCGCCAACAAAAAGTTTCATCTCGAAAAGAAAGAAAAGGCCGGAATGTTGAGAGGTGGGGAAGGATGCAAGTTTGCAAAGCCCGAAAATCAGGGGACAATTTACATACCATCCAACACGGATGCCTTACTTTTGTGTCCTATCGAGAGGCCCCCACATTCACAAACTTTAAATACTTTACGATCCGATTTCCGTGCACTCAAGCTGCACTCAAGCTGCGCATCTCAAAAACCAAAGCTAGACGGAGTTGATTGTCGACAAATGCTCTGACCGTGTAACAGGCGTTTGATGAGATGCGTGATTGTCTTTGTCAGCTCGAGAAAACGTTTTTTTTTTTTTTTTTTTTTTTTTTTTTTGAATGAAAAGTGCACTGCAATGGTGAAGTTTATAGGCAGCACTTTTACATGATTATGGAGGTAATGCAAGCTCTTGACAAGTTTGCCTTTAGTTCCATGTTGAGCTGAATTCTGGGAGCCGGTTTTCGCGGGTGCCCGGTATTTATCTAGCATGCAGATGCCTGACCATATTCTCAGATACTATAATTTCGTGGTCAGCAGGTAGGGATACCTCCACCATGACGATCATACCAAAAATTCGAGAAAAAAAAAACCAAAAAAAAAAAACCAAAAAACAAAATGGGGCGTATTCCTAGAAACTATCTTCCCTGTCCTTCGCTGGACTAACACGGCTCTTGCCCTTTCTTTCCAGCTGTCAGCCTTTCCAGAAGCGTATGCTGGCACACGGCCCCACGCGCGACCCGAGAACACGTAGTGATGGGGCCTGTTTGGGGCCTGATTGGGGCCGCGCCGCGCGGTGCTTATCGCAACGTCGTCTGCCGGGGCCACGCGCGCCCGGTGGAATGCGAGATTAGGCGAGGGCTGCACAGAGGCCCCGCTGAAGTAAGCTGGGGGCACGCCCGCGGCAGGCCCTGGCAGTGACGGGGCCGCTGAGCGTAAATGGCCATCATGTGCGGGCGCGCAAGCAGCCTCGCGGCACCAGGGCCCGGCCCCGCGGCCCCGCGGCCCCAGGGCACTGGCTGACAGGCCCCGCGCGGCGCTGGCGCCGGCGCCGGTTGTCTCTGCTGGCAGACGTGCTCAAGACACCAGAAGAATTGGGAGTTGGTTGCCGCTGCCTTTTTCCCTTTGCCAACGCGCCGCTGCCCCCATACACCAGTGCCCTCGTCCCCGCTGCCCGCACGCTCTGTTCAAGCGCCGGCCCTCAATTATTTCTTTATTTGTTTTCTTTTTTTTTTTTGGTCCGGGCTCCCTCTACCTAGCACGGCCCCGCCTTTCGCGAGACACACCGCCCCGCGGCCCGACCCGTCACCCTCGCTTGCGCGCCGTTGGACCCTTACCTGCGTGCACCACCCAGCCGGCCAGCGCCAATCAACCACTCACTTTTTCTTCATGACCACCCAGGGGGCACAACACACGCCCGCTGCTGGCGGCGGCACGGCGCCGCATGGGCGCACGCCGCCGGGCGCTCGCCCGCTGCACGCGCCCCACTACGGGCTCGCCAGCCCGCTACGCGACCGTGCCCGTTTCCGCCACGACGACCCACTCTTGTACCTGAACCTCCACGTGAGCAGCGGCCTCGACCGGCAGCACACGCTGGCCGGCGACACTGCGCTCGCGGCGTTTGCGCGCCCGCCGCCGCCGCCGCTGCTGCTGCTGCTGCTGCTGCCGCCGCCGTGGGCCGTGCCCTCCTGGAGCATGCCGGGGGGCTTCGAGCTGCCGCCCGCCGACGCCATGGACGTCGACCCGCCCCGCTCGGTCGACCCCGCGGCGACGCTCGCCCACACCGGCGCGCCGTTTGCGCTGCTCCCGCCCGGCGCTGCGTCAAACCCCGCCGGCTTCGGCCACCACCAGGCGCCAGGCCGAGACCCGGCCCTCGCGGGTATGTGGGGCGGCCACAGCATGGCCCCGGCATCCGGCTACACTCCCCATGCCGACGCTGACTCGTTCTTCTCGGCCGCAGCAGCTTACCCGCAGCCCGACCTCGGCGCCTTTGGCAACACGCCACACGAGCACTACGCAGACGACTCGTTCCGCGACTCGTTCCACGGGTCGTTCCACGGCACCAACACGAGCAACGCCGCCGACATGATGGACTCGGGCGCCGCCCACCTCGGCGCGTTCCACGAGACGCCGTTCTCGGATCCGCACTTCCACGAGACGCCTCTCCAGAGCGACCCTGGCGCGTACCAGGACATCCCGGAGTTCGCCGACTTCGCCGACTTCGCCGAGCTCGACTCCGCGCCCGCAAAGGGCTCCGCCAGCCTCCGCACATCCATCCTGGCCGCGGTCAACGAGTTGCTGCCTCTCACCACCACCACGTCGTTCACGCCGTCCGCAACCTCGCTACACCTGACCCAGCACTCGTTTTTCTCCGCGCAGCAGTTCTGGCCAAGCACCACAGAGCAGGGCCGCGTGTCCACAGACTTGTACCTGCGCCGCCGCCTCAGCGGCGACAGCGCTGCGTCAGGCCCGCACGTGTCGGCGCGCAGCCAGCGGCTGCTTGCAAGCTACTTCCACTTCCGCGACCGCGAGGGTAAACTGCCGATGCCGCGCGGCGACTCGCCCGAGTGGCCGCCGGTCGCGCTGCCGCGGCACTCGATCCGAAGTATCTTCAAAACGGGCGGGCCCGGGGAGTACGATGCATACGCGGAGGCCTCGGAGTCGGAGCATCCGGAGCATCTGGAGCCGCACGGCTCAAACACCGACGGGGGGCTTGCTGAACTCGATGCGCTTGCCCAGAAAAAGCGCCGCTCAAAACGCCACTTGTTCACCCGCTTCAAACTGGTGCGCCAAGATCCCGAGGATCACCGCCTGGGATCGGATAGTGAGCCCGCCAAAGAGCTAGTGCTGGTCAACTCGGGTACGGCGGAGCAGCCGGACTACGCAGCATTGTTCTCTGGTGTGGGAAAGCGCCGTGCCCTAGTGATGAAGAAAAAGAAAGACATGGGCAAAACGGACACGAAGCTAGACCTCGTCAAAGTGGAGAGCGACGACCCAGCCGCGGAATACTCCGGCGACTGTGCTCTGGCCCGCAGTGCGGCACTCTCTCAGAACTCTTTTACCTCGAAAGACTCTGCGGGGGAGTCTGCGCCCCTGGCGTTTGCCAATGCGCTGAAGCGGATCCTTGGGCTGCGGCTTCTCAAGAAAAAAAACTCCCATAGCAAAATTGAGGCACCCAGTGATGTTGTAGAGGTCGAGCTCCAGCTGCTAGACCTCCCGGAAAGCACAGAAATATTATTGAAGCCGCGGCTCGTGAGCAAGACCCGCGGGCGCAAGCAAGACCGAGAGGCGGATATGGTGGATGTGTCCAAGATTTTTGTGTGTGGGTACTGTGATCGGCGCTTTAAGCGGCAAGAGCACTTGAAGCGGCACTTCCGGTCATTGCACACGACGGAAAAGCCTTACGACTGCCCGATTTGCCTGAAGAAGTTTAGTCGCACAGACAACCTCAATCAGCATTTGAAAATCCACAAACAGGAAGAGGAAGAGGCGGCAGCCGCCGCATGTCGGGCGGAGGCCATGGACACAAAATAGACAATTCATTTAAAATAAAATATATACTAGCCGCACGACAAAGGCCCGAGAGCGTCTGTTGACAATGAGCCGCGGAAGCTAGAAGCAAAAAAGGAGAGAAGGTAGTTAATACAAAAAAAAAGAAATGAAAATGCAGACGATTACCGGGCCAAGTCCAACTCCTCGTGGAGACGATTCGACGTCAAGCCGTCGAGGATGGCCTCGCCTTTGATGCGGTTGTTGCTGGGCTTTGACACGGCCCCATGATTTTCCTCGTGTGCCCGCAGGCACACGCCATTGGCAAGGTGTTTCTTATATCCCTCGATGCGCGTGAACTCACGTCCGCACTTGCACCGGCAGTGTTTCGAGCCCATATGCGACTTGACGTGGCGATTTAAATCGTGCTGCCGTACAAAGCTCTTGGGGCAGTACGCACACGTGAACGGTCGATCACTCAAATGCGTCTGAATGTGCGAACGGACGTTGTAACGGCGCGTGAACTTCTTGCCGCAATTGTGATACATGCATGTGAAGTTCTTCTCGTCATCGGGGCCTTGCCAATACTTGTCGAGCTCACCTGGCGGAAGAAGTGACGTCTTCTTCATCATGCGTTTTGGGGAGAGCTCTTGGATTGCCTTGCGAACATCCTTGGTCGCCTTTCCGTTGGGAGAGATGACTGGGCTCCACTCAAGCGTGATTCTGTTTGTTTTCGGCGTGATAGGGGCGTGGTTTTTTAGTGGCGTGAGTTGGAGGATTGTCTCGTTCGCGTCTAGCGTATCGTCGGCATGGTTTTCTGCGGCCCTGGGTGCCTGAAGCGGCGACAGCTGCGGGTCTCGTATTGGTGACAGGTCATATGGGCGGCCCTGCTCCTGTGGTTGGCCGTAGTATTGTCCTGGGCCGTCGCTGAAGAACTGAGTGGGATAAATCGCTCTTTTACATGTGATTGGCGACAGCTCGAGCTCTCGCCGGCGCAAGGGCGACGAAAGGTGTTGCAACGGGCTGTGTGGTTCCGGGGACGCCTGGCTCAGCAGACTAGCGGATGGTGGTGGAAGAAACACGTTCATGTTCATACCGAGAGCGCCCTGGGCCTGCCCGGGGCCCTCATTCAGGGGCATAAAGTGCGGACTGTTTTGCGTGTGCTCCGCCCGTGTATACGCCTTGGATTGGTACGCAATTGGCGGTGTTTGCTGGCGTGGCGCGGGTAGCGGCTCGTGCACTGGAATGGGCACGTATCGTCTCAGCGGCGAAGGTTCTATCCGAAGCCCATCGATATGGTCGGGATATTCCTCGCGGCGTTTTGGGTGGTGTATTGGCTGAAGCGGCCTACTCTGGCCCAAGAACTGCTCAAATGTCTCGCGATTGGGCTCCGGCGGGGCGGGTGGAAACTTGTATGATTTTGGATTCGTATTTGTCACGATGATATCCTCCTCTCGTTTGCTGTCGCGCTCCTCGTCCTCTTCCTTGAGCTCAATGGGCTTACATGACTCGTACGGCTCTTCGAAGTTGAAATCAAGCTGAGCGCTCGAAATGGCTGCGTGCGGCAGCCGTGCAAGCTGCGTTGGTGAGATCGACATCACCGGGTCCTGCGCAGGCTTCAATGTCGCCCGGCTCACGTCCTCGCCAGGTGCGCCGCCGAGTGAAAACTCGCGGTTATGGTCGAGAAACCCGAAAATCGCTGTTCCACTGGGCTTCTTGGCGTGGCGGAATTGCGACAGCAGACGGTTGTGCATTCGGATACTGCCCCGCTGCGGTGGTGCTGGGGCCTGTCCGTATCCCGAGGGCACGTCCAAGTCTTGTAGCGTCGTGAGCGCTTCGTCAAAGAGATTGTCAAAATCTTTGTACTCCTCAAGGTAGTATGCGAGGTCCTCGTCACCGGGCTGTGGCATTGCCTCGCCCGGCTTGAGCGAGAGCATCTCGTCCCAGTTGACAATCGGGTCCATTGCGAAAACGGCGGTGTCTTTACGATTGTGAATTGACAGTGACGGGTGCTCTGTTTCTGGTAAGCCTGTGCCTCTCGTGCTGGGAGGGGTGGCTTTCTTGTGCGGCCTAATTCTAAGCACGAGGTTCTCTGAATCAAGCAAGGGCCTTCTTCGATTCGCTGATGCAAGTGAACAAAATAGTGGGGTGAGAAGAAAACTGTAAGTCCCTGGTCAGTGGCTCCAGCGGGAATTGCGTGTTTCGTGTATCAGATGATTTGCCGGATATGATCCAGGAAAAGATTGTGGTTTGCCTTGCCTGTGCTCGAGGGCACAAAGCCAAGATGCTTGGGGCGGCCTTATGAGAGTACCCATGGCCTGAGCTGCCCGCTGCCCTGAAATGGTCCTACTGAATTCGGAGCATTTAAAAACAGTTGATCAACCCGCATGCATCATTATCCTGCATCGTGTCTGTGAAGATTGTTTACAGTTTGCCAAAACAGGCATGCGACGTTGGTGGGACTGTCGGGAGGGTTTAATCCATACTCACTAACATCCTTCCTTCGTTTGCGGTGGCCCTTTTTTTTGATCGCGGCTCATGCATCATTGTGTCTAGTGAAGTTTTTATGTGAGCATGTCGTTTAAAATTGCACATTTCCTGTCAGGAAGCGCACGCATGACGCAAACTTTCCACGGGAATGAAGACATTGAAAGCAAGACACCCAAAACTAGAAGGGGGCTGCCAAAGACATGGATTTTACGAGGCGGGCGTCGGTCTACATTGAGCGATTTTAATTCGCCAATGGCGATCGGCTATGTGCTACGCAAAGCAATGCATAGATGAGGGCTAAAATTACATGTCTCCAATGGCAGCAACTGCAATATTTGTTGCAGCGATGGGATTACCCAGTGTCGATGGCGTATTGTTTGTGTGATGTTTGTTTTTGTTTTGCCCCTTCATATCCATTTCCATTGTCTTATCGAGTATATATAGAAGCTCATACTACAATAGATTTTAAACGGAGAGTGCGTGTGAGATCGTCATGTATGCATGCTTCACAATGTTCAACCAGCTAGCGAGTGAATTATATTGCAAGTATGTTTTTTTGATGCTGATTAAATGTGGGATGAAAAGATCCTGATGTCTTTCTTTAGGCCAAATGAAACAATCTTGAGATACATCTTTCAGATGCTTCGTATCTCCAGTCCTCCTGAAATTCTCAGCGAAACCATCTTGGAGGATACGAACGCACAACAGAAAAAGAGAGACTAGAAAAATGCCCGTTTACACTGATCGCGCCCGAGAGTATTCTGCTCATGTAGAAACGGCTGCGGAACAACCAATGGGGGGATTGACTTGTATGTTCATTGCCTCGAATTTTCGGGCCGCCTACGTTCCAAGCTGGAATTCCAATGACATCAGTAAATACTACAAACGATATACTTGCAGGTACAATGATGCGGTGCACCTCCAAAATTGTGTGCAAGTGAATTTCTGACTCGATACCTGTGTCTATCCCAGCAACATAAAGATAATCTCGTTAGCTATACAGTCAATTGTTCCTCAGTGAGTTCGAGCTAGCTATCTAGTAATGCGGGTACTCAGGTGCATTTAAGCAGACAACAACATCTTTCTTGGGTCCTCAATCAACTCCTTGATAGTCTTCAAGAAAGTGACGGCCTCACGGCCATCTAAGACTCTGTGGTCGTAAGTCAATGCAAGGTACATCATTGGTCTTGAAACAATCTGGCCATTGACAGTAACGGGTCTCTCCTTAACACCGTGCAAGCCCAAAACAGCGGTCTGAGGCAAGTTGATGATTGGCGTTCCGTACAAAGAGCCGAAGACGCCACCGTTGGAGATGGTGAAGGTACCACCGGTCATGTCCTCCAAGGACAACTTACCGTCTCTGGCCTTCTTGCCCAATCTGTTGATTTCCTGCTCGACGCCCAAGATCGACAAGGACTCGGCGTTTCTAACCACAGGCGTGACCAAGCCCTTTGGCGTGGCTACAGCAATAGAAATGTCCATGTAGTCTCTGAAAACCATGGTGTCGTTGTTCTCGATGGAGGCGTTGACAGCAGGGATATCCTTCGAAGCCAAAGAAGCGGCCTTGGAGAAGGCGCCCATGAACCCAAACTTGATACCGGTCTTGTCCAAGACCTCGTCCTTGTACAACTTTCTCATGTCCATCAAATTGGACATGTCAACCTCGTTGAAGGTGGTCAACGAAGCAGCAGTATTCTGCGACTCCTTAAGACGCTCCGCAATTCTCAATCTCATTCTGTTCATCTTGACTCTCTCCTCTGTTCTGGAGAAGGCGGTGAAGGATGCTGGCTCCTCCTTCTTGGACTCCTCTTTCTTTGCCTCCTTCTTTGGTGCCTCCTTCTTAGGCTCTTCCTTCTTAGGCTCTTCCTTCTTAGGCTCTTCCTTCTTGACCTCCGCCTTTGGGGCCTCATCCTTGGCATCCTCCTTTGGTGCCTCCTCCTTCTTGGCACCGCCGGCAGGAGCGTCACCTTCCTCGATCTTGATGATCTCTTGGCCAACTTCAACGGTGTCCTCAACGGCCACTAAAAGCTCGGTGATGGTTCCGGAGACTGGAGCATTGACCTCAACATCAATCTTGTCGGTCTCGATGGTCGCGACAAGCTCATCCTGGGTGACAAAGTCGCCAACCTCTTTGTTGAAAGCAGACAACGTGCCCTCGGAAATCGACTCGGCCATCTCCGGAACCTTGACGGAGGTGGACGCAAATCTGTGGAAAGTCAATCTTGGCATGGAGGCCAATCTTGGGGCAGCCGTTTTCGTGACCAAAGTTCTGGCAATGGTTGATGGCGTGGCCTTGGCTCCACAAGCGGAGGCCTTGGGCAAGCGACGCAAATTGCTTCTGAGTGTTCTGGATAACATATTTGGGTTGGTGTGAGCTTGATGGATTGTGTAAATAAAAGTGAAAATACTTCTGTGTTAGTACAGATTCTTTTTCTCTTTTTTTCTTTGGTATTTGGGTTTTTTTTTTTTTTTGCAGAGACTCTTGCTTCCAGAGCGCATGTTCCGAGAACCCCCGGGGTCAGCCAATGACCACGCGCGAATTGCGAGCGGTCTGGGACCCACCCATCTTCGGCCCCGGTCCACCTGCATTTCTATAACCTTGCTCGGATTTGCAGTAAATCACCAGCGGCTAGAACATGTATATATTTTGCAACTTAACAGCCATTTCGTTTATTATGGAGCATTTCTAAAACATTGCAATAAAATGCGAATCCTAGGAAGCTCCTGGGCATTTTCCATCGTTCACGAAATTGCGCAATATACTCAGGGAGCTATCATGTCAAATTCTCGTTTTGGTAGTGACTACTCTCTAAACTTCTCATTGTTTATTCTCGATACGATACCGGGCCCCTGCTACTATGTGGTATCCATTGTTTACTTTTTTTTGTCACCGCTTTTGCCACCCGGAACTCCTATGCCAATAGTGTGGAGAACGCTCATCATGCAGAGTATTGGTGTGATGGGCTTGCGAGCGTTGCTCCGCGGCAATTTTTTTGCGGGGGGGCTTTGTTTCGGAACTATATAATCCCAGGCCCAGAGGGGCCAGGAACGCAAGTGGAAAATCACTAAAACACTTTTCGACTATGTTACTTGAAGAGAGGTTTTGTGTATCTACTCAAGCGTGATTCTCATTTCGTGTACCATTCTGCTTAGTGTCGTACACTCAGGGTGACTTCGTAGCCACTGCCTGCATAAGAAGTTTTATTGTGAGAACTCGATATTTGAAATAAGGACATCAGAAGCAGAGAGAACGTGGCCAATAAAAATAATGAGCGGAGAGATTGGTTTCATCTTCGAAACAGAAAAAATTAATAATCCAGCCCTACGCGGGGGTCGAACCCGCAACCTTGAGATTAAAAGTCTCACGCTCTAGCCATTGAGCTAGCAAGGCCTAGTATGCACGATGAAGAAAAGTAAACATCATATTGATTATTCTGAAATATTTATATTTCATAAATAGCTTTTCGACCTTTTTCCTGGATCACGTATGACTTTCAATAGTTCCTCCATGCCTGTGGTGCTAGAAAACTGTCCAAACTTAGTTACTCTTACTACTTAGAGAGCATCACAGCTTTTGTGAAATGAAATTTAATTAGTTTCTAAATGCTTCTCACGCACCACACTCGCTGCTTTTTATCAAAGTTGAAAATTCTGCACGATTTCAACTATGATCAATTTTCAAAAATACTGCAAAGAAAATTTTGGAAAATTTTAAATGGTATCAAAACACTGACCAACCGCAGTGTACTCAGATACACCTCAAAAACTTATTGTGCGGTACCACACAATTTAAATTCAAATCTTGCACAATTAAATGATCAAATTTGGGATGATCTTCAGTATGAAAAAGAAATCAAAGCCGGTCATAATTACAATCTTGAAATTTGCTTTTAAAGGCTAAAGACCTGGCAGTCATAACTTTTAAAGATTACATAGCTGATTTCGCACTTCCGAATGTATGAGGAGTCGCCCCTCCGCATACAGAATTAGTGGCTAAAGATATGAAGGCTGCGCTGATATCATTGAGAAGAACAAAAAAAAATCCAGCCAAAGGATATATATTCTCCGAGCTCTGAAAAAAATTTGCTTATAATTATTTCCTTTTGTTTTTGTTCTACTTATTTTTAAATGTAATTCTTTGGTGTACTACATTTGTAGTGTTGCAGTTTTTCGCACATAATTTAATGTTTGCACCCGTATCATAAGCTTTTTCTTGTGTACTCACAAAAAATGAAACCAAAGCAAAAATTGAATACTCTCACTGTTCTTTTTGGGTTGTCATACTCGTTGTTCATTCCTTTGGAAGTATTTCACCAGCATCTAAATAATCTGCCAACAAGAGCATATGCTCCTTTAGATGGCTCCCACCTTCTGCAAGACTACGAAGTGGTTGCACCTGAAGTGAGACAATTATTTGTTATATTTGAAAACATCACTAACCAGACTGAGACCGAGCTAAGCTCCATGTTCGACTCACAAGATCATGCACTCGCACTAGTATCTTTGAAGTTCTGGGCCCAATTGATCAAGGCGTTTTTCGTCAACAACAACGCACTGCTACTTGGTTTAGTGAACCAGTTTCTGACGAAAAATTTATTTCACGATATTCTTCGGAGCCTCCCCGATGACACTAAAAATCACTTGGAAGGCCTAGAAAAACCCAATGCACTCAAAACGGATACCGTCAGTGTGAACTCTCATGGCACGCGGCCCAACGAGGACATTGGATATACTTTAAAATTTCAACGTTTTCAAAAGCTGCATCAAAATTCGCCGAGAGAGCACGAGACCGATATGAGCTACGAATCGCTTCAAAAATGGATTGATGATTATGGACTTTCTTCGTCTTCTTTGCGTGATTATCTAGAGACATACCTTTTTGCTGGCGACCTTCTGTGGACAGCCGGCATGAACATCGAAGATTTGGAGAGTCAGTCTAATGATGGAAGCGGCATTGACCTCAAAGAAAGACTTGCTGTGCTAGGTGCCAATATTGAGTCTGCATTGACAATCAATTCTCACACAACTACAGATGATAAATTACAGGACTCTCTGACCACAGATCAGTTCTTTCGAAAGGTGAATTTGCATCCTAAGTTAGCGGCACACAAACCTTTCAAGTTCGAAAATCTTGACACTGAAGTAGAGCACAATGACGAGTTTAGTTCAGTTCTCACAAAGCGTGATCCTGCGGCAAGGCGCTTGCTCGATGATCCGCCAGATTACGGCTCAATAATTTACGCTTTTCTGCGGCTTGACTCAGATTCTCAGGGCAGATTCTCGGAGGACAGCGACACGGAAGAGCTTGACGGAGATGAAGTAAGTACACTTCAGCTGTATCATCGCATCTTTGACAATGACGAAATTGTCGAGCCTATTTCAGCACTGAGTCTCGAGGAGTCATATGCAAGATCCAAGGATTTTAGGCAGGTTGTCTACGATGATTTCCCTGCCAAAGGCGTGCTTGTAAAACGTGAAAGTGAAGAGATGGAGGAAACAGATTGCGTGCCGGTCACATGGTACAATGTTTTACATCACAGCATATTTGGCAAGCACAAGTTCTGTCATGTGTAGCATTTATCAAATGACGCGACTAGTGCGTCGGGAAAATTAATATTCAACGATGAAAAATATAACTATAAATTGACAATGAGATAGAACTAAAGGTAGTCCTTGCTTCCAAGGTTGGGGTTGTTATTGGAGTTGTAGGTTTGCTTGTGGCCAAAAGTGGGCAGCCTATCGTGGTAACCTTGATATGTCCCATTTCCTTGATTGTTTCTCTCGCTATAGGCCGTTTTGAAATTCTGATATGCGTGGCTTGAGCTACCAGTGATGGTGGAAGCAGGTTCTTGTGGCTCAGCCGAATCAACTAGGGACTGTTTCGAATCACTCTCAGAGTCGTAAGTAGGCTTATACGTGACACCTTTACCACGCAAGTCATCTTCGGACGACTCAATGAATTCTGTGTCTTTGGCATGTTCGTGTCCCTTCATCGCACTAGCACCCAAGGCTGCCAACTCAATATCTTGTGATTCCTCATTCATCTTCCCATCTTTGGCGCCTGCGCGAGGCAAGAAAGAGACCCTGTCATCTCTCATTGGTTGATATCTTGTGTCTGGGTTCTTGTAAACCAACGCCAACACGCAAGTGACAATCGTGAAAATTAACAAAAACAACGCGAAAACGGCATTCAAGACAAAGAATACCACAGCCATAACCGACGCCACAACCTCAGGCTGCCCGAACACATATGAGAAAAATACGAAGAACAACGCGTTAAGAGTATTGATGGCGGCGACAGTGATGTTGAAAGCATTTGTTCTCTTGTCCATAAAGGGTCTGATCCAACTGACAGTCACCAAATGAATAAGCTCAATGAAGAAAACAATAAGCGATTGAACTTTTCCGTGGGTCTGCAAGACAGCAACCCAAAAAGTCTTCAAAAAGATGTATATCAATGAAATGGCAACAAAGTAGAAGCAATTGGCTCTGTATTGCACATAAACAAAGCCAAACTTGTTTAAAAACACATTGTTGCCATACAAGAGATACGCTGGGTTTTTGTACTCCTTGATCGATCTTCTTCCGAAAGTGATGACACGGAAAGCCGCAAATCCGAGTAAAACAAATGCAACAAGGACCAAAAATGCAGCCACAACAATGATCCCTGCAGAATCTTGTTCTGTGAATTCCCAGAACCCAAAGACCACAATCTGAGGCAAAGCCACAAGAAGCAACCTGTATAATGCTCCCTTTATGATACTGGCCCAATGTTGTCTGTACTCGTTAAATTTTCCCTCAGGCATGATCTTTGACCTAATGCAGATCTCAACCATGGCCTTGAAAAAGGTCATGCACACGATAAGAACAAAAGCGAAGAACATCAAGAACATCATAGCAGTCATGTATAAATTGGTAATTTCAATTCCAGCCAAGTAAGAGACTCTTTGAATACCACGCAAAATCAAAACTTTAGTACCCAGAAGGGCCTCCTGTTCGTCCGTTGTATAAAGATCGCTGTCCAAGCTATCGGATTGCATCGAGCTGTCGGAATCCGTGTAGATGGAAAGTCTCTTTTGAAGGGAGTTCTCTGCAAATGGCACAATCAAAGGCCCGGTCAAAAACTCTAGTCCTCTCTTCACTTTCTGCACGGAGATAGATACTTGCGAATTTGTCAAGATGGCTGTTGGCGTGCCACCTGTGGCTTGAAGGTACCAGTTGGCAATACTCTGCACGAAGCCAACTTTAATGACGCCCAAAGACCACTGGAAATTTTGGGCCCATGCGGACGCGATTGGCGGGGCTTTCGCCACAGCCAACATTGATACAATGGCAATAGACTGAAAGTAGACAAACAAGGACATCGAATTCAGCGCAATATGCGCGGCTGTGCTCGAATGACCAATAACAGACACCACTCCCGAGGTAATCAAACCGAAGCCGGAGATGGCGGCAATCGGCCACGCGGCATACTTTGTCTGCACTGTCTTACCATTGGTAACAGCGGCCTCTACGCAAGCCAAAGCCTCGTAGGTGTCTGTGTTGTACATGATAAGCTGCACTCGCGCGTCCAAGTCTGGGATCGTAAAGGCGACGCCTGGGATTTGATCTTTGATCAGATCTGAGACCTCGTAGTCGAAATCGATATCCAAGTGGCCCGATGTCAATGGGCAAAGCGCTGAATATTCCTCGAGATCACACAAGTTGATCGTCAGTTCGACGGCATTGAGGCCGTACGCAATCAACGTGATATTCACACTCACATTAACGTCGTTGATATTGGACACCGCCTCGATATCAAATGAGACAGTGCTGTTGGACTCCCAATATGTGACGTCCAAGTACGACGCCCAGAATTGCGAGTTGTCCATGCATGTCAACAATGACGATGCTTGGAGGAGGTTCTCGGCAGAGACTGCCGTCAAAAAAAGCACAAACGCCCACAACAGGAGAGCCAGGGGCGTATACATTTCTGTCAGATTTTTAGGGAATAGTAACGCAGCAGATATGCAGCTGAAGCAAGCGGAAGTGTGTGGGTTGTGCCCAAAACTTGGTTGCGTGGTCCAAGTTGGAAAACCACCTAGTAGTCGGGCTTATAATCGGCCAGGCTCAAGAGGGGCTGGCTTCAAGTATACAGGCTTGGAAAAGTCGAGCTATTGCGGGCTGTCTAGGTTTGCAATAGAGTTATTTTTTTTTGAAAATCCCTTAGTTTCTTTCTCAGCGGCCAACGGTGTGCAGCTTAGGGGGGAAAAAAATACCTTGCGGGTAGACCCTCGAACAGAGATAGCACAAGGAGATGGGCACAGAAGTTCCAGATGGCGCCCTCGTGAAGATCTCGAAAAAATGTAGGGTAGCTAGAAAGAAGCAAAGGATAAGTAGAGGCGAAAAGTTGGCGGTTTTCTCTTGCTACAAATCCAAAAGCTGCGGTGAGTGTAGATTCCGAATCAAGCCAAGGCTCGTTTCCTACTGCGCATCACCTATATCCTGCACACAAAAACACAATCGCCACTTCCGGGCTGTGAGCGCGCTCAGGTGCAAGGCCTGCTACATGACATAACCCCCTCCGTGCTGGGATAGCTGTTGGGGGAGTGCAGGCAAGCGCAGCGCGCTGGATCCGAATGGGGGCTGAGCCCGCGGGAGGTTATTTTTGGCCCGACGCGTTACCGTATAATTCCTTTTTTTTTTTTCAAATGCCCCGGGGCCTCGCTTTTATGGTGCTTCTACTTTCCCATTTTGCGTAGACAAGACTTAACATCTACCTAAACTTGATATCCTCACGGCTACGGTCCTGTGACATGTAGCAGTACAACTGCCAAGGGTCACGCCCGATCTCGTTGCGCGTTTGGCTTAGAAGCTTGGCAGCCTTTCCCTGCGCGATCGCGCCTTGTTGCTCTCGTGCCTTTTGCTGCATAGGATCGCCATTTCGTTATGACTTCACCCAAACTAGTAAGGGATACCGTTTGTGAGTCGTTGGAACTCGTCGTACCCAGTCGTGTAGAAACTCTCGTAGGATTTCCGAATCAACCCCTTGAAGTACTGTGCAGCCTCGCGTTCGCCTTTCCCCGGTACAAATCTCTTTCTCAATTTCTTGATGGTTGTTTCTTTGAAGCAGGGCAAGCCGCTCTCCAACATCGGCGTCACACACCTAACAATGGTCTCCATGTAGGGTCTGCACGCCAAAAATCCCTTGATGCATAGAGCCTCAAACCATTGGTATGCCTGCGTGTGGTCGGATCCACCCAACACCATCACCATTTCCTTGGTCAACTTGAATGGTGCCACTTCGAACTTCACGCCCCCAGGAACAATGTCGAAGCAGAAACCGAAGTCAATGTGCAAAATGTGACCTTTGTCATCGTACATAATGTTTCCATTGTGTCTGTCTTTAAATTGTAAGAGGTACGAGATGATCGAGTATGCGGCCAAGGAGCGCACCAAGTTGTTTCTGGCCTGCTGAAACTCGATTGAGGTCTCGGGCCCAAACTTTGTAGTGTAATATTCGTACAATCCGTTCACCGCTTCTCGTCCGAGCATGTCACGGCTTGTGGAGTTCGGCAAGACGTCAATGACTCCACACCCTGGGGCGGTTGCCGTCACTCTGTATGGGAACACGTAGAGGTCAAGTCCGGCGTTCAACCAGATTGTGCGGAACACTGATATCAATTGTAAGGCCAACACGTCTTGGCGACAATCATCTCCAACTTTGAAGATGGCACTTTGCCATTTCTCAATCTCCATCTTCTGCACACTTCCATAGTCATCAATCTCCTCCACCTCCTTTTTGATCTTGAATGTGGCCATGAAAGGAGCCTTTGCATGCGATTGCAATGGCTTTCCGGATTTTCGATTGATGTCCACCAAGACCCCATCTGGATTGCTGGGCAAGTACACGCCAGGCTGGACCTTGATCTTGCTCATTTCCTCATCAATCTTAATCTTCTTCTCCGCCTTGGATTTTTTGATGAATGGCTTAAGTTTTCCTGAGATAGAAGTGACTTCTTCAAAAAATCCAAATTCTTTCTTGTAGAATGCCAAGTCTTCCGTACTCAAGTTGGCAAGCATTGATGTCTTAATCTCATCGAGCGCAGGCTTGAGAGTGTCAGGAATGGTCGCCTCTTCATCTTTGTAGCTGTTTGCCATCATGTTCCACACGATCTGATGAGCGAATAGCCCCGAAACTCGTGCTGTCTCGAGGATAAACCTCTGAACATACCCTTTGAAGTCATACCTGACAGATTGCACAATCTGCGGTACATAGAAGAATGTTAAATTGACATCATGATGCTCCAAAGACCTCATAGTATACTGCAAGATATATGGATTCCTACCAAAGGGTGGGAGGAACAAGGTTATAGCATCAATCGGGGACAAGGGCTCCCAAAACAACAAATGGTGCGAGGGCGAATTGGTGCTTGCATTCACTCCAATAAAATACTGGACTGCGTCTGCGTAAGGCATCGCCGGTATTGGGTTTTCCGAGATTAACTTCTGAAGCAGCTCATCGAGATGTTTGAAATTATTTCTATGAGCCAAATTAAGAGCTAATTGAGGATCGATTGAGTAGGCTATCTTGAGATGTTTTTCACTTACTTGAATGTTGCTGTAGAGGCCTTTTTTATCCAGTCCATGCGATGGATTGAGCCACACGTCGATTTTGGAGATCTCGTTTTCCATAAAAAGCATTAAGATTGTTTTTTTTTGCTCCAAGAATGAGCTCTGGTATGTTTCCACTTGACCAAACAACTTAGCAGAGTCTTTCATCAAAGTGTAATCGGCTTTAACTTTTAGAATATTGGAACCAAACGGATAACTTGGCTTGAGCCTGAACCATGACAACGCGCTATCGATCATTGTTTCGGTTAAACGTTGACAGCTTCTAGACCCAAGCCTGGCGTGATAGTTCAAGATGTCGAAAGCAAATTTGATCAATTCAAATCTGATGAATCGTGAAAAAGGATGTAAGCTTCCATTAACCAAACTCTTCAAACCAATATTGACAAATCTCGTGAATATTTTCAAAAGATGATCACTTTGATTCATGGTAGCCTCAAAATTTGAGGACAAAAGTTTGATGATCTCCGAATGAGGCTGGAAGTGATGATTGACACTCGAAGCGACCTTGGAAACGTGTTCAAAATCGCTAGGTGAATACTCCATTTTACAAAACTCTGGACTTACCAAGTCAAAGTCTTTTGAAAATACACCCTGCTTCAACTTGATGGAAAGCTCCCAGTTCTTTGTGATCTCGGCAAGAACTAGCACAGATAAATGCGGTCTCTCTTTCATGACTGCGCCCCAGATGACGGTGGCAGCTTTCATAGAACTGAATTCAAATGCCTTGAAAGGAATTTGGACTAGGTGGCGCACAAGTTCAGCCAAATTTGCGTTTTGGACCAAAATAAAACCAGCAACATCACTCAACAAATCAATTATTTCGCTTAAAGAGACGTGGTGTTCCAGGATAGCAATGAGGGACTTGAAGGAAGAAATTCGTTCGCGAAGCCCTTGAAACGCCAATTCGCGGCTTTCCAAAGAGCTGAACGAGATTCTGTCTATGACACTTGACACCGAATTTGACTTCCATGAAAGTTGCGAAATGACTGGGGGAAGAAGGTTGAAAGAAGGACCCTTGATCACTTGAGGAAGATGCACGAGCTCTCTGTCTGTGGCAGCAATTGTTCCAGCCATTTCTAAAGCAAACGAGACACCGAAACGGATTGTGTGATTTGATTGGTAGATCTCGGCATCGGAAACGTAAGATTGAATCAAGCTTTTTGTATCGTAGTTACATCTCAACAAAAGAAACTTGACCCACAGCTTAGCTTTCTCGTGTAAGCGCGCAAAAGTCTCGTTTCTCCAGCTGTAAGAATCCGGCAATTTGAGTTCGACTCCTGTTTTTTCCGCAATAAAAAGAAATTTGGGGTTGTACTGGTTGACCTCGGAGTCTACCACACTGTCATATAAGAGCGACAAGAGGTCGAATAAGGCGAACAAGCTCTTGTGATGGCACAAAGACGAGGGAACTTTTTTGACGAGCAAGTCAGCGCACTGGAACGCTGCATCTTGCAAATCTGTAAGACCATGACAGCAAAGGATCAAAATATGAGTTAGCTGCTCGGCAATTTTGACCGCAGAGAACTGCGTAGCGCCGCAGTCGATGAGACTGACGTAGTTTTTGTTGACGTGAAGTGCAATGGGGCCGAGGTATTTATCGATGCCGCTGGTTTTCATGGAAGGGTCAGAGAAGTATTTCAAGGTGGTGTGGCAGTCTCCCGTTTTCACGCGCAAGGACTCTACAAAGAGCGCCGCAGCCAAGAACATCAATTTGGAGTAAGAAATGGTCCGAGGCACCTCGAATACATCGCTCACAATATGCTTGTGATCCTTGACATTGTGGTTGGATGATCCTCTTTTCAACACGGTATTCAATTCCAATGACGTCTCCGTTCTATTCCACGACAACTCGGATGCCAAAGGCGGCGTGCTGTATGCGATCCGTTCTAACTCGTGCGCATAAATCTGCGCATGTTCCGAGTTCTGGGAGTAGCCATGGACAACCATGTTGTACCAGATGTTGCGAAACAAGTATAGCACGCGGCTGTCGCTAATGACCAACGGCGCCTCGCCCTTACGCGCGTCGGGCAAAAGGTGCGCCAAAGGCGTCAAGTGAAGCGAGATGTGCATGCCGATGGCGCTGATTTCGCTGTGGGAGCGATGTTGGTCCAACTCCTGCACGTCACCATGACTGACAATGGCGAACAACGTCTCCTTCAAATAGACAGTGTGCAACGGATGCAGGGGTCTTAATGTCCGGGCGAGCTCGGAACGAGATTCGGTGAGCAACGCCAAAAGATGGGTGTTGCGCGCGTTGTGCGCGTCCAAGGCGTAGTCCTGGAGCGTCTTGGCCAACACGACGAACTCGCGCTCCGGCAAGTGTGGGGCGCAGGCAACCAAGCCCAGCAACAAGGAGGAGGCGACTGCGGAGTTGATTTTCAACATTTTTTGGGACAAGATTGCGACGGCCAAGGTGCAAACGCTGTCGTCGCCGCACGCAGCCACGATTTCGCTGATGGCTGTGATGGCGTTGCGGCAGACCTTGGCGTGCTCGTGGTCCGTGAGTGTCCCTTGGTGGAAAGTGCGAGTACTGCTTTTCCTCAGCAATGCGTCTGGGCTTGCGGGAGCGCGCAGCGCGGGCCCGTCTGATTCCGCGGAGTCGAGCGAGAGGCGAATACTGGTGGACACGCGCAGGCGAGTCTGCAACTGGATGCCATCGCCGCCCGCGGAGAGCAAGTTTGTGAGCGCGTAGATGGTGGTGACCACTGTGTCCTGGG
The DNA here is from genome assembly GCA_939531405.1 of Metschnikowia zobellii. Lineage (NCBI taxonomy): Eukaryota > Fungi > Ascomycota > Pichiomycetes > Serinales > Metschnikowiaceae > Metschnikowia > Metschnikowia zobellii. The sequence continues at coordinate 2,090,872 of OW618029.1, forward strand.
ACAAAGTTTTGCTGGCGATGCCGACGCTCTTGGACGCCACCAAGCACTCGTCTGCGCAGAGCGCGGGGTTGGCCACCAACGCCGTGAAGGCCCTGGTCAACTGCAGGCTGACGGACGCGTCCAGAAACACGAGGAGCGCACCAAGCAGGATCACGGCCGCGCCGAGGCATGGGTCCAACATGACTTTCTGGATGCCGAGCCCCGCGTGGAAGATCGGACGGGCCTCCGCAGCGTCGACCGCGTCTACCAGCACCGCACAGGCCACCACCAGGATGAAGTGGCTTTTGGCCATGTACGCGAGGCGCAACCGCTGAAGAGACGAGTAGACCAAGAAGCTATCGCCGCGGTCCAACAAGTCCATCTTCCGCAACGCGGCATCGGCCAACACCTTTGCCACGGCCACGTCGTGCTCGCTGGCTGCTGCCTCATCGGGCCCACTCGTTGCTTCGCTGGCGGCGGTAGCGCTTGAATCCTCGCTGGCGGCGGGCCCACCCGCAAGCCGCTCCGCCGCAGCCGCCGTGCGCAACAAGTGAGCCATCAAGCTCGGCTCGCCGCGCGGCATGCGCGAGACGTGGGCCGCGACGCCCGCCATCACGGCGCCCAAGCTCTCGAGCAACAAGAGCGGCGAGAAGCCCGCGACGCACTCGTGCTCGGCGAAGCGGGCGCGCGGCGGGCACGCCGCAAGGCGTGCCAGGTACAGCTCTGCGGCCGCGAGGAACGCCGCGTTATCGACGCACGAGTCCAAGCAGCCCCAGAGCGCGAGCGCGTCCTCGCGCGCCGCCACCACGGCCGCATCGTTCGCCAACGCGCGCATGGCGCCAAGCAAGGCCAAGTAGCCGGCGAGGCCCGGCGTGCTGCTTGTCGTCACGGCCGTGACAAGCGCCGCGAGCGCGCCTGCGGCCTGGTCCGGCGCGAGCGCGAGGAGCGCCAGCGCCAACTTCTCCGCGAGGAGGAGCCACGGCGGCGTGCGGCCCGTCCTCGCGAGCGCCGCGCGCGAGAAGGCCTGCTGGGGCACGTGAAGGAGGCGCCCGCGGAGCGTCTGCGCCAAGGCCCGCGCGTGTTTGTGCTCTCGTCCGGCGCCGCGGGCAGCGTCGCAGAGCGCGGTCACGGCGTCGAACTCGTCGGCGGACATTGCGCCGGTGGGCGCGCTACCCGCGGCGCCAGGGGAACCGAGGGCCGCGAGGAAGCGCGTACTTGTGGCGGCGGCGGCGGTGTTGGCCGCGGCGGCCGGCGCGTGGTGGGGGGCCATGGCCATGTGTGCCAACTTCTCGTACGCGTGGCTGCGGATCGAGCCGCGGGCGACGCCAGAATAGTCCATGGGGCAAGGGGCACGGTCACGTGAGGAGCAGGGGGGTGTGTGGGCGCTGCTGCTGAGGGAACGTGCCGATGGGAGAGAGCTGGGGGGGGGGGGGGGCCTGGTGTGGGGCCGTTTTCGCAGAAGTGGTGTGGAGAAGAAGAAGAGGTGGTGGTGAGCGCAGTGCACTTGGCGGGGCCTGGGTTTGGCGCGGCCGCGCCGGCTGGGGAATATATACGATTGGCAGGGCAGGGCAGGGCAGGGCAGCGCGCGCGCGGCGGGCGGGCCCTTGGCTTTTGATTTTGATTTTGGCTTTAATTTTGCTTTCGGCTTTTTCCTTGATTTTTGTCTTGATTTGGCCGATGGAAAGCCGACTGTTTGGGTTTTTGGGCGTTGGCCAACTGTCCGGCCCCACGCTTTTGCTGCGGGCACCCGTGGTTTTGCCTCCTCTTTTAGAGTGCTACTTTATTAGGCCCCGCGGCCCGCAACGACATGGGTGGTGGGCCGCGGGACCGTCTTTCAACGGGTGCGTGTTTTTCTCGCCCGGTATCTCGTCTTCATAGACCCCTTTCTGTGTTTCTCTGTCTCTCTGATTCTCTCTATTGTTTATTTCTTTTATTTAATTCTCCTTCTTCTCATTCTCCGGCCAATACCAATGTATGCCTTCGTGCCATCAGCACGTGAGTCATGACAGGTTGAGCAGTCCATCTAGCGGGCTGAACCAAGGCTTCGTGGGCTCCACAAACTGTCTTTCTTTTCTTTCCTTTTTTTATTTTTTATTTGTTTTGGCTTCGCCGGAATATTGCATCTCTCCACTCAACACATCAAGTGGCCGTGTCTCTCCCAGGTCTTGAGAAGACTTGCGCATCAGATGTGTTCGTGGTTTCCGGCAGCATTGCGTTCGTTCAAGTTCGACAGAGGCTTCTGCAGGTCGGGCTCAGGTCTGTTTAGACTGGATCACAGAATGATACAGAAGTCTTATGGACAATGCTGGGAAAGCCCGTGGCTCTTTCTGAGCCACACTATTCAAACCGTACTTTCGTGCACGCTTCGTGTTCCCGTGTCTCGGTCTGTTTGCTGGCTGCGGCGTGACAAATGCCTCAATACGGCTCTAGCACTGCCCGAGTCTGCCTTCGCCCTGGCGACTTGTCACTCCAAACCGCGTGTTCTCCAGTAGCCGGGAGGGCCGTTCTACTTGTGGGCACTGCCCTGCTTGGCTGTCCTTCGATTCTCTAATATACAAATGCTAAAACCCCGTCGCGGCCTAAGAGTACGTCTCAATCAACGTGTCCCTCAAGTTCCCGGAAATGGCATCCGGCTGTGCGTCCTGCAACTTGAAGATGGACTCGACGACAGACAACTCGGGCGCAGTCGTGTCCAAGCCACTGACAGCGACCCAGTCGTTGACAACCATTCCAGCACCCACCACAGAAGAGCCCCGGTTCACAGTACCGGCAACAAGCGGCACCTGCAAAAGCGAGGACAACTCTTCCTGGTCCTGGATCGACGTCTGAGGGTGCACCAAGCCACCCTGGTTGGACAACGAGCAGTACGAGCCCACCAAAACGTTGCCTGCGATGGTCTGGCGAAACACCTCCACGCCCAAGACATCGGCAATCAACTCCTCCGTCTCACGCTCGATGTCGGGGTGCACCAACGCCACATAGTCGTTGCAGCAAATCACGTTGCCTAGAGCAGACAATCTCTCCTCGACCCTCTGGATCTTGACCGTGTCGGGCAACGAGTTTCTCAAGTGCATGAGCTCCTGGTCCGTGGTCTGAACAGGAACAAGCAATCCACGTCTGTTGCCTGCGGTCATTCTGCCGACAATTCTGGTGCCTGCAATCGTGGTACGGACAATGGGGATGAGGTCCCCAAGCTCGGCCTCAAAGGCAGAGTAGAAGTTTTCCGAGCCGCCCACGGCGACGAGGCAGTAGGAGTTCGTCAACTTGGAGAACACTCCCACCTCGTTCGAGTTTTCAAACTGCGTTCTGCTTGCCATTTTCGTGTGTTTTGTGTGGTTTTCCTGTGCTTGAAGGGAGAGTATTTTTTTTTGTATTCGCCATCAATGAGATGAGTTCGCGGACTGCAGGAAGGCGGGCTCATCGGTCGTCAGGCCCCTGTAAATATTTTTTTTTTGCACCCTCTTTGAAGCGTTCTCCATCCAAGACAGGAACGTGAGATCTAGATTCATCTGACTTTGAGCGGCGTTTGTTCGATTTGTCTAATGTGACCTATTGTCACTTCTACGTACTTGATTCATTGTTGGGAAGCACACGACCAAAGCAATAGTCATGGTCTCATTGTAGAATCCTCCCATAGGCAGGATTACAGGTTGCATCGAGTGTCTGCTATTTATTCTGTCTCGGCAAAGACTGCCGTCGAAATTTTGTTCTACGCTATTGATCTTCGAAATTTCGGGCGTTTTTTGGTCTGGTTGTAGAATATGTCTCGGCTCCTTCAGTGCATGTAGCAGAATTCGCTACTGTATGAATTTGTTCCGGTGACTGACGAAAATATATGAGACTCTCGCTTTCTGATATTTTGCCTTTCGTCTGGAAATATCTTCACATCAGAAAATGCAATAACCTCAAAAGAATGATTTGAATATACTATGATCTTGAATGACAACTTAGCCGAGATTTCCTGTGGATCCAGTAAGCATGGCGGTATCGTCTTTGAATCACCACATCGATTCTTATAAGTTCGAGATGGAATAACAAGTGTCTTTTCGCTTAGTAAACACAGTTGATGCGGCCTAGTTATTTATTTCCGCTACAAAGTATCAAAGTCAAAAATGTCCTTTGTTATTTTATACATATTATAAAGGCTCTCTAATCGAGTTCCTCTGCAAAATCATCGTCGTCGCTGGCCTGCCAGTCGTCCATCTCTTCGTCCTCCATCTCCGGCTCGTGGTTCGCCAAAACCTCTAAGCTTCCACTAGTGCAAGTAACTCTCGCAGTCTCTTTGTCTTTGATTTGTCCTTTCAACAACAAAATGGCCAACTTATTGAGAACTTCTCTTTGGATGAGACGGTTAAGAGGCCGGGCACCCAAGTCTGGCGAGTATCCGTTGTCGCATAAGTATTCCAACGCTGCGTCATCCACGTCCAAAGTCACGGCCTTGCCGTTTTCAACAAAGCGGTTTTGAATCTCATTCAAGCGTATGCGCACAATCTTAGCAATTGCCTTCTTGGACAAACGGTTGAACACAACCATCGACGATATACGATTGAGGAACTCCGGGCGGAAATGATGGCGCACAGCTTCCATGACCAACTCTTTTGTCTCAGGCCCAATCTTGGCACCCTTAGACGCGTTGATGTACTCGGCACCCAAATTCGAAGTCATAATGATTATTGCGTTCGAGCAATTAATCACCTTTCCCTGAGACGAAGTCACTCTACCATCGTCGAGTATTTGAAGAAGAACGGTCAACACCTCTGGCGCGGCCTTCTCAACTTCATCAAACAATATAACGGAGTATGGTCTGCGCAACACGGCCTCAGTTAAGATACCGCCCTCCTCATAGCCGACGTAGCCTGGCGCGGCACCAAGCAATTTCGACGCAGACCACTTATCGCCGAGTTCAGAGCAGTCAATACGAATCATCGCCCTCTCGTCGGCAAAAAGGAAACCCGCGACTTTCTTGGCTAACTCGGTCTTACCTGATCCAGACAAGCCGAGGAACAAGAAAGACGCAGGCTGATTGGGGTTTGCCAAGCCCGAACGGGTCAAGCGCACCGCATTTGCCACTGCCTTTACAGCCTCGCTCTGACCCACGACTTCTGACGACAAGACCTTCTCCATGTTGATCAACTTGGTATTTTCCGCCTGAGTCAATTTAGTGACCGGAATTCCCGTCAAGCGGGCCGCAGTTTCGGCGACAGCGTCTGCGCCCACAACGTTACTGAGCATCGCCAGCGAGGCATCCTCTTCGGCAACCTTTACCTCCAACTCCTGAATTTGCTTGATGACGTCAGGGATGGCAAAGTAGCGCAAGTCTGCAGCGGAAGCATTGTCGCGGCGCCTCTCTGCGTCGTGAGCCTTGACTTCCAACTCATCGAGCTTCCTCTTGAGCGAGGTCAACTCGTCGTGGCCCTTCCTCTCCTGTTGGAACCGCTCGCGCAAAGGACGGAGCTGCTCATCCAACTCGGCCTTCTTGCGTTTCGCCAGCTCCAAGCGCTCGAGCGAGTCCAGATCTGCGTCCTTGTCTCTTTCGAGAGCGTTAATCTCAACCTCTAAGAGATGCAACTGCCTCTCCAAGCTGTCCAACTCCTCGGGTTTGGAGTCCCGCTGCACCGCAACGGTGGCAGCCGTCTCATCAATCAAATCCACAGCGGAGTCCGGGAGGCTGCGATAGGTCAAGTAGCGAGACGCGAGCTGCGCCGCAGAGACAAGTGCAGAGTCGAGGATGCGCACACCGTGGTGGATTTCATAGCGCGGCTGCAAGCCGCGCAAGATGGCCACTGTCTCGGGGATTGTCGTGGCGGGCACGTCGATTTTCTGGAAACGGCGCTCGAAGGCGCCATCTTTGGAGATGAATTTGCGGTACTCGGCAAATGTGGTGGCGCCGATGCAGTGCAAGGCGCCACGCGCCAACATGGGCTTGAGGAGGTTGGCGGCGTCGGACTTGCCGTCACCCATGAGCATGTGGATCTCGTCGATAAACAAGATGATCATGTCGTTGGACTTTTCAATGTCGTTCAACACGCCCTTGATGCGCTCCTCAAACTCGCCCTTGTACTTGGCTCCCGCGGTCAACGCACCCAAGTCCAAGGCAAAGAGTAACGAGTTCGCAAGAATGCCCGGCACATCGCCGTCGACAATCCGCTGCGCCACGCCCTCGACAATCGACGTCTTGCCGACGCCGGCCTCGCCAATCAACACCGAGTTCGACTTCGTGCGCCGCGCCAACACGCGAATCACGCGGCGAATCTCCTCCTCGCGCCCAATGACGGGGTCGATCTTGCCCTCGCGCGCCTTCTCGGTCAAGTTCTCGCAGTATTTGCTCAAGAACTCGTACGAGGACGAGGAGTCGGCCTGGCGCGAGTCGATGCGCTGGCCACGCCGGAGCTCGAGCGCCTGGGTCTTGATCGTCTCCGTGCTGATCTGGCTCTCCTTGAAAATCTCCTTCACCGACGCGTCGTCGAGGAGCGCGAGCAAAATGTGGTCCTGCGCCACGTAGTTGTCCTTCTGCTGCGCCTTTATCTTGTTGGCGTTCGTCATCACCTGGCCCGCGGCGTAGCTGAGTCGCACATCCTCAGGCGCTGGCGTCTGCAGCGGTTGCCGCACAAGGTGCCGGTTCACGATCCGCTCAAAGTCGGGCCACTCGTACCGGGCTTTTGTGATCAATGTTTTGAGGTAAAGCGTCAGGCCCTCGTCGTCCGTGGGGACCATGGCCGCCAAGAAGTGCAAGGGCACCACCTGGGAGTGGCTGCCGTCCTTGGCAAGTTGCGTGGCCCGCTGAATTATCTGCAATGCATTATCTGTGAATTGAGTTTCGTCCATGTTTGTGTGTGTGGTTTGCTATTGGAAACGGTCGGGCAATGGGCACCATCTTATATATCTCGGTGCGCTAAATAGCGGGGGTTCTCGCGCGCACTAGAAGCTTCTAGAATATGTGCAGGACATAACGTGTTTTTTTTGGCGCGTTGCCGGAAGCTTCCGGGTCAGTTGCGCAAATAAGTTTCGGCATGGGCCATTGATTTTTTCCCCTTTAAAGCCCCAGAGCGATTTAGCAAAAAAACAGAAGAAACTGTGCGTAGCAACGCCGAGGGGGGAAGATTCAAGGGGGACCGTGCTCACAGGGAACTGAGACAGTTTCTGTGCTCCTCTGTGTGCAGGGAACATGATTGCGTGAGTGAAACTTGTTCCGGGCCGGCTGACCCAGGTAAGTTACGCGGGGCTTATCTTGTCAAGACTCGGAATGAAGCAAGACGTATTCCGGCATCAAACCAGATGTATGCGGCAAAGTGCGAAAAGTCGTGCTAGCAATAGAGATACTAGAAATGTAAGTGGTTAAATAGAAACAGCCACAGCCTGTCCCAGATATCATTAGCCTTTATGGCCAAGTTGGTAAGGCACCTCACTAGTAATGAGGAGATCGTCAGTTCGAATCTGGCTGAAGGCATTTAATTTTTTTTTGTGAATTGAATTCACAATTCAACTCCGGTGCTTGCGATTAGCAAATCATTTATATTATCCCGCAAGAACACAAATTGCAAACTCCGGGAAAAAAGAAAAAATTTGACGCCTAGCCCAGAAGAGCGACATAATTCCTCTCGGACAAATTCGGTGCACATTGTTTGTCTGGCGCATTGTTGTGTTCTTTTGATGCTCAATATCACCATGTACTTGTTTTCATCGAAATTCTTGCAAATCAAATCACCCAAATTAATTGTTATCGCAGTCCAGGGATCTGATTGCATTGAATAAAGTGTAGGAGACCAAAGAATTTGTAGACGCAAGATCCCACAAACAAAGTATACGCCCGTCAGTCTCGCTCATTGTTAATTCGATAGCTTTGGCATGTCTGATTGTCATCTCTTGCGGTTTTGCTTTGAAAATGAGAGACAAAATGAGCTTGGTTCTGAAAAAACAATTGGTGGTGATGCCTCATGTCCAGAAGTGACCGAGTGTTGTCCTTGGCACTCTATGCAATCACCTGAATCCTCCGCTTGAACCTCATTTGCATGTTTGGGCAAAAAAAGTGAATTCTTCTCAGGATCCTATTTTATATCGCAACAATCATTTGATTCTAAGGCACATAACTTTATATACAACTGATGACAATAGATTGGCCTGAGCGTGGTTATTTTCCTGTTTTCATTATTTCTTCTTCTGAATCATATTTCCGAGCCTCTGTACTTAACCTTAAGCAAATGAATAGAATCAATCACAAGTACTGGCTTTGTTTAAGAGGTACATATCAAGTGAACCGTCAAAGATGGGTTTTGAGGCTCTTGGTGAAATTTGTTTGTTTTATTTATCTCGATGAAACCAAATGAGGTATGACTTATCCCGTCAGTGTACATTAAAGACAATGGGGAAACGATATAGTCAAAAACAAAGGTCTGGAAGCTAGTTGCTCCTCTATTTCTAGGGGCTAATGTGCTCTAGTTTTAAAAATTTGAACGAATATTGTCTTTTCTTTTTTCCATCGACTTCTCCAAAGAGAATTATAAAAAGAATGTTGCTTGCCATATTTTTTCTTATTGCTTTGTCACTTGCTAACGGTGTACCAGGATATTTCACTGTTGAGAGGCTCGATTTGAAAAAAGCTTCCCAATGGCCTTTGGCTCTTTCTGGAACCAGCCGCATAGTGGCAGGATCAAACTACGATATATACGTCTTCGATAAGACGAGCGTGAGGTTCAGAAATATCAACTTGTTTTGGAGTTTTGGTGGTGATAGAAAGCTCGTGACGTACCAATTTCCATTTAAAGAATTAAAGCTTGTCAATGATCCTTCCACAAAGCTCAATGTTTTGTCCTTTAATGGTAACACAGTTTTCGAGCTCTGTCAAGACAATCTGATTGGCTATCGAAGTGATTGCGTTGGCGCAGAAGCGGTGAAACTCGCATTCCGTTCCATTAAAATTTGAAAGCCCCGCCTCTTTTTATTTGTGAAGTGAGTCGATTCACGAAATTGTGTATCTGTTAATTTACATGAATATTTTAGCGGGAATAAAACGTTTTATAAATAGATTAGTGGTTTAATCAAGGTAAATAAGGTGTTTCTTTTGAAATGGAAAAGTGGCACTTATTAGATTGAGTTTTGTTGTAGAAATAGTTTTTATTTTACTATGAGAACTTTTACATTGATCGAAACGCCTGTCAAAAGCTGTTTTTGCTCGAGCAATCGAAACTCAATTCTTGAACTGTTAAATATATGATTGTAGGCGTGTCATAGTTTTTTTCTTTGTAGAGGTATTTTTATATAAAGTCATACTTCCACCCTGATTGATACGTGTTTAGTGAACCATGGTGCATGCTTCATCTTGTACTATTCTATAGAATATTCCCCAAAGGACTTAAATATTTAAAAATTCTCATGTGCTAAACTATCTGCCACCTAAGTTTAAAATTCTGTATTAATTATCTTAGTTTCGCCCGTTTGTGCTCTAATACAAGTTCTAAAAGAACAGTGAAACATGTGTAGAAAGGGAAGATACAAAAATGTGCGTGCTGTCGTCTCAAGCTCCAATTGTAAGATGATTAAGCAAATGTTGAAACCCCAAAAATGAAATACGCTATATCTTGCTTCTCTGGAATTGGCCACGTACAAGATTTTTTTTAACTGAATCGCCACTTATCGTTTCTCAGCTCTTACTCTTGGATATCACTTTCACAAACATTTCCAATGCATTGAAAAAAACAATTAGTTATCGCGCCAATTGTATGGAACATGGGTTCCTTCCGTCATCTCTATGAAGCATGTATTTACAAAAATATTTGAACTCTAAGGGCCTTGACACATTGCCTTTATAAAGTCGGACGCCCTTCTTTGATTTCTTCTTTGCTTTGAGAAGAAGCATGAGTCGTACAAACCAAAAGTCGACCTTGACTCATTAGTCAAGCCCGTCAAGAAAGATAGAGCCTACTTCTGAAGTTCTGTAGCTTTTGAGAAGATTAAAGGCTTGAGACACCACATTCAAGTATTAGATGAACATAGAGGCCAAGGCCGGACGGATAAATTTGACAATAAGATTCTGATCCGAATAAGTTGAAAGCTTTGTTAAACAAGTCACTTTTACATACTTTCAATACATTGATGCTGTCCAACTAGGCCTTGGGCCTAAGTTAGATCTGCTGACAAAATAGTTTAAGTCACAGATTTTGTTTCATAATATAATAGAAGCTTGCGTCCAAGTTGGCATCGATGCGTCAATTGATGCGGGAAACCAGTCAATAACATCAAGACAGTTTCTCAAACTAGCAGCTCATTTTGGACAGTGATTATGTTAGCTGGGTACACTGCACGTCTGAGTTTCTTTTTTTGTTCAAACTGGATGCAACAGCATCGAAGAAGTGATCTTTGAGCCCATCGGCCATGTTAAATGTACTGGAAATTGAGGCTCCATGTATATTTGATATGAGATTTTGCACAAGACGAGGATACATTGACGATCCACGCTGCACCTTATTTTTTTCATGGCACAACCGAGTAATGTACAATATAACTGCACGCACAACAGACACGGGGTGAGCACCCAGTACGGTCCATGTTCAGGGGAGGCAGGCAATGAAGGGCTCTGGCCAAAGACTTATCTCCAGTATTGCTGGCCTTGTGTGGTTTGTTGTTGCTGAAACAGTTGTGGGAATTGCTGAGTCGCCTGCTGCTGAAACTGCTGTTGAAATTGCTGGGGAAACTGCTGAGTCGCCTGTTGCTGTAACTGCTGGGGAAACTGCTGAGTCGCCTGTTGTTGAGCCTGCTGGGGAAACTGCTGGGTGACTTGTTGCTGTAACTGATGTGGAAAATGCTGGGTCGCCTGTTGCTGAAACTGCGCGGGAAATTGCTGAGTTGCCTGTTGTGAAAGCTGCTGCGTGAACTGAGGCGCAAGCTGCTGCTGCTGCTGTTGCGCTTGTTGGTGCCCTGGTGGCTGTGCTGCTGCGACGTTTGTCATGTGCTGGTCTGGCTGCCCGTAGAGCGCCAAGATGTTCTGCTTAGTGGCCTGCTGCGCAAGGTGCTGCGGGCTTGTCTGCGCGAGAAGCAGCTGGTGCTGCGGGTTGCTCGGATCGAGGTACTGCTGTCCTGAGCTGTCGACGTACGAGACGTGGCCCGTCACCGGGTCTGTGTATTGGTAAATTTGGGGCTGCGCCGCGGGCTGCGCCGCGGGCTGCTGCAGGCCCGCCCACCAATTGGTCTCACTGGACCCGGCCGACGTCGCAGGCGTTTCCGGGAACCCGCCCTGGCCGTGGCCGTGGCCCTGTTCCGGCCCCGGCCCCGGCGAGGGTCGTTTCGGTAAGACGGGCGGTGTTTCTGCCAGCGACGGGTTAACGCGCGCATCGTGGTCCAAGATGTCCAACGCGCGCTCGAGATCGCCGCCGCTCAAGACGAGGCTCTCGACAACAGCGTCTCTGTCCGCGTACCCGAACGCGGCGATCTTGCTTGCCTGCGCGCGGAACTGCGCCTGTTCGCGGCTAGTGGGCTTGCGGTGCAGAAGTCGCTCCACCGGCGCGCTGGCGGGCCGGCCGCCGCCACGGAGCACCGCTGAAGACAGCCGGGAGCGGCCGCTGCCCGCAGAGTACCCGCTGTGCGCGTCGTCGTCCGCGTCGCGAAACCGGCCGTGGATGTACTTGTCGCGCAAGAACGCCTCCATGGGCGCGTCGTCGTCGTCATCGTGGGGGAACGGCTCCCGCGCGGGGTTCCAGCGCTTCTGCGCGCGGCCGTTGCCGCCGCGGCGCAAGGTGTCGATCTGGTCCTCGGACCACTGCTCCAAGGTGAGCGACTTCACGCGCGACACCGGGCCTCCGCGGGGGCCCGGCACGCCGAGCACTTTGCGGTGGCCGTTTGCGCAGCGGCCACAGAGCAAGACGCCGAGGTTCCACAGCGCCCACGTCGGGTAGTCGGCGCCGCACTCGCCGCACTTGTTGTTGTTGCCGCGAGCATTGACAATCTCCAAGATCTGCTTCTCTGCTTGCTTCTGGCTTTTTTTTGACATGCCGGGGTACGTGATTGAGGGTGCCCTTTGTTGCGTCTTTGCCAGGTGTGTTTGGGTCTGGGTTCAGTGTGCCTAGTGTAGTGGCAAAGTGTAGTAGCGGCTTATGGAGTATCGTTTCTCGTGCGAGGCAAAGGCCGCGGTTGGCGCGTGTGCAGGATTGCGCCTGGCTTCCTGTGCACGTGACCGCGAGGGAGCTTGGCGCGGAAATTGGCGCGGAAATTGGCGCGGGAAATTGGGCCCGGCCGTGGGGCGAGCATTTGGAACCAGGGTCCTGGGTGCAAGCCTTGGCAGAGCATTTGCGCCAAAAAAAAAAGATAAAGAAAAGGAAAAGGAAAAGGAAAAGCCTTCCGGCAACGAAAGAAGGCTGTCTCCCTGGGCATGACCCTGGCCCTGGCCCTGGCCCGTATGCCTGATGATTTCCCGCATGCGGTCCGGATGACCCGGCTCGGCCTCTGAAGTTTCCGTACCCATCTTCAAGTCTGAGGAAATGGCCTGCGCACTTTGCGCCGCCAAATGAGCTCCAAGGTCGGTACACCTCGTGGGCAAGTGGAAAAGCACCAAAAAAAAAGATATAAAAAAAAAGATTGAAGCCGTAGTCCTATCCAGATCATGATATCTCGGGACAGAGCATGTGCATTCCACTGGGCGCATTTTTTGTGCTTCTTGGTGAGCAAGAGGAGGGGTGAATGTGCGCCGTTAATCAATGCGCTTGAAATAAGCCCATGCGGAGAACAGCGTAGACAACATGGCGAGTGCTTCTCGGCCCGCGCTTTGCCAGCGGGGTTAAGCAAGGACGTAGCTCAAGTCTCTGGCGCTTGCTAATAACGAAGCTTTTGTAGCAACTGGGTGTATCGTTTCTTCAAACAGACCAGACACAGCGCCTTGGTGCTCGGAGCATGCCTAGATTATATACATAAAGGGGTGCACCTGCCAGCCAGCCTCGGGCTCGAACTCGAGCAAAGACATCAACCATGGCCGGCGGCTCTTGCTGGGCCCAGGGGATGTCTGGCTTGTGCATCGCTGTGGGGTCACATAAGCGCGATTTTCTTTGTCACATCTAGAGTCTTGATCACAAGGTGGTCGGCCTCAAAGGTCATGTCTCGAAGAAGTTTCGAAGCATCGACATTATCCACCCACTCTTTGACCTTTTGGAAGTCTGCCTCGGTCACGCGCTGCCCGCGTGGATGAAGCTCACACACCACCAACGTGAAGTGGTAATACATGGACATGATCTCATTCTGCTGCCGCTTGTTCACGCTGAACTGCAGCCAGTTATAACCAAAGTCCGACAACTTGGCCTCGTCCTCTATAGTCTTTGAGATCAGTGCCAAGTACTCGAACTGCGGTAAGAGCTGCGTGCGCTTTTCGTCGCCGAACTTCCGCAACCCGACGCCCACAAAAAGCGAGCCGGACTTCGTCAGCTTGTGCAAATGCAATTTGTTGTCCATGCGGAACTGCACGAGCTTCTTTCCCGTCGCTTTCTCGTCAGATATCATCATGTCCAACGCACTCACTTTCCCGGTCGTGACAAGCTCCGGGGGGATCTCAAGGGTCCGCACAGCCCTCTGTATGCGATCACAGAATGGCTTGAGCTTTTGTGGAGACAAAAAGATGTTCGGGAAGAGCGAGACGTGGAGGTCCGTGAGCGACCTCTTGTTCGTATGGCCAAAAACACCATGCGCCACCGACTTGGCGGACACCATCGAGTTACTGGCAAATCTTTGGTCAAAATTTGGAACCTTCTCTCTGAGCGCGCGTAAGGCAAGGTTGCTAGCGGCCCGGAGTTTTTGCTTAGCCTCTCGTGAAGGCTGCCAGGGCAAGTACGGGAATGCCGTCATTTGACGCTTTGCATTCATGCTGTATTCCTGCAGGTATGATACAAGTGGTATGTCAGCAAAACCTTGCGTGTCCAGCTCTACTAGGCGGTCGATAATATCGCTGTTGCTTTCGGCTCTGGGGTTTTTGTCCTCGGCTTCGAAGCTTGGTTCGTTTATCGAATCCTCCGAGATGCGGCGCACGTGATCTGAGTCGAGCGATGAGTCGTCGGAAGAGTAGGCGGCCAAGAAATCCATCTTCTGTTTTTGTTCTTGAGCCAGGGGATGGTTATCAAATATTGTTGAGCTAATAATATGTCTGTGAAGCAAGGAGATCGCCGCTCAATGTTGTGTATTTTTTTTTTGCATTAACTTCCCAGAAGCCCGTGGGGGTACGGCTTTCGCTCAAATAAACAGTCACGTGATACATGCTCTCTGCGGATTGAAAGCTCTAGTAGGCCCGCCACCCACTTGAATCTCCCAACATTTTTACCTAGCTGCTACTGATTTGGGGCTGGTTGTGTATTTCAAAAGGTTGATATTGAGCAGAAGAACAATCACGTTCTAATGAGGGGAAAGGCAACATGTGATGGCCCATGGAAATGTAAGTTTTGTCTCAAAGCATCTACACCATACAGCCAACATTTGAATCTCTTGGTTTTTCGAAAGTGGATGGAAACATTTGACGCTTTATTGATAGAGAGTATGGCACCTCTGATTGTGTCCATGAAACCAAAAGAAAGTCAACCCCCATTCATCAACCTTGTTTATGGTTAAGCAACATGCTAGAAACCGCCGTCTTTCCACTCACGTTTCCGACCGTGTACGTGCATACAGCGTTTCTATAAACTGCGGGGTACTGGGCTACGTGCTCTATCGCGCATTTAAAATTGAGCTGGCGTTCTTGCTCAAGATTTATGATGAACATTTTTCAGTTTTTAAGAAAACCGCATCAAAGCCCTTCACCGCCTTAATGCCTTTTTTTCCCTCGGAGGTCCAGGAAACGCATTTGGACATTCTTCTCTCCATTGCTGATGGGTTCATCCACGAAACATCTGCAGACAATTTGCGGCCGCATGTGTGCAATCTGTTTGAAGAGACAAGCCTTCAAAATTACGTGTCAGCCAAAATCCGACCATCCAAAATCCCACAAATTCGTACATATTTACGCCTGATGATCAATGGCCAGTCTACCAAATCCATGCGCAAGTTTCATGTGGCAATGTCAATTCTATCCCTGCGCATCTTCTCGCCTGCTCTCACCAACACTACGAGACTCATCACTGAAATGGGGGATGAAGAGAAAGAGCGATTGCTTATTTCGTGGCGCGACTCGCCCATCGAAATCAAAAACAAGTTGTTCAATCTCTTCGGCCGAATTGCTGTTCTGTCTTTCACCGCATACGCCCCAGAAATACACTTTCACGCAATGGACTTCCCACGGTTTGAGTCGCGTGATAAACTATACGATGGGTACGTCCGAGACGAATTCGAATACACCATGAGATTACCACCGACAGGCAATGATTTGGATCTCTCTTGTCCCGAGTTCGATGCAGTGATAATTGGCTCAGGTGCAGGTGCAGGTGTTGTGGCACATACTCTAGCCAACGATGGATACAAATGTCTTGTTCTTGAGAAGGGTAAGTATTTCAAGCCTTCGCAATTAGACTTTGATGATGCACAAGGTTACAAGGAATTGTATGAGAATGGCGGCGCGCTCTCCACGGAAAACTCACAGATGATTATATTGGCTGGTGCCACTTTTGGTGGGGGTACCACGGTGAATTGGTCTGCCTGTTTGGAAACACCATTCAAAGTGCGGAACGAATGGCATGAGAAGCACGGGCTTGGATTTGTAGCCACCGAGAAATATGACTCTGATGTCGATTATGTTTTAAATCAGATGGGTGCATCCAAAGAACACATTGAACATTCAAAATCAAACCAAGCCCTTCTAGATGGATGTGTAAAGTTGGGCTACAAAGCTAAGGAAATACGACAGAACATTGGACCACACAAGGCCCATTCATGTGGGTTCTGTCATTTAGGTTGTAAATGGGGTGTCAAGCAAGGCTCGTTGGTGAACTGGTTTCGCGATGCAGCTCAGAAAGGCACAGAATTCATGGACCAGGTGGCAGTGAAGAAGATAATCACAGATGAAAGGAGTTTTGCTGTTGGCGTTGAGTGTGTGAATGTAAGAACTGGATCCAGGTTTAGTATTCGTGGGCCCAGGACATACGTTGTATGTGGCGGGTCTTTGCAAACACCAGTTCTTCTTCAAAAATCCGGATTCCGAAACAAGCACATTGGCCGGAACCTCAAGCTACATCCTATTACTACCGTCTTAGCGGTTTGGGACGAAAAGAAAACTGACCCGCACCACCACTCAATCATGACTTCTGTTTGTACCGAGGCCGAAGACTTGGATGGAAAGGCGCATGGTGCGAAGATCGAGACTTTGCTCCACACACCCTTCATCGAGGCAGCATTCTGGCCATGGCTGTCCTCCGATGGCATCAGGAGGGATTTGCTCAAGTACCAGCTGACGTCAGCATACATCATTTTGACTCGGGATACCCTGTCTGGCACAGTAAAAGCCGATCCGTACAAAGAGAATACACTAATAGTTGATTACGCCATCAACAAGTTTGACCGACAGAATATGGCTGAGGCAATATTGATAGCCATGGACGTGGCCTACATAGAAGGCGCCATCGAAATCATCCACCCCTATTTCAAAGCTGGCCGGTTTGTCAGCACCAAGCCCAAAAAGAAGCGTGCAATGCAGGATCCAGATTACCAAAAATTCCGCAAACATTGTTCTGCACTTAAGTTGTCGACTTATGGCTTAGGCTATGGGTCAGCACATCAGATGAGTTCATGTCGCATGAGCGGGAAGGGCCCCAGCGATGGTGCCTGTGATACCAAGGGTCGCTTGTATGAATGTGCAAACTTGTATGTGGCCGATGCTAGCGTGATGCCCACAGCAGCTGGTGCTAATCCTATGATCACTACCATGGCCTTGTCGCGCCATATTGCGAAGGAAATAAGTCGTGACTTAAGGCCTGCGGCTAGACTTTGAATTGTATAAACGTTTTTGAATGAAAGGGAGTAGGCTAGTATCTTTGCTTGTAAAGGTGAGACAAGTGTCCAGACAACGTTCGAAGCGCCCCTGATCAAAGCATACCAGTCCGTGTCAGATTATGCCAACCCATCAAAATGTCTGAAAGAAGCGGTTTAAGCAAAATTGACTCACAGGCAAAGTCCATTCACACGCTCAGAAAAACTAGCTGATATTGCATCTTTACAACACCACACACGTGCCCCAAGCGCTGGTATTCATGCCGGCAAATCGAACTTCACTGATTCACACGACAAATAGAAGGTAAGATTCTTCACTTCGGTCTTATCTTCGGTAGCGAAACCAGCAAATCCCAACGGGCCTTTGTCACATTCACTGCATATCAACAAACGCTCAACTTTGGCTAATGGGGCAACGCTTTTGCCCTCAAGAGCAGGTGCAGGCCTCGAAACACCGATATTATCAAAGTCCCATGCGTCGGCAACCGTATAAAAGAACTCGGAATCCGTTGTCATTTCTGGAGCATTCTGAATCTGGATTCTAGTGGCTGCTAGCTCTGGAGTAAGCGGGATGATTCTTGCGTGACATCCCGCAAAAGGGCACCTGAGGATTGCCTTCAGAATCTCAGGATTAACCTCGTTAAACAGCTTGAAACACATCGCTTCGTAAATATTGAGAGCAGTTTTGAGATTGCAAGTAAAGCTTTTGAGAACGCAGTGCACTCGCATCATAGAAGCGTTGATGTGAAGATGCAGGGCGCTGTCGCACTCTACGGAGAATGCCATAAAGTAATACCGTTAATATCTTGAAAAAGGCTGACTCGTGTTTTGCTTCGGAATATTTGTAATTATTTTTTTAATGGTATTGTAATTGGCCTCCGAATGGATATGCACCTGTTGGCCTTTGAGGAAAGAGTAGCTTGAGAAAGATGGTGGATTCCCAAGAATTTCAATTCATCAATTTAAAATTGCGCCGAGCAATAGTACGAACATGCATTGGAGGGTAATAAATAATCTCGTGTTTGAACTTCTGCGACTTATGTGACAATTTTGAAGGAAAGAGCTCCAAGCCTTTCTGTGTATTTTGGAAAACCTTGATGCCATGAGGTAAAGTTCCAACTCATCTTGCTGTGTAAACGGTCGAATAGGCTACGTGTGTCTTAGTGAGCGTAATAGTATGGGCGGAGTACAAGCCCATCTGGTGTTCTAGGGAACAAACATATGTTTTATAACAAACTATTGAATTTTGGCTTCAGGGGCTAAATATCCGGATATTTTTGCTTCGCGACTAATACTTTGAAACCATACTCATAGCGCATTGCCCTATCCCTTTCGAAGGGTCGAGACCACAACCAAAGATCAAAAAAGGCAATGTCCTTTGATGACTTCATTTTCTCTGAACCCAAGCTTGAGCTAAAAGCATCAACTATCATTGTCTAAATTACAAAAGCAATGTGTAGCTATGTAGAAGTTGCGAAAAGCAAAAAGCTCAATGTCCTCCAAAACTCTTTGAACCCCCGCTTAACCTCAAACTGGCAAATAATGTGATTTACAACTTGCAGTCCTCTTCAATGAAGCCGAGAGCCAACTCACTCAAGTCTTTGTAAAGTCCCGCCACGGCTTTGGCAGAAGCAGAGCTTGCCGTGCCCCTGTTCACCCTCATGGCCACGCCCTGGGAAATGACACAAAGACGCAAAAGCCCAAACACACAGCCTAATCTCCACAAGTCACGTGGGTTGTTTGTCGGGTCGTTTTCCCGCCACTCGTGTCCGAGCAATCTTTCATACAAGTCTAGAACGGCCTGCACGTGCTGAGCACTGGCTGGGTCCTCAATGCCAATATCGGCAGCGGGCAGAATAGCTTTATTGAGGCTTTTCGGGAAGATGTATGGCTGGAGGAAATTGGCCAAGTCGAATATCGGATGCCCCGTTGTACACAACTCCCAATCAAGGACGGCCACGACCTCAGGCTTCTCGGCATGGAAGAGAAAATTGTCTATTTTGCAGTCTCCATGCACTAGCGTCATGTTTCCTGGGTCCTTTGGAGCATGTGCCACAACCCATTGAGCGAGCCTGGGAAATCCTGGAATGCTGTCTACAAATCTTGCCTGGGACTTCTCCACTGCACCAAGAGTCTTGATCTGTCTTTGGAAATACGTTGCACCACTTTTGGAGGCATTATCGAGCTGCGCCGGCCGGAACTGCGGAAAATGTTTCAGAGGAAGCTCCTTCACTAGTACCGAGCAGTCAACCGAATGTATGGCACTGATTGTTTTCATGATAGAGTTCCAGTACGCAGGCTGGTTTTGCTCCGGTACCTCTCTCATGTCCGGCTGCTTGAACGATCTGCCTTGCACGTATTCCATCACATAGAATACAGCACCAATCACCGACTCGTCTTCACAAAGAAAAAAAACTTGGGGCACAGGAACTTTCTTTTCCGGGCCTACACTGCGGTTGCAACAAGCAATGCCTTTTAACAAGAAAAACTCTCGTTCAATTGCGTGAGCAGACTTCGAAACTAGCTTGGAATTGGACATGGGCTTGCGGCGCAATACGTACTTTGAGCCCAATGCGTCTATAATGAGGTATGTTGGGTTGGACTGTCCAAATGTGAATTGTTTGATGTTGAAAGGCGGAGCCAATTTCGGGACGCATATTCCCCGGATAGCTGAGTCGGGTACGCTAGCAAGGTATGTTCCAAGCGCATGCTCGTCGATGGGATTTCTGATATCCGTGAACTCCGACATCTTCCCAAAAGTCGTTTTCGGATATGCTTATATTGTATGGGGATGTTTGTGTTTTTTCTTTCTTTCTTTCTTCTGCCTGTGTGGAGCAAGCAGCAGGAATAGAAGTGATTTAAGTTCCATTTGATGAATGCGATACACCGAGGAACCGAGGCTATATGTACAATTGAGCTGCGCGTTTACCCCACATATTGGAGGCTAGATGCGCCGCCGTGGGAAGTTTTAAACGGAGAACGATAATTTTCGATTTTGCAGATACCATTTGCGGGAATGCCAAAACAAAAAATAAGAATTGTTGGCTTTGGAAAAACTGCGTCTAGATTCTATAAATTTTCATAAGCAGACATCTTTGTGCTACGGCCATGCCGCTCATAACAGTTCATATGGCCGGACCCATAAGGGCCGTATTCAATTGCATTCTCATATTTTTCGTAAGTCGTGCTACTCACTTTACATTAAGCGAGTAGTAGTTGTAAATTCCACGCTGGCTGAACTCCACTGGCCACACAGACTCGGGGACCTCGCCCCTTAAGTACTTCTTTTTTTTGGTCTTGTTGAGGTTATAGTACCCGATGGAGCAGTTGATTTTTCGCGAAGCGTATGTGAGGAACTTAGGTTTTGTGTTTTTGGTTTCCATTTTTGCTCCAGTCTCGAGATCGTAGTACACCATGTTGGACGATTGCCCTGCTAGCTCCGGCCTTCCAGAGACCAACGAGTTGAAGGACGGATTGGAAGGATCAACCTTATATATCCACGCGCGCCTGCCCTCATTGTCATAGAACTTCCACACCAGCGGCAAGTGCGTAGTACTTTTGACAGAGAAGTCGGTCTGCAACGGCTGCACAACCACATGCTGCCCTTGTGTCAAGTCGTACAAAGTTTTGTAGTCGAACTCGATCGCCTCGAGTCCCGACTCAAAGCTACGCTTAAGGAAGGACAAAACCGCGCGCCGGTCCATGCCCTTAGAGCTGGTGAGATCGAGAAACTTGATCTGTGTGTTCTCCTCGAGTAACGAGAGTAGATCGACATACTCGATGTTTGCGTGAGAGATCGCCAAGCTCTCAAGCTCGGGAAAGCGGGTTTTGATTACTTGCAATGCCTGGCGGCTCACCGGAAGCCCGCCCAAATTAAGGTAGCGCAAATTTGCCGCCTGGAGATTGTTGAGAATGAAGAGGAGATATTGGTCGGTCAACGGGCTCACAACGTTGGAATCAATCTGGAGGTTGAGCCACTGGAGCGAGTTCTGCGTAACCGCTGGGTGCTTTGTGAGAAGCTGGATCAAGTCCTTTGTGGTGAGTTTCAGACACCGAGCCAACGATAGATGTGACAATCTGCAAGTGTGGGGCAAGCTGCGCAAAAGGGCCGCAGAAGTGATGGAGGTGTGTGTTAAGTCGAGCCGGCGCAAGTGGCCGAGGTGAGGAAGCACTTTTTCAAACACACGTAGTGGGAGGTTCGAGCAGTCGTGGAACGAAAGCTTGTATAGGTGTGTGAGCGAAGCGGGCATGGTGGGGCTGGAGTCCACGTCCATTGCATCTTCGTTTTCACTGGTGACCTGTTCCGCTGCCCCTATTGAAAGCTCGTCGAAAGCCAGGGCAAACAGCTTCAGCGAGGCGCCGCAGAAATCGAGGGCTTGGATCTTGGGCATTTGATTGAAGAGCGTGCTGAGCACACCCACATCCATGTCGTCCTGTATGTTTTCTGAAGCCTGGAACTCAATGAGATTGGGGCACAATGCGAGCGCGTGACCAATGGTACGTGCGGTGACCATCTGGATCTCCTGGTTCATGCGCCCTGTGCGGCCGAGGCCAATCAGCGTGAATGTCTGGAAGTCCATAAACTCCACGTACTGGCCAATGTCCGGCTGTTTTGCGATGTTCAGGAGGAAGCGCTCGAACGAGTGCGGTCTATTGAATATCGCGTATTTGTAAAGGAACCTGATCGCGAGCTGGTTGAACGGGCGCAGCAACACCGGGAGCGTCTTCAGAAACCGCTCGAGGTTGGCCAGAATCAGGTTGGTTGACTCGTCGTAGTACACGATCTCGATAATTTGGTACAAGATCTCGATCGGAAGCAGGAGGAGCGGCGAGAAGTTCTCCGCGGCGGTCACGTCGACCAGCGGGTCCACCAACGTGAAGTTTGCCGTGACGGAGGACGCCGAGACGCAAGATGTTTGTGACAAGACCGAGTCCTGCGAGAGCACGGGCAGCAAGAACAAGCCGCCGGAGCCCGTGGCCGCCTCGGATGAAGCGCGCCAGGGGTCCGATTTCTGGTCATTGAGAACGGTCACAATCAGCGGAAACGCCGTGCTGTGGTGTCTCCGCGGACGGCCGGGCACCGACAGCTGCGGTGTGAGCGGCGGCGTGCCCGAACAGCCGGGCGTTTTCAGAGCAGACTGGCCCATGGAGACGTAAAAAAGGGCGGGGGCGCACGTGCGCGGCGTGAGAAGGGGGAAGGGGCCGGAGGAGGGGGCGGGCTGGGGCAGCAGTGGCAGCCAAAGACACGTGTCTGTGTATCCGTCGTTCTGTGTGTGTGTGGCGCTGGCGGGGTACGGGGCCGGAATGAGGTGGGGGAGTGCCCCCGTGGGTGTTTCTGGCGAAGACATCATCGTGGCGCCAGGTGGGTGCAGGCTGCGCGCGGGGCCAGGGACGGCGGGGGCGAGGCACCGATGGAAGGGCTGCAAATACGGTCGTTTCACTGAGACGCGTGGGCGCCGAATAGTGCTGGCGGCTACGGTTGGCACTTGAGCCTAACGAGTGTGTTTGTGTGTTTTTTTTTCCTTTCCTTTTTCTTTGGTTTCCTGTTTGTTCTCCAGCGGTCTTCTCGTTTCTTGTGTTTCGCTGCGATCCAAATATAGGGCCAGCTTCTGCGGTGCGGCCCCAAGTCTTGCGGGCCGGGGCCGCGGCGCGCAGTTACTTATATATGTACTTTTTTTTCTTCGTATGGGCGTGTGTGTCACACGTGTCTTGTGCGGCGCTGGCAGCGGCTGCTCTGGAAATGCAACGCTTCAGACACTTATGCGGAAAACGCAATCTGCAAATTCTTGGCGTGCTAGGCAAAAAGGGGGTACTGGGCAGATGGGCAGATAGGCCCACTTTGCCAGCAGTGGGTGCGAGCGGGGCCCAACAAATGCCGTGCGCGCGCCTGGGGCCGGCCGCAAACCAGAAACTTGCCGCTTCGTGTCACGTGACTGCCCTACTGCTTATGACCTCGCAGTGTGTTTCCGGGCGTCTTGCTACTGCTTATTCTGCAAGCACCGGGGCCGCGCGTTTCGGTTTCCCTGTGAGGCACCCTCCTCAACTGTAGCTTGAAGTTATTGGACGGCTGTTCCAAATGCAGACCCAGGCCAACAAATGGTATCATTTGCAACTGGGCTTTGATTGGAAATGCCAAAAAAAAAAAAAAACGCATGTTCGGGCGACTGTAGCCTCGTCATGCCTGGAAACGGACACGGCTGGGTTTTTGCAAGAATTGCATTCAGGTGGAATTCGGTGCTTGGGCAGCTTCCCTGATGCCTCCTCGGTACCGCGCGCCATGTCCCATCAAGCGATGGGTGCATTTCAACTGAAAGGATACAGAATGCCCGAAAAGGACGCCGCCAATTACCTGGTATCAGCTAGTGTTTTCGAGCAACAAAAAAAAAAACATATCATGGGCTGCTCGAGAATTAAGATGCCTTGGGATCCGGGTGATGGCCTAGCATAGGTGTTCAGGAATTCTGGAAATCAGCGATGGCGAAATGGAGCAATATTACAATTTCATTGTTCGTCCGTTAATTCCAGAGATCCGAGTATGGGTAGATTAAACATTCGAGAGGCATGCGACCTCAGAGAAAAATTAAAAAGGGTCATTGTTTCAAAATTACCCATTTGCGGCTGTGGAATTCTTATACTAGAACTGGTGAGAGCTTTAAATTATCAGGCCACAGGGTTCAGATTCTGCTGCTTTTATAAGCCTTTTTCAAAAAAAAAATACTCTCGAAGCCCGCCTTCCTCCATTTTCATTGGAAGCGCTGCCGCTGATTGTCACAGCGAGTATAAGCCCACGTAGCGGTTCGCATATTTGGGTCTTTGATGCATCAAACTGTTATCTGCTTTGCTGTACCTCACAATAATCTCAAGGTTTTCATTTCTGTCGCATCTGCTGTCCAAAAGAACGGGGGCTCTCAAGTTTTAAAATGATATAGGCTATCCAAAAGAGAATCTCGTTGCAGCAACAAAGCTGCTCTCAGTTGGCAGATCTCAATACGTGTCGTTCCATCTCCCAAGTTGAGGGGTTTTAATAACAACTCGGACCAAGAAGACCCAAACTTTCCTTTTCTCTAAATATAAAAAAAAAACAAAAAAAAAACAAGACTAACCATTCTACATGGCATTCACGCACTTGTCGTAATCGTCAACAACAAAGGCAAGGTTATAGCAGTAGTTGTCTTCGTAGCAGTCGCCCGTGACGGATGACCCGTTCTTGCAGTCTGGCACGTAAGGATTGATTCTGTACAAATAGTCGGTGTACATCTGGTGGAAATTAACATCCAGCAGATTTGCAAGCTTCTTAAGCACAAACTGGTCCCAAAAACTGGCGTTCAAAGGCGCAGTAGCGGGCCACTTGTTCTCTGGGTCATACACAGCTCTGGGCGAGTACTCAAACTGCCAGTCCGGCTCTTGAGGTCCATTTACCCACGTCTCGTTGAGGGGTGTATAGTAGTTGTAAGCATTGATGATGTTGAAGGACTCGTCCTCCACCTCGTAGTACCTCCAGGAAGGGTTGGCAGGGCCTAAAGGCGTGATAGCCTGGGAGATCCAAGCCATGTTTACAGGCTCCAGCTCTTTTGAGTGCAAGATTTTGAATTGGTCCTTGTGTGTGTGGCCGTAGAAAATACTGGCAATCGTGTAAGGAGAAAATCTTTCAACAATTTTGGCAAAGATCTTGGACTGGATCGGCAAAGTGTCGCTGTCTCCGGCAGGAATATGCGCCAAGATCCAGACACGCTGGCTGTTTCTTTCGCTCTCCAAAAGCTCGTCAATCAAAAACTGCCACTGGCCAAACAAATCCGGCTGGTTCTCGACATCGATAAACGCATACAAGTTCTTCCTGTAGTAGCAGTTGGAGTTCAAAGAAATAACTTTTAGGCCCCTGGCAGTGGTAGTGGAGAAGCCCGCGTAATGCTGCTTGATTCTTAAACTTTCAGACTTGTTAAACCAACCGTTGCTCATCCAGAGCTCGATCATCTCATCTTCGTTCCAGTGGTAAGTCGATTGATCAAACGTGACGTTGTTCAAATGATACGGTGCCAACTGTCCATAGGGGAAAGTGTCATGATTTCCCAAGGTGGGGAAGATGGGAATGTCCTGGAGAAAATGTTTCATGATCTTATAGGAACGGGCCTCAGCAAACTTAGTCACGTTGGCGTCGCAGTGAATCACGTCGTGATCCACCACGTCACCGGTGAAGAGCGAGAACTCGAACTTCTTGCACGCGGCAAATCCGCTCACTTGGAGCAAACTGTTGTTTAGCAAGGCCTCCGGGGGATCGCACTGGTAGTTGCCGAAGGTAGAGGCCGGGGTCCAGGCCCAATTCCAGCCACGGCTCTCAGGAAAGTCGTGGTACTTTCCCTCTACATACGAGTTATTCTGATCGTAGCGGGCATTTTCATAGAAAGCAAGATCCATGTCCTCGCTGGCGCCAGCGCTCTTGTAGACGTCGGTGAAGTTGTAGGTGGAGTTGGTTAATTCAGAATTGTAGGACTCTGGAAGGCAACACAAGCCCTGGGAGCAGTCTGCCTCAGCGCCGAGCTGGAAGCGGAGCTCGTTGTGGAAGTCCGACATGTGCAAGACGTTGAAGTAGTCCCTGGTCCCCGTATACTCTGGCTCGTTGTAGCACCGGGCCTCCTTCTCGGGCCACATGGAATCCACATCGAAAACCGCCGAGACGTCTGGTGTTTCCGGGAGATCGCAGTACTCGCCCTTGTAGTAGCAGTAGTAGTCCAACGTGAGGCTCGACAGCACGTTCATGTGTCGCACCAACAGGAGAAAGTCGTTATCGTAGAAATTAACCGAGGTCGCCGAGTCAAATGCACTGGCGGGGCCAAAGGCCAAGTTCTGGGCCGTGGTGGTGTGGGTGTTGGTGGTGACGAAGAAGTCCACAAACTCGCACGCGCTGTCGTCATTATCGTTTAAGGCCAAGCAGTTCTCGTAAAGCATCAACGAAACCAAGTGCAGCTTGTCGGGGTGGTCTGCTATCACCCGCTGGGCGTACTTCATCTTGTGGTGGCACATCTGGCACAGCGAGCCGTTGTACGCCTGCAACTGATCCAAGTTTCGCGCGATAAAGTCTGTGTCTTCCGAGGAAAGTGAGTTCAAGAGGTCCGTGACGACTGAGTTCGGGGCCACTGCACGGAGCTGGTTCTGGAGCCTGAGCGAGGCGATGTTGCTGAGCACCTGGGCTGTTGCGCCGCACGCGAGAACGGCTGCGAAAAGTCGCCGAATCATCATTTTGCCAGCGGGGGAAGAGACGGCAGCGCCGGGGGGAAGAGAGCAGGGCGGATCGAGGACTCTGGCTCGGGATCTGGCCTGCCGGGATTTGTGGCGGCGGTCCTGTCATGGCTTCTTATACTTTCCAATATTTTGCGAGGGCAGGAAGAAGCGAGACCATATTGGCATCGTGGGCTGCGCGGGACACCAATGACGTGCGCACGTGCTCATCTAATCAGAAGCCGTAAGCAGAGTAATAGATTATCTTACCGATGTTTTTTTTTTTCTTGCTGTCTTTTTTTTGACATATGCCTTCTGTTTCTGAGTTCAACATGCTGTTTCTGTTCTTGTTTCTGTTTGGCCCAAAAGGAATAAAGTGTATCAGCTTTCACCTTTTGAGCAAAACTGGCTGTTTGGTGGGGGGCTAAAGCCTAGCCCACGTTTCACGAAAGCCCGCACAAGTGCAATTTTGTAATACCGGCAGTACTCCCGAAAACGGGGTTTGCAGGCGTGTGTTTGGTAATATGCAAACCGCCACGGCTTGCAACGGCCCGCTGTCACAAATATACGGGGCATGACACAGGTGCCATTAATTGGTTGCATGCTGCCGCGGAAGGAGGCCGCGGGTGTCTGGTTTGACATACAAGTGTTTGGATGCCCATGTTTGCTTCTGTTCGAGCACATGCACATGTTTCGGCCCGGCTGCCGAAAAGCCGCCAGAGTCACTGCTAAAACACCCATGGCTCGGTACGGCTCCGTGAAAAAAAACCACTGGCGCAAAGCGTCTCTGGCTTGCAAGTGATGAAAATGGTTTATTGTTCACCTGGCTCATTCTGCTAAGCCGGCGCTCGGGAGACTCGAAGCTTTGGACCCGAATCGAATACTCCCTAAGCCGCCAACGGCCCTTTTGGGTAGACTTCAGGGGTGGGCATGCAAGTTGGCCTGCCGTAAGGTCATTGGCATGCAAATTCAGCTGGCTGTTGATATTCAGGGCGCCCCCTCCCCCACCACGCCATGGCTTTGGTTCTCGGGTTCCACGATGCAAAGAATCCCGTCTCGTTGTCCCTGACTCTTTGCTATCCACATGAAGAAAGGAAGTGCAGGAATCACATATTGCGCCGCACATTTGTATATCCATGTATGCGGGCCCACACGTGGCCTGGCAAGCAGTGGCTGCGAAATACCTGGAACCTTTGACAATCAGCTCACTCATTCAGCCAGCGCCAAATAGACAACTCACGCGGAAGACATGCTAGAATTGGCCACGGGCCCGGCTTGTTTTATTTATTTATTTATTTTTTTATTTTTTTTTTTTTTTTTGGGGGGGGGGGGGGCTTGCTTGGCGGCTCGAGGCGTCTTCGGAATTCAATCTGATTCTGGATCACTACATTTTTCATTATCAAGCGCGCTCATCAATATTCATTGCACGGTTGCCTCAGAGACCAAGGAACGCACGCAGTAGGAGGAGGCAAGAAACTGGGCTTGTTCCATTGGACAGATCTAAGCGGTGCTAGCCGTTCATTGCGTGTTAGGGCGCTTCGACTCGAGTGGGGCTCTTTCACACAAAAGTACTGTCAAGTGTCTGAGCACCTCTTGACAATTGAGGGAATAGTGAGTCATTCGGTGTAAAACGCTGCTCTCCATGACAATGCCCCTCGCACTATCCCCACCTAGATTCCACAAACCCAAGAATGTGACATCATCCTGTCGCAAAACGGATTTTTTTTTTAATTTGCAAACGCAAACACGCAAATTCGATCGTTTCTCCGGCAGGCCGCTGGTTCCATTGGGCCGCGCCCGGTCACGGCTTAGCGCCCCGCACCCAGGGCCGCGTCGAGGTCATGGAACCGGCCCCACCCCATTCTCGCCCCGCGCAAATGACTCTGGGCTTGCACAGGCTCCTAACCTCCGGAGCGCAACGGAAGGTCAGCAAAGAAAATCACCGAGCAAAAGCCAGCACAAGCAAAAGCCAGCACAAGCCATTGCCACCATTTACAAACGAAAACACCGGACCTGCCTCCCCTCCCCCACCATGTCCGTCTACAATTCTGAAAACGAGTCACAGACCGAGTTCGAGCGCTTGGAGTCGACCTTACCTGATCCCCTTCGCCGAAGCGCCTCGGCGTTATTGGACAAGTTGTTCATCAGCTCGACCCAGGCAGACTCGCCGCTGTCTAGGGTGCGTGCCAACCAGGAAGTTCTGAACACGTTGGCCCGTGGGATCTCGAAGGACCAGCACAACCGGTTGCTTTCGAAGCTCTCGCGCTCCGAGCACGGGCGGGCAGGCTCGCCGATCCCCGTACCACGCCCCGCATTCAACGAAGACATCCACAAGCCAGCGATGAACACAAAACAGTCTTCCACTGGCGTGTTGTGGGTCACGGAGCGAGCGGGCGAGTACGGCTTCCTGGGCAACGGCGACAAGGACTGGGCCAACTTGGGCCAGGGCGCGCCCGAGCACGGCGACACGGTGCCGGGCTCGTTCAAGAGACCCACTTCTGTCCCGGTGACTGACATGAGCAAGGAATACGCGCCCACCGCGGGTATCAAGGAGTTGCGCGAGGCGGTGGCTACGTACTATAACGCGACGTACCGCCAGAACTCGCCATCGAAGTACACGTACAAGAACGTGTGCATTGTCCCCGGCGGGCGCGCAGGCTTGATTCGGATTGCGTCCATCATCAGCGACTGCTACTTGTCGTTCTTTTTGCCCGACTACACCGCGTACGCGGAGATGCTTTCCTTGTTCAAGAACTTCTCGCCGATCCCGGTGCCCTTGAACGAAGCCGACAACTATGAGATGCACTTAAACACTATTTCGTTGGAGTTGCAACGTGGTGTGTCGGCGTTTCTCACGTCTAACCCGCGCAACCCGACAGGGAAGTGTATGTCTCGCGACCAGTTGCGTCGTCTCCACGATATGTGCAGAAAGAAGTGCCTCTTGATAATGGACGAGTTCTACTCACACTACTACTATGATGAGGGATGTGACGGTGCCTCCATCTCTTCTGCGCTGTACGTGGAGGACGTTAACAAGGACCCTGTGCTTATCCTAAACGGCCTCACCAAAGCGTTCCGGCTCCCGGGCTGGCGTATCTGCTGGATCGTTGGACCCGAGGAGTACATTAGCGCCTTAAGCTCCGCGGGCTCGTTTTTGGATGGGGGCTCCAATGCTCCCTTCCAATACGCGGCTGTTGACTTCTTGGAGCCGTTGAAAGTGCGCAGAGAAATGAAGGCGCTTCAGATGCACTTCAAGATGAAGCGCGATTACGTCATTGGGCGCTTAAGCACTATGGGCTTTACGTTCACGGAGAAGAACACGCCCAACTCCACGTTCTACCTCTGGCTCAACCTCTCGCACCTTCCAGGCAAGCTCAGCAACTGTCTTGGATTCTTCCACGAGTTGCTCCATGAGAAGGTCATTGTTGTGCCTGGATTCTTCTTTTTGATTAATCCGCAGAATTTGTCACGTCTTGAGGACGTCATTTGGTACAACTTTGTGAGAATCAGCTACGGGCCAGAGATGTCGCACTTGGAAAAGGGCATGGACGGCATCGAGAGAGTCATGAAGAGATTTGATTGTCTACCATATTAAACGTTTCTAGCGGGCCGTGGCCCATATTCAACGACAGACCTGTATTTTTTTGTTCCACTTGGTATCTACATTGCTCGGCCGTAGGCATCTGGTGACTGCGGATGCACCCCTGCCTAAACGCAGTCCGCAAACTTCTGTAACTTTTCGAATGCCGTCAAATGCTCTGCCTTCTGCAGTCCAGCAGTAAATCTTTACCGAACGAAAAAAAAAATCCAAAGAAAAAATAATCCAAACGCACGGGGAGGAAAGTCAACGGCGCTCCGTCGGGTGGATCACCTACAACTTATATGTGCAGGGAAATCTCACTTGAGCAAGGAAGCGCATCGAATCTGGGGAAGTCTCTGCGTCACGTGAGCACCCACTTTGCTCCCATTCCTGTTCCACCACAACTATTCCAACGCCAGTACCCGAATCCACACCACCGATCAACACCTTCCTCACCAACTCATCAATGCTGGATTTTCCTGCTTCAGAACCAGCACTAAACATTGGTCCTGTCAGCACTGAGCCCGCCCAGTTCAGCTTTCTCCTGGCGCTCACCACCGTGGTCTTCTTTATTCTGCGCCTTCTCTGGGCTGTCAGCAACTATGTGCTAGTGGTGTTGCCCACGTGGGTCGTAGCACTACTACAGCGGCAGTTTCTGGTGACAATGTCATTGCTGCTGGTCGCTGTGCTGGTCTGCGTGCTTGTGTCTGTCACATACTATGTGGTGAGACAGCGGTACTTGCGCAAGTACTCGGCCGATACCACGCCGCCCAAGAAAGAGCAGCCTACAAATTTCGGTCAGGGAGGCCTTGACTACGTGGCCGGTGCGAAGAAAAAGCGCGGCACCGACCGCTCGAAGAACTACTTGGACGAGTTTCTCAGCGCCATCAAGGTCTTTGGCTACTTGGAGCGGCCGGTGTTCCACGAGCTTACGAAAAACATGACCACGCAGAAGTTGGCTGGCGACGAAATCTTGTGCTTGGACGAGGGCGTCGGCTTCTCCATCGTCGTTGAGGGCACCGTGCAAGTCTACACGAGAATGGACGACGGTGCTGTGGCGGACTTTGACCGTGGCGACGACGAATACGAGAAGGAAGACGTGTTGCGCGTGGGCGGTCACCGCTACCACCTCTTGAATGAGGTGAAGAGCGGGTCCTCGCTCCTGTCTCTCCTCAGCACTGTGGATCTCTTCAGGTCCGATACCGCGGGCGTCTACGCGCGCAAACTTTCGGCTATGGAGACGGAGTCCCCTAGAAGCGGGTTTCCCTTCAACATTCTGGACGCACCCGGTTTCGGTGAGCTGTCGTTCATGCATCGGCTGCCGTCATTTCACACGGGCCCCGACGAGCTCAAGACACCCGTTAGCCCGATGGCCGACAGCGCAGTGTCACCCCTGGAGGGCCTGGCGCAGGAGGCACCTCCTGCAATCATTGCGCGGCCGAAGCCCGGCCCGGAGCCGACAGCCACGATCGCCATCATTCCATGCCTGGCCTTCCAGCGTGTGTACCATAAGTTCCCAAAAGCTACCTCGCACATCGTCACGATGGTCCTCACGCGGCTCTACAAAGTCACTCTCAGCGCTGTGCATAACTATTTGGGACTCACGCAAGAGGTCATGGAGAGCGAGAGTGCTTTGAACGGCATCGCCGCCGAGTGTAAGCTCCCCAGCTACCTCGCTGAGGGCGTGCTCGAGAGTTTGCGCCACCGCCGCGATGAGAGTCCCGCCACTCAGCTGTCGCTGATGCGCGTGATTCCAAAGCTGACAAAAAAGGCACACAAGCGCGTGCGTGAAAACTCGTCGCGGTACGTGATCCTCGCCTCGCGGTACAAGGCCTCACATCCAGGTGACTTGCTTTCGGCAGTGCCGCTCTCGCGGCGGCCCGACTATAATCGAACGGGTCTGAGTTCCACGGAGCGGGAGCCTGTGTCGGTTCCTGATTCCCGGTTCTCGTTGCAGCGGGGATCATACAACAAAGCATATGCTCCTGCGCTTGCTGCAATCCCGTCCTCGGGTGATATGCGAGAGCGCTACTTCTCTGATGAGCGCGAGGAGACTGAGGAGCTGTCGTTGCGCACAGCGATTGTCGAGAACCTCTTCAAATTGCTCGGTATTGAGGAGGAACAGTTTGGGCCCGGACTTCAGGGTATGCATAGCGGACACACATCTGCCAGCTCCAGCTTGCTTGCTCTTTCATCCGCGACTCAGGACTCGTCTACGCCAATGAACTTTGAGCGGTTCTTCTACGACTCACTTCCGGAACGCTCACGTACGGGAACGTTGCCTCGCTCGGGGTTGTCAGGAATTAGCTCGCCGGCAGAAAAATTGTATACTACCTTCCATCAAAATACAGGGAAACTGGCGGGGGGCTCTTCCTCTGGCGATGCGCGGACGGGAAATGAGCCAGAAAAACCTTCGTTAGGACACAGCCTGGAGCCGAGCTTCTCTGCTGTCAAAAATGCATTTAGCAAAAACATCGAAGTGAAGTACTATGCGCCGAATACTACTGTTGTGACCCAGAACTCTTTCGACACGGGCCTCTTCTACGTGATACATGGGCGCTTAGATGTATCCACGTGCCATAAACGCGAAGGAGATGATTCTATGGCAACATCGGTCAACAAGCGGCTCTACAGCGTACACCCAGGAGGATTGGCTGGCTACTTGAGCACGGTCGTAGGCTTCCGCTCCTTGGTCTCGGTTACCAGCTCAGCGGAGGAAGGTGTGGTTGTTGCTCACATTTCCAAAAAAGACTTCCTGACGCTCTTAGACAAGTATTATTTCTTGCAGCTCCCTGTGGCTGCGAAGCTTAAGCGCTTATTGCCCAGTCTTATCAAAACTATCGACTTTGCACTCGAGTGGTGCCACATTCCTGCCGGCGGAGTGTTGGCAACACAAGGCGACTTGGCAAATGGGTTTCACATTGTGCTCAGTGGTCGCTTCAGAGTTATTAGAGACAACAACAAAAAGGTGGACTCGGGAATATACCATCACAATCGTAGCCTTGTTGACGAGGCAAACGCGCCACAGATTGGCGATAGAGAGGAGAGCTATGAAGTGCTTGGCGAGTATGGCCATGGACAGTCCATCGGCGAGGTAGAGGTTTTGACTGCAACAAGAAGAACTAACTCATTAATCGCTGTACGTGACTCAGAGACAGCGCGAATTCCGAGAACCTTGTTTGAGATGCTCTCGTCTTTAAATCCCGCCATCATGGTGCAGGTATCAAGGATTGTTGCCAGCCGCGTGCTAAAGAGCAATGAGAGAGAAACATTTGCCACGCTCGCCACTTCTAGCCACTCCAGAGCTTCTGATGTCAACAAGGAATATAAAACAATCACAATTCTTCCTTGCGTCAGTGGTCTTCCTGTGAGAGAGTTTGCCGATCGCTTGACTCTGGCGTTGCGTGCCATTGGCCGAAATGTCATCGCGCTAGATCGAGCTTCAACTTTGAATCATTTAGGGAGACACGCCTTTGACGAGCGACTTGCGCATTTAAAGCTTTCGGGATATTTTGCGTATCTCGAAGAAAAATATGAGACAGTGGTCTATGTCTGCGACACACCTTTGAAATCAAAATGGACATCGACTTGTATTTCTCAAGGAGACTGCATTTTGCTTTTGGCAGATGCTGAGGATGACGAGTGTGCCACGAATATTGGCGACTACGAAAGGTTGTTAATTAAACTCAAAACAACAGCAAAAACTGATTTGTGCCTCATTCATTCAGATAAATCAGTGATCCCAGGCTCGACAAGCATCTGGTTACAAAATCGGATTTGGGTCCAAGACCATCATCACGTCGAAATGGCAATCTCAAGAGACCGTGTCGTGAGCAAAATTAAAAAGAAAACCAATTTGCTTTTGGAATTGGCCATCAAAATCAGCAGCAAGGCAAATCCAAACGTCAAGCACAAACTCGAGAACGTCAGATCGCGTGCACTAGCTTCCTGGATGAAACTTAATAACCGCGTGAACAAACAAAATGAAGTTCCTGTGGCTCACAAAAATGATTTTATGCGCTTAGCTAGGATTCTCTCAAATGAAGCTGTCGGTCTTGTTCTCGGCGGCGGAGGCTCGCGCGGGATCTCCCATGTGGGTGTTGTGACTGCCCTCGAAAAACACGGCATACCAGTGGACATTATTGGAGGTACTTCAATTGGGTCCTTTGTGGGGGGACTTTATGCAAAAGAGAATAACATTGTCTCAATTTACGGAATGTCGAAGAAATTCTCAAGTCGAGTGGGTTCTATCTGGAGAAATATATTTGATCTCACATATCCGGTAACTTCTTATATCACGGGCTACGAATTCAACAGGGGAATTTCCAAGGTGTTTGGCTATCACGAAATCGAAGATTTCTGGATCAAGTATTTCTGCAACTCGACAAACATTACAATGTCCAAGATGGAAATACACGAAAGAGGCTATGCTTGGCGGTTCATCAGGGCATCGATGTCATTGGCTGGTCTACTTCCGCCAATTGCCTACAATGGCTCAATGTTGTTAGATGGTGGCTACCTCGATAACCTACCTGTCCTGGAAATGAAAAACCGTGGTGCTAAATACATCATTGCGGTGGATGTTGGCTCAGTTGATGACCAAACGCCCATGAACTATGGTGACACTTTGTCTGGGTTCTGGGTTCTATTCAACAGAATCAATCCCTTTTCAAAACATCCAAATGTGCCCAATATGATGGACATACAACTAAGATTAGCCTATGTTGCAAGCGTTTACGCATTAGAGATCGCAAAAAAGACCCCAGGTGTTATTTATCTTCGACCTCCGATCGATGATTATGCCACGCTCGACTTCTTGAAATTTGACGAAATATATAACGTCGGGTTAGCTTATGCTGATGAAATTCTATCACGCTGGAAAACGGAAGGAAAGTTTCCTTCAATTGCGGGCATGAGCAAAAAAAATCAAGAAGACTTTCTAGATGGTCGTCCCTTATATAGAAGAAACTCTATATAATGAAATCGTTTGTGGTTCCTTCAACGCAAAACAGAGTACGAACTGCAAAGCCTGCTTGTCACAACGTTTCTTTCTCCCAAAGTTTCTTTCCCATACATAATCTATAAACACGTTTCTACGGTAACCAACTCCTTGAGATTTTCTCTGGAATCTCTTCTGTAGATACAAGAGACCGGTAGAACGTCTCTACCACAGGATGCGATCTCACACGTTCTTTTCTGAAATTCAAGACCTGGAGTCCCTCACGAGATACGGCTCTCGAAAGCGCCACGTAAGCTTGACCGTTTTCAAAAATTCGTGATAAGTCAACTCTGACTTTTTGCAAAGTCTGTCCCTGTGACTTATGAATCGACAACGCCCAGGCAAGCATGAGAGGGAATTGCACACGATACACCAAGACCTCGTTGGTCTTGTCATCAATAATGTCCCAACGCTCAGGCTCCATCAAGTGGTCTCTTGTAGTCACCCCATCAGGGCATATGAAACGCACTAATGGATACTTTTCCCCTTTGGATGTTTTTTGTAATTCTTCAATAAAGCTCAACTTTCGAGAGGTGTTCTCATGTATTATTGGCACAAAGGATGAGCCATCCTCAAAAATATCAGACGAAGTTTGCGAGCACTGTTCAACTTTCACGTCTTCCAAATCAGCTTCTTTGCTGGCTCTTTTGATGCTCTCATTTTTTTGTTCTTCTGAAAGAAACTTTTTTACCAAGAAATTGAAAACGCTGTCTGACTTTCCGTCTGCTGGATGCATCTTGCGCAAATTTTCGGCAAATTCCTCGGTGAACTCCTTGAGGCTCAAGTCGGGCTTTTCCTTTTCTATCTTTTCACACAAGTATGTATCTCTGTCAACAAATTTAATGATTTTGCCCAAAGAACCATTTACAAGGGTATCGTCGATGTTCTTGATACACATGACTTGTGCATTCTCTTTGAGAATCAATTCACGTGGCGCCAAAAAATTATTGAGCATTTGTGCTCTAGTGGCAGCTGGAAGAGAACCTCCATCACTAGCCACATAATGCTTCACCTCAGCCTCTATTCTTTGTAGCTTAAGAGTGTTTGCCCTATCAACCTCGACTCTTGTTGCGTATAATTCTGTGGGCACAATACCCTCCGGGCACTCCAAAGGTCTTAGGAGACGGTTGAACTCGGCTTCGGCTTCAGGGGTAACAATTCCATGCCTCATATTATTAAGCATCTCGATAAATTCCTGGTCACCTTTTTGACGAAAAACCTCCTTCAAGACAATACTATGGTCCAAAACTTCATCCCACGCCTTAGACTCAAATGCAAAAACAGCCTCGTCTTTAAGCAGGGAGCCGTCAGCCAATACTTCGTTCTTGCACACGGGCGGGAGCTGGTAGAAGTCACCGCAGATAATGACCTGAATTCCGCCGAAAGGCATGTTGTTGCGGCGGATTTTGCGGGCAATCTGGTCTAAATTGTGAAACAACCTCCCATCGATCATTGAAATCTCGTCTATAATAAGTACTTTGGTATCTTTCCACCGAAGAAAAGCCTTTCGATTCTTCTTCACAGTTCTGATCAAAGAATCAAGAGGTCCCTTTCCCAAGCCAATCCCCGCGAAACTGTGCAAAGTAATACCGCCAATATTACATGCGGCTAGGCCTGTAGAAGCTGTAACCGCTACCGTTGCAGGACCTTTGATCTGTTTAAGCTCCTTTATTAAAGATTTGAGGAGAAATGATTTACCGGTTCCTGCAGAACCGGTGAAGAAGATAGATTTTCCCTCTTTGGCCAACTCAAGAACATGGTTTTGTTCACGAGATGGGCGAATTGCCGTGACTCTTTTCTTCGCCACAGTTGGGAACACCGTGTTCTCGTTCCTGTAGCTCTCGCTGCTCGAAGCAATAAGGTTTGGTTTTTGCGTTGCCAATTGGATCGGCGGGTTCACTTTGCGGTCCGGTACCGTCGCTTGGTGCATAAGAGGCGCATTTGCCGTGGAAAACTGGCGGAATTGCATCTGCGACTCATAAGACTGGAATTTGATCGGCGAGCTGAAGCGAGGCCGTTTCACTGCGGGACTCAGCACGATCTTGGGAGGCGAAAAGTGCACCGACAGATGATGAAGCGAAGAAAACAGAACGTCAGGGGTGGCTATCTCTGTAGGCCTCACTTTTGCCGGGATAGGAGCTGTTTCCTTAACAGGAAGGAACTTCCTCGGTGAACTGAGAAGGCCGTCCTGAGGCTCTAGTTTGCATGAAAGATACAGTTCTTGAGAGTTAAACTCAGGCCAGGGTTTGGAAATGGTGTTGTTTACTAGAGCACTCTCGTGTTTTGGTTCGACCACGACAGGCAGGCTGTGCACTTGGATCTCTGTCTTCTGCCGGGTGTTCTGAGCCAGCAGAATCAGAGGTAGAAGCAGTTGTTTATGTAGTGCATCGGCCGTTGTTTGAGAGAGTGCCTCGGCCTTGGTTTTCACGGGGTTTTCCAGCGCCACTGGTGGTTTGAGATGGGCTTTTCTCGGCGGGCAGATCTTCAAAATCTCCTCCAAGTCGTCTGAATCAAATGGGTCATCACTCGCCGAATGTACGTCTATAGCGTCACTGCATGCATCTTCGGAGACCTCTGAG
Source organism: Metschnikowia zobellii (assembly GCA_939531405.1). NCBI lineage: Eukaryota > Fungi > Ascomycota > Pichiomycetes > Serinales > Metschnikowiaceae > Metschnikowia > Metschnikowia zobellii. Next base: position 2,128,100 of record OW618029.1, read on the forward strand.
TCTGCGAAAGACGAGAAATCGAGCCGCTGTACCAAGCTGAGAGTCTCTGGCGAAGTTTCCAAAAGCAGGAAACGGGGCCCGTTTTCAATTGGGGGCATCGCGTGGTGTGGGTGAAGGCGGATTTTTAGACCAGGCTTCAAAGCTAATTTGACAAAGCCGGGGAGTACACGCGAAAGCATGGGGTACCACGAAAACTCGCTGGCGTTTAGTGTGCTCCGGATAATTTTTATTTTATAACCCTGAAAGGTTTAAAAGTCTCGTATTTGCAGAGTCGCACCATCGAGTCGCGCATACGCGACGCTGTGCCGCGAGGCAGACCGGTGAAGCATAATAAGTCATGTTTTTTTTTTCTTTTTTTGGCAACAAATAGATCGATATTCATGAATCAGAAACAAGACAGTATACTCCAATGAAATGGGATTATGGAGCTTTTGAATTCTGGTGTATAAATTTAGGAAGCCTGCAGAAGACATCCTTTAGTCCCTTTTAAGTATTTATATTTTGCGTTCGAAGGACTAATACAATCACCCGGGTACATTTTTCATCTGTCTTGGAGAAAAAAAAACTATTGGAGAAGCCACATGCAACAAGCATCGAGCTTTGCGTCTATTTTACATTCAAACGCCGCCGTGGTCGTAGCTGTCAAAAGATGTGAGAGTTTATTTGTTTAAACTTTTTAGGGAGTCTGACTGTGGCTTGGTTATTCGCAAAACATTTTTATAAAGTAAGCAAAAGTAAGATTAGCTACTGGACAAGAATAAAAATACACATTGACATTGTTCACCTTATCGAACTGAATGGACTCGCACGAAAACACAAACTATTTCGTCACATTGTTATTGAAATTCCCAACTCTTGTGTTTACCCAAATATCGCCTGCTCTATAGTTATTGCAACTGACATCCGCATGCACTAGATACCAAGCGAACTCAACGACCTCACCCAGAGTCAATTTTAAGAAGCTTGGAAGAAAAAAAAATATCTTCAGGCCTCTCCAGCTTATTTGAAAATTCATGAAGTTTCTGCTAACTTGTTGTTCTTCGTCTCAGCTAACCCAAATTTCAACGTGTCGCGGACCACCATTTCGCACCGCGGTGCTATTCCCCATGTTAGAAACACACCAATAACTACCAAGTGACTAGCTACTCGACCTAAATCGCGCAAAAGATTACACAATCTATCGAGGTACTGTTTGGAATATCACCCTTTGCCAAAATGTCTGCTGTCTCAGCTCTTACATCTGCAGACGCCCGCCTTTTGATTGTGGTTGCCAAGGCTATAGTGGCCCATCCTAGAGACCTTACACGGTTAGTGTCACCACTTATACTGGCATCTCGATCACCCAGACTTTCATTCGCCAACTCACTGAACATTCTAAGGCTTCTTTTGACTTACACAAGTCCAGTTGCTGCAGATTCGAAGGAGATCTCTGAGCTTGCAAGTGCAATTCTTCATGCTGAAGAAATTACGGAAATTTCCGAAAGTGATCTCGTAGAAGATACAGAGAGCTTGTCACTCTGGATCTGTAGCGAGTTCGCAATCCTGGTCGATGAGCCAGAGGATGCGGTCATTCAAACTGCTAAGGACTTGCTGGTGCACTTGGCCACCAGAGCCCACCAGCTTTCTTTTACAATAAGCGTGAGCGATGCGAACTCGAAGGCGGCACTATTTGCTTTTGCCAAAGCTAGATGCCTTCAAATGGCTCATTACTACGAGGATGTGGTTTCAGTAGCTCAGTCTTTCGAGTGCTTGCGGAACTATGGACCGTTCGAGGCATGGTACCATGGCATCATACAATCATACAGCTACTTCCATCAGAATTATGCAGCTCCAAGAAAACTCTGCTCGCCTCAATATGAATTTTTGTGTTTGGAAAATTATTCATCTATGTTCAACTTTCTTGTTGTTCCTTTAGAGAGGGACGGCGACGACATGTTGGCGTCGAAACTATCTGCTAGCCCGTATTTTACACACGTCATTCTCCCTTTGGCTGCGTATAATGAAAGTGATTTAACCATTATCAGTGACTGGATGTCTGCTCATCATTCCGCTTGCAATTCTCTTTCTGAATTCGAATTCTGGGAAATGATTCTAAAGACTATCCTTAGTTTCCATAATAATGAGGGACAAAGGTTTACTGAAAATAGCTACGACGGTATTGTTCGCCTATACATGCACGCCTGCTTGTACTTTGGGATCTACAGAGGTGAGTCTTTAACGCCATTCGCCCAGGCAAAGATCCAGACACAAATCAGAGACACACTTCTGTACCTAGCTGAAATGCTTGGTAAAGTCGATGCCCCCAGCTCTGTTACAGCACCTTTCGAAGTTTCAGACTATGAAACACTTGAAGACTTTGCTGCAAAACCGCCTGAATTTGTGCGCTTGATTTTCGAAACTGACTTGAAAGCATGTCTCGACCACGTTCTCCGAATCTTTTCCACATGCTGTTCTTTGCACTCTTTGAATCAGCTAACAGTTAGAAAGTTTTTTCAATTGAAATCGCAGGCTACGCTGGACACGAAATGGTTTCACAAAGAGGTCATGCAAATTGTTTCTGGTGCCGACAGTCTGAACTATGATCAGATCATGAGTAAATTAACTATTTTTTCCGAAGCATTTCTCTCACATAATACCGAAGCAGGTAAGAAGCTCGACCAAATTGTATTTGAGAACTTTATCCAGACAGAGAAGTTTGAGAAGGCGCTCAAATACCTACACGCGGTTCCCAGTGAGCGCAAGATTGACACCGAGTTGACGTTCCGGATTGTTTATCGGAAGTTCTGGGATTTGTTCGAAAACGCATCGAATTTAGACGACAGGATCGGAAAGTTGAAGATTGCGACAAGCTGTTTAGAAATTCTAGAGTCTCTCTCTGGGCAAGCAGAATTGTCTGGCGACAACCGCGCAGCTGTGGTGAAAGTTAAACACTTGATGAAAGCCATACACAGTCTCAAAAATTTTAAATTGGTCATTGTGAAAAATCAGCCCGTGACACCGAAACAGGTCTTGGATACAGTTTTGTCAGCAAGCACCGAGGATAAACATCCCCAGTTCGCAATCATCACCATGATATTGGAACAAAACCCAAAGTCGTATCTTGCACACGAAAGACTTTACAAGATTGTGAACGATTTGGCGATTTACGCCGACCTGGACGTAAGTGTGGTGAGTTTCCTGAGAATCCAATCTGCATGCGTGGAATCAGCATTAATAGATGGTAATTTTGACTTTGCATACAGACAATCCAAAGCGTTGATCACGCACTGCGTCGACTCCAATACTACGGAAAACTTCGGTGACATTTGGCTAATGTTCTACCAGGTAGGAAAATACATTCTGCCGGAGTGGTTTGGAGACTACGATGCCAAGATACATGAGGAGAAAATCCGCGTTTTGTTGAAGCAGCGCGAGATTCTCTCATTTGCAATCAAGTACACGAAGCCAAATGCGTTCCGTGCCGATAATAGCAGGCTTCTTGTTGGCCAATTTAGACACGTGAACATGGAGATTAAAAAATGGCACGAGGAGGCCGAATTACATCGCAGTGAAGATGTACAAGACGCGTTCCAGTCTACGCAGAAGAACATTCAGGAGAACTTGACTGATCTCATCAACGAGGCGTCGCATTCACAGAAACAAGCTAGCGAGAAAATATCCAATCTCTTCGTCTCTGGCTTGGGCTGGGCTATTGGCGCCAAACGATGATCACGAGGATGTACGGGTGCGACCAAAGCCATTTATGAGACTGCACCGTGCTTTGACAAGGTAGACACTATCTAACACCATAGTACTCTAATCCTGTTACTCGAGCTCGTGTCATCTCACGGAAAAATAAGCGCCTGGAAGAAACTATAGCCATGAATCAGCAGAAAATCATTGATCTTGCCATTGCTAGTTATTTAAAGACAAACGACAATACTTCAAGGCAATACTTGAAGCTTCGACAAGAGTTGCTGGAACTCACACAGCTGATACGGAAAGAGATTGCGGAATCGGGAGTGGTAACTCCAGAAACCGTGCTCAAGCTCGAGAAAGTAAAGTTTGAGTATGCAAAAATGAAGTTGGTCTATGAAGCTTACATAGATAACATCGTCAGTGATTTGGAAAGTGAAAGCACGGCAGAAGGTCAGATCGCCGGAAAATTGAGCGAGCGGTTTGATGAGCTTCTGGAAAAAAAGAAAGTACAAGGCGAGAGAATGGACTGCTTGCGGAAGAAACACAAGCCCGTGGTCGAGAAAATGCGGCTTTTAGCATCGAATTTTGAGGCCGGGATAGGCCTGCGGCCTAGTGGTGGGCGGCCAGAATTAAGCGATAGGAGATATTTCACAAAGAAGGGCAGTGGCGCTGACGAGCGCAGCGTTCTCTTGGACTATGCTTCGGCCGTGTTCACGAAAGCCGAGCTTGAAGAGCAATTTGTGGATGTAGAGGCAAAATTAGCGGCGTTGAAAACAGTTGATGAGATCAGCAACGACGAGGAACCTGGCATCAGTGTATCTTCTGAAAGGGCGCCTTCGATCGAGTTGAACACATACCTTAACGAGCTTCTACAGAATGGGAGGGCGTACACGCGCATGGACGAAAATACTTTCCATTACGACGTGGCGAAATCGAACGGTGGGGACCTTGGCGGCTCAAAAAGTGTCGTTGGAGATTACGAAAACGCCAATGCACTTTTGGCTAAGGAGATCCAAGGCTTGGTGGCTCGGGGCACCGAGGCCAAGGAGAGATGGATTAGCAACGCGCAGAAAGTCGAAATGATACAGGCATTGCTCCATGAGGATGTGGACGTCGCGGAGTAGGGGGTTGTACTACGGACACCCCGAATCATTGCGAAGTATTTGACAAAACTTTATTCTTTTATGATACACGGAACAACCATTAAAACCAGCGGCCTGGTTACTCAACCGGGCTGATTAAAATAACGGAGTCGCCTCTAACGAATATCATTTCGGATTTCTTGACGACGACGTCATCAGCAGCCTCGCCGTAAATGTACTCCTCGGCATCGCTCAACACCATGTTGCAATGTGAGTCGTATCCTTGCAACTTGCCCTTCATTTCACGGGCACCCCTCAACTTGACAAGTACGGCCTCATCGAGCTGGTAGCGGATGAGGTCGAGCGGTTCTTCCTGCTTGGCTGTAGTTTCTGTGGTGGACATCTCGTATACTCTTGAGGTAGTTTGGAGCTGGTTGCCCGAGACATATGAGGTGTTTAAGTGTGTGCAGGATGCACCGCTTGCTCTGCTGGCAACATGCAACAATGTCCACACCCAATCATTTTGAGCCTGACGATTCGAAATATCCGCCTTAATATAGAGCTATTCAAGAAATAAAGCCATGCAAAAGAGGCTTCTTTGCGAACAAAAAACAAACTTTATGTGCTTGTCTGCGCCATGGGTTGTGCACGTGACCGCGCTCGAGCTTGGGCACCCGAAAATTTTCTGACCATGTACATGCATCGATTTGATACCACCACAAAATATTGCCAACATGTCCCGCGAGTTTCGCAGAACGTTTGCAGTAGCCAGCACACTACTTGCAAGGACCAAGCCTCTCAAATTTGGGGGCGCAAACCTCAAGTTGAGAGAGCCAATTGCACCCACACATAAGAACTTTGACGTTTCTCCAGACCACCCATTGTGGCAGTTCTTTCCGGAGGTCGACGGAAAGAAGACATCTTATCGTGAAGCCTCCGAGCTTCCCCTGGAGTCACGTGCGTGGACCATGGCTGAGTTGCGCAAGAAGTCGTTCGACGACTTGCACACGATCTGGTACAAGACACTTAAAGAGAGAAACATTCTTGCAAGAGAGACACGCTTGGGCGAAAGTATGGGCTTGAACATTGCACTGTCCCTGAACCCCATCGACGAGAAGTTGGTAATGACACAGAAGCGCATTAAGCAGACACTTTTGGAAAGACAGGTGGCCTTCGAAAGAGCACAGCTTCTCGTGGACGAGCAGCAACAGTACCTCCTGGACTTCCGGGCCAAGTTTTTGGACGCGGACCAGTCGCAAATAGCCACCTACAACGACAGACTTGTGCGTTTGCAGTACGCATTGTTTGGCATCGAGCCGAATATTCTTGAGCAGAATCTTGCCGAGGATATCAACGTGAAGTTTGTGGAGGGCATCTCGTACGTCGCCAACTTGAAACTTGAGCGCTTCATGAAGACGTCCCCTGGTGCTCTTGACTTGCCGTTGGTTGGGGTGATGGAGGAGTTGCCGTTCTTGATACGAGATGTCGAGGAGGCCGTGGAAGAAGTAAAGGCGTTGAGGGAGTCTGGAAACAGCGTTTCGCTTGACAAGATTGACGTGTTCCCATTTTTGAGGAACGCCATCCAGTCTCTCAGAGCAGCGGCGGAGGCCGATGTTGCTGAGGAGAATGCAGTCGAGTCTGCCGAGAAGCAGTGAACCAGTGAGCTTCAGAAAAGGAAAAGGGGCCTATAAGCTGGCAAAACATCGTGCCAGCTTGCCGTAGCGGGTGTGTTCTTGTAAATAATGAAGATTCTGGATGTCATATCTGGCAATGGCCGAGCTAGCATTTATACAATAAACGTGATGAAAGTTTCTGATTCCGAGCGAACGTAAACTGGGTATGATATGACTACTGAGAAGGCCAGATGCCCAAAGAGCCGAAAAAGAACCTGACGCATGGTTGTTTGGAGAAAGGGACATGCACATGAAAGGCGAGCAGCTACGAAAGATGATGCAAAATGTGTTTGCGTATTTTGGCACCACTGGTCAACCGCGACGACAGATACGAAATTGTTTTTTTTTTTTTCATATTTCCACTGCCTCTCTGCTCTATTGAAAAGAAGGCAAACATGAATATCGTTTGTTTCTCGACCATCTCGGAAGAGGATAAAAGGTCTGAGGTTAGATAGGACGAATTTGAAGCTTTTTTTCGATAAACAGACCGACCTTCCATGAATCTAAATTGATCCCAATTGCCTCTGCAAACAATTTCCTTTTGCAAGCGAAAGCTCGAGTTTGCCCATAGGTCAGTTGAGATATGCTGTTGAGGTGGGGGGATCCAGGGAAGCTAGGGTAAAGACAGAGAGACCCCACAAGGGGATATTCTTTGCTCCAAAATGTGTTTCACTCGACGCACTAAAACCCAAATTCATAAACTGGCAGTCACTTTATTCTCAAAGTACTGAATGAAACTAGACTGGAACGTTTGCGTCACCGCATCATATGTTTCGCTCACAAGACACGAGTCGTACAGGATGCTACTGCTTCATCTAACAAACAACTAGGGAATCTGGTTCTTTGTTACCGCATAGATGGAATGAAAGATATGTTGGGGGAGGGCAGAAACTCTGTATAATCTCATTCAACAATTGGCTTCGGCATCCATGTTGCTGCCCGAATTCAAGTTGCTAGCAACTGTGTCGTCACATGACCAGTTCGCTACAATGTATTCAAATGAGGAACGGGAACAAGAAGGCCAAAGGAGGCGCACCGCCGTTATATTGTTGGATCTATACTCCTACATGATCGTCCGAATTTGGTACACTTATGAGACCTGTGACGGTGAACCGAAAATGACTCGAAACCCAGGCAGCAGATGTGACGGTGCAACCCCAAGCGCGCACCGGTAATAATATATCGCTGCCGATGTTTTCATGGAAATGCCCCAAAGCGCACACACACCGATGGGCCTAACCCGAGGCATAAAAAAGAGCTCCGAGGTAGCAGGGCATTTGCCAAGGACCTCGTTTATTTCTGGCGATTCCTGCCGGCGTCATACATCCACACCGGCGGGGCTACTAAATTAGCGAGCGCCGACCTGTGCACACCAATCGCAGTGCGCTCATCCGCGCTCAGCGTTCGCTATATTACCCTTGGGATTGCACGGAATACCAGAAAAAAGCAAAACATGGGCAACAGAATCAACGGGTTTCTCGGGGGCGTTGCATTGACCGGGTTCATCACCATCACGACGAGTGCGGCCGTCAAGCGGGCCGAGGCGATCAACACGGCGCAGATCCGCCAGTGTGACGACTTCATCAACCACCGGATCCTTACGGATAACCACATGCGCGAGAACGCGGTGCCTGTCAACAAGCGGGTGTTCCTGACACACAGGCCGCTGATGATGGAGACGTGCAAGGACATCTGGAACGAGGAAATCATCAAGATGGTGAACCGCGTGTATTCGATCAACTGGCACGGGATGGGGCTCGAGGCCGACAAGCGGATCGGCAAGTTGGCGGACAAGGTGTTGCGCGGAGCGGCAGAGAAGTGATTTGTATATTGGGAACACGAAATATAAGCCTGGAAACCGTCCGGCGTAGCTGCGGGCGCACACGCCCGTAGATGCACACGTAGAAGAGCCCGTGCGCGCACCAGCACGCGGCCTAGCTGGTTTCGGAGTCGCCCGAGGTTTCAGACGAGGCGTCCTTGGCGGCGGCCGCTGGGTCTGCTAGATCTGCCGGCACGGCGGTCTGCTTGAACGATGCTTTGATATCCAGGTATATGAAGAGCATTGCGATGGGCGAGAACACCAGGAAGAGCAACGAGACAAGGACCTGGAAGAAGCCCCAGCAGCGCGGGGACACGCCGAGCGTCGAGGAGGCGAGCGCCCAGCCAATGAGGTCTGTGTAGATGGAGTCGTAGCCCTTGGCGAGCCGGTCCAAGACAATGTCGCAGCACTGCAACGAAGGGATCGCCGCGCTGGGGCCCTCGATCTTCTTTGTGATGGCGGGCTTGGTCTTCTGCTCCTCCGCGTAGCCCTCGCTCGCGAAGTTGCCCGGGAACACGCACGACACGCGGTAGTTGTACACCACCAACTCCTGGCGCAAGACGGTGGCGAGCGCCAGGAGCGCGGCCTTGCTGGGTGCGTACTGGGCGTACCCGATGAAGGGAAACGCTGCCACGGTCGAGGAGAACAACACCACGTGGCGGGGCTTGAAGGCCGCCGGCGCCGTGTCTGCGTGTTTCCGGAGGACCGCGCGGTGGCCCGCGTGCACGGTGTTGGCGGCCGTGAGGTAGTTAGTGGCCATGCCCGCGGCCAACTCCGCGCCCGTCAAGTCGCCAAAGAGCTTGGGCACCGACAGCCCGGCGCAGCAGAACACAAAGTCCGGGTCTGCGGAACCCATGGCCATTAACGCGTGCCACATTTGCTCGCACGCGCCGTAGTCCGCGACGTCGCACACGCGGTACGACACCGTGGCCGGCGCAGCCAGCGCAGCCAGCACAGCCGTTCGGTCCTGCTTGCCGGGCGGCGCCGTGGCGCGGATCCGGGTCACCTGCTGCTGGAGCCTTGCCTCGGTGCGGGCCACCAAGATCACGGAGCAGCCTTGCTGGTAGAGCCGCAACGCAATGTCGGCGCCGACGCCCTGCGACGCACCCACCACCAACGCCGTTTTTCCCGCGGGCTTGAAATGGGACCGAGAAAACCACATCGTGTCTGTTTTTTTTTTGTGTGTGCTGGTGGTTCCCACGAAACTCGGAGTGCGCGGCGTCATGGCCCGAGTTGGCGCGGCGCGCACCGCTAAACCTAAGAAAGAAGAACCCAATAAACCCAATAAAGGAGATCCCATCAAACCCAAAATTAAACCAGCTAAGATTAATAAAAAGTAAATGTCCCGCCAGAATGTTCGCGCTTAAATGTAAACCCAAAGATAAAGCTTTAGAACATCAGCTATCTTTGAGGAAAGATGGAATCGAACTATCGACGCACTCCAGCACGAAGTAAACAGTTTAGCTCTTATTACCGAAGTTGGCTATATTAACAGGTGCTATATCTGATAATCATAAATTAGAATGTTTAATATTAATAATCTGTAGTGTTATATCTACATATTATTATGCAAATTCTAGTAAGAATAACTATTAAAAGTGAGAATATAATAGGGCATACAATCAACCCAGTATTAGTTTATAGTTAATCAGTATTAACATTATTTTTACCGAGTTTCTTAATAATGTTACCTTATATATCCAAAGTATTATATCTAATGAAATTTTAATGTTTACATATTATATCATATTAACACCCATAGTAGCTTGTGTATTAATAGTTTTCAACTACTTATTATCGACAAGTAATGAATATATAGAAAAAGATGATACTTTTGAATGTGGATTTACATCATATCAACAATCAAGATCTGCATTTAATGTAGCTTTTATATTAATAGCTACATTATTCTTAACTTTTGATTTAGAAATATCTTGTATTTTACCTCATGTTATAAGTTCTTATCTAAATGGTATATATGGTCTAACTATTTTAATTATATTTTTATTAACATTAGAATTGGCATTTGTGGACGATGTTAATTTAGGAGCTTTAAATTTAGATAAAAAAAAACACTTTATAAAGACTAAAGAATTAACAACGAAACTGCTCTATTATTATAGATATATAAACATATAAAAAAGTATGGATGTTGTAATTCATGGTTGAATAGCTTAATTGCAAATTAAGATTTGTAGAGTTCGATTCTCTCAATATTCTAGATGATTTCAAGTCAATTATACATGGGAATAACACTAAAATAAATAGTTAAATAACTAACAAAAGCTTGTTGAAATTTTAACAGATTGTTGCGTAATTGGTAACGTCTATACATTGGGTGTATAATTATGGGGGTTCAAGTCCCTTCAATCTGAAGTTTAATATTTAAAACAGTAATACTATTAAAACCTAATAGGTTTACTTAACTAAAAATATAATTTATAAAATGCCTCAATTAATTCCATTCAATCTTTTACATCTATTATTCTTTGTTACTTTTGACATTAGGTATCTTAGTATATTTAGTATCTCATTATATATTACCATCAATAATAATATTATATTTCAAGGGTAATAATAGATTTAACTATTAATTGTTATTATATAATAATATCTGACAGCTTTATTAAATCAACTAGATGAGGTTTAGCTATATTAACTATTTATGATATTGTTTTAAATATGGTTCGTAGTCAAGTAGGACCTAAAAGTGAAGCATATTTTCCTTTTATATTTACTTTATTTGGTTTTAAATTAATTGTTAATTTAGTTTCTATGACACCTTATTATTTTGCTATATCTGCTCAAATAGTTGGTATAACTACACTTAGTTTAACATTATGATTAGGTTTAACCTTATCAGGCTTAAATACACATAGTTTAAATTTCTTTAGTTTATTTGTACCTACTGCTATACAAGCCAATGTGTTTGGGCAGTTTGTTGCGAGTACATATAAGTATCAGTGGGTGCTTGGGGTGCTCGGGGTGTCTGAGGTGGCTATGAATTTTCATAGGTGTTTCTGCATGGCTATACCCTTTTTCCATCACATCTTCGGTTTGCGTCTGGCAGGGTGCGGGTCAACTTCGCACAAGTGCGCCCCAGGATTCGACCAGGCACTGCGCTATGCCATGTCTTCTCCAGGGCATCGTCAGGTTGCAGCCACGCTATTGTTTTCGGCGTGCGGCGGGAACTGGAATTGTTCATGCGGCGTGTGACTTTGCCAACGTGTATGCTTTTTTTCTTCTTTTTTTTATAGGTGTTTGTCCGTATTGATATCCAGCACAATAGCCTATACATGTTGCGTAGTCGCACAGGGATATGTAGCATCAAATAGATTGCGAACCGATAATGTCATGCTAACCTGTGCACGCGTTCGTAGGTGAATGGCTGGACACATCTCTATGACGAAGCTATAAGAACATAATAAAAAGGTAGGTTTTATTCCTATGCCATTCGTTTTAATCGACTCCGTGCACGTGGCTCCAAGGATGCAATAAGTATATGCAATTAGATATTTGACTTATATTGGTCGGCGGGATGTTTCATGTGATATGTGACATCTTCAATTAGAGGGCTTTACTGAAACAAGCGGCTAATCTATATATTCCAATTTCAAGGCATGGCTGCATGAATAACATTAAATAGGCTTGTTTGGGTGATGCGATGCCAGGTGGCCCCGTGCGACTTGGAAATCTTTGGAAACGGGTTCATTCCGTTCTTCTTTTTTCTCTTTTCTTTTCTTTTCTTTTGTTCCTCGTTTTTCTTTTCATTCCACGTACATTTTCCTCGCACAAACCGCGGCCCCACAAAAACCGGAGCAGGTCCCCGTTTTCCAGTGGGCTATGCGTTGTATATCACCCCGTCAGCCCCAGTCTGTATGGGTCCCCATCGCCTGGGGCAGCCGGCAACCTGCATACCGCCCGCGCCCCGTTATAGACATGAAAAAAACTTTAGTTGCCCGGACGCCCCCCAGTAGTATAACTATACAATGTCCGGACGTCAAGGTGGAAAGGCAAAGCCTTTGAAGGCTGCGAAAAAGAAGACTCAGGACTACGACGAGGAGGACATGGCATTTTTGGCCAAGCAAAAGGCCGACGCGGCTGCCAAGAAGGCCATGGCCGACAAGGCAAAGAAGGGCGGCCCCATGGTGGGCGGCGGTATCAAGAAGAGTGGAAAGAAGTAGCTGTTACATCGAATATACAGTAAGCTCAAACATGTGCGAATGTAGTCTGCAAAAAGAGAGTTGCAGAGAGAGAGAGAGTTTCCCAGGAGCATGCACGCTTGCTCGTTGTGGCTTCGTCATTCTTTAACGAGAATTGTTTGCGGTTACCCTGGCGGGCGTTCGCATTGATTTCGGACAGACAAGATCAAGAGGCTCGGCGGCAGCTGGTCTTGTGGAATATGGGCAAAGCCCATTCTTTGAGAAGAACTCTTGTTCCGCAAAAACTTGGCCAAAAAAATTCTTGAAAGGGCTGCGGGTTTGGCCTGTTCCCCTATATCGTACCAGGCCTCTTTCTATGTTCGTAAAAGTCTCTTGAGGACTGCGCAACGCTCCCAAAGAAAAAAAGATAACGACCTCGGTGAGGGTCGAACTCACGATCTTAAGATTAACAGTCTTACGCCTTAGCCAACTTGGCCACGAAGTCGTATCTGACAGACCTACGAAGTAGAAGAATAGTAGAACACAATTGACAATATTGATCTGTTGTTGGGAGAGTCTGTTTGGCACATTCCTCAACGACAAAAACAAGACCCGAAGAAGCACAGAGATCCCTAGACCCAGGAAGACAGGCCAAACACACGTCTCTTTAGTTTTTGAAGAGAGCCGGTGCATTCAAGAGGCCATGTCCGAAGATTGCTCATCTCTACATAAATGCACTTTCACCAAATTCATTTCCAAAAAGATGAACATCTTCCTGGGTTCATGTGGGTGAGCGCTTCGTTGACAGCCAAGCATGTGATGTGCCACACACCCCTCTAAAGGAAATCAGGTGAATATTCCAGAACTTGAATATGAAGTTTCACGGTATCGCATCTGATTGACGAGACGTCTGCGTGGGCCCTAGAAGAAATGTTGTTCGTGGCCTTGAATGGACTGAACAGAGATGAGGTTTTATGAGTGGAAGGGGGCAAAACTCTTTTGGTTTTCCGGTGCATCCACGACGGCTCTTGAACATACGTGGGGAGGTTTTTTCCCTCATGCCAAGTCGTGCGGACATTTGCAACAGGTTCTTAAAAAGCTAGCCGCTCCAAGTTGATCGGACAGCGTGGATGAATGTACAGATGTGTATGCAAGGACGGGCGATAGTAAACCGATTCTTGGACATGGCATTGCGCATTAAACCAGCAGACTCACACCAAGGTACTCTGCGTCCGCTTCCGCTTTTTGACAAGCAAGAGGGGGCGAGAGCCGTCTAGACACTCATCCAATTAGTTTAAAGTCATGTAATATACGCGCCTCAGTACACAGGTGTGTCTGTGGTTTCCCAGTCGAAGAATCGACGGTCCCTGACGAGAATAGCTCTTGGAATTAACCAGGTAGACGAGTGCAAGTTGATCCAAAAAGTGCAGAACCATTGTGTGGAACCGTTTTGAAGCCCCAAAGTTGGCCTCCGACTCTGGGCTGTTGGCGCTTCCGAGAGAGCTTCACCGATCCTACGTGCCCTCGGAGAAAACAAGAAAAAAAGTGGAAAGAGCATGCGCAAAAAACGAGTCAGGCTGCCATCAGCATACCCCAAGAGTACTGCTGATTGATTCGGAACACGGACTTTCGTCATGTGCACTTTCCGTCGTGGGTTTGCCCAAGCCCACGACAGACCTATTTCTCTTGCCGGATCACATTCCACCGCCCGAGTCTAGACATTAGAGGGCAAAGAGAAAACAAGCCGCACGGCCAAAAGAAAAGCAGCACGGCCAAAAGAAAAACAGCACAACCATAAAGTTAGCAGGGGCTCAGGCCTGGGCAGTGCCCAGTTCCAAGCCTGGGTCGCGGAGCGAGACGCTGCCCCCCACCATGGCGATCGGCGCGCGCACTACCCCGAAAATATTTCTGAGATAGCTGCTCACTTTCAAGCACGAGACCCCATATCGCCAGCAGCCTCGACATGCCCGCCCTCAAGAAATTCGACGCGAACGTGGCACGCCACGTGAAGCTGATGAACAAGAACTTGTGCGCCAACTTGCTCCGCCACGAGTACATTGTTACCGGGCGCACAAAGGCCAAACGTGCGCAGGCAGAGATCGAGTCGTTTTTGGCCAAGGCCTTGCACCAGAACAAGGAGCACGCCGCCGAGCCGCTTGCGCTGAGAGCGGCACGCGTGCGTGCACTTTCGTACTTGCAGCCTACGGACAAGGCGGAGCTTGCGCCGAAAGTGCTTGGCGAGTTGAGCGAGAGGTACGCGAGGCGCGGCCACGGATTCACCCGGATCATCAAGTTGGAGAGCCGCTTGGGCACAGACAAGGCGCCGATGTCGGTCTTGGAGTTGGTGGACTCGGACTTCGAGATCAAGTTCTGGTACACGGCCAAGATCGTGGCGCGCTTGGAGCTCCAGAAGTTGGAGCTCGACGGGCTCACGCGCCACAACGTCTCAGGGTTGGTCCAGAGCAGGCCCGACGGGGAGGCGCGCTTCAGAGCCGCCGTCGAGGAGTGCAAGGTGAAGTTCTTCAGCTACGACCCGGCGTCAGACACCGTCACCGACGCCGACGTGCGTGCTAACTTGGAGAACACGCCCTCGGAGCGGTTCGTGGAGCAGGCGCAGCATTTTTCCCTGTCGAAAAAGCACCCGGTGAAGCCCAGGGGCGAGCGCCCGGAGATTGCGGTGCCCACGTCTCCGTTCGTGGAGCAGGCATAATGAGACATGTACATAGGAATACCAGACCACGTTAAGACAGGCCAGGCGAGGCCGTTCAGAACCACCGCGGCGCGCTGGCGCTGGCGGAAGCAAAACCCCACCCGGCGCTTTGCCTGCGGGGTACCGTAGAAGCATGCCTCGGGTACTTTCGCCAACAGCCTCAAAGCTCCTCAGGCAATGGCACCATTTGTACGCACACTCATAACCAGGGCACGCCACGCAGCATTCCTGGTTGGATTCCGCCATTAGCGCCTCAGAATGAGAACCATCTACCAGGTCGGCTTTGCCCACTTCCAGTGCGTCTTCTGCCACCGAGCGTTGCGGTCTTATCCAAAGCCCAGGTTCAAGCATTGTCTGCATTCGCTCGGTTTCTCCCTTTTTACAGCGTGCTGATTTAGTGGTCTGCAGGCTGTACTTACTCATGTTGGAGCCGGGACACTTTGGGTGGAAAACAGACCACAATGCAGATGCCTGAACACGGGCCCTTCCGCAAGAGCCAAGCCAACGTTCCGGGGAAAATCCCGTCCGGCCCAACAAGAAGAGATGTCATGGATCCGTTTATCGCGGCGATGTCGCCGCGTCGTCATCTCTGGCGTTGCTTTCGACTCGCAACGCCCTGCCAGCTCTCCACCTAGACTCCGTGTGCCGCGGTACCTCTCACTAGACAATCAACGACCCCATTAAAACGGGGTGCGGCTTTCTAGATGTCGTTAGAGCCCACTTTTTTTTCGAAATCGTGGCGTTTTCAGGTACCTCGAGCCAGCCAAACGGCGGATCTCCAGTGCTGCAAACGCAAATATCAACACTCATTCAACTGGCGCACTCACTTAACTGGCGCACTCACTTAACCTCCCCACGAAAACGAGGCGGGCTCGGCCAGTGCCAAAGGAAAACCAAACGAGACCGATTGTAGCCGCAGCAAAAACAATCATGCCAGAAGATGGACCCTAGTACAGATGGCCCCTCGAGGTTTTTCGAGCCCGATGCCAGAGGGCATTGTAAGAGAGGCCCGCGGCCTTGCGTACCGGTCATGGGCACCACCGCCATGCATCGCCGCGCGGCCCACGACAAAATAGAGAGAGAGAGAGAGGGCAAGCGCAGAGACCAGCACAGAAATCGGGGCATTACATCGCTGCATCCATTCAATTTGGCTGACTTCCCGAAAAGCAAAAGCGGCCTGGTCCTTCCGTACTCAAAGTGCCTACTCCCATCGACACCGGCACCCACGGCCACCCACGGCCACCCTCTAACCACGTGACCAGCACCACTTTCTCTCCACCCTCACTTCACCAGCACCAGCACCACCTCACCTCACCTCACCTCACCAACACTCTACCCGGGACTTCACCCAGCACATCCCTCCCATCTCCTCATCATGGGTATTCTCACCGCACAAGACAAGGAGAAAATCAAGCGTGCGGTGCCGAAGGCGTCGAACAAGATCATCGACGCGACCGTGGCGCAGCTCTACGTGGCGTACCCCGACCACACCCAATGGACGCCCACTGGCCTCATGGGTGCCGTGGCGCTCGTGGATGACCTTGTCGGCCACACGTTCTTCCTCAAGCTCGTCGACATCACGGGCGCCCGCGGCGTGGTGTGGGACCAGGAGCTCTATGTCGACTTCCAATACCACCAGGACCGCACGTTCTTCCACACCTTCGAGTTGGACGACTGCTTGGCAGGCCTTCTTTTCGAGGACACCCCTGACGCGGCCCACTTTTTCAAGCGCGTGACCTCGCGCCACAAGCACGCGTCCAAACAGACCGCGGGCAATAAGAACGCCGTCGCGTTGCAGGGCCGCATGAAGCCAGAGGAAGCCCGCCAGGGAGCTCGCGGCGAGTACATCGACGCGGCCACGGGCGAGCGTTCGCGCCGGGCGCGTGGCGTCTTGTACTACGACGACCAGCCGCCGCCAGAGTGGCGTCTGTTGTACGCGGAGCTCGCCGCCGCAGGCATCTCTGAAGACATGATCGCCGAGAACCGCACGTTTATCAAGGAGTACATCGCGCAGCGTGGCGGCCCGCTCGTGGGCCTCGAGCCGCCGGTGCCACGACGCTTGAACGTGTCCCGCACCGCCTCCGGCGTGTCCCGTGCCGCCTCCAGCGCGTCCAGGCCCTCGAGGAAGACGAAGAAAGCTCCGCCGCCGCCGCCACCGCCACACATTGCCGCTACAGAGCCTGCCAGCCAGCCTCGGCCAGCCTCCCCTGAGTCCCCAGCGCCGTCGCCGCCGGCACTCACGCCGTTCCGGCGGCTCGATTCGCCGGGAAACGACCTCCCCGACAGCTCGGCGTCGGCGGCCTCCCTGGGGCTGGACGAACCCGCGCCGCAACCCGAGGCCCGGCCCCGTTTCCGCGTGCCACCAATGAACGCGCCCATTCCACAGGTATCCCACTCGTCGCAGCCGCCAGCGCCGCAGGCCCCGCCACAGAGTCAAGCAAACCACGCCCCGCCACCCCGCCAGACGTACCAAGCCCCTCCCCCGCAGCAGGCTCGGGCGCTTCAAGCGCCGCCGCCGCCCCCGCCGCCGCCGCTGCATCCTCAAGGGACCTCGGCGTCCATGGCGCCGCAGAGCACCGGTGCGCAAAGGCCTGGCCCACCGCCGCCGCCACGAGCCTCGCGAGCTGTGCCACCGCCACCACCGCGTAACACCAATCCAGTGGCGCCCCCAGGCGTCGCGGCGCAGGGTCCTCGGCCCCAGCCGCCGCCGCGCGCAGGCGGCAATGCTCCGCCACCACCCCCTCCACGGGCCTCTCGGCCGGTGCCACCTCTGCCTGTCGCGCAGCAGCAGTTCCTGCCCCAACCCGCGGCCCACCAGTTCCAGCCGGCGCAGCAGCCACAACCGCCACAACCGCCACAACCGCCAGTCTTGCCTCCCTCCCCGATCTCGGCGCAGCAATTGCCGCCCCCGCCGCCACGAAACTACGCGCCGCAGTCGCCGCAGCCGCCTCAGACCACTTTCCCGGCGCAACCAAACCTGCTGGCCAGTTTGGCTCCTGCGGCTGGCGCACCCCCACCACCGCCGCCACTCCCTCCGGCCGCGGCGCAGCAACAGAGCACCGGCGCGCCTCCGCCACCACCGTTGCCGCCAGCGGCCGTTGCGGCACCTCCGCCGCCAGGTCCTCCACCTGCGCTTGGCGACCCAAATGCGGGCTCGGCGCCTGCGGCACCGTTGCCACCAGTGGACGCGTCACGTGACGCTCTATTGGCATCGATCCGTGGGTCGGGGCTCGGAAACCTCAAGAAGACCGACAAGTCACAGCTCGAGAAGCCAAGCGTATTGCTCCAGGAGGTGCGTGGGGACCCTGCGCCGGCTCCTTCGAGCGGGCTGTCGGGAGCTCCGGGGGGCCAGCCCGAGACCTTGGCTGACGCGCTTGCCAGCGCGCTCAACAAGCGCAAAAACAAGGTTGCCGATAGCGACGAGGACGATGACAACGACGACTGGTGAGCGGCTTTGCATCACATGTACGGCCTTCCAGGATCGCTCACGCGATACAGGGACGCTCTGTATTTACGATGTGTTTGCAAGGTGGCTTTTGTGGCCGACTTTGAATGTCATTTTGTCCAGCCGACTAGCACCTTGTATAGCCGTGTAGGCCTTGTGCAGTGGCCATATAGTGGCCACATGGAAGAAGCTGTCGAACGAACCTTGGGCGGCTAAATATAGTGCCATGAATCGACTGGTAGTATTGGCGGCTGTCCCAAGAACATCCAACGAAGTGTTTCTATCGTCTATACCAGCTGAATGCTTCATGAATTATAAGCTATATTCCCGCGATCCTACCATAAATAACCCCATTGCAGCGGCTCGTGTTCCAGTTGCAAAATCCGCGCGCACCTGGGCCGCGCACGCCACATCTCATCATTGGCAGACCAGTCGGGCCCAGTATTCTCTCGGTTATCCAAGTCATGAGCGATAAGGTTCTGGAAGTTTTGCAGGCGCTCGAGGACGCGCTCAAGTTCTGGGCGATGCAGCTCTCGGCGGCCGACGAAGCATTTCAAAAAAACGTCCCCGCAGCTGCCGTGGACGACCCTCTACAGGAATTGGTAAAGATCACCAAGCTCATTAGAGCTCACACAACAAAGGTGGGGATCATCTACGAGCCTTCCAAAATCAAGACGCTGGGCGATGCACGGGTATCCACGGTGGCGGATCTCTCCAAGTCCTTTGTCCTTTTTGTTTCGGCGTTGGCACAGCTTTCCCCCCAAACCATCTCTCACCTTTTCTATAATGAACTCAAGTCCGTGGCCCATAATCTAGTGATGGCTGCCATGAGCTTTTCAGAGGACTTGAGGGCTTTGTATCTAAGCCTGCTGGTCGAAGAGGACCAACCAGCAAAGAACGACAATGCCGAGGTCGACTCGAGACTCGTCTCTGTGGGTAAGATCTGGAATCTTTGCGACGATCTCACCAAGGTCCTTCAAGGCGGCAAATTGAAGGTCCTAGAGAGAAAAACGAAAATGCATCTTTCTTTGATTGAAGACGGTCTCGACGAGTTTGCTGAGTGGGCAGACAACCCTGAGGACATGGACAATGAAGATCCTTTTGGACTCGGTGATTTTTCGGACGACGAGGACAGTGACTCCGAGGCCACTCCTCCAGCTCCAGAAGACCAGGACGAGGAAACGAAAGCACAAGTCTCGATTGACAGAAAGGAGTTGGTTGCATACAGCAAACTCTGGCTCCAGAAGTTCAAGCTCGTAAAGCTTCTATTTCTTTCAATTAACAAGTCCCTCTCAACGCTCACTCTGGGTGAGAGCATAGATCGGATCTTTGAAACAGAGGCACTTGTGGCCAGAGAAACCGATACACTCATCGTGGAACTCATGCTCAATCAGACTTTAGACGACGTGGTGGAAACGCACGCCTTTGGAATTGACAAAGCGTGCTTCAAAATTATCGCCATCTTGAGAGATACGAACAAAAAAAGTGAAGCAAAGATCAAATGGTGTACATCGTGGGAAACAAAATATAAGGAGTTCCTGTCGGAAATGTACAAGAAATACTAATGGGATAATTTGGGAAGGATGAGTTTGATTCATATTTGATAAACAGCCTTTCAGATTGAAGACGGAAGCAGGGCTTTAAAGCATAAAAGACCATCGAGGGATCAACTGTACACCTTTCTTGAATCTTACGAGTTACAGTACTTGGGCCCATACGATACGATTGACAGTTCTGGAATGTATTTAGAGCCATGTTCCAAAGTACCGTATATGGGTCTTTGCAAGCTGCTCACACGTAAAAAGACCTTTATAAATTCGTTGCTCGATTTCAGAGTATCAAATACAATTTCCTAGATATAACTATAAAGGTTGCATGAACCGGTCAAGAATGTGATCGAACGGTAGACCTTTGTTTATTCAATCTTTGTGAGATCAAATATATGAGCGATCTCGAACGTATCAAATTATGAGACACGCGGACAGGGCAAAAGATTTCGATACCCCAAATATATCCATCAGCTAGATCAAACGGGATCCATTAGACTGGAAATTAAACTGTAGTAATTAGCTGATTTTGTACAATTTTGCTTGAGTTACTTTGACACGTAATAGCTGAGCAAGTAATTTATCTGACAATCGTGTACTTGATATCTGATGGCGAGTCGTGTGAACTGTGGTATTTTCTAAAAGCAATGGTCTCACTCTTATTAAAACTTAATGAAGGAGTGACTTATATGGTTCGTCACGTAAAAGGTAAAAGCGGCGGTGCAAGATCATCTATTTCCGAAAATGATAATCTTAACAAGCAGACGGTAGTACATCTAGCATAATGATGAATGAATCTCGCTAACTCCAGAAGCACATGTCGAAGACGTTGTCTACTTGATAACTAGTAGGTTATGTCACGATTACTAAGCATGAATCATGTAGAGAGACCGCAAGCAGTTGCTCCACGTGCCCGAGCTCACAATTTATGCTTCGCATCTCGAATAGATAGTTATTCGAGCAACCCCAAAGCCTTGGCATGGTGCTTAGCGTGCACTTCAGCAAAAGAGCTAATGAAGAAATACAGGTGGTCGTAGCCCTCTACAATATGCAAATCGATCTTTCCCTTGTAGTCGCTTCTCTTTGCCCCTTTTACTAAGTTCTCAGGCTGCAAGAACTTGTCCCTTCTATAGAAATCATCGGCAGCGCCCTGGTGAATCAAGATGTCGGGTTGGTTCTCGTGAGTGTAGTGCTTGATCAAGTCGACAGGGTCATACTTCACCCAGTCGTTTCTATCGTTACCCAAATGAGCACTGAAGTTCTTTTCTCCCCATGCACAGTTCAGCGGGTTTGAAATAGGCGCGAACGCACTGACACTCGTGTACTTGCCAGGGTTCTTCAAGAACCCCGCGATGGCACCGTATCCGCCCATCGAATGGCCTGTGATGGAGATCTTGGTGAAGTCAAGCTGAGGATATTGAATAGCCAACTTTTCCAAGAGTTCATTGTGCACATACGAGTACATGTTGTAGTTTTTAGACCATGGCTCCTGCGTGGCGTCCAAGTAGAAACCAGCGCCGGTACCAAAGTCATACGAGTCGTCTTCCCCCGGAATGTTGGCGCCTCTGGGAGAGGTATCTGGAAACACAAGTGCAAATCCGTACTTCGCCGCAAAGTATGTGAAAAAAGACTTTTCTGTCGCATTGTTGGGCGTACATGTCAAGCCAGACAAGAACATCAAGACGGGGACCTTGTCCGATTTCGAGGGTGGCACGAAAACGTTCACATCCATCTTGGTGTTGGTGGTGGTGGAGTCATGTGACAACTTGTACAACTTGCCATCATGGACGGCGATCTCGGAGTTGGTTGTGAACGACATGGCGCGTGTAAATTGATGAGATTTATGGGATCAAAATGTGCCGGGAAAGATGTAGGCGTAAAAGAGAAGATTGTTCGGAGCTGTCGAACCAATATAGCTTGTGGATTCGCCACGAATTACGCAGGAAGTTATTGCCGTTTCTGGACAGAATGCGCGAATCTAGATAACAGCAGGCAGAATGCGGCAACCGGTTCCGCGCGCGCGTATAGAGATGGTTTCTGGATTGCAATTTTGTTTCAGCATCTTGCTTCAAATCCACAATGTGAGCCATTCATCGGCTAGAAATTTCATGTGAACGTGTGTACAGTACTAGATCATAATGAATTTTTGAAGGATCCTGAGGGAGGGAGTTGCATCGGCCAACCAGGAAACATTGCAGCGTCTTTCTGTGAAGTTCTTTGTTTTACGCCCGGTTTGCAGGAACAGAGCATCTTGAATGTGCCTATACAGCTGTGTCACGATATTCGCCGGGGTTGATTGTCAATGTTGTGACCTTGTACTTCGAATACCACGGTGAGCTTTTGAGCCAGCATTCATGTACGCGGTTTCTACATACTCTAGATACTCATATTTGGTGCGCCTCATTATACCGTCGAACGTTCCACAGCAAAGTGATACCACTCTTGTCCCAGTATTTTGTCCATCGGCTATAACAAAACAAACAGAAGCGCTTTCAAGCGGGTGTCACAAACATGGTCCTACCAAACAGGATTTACGCAAACGTCACTGCTTCAAGATTAGCTCTACCAAAAGTATTGCGCAATTTGCAATAACAGATCCAGCGAAAGGAAAACCGTTTATTGATATCCACAGCAACCAATTACCCACGAAAGTTAGTATCGGGCTCTATATGGCGGAGTATGTACAAATCACAACCGCAAAAAGACCGTAGCCAAGCATTTGGAGCACCCCGTACTTCCCACCAGATCTAAGCAATGAAAACCCAACACTGGCAGTCGCTTCGCTAGTTTCTTCATTTCCGTCCGTCGTGCCCTCGGTGGTAAAGTTCACACCCGGCGTCGAGTCGTCGATCGTGCCGTCCCAGCAGTACTGCTCGAAACATTGCGCGCACTGGTCGCTCTGCTCAATCCCTTGGCGTTCTTGCTCACGCCTGATGATAGCGCACGCGACACATGTTTTCCACTCGCTGTCGAGCGTAGAATTGAGTCTGGAGGCAGTTTCGAACCCGTTTTCAATCATGGAAAGCATTTCGGAGTTTTCGTAAGAAAGCTGGAATGTTGACGTGTTTGAGTAGAAAGAGAACGGCCGGTTGGCAGTGTACACTATCAAGGGCGAATTGTAAACGTCATCTTCGTCGGCTCCATCCGCAAGCAATGACGAAAGGTTCTGGGCATTGCATCCGAAAAATGCTGGCCGGGCAGTCAAGTTGAGGTTGCGGAACGTATTGACGTCAGGCACGTACGGGAAGATCGTGCCGTTTCCCTGCTCCAAAAACTGCCTCTCGTACGAGGCCACCATAGATGCGCCGTTGGGCCAGTTTTCGTCAGTGTCTGCGGAGTTGTCGTAAGCAAACACGACGTCTACTTCCCTGGGATGCTGTAGCAAAGGGTACAACGGGATATTTTGCAAGTCCTCACCGCCGTCAACCAAGTAAAGCGTGTCGTTCTGCACAATGCTTTGGACGCCTGCTTCGGTGAAGTTCTGGAATGGGTTCGGCTTGTATACGGCGATGTCGTTTTCCTCCTGCGACGCGTCCTCTAAAAAGCCGCTTATGAAGGTTTTGACGGCATCGGACAAGGACGTGGTGTTGATCTGCAAGATGAACTGGTTGAACAACGACGACGAGGTGCCCATGACGAAGCCCGCGTTGTCAAAGCCGCCGATGCACGTCCCATTGAGCAGCAAGCCGTCCGAGACTTCCGTGCCCAAGTACTTAGTTTTCGTGAACGCGTAGAGAGAGGGGTCCCATGAGCCCATCTCAAAAGGGCTGAACTCAAAGACCGTCGAGTTGCCGCTGATCACAAAAGTGCCAGGCGTTCTGCCGTCCGCCACCACGATCGGGAACGGCATTTCGTGGTTGGCAAACTCTTCAACGTCCTGGATGCCGGACCACAAGATGTTCTCGCCGTAGTCGGACTGCTCGGTGAAGAACTGGTGCGACAAAGCCCTGCCCCAGGTGTCCGTCAAGGTGGTTTCGAAACCCGCGTCTTCCTTAGCACTGACATCGTCGTAGAGGTCTTGGTAGTACAGGTATGCTTCAAGGAGGTTCCAGCCAGCAATGTTCACGACTGAGTGCTCCAAGTCCCAAATGTCGATGTTGTGGTCGATAATGTCCTGGATGCTCGTAAAGTTGTTGCTAGCCACGGTGCCCACGAGCCAGCTGCCTCCGGAGAGGCCTACCAAGTACGTGGAGGCCTGGAGCAACCCGCCCAAGCCCTCGGCATACGCGCCCTCGGTCCTGTTGTCGAGCGCCGACAACTGCCCGGCCCCGGCCAACATGGCCCGGTACCCGCCACCCGAGAACGCGAGTCCAATCGTGAGGGACCGGTTGCCGGTGGTGTTGCTGAGAAACGAGGCTGCGTCGAAATCGTCCAAATTGGCGTCCTGGAGGAACGTTTCAAGGTACTGGTCCGTGACTTTGTGTCTTTCCGTCACCCAGTCGTATTCCTCCTCAGAAAGGCTATCGGCTATACGAGCCAAATTTCCCTCGGGGCATTCGACTTCAAACGGAGCGTACCCCGCAAGAGCTGAGGCGGCCCAGAACATTACGCCAAGTCTCATGGTTAAAACAGGTGTAAATGGGAGATCTGGAGAAAGAAGAAGAGAAGGAGGAAGAGTAGAGGGCGATGCTAGAAAAACGCTGGTGGAGAAAGGATTGGCGTGGTGTAAGGGTTATTGCGGAGTTGCCCGAAGCAGGGTCACGGCTCCCCGCGAGGTCCGAATCTCCGCTTTTACGGCGCGGTGCGCAGAGATGCCTGCGGGCTAGGTTCGGCCTGCATCCAAGCCCGAGGCTCCGGGGCTCCTGGATTCGCGTGCTTCTCTCAGCGAGCCATTCTCTTGATAGCGCTACCCTTTCTTAGATGCCCCCGGGGGAGAATGGGCAATTCGCCTGGGCATCTTACCGGGGCTTGGGCGTGCCTTCATAGTATTTGGTCTCAAAAAAAAAAAGCGTTCCTGCACCGGGATTGCCGGGGCAGAATGCACATGCGCAGGTTGATTTTAGCACATTACCGAGATGCGACCTCGCGCCCAGGCGGACGCACTTTTCCAAGCGGCCCCTCAGAAACGGGTCCGGGCTTTTCGGTCCCTGTTGCTAGAGGCCAAATATTTGTAAGTGATCATTGCCACTGGCCCAATCTATCTCTTTTTTGTTCTCTTACTTTATTTTATTTGCCCCATTCAAAATGTGCAAGGTGCCGGGAAAAGTGCCAATCGGGTGGATGTGAAACCCAGACTCCACGTGGCTTGGCTCGCTAAACCAAGGCGCACCAGCGGCTCAGCCACCAGAGCTGCGTTGCAAGCCTTCGCTGAATGACTCCAGGCGGCAGATTTACGGAATGTCACTGGCCTGTGACTTTCAGACTATAATCGTGTTTCGCTCTGCCGGCTTTTGGGTGCTGAACTGTTTTTTTTTTCATCCAACTAATAGGCTGCTCCAAGCGGGGGCTTTTCGGATACACTCCTGCCAAGACGTGTATCACGCAGCCGCCAGCTTCAATGGGGCTGCACTGTTGAGCGGAAAAGAAGATGTGCGGCGTTTCTGTGGAATATCTTGTAATCGCGGAGAACACGCAATATAAATGTGATTCGAAAAGTAGCCTAGCGTTTGCCCGGGAGCCCTCTTTCAAAAGATGAAATGGCTCGAAACCCAGCCGAGGAGATCTAGAGCCGTTGCTGGATGCATGTGTTATTCCGCCAGCATTTTCTGTGCTCTTATAGAAGATTGCTTGGTGTTGTCAGAAAGTCCACCTTAAAATACAGCACAAGCACCCAGCAATCCTCGTGTTGGGTTCAGGAAGATGCTTGTTCGGCAGCAGACATGGCCGTGGGTGGCACACCGCTTCATTGCCAGAGCCAAGGCGCAGCCACCAAAAACACACCTGCCTCCAGCGTTTTGCAATACTTATACCTTTGATCTTTTATGATACTACACCGGATCTCTTTAAAAAAATAAGTATATACCTGCCCTTTTTCATTGTCTCTGTATACATCTATTTTGTGTTATTCGTTTACTCAACTATTTTATTAAGATATCCCTTTATATCATAACTCTCTATATACCGACCTCCTTTTATCATATAGACTGTTTGTTTTACTTCATACCCTTTTTCCAGAATTGACTTTTATATTTTAATTTATATAAGTATTACTTTTTAATCTATTATTATATATGTGTATATAAAGGTAAACACCAAATTTATTATTATTTTTGGAGCAAGGATACGTGTCTGGAAATCGTTGTTGAAATACACGACCCTAAAAGATCAAGGAGACGAGTCGAGCACAGAGACGGTGAACTTACTTCTAAGGCAGTTTCAAACATTTTCAAATGACATGAAAATTGCTGTCGCTGATGATATTCACGACTGTATCTTTAATTGGGGTGCTGAAAAGCAACTAGTATTTCTTGAAAACCTCAAATCAACTTTTGATTCACCTCAGAGGTCCATATAAAGCTTTGCAACATTTTGTTTGTTTTTTGCCAAAGTCACAACTGGTTTTTGTTTGGAATTCTTCATACTTGGTTCTCTATTGAATTACTCACATTTTACTTTTTTTCCCTTCCATATATAGGAAGTGCAGTGGAACGCATGACCGAAAATTTGGGATATGAGGATAAGGAAATGTTTTCAGACTGTTAAGATACGATATTTTGAAAGCGTGGTGGATTGGAGGGCGCAAGTTCCTTGATTTTCCTTTTAATGTTTTTGGGTACTCGAGCACTAGAGAATTTATCTCCGAAAACTCAAGATGTATGACGGGTATAATATTTTCAACACGTCGGGAAGAGAACAAAATACCAGAGAGACAGTTCATAATAAAAAGCATGGTGGAGCAGGAGCTTGCAGATGAGGAAAACTTGATATATGAAAGCATGCCTGTCATCATAGGCATGTCGTCACTTCTGAAGGAATTCGCAGCGAAATGTTTGGTTTATTGAAAAGTTTTTTTCAAGGCTATTATAGGAAGTCTGTTCATCAGATGCTTCATTTGATTGAACGTCATTCAGATGAAAGATGTAAAGTGCGAACGCTCAATAAGAAAAGCCTTCAAGAACTTTGATCTGCGGATTTTCCTCTCATCTCTGAAAATTCAGCACAACAATACCAAGGAGACAATTGACCCTTCATCAAGTGTAGTGTTAAGTTTAGTTAAATAAGGTATAACAATGGTATGTTATATATAAGATATCCGGTGTAGTTAATATAAGACGAATTATATTACATTTCATCTGCACCGGATATTGTAATTTTTATCTCTCTTTACATATCCTTAATTGTTATTTACGCATGACACGTATCCATATATAAGTTACTACGAAGTATAATAGGTTAATAACTTTATAATATTTAAACTATATACATTTCTTATAATTATTCCCACATATTTGAGTAATATTAATATAGTTGGTTTAAATAGATAGTGTGTATATATAAGAGGTGTGTTTGTAGCAAGGAGGGGATACAATAGAGGTGAGTTTATAAGAGCTGATATAATATGGATAAAATATAATATAAACTACACCGGTTGTATTAAAGTTTCTCTATATATTGATTTATGTATCTTATTCTATTAATATATACCTTATGTATGTAAGCTATATTATGATTGTAGACCTTCGATATTCTTATACTACACCTTTATGTAAAAAGCTAAAGGGAATATAGTAGTCCTTACAATATAATGCAATATAAATACTCTTAATATATAAAGAGATGAACCGGTGTAGAATAATATAAGATAATAATTTTAATTTAACATAACTGCACCGCAAATATGTATCTGATTTATTAGTTAAATATTTATCAAATGTACATCCGATTATATATATACCTTTGTAATGCTATACTCTTATTATATGTTTAATAAAATAAATATGGACCTTTTGTAATAAAATCCTTCTAATATATGGATTAAAATACCTTTATTTAATATAAATACTATTGATATATATATATAATAGATCATATTTTGTTTTATTTAGCTATAATATTTGGATTAGTTTCATATACATTATATATAGTTATAGCTGATTTTAAAGATAATAAATTTGCATATAAATATATATAAAACATGGTCAAACATAAAAAATAATATGAACCTTATTCCCAGCTGTTATACTTTTTCTTATGGCTTTTCCTAGTTCTATATTGTTATATTTATGTGATGAAGGTTTTTGCCTCCAGCCTCTTTGACACTCTGTCAAGGTGTGCGCGACCACACCCAGGCCTGCGCGGCCCGGCCCAGAGGCACTGGGCCGAGATTGGAGGCGCCCCAGAGCACTCCAGCAAGACAACAGCCAAACAAAAAAAAAATCCCACAAAGAAAGGAATCTGAGAAAAAAAGCCATTCCACAAAGAAAGCAAAACAAACAGAAAATCAAAACAAACAAGAGGAAAAAAAAAACCCACGGCAAACAAACAAAAAATGGCGCCTCTCCAGTGCCAGGGACCCCACGCCACGAACAAAGCACACTAAAGTACTCGCACAGCCGCGCGCTCCTCGCACAGGCCCGCGCAGGCTCCGCCCTGGCGCTCTGTATAGAAACCCCCAGCACCACCACCGCTTCCCTCCAGCCCTCCCTCTACATGCCCACACGCCATGTCTGATTCCGCCGCGTGGCTCCGAAACATGCTACAGGCGCAAACGCAGATGCTTAGCGAATTGGGCCGCGCGTCTGCGGCGTGGTTCCAGGCCCAGCTGGCCAGAAAAAAGGCCCTCTGCGCCGCCGGCGTCCTTGTCTCGCTCGGCGCAGCGACAACAGTGCTCGTGTTCCACCAGCGCTTCATCGCGGCGATGGCCGGCGCCGCGGACGTGGTGCGGCAGGCCCCGTGGGGCGGCGCCGCGTTGTTTGCGGCGGTGTTTTTCGTCGGCTTCCCGCCGCTCCTCGGCTTCTCCGCGTTATCCATGCTCTGCGGCATGGTCTACGGGTTCCCCGGCGGGTGGCCGTTGTTGGCGGCCGCGTCGACCAGCGGCTCGTTTGCGTCGTTCTTGGTGTACCGGCACCTTCTCCGCCACCGCGCAGAGCGGCTTGTGGAAAGCAGCGAGAAGTTCCGGGCGTTCGCGGAGATCTTGCACGAGGACGCGTCGTTGTTGCTTCTCGTGCTCATCCGGCTCTGCCCGTTGCCGTACTCGCTCTCCAACGGCGCGTTGGCCGCGATCCCGAGCCTCTCTGCCGCCACCTACTTGTTGGCGTCGGTGGTCACGTCCCCGAAGATGCTCATGCACGTGTTCATCGGCCACACAATCAAGAACCTCGGCGACGCCGCGCGGCCCGCGGCGGCAAAGGCACTCGACGTCTTTAGCATCGTGCTCACGGGCTGCGCGGTCTCGCTCGCCAGCTACTTGATCTACCGCCGCATGCAGCAGAAGTTGGAGTCCTACCACGCGCGCGGCGGGGGCGCCACGCCGGGCGACGCTGTGTACGACGAGTTGGTGTTTGGCAGCTTCGCCGACGACCAGGGCCTGGGCGCGTCCTTGGAGTTAGACGCCGCGCACTTCGACGCCGACCACTTCATCATCGCCGACGAGGACGAGTACCCCGCGCGCACGGCGCTGCCGCCTGCCCGCCCGGATGCCGTGCCCGAGGCAGTGCCCGAGGCCGTACCCGAGGACTTGGGCGCGCCTGCGCGGTACAGAGACTACTGACGCCGCGCAAACGACGCTCCTACAGTGGCCGCAGCGCAGCCGGGTGCCCGTGGCACGCACGCTCCATGTATCGGGTACTAGTCTATAAACAACATTCTCGTGCGCCGCTTCTCGACCTTGTCCAGCGTGTGCAAGCCCGTGTCCGCGAGGCCCGCAAGGTACGCGCGGGCATCGGCCTCGCACACCACCTGGTGGTTCACCACAAAGTAGTCGGCGCTGATGGCCGCGTGGCAGCGCGAGCATGTGAGGCACGCGGGGTGCCACTTCTGCTTCAACTCGTTCTCGATGCACTCGCCCTCGATGCCGCGGTGGCACGTCTCGCAGAGTGTGTTGTTGAGCGCGTGGTAGTGGTGGTGGCAGAAGGCGTGGTCGAGCAACACGTACGGCGCCACGTCCTTGGTGAATGCAACGCTGCAGTCTGCGTACGAGCACGCGAAGCAGCCGCGGTGCCACTGCCCGCTCAAGTCGCCCGCGCGGGAGTAGACGGCTTTCTGCGGGCCCCTAGCACCGGCCGCAATCGTCTCCCCGCACCCCCGGCAAGGGCCCGTGCCCGGCGCCACTTTTGGCGCTGCCTCGCTGTTGCGAAACACGGGGAACTTCGGGTCCACCACCGACTTCGGGAACGCGTCAAACTCGCGCGGCGTGGGGTTCTGTCCGAGAATATCAATGTCACTGGGAGCGCCTACGGGCGCGGGCATAAGCGCCGCCTCGCCCTCGTTGGCGGACGCGCACGTGAAGTTGAGGTCCTCGAGCTCCTGCTCCACGGAGTGGGTCTTGGGACTGAGCGGCTTGATTGTCTCGGGGGTCTCGAGGAAGGGCTCGCTGTCGAACGCATGCTTGGTCCTTGGGGTATATGGCTCGCCGGCGGTTGGGCCCTCGGGCGATATCTCGGGCGGCGGCCCGTGGCCGTCCTCAGGGCGGCGTGCCTCGCGGTCGAACCGGTTTTCCTGGGTCCTCCGGTCTGCAGAACGGCCGATGCTGGCTGCCTGTGTGCCATCGTGTATAGAGCTTTCCGTACCAATCCGACCGTCACTTCCAGCCCAACTTTCTTCTTCGCTGGACAAGCCCGAGTCCTGCGAGACCCTGAATGTGGGCATCGCGGTCTGGCCAAAGGATCCGGGCGCAGTGACAAACGAGTCCTGGCTTTGTTTCTCAACCACAAGACTGATTTGGCTCCCCGTTTTGATCTGTTCAAGCTGCCGCTGCAACTCCATTGCGACCTCGTCCTCCTCTTCGTCCTCGTCGTCCTCTTCGTCACTGTTGCGTCCGACGCTGGACTCGGGCTGCTTCGAGATGATCGAGCTGATGGTGGAGAACCGCGACATGCGTGCATGGGGCTTCTCGCCCGTTGCTGATATCAGCAAGAAGTCCTCGTAATCGCGCGATGGCTTCTCTTGGCCGGACCCCCACACCCGGTGGTCTCCACCTGCCTCGGGTCCATGGAACGAGGCAGTCAAGTCGCCGGTGGCCGGCACAAACTGCCCGGGGGGCGCCAGCACATTCACGGGCCCGCTTGCCGGCGTTCCGCGCGGGTCGTATGCCTTATGCCGATTCACGTCCTGCGCCAAGCCTTCGAGGCTGTAGTCGAGGTCGCGCCCCGCTTTCGCCGAGGGACCGTGTGCCGGGGACGAGGCGTGGCGCAAGATCTCCGACGTGTTCACGCTTATGGGCGACGGTGTGCCCGCCTTGCCCACAAAATACTGCGACGAGCTGGC
This sequence comes from Metschnikowia zobellii, assembly GCA_939531405.1. NCBI lineage: Eukaryota > Fungi > Ascomycota > Pichiomycetes > Serinales > Metschnikowiaceae > Metschnikowia > Metschnikowia zobellii. The sequence continues at coordinate 2,159,560 of OW618029.1, forward strand.
CGACGTGCTGGGTGTCGAGACACCGCTGGCGCGTGAGTTGTCGAAGGGCAGGTCGGTGTCTGCAGACACTTCGGTAGCCGTATGCATCGACAGCTCGCCCTCAGAAAGGTGGAGCTTCAAGTTCTTTTTGTTGCGGTCGTTCTGCTCGCCCTGTGCCTCGTCCAACGGGCCATGGGCCGGCCGCATGCGCGGGTTGATCGTCTCGGGTTGGAAGCGCTTGACCACTGGCCGGTTGGGGCCGTTGGGCAATGGTGTATGCAGCTCAAAATAGCGGGACGAGGCAGCAGAATTTGACGGACTTTGCGCCCGTGCCTGACTCCCAACTGGTCGGAGGGGCACCCTGTGCTCTTGCTGCGCCTCGCCAAATGCTAGCGGCGCCTTGTTTTCCTGGCTGCTCGACAGCGACGTGTTCGAGGACACGTGTGAGTCTGATGATGCTGGGTGCCGGTGCAGGTGTCCGTGGTCGTACCCGGCTGCCGCAGGCGGCGTGGACAGTTGCTTCAGGAAGAGCGACCGGTCGTCGCTGGGAGACCTGTAGCCCAAGTTGACGTCGAAGCCGGCGCGCTCATAGACGCCTTTGTAGCGGAGTTCTGATTTCAACGGGGGGAACGGCGATTCGAGCGTAAGCAGGGGGCTCTGTCTGCCACGTATGCTTTTTGCCGTCGGTACGTGCTGCATGTGTCTTGTTGGGTTTGGTTTTTTCGAAGAGCTGGAGTGATTCCGGTGAAGGCTTTGGTGGTCCAGGGCAAAAAACGATGCTGGGATGGTGACTGGTTTGTCCTGCGGGATTCTGAACAATGTCACGATAGTGGATATGCTGCGGCGGGTATAGCGTCTATGCTGTGTGGTGCCGGTATGAGCGAGCGGTCTCGCGATGCAGAGCAAAAATATGGGAGGGAACTCGTTTTTAGTGTTCAGCGGGGTTGATAGAAAGAGGCTTGCAGTGAGAAGTCTTTGGCGGAAGCGTTCTCAACTCGGGACATTCTCTTGAGACGCCCTTAAGCGAGTCGCGCAGCGTCATGCAGGCTGAGTCGCGCCTGACGCGCAGGTGCAAGCGGCATCAAAACACTGTGCAGAGGAAACGCGCCTGGTTTTTTGCGCGGGCGTGTCCCGAACATGCGGCACTGCGTTTATGTGACAAACTGGGAAAGACAAACCTGCAGCAGAACAACAGCAGATGGAATGGCAGAAGTGGATATACAGTGGCGCAGCCATGACCCTTGCGCGTTATTTTCAATTCGTGGTTTGTTTTTTTGTTTTTTTTTTCATGAGCTGCAGCTCCATTTTATGAGCATGCTTTCTGTCAGTCTTGTTCTCTTGAGTTGATTCAGGATAGGGTTGCAGCCTCCATTGAGGCTTTAGTTGGTTTTTTTTTTCAAGTTGCCATTCCGTTTTTTCTTTACTCTTTTGAAACGCGCCGTAACCCGTTTAAGCCCTTTGCGTAAAAATTGTCGGGCAAAATTCATAATGTCTTCAGATTGATGAATCTTTCAGGTGCGTTTTCTTGGCACAGGCATAATCACTGGTTTGGCAAAACTTATTCCCAACCATTCATGATACCTGATTTAAAAGGATGTATATATATATGTGTGAGTGTGTATGTAAAGGCACACGTACGATTTTATCAGGGCCCGTCAATCATGTTCTGATTGGATCGGTGCAAAATACATGACCAGGGTTTTTCCGCGCAACGCCCGATACTGGTTTTCGTATATGATAATCAAAACAAACAAATGCAAGAAACACTAAGTCACTGACATGTTTTCAAAAAGCAGTTCTGTGTGGGGAACTTCTCATCGTATTCTGGGTTGGGCGCAGGACAGCGCATGTTTCTCTTATAATAAATTAATACCATGCTGAAGAGATACGGCTCTTGTCCTTGCGTCTTTGCAACCAAAATGACCCTGTGAGTTTCCGGCTGGAGAAATGTAACTCAATATTGATTGATGGGACTCAAAACAGATGTTATCAAAACAGATTGCGCGCAATTTATTTAAAAAAAAATGGCTATCTTTATTGACAATTGTAGAAAGCACATCACACATTGAAAACTGCAATAACATTTAACTGATGTTCGTGGGCATGCGTACCAAAATTACAAAGTTTCAATTTTGTGCGGTTGCAATACTACCTAACCTCAGAAACTCTCCGGCAAGAACGCCCGATGCGTGAGTCTTCAAATTGAAGAAGTGAAGCCAAGTATACATTGAAAGGCGACTCTAACAAAGGGGTCATATGCACAATAAAGAGAGTGAATGAAGAAAGCAACTTCATTGATGTAAACCGCTGAATCAAAATGCGCAATGTACCATTTCCCAAATCCGGTTTTGGAGACCCCGATGTTGATGTGCTGCAAATAGCCACAGGTTGATGTATTTTGTCGGCACGTGCATGACTACCCCATTAATCGAAAATGTAATCAGCTCAACACTTGAATAGTCGCAGTAAATTCTGCTTCGACACATTTGGCAGATGTAGCCAATAAATTGACTGTATCTGCCATCGTTGCCCCCAATGACTTGTGTCTTAATACTGCAAACACGGTTGATATTAAGTGATTCGACTGGCATTTCGGAAAGAAGCCCGAGTGAATCCTGTCACCAAAACTGCAATGTCCGTATTTCGGAACATCAGCGTTTGCGGATTTAGGGTTTGTTTGGTCAAACCACTCATCGACCCCAAGCAATAATCAATGACACGTATATATTGGCAAGAGCCGCTGGCCGCAAATTACTTCCAGTGCCAGCTGGACTTCTGAAGAATAGTAGGCTCTTTAAAAAAAAATTGAGCAGGATGGTTTTCAGCCTCGAAATAAGTTCTGTTCACATAAGGAAGACAGCGAAGGAAACATCAGGTAATCCTGTTCAAGCTTCACTCCTCATTTCTCCCGTCACTACGTTTTTCGTAAATAAGGGAAGGATGTGAAGCTTTGAAAAATAATACTGGATAATGATCTCCTGTGCAAGATTGACGAGCATTTCCGAGCAAGACACAAAGCCTCGATGCGTTGCAAATTATAAATATACTGAGCGAAAACGGACCTGTTCCCTCCCAAGGTTTTCTCACGCAAATAGGAAGAGCACAAGATGCTGGTGTCTCTAGCCAACTGTTGTATAATTTCAAGAACAATCGCAAGAATTAATCAGATCTTCTTCCGCACTCAGTCACAGCACACAGATAAACTACAAATGCTCGTCCGTTATACTTTTATTAATTACAATACACTCATGCGGATTAGACGTAGCCGATTCTGTTGGCAACGTCCAAGGCATCGTGGTCAGCAGTCAATCTGATGTAGGCCTTCTTGGTACCGTTTGGTCTGATCATGGTGTTGACCTTCTCAACGTCAACCTCGTACAACTCCTTGACAGCAGCCTTGATCTGGTGCTTGTTGGACTTCAAGCTGACCTGGAACACCAAGGTGTTTCCGTCCTCGACCTGCTTGATGGCGGTCTCAGAGGCAATAGGAGACTCGATGACCTTGAAGGCGTCCATTCTGTTGTAGTGAGGAACGGCCTTTCTGGCGTATCTTGGAGCCTTGGCCAACTTCAAGGTAGAAGGCAATCTGAAGGTGGTGTTGGTTCTCACCTTGACCGCCTTCTTGGAGTTGGTACCCTTCAAGGCAGATTTCTTAGCAGCAGCAGCCTGAGTGTCTGATTTTAGTTAGTATGGATGTGCGTGATGGTTTTGTGCTATGTCCTGCGTCCTCCTTATAGTGCCGTGCCACCAGAAGGGCTTCGAATCCCATTGACAGCTTTGGAAGCGGAACACATAAAGCGCAAATTCTAGTCGTGCCATTCAGACGTTTCACGGCCCCTCGCATGGGCCGGGGTCCAAGTGCAGCTGTCATCTCGCCGTGCTTTCTGACTGTCGATATTCAGCTTTTTAGAAAGAGACACTGTACAAGCTGTGGGGCCACGAAAAAGGAGTCCACAAGACCCCGAAAAACTGCGTGTTTTCTGGAGACGCTTCCACGGGGGGTAGACCAACAACATTAGCCGGGGCTTGTTTTGTATTTCGTCGTATTTACATACTTGGAGCCATTTTTAATCTTTGTCTAACAGAAGGTGGTGAGGTGGAAATGTGAGGTGGAAAAAATTCTACCCTCGCCCAGGCGCAGAGCCTGTCCGCGGCGATGTTGGTTGTGCGGTGTGCATATGGTCCCTTTTCGTGAGGGCATCTGCCTGCAAGCTCTTGCTCCGCGCACGTGATGCGAGTGACTTGCAATTTTCATAGTGCTCCAGGGCCTGCACAAAAGACATGTCTAATATACTAGCGGATAGCTTGTCTATATTGCACATGGAAGCCGGCATACGCGAGTCGCCTTTAACGGTCTCGGCGCTTGGGCCAGATGCTGTGGTTCAAGACGTACCTTCTATATGTTTGGAAAACTGATATCGATCTGCATGGAGCCGGCGCAGGAAGACCAGGCATGGGCTCCAAAGCCAGATCCCAGTTGAACATCATACCAGAAGAATGGCTCGCTGGGTCACAATTTTTGTTTTCGTCCAGGCCGTTTGCTTCCTGTGTTCCGGGTACTCAATCGTTTGTAAGGAATACGTTCCCGTCATAGGCTTTCAGCTTGTAAACAGTCCCGCTCACGTCTGTATAACCTCCTTCATCATGGTGCTGCGTGACTCGGGTCACCGTGCATAGCCTTGTACATTGCCTTGGGGCATTGCCCAGCCTAGATGGAGAATCCCTGTCAACTATACCGCACCAAACGTTTTTCAAATGTCTGCGCCATTTGAGCGATTGTGCCGAGGCCCTGTTCCATCGCAAGGCTCACCTCCGCGTATAGACTCACGGTTAATTCTGACTGACTTCATAACAAAGGAAATAGTGCTTCGTTCCCCGACTTGTGTTCGAAGCAGAAAGCTCATCTACAGCTTAAGGTCTCGCACAGCATGCGTCTGCGAAGGAGCAGCCGGCTCCGACTTGTGGTTTCTATGCGTGGTGCACAAGACCCAACCCCAGGAGGCCACATGAAACTTGAACACTGCGACATCTGCTCGCGTGCAGCAGCTAGTAGTACTGCACTAGTGGCCAGGCGGGCATCTGCCCCTGCCGTAGACTCGCCGGCAGCAGACTCGCGAGCCGCTGCCCTTTGGGCATTCTCTCCTACGTCCCGTTCTCTCCCTCCAATCTCTAGATGATATGCTATGTACACGGTATGGGCTCTACAAACGACGCAACTTCTTGGAACGAACACCGCCAAACTTCAACTTGGTGTTATCGGTGACTCTAACGACGTGTGGGCGAATAAACGCGCCCTCCTTGCCCTGCAAAGCAGACGAGAACGCCTCTCTGCCCTTTCCAAAATCCTTCAACACAATTTCGACCTTATCGTTTGGCGCAAGAAGGTTCTTCTCCTCAATGGCTTTGAACAAGCGCGTGCTGACCTGGTACGCGGCCTCGTACTCGGCACGGTTGCTCTTCCTGAATCCCAACATGCCTGCACTGTAATGGAGTTTGATGTGGTGAGGCAACCTCATGTAGTACAACACCTTTTCGTTGTAGGACAAGTGCTCGTTTTTCTTAAGAAAGTCCAAGTCCTCCACCACCGCCACAAACGAGCACAACGTGTTGTGTCTGTGGAAAGACGCATAGAGCTTCCACATCACAACCCGTTCATTCTTCTTGGTGACCTCGAACGGCTTTGCGGGTGCGGCCATCGCCTTGCGCGCCACGGCTGAGTTGGCCATGGACGTGCTGAGCCATCTCGAAGCCAACGACGACGTGTTGAGAGAGACCGCTTGTTTGCGTAGCGTGTTAAGCCCAGAGAACATATCGATATCCTTGTCTATGTTCCCCGGCTGGATTTTTTCGCTTCTCGCTCATGGTATTGAGATGGTGCACGGGTCTCTCTGCTGAGCTCCAGTCACCGCTTTTATTACTATATGAACAGGGTGGCCCGCAGATCGAGGAGCCGAGTTTAGATTCTTCGGTGCCCACGTAGATGGATGTCAGAGCCATGATGGGTCTCGCGAAGGTGCCAGAGAATTGTGTGCGAGGTCTGGTGTCCAGAAACACCTCGCCGTCAGTAAGAAGTTGCAAAATCTCAATTGCATTGGGTGGGGAAATGTGTCTGTGAAATGTGTGGAAAAAAGTAACTACTTTGACTGGGAAAGAATAAAAACGCAAATTATGTTTCAGTGTTTGTATCGTGTTTCCCGCGTGATGTGTAGACGGGTTTTCGCTGGCACCGAAATGAAGGACATGAGGTGGCCGAGCCCACCTGCTACTTTCAACAGACCTCTGACCCGGATCCTGCGTATTCTTTGTGGCTAGGAAGGCCGAGTATCCCACTCTCGGTTTATTTGCTTAGGCAGGTGGCCAGCCTGGACTGAAATTTGTCCTGACAAGTAAGAAGGAGGCAAGCCTCGAAGTCTGAGAAATACGTCCGCCGGGTATTCTGCGGCTTACCCATGCTCTGAGGCCGCGGGACGGATCCTTTGAGCAGCCTCTGGCCTGTGCCTGTGATCGCTGCCGATGGATTCTATCATACATGTGGCGGAGGATCACCGGCATATTTCAGGCCCCGGGACCAAGGGGAAACGACGGTGTAATCACCGAACATTGTTTTGACACAAGCATGGGGTCACCAGGCAGCCTGTGCCAAGAGCGAGGCTCCAGAATTGGCGCATCGCTTATTTTCAATCAGTTTCGACACGAATTTTTTTTTTTTTTCGATTTTTGGTTGTATTCGATACGGCCCCATAACCATACATATACGCACGACAGACACGGCACGGTCAAGAGCCGAGTCCTGATCCGCAATGCTCTTGGCATGCACGGGACTGCACTTCAATTGAATGGCACTAGAAAACAAAAGAAATCTCAGGGTAGAGAACCATGGCTGAAGCCTAAAAAAAAGACCGAGGCGGGTTTCAATAGAAACAAGCGGATAAAATTGAACGATGGAAAAGAATGATGGGCTTCACTGGAGAAATGAAAATGCCATATAGCGAGATTTCCCAGTATTGAAAATGCTGCAAGCGTTGCAGACTGCAATTCACAAGTATTGAAACGCATTAGCTACGAGAAAAGTAAGTATAACGAAAGCTATTTGAAGATGCGGTGCGTGACGGCATAAATACTTCACAGAGGATACGGGATCGAGGTGTTTGAAATCAAAATGAATGAATGGAACCAAGATGAAAACACACCCGCTCCAGAGCAATGCCTTGGTTTGCTTGGTGGGCCGGAAGAGGATCTATACATGAGTTTGGCATCAAACTTGGTTCAGGGCAAAAGTTTGAATCAATGGAAATGGCCCTTGGTGCGCTGCGCGCCGCGCCAAAGTGCCGCGCCAGCCACGCCGCCGCACCAGCCTATTATTGCCGCGTCACCCAAGAGCCGCCGCAATAATAGGGCCCACGGTGAGCAATCTGCATGGCCCTGGAATCCAGGGACCCGCTTTTCTCCTTTCAGGGCCATTCCTAATTATGGAGCTGTGCATCTACTCTTCCGTCCATTTATCCATCTGTCATTTCAATCTTTAGTGATTTATTGATTGATGATTTTATTGATTTCTTCATTTCCTGTTTTCTTTTTTTCTTTTTTTTTCATCAATTGGGTCATGAATTCATTATCCTATTGATTATTTCTTTCGAAATCACGCCTGGTTTTTCCCTCCCAATCTTTTTTTTTTTTTTTGTTTTTTTGGCTGTCGCCCCATTCGTGTCAGTTGCGGCACGTGAGCGGCCAGTGTCCGCACCGCGCCTCACGAGACCAATTGTGCCAGGTTCCTCCTGGCACGGTCCTTTCTTGATACCCACCCAGACTGGATTTCTGCCTGCCCCGCCCCGAAACCGCAGCACAGGACTCAGCACTGTACGAGTAGTGTCAGCATTCATATCACGTGCCGACTTTTGTGTCTTTTGCACCCACCGCCCAAGTCTGTTTGTTTTTGCGGCTTGCTCTTCAGTCGCAACACTCAGCCGCCACAAGAACAGCCAGCACAACTGAAAAAGCCCCCGCCCTAGGCCCCCTACAAAGATCACCCGCCTCCACGTTTTCGCTCGCCACCTGGACACAAACACAGCCCCGGAGATGACGGACCACTCCGGCTTGGAGGAGTATGTGCTTGACGAGGTTGTTGACAACGAGACATCGCAGACCCTGCGCATGCTCGTGAAGGAGTATAAGGAGATCGGAAAGGGCGCGTTCGGCACCGTCGTGGAGGCCGAGCTCGCCCACTTGGACGAGCACGGGCAGCCTCGCGCCGGTCGCCTCGGGCCGTTTGCGATAAAACGTGTCTTGGCGCAAACAGAGTACAAGTGCCGCGAGTTGGAGATCTTGCGGGCGGTGCACCACCCGAACGTGGTCTGCTTGAAGTACTTCTTCGACAAGCGCAGCCGAATAGACGGCAAGGTGTACCAGAACTTGGTGATGGAGTGTTTGCCGCTGAACTTGCAGAACGAGATCAAGTACTACCGCCACCTGAAGTACACCATCCCGTACCCGCACATGAAGGCGTACACCTTCCAGCTTGCCCGCGCCATGCTCTACTTGCACGGCATGAACATCTCGCATCGTGACATCAAGCCCTCGAACATTTTGATCGACCCGGCCACTGTGCGCTTGAAGATCTGCGACTTTGGCTCCGCAAAGCAGTTGGAGCCTACCCAGCCTTCTGTCAGCTACATCTGCTCACGCTTCTATCGTGCGCCAGAACTCATTATCGGATGCACAGTCTACACAACAAAAATAGACATCTGGGGACTCGGCTGCGTTATTGCAGAGATGTTTTTGGGCAAGCCTATCTTTCAGGGTGTGTCCTCCGAATTGCAGTTGAAGGAGATTTCCAAGTTGTTGGGGCCTCCGCCGAAAACTTTTTTCTTTAAGAGTAATCCCCAGTACAGAGGTAACATGTTCTCTACGAAGCTCTTCTCGGGGACCATACAGGAACGGTTCGAGCGTATCTTTTCTAACTCCCCGCCCGACGTGATCGACTTATTGCTCAAAGTTTTGGTTTACGACCCAGAAACCAGGGCCAGCGCAAAATCCATTATGCTCCATCCGTTTTTTGATGAGCTCAAACTGGACTCGTTCAAGGTGTACCCACGGGGCGCTGTCGAGGCCATTAAGTTGAAGTTGCACGACTTGAGCGAATACGAGCTAAATCTTATGGGGTCTTTGCGGGAGGATTTCTTGCGGCTGCCGCACCCTGCCGATTGAATTCGAACGAGATCGAGATGGCGCTTGAGGTATTTGAAGAATGTACAGATAGGCCGCCTAGCATGGCACCTAGTCTATTGAAGAAGCATTCTTTTCGTAAAGATAGTCATGCTATTTATAGAATGAATCTGGATGTGTTTGCGCATGTATTATGAAGCCTACAGGCCCTGCTACTTCTGCCCTCCGCATAACTATATAAAATCTTGTAGTTACCTCTTCGTGGAGAAGCCTCGCGCGCAACGCCTCGTGTGGACCTGCCGTTATCGTGTATGCTGCCTAATTTAAGGCCAAGCTATAGCTGTATTCGTCTTCGATGTTCTGCGACAACCACAAGACGATGCAACTCAACATGATCGAGCCGTTGCAGATGATGTTTGACACGCCCATGCCCAATGTGGGAAACGTGTACAGCTTCATCAAGAACTTCAAGATGAACACCATAAATGAGCCCGCCAATCCGCCGGCCAATAGAGAGAACCCGAAGAAAAGTATCACCCTCGCGGCCCAGGCGTTTCCGTTTCCATCGCCTAAAAACAGGTTCTGGCCCTCAGAAAATAAGTTCGATTTCTCAATTGAGTTGACAATGATCATGCCGAGCATTGAGCATATAAATGGAATCCAGTCCACGAACGTGACGTGGACGACGCTGGCGTTCACGGTTTTTGAGTAGATGGCGGCGTCCACCATGGCCCAGAATCCAACGGCGAATAGCGCACCAGCGACGTAGATGCCAATAGAGCGCAATTTCTGAGATTTGGGGAGGCGGAGCAGCGCCACGTTCAAACGAAATAAGCTTCTGGACTGTTCCATGTTGTTTACAGTAAATGTGGAGAAGAATTGCTCCCGAGTCTATAGTGATAGAGGCGGAGGCTGATAGTGCGTGGCCAGGTGCACGGGTGCGTGCGGCCAGATATGCCTCAAAAGGCTCACCACAAGACCCAGCCAAGTTGATGCAGTGACTGTTTGCCAAATTAAAACGGTGAACAGTCACAACAAACTTAAGATTAGCTCGGTACTCCGGGGAATATGTGTGGCTTTTTTGCAATTGAGGGTATCATCTTTTGTTCGAGACATCGGCCAATTCTGTTGGTGTTTCTGAAGAGTCACCGGGGGAAGCTCGCGGCGATTCCCTTGGTGTTTCAACGGGTGTCTCTGTAGGTGTTTTAGCATATGTTTCCGAGGGCGTTTCAGCGGGAGTTTCGCTCGAAGTTTCTTTCCCATTTCCGGGGAAGACGCCATCCACCCTACTCACGCCCCCGCTGGATTGGCCCATGTTTGCAGCAGCGTATTTCTCATTAAGCACAAAAACTTCCACCGATCCCGAGAGGCTGCATGTGGCAAGATACATGCCCCCGTCAACGGCCACGACGTCCAAAATCGTCTCGCCCGGTTGTAGCTGGAAAACGATGGCCTTCGATTGCAAGTCCCAGAACAAAGTCCCGCAGGAATCGGAGCCTGACACCACAATCGGCGGGACAGTCACCTGCACAAACGCAGAGCCGCTGTTGTATTTGTTGTTGATGGGAGTGCCGCCAATCCCAAGGTAGGTTTTCACCACCTTGTTGTTCATGTAGTCCCACAAGCGGATCTTTCCGTCCAAACTTGAGCTCAAGATGTATTTGCCATTCGGAGATATGGTGACTTTGGAGATTGGGAAGTTGACCACATCGCTCGTGGACGCCGTGGCAGTGCCGTGGGAGGTGCTGTTGTAGATAAGCGTCTTCAAACACTGGCCTGTCTCGGTGTCAAAGAGCCGCATAAGGCCATCGTAAGACGCACTCACAATGACAGTGTCGTCCGGCGTTAGGCACACCGAGCTCACAGGGTCCGAATGCGCTGCAAGTGTCTTGAGACTGTTTCCCGATGTGAGATCCCATAGCACGATCGTCTCATCGGCAGCTCCGCTTATGAGCAAGCTTCCTTTGGAGTTGAACGTCAACGTGGTGATGTGGTAGGTGTGCTTCTTGAGAATCCGTATACATTTGCGCTGCGCAATGGACCAGAGGCGGATGGTCAAGTCGTCGGACCCCGATGCGATGATGTCGCTATTGATGGGCGAGAACGCAATGTCCGAAACACCTTTGGCATGGCCTTTGAGTGTGGCTAGCGGCGTGCCGTCTTTGAAGTCATAGCACTGGATCAAGCCTCGCGACGAGCACGTGGCCAAGACCCGGCAATCCTTAGAGACTTTCACCGCGTTGATCAGATCGCCGGCCTCCGTTGGAAGCGTGAACTTGCGGACATATAGCTGGTCATATTTGAATGGAGCGTTTTCGCCAGCCGTCGACTCTGAAGGCTTACTTTTTTTTTCTGCTGGCTCTTCCATTATGAGCGAATGCATTTTGCATCTGCCGAGGTGAGACTTGTGGTGGAGTTGCGTGGACCGTGTCTTGTGAGGTCGCGTCTGCAGGCCCAGACCCCAGCACCCAAATATAGGCTTGATTTTGTATCAAACACCTCTGTATCTTCTCAGCTTGGGGCTCTTGCTGGAACGCCTTGTTCTGAATGTTCGTTTTTTGTAGACGTCCCTTAAAAATGCGCCCACCAGCATTGCGTCTCGCCAGTATATCGAGTTCTTTTGGGGTTAATACTTGGTGCAATTACTGTATGGTATGGGGATGTGGAGCTTTGGTACCATGGACCCCCCGAATATGCTGGAGGCACCGCCCCGCCATGAGGCATTCTGTAGAACAAAAAGCATCTTTACTTGGGAACAGGAGGGAGCCGTGTCTCTGTATATTGACTTCCAAAGCCATGCACAATCAATTTTACAAGAACACACGCCGTGGAAAAAACCTAAAAAAAAAAAGATAAAAAAGAAGAAGAAGAAACAAGCATAGCAGAGCATTCTGGGCGCATGGGGTACAGTGCATCAATCCTTTGACGTGCAGTCGACGAAACGGGCGCAGAATCATCAGTGCGAGCAAGCTTGGGGGGCACGCGCATCAACTTCATAGAACACCCAAGGCACAACCTGTGGGCACCTTCAGCTCCGACATCATCATCAGCATACGCGTTTTGTTTCCCCTGTGACGCGCCACGAAAAACTTTGCTGAGTAGGAAGTCAGTTTGGCAATCAAAGCACAAGACGCCTGGGCACAACGGGCATCACTTGTATGCGAAGCATTCTTTGGGGCAAAAAAAGCCGCCCCTTTATTCCATGCGCAGAAGCAGCGTTGCATCCCAGTCAAGTCTCGAGCTTGTCAAGCTTGTCGAGCCACGAGCCAAGTAGACTCCGCTCGATCTCATCCATTGCTGTGGAGACCGGTGGTCTTTTGGGCACATCCGCCGCCCCGGCCGGCAGAAGGTAGACAGAAGGCACAATGGCCTTCTGCAACTGTTTGTTTGCCAGCGTCGGCTTCGAGACCTCCTTCAACACATGCTTCAAGTAGTGGCACGCCAAGATCTTGCTTTGCGGCCCCGCGGCCTCTGCAGCCTGGACCGGCGTGAATAGCTCTAGGAGTGCCTCGTTGAGCGCTGCCACGCGCGCGTGGTGCTCAGCCGACAACGGCGTGCGCAGCTCGAGCTTGGCGCACGCCCTGGCCAACACCTTGCGGAAGTCTGTCTTCAAGGTCTTGTTACGCGAGCCTTCCAGCCGCGGCCCGCCGCAGCCCTCGCCCTTGGACGGCGACACAAACCGCACGCGCTCGCCCTGCGGCCCGCTCGCGGGCGCGAGGCTCTTGATGGTGCTGATGTCGAAACACACGGGCTCGGGGCTCCCTGTCGGGCTCCCTGTCGGGCTGCCGCGCGGCCGCTGCGCCGCCCGCTGTGTGCGCACGACGCCGTTCTCCTGGTCCCAGCGCCGCTTCCTGGTGATGATGCTCTGCACCCGGCGGCGGGACGCGTCGGGGTCCGCGTGCGCCGCGCGGACAAACTCGTGCTGGAGGAGCTGCGCGGCGGAGGGCCTGTGCTGCGGGTCTACGCTGAAGCAGCACGCGAGAAAGTCCCTGAGCGCCGCCAGCCACGTGGTCTGCAGCGGCAAGCCGACGAGCGCGGCGAAGTCGGCGTCGCGCTTGCACGCGGAGATCTTGCGGAGCGCCTGCATCGGCGAGTAGTGGTCCTGGAGCGGTGGCATGCCGTGCCTGAGCTCGTACACGCAGCACCCGAGCGACCAGATGTCGGCCTGGTAGCTGTGGCCGCCTGTGTGGTTGACAATGACCTCGGGCGCCATCCAGTAGGGCGTGCCCACGGTGGTGTTGCGCCGGGAGAAGTGCAGGTGCAATTGCGTGGACACGCCAAAGTCCGCGAGCTTGACCGCGCCGCTCTGCGCCACCAACACGTTCTGCGTCTTCAAGTCGCGGTGGATCTTGCCCTGGGCGTGGAGGTACGCGAGCGCGGCAAGGACCTCGGCGGCCACGGCCAGAATCGTGCGCTCGTCGGCGATGGGCCCGGGCACCAAGAGCTCGTGGAGGGAGCCGCCGTCGACGTACTCCATCACTACCCAGAGCGTGTGGCCGTGCACGAAGCAGCCGAGGTACTGTGTGATCTGGGGCGAGCGGCACTCCAGAAGGATCTGGATCTCGCGCCCGACCTCGGAGAAGTCCGCCAGCTCGTGCTCGAGATCGATCTGCTTGACGGCCACCTCCTGGCTCGTGGCCCGAACGACGGCCCGGCGCACCACGCCAAAGCCGCCGCGCCCGACCTCCTCGAACACGTCGAGCTGCTCGGCGCCTGTGATGCGTGGCATTGGCGGCGTGGGTGATTGCCTGTTTTGGTTTTTGGCTGGTTTTTTGGCTGGTTTTTGGCTGGTTTTTGGCGGCGCTGATAAAATGCTTGTGAAACGCTTGCAGCAGCGGTGTTTGCTGTTGCTGCTGGCGGCAAGCGGGCACGGGCTGCTTGAGAAGAGTGTGCTTGGTTGTGCGGCGGGGTCCTACTTATAGGTGGCTAGCGAGATGTTTTTTTGGCGGGCGCACCAGTCGTGGCCCGGGGCCGCGCGCAGGGCCTGATTCATGGCGGGCGGTGCTCGGGGCCGCGGCCCCAGGCGTGGAAATGATTCCGTGCCTTTTTAAAACGGTATTCTTTGATGAATCCAGAGCCACTTTCCTACTTGACGTCATCAAGGATCTCGAGCCAGCCAAATTCTATGGCCCAGGCTGCACTTGAGCCATTCTACCTTGAATGCCAGAGTCCTCTTGAAACGGTTGTATCAAACTTCTGCGCATACTTCCAAAGATAAAACGAGGTTTACTTTTTAGATATACCATGTAAATATATATATATATGTGTGTGTGTGTGTGTGTGTGTGTTCTTTCAATTAGGGCACTCGTCGTAATTCTAAATAGACAGTCTTGCAAACATGGCCCGGGCATTTAGTACGGGATTCTAATATTCCCTCTGTATGCAATTATACGTGTAAGACCACCTGCTTCTTCGCTTATGCAGAAACCGTGCGACGCGGAACCAAGAATCAAGAGCTACACTAGAAGCTAGCCAGCAACCGCCCCCAGGCTGGACGAGGGGTCACGTGGCTCGCCTCTCAAAATGAAGAATAGGAAAACATGAGACCTGTCTCCTTTAAGGATTTTAGTGTCTGTTCCTTGCTGAGTCCGTGGTTCTTAAATTCCTACAATACAAGCGGCCGCGTTCCAGGGCCATGTTCTTCAGATGCTGCCCGCGCGCACACGCACGCCGCGGGCGCGGGGCCGCTTTTGGCCCTTGGCCTTTGGCTTCGTCTACTTGTGTGCTTTTTCCCCATATTCCTTTCTTCTTTCTTCTTTTTTTTCCCTCCTTCTTCCTTCTTCCCTCTTCCTTCTTCCCTTGTCCTTCTTTCTTCTTCTTTCTTCTTCTTTCTTCTTCTTTCTTCTCTCTTTGCGGCGTGCCCTGACAAGAAGTCAGCGCCTTGAAGCGCGCCGGGGCCGCGCGCGGCCCCAACCCGCCGCACCAAAACAGCGCACGCCTCCACCCCAACCAGTTCCCACCACTTTGCCCTGCCGCCATGCTCCCGTGGCGCCCGCTTCTCCTCGGCAGCGTGCGGCTCTGCACGCCTGCCCGCCGTCCGCCGCCCGTCTCCGCAGCACGCCTCCTTTGCTGTGCCCGGCGCCCGTTTTCCAGTGCCCGTGCGCAGCGGCACGACGGCCTCAACGAGATCTTCCTCACCAACACGCTCCGCTCGAACAAGCTGCAGCCCGAGAGCGAGTACGTGCGGTGCACCGTGTACGACCGCCACGGCAACATCACCGTGCATGGGCTCACGATGCGCAAGCTGGAGTTCATGCGCCAGTACGGCATCGCCCCGCGGGACCTCCGCAAGATGATCCGCTCGCACACCAACCACACGCCTGGCAACAACGGGTTCCACATGGAGTTCGTGCCGCTGATCGTCACGCGCCGCAACTGCGTGCTCTTGAACTTGCTCAACATCCGCGCGCTTGTCATGTGCGACTCCTTGGTCATCTTCGACTACGCCCACAGCTCGCGCTTCACAGAGTCGTACTCGCAGGGCACCTTCCTCAAGGAGACGCTGAAGCGGCTCAAGGGCTCGCACCCGGACGCCGCCAGCTTGCCCTACGAGTTCCGCGCGTTGGAGGCCATCTTGGTCGACGTCGCCGCCAACCTCACCATCGAGCTCAACGTGCACCGCACCGTCTTGGGCAACATCTTGGCGGGGCTCGACTCCTCGATCGAACGCGTCAAGTTGCGCTACTTGCTCATCCAGCTGAAGAAGCTCGGCCAGTTTCACCAGAAGGCAAAGCTCATCAACGACCTCCTCCACGATCTCTTGGACCAGGACGACGAGCTCAACTCGTTGTACTTGACAGAGATCCTGCAGGGCACCTTCCGCCACGCCTACCACCACCAAGAAATCGAGTTGCTCTTGGAGTCCTACTACGCCACCATCAACGAGACCATCCAGTCCGTGGAGGAGCTCGCCTCCCAGATCAAGACCTCCGAGGAGATCATCAAGTTCGTGCTTGACGCAAACAGAAACGATCTCATGCTTTTGGGCTTGAAATTCTCCATCGGCTTGCTCTCCATGGGTATCACTATGTACATCACCGCGTTGTACGGCATGAACCTCGAGAACTTCATCGAGGAAATCGACGGCGGCTTCGAGTTTGTCATTGTCTTCGGCTCCGTCAGCTTGGCTACCCTCTTTTTTTTCTGCACGAGGCTGCTTCACAAACTCCAGAGAGTCGCCATGAGCAATGCCACGAAGGATCAGGCATTCTTGGACACCATCCGGAAGAAGTTTTAGGCCGATGCATTGCTACTTTTTGAAAAAAAAAACATTGTCTCTGATTTGCAACTTCTCAAGTCCTGGCTAGTATATTGCTTGTTCAAATATGCAATCTGCGCAAATTGCGAGGTTTCTTTGTTGCTCATAGAATTTACGCATACGTCCATGCTTATATGGTGGGTCCTCAGTCTCCAC
Source organism: Metschnikowia zobellii (assembly GCA_939531405.1). NCBI lineage: Eukaryota > Fungi > Ascomycota > Pichiomycetes > Serinales > Metschnikowiaceae > Metschnikowia > Metschnikowia zobellii. Next base: position 2,176,115 of record OW618029.1, read on the forward strand.
CCGAAAGATCTACTGAGCAAGACTTGGCTATGGGTACCTCTTTTGTTTTCCTAGATGCATTTCTGAACTCGACACTAAAAACTATTTTCTGAACTGAATAAAGAGGCTGGCGGGCCAGGTGCGCTCCAGCAGAGCAGTATGGAACCAATAGTTAGCGACAGAACCTAAAGGAGAAAAACATTTCTTCTCAGCATTGTTTTTCAAGACTCTCAGTCACCCACTGAATGACCACGCCAATCTCCATTTCAAACCAAAGCGTTTAATTTCTTTCTGGGTGTGCTTCCTTACTTCTCTACTTCTTAAAGTTTGGTGCTATTGGAGACGCCGAAGGCGAAGGCCTGGGCGTGGTTCTCGTCCTAAATGGCCGCAACTCGAAAGTCTCACCATTCACAACCTTTGGACTTAAGAGGGCACGATCATTAGTACCTGCTTCATGTCTGGGTATGCCTAGTGTATCGATTGCGCTAGTCTGTGTGCATGGTTGCTTCGTGACAGACGACGATCGTTCTCGAGGCTCTTGGATCTTGTGAATGCCAAGGTTCTGTTTTTGAATCTCCTGGCGTTTGATAAAGTGCTCTTCGCTTGCTACAAGCGTCAGAAATAGCTCTCGACGAGTGTGTACCGCAAGCAAGTCCTCAAGAAGCATGTTGTATTGCTCTAGTGGTGGATGGTATCCACTGGCGTTTTTCGCTATAGATGGTCTCATGATAAGATGGAGAAACGGAATCGCTGCAATAGCTTCAAACGCATTCAAATTCGATGCAAGAGCCTTTAATGAAGGTCTGTTGGGCCTTGTCTCGGCGTTCTTAATTGTGTCTAGATTTTCACGTTCATCAATGAGATCAAGCTCGAATATTTTTGCCATGTGTTCCATAATGTGCACAAGAGAACTCAAGTTGCTTCTTGGTATCGCGCCCAAAATTCTTAACGTGTCCGCCAATCTCTGTGTGTTGTCTTCGTCGCCGTCTTTGATCACTTTATAGTTTGCCACGAGCGAGTCGTAAACCGTTGACGGAATGACAGAGTCGCTTATTTCAAGAAGCCAGTTTTTCAAGAAGTTCACCAGGCGGAATACGTCCTTGTCTTCAATATACGCGGTGACCACCAACATCAAGTTTAATTCTGCAGAATTGACTGCTGAAATCTCCGCTCGAAAATTTTGAAGTTTGCTAATTAAAGCATCTTTCATAAGCCAATATTGCTGGTAGTTAATGGGTTGCATCCATGCATCTCGGAGGTCCTGTCTGGAAAAGGTGTCTAAATGTCCGATGGCCTTGTACAAGAACACCGGCACAGAATGCAAACTGAGAGGAAGTTCCAGCTGCGTATCGCGCATTTGGGATTGGAGCGGTATATCCTCGAACAAGTTGAAACTAAGCTTGATGTTTTGGAAGCTTGTACTGAGCAGCGAGGCGCCCACGTGTCTGTTTGAAAGGTGACTTGGCGCAAGAAGGGAAGGGAAGTAGATTCCGGTGCTAAATGTGTCCAACGCCTTGTTATATTCTAGTGAATAGTTCTCGGTGGTGTTTAAATCGGCAACAAACCTCGTGCAAAACTGAGTAAACTCTGCCGCAAGATTAGAATTTGTCGCCTGGAGAATTTGCAGGAGTTTGGTGAGGCTTTGATATACAAGCTCGATCTTGAGTCTCTCGAACAGCTCCATATCCTTAGATACCAGTAGGATTTTCATCTCGAGGAGATGCCTCTGCTTCTGTAGCGTCGAATACGCTTCATTGTACCGTCCCTCGCAGTCTTCCAAATCCTCCTCAGAAAACCGGTGCTTCGAGAGGGAGTTCTGCATGGATTTCAACACGCCATTGAATCTACGGGAGGTGGAACTCGTCATTGAGCTCCACCTTTCGTCTATCTTCGGAAGCGGAAGCAGGGGTGTGTCTCTTTCGTTCGGCAGAGTGCGGCTAACCTTACTTCGGGAAACACCGATGGCCACATCAGACCACTCAAACCACATTGCTTCGCTGCTGAACTTCTTGGCAAAAAAACCCGTCCCCACGAGGATCTTAGCGTCCAACATAGCCTGGCCAAGCTTCTCGAGATTAGATCTCGTTGGATTGAATCCGCGAGGTTTTTCTCTCCGCATTATGTCACACAATTGCTCGCTGGAAAAGATGTCGTTTCGGTAGCCTGGGATTGGGATTCTCCGTTTGGTAGTGGAGACAGCGTTCACGAGCGCCGCAACAAAGTCGAAAAATGTGCGGCTTTCCGCAAACAGATAGTCACCTGTGATCGCCAATGGGAAGCTGACTCTACAATTCTCGACCGGCGTGCTTTGGGTGTCCTCGTGTGGTGCAGACACAACAGGCTCTTCATCCTCGTGCACGTGGGTGGGGCTCTGTGCCTCCTTTTCCTTGATCAGAAAGTCACCGAGGCGTGAGATGGTCATGTATTCCTGCTTGAGCGACTCGGCGCTTTCGTATGATAGCATGTACTCGTCAAGAAGCTCGCCCAAGTCTGCCATGTGGACCTTCGCCTGTGGCTCGTGGTGCTTCAAAAACGCGGTGATTTTCGCCAAAACAAGCTGGTCGATGTCCGATGCTGTCTTCTGGTGGAGCCACAGGTCGTGGCGTGTTTTCTCGACAAACTGGCGGAAAACGTAGTCCATATCGCATGCCGTGGGCTCGTTGTGTGGGGTCAAGCCCGAGACTTTCCGGGTGCCACTAGCAACACGACCGCCTCGGGGGCCCCGCGAAGTGCGGAAGCTGCTGTCCATGGGGTACGCAGATTCGGCGAGACTAAAGAGAGTCTCGCCGTTGTTGTGGAAATATTTCATGTAATTGAAGACAAACTTGCGTAGCTCATGGAGCTGGCCGAGCGAAAGCAGCAGTTGCCGCGATAGCTTCTCAATGCCCGAGACGTAGTCGGGCGACCAGAAGCAGCTTGAGTATCTAGGCATTTTTGCAGGCCGCCAATTTTCTGTTTGGTGCTGCCTGTGTTCTTCTGTCCCGCACCAGTGTTGCGGTTCAAGCGTTTAACCTATTCCGGGCATGTATGTAGCATCGCATGCGAGCTGACGCGCCCAGGCCGACGATGCCATAAAAATGAATGATGGACAAATGCGCCAATGCCCGAAGCTCTGCAGGCCCTTGGCGTGTGGCTTGGTGTTTGGCTAATTTCTTAAGGAGGGGCTTTGAATATTTTTGGCCCGATGACATGAAAAGGGCCCTTTTTTCCTCAGGGCTCTCACTTTGCATAATGATCTAGTTTCATTGGGTATATACAGGCGAGGCCTTGACAGTTGAGTTTGAGGGCAAAGTCAGCTCAGCCAGGTTTTTACACTGGTAGTTCGCGTGAGCAATGAATTGCCCACTCCTCGCGACATGAGACGTACTAGCTAGACACAAAGGCTCTGCCTCCCGTCGCGAGCTCTACAGCTCATGAAATTTGAGTGTGCGCACCCAACGATGCTATGGTTGTGGATGTCCTTGTATTTTTGGTGTATCGGTGATTCTGCATCAAAAGTACCATCGTGTCTATATACATATTGCTCGATACTCTTGCGCAGATGCCCCCACCATGGAGCTTCACACAGAGCAAAACACCGTGACACCATTAAGATACAGGTCAACTCATGCAGGGTGCTCCGGAACAGTGTATATGTTCCTTTTCTTCATCTCGTATTCAGTGTGTCTTTCCAAGCCCATTTCGAGCTTCCGCACAGTGTCGATCTCGTTGCTGAGTCTCATTTGCACGTAGTTCTCCAACTCGTAGGCTGCGATCCACTTTGCCGGCGCCATGGGCTCACGCGACACGGCGAGCCCGATGCGGGCAGCCTTTTCCGCGGAGTGTTCCCAGAAATCATGCTGGTTCCGAATTTTCTCAATGAGAGCGGCCCACGCGGTCCGTTCCAGGTCCGACAATGGCTCCCAGGGATACTTCAAGGCCAGGTCTGGGTTCTCGTTTCGCGCGTAGATGACTTTTGCCTCGAGCACGTTGAGGCAGTTCTGCGAGAGGCGCTTGAATATTTTGTAGTTCTCGCTGAACACTGCCTTCGGGACGCGCATCTTGCGCCAATAGGGATTCTTGACTGCGGCCGCGGTGGCGGGGGCCTTCTGCTGGGCGTCTTGCTGAGGGCCATACTCGACAGTTTCGACCGGGAGGCCGAGCATGTTGGTTGCGTCGTGGTGCACGATTGCGCGCACCAAGAAGCAGACGCTTTCGAGCGGGTAGTGCTCGCTGTTTTTGCAGAGCTCGCGAGCCACGCGGCTGTAGACCTCCGGAGGCACAAGCAGCACTGCAGGCGATAGTCTCACGTACGTGCATAGCAAGAGGAATCCCTTATGAGAGAAGTTTGGGTTTGCCTCGATGGCGTTGGCGACCGTTTTTAGGGACAATGCGTCGTGGGCGATGCTGGGCCAGAAGTCGACAAAGACGCTGGCGAGCAGCTCGTTGGCGCGCAAGTGAGTGATGTGGTGGTAGAGGACCTTTTCTGCGAGCCGCGGGTCCAGGCGCCAGGCCGGTCTGCGGAGGTCCAGCTCCACGAAGCGCACGACGTCGTCTGTGCTGGCAGTGGTGTCGCAGAAGTCTGCGAGCACGCGGAGGCACATGTTGTCCAGCACCGGGAGGCACACGGCCAGCATCTTGTGGAGGAACGCCTCCTTGAGGAAGATGTTGTCGATGCAGTCGTAGACGCGGTTCCACGTGGCGAGGTCGGCGCGGAGGCCGAGTCGCTTGGCCAAGCGGAGGTAGTTGCCGGCGACCTTGTACGTGCTGACGAGCGAGCGGCGCGCGCGGTGCACGCGGCAGAGCTTGAGGAGCTGATTGATGGTGTTGGTATTGGGCGCATGGCCGTCGCGCACCATCGCGAGCACGAGCTCGCGCGCGAACGCGCTCTGGCGCTTGTCGTAGCCAAAGTACTTGATGAGGCAGTTGTACGTCTCGGCGGAGCGCACCGCGCGGAACGCCGCATTGTCCACGCGGTGCGTGTAGAGGAGGATCTCCGCCACGACCCCGCTCGTCAACAGCGACAGGTTGCGGTAGAGGTGCTTGCAGTGCGTGAGCCAGTGCACGTACGCGAGGAAGCTGTCGCGGGCGAGCGGCACCGGCACCGGCGGCACCTCGCCAAAGTGGAAGCGCGGCACGCCCGCAGGCCGCGCTTCGTGGAAGCGCTGCTCCTCGCGGGCAAGCACGTGTGCCAACAGCGCCAGGCGCTCGGCCGTCGCCCGGTCCATGAGCTCCGCCGGCGTCAACTCCACCAACAAGCGCATCATCTTGTCGAACTGCGGCCGCTCGCCGATACACCGCGCGAGCGCATGCCGCCGGTCCCCGCTGCGCTTGAGCGCAAGGTTGTGCTCCGCGCGCCGCTCGTCGTAGGGCGCCCGCGGCGCGTAGATCTTCAACTGCGGCATCCCGAGCGGCTCGAGGAACCGCTGGAACCGCTTGCGCAAGAAGCCCTGCAAGTGCGGCCGCGCCGCCGCTAGCTGCCGCCGCGGCACCCGAGGCCGTGCTTCGAGATACGCGTGCGGGGGGGCCGTGTGCGGCACCGCCAGCACCACGGGCGGCGGCGGCACCACCACTGGCGGTACAGGCGGCCGTCGCCCGTGGTGCTGGGGGCGCACGGCACGCGCGACCCGCGCCAACGCTTCTTGGAGTGTGCTCATGCGTGTGTGCTCGGCGGGCGGGAGGGAGGTATGGGGTTCCAGGGCCAGGGCAAGGTTCGCGAAGATGAGTTTTTTTTTTGGCGCGCGCGCTCCGCAAGACCCAGGGCCAGGGCCGCGAAGAGGATTTTTTTTTTTTTTTGGTTTCGGGCGCGCGCTCCACCAGGGCCAGGACCAGGGCTTGGCGAATTGCGGGCATCGCCCATAAAGGCTATACAAGCATAGACTATAAAGCCATAGGTGGTGGTTGTGATGAGCGGGATCTGGGCGAGCAGGCAGTGGGCTGGAAGTATGGCGGTCCATACGGCCATACGGTGTGGGTTGTATATAGTGCACCTCATTCAAGAAGGCTGGAGAGAAGTTCGGTGCATAAGCGGTGTAGCCTCAAACAAATGTACAAGTGCATTGTGCGGCACTAGATAAGGTTAGGAGGAAGCTTCGATGAGCAAATGGTTTCGCCTCTAACAAGTATACTAGTAGATCGTATAAACATGCAGGCGATGCTTATTCCATGTGGCCTTGTATTAAATGGGGGCTGGGTCGTTAGCGAGTGCGCGAGAGGCGTACTGCACCACTTGATGCAAAGATGCTTTGCAGACTGGCAAAATGCACACGGCTGCGGGTGCAACACGCTAGTGACCCATCTCTCAACGGCCCATATGAATGCATTCATGTCTGTATCATACACCAATATATATATATATATATATATACAGAAATATAGAAAAGAACAAAAATGTAAAAAAACTCGCCCCTTTTCCCAAATTGCACCGTTCGGCGTCTCTCTGGTTGCCCGCACTGTAGCTTCCAGGCCCAAGACCTCTGCATCTGCAACGCTTTCACCTCCCCTTCTGGACACATTGCGGTCCAGCATATGTCGGATAGGAGCCGCAAGCAGACTCGTGGCCCGCGTGGGAGTCAGCTGTCTTTCCTGTCATGGTGGTGGTTGGCATACACCAGAAATGGTCCATTGAAACATCCTCATCGACGTCGACTACCCTAATCACAGCCCTCTTGTGCCCTGGCACAGTCATATTTTGATGGGTCAATTTTTCACAGACAATCATGCTTGTGCAGTACTAGATATCCGTCTCTTAAGTTTAAGTATTCATACAAAGGCAGATGTGGCATGATTTTATGAGTCCTGACGTGCGCTATATTGGTCGCCGCAATACGTTTGTGGATTTTGGTTAGCAGACACTATTGTTCAGTGCAACTTTTTGGGTTCTTGGGCTTGGGCTTTGGTATATTCGGTATATTCGGTATTCAAGGGAACTCAGCTTCTTCACCTTTAGGGTCCTCAAATTAAGCTTGGTTCTCTTAATCGAATGTTTTATTTGGCTGAACGTGCCATCTAAGTCACGTTCTACAGACTCAGAATGCTTACATCGCTAAGCCATGAAAATCGCTAACTGAATCCAGTGTGTGCATTCCTTGTAGGATGCAGAAGCGGCATCAACAAATGCAATCATCTTCAATTCTTGTGAAAAAAAATTCATTTTTGCTCAGCGTGGTCCTTCTACTCTCTCAAAGAATGTACTTTGATTTTTTTTTAGCAGTGAAACCGCATCCTTGGCTATTCAGAACACCTTATCCTATTTTCTTCCCAGAGGATTGGAGTCAAGCTGTGACTTTTTTCTTCCAATAAGCGGCACAATTGAAAACAAGGCGTTAAGCTCATGCCCTCGCAAATAGAAGCCCAGTAGGCTCTTGGGGCCCAGACTCAACGCTACAGACACGGTTTCTCTCTTTTGAACAAAACTGCTGTCTCTCAATTTGTGAGTTCCATAGCAAGAGGGTCATTTGATGAGCACTTTACTCTGGCAGTGTCCAGCAATGCAGATATGTCGCCAACACATGCCAAAGAACTGCACGCAATTCGAGCAAATCCCCGTTTCTTTCGGCATTTTCACTCTCCCGCTGAGAAAGGCCAACAACTTTCTTGGCTTTACCGGCTCCTTGGAAAAGTGTCGGGCTGAAACGTTCGATTAACCAGTTCTTTCTATATATAATGTGACATGGTGCCTCGAAGACCCTACGTCCAGGAGAACAACAGCACAGTTTGACGCCACCACAGCTGAAGGTGCGAAGCCAGCCAGGCTATGTGACCAGCCAGTACATGTGACCAGCCAGTACATGTGACCAGCCAGTACATGCCAAACAATCAATGCACCCGGCTTCGGCGCCGCAGCCTATGGCGCCACTGGTGCTGGCATCTACGCCCACGGGCTACTAGGAAACAGGACTCCGGCAAGCGCCGTCTGGCCATTGTGTACGTACAGGCAGCCTACATAAAGTCATCGTCACCAAAGTCGTCGTAATCCGCGCCCATGTCGTCAAACGAGTCCTTCTTGAACCCCGGGTTGTTGACGTTCGTCTTCACCGCAGGCTTGGCCTTCTTCTTACCCGCACCGCCCGTGGCCGTGCCGCCTGACTTCAGCAAGCGCGCCTGTCTCTCCTGCCTTTCCTTGTCGCGCTGTATCACGGTCAACGTCGAGATGACCTTGCGCAAGTTCTCAACCAGCAACGGCTGCACGAGGTCGCGGATCAAGTCCACAGCCAACGACGACGAGTAGTTCATCAAGGAGTCCTCGGCCAAGCCCGTCAACGCGGGGCCCACGGTCTTGCGCAACTTCTCGAACTCTTGCTTGTTCACGGGCTGGAACAACGGGTGCTCGGTGATGGGCGTGTCCTTGTTGAAGACAGGGGCACGTTTCGTCACGGATGCTTTTTCGCGCGGGTGAGCAAGCAAGTCGTCGCCCAAGGCATCGGCCGCCACGCCGAGCCCGCCAAACAAGTCGGCGGCGTTGTTCAAGTCGGCCAGCAACTCGGCCTTCCTCAACATCTCCCTGCGGGTGGTTTCGTCGACGGTGTCGATCTCCAAGAGCGTCGTCTCGCCGCTCTTCAACGCGCGCTTCTTCGCCTTGGCCTCCTCCTGCTTCTTCTGCAACTCGGCCTTCTTCTTGTCGGCGGCGGCCTTCTTCTTGCGGGCCTCTTCGTCCTCGTCCACGTCCCACGAATCGACCACGGGCTCGTCCTCGGCCTCGTCCTCCCAGGACGCGGCAGCATGGGGGGCCGCGGTTGTCGCGTCGAAATCCTCGTCGTCCCAAGACATGGTGGTTATGTGGCGATGTGAATATGTGGTGTGGGCAAAGGGCAGCGCTGGGCTCTTTTTTTTAGACCCGTGCTCGGTGAGCCAGGCGTGGTGCACCGGTGTGCAGGCGAGATGGCCCTGGCTGATGTGGCGGCATTCTCAGTGCTTGTTTTTTGTTGAATATCCTTTGTGATTTTCAAGATAAGCCTGGGGTGGTGGCTGGCCCGGGCCAGCCCTAGGTGTGTATATGTCGGTGCCCGAGCCGGTTTCTGTGTTTTGGATTTTAGTGTGTGATTTATAGTTTGTTTCTTTCGCAACAGGCTGCGACATTGTGAATGATTTGAGAAATAATTTGCCCACGAAGGGACTAAGACGGAAAAGACAAGTGAGAAACAAAAACATAAATTAATGGAGAAAAGAGAAGAAAAAAGAGAAAAGAAAAAAAACAACAACCACAAGTTAATGTGATCAAGTGACCCGTCGGGCTTCTTGGGCCTGGTGGCGGCAGGAAAACGAGCCGCGTAGTCTATCCACGGAGACTTTCCGTTGGTGGATGATGACTATTGTGAGAGCAGACCATCGCCATGTATTTCGTCGACTGCGAAGTCGAGCTTTCGGATATAAACTGTTTCGGAAATTGAGCGAGCTGCCAGTCAACACAGGTCTGAGGCCTTGCGCAAAGCTAGACGGATTTTTTTTTACTGTCTGCGCCCCACAAAGCCAAGTTTTCTTTCGATGATTATTCTACGGCATGAATGCATTTTAATTTCGGAAGCTCGCTCACGCGCGCCTGAGTATTTCACCTTTTTCCAATATGGCATACAAACATATATTGTCCCTTTGGAAACTCTTTGTCAATTATTCGGGAAGACCGTGAAAGATTGTGAAAAAAAAAAGAAAAAAAAAATTGTATACCAGCTACATGCACCTGTCTGCATGCCTACACGAACATCTCTACACTGGCGTCCCGTTTCCCGGAATCTAGCAAGGTTGCGCAGCGTGTGCGACCTGGGGCCGGCCCCAGTCATGCGCGCTGCTCCCTGCAAACAGGCCCCTGCAAACAGGCCCCAAAACAGGCCCCAAGCAGCGCCAGGGCCGCGCCCCAAACAGCGCCAGGGCCGCGCCGGCCGCCCCACGCATTCATCCTTGGAGACTGCACCACCCTCGCTGTCAACACTGCCACAATACACACTGCCCGCCACCTACAGGATGGACGTTGACGGATTTCTCCAATGGGCGACGCTTCGCGGCATCGAGTTGCTGCTGTCCGTGGAGGTGCGAGCGAGCGAGTTGGGCGGGCTAGGCATCTTTGCCAAAAGCACCCCCGCCAAAAACACCCTCGGCCAAGACACCGTGGTGCTCCGCGTGCCACAAAGCTCTGTACTCGGGCTCCGCAACCTCCTCCAGGTCGCCGAGAAGGTGAAGGCCTGCGACCCGCTGGCCGCCCGGGTCTTGAACGCAACGTTGCATGCCGGGGGCCACGCCTCCGAGACCGTCATCATCCGCAGCTTTGTGTGGGCCCTCTTCATGCGCCTGGCGCAAGGGGCCACCGACGCAGCCGGCATCGACGCGTACATCCGCGTGCTTGCAACCACGCCGACGCTAGACATTGACGAGCGTGCAGAGACCCGCGACGCCACCATCCGTGCCTTGGTCGCAGAGAAGAAGCACGTGCGGCAGGACTACCTCCGCCTCGCGGGCGCGTTGCCCGAGGCAGAGACGCTCATGACCTTTGCGCAGGCCTTCCAGTTGCACCAGGCAGTGAAGTCCCGCGTGTTGGAGATTCCGCAGGCGGAACGCGGCCTGGACGCGTACGACTACTCCACCAGCATCTCGTTGGTGCCCATGCTCGATTTTGCCAACCACGACCACGCCCCCAACGCGGTGTTTGACGCGGACCCGCAGACGGGCGACGTGGTCCTCCGCCTCGTGGACACAGTGGCCCTGGGCAGCGAGATCACAATCAGCTACGACCCGGTCAACGCCGTCGCACCGTTTCTCCAGACCTACGGGTTTGTGCCGCCCGCGCCCGCCACGTTGGCGTTGCCCATCGGCGCGTGGCACGCGGTGCTGGCAGAGGCGTGCGGACACGAGCACGCCGCCAGAATCGCAAAGTGGCTCCAGGTGCCGCCAGAAATCACCGTGGATGTCAGCGAGGCGGGCACTGTCAGCATAAACGCCGCAGCCTTTAGATTGCCGCTCTTGGCGATCCCGGGCTTGACATACTACGCGGCATGGGCCTCCGAGGAGGCCGACATTGCGCGTGAGTTTGATGCGCCCGCAGACGAGACGGGCGCCATTGTCGCCGAGCTCCAGCAGCAGGAAACACACGCGGCGGTGGTACAGGCTGCCGACACGGTCTTTGGCGTCACGTGGCACGACAGCTACATCAGCCTCTCATGTATATTGGAGCAGACTGGGTGCAACAACGCGCAGGCCATTCTGGCGCTCGCCGCGCGCACCGCGGAGTTGGTGGGGCACATGGCCTCCGGGCCCAGGCCGGGAGTGTGTGCACCAAAAGAGGACTTGGGCGCAGACGGCGGGGCGCTACGCCAGTACTGCGCCCTCCGCGACCGGGCGTACAAACAGCTACTCGAGATGCCGAAGGAGGCGGTCATGTCTGCTGCGCGGGAAAGCCTCGAGAATCTTCTAGACTGATTGCGGGGCGAGACGGGGCACCTGCGGTTATTACTAACATGTCATTTGTAAGCCGGGCGCGCAGACTGGTATATAAACTCCGCCCGTGGCCACCACTGAGGGAGCGCGAAAAGTCATAGGATATACTACATCTCCAGTCTCCTTCTTTCTTACACACTCATCACACACACACTAAAAATGGTTGCCGCTGTCACCTCTGTCGCTGAATTCAAAGAAGCCTTGAAACACGAGGGCTTGGTCGTTGTCGACTTCTTTGCCACCTGGTGTGGTCCTTGCAAGATGATTGCCCCAATGGTGGACAAGTTTGCTACCCAGTACACCAGCGCCAAGTTCATCAAGGTCGACGTCGATGACTTGCAAGAGGTTGCCCAGGAGTACGAGATCTCGTCTATGCCAACTTTTCTTCTTTTCAAGGATGGCAAGGTCATTCAGAAGGTTATTGGCGCCAACCCAGCTGCTTTGAAGCAAGCCTTGGCTGCCAACGCTTAAGTATATAGAGTCTAGAATTATAATGGAAACCAATTTGTTAAAGCAGTGGAATAGCTCATGCCCAGGCTCCAAATGAGAGCCCCGGGTCGTCGTATGGCAAGATGTGTCTATTTAATCAATCATTTTATCTTAAGAGATGCACTTGTCTTGGTTGCTAAACCCGAAAAGATCCCTTCAGGATTTCGCTGCATGGCATTGTTACATTTCTTCAAAAAAAACAACACTTGTTTGGCCACAAGAAAGCTTTTGACAAATCGTTTTGTAGCATTCCTCCAAGAACTCCTCAGTGTGACAGTACCTTGGACCATTTGTCCGTTCCGTTTGAGATGCTCCAGATTATGGCGCTTGGAACTTCTGCATTGAACGCAAACCCATACAATGCCTTGTAATAGACACATCCTTGCACACTTGGTAGGCAAAGGAAAATCTGTACTGGAGCAAGACCCTTTTCAGGTTGTCAACCAACAGTTTGTCGATCAAGCATTTCAGATGAATAAACGCCGGTAAAAGCGGATTCGCGTAACGTGGACTTGTGGCGATGCTAGGTAAAATGAGATAATTGTACCTTGTAGTTTGGGGTCATGTTCCAGTAAACGCTTTATTGGTTGAAGCGCTCCTGTGACCATCCACATACCCGGAACGAGGATTGCAATACAGAGTGGTGGCCCAAGCATGCCAGTCAGCATAAACAGACAAGCACATGTCACTAGAGATAATTTTATTATTAACCGATAGAACCTACCCAAGGTATTCACCTACGTCTGCCAGCCTAGGCGGTGCAATACAAGAGCCGCACAGGGTCAAGCGTCAAAAAACGACGTTGCAATTTTGGTCTCGCTGATCGAGCGCCACTTTTCCAGACCTGTGATGCGATGGATCAAGAGCCTATAGATGGCCCCGTACTGGCGGATGGTCTGCACCATCAGAATCCGTTGGCGGCGCAAGTCGTTCACGACATCGTAGACTGGGTCAGCCGTGACGTCGTAGTTATTGCCCCTGCGGTCAAACGCGTTCACCAACATGTCAGCCGCAGCAAAGACGCCTGTGCGCCCGCACCCCGCCAGGCAGTGAATGACGGAGGGATACTCCGGGAGATCGCGTGTACTGGCCAAAATATGATTTTTCAAGTGGATCATGGCGAGCACGTCACCGGAATCAACGGCCACACCCATGTCTACCCAGGAGTCCAAGTGCAACTGCATGACCCTGTGTGGGTCGCCCCCGTCGATGGCAACGTCGAACGTGCGGAGCTTCAATGCACCAAACAGCTCGCAGCGGACAAGGCGCACATCGACGGCATTTTGCCCCGAGGAGTACGTGCCTGGGGTCCAGAAGGCAAAGCATTTTTCGACACCATTTTCGACGTCGTTGGTCAAGGAAACCACCACCAACGCGCGCTGGTTGACGACGCACCTCCAGAAGTCGCCTGCCGTGCGCAGCAACGGGCCCTGCGTGGCGATATAGTTGCTGAGCCGAAGAAGACGGTCGTTGACGGCAGGCGCGCCAACGATGGCTCCGAGAACAGTCTCGGAGGCCCTCAAGTACGACGCGTTGATATAGCCGCAGCCCAGCTGCAGTGGCGCGCCATCGGTACCCTGCGCTCGCGGGCGCGTTATCAAGGCGTCGTGGAGAGACACACGCGAGTGTTCGTAGAGAAAGATGTCCTTATAGCGGTTCTTGTGGCCGTAGTCCAAGCCGCTGTTGACTACAGGCGTGGCTTCCGTGCGGCCACCGGGCGTAAGGAACTCGCTTTCGCTGCGCATTTTCAACGCGCTATTCAAGCGAGATTTCTCGCACTCCTCGAGCCGGTTGAAGTCGGCGCGAAGCTGCGTGGTGTTGGACACCAGGTCCCTCAACCACTGCGGGAGGCATGCGAGAGCCGGCGAGTCGACTGCGACGCGCGACAACTGGTCTTCCGCGGACGGCGCCGTTGAGAAGTCGAAGCGCTCCTCGTTGTGTCTGATTTTGAACTTTGTCTCGGGCAAATTGCACGGTAGCGAGAAGTTCGAAACATTAGGAGTCGTCACAGGGAACGGTGTACACGTACCGGAAGCGGCAGCGGCAGCGGTCTGTGGCGGCGCCGTGGCAGGCACGTCCGGTGGGTCCTGGACCGAGAGCCGCGACACGTCGATGGGCTCCGGCTTCCCCGAGGCAAGGAGATCCGGGTGTGCACTCGCCAACGCCTGGAACAGGCTGTCGACGAGGCAGATCCGCGGCGGCGCGGCCGCGTCGAAGCACGACTGGTCCACGAGCTTACGGCACATGTGGTACATATTTGACGAGCTGCCGTGGTGATCATAGAGCACGATTGCCGGGGGCCCGCGGGCGCCGTTCTCGCGAAAGTAGCTCTGGAGCACGCACCGCTCGTACGCGGGCAACGAGCCCACGCACCGACGAAAGTCGAAGCTGGGCCGCTTCAAGAGTGTCAGCGGGAGGCAGATGTTGATGGCTCCTGCGACATGCGCCTTGACGTGGTCCGCGAGCGGCCGGATGTCTAGCACCACGACGTCGCGAAGGCCCGTATACGCGTGCACGGCGCTGCCGGCAAGCATCTGGGCGATCTCTGCTGGCGAGAGGTATGTGATCGTCGGCGAAAGCCGCGTGATTGGCTCGCGGAAGCTTTCGGGCGGTGGCGCAAGCAGCGTGCGCCGCGTCTGCAGCGCGCGGATTGAGTCGAGCACCGACGCCGGCCCCGCGGTCGCGGGGCCGTGTGTCCCGAGGACCATCTCCGCCACGCCGAGCGAGTACTTGCGGTCGAGCGAGAAGCGCGGCTCGACCGCCGAGGACGTGCCGGCACCGTCTGAGGCCTCCCGTGGCACGCGCACGCGCACCCCGGCCACCAGGCCGAGCGACGAGCGAGCCTTGTGGTGGCGCGCGTGGGGCGTGTCGAGCGTGAGCAGGAGCACGTTGCGCGGAGTCTTTTCTGAGCCTGGAGCGGACTCGCAGTCCTCAAAGAGCGTATCTGTCAGCCGACTGAAGTCATGGCCGGCGGGCGCCAGGTGCTCGGCGATGGTGGCCTCGGACGCAAGGGAGCTCACGGAGCCCGAGCCGTGGCGGCGCGCGGGTTTGGCGGGAGAGAGAAGCATCGGCTTCTGCGGCGGCGCTGCGGGGCGCCGCAAGGCAAAGTAGTCCTCGGCGGTTTGCGCCTTTTCGGCCGCCGCGGCCGCCAGGTAGTCGTACGCCTCCGAGGGCGACTTGGCGGGAAACTTGTACGCGGCACAGCAGGGGCTCGAACTCATGGTGGCGCGCGGGTATGTGTATGGGCTCTGGCCGTGTTTGAGGTTGAGTTTGTGTGTATCCTTGTTGTACGGATACGCTCTGGGGCGTGGGGTGGCGGTGTCACCGGTGGTTTGACGGCCCAAGCAGCTGAGCGTTTGTGTCTATGGAGCGTGTCGGCAGCAGGGGTCACAAGGCGGTCTTGGGGTTGTGTCCAGGGCGGCTCTAGCGTGTGTGGAGGTGACTGTGGCAAACAATCAAGTAAGGAGTGGTGTCTTTCGGAAAAGGCCGTGCTTTGTAATGCTGTGTCCAAAGGTCAAAGGAAGACGGGCGGGATGGGTCTTGAGCAGATGCACAGCCCGGGGTGAAAAACCAAAAAAAAAAATAGAAATGAAAAATGAAAAACGGAAGAACAGCCGAATAGCTTGCGGCGGCCGTACGGGGAATGACGCACGCGCAAGAAGACACAGGTTTCTGGGTCTAAAGAGAGGAATGACGGGCAAGTGCTTTTTTTTTGCGTTGCTTACAATGGGGTTCCGCGGCGGCCTGCCATGACATCACGGGTCCGCGCGCCCGCATGGCGCACTGCACATGCGCACGGCCGATCTTCGCTCCGTGGTCTAGACCGGCGCGACAGAGTTTTTTAATAGACCCGCTTCGCGTCTGGGGCCGGCGGTGTTTCCTGCCGAGGCAAACGTCGAGGGGGGGGGGGGTCTCTCTTTAGGCAACCTTTTGGAATTGTTTCTGGCATCTATTTTGGCATTATATTTTGGCATTATATTTTGCACCGTTCTTGGACCTGGGCCTTGGGCACCGGCCCTGGCGGCAAGATTCTTTCGCCTAGTATGAGGCCGCATGCCTCGGGGCACCTGTGGAATATATGGTGGCCAGGCATCTTTGAGGGCACGGCCATGCGCGAGAGCCGTGATGCAGACGGCGTTCGGCGCATGCGGTACTTTACGACTTTTTTTCCTAGATCGGCTGCCGTGGGCGCGACACATGCAGAACGCCGACACACGTGCAGTTGGTACTCGGACATGGACGTGCGACCAAAGGGCCTTGCGGCGGCCCTCATTTTTCCGATTTTTCTGTGTTTTTTCTGTGTTTTTTATGTTTTTTTTATTACTTTTCTTTCTTCTTGCACCCTGCCTGTGTAGAAAGTCCACTGGGCCCCAAGGATGTCCCGACTCATAAGGCGGCGCGCCGCACGGTACGCCTGCTGACAGGTCCCTGACAGGTTCGGCCCTTGCCTATCTGCCAGCACCGCGTTTTTCGCTGCAAACAGGCTCGGCACTAGCACTCCCATGGGAAGGCAGGCCCATTGTCAAAAATGTGCCGCGGCCCCATGTCTCAGTTGGTGCAAGGGCGAGCAATTGCAACGAGGCCTCTAGTTCTGCTCCCGCGTGGCATGTACATTTTTTCATATATACATTTACATATACATATATACATATATACATTTACATATACATATATACATATATACATATATACATATATACATATATACATATATACATATATATATATATATATTTGTCCCCCACTTGGTCTCTTTTGTCATTGCTTTCCCGAGCACGCCAGGCTCTTTCAACACCCAGGCTGTATTTGATTGCGCTTTCACGCCGCACTCGGCATGTGCTTGGAGGAGGCCCCGGTGGCAACTGCCTACTGCTTCCGCATATACGCTCGCGGGCAATTGCCACCATCTGAATGGCCTCTCAAGACAACGCAGTACGACATTCCTGAAGGAAATACGAAGTCTCTAAAGTCAGCGCTTGTTGTCAAATTTTTGAGCCGCGACCGCGAAAGCACCTCTAATACGCCATGCGCTTTTTTTGCTTGGTGACGGTGAGACGTGGAAACGGACTTTATGGCTATATGGCGCAAGTCTCGAGTTCAACCCTCTGTCTGATTCGAATCCCGGTATCACATCACCGAAGCTCGAGTCACCATGTCTGGTATTAGCCGGTATACATATGCCATATGCATTCTGGTGTAGTTAGACGTACCGACACACTAAGATTGGTCAAGTCATTTAAAAATTCAAGTATTGGCCAATCAAAGTATCATCGTGCCCGTGAGGAGCCCCGAGTCTCTCTATGCGGACCCATGCTCGTACCTCAATCTTTATCGGAGCCCATTTCCAATCGACGGGTGTTTCTATTAGCACTAAAAAAATCCCTTCTCCAAGCCGCTCAGCCACAGGAGTCAGAAAAAGGTCTCGTGCGACTCGCAATTTCCACCGGCAGATGCTATTCACCGATTGCCATCAAGCTGATGATTCAGCGGTAGACAATATGCCCATGGCTTTTCGCATATCGCAACACACTATTTATTCGCGCTCATACGTACGACCCGGGCTCCTAATCCAAATAGGCGCCGTTGGACTTTGTTTACAAAGCCTCTCAACTCGGCACCGAGCTTAAACCCGTAATATAGGACGTTGCATCGAACTTGGTGTTCCGCAACAAATTTTATACGAAGCCGGCTCCGGCACTTGCATGGTGTGGGTATCTGGAAAACAATGCCACCAATCAAAGTTGAAAACAAAATACCCCATCGAGAATTCCATCGTCTTCATGATCTCGTGGGCCAGAGGCTAAAAGAAAAGATTCCTTGATATAAGCTGCTCGGTGCTGCTTTTGGCGAATTGTATACGCGCTTCACAAGCCTACATTCAAAACCTTGAAACAAGGCTCAATTGCTGGTGATAATTATAGATTATCGCGCGGCAAAAAGTTAATGACTAAAAATAGCATTTCCTGCTTCCGTGATTTCTGTACGTAATCTTCCACCGCACGCCGGCATATCTCGTGAGGGTTTATGTGTATCACCGTTGCGCCTTCTTCCGTTTATATTTCCGTTCGTCGCTTACCTTGAACTTATCATCTTCCGTTGCACCTGTACCGAAGCTTGTGAGACTCATTTCGGCACGCGATTTACGGCGGCGCAATCTGTTTTCATACTTGCCACCAGTCTCCGCTCGGATCGGCACGTCTATATTCACAGGTTTAGGTTTGCTGGTGGATTCTCCTGCCTGCAAGAGAACTCCTTCATTCATTTGGGCCTTGGGTAGCTGGGCGTCACTGTTTATGTGCAACGGGCACTCAGGCTTCTCGGGCTTCTCTGCTACGCTGACGGAATCTTTCATTTTTTCTGTCTCCGCTTCTTCCAATTCTTCTTCATCTGCGAACAAATGAGAGTTCGAGACCTCTTTCTGGACTTCTCCAATTAATGCCTCAAAATCTTTTGCATCACGTGCAAGTCCGTTGCTTATGAGTTTTTTCATCAATTCTTGAGTCCCCACTCCTTCGACGAGAGATTCTCGGACCACGGCCTTCGTTTCTTCGGATTGAGTTCCTAAGTCTTTGCCGTACTCCATGATTGCCCTTCGCATTGAGGGCTTCGTGCTGCGCTGTTGAGAGGCATGAGAGTACGCAAGGGAGTCCTTTTTGTTTGCGGACCGGCCTGAGCTATCAAAATATCCGTCTCTGGCCCTAAGATTCTTTGACGGATCAACGTTTTGCTGTCTCAAAGTCGCCAAGCTAGCAAGCCCCTCTTCATCCTGAAATTCATCAGGTAATGCTTCTCCACATTGCAAGGATGCAGAGTCCTGCGATGTAAACTCTCTAGAATGCGCAATTCTGTTATGATTGAGGAAGCCTTGCGCAGAGGAAAAATTGCTTCTTTGACAATCGAGACAGGTCAATTTGACAACTACTCCATCCGTTCTTCTGTAAAGACACCCGGGGATCCGCATAGCAGGCCCACCCAAGGATGGTCGTAGAGAAGAGGTTGTGGATCTGGTTCTGTAGGAGTGCGTAGCCGGCTCAGACTCCGCAAACATCGTTTCCTTGAAAACGGGATGTTCTCGTGCGTACTGCTCCTGCTGTAGCTTTGTGTAGTTCACAGAAAGTGACTTGTTGAGAATGTCGAAGTACTTGAGCGTAAAGTCGTTCGGCTCGCTTCGAAAGGACACTTCGTTTGGAACCTCGAAGAACTTTCTCAACGCTAGCATCTGGGCCTCGCATTTGCCGATCTCTTCTTCTGTCAACTTGAGCTCCTTGTGTTTGAGTCGAATTTCAAGATCGACCTGGTTAGTCAAAATGCTTCGGAGCATTTCCTCGGGTACATTCTGTAACTTTTTGATCAAAACGTCCTTTTCGACCATGGGAGCCAGCCCTTGCGCAGATCTGAGTGAATTTTGCGCTTCTTCTTTATTTTTTGTTTCGCTGAGGTCAGGAGGCTCTGCGCCAACTTGTGTGAATTCTGCCATTTTGAAGCTAAAGATGGGAATTTGAAGCAGAGTGGGATCACGTCGCGAAATGGCCTATCGCCGCAGTGTACAAGGTCACGTGCGCAACCCGCGTTTCCTGTTTCGTCCCAAAAGGTCAATGGGGTCCGGGCCTGCGGCGCACTGTGCAAGCATGTTTTTGAATTCCTGTTCGCACGATACACGAGTCTCCCAGACACTTGACTCATCGCTCACGAAAAGTGTTGGTGAGTGATTCGCCATAGATGTTTCCGGTGGCTCTACCGCAGATTCATTATCAATGTTGGAAATTTGCAATGGCGCCACACTTTCCGTGCAAACCGCGGTGGTGTCCGTGTCTCGACAGTGTACCGATTCAATGTTTGCCAAAATGCTTGAGACTTTGCGCGGCCCCAAAAAATGATCAAAAGGCATAATTTCATTGTTCACATCACTGCTGATATGGTCGCTGGGCGCAGGCCGGCTGTTTTCTGTAGTTGGAATTGTCATGCAATAATTTGCCGTCTCGGCCCCACCGGATTTGAACGACGAGGCGGCAGCTTCCAAATTGCTCTTTCCACCATGAACGCAAGCTAGTTTCTTTGGATCTCGAATCCTGTGTTTGCGTAGCTTCAATTTCTTGGATTTTGTCCTTTTAGCTTTTCTAACTCTAGCCTCTGGCGCCCGATGCGTTCTTCGTTGTATTTGTCTTTTCTTCTTGAATTTGTGTGGAACTTGATCCTTGGTGGCGATGCTCGACATAGTGATGTGGATTCCAACACCGGTCCCAGCTATCTCCAAAACGCGTTTCACCAAGACATCAAGTGGACTTTGCGCAAAAAGATCGGCCTTCGTTGGCACTGCCTCCGTCTCGTGCAGGCATTCGCCTTTTGCAGCCGCCGGGTGTCTTTTTTTCGAATCGCCCAAGCTTTCATAGAACAGAGAGAAGCTCAGGCATGATGCGGGCTGGATTTCCGCAGAAATTTCCACAGGGCCCCGTGTCACACTAAAAATCCCGAGGCCGTTGTGGTCCTGATGCCCGAGCGACAGCGGTGTTGCTTTGATCGGAGTGGAGGTTTCAACGCCGGACTCCATATAAAGGGGAGAGGTTTGGCCCTGCGACAGGGGGAATCTGACACCACACAAGCCAGGGCTAAGAATCGTGCTTGTCAAAGCCAATCCAATATCTACCGATGCCGGTGGCTCAACTGGCGGCTCAACTGGCGGCTCAACTGGCGGCTCAACGCTGTGTTCTTTGGATGCTGGTTCCTGCCCCGCATTTGCAGCCAAGATATGGCTTGAGTCACTGCGGATTGAGCGACCGAAAATCTGGCCCAATCTGTCCAGGGTGCATAGCAGCTGCTTTCCGGCTATTTTGCTTGCACAGAGCCTCTCTGCCTTGGCAAACGCAAGCTGGCACTTGCGTTTTCGGTACACTGCTCGCTTCCCATAGGTTGCTGGTACGAAAATGAGTATGTATTTAAAGAGAGACTGAGACTGGGGCTCTTTGCTGTCGAAACAGTTCTACGTACCAGTCGGCTTCCCCGGGTCTAGCGAAGATTTGTTTCCCTGAAGCATTCTTAAAAAAAAATTGGAGGATGTATAATTTTCGGTTTGGTTTTCAAGAACTACAGGGGCTCACGAGGTCACAGACGGTGGCCCTGGAAGCAGAGGCCCGCGGCGTTGCCAGGTTGCACGGAGGCCCGGAAACACCAACGTTGAAAAGCAGCAATACGCCATATTTCGTGCCGAAAACTACCCCGGGGCAAATCCAGCGAGATTTCTAAACCTTCCCCCCCCCCTCCCCTCCCACCCAAAAACCAGCCGAAAACCAGCCCCTACTAAAAACGGCATTGACGAGCCAGTGACAAGATGGTGTCCTCTCCATTGGAGCGCGCATAAACTATGGCGCCGCGTTCCAGGGCCAAGCTCCAGGGCCGCGCGCCTCGCCGCGCCAACTGAATGGGGCCTCCTCTTTCCTCGAAACCACGCCACAATCACCAACGGTGCCGCTTTCAGTCTAGCAAAATCGCAAGCGCCCGCTCGAAATGATAGACAAGCCCATCTTGCCCTCGGTGGCGTCGTTCGGGACGCTCACGATCAACGACACCTCAAAAACAGGGTTTGGGTACAACCCCTCCATGGGCCCCAGCTCCAATGCCATCACGGCGGAAACCAGCTCGCTCCTTGTCAACAAGCGGGCCGTGAGCTTGACGCCTGTTCTGCACGCTTCCATCTACGATCGCAACGTGAACAACAAGAAGATCGGCGAGATCAGCCTCCTGACGCTCGCGTTCCTCTTTGGTGAAATCGTCAGCTGGACGCACGGCAAGTCCAAGGACGTGCTGGATTTAGAGAGCAGACTCAACGGCTTGGGCTACCAGATTGGGCAGCGGTACCTCGAGCTCATCAAACTGCGTGAGGGGGTCAAGTACAGCAGGCGGGAGATCCGCATCATCGAGGTGCTTCAGTTTATCCACGCGCCGTTCTGGAAGGCCGTGTTCGGCAAGCAGGCAAACGAGTTGGAAAAATCCCAGGACGTGCATGATGAGTACATGATCATCGACAACACGCCCCCCATCTCGAAGTTCATCAGTATCCCCAAGGAATACGGCGATTTGAACTGCTCGGCGTTTGTCGCTGGAATGGTAGAGGGTGCTTTGGACAGCTCGGGCTTCCATGCCACGGTGGTGGCGCACTCCGCCCCCACTGAAGAAGCGCCGTTGAGAACCGTCTTTCTAATCAAGTTCGACGAGTCTTTATTCACTAGAGAAGAGATTCGGTTCAATTGAGCACTGTTCAAGGCTACATGATATAAAGCATGCTAAGATCAGGAGCGGGGAGAGATACAGGGGTAAGGGGTTTGGCAGAGTTCTGCTGGTGTTTGACCAACAACAATTGCAAGCGCCACACTGACACTGTACTCAAAAAAAAAAAAAAAGAGAAAAAAATAAGAAAAAAAAAATAGTGAGAGAGAGAACGAATGGCAGGCCAGAGGGTCACTGTTCGATTTTCATTTGCTCAATCACCAACACAGCAGAGCGACGTGCCAACACCCCATGAAAATAGAACGACCTCGCTGGAGCAGATATCGGCTCAGGTTTGCAGTATTCACCAGGCGCGCCCCACCAGATGCGATTCGCACAATGCGCATAGATCTTGCGCACGACCGCTGCGACCCGACAAGGCCACTCACGAAACCTCATTCAGGCTTCCCCCACCAGCACGGAAACTCATTATGGGCATCACCATCCGCAAAGCCACCATCAACGATGTGCAGGCAATGCAGAACGCAAACTTGCAAAACCTTCCCGAGAACTACCAGTTGAAATACTACATGTACCATATTTTGTCTTGGCCGCAGGCCAGTTTCGTCGCCACGACATACGACGTCTTGGACGACGAAGAAACCGACGAGCTTGCTGAGGAGTCCGGAGAGGCCCAGCTAGCAAGCACAAAACGCGAGGCGGTGATTGACCCAAAGGGCGACCCCGCGTACATTGGAAAAGGGGAGAAAATCGTAGGCTACGTGTTGGGCAAAATGGAAGACGACCCAGACGCAGACGACAAAACGCCGCATGGTCACATCACGTCTTTGGCGGTGATGAGAACTTACAGACGCATGGGGTTGGCGGAGAAATTGATGAAACAATCCTTGTATGCGATGTGCGAGAGCTTCAAGGCCGAGTATGTTTCTCTCCACGTGAGAAAGTCCAACAGGGCCGCGTTGCACTTATACAGGGACTCTTTGAAGTTTGAAAACACGTCCATCGAGAAGTCGTACTACCAAGACGGAGAGGATGCCTACGCCATGAGAAAGGACATGAAGCTAGAGGAGATGCTTCCGTACTACGGTCACACGGAGGTTGACGACTTCTCTGAGGACTTGATCTGATCAGCCCAAAATGCAGTTGGCGGTGGTCAATGAAGGAGGGCATATTCTACGCAGTGAGAAGATCGGTATGTTTTGCTTGGCGACACATGAAGACACCGCAACGGCAGGCACGAGCGTGCCACCTCTTAAAAAAATTATGGGATTCTGGTTATTTCAATTGGAAGCCTGGCCACGCGCCCAACGACTCAGGGCGAGCAAGAACAGGTATAATGTACACATGCAAGGGAAAAAGATATATAACAAAGAGGATCAGTAGCGCTCTTTCATCCTGGAGGCAACAGTACGCAAGTTTCCGTAGACCTTTCCTGGCGGGGAACCCAAGATGAGCGAAACAACGGCCTCTCTGGCCATTCTGATGTGGGTGAAGCCCCCCAAGATGTGGATTTTGGAGTCGGCCAAAACGATTCTTGTTCTGGTGGCGTTTTCAATGGCAAACTTCGTTTTTCCGTCCTTGCCTGCGATACGGCCAATAGCTCTGGACAAGTGGTCGCCAGTCAAGGTCTTGACGTCCTTGACCTCGAAGGTCTCGATATATAGATCGTCCAACCTCAAGAGCGCAATGGCATCGTCGACATCGAAGCCCAACGTGAAGGCCTTGATGAAGTCGGCACCCTTCTGCAACGCGCCCTGGTCCTCGGTATGCTTGTTTGTCTTCATCTCCACGGTCTTGGTCTTTAAGTTCATGCGGACTTGCAATTTAAGATGGTCTACGAGCGGAGGGTAGATCTTCATCCAGGTGTTCTTCAAGGGGGTCATTCTGTGGGGCGGCACGGGCACCTTTCTGCTTTCCAACTTGACCTTCATGCCGCTTTTCGACGCAGGCGCAAACCTCGGCTTGCCACTCTCGTCCAAAACGAGCGTGGGGGCATTTGAAGGCTCATCAGCCATTTCCTCATCGGCGTCCTGGGCAGTCGTCTCGACCGGCGCAGGGACCGCGGACAAGTCGACTAAGACCTCGTCGTTTTCCGCGGGTGACTGGTCAGGCTGCTTGGCAACAGTGTTCTTGATCGCAGTGGGCGCAGCCATATTTTGTGGTGGGAAGGGGTTTCGTACAAATGGCCCGGGTGTGGGAGATTGGGTGGAAATTATCTTGAGATGAGAGGCACGTGACCAACGGGGTATTTTTTTTTTGCCCGCGAGAAATTTTGGTGCGAGCTGCGCGGGCGACGCCCCGCCTGCAGGGACGCCCGACGCTGGCGCGCTTGCACATCCTGCATAGATATGATGGTTCAGTAGTTCTTGCAAAGGGCGAGAGAATGGGTGGGTGGTGATGGCAACAAGGGACATACATATGCGCCGTGACTGGCGTGGCATCTTGGCAGGGAAGTCGTGTAGGAAGCCCAAGGCTGGAATATAGAATGTCGCAATCCAAACCAGAGCCAGCCGAGGAGGACCCGGCCAGGAAAAGCGGGAGGGTTTAAACGACGAGCCGAGGGAGAGTTCAAACGACGAGCCGAGATCAAGGATTGGGAAGCTCCAGGACGCGAGCCTACACGCCCATGTACATCCAGTAGGTAAGGGCTTTAATGCACATGCTGGATAATGAGAGTTAATATCTCAATGAGTTGAATGATTAATCAATTCTGTTTGAATACAGTAAAAACCATTAAAAGAATTCATGAAAGAGTTTCAATCTTCAGTACTTAAACCTTTAAAATCTTTAATCCCCGCGACGCCCGGAATAGGAGGTACATTCCCCTTATAAAAGAGATTATTATAAAGACTTATGGGGGGCCAGGCTTCCCCAGCGCGGCCCCACATCACGTGCCGTGGGCATGATTAGTGCTGCGGGCGCGCGCGGGTCTTTTGGTGGTGGGGCCAGCGGGCCGTCTTTCCATAAAACAGGGCCATGTATAAAAGTAGAGGCTGGGGCCCGCGCGGGGTTGCAGGGCGGCGGTGCCTTATCTTGCCAGCACATACTAGGTTCAAAACGCACTTGCCGGATTGCGCCCACCGCCTTGAGTTTCGAGCAGGTATTTATTGTATATAGGCTCCAGTCCCTAGCGCCGGGAACCAGGGCACTTTCGAGTAAAAAAGGCCCGCACCGCCCAAGCCAGTACGAAATATAAAAATGTCCTGGTGGCCAGGATGGAGTCTGACTGGGCCCGGAGCTTGTGGTGCGTGGGCAGGAGCACCGCAAGCTCCGGGCCCATATTCTTGCTCCGGGCACATATTCTTGCTCCGGGCCCATACTCTTGCTCCGGGCCCACCGGGTTTCACCGCGCGCGCCACGCCTGCTTCCTTTTTTCTGCATCATCTTTTTCTCGCTTCCCCATCTGCTCGCTTCCCCATACTCAACGGCACCCCTAAAATTGCGCTTCTTGCCCGCCGCATACGCCACCAGCATAGCCCATCATATATTCACAGGCCTTGTGGGAAGCTGGAACTCGACGCGCCACCATGCTTTGGTCCAGCGTTTTGCAGCCTCGGGCCATGCTGCGGGCCCCATGGCTCGCACGGCCCGTGGGCCCAAGATATTTTCACTCTGTGCTGAGCTCTGCCCTCACACATCTACGCCGTCACATATGGCAGGGGTCCGCGGGCGCGCCGCTACGGCCCCTTGGGACGCCTCTTTGGTGCCCGCGTGCTGGCCTTCGGCTCATGGTGCTGGGATCCATGCGTACATTGGCATCGCAGGAGGCCAAATCGCCCGCGGCCGCCAGCCCCGGCACGAGCCTGAAGTCCGCAGCAAAATCTGAACACGCACCAAAGCCTGCGGTCACAAAACCGATGCTCCTACAACAGGCGGCTTCCCCGCTTGCCCGGCTCTGGGTGCACGTGAGGTGGCCCCTCACCAGAAACGACCGGCCGTTCTCGATCGACGACTTCTCCGCGTTCGCGTCCTGGGTGGTCATGGGACAGGTGCTCTGGGTCATCTTGGGGACAACCACGTTCGTGCTTGTGGCCATGTATCTCATTCACACGCTCGACCAGTTTTGGACAACCATCCACGGCGATGCGCGTGGTGTGCCCGCCGGCACTGCAGATGTCTCCAGGGACGCCAGCTTTCTCGGCCGCGTTGCTGGCGGCGTGCTCTCTCACGGGCTCGGCGCACATCTCGTTTTCGAGAAGGGGCACGTGTTGCCCCGCCTCGAGGACGGCATGCTCAAGTTCCGCAACGTGACGATTCTCCGCGCACCGTCCTCCCTGCCGGCCTCGGTGGACTTTTCCGCCAAGATCGCCGCGCTCAACGTGAGCCTTTCGTTCAAGAAGTGGTACGAGGGCAAGGGCCTCATCTACGACTTGGAGATCTTTGGCATGCATGCGACAGTGGCCCGCGACGACGAGGCGCTTGCCAGAGGTATCCACGAGAGCCCCTCGCCCACGTTCAGCTCCTTGGCGCTCTCATTCAGCGGCTACCAGGACTCACACGAACTCCAGAACGATTTCAGCGAACACAAGATTCAGGAGCTCACGAAAATTACGAGCCCCGCGTTCGCGTTGCTTGACCCGAACTATGAGTTGGCCAGTGTGAAGGTCAGGGACTCCTCTGTGGAAATTCACGAGCAACGGGGAGCAAGCCCGCTCCGCGTCTCCATCTTTAACTGCGATTTGCCGCGTCTCAGAGGCGACCGGTTGTTGATTGACTTTTTTAACGCGGGCATTGTCACGGGCACCGTCAACAACTCGATGTTCACCATACACAAGCATCAGACGCTTTTAAACAGCGGCAATACCGTCACGTTCAAGCTCGACGGCATCGACATGGGCTCGCTCTCGCTGGCCAACCCCAGCCTGAAGTTCAACTGGTTGGTGAGCGGCAAGGCCGAGATTGTCGCCGATATCCGTCTCCCCGCCCTAGAGGACGCGGGCGCGGACAGCGAGAAACGCACTGCGGCAACTTCTGGTGCCATCCGCAGGTTCTTGCAGGAGTTGGGTGAGTTGACGAATCCACAAGCAGCGGCGAGCGGCACTGCGGCTGGAGAGGGCAGCTTGCTCAAGGGCGCCTTGATGGCCATATACGAAAAGTTTGCCATTCGTGCTGAGAACAAGCACCCGACCCGAGAGTCGGACTACGTGATTGTGAACGCCAAAGTCAAGTTCACGGACTTGAAAGCTACGTTGCCGCCCCACTTGCCCATGGCCTCGTCGCAGGCTGTGCCGTTCACGTCGCTCCAGAACTTGCGCTCGTTGATCTCGTACATCAACGGGCTCGAGAACGAGGAGCCCTTGGTGATTCGAACGACGGTCATCGAGAAGCTCACGGACTTGTACCACGTTGATAACATCTCGCAGACGAAAATCTACGACGCGATCATCGGTGACATTTACGAAGAGCTCACGCGCATGGTCGAGTCTGAAGAGAAGCGCATCATGCGCGAGAAGTCCAGCATGTGGTCGCACTCGGTGATGAGCCAGGTCCTCCTCTTGGGCTTGGGCGTGTTGGCCTGAGCATAGCATGACATAACATATAATGAGACACGAGCCAAAACATAACACAACACAAGATAACACAACACAACACAACACAACACAACGTAGCATACAAGGACACACCGGGCCTGCTCCTCACCTTTCGCGCCTGAGCAAAGGCACACTCAAGTTCTTCTTGCTCAACAACTCGGCCTCGAGGTCCTTCTCGACGGCCTGCGCGCCGATCCCGAGCACCGTGCCCTGCTGCCGATGCGCGACGTCCTTGCCACGGGCGCTTTGGTCTGGCTGCCCCGACCAGCCCATGCCGCGTAGAAGCGCGGCCCCGAACTCGTCCACTGGCACCGCGTCGTAGTCCTCCGGCGCCGCCTCCGCGCCAGTGTCGTCCGGGTGGCCGCTGATCACCGCGCCGCCTGTGTCCTGGCACGGCTCATTTGAGAGAAGCGACGCGCGTGCTCTTGCCTCCGCCAGCAGGGCGCCGGGCACGTGGTTCTGCCGGGCCGTGGGCGGGGCCAGCCGCCGCAGAGCGGGATGCCGGATCCGATGCGATTGGTTGGTCTGCTCTATCACGAGAACAGGCGTCTCGGACACCGCCGTGGCGCCGTGCATGGCGCCCCTGGTGGCATCGTACGCGTCGATGGCCGTCCTTGAGTCTGGCTGCGCGTCCGCGGCGCCGAAAAGGGCGCTGCTGGCCCGCGCGGCCCGTTTGGCGTACGCGCCCGGCCTTGCGCCCTGGGTCTTGGAGACCTTGTTGGCCTTGAGGCTGAAGGAGAAGCCCGTCATGTGGCGCGAAGATGGGCGCAGGTTTGTCTTGCTCGGGCCTGGTGCGCCTGTAGTAGGCCTAGGGCCGCGCGCGCGGGGTGCACGACACGAGCCCCAGGGCCAGGTTTGTTTTCGCGCGCGGGGATAAATGGCAGGGGGAGAGGGAGGAACGGAAAGAGGGCGAACGTATAATAATATATCCTTAATGAATAGGCCAAAATAGTGTCTCCTTAATAAGCCTATGATATATGTAATGATATATACTTATACCAATACCTTATGTATATAAAGACCCTTTGAGAAAGAGTACTTGTAATATAGATACCTATTATATATGAATAGCCTAGTGTAATATAGAGATTCCTTAATGTATATATATATATATATATATATATATATATATATAGGGCCTGCTGTGGGCGGAGCCCGTAGCGATTTGGTTTTGGTTTTTTGATCCAACGAACCATCTATAAGAGAATGCAAAGCCGCATTGTCTAGAGGTTCGCTCTGGGGCCGCGCCAGACTCGGAGGCCTCGCGCAAGGCTCTTGCCCCGAGCGTGCTTCATCATTCCCTGCTCCTCCTCCTCCTCCTCCGCCGTCCATCCATTTTCGTTTCCTTTATTTTCCCCCGTATTCCCATTTTCCTTCATCTTCGCTTCTCCCTTTCATTGTCCCTTTCCTTCTTCAGCTCTTTCTTCTTGGTTTTATAGAGGTTGTCCAGGCCCCCTTCAGCCACGAGGCCCTGCAATTAATACTTGAATACAGATTCTGCCCCGCGCAGCCATAAAGCAAGAAACAAGTACAAGTGACAGGCAAAAAACAGCGCCCGCCACTGGTGCACAAAAAAGCCCCTCGGCAGCGGCCCTGGCCCCGAGCAAGCCCGCCCATCCAAACACAATATAAAAAAAAATCAGATTCCAATCGGAACCCAGCGGCAACAAGCAAACGGGAACCGAAACCAGCGCGCGCCCAGACTCCAGTCTAGCGCGGGGCCCCATGCGCGCACCGCACTGCGCACTGCGCACTGCGCACCGCGTCTCATTATGCTGAGCGGCCGCTCAGCATATACAAAACACCAATGCTGCTTGGCCTGGAGCAGTACCTCTTTGAACGCACCGCCGAACACGCGGCACGCGACCAGTCCATGCACGCGTCCGAAGACTCAGGCGCAGAGACAGACCCGGCCGGGCTCTGGCGGGACACGCCCCGAATGCCAGACGCACCCAGCTTGCACGGGGCCGCTGGGCCCCCGCTGGGCGCGTCCCCGAACGGGCTCATGTCGCTTCTTTCGGGCAGCCAGACACGGAAGAGACGCCGGGGCGCCCGGAAACAGAAGGCGGCGGCCGCGGACTCGAAAGGCGTGGCGGCCATGGGCTCAGAAAGCGCGGCGGCCACGGGCTCACGAGACGCGGTGGGGTGGGACGGTCCGGACGGCTCGGACGGCTCAAACGGCTCGGACGGCTCAGACGCGCCCGACACGTCCTTCGACGCGGGCGGCTTCGAGCGCAGCGCCGCAAAGGCCCGCGCCATCGAGGACCTCGAGCGCAGGGTCTTCTCGGCGGGCCGCGCCGTGTCCGTCGCCGACTTCCTCACAAAGGCACCCCCGCTGCCCGCGCCCAGACCCCGGGATGCACGTGGTACTGTGGCCCCGCCCGCGCCCCGCCGCCAGCAGAAGGCCAGCGGCGAATGGTGCTTGGACGTCCGGCTCAAGGTGCCGCCGGCGCGGTTGGCCGCGCTCAGGGAGCCCGTGGGGCCCGCACGCGCCCCCGCCAGCGTGTCAGTGGCCTCGGCGCTCGTGCGCAGAAGACCCGAGGCCCATGTCACGCTCCGGTTGCCCACACCCGTGTTGCAGCGGCTCGCGCGGGCCATGGACCCGCTCTACACCGAGTGCTCGGGCACGCGTGGCGGCAAGAGTGCCCGCGGCGTGTTTGCGATGATGATGCGGTCCGCGTCGCACGCCGCGCCCCGCTTGACCGCGATACAGCGGCTCAGGGGGCTCCACCCACCGCCGGTTCCTCGCGGCGCCATGCACGTGGTGCCCCAGGCGCACGAGCAGCGGGTGCTGAGGGCGCCGCCGCGCGTGCCGAAAGCACCCACGGGCCCATGCGCCGGCAGGCCGGGAGGAAGCATGGCCGAGCTAGTGCCGGAGCACGGGCACGCCGTGGGCCGCAGCGCTGCGGTACGGCCTCGGCTACGATACACCGCGCTCGGCCCGCACGATGCCGCGCAGCTCATTAGAAGAAACGCCCCCTTGGCGTTCACCAGCGCCCCGCACATGGACGTCCTCGCCCGGTTTATACAGGGCGACGGGCCGCCGCCGGGCCACTTGAACTGGCCGCAGAAGTTCCAGCCCAAGCTGATCGAGACCCTCCTCCTGGCCGGCGACGCGCGCCGCTTTCTCAAGCGATGGATGGCCAACGCGTTCGCGGTGTTGGAAACACAGTCCACGAAAGTGCCCCGGAACGTGCGCTTGAAGGAGCAGCAGAGGAAACAGAGAAAGCGGGAGCTCCTGATGCTGAGCTTCGTTGCAAGCGACCGCGAGGAGGACGGCGCGAGCACGGACGAGGATATCTTCGTTCCCATCCTCGTCATCCAGGGCGACTCCGGCTCGTGCAAGTCTGCGTGTGTCTACGCAGCAATGGCCGCAATGGACGGCTACGTCCACGAAATTAACACCGGCCAGGCGCGATCGAAAAGGGACATCCACTCGTCGCTCAGAGAGTTCTGCACATCGCACATCATCGGCCAGAAGCACGACGAGAAAAGATTCCAGAAGGGCTTGGTTTTGTTCGAGGACTGCGACATCTTGTTCGAGCAGGACAAAACTTTTTGGGCAATGGTGCAAGAGGTGATAAACTATTCCAGGCGGCCCGTAGTCGTCACGGTGAAGGACATTAGCGTCATCCCTCGCAACATCCTCGAGCTAGCAGAGGAACAGAATGCTGTGCTATGCCTCAAGACACCCCCAAGTGACGATATCAGACAGTACCTATGGCTCTGTGCATACAGCGAAAACGTCAGTGTGTCGCCAGAGGTGCTCGATTTCATCTTGCATGATTGCGAGACGCGTTCTGGCACCGACTTGCGGAAATCCTTGATGAGCTGCCAGTGGTTGTGCCGCGTGAAAACGCCCGTTTCGGGAACCGCAGAAATCCTGTTTGACCCGCAGCCTAGACAACAGCCATGCACCGACCTCGATGCAATCGCTAAAAAGTTGGACACGGTATCCGTGGCGGATATCATCGAAGCCAACACCCCGTCATCCATTTTACACGATGTACAAATCAATGAGCTTCTCGACATTTACTTGATCGACGACTCTGTGCATTTGAGGCAGCGGACGCTTCCCCACGAACTCAACACGGGTCTTTTAATTAAGGAGCTATTTGAACAGGAAGAGGAGCCGCCGCACACCAGACCTTTATCTTTCAACGAAATAAAGACCACGGTGCTCGACTTTATTTCCTCAAGGGCCAGAAAAATCCCCAAGTTTATCCAAGAACTCTACGGAATCCGCGTCCAAACCCGGAGCCGCTCCTCAAGCGACTTCTTAGAGGACGCCCCCGAGACGCAAGGACTACCCGAGTCCTCGGTGTGCTATAGTATGAGTCCCCAGGCATTCATTCAGGATTTGGCACCTGTGACTCGCTACTGGGCCTCGTTCCAGAAAGGCATCGTTGCGTTGGACGAACAGAGCATTAGGCAGAATAGAAGGGGCTTGTTGGATTTCCTAGGCTGGCGCAAGTTTCACGACCTGGTCGAGGAAGTGTTGGCCACAGGACCTTTCAGTCAGGATCAGGAGCCCGCGAAAAATTAGAGTACCATGCTAGATCACCTTCGTTCTGGAGGTGAGCATGCCTCCGCCAAATGACCGTGCCGCCTTGTGCTTATAGTCGGTTGCCTGGAGCCTCCGCCACGCCTCCTCAATGTGGTACGGTTGGAGTGGCTTCGCCAACTCATCGGGCTTGTCAAATAGATACTTTCTCTTCCGCTTGTCAAGCTCTTTATTGAGAGTGCCGATCTTCAGGAGCGATTGCTGCACTAGCCTGTCCTCCGACACCTTTATGGCCATGGCCTCCTCAGTCAAGGAGCACACGATTTCAAAGGTAAGAAACCCCAAAATGTCAATGACGTCGTCATTGGGCCGCGACTCGCAGATCTGAGTGATCTGTGCCCACTCGCGGAACTTCTTCGCTTTGCGGAACGTGAACGATGCCTGCCTGCACTCGGACCAATGCACGTACTCCTCCTTCGTCATATACTTTGTGCGCTCGTCGGCCATTTTCAACCGTTTCACCGATGCCAACGTTGCGGCTTTTTCCTCTTCGTCGACTTCCTCAGCCTCTTCGGCGGTTTCCAAGTGCTGCTCGCTGAACATAAACTGCACCTCCCACGGCAACCTGATTTTCAGCTTTCGGTACCGCGTGATCATCTTTGACTGGTCGTTCCCTGCCGGCGCTGCAGCGGCGCCAGACTCCTGCTCCATCAATGATTCTGTTCCCCCTCCCTCGTCCTTGGTATTTTTCCGCACATCTTTCCACGATAAGTACGTGATCAAACGGGTCACTTTCGCCCGGTCATGCCTTATTAGGAATATCACGTCTTCGGGAGCAATGGATCGCGTGCCACGCGATGCCGCTGTCTTTGTGGCCTGGAGAAGGATTTCGATCACTTGGCCCCGAACGATATCCTCAATGAGCGAAGTGGTTTCTACAGGTGGGTCGTTGGTTTCGCCAGAAACAAACATCATTTGTTGCACTTCCACGCGGTAGCGCGACCTATCTTGCGAGGACATGTCTGAGATATTTTGATAATTATTTTTTGGAAAATACGAGAGATGATGGAATTTGGAGGGTGTGCAATGGTGTCTTGTTGACGATCGATCGATTGTTAGGCATACTGTGAATGAGCATATACTGCATGCAGAATGGCGATGTAACTATCGATAGGGTACATCACCAAACTTGGCACCGGGGCCAAATATATAAAGTTCGTAGATCCATGATGAACATTAAAATGCCAAAATATGACGTGGGAAATGTCAGACGGCAAGGCAGCATGTGGAGCCTAGTTTTCCAAAGAAAAACCTTCAGGTGACTTGCAATCACCGGTACATAGTTGGTAAAATATATAGTCTATAGCTATAGTTCTGGGAACTCTTGCAAAGAATCCTGAATCTAAAACCCGCAAGGTATTCACATGCTATGAAACTCTTAAATCCAAAAAGTTATTCTGTTTGAGCTTGCCCAATATTGTTGGCAGTTCGATTTTTCTAGTGGCTGATATTTTAGCTGATGGACTTCCATATTCTCATGATATATCACGATTTCCTTTCCATCAATTATCGACTAGCGGGGCGGCCAATACAGAGAAGAGTTATTCAGACAGATCTAACAAGAATACCTCTGCCTATATGTCAAGGTCAAAGGACTTCAAGGGATGAGAAAGGTGGGCTACGATACATGCAAAGCAAAAGGCATTTGAAACTTGTGTTACTTTAAAATATAAAACAAGTCTTGAAGTAGCCACAAGAAGACTGAAACAGCATTATCCTCATCTGCCTTAATAGCTAGGCGGGTTGAGATTTTGCCTGAAACCCTGAGGATTCGCCAGTGCGCGTAACTTGCGTCGGGTAACCTTGAACTGCAGTATATATAGAGCGAACAAATCCCACCCCGTCACTCACCTCAATATGCGAAATTGTATGTTTCAATCTTACGCAGTGAATATGATGATTCTGAGTGCATTTGGCTCGAGACTTTCTGTCGGTGTGGAAAAAACCAAGCTACCTTATTTATCTTTGGCTGATATTTCACTGTTTATTAAAAAAATCATTTGTACCTCATACTAACAGCCTAGACTTGCCATTGACGTATCTTCCCTTAAACATGCAGGTGTAACCTTTGTATTTTAGTGGTTTTTGTATGCGTACTCATGACTTAGTGCATGTTTGTAATTGACTAGCATAATCCGTCTCAGGTGCTAACACATGAACGATTAGTATCGAGAAGAAGCTGTTCGTACTCACTTGCTTGTGTATACTGGTTCGTAAGCTGTCGTCAAAATCCGCCAACGTTGTGAGTAATGTCGATTTCGTTGCCTGCCGTTTCTCAAAACGAGCAGATGTGTTTTCACGTATTTCTCCAACACTTTGGCCTACCTGACAGGGACATTTATCGTGTTTAACGGAATCAGTGCTAACAGCGATATCTTTGGATTTGAGCTGGCAGTTTTTGCACACGCCATCCAGGCCGGGCTGCGGCTGAGGGCTCAAATGACGCACAAGGATTTGGGGTTTCCACCATCACAATGCTGTGTGCTAGCATCCCATCTCCTTCCAGCCCGCCGTATAGCCATACCATCTACCTAGGATATTGCTTCCCCTTTTATTCTCCTAGCCCTTTTCACTCCTCATCTAGTTTTTGACACGGTGCCTTGCTCTCCAACGCGAGCGCCCAGCAAGAGTCCCGGTTACAGTACCGGGAACTAGGCCACGCCCGCTACCACGTCTAAACGGCAATGAGCACCACCAACAACACACACAACACCACGACGAGGACGCCGATGCACCAGTTGCTGGCGGTGTCCTTGTTGTTTTCAATCACGTGGTTGACTCTTCGAAGTCCCCTCTGCAACTTGTTGCCCACGACGTCCATTTCGTTGTCGAGATCGTCGAGCATGAACCCCTGGTCCTCCAACTCGTTGCCCATGAGTGCCGCCTGCTGGTTCAAATTTTGCATCGTCTGGTGGATCGTGTCGAGCTGCATATCCTGCGACTGGATCGCCTCCTGCTGCTGGAACTGGCTGAACTCGCGATCGAGCCGCAGGTCGTCGCTGAACGGGTTCTGCCTGCTCTCCTGGCTGATGCGATTCGACATGGTGGTCACCTCGCGCGGGCGAAGAGGGTTCGAAACACACTCGTTCCACGTGTCCTGGATGTCGTGGATTTTCGCCAGCAAGTGCGAGAGCACCTGCTTGCGGCCCGCGATGTCCGACGGTGTCAAGTTGAACTGCGCCGGGCTCAGCTCGGAGATGTGTACGGCCTGCCGGAGGTCCTCCAAAGTCTCGGCCAATTCCTGGTAGTCGTTTTGGAAGTCGAGCTTGCGCTCCTCGGTGATGTTCTGGGCGGATGCCACAAACGCCTGGAGCGCCTGGACCTGCGCCCAGCAGTCCTCCTCGACCTCACTGAATGGGTCCATGTTATGGGGCAGAGTGTTGCGGCAGGTGGTTTGTTGCTATGAATGGGTTGCTTCTGGTGCGTTTTCCCTGGGTGCGTGGGGCCCCGCGCGCGCCGCCTGGGCCCCCAGCTCCAGGGCCACGGGGACGGGCAGACATGCGGAAGTGCTGTGGCCCCATTGTAATAATGCAATTGCATGGTCTTACAAACACGACCCGCGGGCTTTCATGAAGTTTATACAGCTTTCGGGCTCGTGACACGAAAAACAGTGAAAACAATAAAAAATCGGACAGACGGCTGGGGAAGATTTTCGAATAGAGCGTGGTATTCGGGCACCACGGCTCCGTTCGCGCTGCTGGGCCGAAGCGGACCCTCTTCCCTTTACTTCGGGTGCTATTCCCATAACCTTTGGGCCATAGTTCCCCCCCTCTACTTCCGGGGCCCCGATTACCTTTACTTATAGCCCTTATTCCCCATATCCATTTCCTCATATTTTTTATTTTCTCATGTATCAAGCTCTTTGCCAGTGCACCAGAACCAGAACGGAATAGAGGCAAATCCGCGTCTGGGGCCTGGCGCCAACAGGGCCGTTTTTTTTTCCGCACCACAGAGCGGCCCAAGACTCCGCGGACCATTCAGTCATCAGTTCATCCTGTTTCGCCTTGCTACGTGGCTCCGCTATTTTCCCGGTCTTGATAATATAGCCAGGACATGGAAACCACAGGCCCACTCGAAGGCGAGATCATGCATGATGCAGTCAAGGCCGAGCCACTGGGTGAGTTGCAGACTAGCCTGTTAGAGCCACCACGCATCGACGAAACCCCAGCATCCGAACCGAAGGACGAGCCGCTAGACCCTGGCGGGCCTCCAGCGAAAAAGATGAAAACAGAGACATCGTCAGCCACCTGCGAGCCGCCGGTGCACGAAATGGTGGGTGGATCCACAGTCAGACAGTACTTGAACAAGCACCTCACACTGCATCTTTTGGAAGGCTTGAAGCAGATAGGTGCCAACAAACCCGAGGATCCTTTACTGGAGTTGGGCGAGTTTTTGATCAAGCGCTCGAAGGAGTTGCGGGATAAGTGAGGCGGCTGGCCATGTTGTGAATGTCCGTCGCTCTTGAAAGAGAAATAACAACCGAACCGCCTTGCGAGTACGAAACAGGGCTGCCCAGCGATTAAGTGTCAATGATGTAGACATGCTGGGAGGTACCATATGTAGAGAAGATGCCGTGGATCTTCTACAAAGCAGCTTCTGCCATCGCTACACATGGGGTAAATCAATAGCAAAGGAATACATTCCTCCGGGATCTGGGAGTTTCTTCAACTAAGGTTTTGTATTGGATAAAGTATTAACACCGGGCAAACCGAAAGTAATATACAAACGCCAGCCTGCACCAGCAGCCGCAAGAGATCGAGGACAACACTTTTAAAATTGCAAAGCTTGACCCTTTTGCTTCTTGTCACCACCCAACTCAAAGTGCTTACATCTCTTCAAGGAGAGCTGGGCCTTGGTCTTGCAGGTGACACACTCCAACTTCAAGACAACCTTCTTGGTGGTCTTGGCCTTCTTGTGGAAAATCTGCTTGGTCTGACCACCGTAACCGGACTGCTTACGGTCGTATCTTCTCTTACCTTGGGCAAACAAAGAAGCCTTACCAGCCTTGTATTGGGTGACCTTGTGTTGGGTGTGCTTGCGGCATTCCTTACCCTTACAGAAGGTTCTTCTAAGCTTTGGAACGTTAACTATGGGTTAGTAAAATGCTGGATGAGGCGCTGCAATCAGAATGGAAATGGCACGGCCCAATAGGCATGCATCACCTAGCTACTAAGCCTTAGTCCCTAGAAAACCGGTTGCATGGATCGACGTGTCTCTTGTCTCAACAATATGACGCGATTCGTCATTGCCCATTCATTCTGTAGAAGGCTTTAGCACCGAAAAGAAGCGCAAAAATCACCTGCTCCGATCCTATTCAGCCCGTGAGAATGGGGCCATGAAATATTCAACATTGCAACCTAGCATTTGCAGGTTTTCGGGAAGTTCAATAGTGCAACATACCCATTGTGACTGATGTTCTGTAATTAGTAGGGAGAAGTGGAAAAAATTTTGGATGAAAATCATGGTGAGAGCGCGGAAAGAAATGTACCAAGTGCAGGTACTGGGTGGTGCGCGCGGACCCTGGCATGAGGGCAGTAGCCCTAGAGCAATAGTGAGCACCGGTATGCGACAGTGTGGCGGTGGCACAGGACTCTGCTAGCACGTGACTGTATGCTAGTTGCCCAAGTCGGAATTATGTTGATGGAAGTATGGATTTTGCGAAAATAATGTTCATCATGAGTGTGAAGCTTTGACGTCTATGGCTGGGTATACCTGAGTCTGGATGTTCATGGAGACGACAAGCTCAAAGCTACATACACTTTGAAATCTGGGCCTGGATAGCGTCCCGTCCATACAGGCCACTGATAAAACTAGTGCCCCCTTGCGATTTTTCCAATAAACAAATATGTATAGTGGATGAGGCCTGCGTCTGGATAATGCCCACTTCTTTATTCCCTTTATTTCCATATAAGGATGTAATCCATTCACGCATGAATAATAGCTGTAGCTCAAACCACTGCTGAAACAAGGCACAAAAGAAGCTTGCGCGCGACACTTTTGCATCAGTGGTTGCGAATTGATGAATAATGATTTTCTGACGTGACATAGATTTTGTCCCCAGAGTTCCTAGATATGAGCAAGTCTAGGCAATGTGTATAGCTAAACAGAAATTCCGATAGACTTATTCACATACAAAAGTTTATTCCTGGTTCTTTGGGGAGTCAAGGGCTCGAAGAAGCGGCGCAAGACGGTGTCAAGTAGCATATATTGGACGGCCATAACGCGATCAAAAAAAGTCCTTCTGTGAACACAGTTGCTCATTATTAAAATAACGTGCCCCTTGTTTAAAAACGAATCATGAACTATTGTTCCAGAAAAATATGATGTTTTGCATTTGTGATAAAAAAAAGTTAACTGCCTTCAGCCAGATTCGAACTGACGATCTCCTCATTACTAGTGAGGTGCCTTACCAACTTGGCCATAAAGGCGAGAACTGAACAATTCACCGAAAAGAAAATTCAAACAGATAGAGACATAGATCTGGAGTCAACTTTCTTTGCACAAGGCTGGGTGAGGTTTGTCCAAAATGCCTTACACAAGTACATTAAGTGAGTTGAGGACAGAAAATTTTCTCGACTGGGAAATGATTTCACGTTTAGCTAATGATGGTTGACGAAGAATTCATGACCCCAGAGCCAGGGCTTGTCCCGGAGCGTATTATGAAGTTGCAAAATATCATTTTCCAGATTTTGACATCTACGAGCTGAGGTGAGCATCAATCACTTAACCCAAAAGAAATTTAAGATTATAAATATATGTATATATACTTTTTTTTGTTACAAAATTTTGTGGCTTGCATGTTTCACAATTCTGTTAGCGTTGCAATTTTTTGAGTTGTAATCTCACAAAAAGTTCTTGCCATTTTTTGGCTTTGCAAACAAACCGACAAACTTTTTTCCGACTTGATTTACAACTTGTCTTTGTTAACGCACATTCTCATCTTAAGTAATTTAGGTCAAAAACATTCAAAAAAGCCTGTGCTCGTTATCTCTTTCCCTACTAACCCCGCGCATAGAGCAAAGAGCTGTTTCGTCACTATGTAGTTCTAGATCGACATAAACTTAATTCGGGTTTCGTAGCATAATAAATATTATTTCTGGCTTATTTTCTTAAATTAAATCCCACTTTTCTCCAGTTATAAACATACTCCTCTGTAGATGCTTGAGGTCGAGCGATCCTAGCGGAAATAAATTGAAACACTCAACTCCTCTATTTTGGCAATAAAACTGTTTCAGTCAGCTTGCTTGTAATACTGGTCTAAATATTCACACAATAAACCCATTTTTAACGCAGAGTAGCAGCAAGGACAAACCTCAAAATTTTTTAGATGTCAGAAAATATCATTAGATCCACGTGGTACCCACAGGAAAATAGAAGAATTCATTCATTTTCTATTTTTCTTGGTTTTGGTGCAAAATGATTGATTTTGGTAATTTATTTCGTCAACACCTGGCTGTTTCAAAAAGAATGTTTTTATTGATACGATTAAAAGTTTTGCGGTAAAAAAGACAGATGTTTTATTATTTTTAGCTGTTGATGCATTTCGAGTGACCTTGCCAAAAATTCATGCACTCAAGTATGAACTGATTTGTGTAAAATTGTGATTAACTTTAAGCAGTAGAAAAGTGGTTTGTATTTGCGAAAAAAACTCAATGTCTTGATCGTACTAATTAATAGCTAGCCAAGTCGAGTATCAGGGAATGAACCTTCACTGATAGAGATTCACAGAATGAATCTGGAAATTGTGTAAAGTCTTTAGCCTAATTTCGGTTTTTCTATGCTTACTACATCG
Source organism: Metschnikowia zobellii (assembly GCA_939531405.1). Taxonomy (NCBI): domain Eukaryota; kingdom Fungi; phylum Ascomycota; class Pichiomycetes; order Serinales; family Metschnikowiaceae; genus Metschnikowia; species Metschnikowia zobellii. The sequence goes on from OW618029.1 coordinate 2,216,094, forward strand.
CTCACTTTGATGCTTCACTATTTCTTGAACTAATTTTGCGAGCCGCGTAAGTTACTTCAGAAATTTCATTCTTTTAAAAAGCAAGAAAAGTTGAAAACGTTTTACTCCAGCAATGTTTAAATTATATTTGTTTCATATGAGTATTCAATTAGGTGGTGCTCGCTTACAGAAGAAACCCGCATGATGATTAGATTAGTCGAGTCTCACAAATTATTCAAACCAGAGTAGCTGAAACAGTTGAAATAAACAAAATATTTGTTGCTTTTACGAAGGGGCAATATATTCCCTTCCAATTGTGTCCCATAGTAAAATTTCCGTGTAATTCTTCTGCTGGCATAGTTGTTCCAACTTTTTCAATAAAGCAATTTTCAAGAAATATGCTGGGCTTACCATGGTGTTTTGATGAACACATCAAAGTCCATGAAGGAAATAGCCATCTGCATGATACCTCCTAGAAGTGCAATGGGTTGCTCCTTGAAGACCGCTTTTGTTTCTGCCCACAAATAGTATAGAAAGAGATTGTAATTTACTTCTGGAATTGAGAACTCCTCGGTATGAAGCTTCTTGCGAGATTCGTAGACTTCATTTACACTTTCGAGTTGCTCCTCGTATTCTTCTGTTGCCAAATTGAGTTTCTCCACATCGAAAATATAGGGTCTACCGTTTTCAGCGTCCCTCGATCGAGCCCCATTGACACGATCAACCTCATTGATAATGAAATGTAGAATGTGGCTTTGTTTTGTTGCCGTGTCGTCACCTACAGGCAAATCTCGACCTATGATTTCTTCGAAAGAATTCTGAAGCTCTTTATAAGTTAGCAGTGTAATCGTCATTAAAAGAACTCGTTGGTGATACGCTATATGCTTTTGCCTCAACCTCTCATTGTTGAAGAAGTTTTGTTCGTAGGCTGACTTGGAGGATAATCTTTTTTTGGCACTGTGCGCTTTATATGTCCGATAGACTATTCTCGTGAGTGAATCTACTAGCAAACTGATGGAGCCAGCAAAACGAAAGGTAAAATTATTTTTGACTGCGAGTGTCTGCAAATAATCGGCCATGAGGCTTGCCACATCGTCATTCACCTGAAACATGGAAACAGCCCATTCAGAAATTTGCTTTTTTTTCGTTTCATCGGTTAAAACTCTAGTCTGAAGCGGGTTGAAATTCAAAGAGAGACCAAGCATCTCGGGAAGGCTTTTCAAAAAGAAAATGGATGTATTCAAAAGCGGCGGTTTTTCAGAAATGTCTAATATAATCGTAGCCGAACTATGAAGACTAGATTGAATACGGATATAATGCTTGATTTCTTCAAAAGTGATATCTCTATTACACCTAAATAGTTTCAGTCAGGAGATGAAAGGCGAAAAAAACAGAAAAACTATTAGTTTTTCCGTGTATTTGTAGCAAACTGTGCACAAAGTGAACCATTTGCGCCTTTTCCCCCAGATACAAAGATGAATAAGAGCGCTCTGCCCAAAGTGCGATAAATCATCCAGAAAGTTTTGAGATATAATCTTATTACGACGATGGTTACTTTAGACCTTTGATATTAAATCAGCACTTCCAAATCATTTTTTTATTTTTTTTTTTCTTTCCAAGTCACCCCAGCTGATTATGCAGCGGAATTTGCTGTGCTTCCCGTTTAATGAAGATAGCGATACTCCGCAGCGGGGCTATCGCACCTAAGATAACATGTCGAATCTGCCCAATCTAGAAATTTCATAAAGCCATAAAGCTGTAGAATAATGAATCCGTTTTCGGAAAAGATAAAATTCTTCATCTGGGAGCAGATCGATACCACAGAACTTGAAGAAGTTTACGGAAAAGTTCTAATATGATTTATGGCGCATAATCAGCAATGCCGCATCCCCATATGGCTGTGAGGCTCATAGAGTTTTCAAAAAGTCTGTCTTAGCAAACTGCTCAGACAGTGTTGATTTCTGGGATATGGTTGCGCTATATTTGCCGAAAAATATTGACCCCTAGGTCCTCCCGACGAAACAGATCGCACATCTTGGAAAAAGTGTAGGTTGACTAGCAGCTTACAATGTTGAGGTCAAGCTTAGCTTTTGAGGTATGTGCAAGTGGCTTTGAGTCTGAATTGGCCATCATTGTTTGTGGACCGTATGTATGACGAAACTAGAATTATTACTTTGAGGGATTCAGGGATTTGATGGGGTGAGCTCTTCACGTTCTTCTGTGCTTTAGCGAGAAGAACGATATCAATGTCAAATAAACATAAGCAGTTTTTGCAGACCCGCATCGTCTAAATGAGATACCAAAAACAAGATTTCAGTTACACAAGACTAAGGCTCATGGAGAATCGAACGAAGAAAGTTTTCGAGAGAGTTCAGTTAGTTTAAGCCAGATCCGCAGGACAGGAAAACTATACACGCGTTGGCATACGTGTAGATTCTCCATCCCATTGTGAAAGCCTAATGAAAACCCCCTCACATTTTTTTGAGACTAGCTAAACCTTCTCAAGCACTGTAGGGTATGGATCTAATTGATGAAACGGAGATATCAACAACCTTGAATTCCTTGCTCGGAATATTCGCTGCGTATCTCTTCTATCTTCATAAACTCTATTTGATGGGAATGCTAGCCAATCAGAGGTACCCGAAATAATGTTTACCCATGAAGTCAATTGAGTTATTATATGTTATGCAAGCTTTTGAAGTATACAAAAATATCAAACATCAATGAATTGGATTCGGTGCTCGAAATCAAACCAGCCTCACCTGCACACGGTGCAATGCGTATTCATAATCAAGGCCAAGTTCCAAGTTCGCCCAGAGTATTAGCTCGTTACAAGCCATGACGACAGAGACACTCTTGCTAGACCCCCAGCTCAAATGGTGGATGCTTCTACCAATTTCCATTGCGATGGTGTTGGTGGGCATTTTGCGCTCGAATATAACGTTTCTTTTCACTCTGAAGCGCAAGGCTGTTCCATTCAAGGTCGCCCGAGAACGGTATGTTAAATCATGAATGATCCGAAAATGCAACTATTCCATTGATAAACAAGGGAAAGCACACTATTTGGAAGTATTTTCTAACTCCTCCAGGGACTTCCTCAAGCGTGCGCTCGCGTTCAAAAAGAACGCCGGTATTTTGACTGCACTGGAATTCGAAATGCGGCAGCAATATTTTATCAAAAGTCTTAAGAGCACCAGATTTCGCGAGAAGACCGTGACCGAAAAGACTCCCACAAATCCTTTCGCCGACGCGGCAACCAACGATGCTATAATGAACATGGCCAAAGGCAACATAATGAGCTACGTGCCGCAAACGTTAATCATGGGATGGGTCAATTATTTTTTCGTCGGATCAGTTGTTATGGAACTTCCATTTCCCCTAACTGATGGGTTCAAAAGCATGCTTCAGAATGGAGTGAACACTCCCAACTTGGACCCACGGTACGTGTCTGCGATCTCGTGGTACTTCGTGAATTTATTCGGTCTTCGGCCGATATACTCGCTTCTAATGGCAGACCCCAAAGCGGCACGTGACATTGTAGCTCAGCAGCAGCAGCAGCAAATGGTGCCGAATATTGGAGGGACAGGGGGACCAAAGGCAGAGAAAGTGTTTAATGCTGAGGCTGAAAGCATTCAGATTTTGGACCACGAGTACTGTCTTTCCGGAATCACGCAGAGAATTCTAAGCAAGTATGATTAATAACAGGCCGCTGCAATTGGATCTTACGTGAAATTTTGATACGCTGTGGTCGATGATGCATAATTTTGTGAACAAACTTCATGTGGCAAGAACAAACACAGCTATTCCGCTTCAATTTTATGACGATGAAAACCGCAGACGCCTATGTGCATATATTGTCGAAGCGTTTGAAAACCCGACCTCTGTATGAATGTGCGGGAAAGAGTTGTCCTTTTTCTAGCCTCGATACCTTAGTCACATGCGGCCCAGAAGAATCCAATTTTATGGTGACTCCATTTCTATATGAGGCCTACTTTGTGTCATGTTTTGCTCGTTGTTGTTGCGGAAATACCATTAAAAGAAAGTAATTTGTAGTGAACTCGTAGCATAGCGCTGTAAAGATCATTAGGATATCAGCTGATTATAATAAACATTGGGGCCTGGCCTCTATGGGGTTACACCAAGTGCTATTGCTCAAAACGAGATGAAAAGCAGCGATTGGATTCCGCTATTAAGGAAATCATACATCGTGAGCAAGTGAAAGTAAATCCCAAACAACTCTTGAAGTAAATTTTGAAGATCAAAGTTTAGTTTCGAGTAGGAAATCAGCTATTTGCATAGCTAATCCTGAAGTATAGCACATGGGTAAGATTTGAGCCATCTAGCCCATCTTTTAGCGTATGAAATATCTCAAAAGTTACTGATATTAACTTTAAAGGAATTGTAATTAGAAGTATAGGGAATCAGATTATACCGTGCGCGGACCATCGACAGGCCCCTGGATAAAGAATGACAGGTTCCCTAGGGCATGGGCATGCACAAACGCTTTATTGTCGATTACCTACACAGGGCAATTGTTCAAGCCTACTTTTCTGGGATTATGTAACATCATTCTCTGATAGGGCTATACAGTCACTCACCAATTGAAACACATAAGAGGGCAACTTATTGAGGATTTTGCAGCCTCATGATATGTGGACTATCGAGAACATCTTCAAACAAGAGTGACCAGCAACCTCACTCCCAGAACTCGATGAATGAATAATTTGTCAAACGATAGATTATTGGCAGAGTGAAAAAAAGGGAGTGTGGTTTCAAACAATGGAGCATCTGCAAGAGTCGTTGGTGCCGCGGATCATACTATCCAGTGCATCATACGTCTCGTAGGCCTGCACACACTTGCTGATCGGCCTAATTGCGCATTTCAGGCTCATCTCGATCAACCTTACTAATACGTCACTACGAGTGCAATCTTTACACGTGAAGAACCCGTGTCACCCACACACCACCAATAAAAGAATCACGCAGCCCAGCATGGCGCCCACAACAATTATCTGCATCGGCATGGCTGGATCCGGTAAGACAACTTTCATGCAGAGACTCAACTCACACCTCCACGCCAAAAAGACGCCCCCATACGCAATAAACCTCGACCCTGCAGTGTTGAAAGTGCCGTTTGGCGCCAACATAGATATCCGTGACTCGGTGAAGTACAAGAAGGTAATGGAAAACTACAACTTGGGCCCCAACGGAGCGATTGTGACGTCGTTGAATCTCTTCTCCACCAAGATCGATCAGGTGATCAAACTTGTAGAGAATAAGTCAGACAAATACGAGAACGTGATCATTGACACGCCAGGGCAAATTGAGTGCTTCGTATGGTCTGCCTCCGGTGCCATCATTACTGAGGCATTTGCGTCGACGTTTCCGACAGTCATTGCCTATATCGTGGACACTCCCAGAACGGCGTCGCCCACGACTTTCATCTCGAACATGTTGTACGCGTGCTCGATCTTGTATAAAACCAAGTTGCCCATGATCATTGTTTTCAACAAGACCGATGTGAAAAAGGCGGACTTTGCCAAGGAGTGGATGCAGGACTTCGAGCTGTTCCAGATGGCTTTGGCCAAGGACCAGGACATAAATGGCGAAGATGGTACATCCTCGGGGTACATGGGCAGCTTGGTGAACTCAATGTCACTCATGCTTGAGGAGTTTTATTCGCAACTCGATGTCGTAGGGTGCAGTGCATACACCGGCGAAGGTTTTGACGATTTCATGGGCGCAGTTGACAAGAAGGTCGACGAGTACCACGAGTTCTATTTGGCGGAGCGTGAGCGGATCTTGAAGCAGAAGGAGGAGGACGAGAAAAAGCGCAAGGCTTCGTCGCTCAACAAGTTGATGAAGGACTTGGACATTCTGGGCCAGAAGCAGGAAGATTCTGCCGTGATTTCCGATTACGAAGATGCCGAGGATGACAATGACGGCGAGGTTGATCGTGACGACGACGAAGATGTACAAAGAGAGTATACATTTCCAGAAGACAGGAATACCGAGCTTGGAGACACGGATGCGGATCTACAGGCACGGTATCAGGCGGCGTTCGAAGCGTCTGCCAAGAGTGCATCTTCCAAGACGGCTGAATCCATTGCACAGTATATCAAGCAATGATTTTGTGTTTTTGCGCATGCAAAATGGGGACGGACTTAGAGAATAAACAGAGATGTCAAAATAGCAAGAAACTGACGTTCACGTGCTGATGGTGGTGTACAGATTTACCATGACGCCTTGCAAAAAAGTCGCCAGAAGCGAGTTCGGCGTGTGATGAGCGCCTGGAACCAAGGCTGCCTCAATGCATCCAGTTTGCAAGTCTTCAGTGCATATGAAGGAGAAGATGTACCTTCGAGTGTGTTGTGTTCACGCAAACAAGCACACTACATTGTAGACAGAACAACTCGCACGACAACCATCCTACATACTCCATAAAAAATGGAACGTAAATTCATTTCAAGCGCACAACACTTCAGCTCAATACATACGCGAACTGATTTAAACGTCTGGGCTCAGGCGTAATTAACACTGGTTGCAGATTTTATAACAAGACAGCCCGGGCATCCCGCTAAACGACACTGCAGATTAGATTGGGGTGCCATATTCAATCGGGCCCCGTCGTCCAGTAGAATAGTATCAGACTTGACTACAGTGAGTCACAATGCGGCTCACTATCCAATACAAACAGATATTCTGGAGGCAATCCGGACGCAACATGGTGCCACGCTTGATATCATCGAACCATCGAATACCAGGCATGTGTTGCCCAGTGAGACCGGCAAGCCTTATAACAAGGCCAATGCCTCGTCAACGCATTCCAGAGGGGATGAACCTTCACCACGATGTCCAGGAGAATATCAAAAACAGAAGAAAATGGCCGTTTTGACTTTAGTGATCATCAACACGAATGGAATTCAGAAAGATCTCGTGCCTCACGTGAACACCGCGTCGATATCATAAGGCGTGTCCGCGTGCTCTCGCCTGAAAATGAGATGCGGCTTATGCACTGCGAGATGAAGCACGGTCTTTGCAAGCTCCGAGTTGCACCATGCAAACCATGGCCGCGTATAGTCTTTGCCGGCATCCACATTTACGTTGACGCCCTCGTGCATGAGGCCGAGACCTGCAGTAATGCTCATGATGAATTCCAAGCAGCGCAAGATTTCCGAATCGTCGTCCGTGGTGCGCATCTGCACCAAAATGGACATGGGCCAGGCGTGGCGGAGGCCCACGTGCGGCCCGCCTATCCCCTCGAGATACGGGCCCTTTAAGAAGTACGGATTGCCATCTTTTGAGAGAACCATCCTGCGAGTGTTTTGGTAGACACCATCTTCTCGGTCCACAAGGCCCATTTCAGGGAGCGACAAGAGCGATGGGATGTTGGCGTCATCCATAAAAACCGCGCTGCCGTAGCCGTCGACTTCGTAAGCATACACGCGGCCCCACACGGGATGCTCTATGATGGCATGCTCCTCAATGCCCCGGGAGATCTCGTCAATGAAACGCTTTGTGAGCGCCGCGAACCGGTCGGTCTGGGGCGTGGCATCGATGCGATCAAACACGTTGACCACAATCTTCCGCAACTCCGAGAGCATGTGCGCGTTCCCAGGCACAAAGAACTGAAGAATCGTAGCGTCATCGGAGGGACGGAACGCCAGGCGCACTAAGCCTGCGTTGTAGTTCACAGGGTTGCCAACTCCGCTCAACGGGAGGGTCTCCGAGCCCACGTTCGTGTTGCGCGAGAACGAGTAGTAGTGCTGGGCCAAGTATCCCGTCTCAGGGTCAAACAGAGGCCGTGTCTGTCGCTGGAGCACGGCCAAGAGCCGCTCGTATGCACGCATCCACAGCCCCGTGATCACCGAGAGGTCGTGCGCTGAGTGCTCGAGATACTCATTTGTCAAGGTAAGGAACGACGCGAGCGAGTCGATCTCATACTTGCACTCAAACACACGGCGCCAGTCGGGTCTGGGATATACCTCGTCACGCGCAGACTCGCCCCTCTTCAAGCGCAGGGAGGGTGGCGGGTGGAACGCGTTGCAGTACGGTGCCATGGCCACATATTGCGCCTGCGTATTGATGGCGCCCTGCACCATGCGCCGAAGCTTCTTGTCGTGTTTGATCAAAGGTTGGAACACTGAGAGTTGCCGTGCCGAGTCGCGGAGCCATTCGGCGTGGATGTCGCCGGTGACGACAAACGTCTCGGGTATCTCACTGCTCTGCAGCCCTGGCCGGTGCCACAATATCGTAGTGTCGAGCGTGTTGGGCCAGCAGTTCTCCAAGAGGCGCGCCAAATCAGGGTCCCGGATCTTGAGCTTCAAGTCTGCAAGTACAGCCTCGAGTGCCGTGGACACGAACGTGCGGCACCGTGGCGCAGGTCGCATGTAAGGAAATTCCCGCGGGCCTTTTGAGAGGGGCAAGTGTCTGACTGCAGAATAGTCGATGTAATCCGGACACTTGTGGGTGCTGCGGTCGAGGTTCTCAAGGAATCGCGGCGTGATTTCATCCTCCCACTCGAGATCACGGGGCAGGTGTTGAGCGTCCACAGCTCTCGGCTTTTGGCTGGATGGCTCATGGGAACTGACGCTTGAAGAAGCCGATTTCAATTTGACCAAGCAATAAAGCAAGAAGACCGCCGCGCAAGCAACAAGAGCACGCGCAAGGTTCGCCCGCACATACCATTGCTTCAAGAGCCGAGGCATCCTAGGGGTCGATTTAAAAAAAAAAAGACTGAGGTGCACCTACTTGGTTTTGGGTGCTAGGGCAAGCCGGGAGAGAAAGGGGACCCCTTGTGTTTTAAGCGAAAGCTGGAGACGCGCGCCGCGATGCGGCACTTCAAGTGCACGCAGGCCATGACGTACTCTAACTGCACCCTGGTATTAGAGACGCCACGCAACCAAATCGCATGCTTACCCCAGGCAGATTGATTTTGAGATGCCGCGCATGGACAGGTGCCGTAATAAAGCGGGAACCTGCTCTTTTTACTATTCCACAGCCCAACCGTAGCATTGCCCGGTCTAAAGGTGTTCGGAGCTCACAGTGTCACGGTTTGTGACTGTGCTTTATATGTCCGCTCAAGATTGCTCCTTGAATACGTAGAATGCAGAACCGCAGCCGTTCTCGCCCACCTCCACGAACCCCCATTCGCCGAGTGTTTTGAGGAGACGCGGCACGTGGCTCAGAGCTGTTGCGTCGTGTTGACTGCTGGCCCATTCGATGAGCTTATTGTACGAAGGTTCGGGGACGCACGAAGGTTCCGAAGACGTGGCTAGTTCAAACTGCAGCAGTAGATTTTTGGATACTCTGACGGCAAAAACGTCGAAATGAGGTTGTTGCTCAATGAGATTTAGCACCGCATCGTGGTTGTCTCCGAGCACGGGTTCTTCAATTGTAAGCATGAATAGATCATTGTATTGAATGTCGTATGGGAAGACTTCGCTTAGTTTCTGAGTGTCTTCCGCACCGTCAAGCGTCTTTGCAATACACTGAGTCGGAAAGCGAGACACAATGTTTTCTTGTGCGAGCTCCTTCATCGTCAAGACCTGGCTGTTGGGACCAATGACTTCTGGCCTGTGCAATATTTCGATACGATCGCACAAACTATCTGTCTTCATGCCCCCCGGATCTCTTCTGTCACTTTCACTGGCAACCGCAAGCCTGAAAATGTCGGTTGTCACTAGATCCGCTAGATGATAGTTTCGTATTCGCTTATCAATGCTAGGATCAGCCACGTACCGTCTGCATATCTGATCAAGCTGTCCACGAAGATGCTCGAGTGGCACATTGAGGCCCCTGAGGTTCAGCTCTGCCATTAGCCTCTGTTTTTGTCGAAGAAATAAGATCACAGGTGTGTTTTCAAGAAGCCTGCCATACCATTTTTTCGATTTTCGAGCCAGAGGGCTTTCCGCAACAGAAAGTGGCGTGAAGTGAGCTGCTAGCAGCGAGAGGATTTTGGCTTGGTGGTCCGAAAACTTTTTCACCGTGCTCAGCCTGTCACTAAACAATGGGCCCGAGTCCTCCTGCTCGAAACTTTCGGCAGCAACGGAGGGTAGGTCAAGTCTTTCTTCGAGTTGTAAAGGGGTCGCAAAGACTCTCAGCACGATATCACGGACAACAGGGGGAAAGTCATACTTGTTAAAAATGGGCCCATGGCGGCCGTCGGATAAGAGCTTGCGCCGGCTGAACGTCTCATAGTAGTGGCTAGTCTTCTCGGCAAGTTCGCTGACGATGTCATCACTGTACGGCTTGTATATGGAACCGGCCGTCTCATAAGCTCTGAAGATGTGATGGATATCTTTAGGTATCCGTGAGAGTGTGTGCCAAGACATAAGCGGCCTGGTATAATGCAAGGTGTATATACGCCTGGGAGATGATGTCGCATATTCATCTCATGATGCGCGTTTTAAATCGGAGGTGCGAAGCATTCGGGCAAGCTTGGGAAGATACAGCCGGTACACCCGATTTGCATATTTGCATAAGCTCATCTCCCACGTAGCTCATTCAAAAAAAAAAAAAAAAAAAAACGCTACCTTTCCGAAATTGAACAGTGGCCATACGAGGAAAGAACCGAGTTGGTTGATTTTGATGTGCGACATTCTATTCGTCGCATTTGTCTGCGCATGTGTTTTGAAACACGTATAGTAAGAACCGTCTGATATCCGACACGATGCATGGGACTTGATCAAGACTTGGAGCAGCGCTGATATTAGAGATTGAAACGTGGATATTATAGCTCATGGTACTAATGAATGTGACAGACGACTACCCCTTTCCTTCCATCGAAGGCAACTTGTCCGAGCGGTTAAGGAGAAAGATTAGAAATCTTTTGGGCTTTGCCCGCGCAGGTTCGAATCCTGCAGTTGTCGATATTTTTTGCTTCTTATTTCAAAAGACATGCAAGAATTTATTTTTGATTTTTGTATTTGTAAGTACATGGATTTAGTTGCAACAAAGTCCAAACAATGTCTCTTGTGACAGTTGTGTTTTCTTGCAGACGCACACGCAGCTTCGCGTGTCTCAGACTGCACGCTCTGCGAAATCTCATCTCTATTTTGTAAAGGTGCATTGAGATCAGCTTGCAGGTATCACCAAAATAGATACATCAATCATAGAGGCAATGTCTGACAGCGAGTCCGATTACGGCGCAAATATTTTTGAAGAGCCCGAGGGTTTTCGTCCACCACCACCCGAGTCCCATTTTGTGGATTATGAAAGAAAACACCGGACGCATGGCCCGAGCAAGATCCAGCTAAAACTTGTGGGTAAGTCTCCACTCTGGGGCCATTTGCTTTGGAATGCTGGAAAGTACACGGCCGATTACCTCGATAAGCATGCAACCAGACTTGTCAAGGGTAAGAAAGTTTTGGAGTTGGGAGCGGCGGCAGGGTTACCTTCTTTAGTGTGCGGAATAAACGGGGCGTCTAGAGTCCTTTGCACAGACTATCCAGATCCAGATCTACTTTCTCACATCCAATATAATGTGGATCACTGTGAAGGAATCCCGGCATCTACAGAAGTGAAGGTTGCTGGTTTCATTTGGGGCCAGGATGAGACTGCTTTGTGCTACGACGCCCTCGCAGAGAGTGATGTTCCCGAGGAAATAGGCGAGAATGCGAAGTTCGACTTGATCATCTTATCCGACTTGGTATTTAACCATACCGAACATCGCAAGCTTTTGACCAATTGCAGAAATGCACTCAAGAAGGACGGTGTGGCGTTGGTCGTATTCAGCCCACATCGCCCGTGGCTATTGAATGACGACTTGGGATTCTTTACTACTTGCGAAGACTTCGAATTTAAAGCCAATTTCATCGAGCTCGTGAAGTATAAACCGATGTTTGAGGAGGATGATGAAACCGTGGATATCAGATCCAGAGTGTACTGCTACGAATTGCTTCCTCAATGGTAGAAGACATTACGTACTCGAATGGCTGGGGCCGATCAGAGATCTTGAGATATATATTGCTCTTTGGCATCTTTGATTTTACTTGCAGTGTCAAGGACGCATATGCTGGGCTCACAAATAAAGCGGCTGGCTGAGTGGAATTGCGTGCGCAGGATGCAAATGCCCAAATAGCAATAGTAAATACCCTTCACGTAATTTGTGAAGCATCAAACACGGAACACACGAAGAGTACATGTCATGCAGAGAACGCAAATAAACCAGACAGCCCACAGGCCATACACAGCTACAAAAACAACACATTTCAGTAATAAGCCAATGTCATATTAAATATACATTTCTTTGCAAAAGAAGTTTATGGAACAAGCATGCTTAAGCAGCGTTGGAGTTGGCCTTTCTCTTACCGTTGACCAAGGTGACGTTGATAAATCTCTTGGTGTACAACAATCTCATGTAAGCTCTGCCCTTTGGCTGCTTTGGCTTTTCTTGCTTGTCGACTTTTGGAGTTTGAGACTTAACCTTACCGGCACGAGCCAAGGAACCGTGAACCTTACCCTAAAGAAGTTAGTATGAGTTCAATCAGGACGTGAAATATCTATATGATAATTGTGGGCTTGTGAAGAGCTCAAATGAGACGTTCCCTCGTTTGTGGGTATTTTAAACTAATGGAAAATGTGAGGTATCCATGTCTTCATCACGAACGTCCGTAAACTCTAGAAACAGTGTGGGTCTGACGATGGTCATTTGGTCTTTTCAGGGCATGTCGAGTTCTGAAGACATCGGGTATCACACATTAACATAGCAGGGGTTCGGAAGCCACATACCATTTTTGATTATTGATAGTTTGTGGATTAAGAGGTGGTTGATTTGGGCTGTGGCAATCAGTTAGCTGAGTGCGCGGGAGGGAAAATTTGTCGTCGTGCGCGAGAGAAAACTCGTGATGCGCACGTCACGTGAATCGTAGGGCACGAGCCCTTGGGTCCCATCATACTTGTACTTTCTTCAATTTGGGCAAATAACAATTCTGGTGTATCTTGGAAGTGAGCAACAGTCTATCTGTGCACGTCTGATTTCTGTTTATGCATGAAGTGCCTTTAATTGTGTGACTCTAATATGCTGTGTGAATATCTGGTGCGTTTTTGTCACATATCGCATCTGCTCATTCACCCTGCCTGAACAAATACCTGGACTGGACCTTTGTGTTTTCTTTTCACGTGGCCTTTGAATTTAAATATTAGTTAGGACGACGTTGTGCTCACAGAATGTGTATTAATCTATCAATTTCGTTTATTCCGTTGAAGAAGCGTTCTTCCAATATACAGGACACACGTTTGCCTGTGGAGAGACTCTTACTCTTCTTTTGGATTAATACGCCAACAAATTCTCCCATGCATGGTTCTGGCCTCTATGGCTACATGTAGCCCGTAGATGTGTTTTTTTTTTCGGAACAGATGGACTGAAGGATGCAATCAAAAAACCTAAACTAAGATTCTTAACTTTTGCCGGAGATGTCTTTTGAAGTTGTGACGTTTCACGATTTGCGCGATTTTTTGAACTCTTGGAAACCTGTAGCGGAGCAAATCTTTTTGTCGTGCCTGCAACCGCATGCACCAAGCGCGTATACGATACAACTGTGTACATGAAGATTGAGAATACGTCACAACTGGCGCTGTTTCCGAGAAAAATTTCCACGATACGACGTAAATTCTGATTTGAATTTGAATTTCAAGAAAGCATGTCTTTTGAGATGAGGTCAACGATGCTAATCGAGAGACTTTAAAAAGAGTAACGCTCACTGTGGGTAGCCATCAGTTTCCTACAATTTTAAGGTTAGCCGGGCAGCAAGTAAAATTGGAATAATGTATTTGAAGTGACAGATCGAACTGCGAAAAAAGTGATTTAAATCATGAAAAGGCTAAAAAAGACCGATAGAAGTGGGACAATTGTAGTGACAAAAATGCCCGCCTGTCTTCCGGCGATACCCCCGTCAGCGCCGTTGATGGTAGTGTAGCTATATGTTCTGATCACTCCCACTGTGCCTGACTCTGTACCGATCCCAATAGATCCAGAAGAAGGCAGAACTGTGGAAGTGTAAAAACTGGTGAATTCTTGGGTGTATGCAGATTCGGTCGTCATCGTGACTCCGGCACTATTTGTGCCTGTGACCCATACCCATGTAGTGGTAGCCGTTGAGGTCGATGTGGATGAAGAAGAAGAAGATGATGACGATGATGCAGCAATGGCTGTGGCCATAAAAAATGCAGAGATAATGGTGAAAATGTGAGAAAAATGCATGACGGCGGTGTGAACCAAATAGTGTTCTTGGTAGTGTATGTATAAGGAGGTGATGTGAAGCGATGAAAGGGAAATCTAGATATGCGTAAGTGTAGTTGACTAGGGCAAGTAGGGCGATTTCGATATTTGACAGCACAGAACCGCTAGGTTTGCCCACTTGCTGTACGTTTCGCTGATGGATTTCAAGGGGTGGCGCAGATGCGCTTTTTGTAGGAATCCCGGATGCCTATAATTACAGTGGCGTACTTCCTAAAATATTCATGTACTCCTCTGCAGGCAATATGACGCACTGGTCTTTTTTTCAAAGGACTTGCATTTTTATGTACAGGTCTAACAAGTCTCGTCGAGTCCGGCGTCACGTTTGGAAGAGATATGATCACACCCCCTCATGATGGTCTTTTCGCGGATTCGAATTCAAAATTTGCCATGGTGAGATACATGTGCTAGTGATGTGTCTTGTCTCAAACTCCCAAATCATGGTGACTTTTATGTGAGCCTTGTTGCACGTGGCGCACATATTGAAAACTTTGCGAGCCTGCATATATTTCAAGTTTATGAATGAAGCTAACACAAGACACTAAACAAAGAGAAGCGCAAATTAATTATAAAATATGGTCTAAGTCTAGCCCTGGACTGATCCCAAAGAGTGTGGCGAGAGAAGACAAAAACCGTACATGAAACAATCTAAAGGTATCAGATATTTTGCATACATCATGCAAGGAGGAGTGGTGAAAGAAGCCTCTTCGACCCCAAGAAAAAACCTTAGCCTTGTAGCAATCAGTGGCGGTGTAATTTTATGCAATGACAAAACCACTCATAAGTTCAGCCAAGCATTTTTCTGGAGGAATCATCATGCATCAAGGTAAACTTAGCCATGGGGGTTTCCTCGCGTTCCTTGTCCTAACGCTATTGTGTTTATTTCTCAACAGCTTCGAAGCATTCACGCTCAACCCAAAATCCCTCATGCGGCGAGCTTCGTGTACATTTTTCTACATGCAGTATTCGGATATTGTCATACCCCTTGCTTTAACCTTTGCAACGCGTCATTCCTTACACATCACCGGGTTGGATCTCGGGCTTCAGAACCACGACTGTGTAGAGGTCCTATCGTTGTTTCATGTTTGTGACCTAAACCTGCGTCTTCAAACTCCGTGAATGCAACATGATCAGGCGTTGCGATTAATCAAAAAGACCGCCGAGATTGTAGACCTATACATTGAACCCTCGGAAGTTTCAAAATTAAATCAATGACGAGATAAGATCAGCTTGGACACCATTGTATGGATGATAGTATTTTCAATGACGTCAACGGCTGAATGCGGTATTTCTGAAACAGCTTGTCAGGGATGTCTGGTGTTCTCAACAAGTCTTCACGCATCAAGCACGTGACCAATATATGAACTTGCAGGTCTTTAGCACCTCGTGCATTGGGTACGTCGAGTGACAATCAGAGGGGGCGGTGTTTTCTTTTTTCCTTCCTGGCGATTTGTACTTTCTCGACCTGTCACTTTCGTACTATTCATGACGAAAGCCAATGCCTTCAAGGCCCGACGGCCGCCGTATGAAGTCAGCGTAATACATAGATGTCAGTCGGGAGACACAAGTTCACAGGATTATCTGTTTACCCACCAGGGAACACCTTGCTCCATTTTACCTATACTAGGCCCAATACCGTAGTAGACCCGCGCGCTGTCCCACATCCCCTCTCATATAAAGTAGTCCACCGCCGGTTTCTTCATTGGCATCTGACTCACATCCAGCTCTACGGCCTCAAACACTTTATACTGTCGCAGCATGTCGTCGTTAATCGTGAGGATCGATGCCACGTTGCCGCATCGGTAGCAGTAGTTGGGTGCAGACCACACCGTCACCAAGGTGTCGTTGAACATCTCCTTGTATCCCTCCATGACTAGCTGATGGGCCCGGGCTATAAGTGAGATATTGTTGCTGTAGCAGAACCGACTACTCTCGTTTTCGCCAAATAGGTATCCTGCGCCTCTGGGCGAAACCGCCCATCCAGAAACATCTTCAGGGTCGGACCAGAGCAAGTCACACATGGCACCCTCGTGTGGCACTTCCTGCTTGCGGTCCAACTTACGAATCTCGTCCACGGTTTCTACGTCCGGAGATAGACCTCCGTGCACACAAAAGACACCTCCGGGACCCCCCACCACCGCACCCAACGAAATATAGTCAAAAACCTCGCAGCAGTACCTCCAGACATTCACGCTGCCGTACTTGCGCAAACACTCGTCGTAGAAGCCGTAAACTGTGGTAATCTGCCGCGACTCGTGGTTGCCTCTAATCAATGTGATGCGATCAGGGTACCTGATTTTGAGTGTGAGGAGAAGAAGCAAGCTTTCGAGCGAATAGAAGCCCCGGTCGACAAAGTCGCCCAAGAAGAGGTACTGCGTGCCTGGGCACTCCCCGCCGGTTTTGAAAAGCGTGATCAAATCGTGCAACTGTCCATGAATGTCTCCGCATATCGTTACTGGCGTGTGAACCTGCTGGATGTTGGCCTCCTCGACAATGATTTCGATCGCCTTACTGCAAATCTCCTGCACGTCGGCCTCCAGAATTGGCCGGGAGTTTTTTATGTCTTCAAGTGTTCTGCAGGGATGGTTAGCGGTTGGTGTCGAAGGTGTCGTGGGTGCCGAGGGTGCCGAGGGTGGCGTCGAAGGCAGGGCAAGTTACATACGTATCAAGATCAAACATAAGTACGAAATTTTGGCTGTGTATCAGTGCAGTTTTTCTGAATTCTATTCTTGTTTGTGGAAAGGGAACTGCTTAGTGATGGCAAGTAGGATTCGCGTCTGTTTCCACCTCTGAAGACGACGTGCTTATCTGAGACACGTTAGACAAATATAAACCACCGCGAGACGGCGCGTGTTGGTGCTGCATATTGGAGAGAAGAAACTAACTCGAACGCAAAGAATCCTGTATAACGGGATTTGGATTTATGTGCCGGTTCTTTTTAGAGTTTTGACTTTTGAGTTGGTAAACTGGATCGGAAGAGTTGAGCTATTGTGGTCTGAATTCACTGAAGTGACACTTCCACGTTTCTTTCCCATCATCCCAATTCCTTCAGTATAGCATGCATCTTTCACAAGTATGCAAGAACGTTTGCTCAGAGCCCCATTGTCTATTGCTTGATGCACGTGACTTATAGAATTGAACCAAAAAGATGTGTTTTGGATTGTTAACTAAGCCATGCATTAAGTTTGAGTCCTCCCCTTATTGTAATCATGATTAGAAGGGTACACAAGAAAAGTTTTATAATGTTTTGAAGATAAACAGAATAGTCATTTATTTATAGCAAAAATTGGCGGCTTCGTCCAGAAAAGGTCTTATAGTGTAGTGGTATCACCTCGGATTCTGATTCCGGTAACCCGGGTTCGAACCCCGGTAGGACCTATCGTTTTTTTAAAGAGTAATTGAAGAAGAGGGACTGGTTAGTTCGGGCTGTTGGCTAAAGATTGTCTGTCGATCCAGTTCTACCCAGGGCATGAAAGTCCTCGATGTCAATATTTGAATTCTTGCTTACCAAATGTTTCACCCTGAATAGCTATCTACTCACGCAAATTCACCTCAATACCAAACCATAAGTCTTGATCTTTGCTTCATCCCTAGACATTATGTCGCAAGATTCGAGTCTTGTCTAGCTTCATCTGGCCAAGTACTTCAGAAAATGTGACCAGGAAAAGTTGGCAGAAACTATAGTTTTTGTGTTTCTTGGGCCCTTTGAATGTTCAAGAATAGCTACTCATTAATAAGTTATGTTTTCTAAACTCTAATATTTATTGCTGGCTTCATTATTTAGAAACGCGAAGGTAGTAATCCTTGGTCATTCTGCGCCATTTTTTCCCCCAGATGATAAAGAAGATCGCAAAGCCGTTAATGACGAGAGACAACATAAACATCAACCAGGTCGTCAACACGAGCCCGTCTCTATCGATCCACGCCTGAACCCCCCATGTGAAGCCTGTTCCGATCATGTTGCGAACAAACAACATCAATACCAATGCTTCGGAGGACAATTCGGGGTAGCATTCAATTGCGTAAGTCAAGCAGATAGGACCAGTGGAAGTCATGGAAAAGCCAAGAAGCCCTTGGCCCACAATTACTGGAACTGCCCAAGGCGCCCTGCTGTTTGCACCAAGACCATATGCGAGAACCCCACCGGCGTTGATCAAAGTAGGTAGCCACATGGCGTAGAGCCTGAATTCGGCCTCAAGAATTCCGTTATTTTTTTTGGCCAAGTACACCGAAAGCCAATCGACAAACTGGCCTCCATAAACCATTCCAATCAAGCATCCGGCCAACGGGGCCAAGTTGGTAAGACCAGTAGAGGAGGTGGAAAACCCATAGTACGTTTCGAAGATCTCCGATTGCGTTGTGGCCATGAGCGAAAGCCACATCATCTGGGCGCCATACACAATGCCGCCCCATATGACTGCAGGGAGAGGAGCCATCATTATTGGCCGGACAAATAAGTAGAGCCAGGATTCTTTCATGTTGAACTCAAGCTCAAGCAATTGCATACGCTTCCAGTATGTTCTAGGCACACCGACTAAGCCGGTCTCGTGTGAGCCCTCAGAGGCACAGGCAGACACGACCTGTTGGACCCGGATGTCTTTCTCGGAAACGATGCCAGAGTGCACAGCCAGCTCTACGATCTCTTTGGAGCCGATCTGCAGCAAGATATCCTCTTCCGTCTTATCCTCATCACGCCGGAAAGTTGTATCTTCCATGAGAAAGATCTGGGCTACAAACAAGACACAGAAAATAATCACTTGGAGCTGGAACGCCCACTTCCAACTTGGCAAGTATCCGGCGACGACAGGGCCGATGTATGATCCAAAATACAAAGCCATCACCAACCACGCGAGCTTTGTCGCTCGTTCGTGGGTGAAAAACACATCGGTGGATGAAATCTCCACCAATGAGTCCACAGGAGCAGCAGCAAACCCGCCCAAGATGTTGACTGCAATCAAGTACTTCCAGTTTGTGGCCTTCATACCGATAATGTTGGAGATCAACGACAAGAGCGTGCAAAGCAAGTACACAAAGCGCCTGCCTAGCTTCATGGCTGTGGGCTGGAGAAAAACGCACCCAAGCCCCAAGAAGAGAAAGCACATTGCGGCTGTGAGATTGAGATCATTGTAGGTGCAGTCGAACTCGACCGTCCAAGCCGTCCAGTATGGACCGTTCCAATTCACGGTTACTGCAAGAAACGTGCTCCACACGAAAAGAAGTCCGAACTGAGCATTTTTCTTTTTCTGCGACCAGCGTAGTGGATCGTTTACATTGTCCAGAGGCTGCGGCCGGAGAATGATATCTGAATGCGATCCTCCTGCCTTTTTCACGAGTAGGTTTTCCTCCATATCCACCAAGTGTACTGTGCCAGGAAGAAGCTCCTCTGGGTCGATGGAAACATGGCCCCCGGAAAGCACGTGCTCGAGCTGCCTTTCCGACATTTTTTCACAATAGAATATAAAAAATTGAAACTAGAGCTTCGATATAGCAATCTTCAATCTGAAAAGGGAACTGTTTTTTGTAGTGAGCTATCTTAACTGCGGGCGAATAGTGATTTTCCTTGCTATAAGTTTATAACAAAGTACCAGCTAAAAATTAGGCACTGACACAGGATTTGTCGAAAGTTTATATAGCACATAGTTGGAAAATGCAGCTCGTTTTCAGTCACTCGCATTCATTTCCTCTTATCAGTTCAAGTATCAGCGCCCAGCATAGACCTTCCTGATGCGGAGTTTTTCTCGGCAGATGCGCTAGGTATGTATATACGAATTTTGTTTTCTTCTTCGTGCAGTACTTGGGCGCGTGGGCGGATGCGATGAAAAAATGGTCATTTCCCCACACTTGGAATTTGTTTCAATAATAAAGTCCACATTGAGCCATATGAGTCGTTTGGTTGGCTCGCTAACAGTACTCTTAAGCCCTCCTATTTTGGAAGGTCAGCTCGCTTGCACAACCGTCTTAGACTTAAAAAATTTCTTGTTTCCATATACGAGAAAGTATACATATGCGCGGCGTGAAAGTGGAAATTGCAAACTTCCAATTCGAGGTGACACCACTGGGCGATGTTTCCCAACAAAGCTCTTGGGCGAACACGTTTGCTATATAATTTTCAGACGGAGAACCTGCTCTCCATGATGCGCTATCTTAATAGTTTTATATTGCAAGATCAACAATTCAGTCTGTGATAAATCATAATCAAGGCCGTTTCTGCTAGCCACATCTGCAAAAGTCACTTATCTTTCCCCGGAGACTCTGGAAGACTTTTCATTTGTTCTAAAAAAAATTAAATTCTCGCTTTGGGCAATTTTATTGCTTTTTGAGTTGAGTAGATGATCGTCGATGAAATCCCCGCTTGGGTAGCGCAAAATACTAATCTCTGTCTAATTAAGCACTTGTAACGTTCGGTAAATACGTGTATCATACCTGAGCAAGAGATCAAGTTTTATTGAGGAAATTATAGTAAAAACCAGTTATTCTCAAACTGAACTTGTCTAATGACCAGAAAAGAATTTTTGAAAATAGTCCCAACTTCCGGTTCCCATAGTCTTGAAAACCGAAGGTCAATTCACAGTTATTGTCATACCATCAAATGAATGGCTAATTCCAACAAGATGAGAGATAAAGTACATTTGCAATTATTATTTATATAAGTGAACATCGTCTACACACCAATCTTTCTCATGGTTAAAGGGAGCGCCACGTTGTGTAACTCTGTACTCTGATTCTCTCCCTGACTCACTGTTTCCAGCTCGGTAAGGTATATTTTGCGAACGACTTTTGAAGTTGTCTGCGCACAGTGATTTTCTGCGCACCAACAAAACTATCAATGCTGACCTTGATGGCACGATTCAAGTCACTTTGGCTCACAAAGTCCGAAAGGCGCATTTTAGCAAATGCTTCTGCGATACGAATGATACTTTCCAAATGGCGCACAGTGATGGGAAAAGACCCCGTTGAAATAGACTCACGCCGCAAGTCCGCGTAAACACGCGAGACCTTGTCCATGTCCATTTGCTGAAGCTTTGGCAGCACACGCGACCGCGCGTAACTGATATACTTGGCCAATAGCTGCTGCGGTATGGGTGAGATCTCGCTTTCTCGCTGTTTAGTATTTTGTGCGTTTTTCTCTCGGAGCGACTGCTCAGGTTGTTCGTCGTTTTGATCGCCCAGAAATTCCATATGGCCCGGGTGCGACCTCATATGCGAGTCAACAACAAATGACGCGAGTCGCTCGTCCAGCTCCGAATTTACCACATCTCGCACAACGCACAAGATGTCAAAACGCGACAAAATTGGCTCAGTAAGGTTGACATTCTGAGAGAGAGGAAGGGTAGAGTTGTACTTACCACCAATAGGATTCGCCGCGGCAATGATGGCGCACCGGGCGCGCAACGACGTGACGATACCGGCCTTCGATATGGAAATCAGCTGCTGCTCCATGGCTTCGTGAATAGACGTCCGGTCCTGGTCATTCATCTTGTCGAACTCATCAATCAAGCAGGTGCCTTTATCAGCTAAGACCAATGCACCACCCTCCAATGTCCACTCGCGTGTAATGGGATCTCTGCGAACCGAAGCTGTGAGTCCCACAGCAGACGCACCCTGACCTGTAGCAAAAACTGCTCTAGCCGCAGTTTTTTCTGCATATTTGAGAATCTGGGATTTGGCCGTACCTGGGTCACCAAGAACCAACACGTTGATGTCACCACGAATGGAATGTTTTCCGTTTATATCCTTAGCCACACCACCAAAAAGTGAGCAAGCCACTGCGGTCTTGATGTCGCGGTGGCCATAGATCAGCGGGGCCATGGATGCGATAATTTTGTCAATGATTCCTTTTTCGCGTGAGAGTCGGCGGAACTCCTTTTCATCGTCTTCCACCCACGCTGCATGCCCTCCATCACCACCAAACATAGCCGCGGCTTCTTTCCGAGAGATGTGATTTGCCTCAAGCACAGTGGCAAACACCGGAAAGCCGTTCTTTGCATTGAGCTGCCCATCATAGTTATTCTTGTAGACGCCTGCAATTTCGACTGCCTCACCTGGGCGTGCAACGTCGACTAAGTCTGCAAGCAATATGACCTCGCGGTGCCTTGGCAACCGTCCGGCGGGCACAGCGCCCGGAGCTTCCTGTAATGTGATTCTCTGGTAGTTGCGATAGAGCGTTTTTTCAGAGTTAAGTTTGAAGGGTCCTTTGGCGTGGCAGTTTGTGCAGAAGCTGACCCGAACCTCAGTGCTGGCGTCTTGAACGTATGGCCCGAGAACGACACCACATTTTAGGCAGTCAAACTTGACGTATTTGAGCTGTGGAAAAACACCTGTGCGGCGCGTGACCACTCCCAGCACCTTAACGAGCTGGTTCAAATGACATTCACGAAGCTCGCGCAACAGCAACAAGTTGGGAAAGTCCAGTACGCGCACGTGAATCTCGGCATGAATCTGCGAGTAGTTTGGGTACGGCATTTCTGTAGCCTCCATGGCCACGACATCAAAGATCTTGAGAACCTCGCTGGGAGCGGCGGCCAAAAAAAGCGCCAACACAGCTTTCAGCTCCGCAAGGTGGCGGTAGCTTACCTCCAAGGACTCCAGGTTAAGCTCACCCATGAGCTTGATACGCGTGCCGTACACAGAGCGCCCTTCCTCTGTGTACTCCAACAAGAACAGCCGCAATTCACGTGCCACTGACCGAGCAACAGCAGGCTGCACAAGCCATTCAGCAATAGAAGGTGCCTTCACGTCCGCCAAACTTTCTAAAGAGAGTTCTTCCTGGAACGGGTCAATATCAAGCTCGTCCATAAGTGCGTCGCCACCCTCGTCAAACTGGCGCCTGCGGCGCCGCCGCTGGATGGGCATTCCGAGCTCGTTGACGTCGGCCATCGCGTCGTCAGGGTCGTCCAAGAACGCCTGGTCGCGCCCACGGCCGTGGCTCGTGCCACGCATGAGCTCGTCTCGCCTATCCAACTGCGCCTCGAGGCGGCGCCGCGTCGCTGCGTCCATCGCCTCGTACTCCTCGTCGTCTATGTGTCCGTCGGCAACATCGTAATGGTCCTGTTGCTCGTTGGCGCGATAGTCCTGCGCCACGTGGTCCATCAAGTCCTCGCCGTCCTCGTCGTCGGAAGCGTTCAAGTCGGCAACATCATCAATGATCTCGTCCTCCTCATCGGCGAAGGGAATCGCAGGTGACAGTGGCGGGAGCTGGGGGCTCGAGGCCAACAGCGGCGGCGAGCTGCTTGTCTCCATGGGCTGGTCCTCAGCTTGGCGCTTACGAGGGCTCGACATGGCTGCAAAAAAAAAGTAGCCGTTGTGATTAGGGGGTCAGCGGCAGAAAGCAGATATGCTATATTGCGTTGGTGTTTCGACGTGTGTTGGTTGTGGGGGGTTGGCGGGTACGCTCCACAGTCCAGGAGTGTGTATGAACAGAAGACACAGAAGCAGTCAAATGGGACTGAGAGCTTGGGTGATACAAATTATTGTTTCGATAGTAAATGTGCAGCTGGAAAAAATAGTTTCCAGTTAAACCTGAAGGATTTTTATATTTTTTTTGATTCAGGAAGAAAGAAGGTCAGAGCCGAAAAAATGACGGCCAGCTGCGACGCGCGCTGCGCGCGTGCTTTTTGCCCGATTGGGCTAATTGGGCCGATTCTCTGATAAGCCGCACCGAAAAACGGATATGCGAAGAAAGGGTATGCTAAGGATATGCAAGGAAGGGACGTGTTCGAGAAGATAAGGGCTACGAAGAGAGCCGAGGGTTTAAAGCGGGGGGCATGGATGTGGAAATGGGGGGGGGGGGGGCGAAAGCAACGGTGAAGCGAGCCTCTTTGGAGGCACAACACCAAGGCTTGGGCAACATGGAAGCCTCTTGGCCAACGTAGATACTTTTTATTACGGGCAAAATAACTGGGAAGCGGGAGTGGCGAAGGAAATTCTAGTATAGACCAGGTCTGTCTCTTTGCACACGCATTCAAGCATTCCCACGTGGCTAGTGAATGTCAGTCTTGCGTGGATTTCCAAAGCCTCGAGCTCGGGTACCGTTTTCGTATGGGAACGTGTATACATGGGCGTGGGTGGCAAAGTCCTGGACGTTTGGAATTAAAAAAAAAAAAAGCAAATCTGGCCGTTCACATACCCGGCCGTTCCAATGTCTGCTCGCTCGTGCCCGGGCAAGTGGGTGCCAACCATTGTCTTGACTTGCGCCTTCTCGCCCTCCATAGATGTACCCAAGGACGATTCGGCATGCCGATATCTACATTTCTCAACCACACGGCACATACTGTTTGGAGCCGCACAGCGGGGCCAGGTTTGAAGACATGAATGCTGATAAGCTATCGTGGCACTCACATAGCCAAACACATGACAAACGACGTGCGTGGGTGAGGAAATACCAGGCCCGTGCGGGCCCCGCGCACCGTCTCTAGAAGCGGCGCGCGCTTGAGACGCCGCGCCTCTCTGCATGCACGAATATCGTCTCATGTCAGCACCACGCCCAAAGTCGCAAGAAACCCACCCAACCACCGCCTCAAGACCAGCCCCTCTGCCCGTTCTTGAGCGCCGCCCGCCCCTGAATCTGCATCTTTGCGTCTCGCTGCTCATATACCCACGCACACAATGTCCGACGACGCGGCGGCGCCGCCGCAGCAGCCCACTGCTGCCGACCCGAGAAATGACTCGGTCACGGCCGTTGATTTCCTACAACACCAGGCGAGGCTCGAGCGGGAAGCCCGCGAGACCATGCCGTACGAGCCGGACTCATGCACGTACCCGCAGCCGCTCCGCCAGGCCGTGTACGCATGCTTGACCTGCCGCGCAGCAAACCACAGCACCGACATCGGCGTGTGCTACCTGTGCCTGATCCAGTGCCACTCCACGCACGACTTGGTTGAGCTTTTCTCGAAGCGGAACTTTGCGTGCGACTGCGGGACATGCCGAATGGGCACGGGCCGTGCGTGCGCCGTGCGGGCACGGCATTCCGGGCAGCCGCAGGCGGCCTCGAAACCGCCGGCTCCACGCATGCGATCGGGGTCGGTGGCCGGCGGGTTTGAGGCCCGCAAATTCTCCACCGCAGCGCTCCCGCGTGCCTCCGACATCGAGTGTCTGGGCAACTCTTACAACCACAACTTTGCCGGCCGCTTTTGCAGCTGCAACGTGCTATACAACCCTCTCCAGGAGACCCAGACCATGCACCAGTGCTTCTTGGGCGACGTGTGTGGCGAGGACTGGTACCACCAGGAGTGCGTGCTTGGCTACGCGCCAGGCACGTTCCGCAAACCGCTGCTTCCGGGCTCGGGCGAGAACCGGTTGGACGGCTTGCCTCCGCCAGAAAGCGACGCGGCGACCGAGTGTGCGCTTCCCGGGCCAGCCGCAGATCCTGTGGATCCCGTGGTGCCGCACTTCCCGGAATTGGCTTCGTTTGCCGAGTTTGTGTGCTGGCGGTGCGTGGCCAAGCACAGGCCAGCGTTCGACGAGCTCGTAGCGCACCTGGACGTCGTGGTGGCTACGAGGCCCCGGTTTGCAGGCGTTTGTTCGGCAGAGCAGTGGGCTTCTCTAGACAGAGAGGCCCGCGGGCCCAAGAACGAGCCCCTGGTGAAGAGGCAAAAGACAGGTGCGGCACTGCAGGTGCAAGCAGCGCCATACTCGGTGTTCTTGGCTGAGGACTCCCACACACGCTTGTCGGTGCTCCGGGACCTGCTCCCGCCATCCTCGCCTCTTCGCCTGCTTCTTGTGCTGTTCGACTTTCTCGCCAAAGATGACCCCATATACCAGCCTGTCGAAGACGAGGCTGTTTCGACGCAGGCATCCGAGAGCTCGCTCTATGACTTGGGCTCGACGGCCCTACTGGAACTTCCAATTCCGCAGGCACTAGAGGGGCTCCAGGCGTATGATGCGATGAAGGAAAAGCTCAGGGGCTTCTTTAAGGACTTCGTGGACCAGAAGAAGGTGGTCACCGAGGAGGAGGTCAGGGATTTCTTCGACAAGATGAAGGAGAAGTGAGCGGCTCTCTATTAATATGATAAACTATATACATCCTCTACGCCTCCGCGCGTTCATTATTTTTTTCCTTTCTTCTTCTCGTCCAACTTCGCAAATTCCTTCTTCCACAAGCGGTTGATCTTATCCTTGTCTGCATTGGGGAAAATCGCAGCAAAAACCTCGTCGTACCACAGCACGGGAATAAACGTCATGCCAGCCTTCACCTCCTCCGAGATCTCCTCTAACTCGTTTTCGATATCTCTTGGGAAAATAATGGTGTCGCACCCGTATCTCTTGGCTCCCAAGATCTTCTCTCGAAGACCACCAACCGCAGATACTTTGCCCGTAAGCGTGATCTCGCCCGTCATGGCAATAGAAGGCGGTAACGACTGATTGAGAGCCAAGGAAATTAAAGAGGACGTGAAGGCAATACCAGCAGAAGGGCCATCCTTAGGAATCGCACCCTCCGGGCAATGCACATGTATGTCAGCACCCTCGAAGAATCGGTTCTCGGGATAGTTCTTGACCATAAACAGCTTAGAGAAAGAGTACGCGATCGAGGCAGACTCCTTCATCACATCTTTTAAGTGACCAGTGACACGCACACCGGCGCTTCCAGTGCCGGCACCGATCGAGTTTGTTAAAATCGATTCGATGTACAACGCGTCACCATTTCCAGAGGTACTATAGGCAAGACCTGTTGCAACACCAGGGGGTGGGATATCATAAACACGGGTCTTCGTGTAAATTTCTGGACCAACATAGTCTTTTAAAACCTCAGGCGTAACGTCGAGCTTGATGTCCTTTGGGATTTCATGCGGAAGCACAGAACTGTCTTCACTTTTCTCAATGGTAGTATCAATAGTTTTAAATTCTTGAACGATTTTTGAATCGTCCTCATTAATTTTAGGGGCCGCTTTTTTCCCAGTCTCAGCAGGCTCTATGGGTTCTCTCATCTCCAATTCCCGCACTATTTTCAAAGAAGCCTTGCTGAAGATCCTGGTAATAAGTTTCTTTAGATTTCTTAACCCACTCTCTCTGCAATATTTTTCAATCAATTTCCTCGCCGAGTCCGCATCAATTGAGACACGAGATTCGTCCAAGTTGGCTTTCTTAGCGGCGTTAGGGATCAAATGTTTCATGACAATTTCAAACTTCTCGTTATTAGTGTACCCAGGTACCTCAATGACTTCCATTCTGTCTCTCAATGGGCCGGGAATGTTCCCCAAGTAATTGGCTGTGCACACGAACAAGACTTTAGAAAGGTCAACCTTGACGTCGATGTAGTTATCGACAAACGCGTTATTCTGCTCAGGGTCCAAAATCTCCAAGAAGGCGGACGCGGCTCCACCGCTCTTGCTCATGTCGAGCTTATCGATCTCATCAATCAAGAGTAACGGGTTCAGTGTTTTCGCCTGCTTCAACGCTGAGATTATACGGCCGGGGATCGACCCAACGTACGTTCTGCGATGGCCCTTTACCTCATGTACGTCTTGAATACCACCCATAGCTATCCTAACATAACGGCGATCCAAAGACTCGGCAATACTCTTGGCAATAGAGGTTTTACCCGTACCTGGAGGTCCCACAAGACACAATATTTTGCCATCAACTTTACCTGAGATCTTTCCCATTGAAATGAACTCCAAAATACGATCCTTGACATCTTTCAAACCATAGTGATCCCTGTCCAAGACGGTTTGGGCAAGGCGAACATTGAATCTGTCCTTCGAGTAGATTCCCCAAGGAATCGAGGTCAACCAATCCAAGTATTTTTCGCTGACCGCGAGCTCGCTGGAATGTTCCTGACCTGCCTCTAGTTTGGCTTTCTCCGCTTGATATGCCTCCATGGCCTCCTCCGAAAGATGCATGTGGCGGATACGCTCATCAAACTTTGCTGTTTTCAGTGCGGATGCATCGGGGCCACCAATGTGTTTCTGGAGGCCCTTGATGTACTCGCGAATAAACTGCTTGTGCTGCGCCTCCTCTGCCTTCAGCGTGAGCTCCATCGTGGTGTCAATCAACGTGTGGTACAGCTTAAGTTCGACCTTGAACAACTCAAGGGCCTTGCGCAAGCGCTCCTCGACGTTAAGCTCTGAAAGCAATGCCTGGATTTGCGACGCTGGTGCCGCGGAGAGTGAACCGATGAAATCCGCGAGTTGCAGCGGGGAGTTTAAGAGGCTCGCTCCACGTGTCGCCACGATTTTTTTGCTGGGAATCTTGGTGTCAATGACCTCGAAGTACGCCTTCACTTGGGCAATCAAAAAGCGCATCTCAGGGCTGTCGATATTGTAGGGCTCGTCGTCGCACCGTGTCACGCGGGCATACGACACACCAAAGTCACGTAGATACAGAGTAGGAGAGTCTTCGTCAATAGCCTCGGGCGCTGCTTCCTCGGGGGTGACCAACTGTTCCAAGCGGCACCTTTCCATGACACGGCCCAAGATGCGCAAGTTGTCACCATCCTCATACGTTCGAAGTACAAAGCAGTGTGCACCAATGTCATGTACGGACCCGCGGGTCGGAATGATGTCTGTGTCTGGCATGTCCGGATCGGTCATGTGGAAGAGCACAAAGTGCGGCTCCCGCCGGCTGCAGATTTCCTTAACCGTGCGCTGCACTTTAGGATCCGAGATGTTGATCAGGAACTCGCGGCCAGGAAGCTGCGGCCTATCCTTCATTGCAATTGCAAGGAAAGGAGGGTACGCGCCAGTTTCAGACACGCTTTCAGCGGCCAACGGGCCATTTCCGTCGTCGTTTCCGTCGTTGTTACCGTCGTTGTTACCGTTGTTGTTACCGCCATTACTACCACTGCCTCCAGTAGCAGCAGAGCCCGAGGTTCCGGCTACAGCAGGCGTGTTTGTGGAGCCAGGGGCCTCGTTTTCAGGGACATTCAGCTCGTTCTCTGGAACTTCAATATCGCTCTTTTTTGGCGCATCCGTTTCGCCATCTTCTGCAGGTTTTTCTCCCAGCGCAGGTTGTTTCAGTGGCTTTTCTGCCGGCTCTGCGGGGCTCGGGCCCTTGCTTTTGAATGAGTATACGGGCGCGTCGAAGTGAGGCACGTCCCCGCCGTGAACAGGCTCCGAAAACAGGTAGAAAAGGGGTGCCCCAATACTTGTCTTCAAATCCAGAACGGGACCGCCTAGCGGGTACCTCGAAACAATGGGAGCGTCTGCAACCACGGAAGCAGAAGTGGCGCTTCTTACGGATGCTCTCGCAATAAAAGCACCTGGATTCCGGGCGCTTTGGCGACGTGCAACCCGCAGCGCACACAGGGGCAAACTCAGTCTCAACATGCAGGTAATATCAATGTAAGCCTATAATCCCAGGAGAATGAGGGCAGTTCGCTTGATTTTCCTGTTGAAAGTGAGGATGAAGTTAGGAGTGGCTAGTCGCTCGTTAGGAGTACGGGCCGCGCGCGACTCGAAGGCGACTATTGTCACGTGACCCGCATACCCGGGGGCGATCTACTAGTATGACACCCCGGTGAAGGCAGATCAAAAAGTTGCAACCCCGACTGATCAAGTATTTACTTGACTTGGGTACGTTGGTACTCCGCGAGTTCACTTTTCTCGAAAGTCGCCATGTATTGTGCTTGATGTGCTTTTGGACATTTGACATACAGGTGCTGATTTTTCCAGCATACAAGAAAGAGAAACGCGGCCGCGGGCAATGAAATGCCCTAGCCTGGATGCTATCGGCGGGGTAGGTATGATGATTATTCCGTCAGTTTGTAGGTTGTAGAGTACCACCTGAAAACCACTAGACTGTTCCTGTTGCTAATTTTTTGAAGCACCAATAAAGTCACACAAAAGTTCGTCTCATATCACCCACTCATTTCTGAGGAGTGCGTCTGATCATATTGGGCTGAAGAGGTCCATCAACGGTATTCTTTGAATCCACTTTACAAACTTTTGGTCTGCGCGTCAGTCACCTTTCTTATATGTTTGAAAACTCGACGTGGCCTGGAACGTGTAACCCCGTTCAGCGATGCCCTTCAAAATTCCAAAGGGGTGCTTTTCAGATCAGCAGTGGTTATTCTTAGAATGTTCGGTGTATAAATAGTAGTCGTTGGCTCACTTATACGAGGCAAGCGGGCGACTTAATTCGCAGCTCAACACCGTTCATCGAAGCTGAAGAGGCATGCATCGGCTGACATTATTATAAAGAAATCGGTGCACTCACTATAGTCACGACAGCTTGTCCAGATGCTTTAACTTTTGATTCCGGGAAGCTGAGTCAAGACGAGTTCTCTGGTGTATTAGTTTACCGGAGTAGAGCCCCATATAGCACATGCAATATCTTTTTCAATACTATATAGTCTCTGAGACGCCATCATTGCAACCCCTCGGTTGCGTGCTCTCGAAAACAAATTAAAAAAGAATGCTTTCCCGCATTAGTATGAAGAAATCACGGGTTCGAGCAACTCTGTGGTTTATGATATTAATGTTCCCTAAAATTTGGTGTCCTTTATTGCCATACATTGTTAATGCAGATGAGCAAAGCATCCAATCACCTATCCGATCTTGAACACATGTTTCTTCCTCGCCGTTGGTCCTACCGAGACCGATCGTTTCTGCAACCGCGCAGGAGATCCTGATTCGGTCTCGAAATTTTCATCCTTGTAATAGTTGAGCGAGTTTAAGTCCTCCTCCTCCCCGTCTTGCGCTTTATCGTTCAGCGCCAAGATGAGCTTAGATGCTTCCGAAGACACTAACCTAATTTTCCTCTTCTTAGACTTCTTTTTTTTGTCTGACTCGAAAGTCGAGTTTGCGCTTTCAAATGTCTCCTCGGGGTCCGACACGGTCATGGTGCTGGCATTCAGAGCCTCAGAAACTGCACCCTTGTCCAAGATATCTTTGTCTGGGCTTTTCAGTCTGCTGTGATTTGGATCCTGTACTTCCTCGCTATGTTGTTTTGATTTTCTGGGCGTGGACTCAGCGCTGGAGTTGTTGGGTGAAAACACATCACCTGTGGGCTTGGGCTCCGCACGAGAAAGCTTGAAAGAGGCCTGAGAAGCTACTGATGCGAGCCCATCACCCGTAAAAGAATTTCCGCGGCCAGTCTTCAGCTCTGAGAATGGCGAATCTGCAAGGAACAGCGAAATCGGCATTTTCGGACGAGACACCGGTGAGCCCACGGCCGCAAGTTTTACTCTGTTTCGGGGTAGCTTGCTCTTTGTACTCGATCTTGCCGCAATTCCGTAGGCGCCGCTTGTTTTTTTGAGCTGGCCGATCTCCTCTTGAAGCTCGTCAATTTTGGCTGCGTGGGCCTGTTCTTTGGTTGAAAGCTGCAACTTTAAATTGTTCACTTGGAGCTCAAATGCCTGGACTTTCTTTTGTAGTAAGTCAGACTCACTTTGCTCCTGAGAGGTCGCCGGATGAAAGCTTCCGGATACGGGTTTTGCATTCGTAGGTTGGGGGTTTGTCGTCATACTTTGTCTGTTCTCGCCACAAGTTCTTTTTTGATATAGGTATGCTGCCTTTATGACACAGAGCCTAATCAACTGTTTTCGCTGATCATCTTTGTGCTCAATCTCTTTTAGTTCAAGCGCAAGCTGTAGCCTCTCTTCTCCTCGCACGTTCATTATAGGATTCACTATTTGTGATAAGAAAGCCCCAATGCAACAGTCTCAAATTTAGGGGTTGAAGATAAAGTTTTTGCGAACCGCTTGTGATTTTAGAGCTGTTTTTTAGTCATATGTCGTTCTAGCGAAGGCAATGTCAATATGCCACGCCACTTGAAGATTTGATGTGAATATTGTCGGTTGTTTGCCGAAACACTCACTGTTTTGGTTTTAGTTATATATGCACTCTCGTAATGATCTACTCCCGCAGTATGCACGGCCTCAAAACTTCGCACCAACTTGAGATAGAAATGATGCGACACTATACGTTTGATCTCCAAACGGCGCATGGTCTGCGATCCCCTCACTCATTTGCAATTACCCACCAGGATTGGCGCAGAATCATCCCAGTAAATTGACCAAACCTCCGAGTATTTCGAAAGCGCAAATCTCACAACCATGAGAAGCTCGGCCTTGCCTATTCCTCAAGATGGATCTGCTAACGTCTACGACGCAACTACAGATGCATACGTGACTGATATACAACTCGACGAAAAGGTGGTCACAGAGTCTCCTTACCATCAAATGAAACTCAACCTGCAAACCCCAAAGGTCGTGCTAGATCCGTTTGCCCCCGATTACAGGAATTTGTTTCTAGAAAAAGGTACTGTATTTGCACCCGATGAGATTCTACATGAAACAAGGCCACTGGCGTTGAGCATCCCGCTCCAACAGCGAGAAGAATTTACAGGCCCGGATTCACTACCTGACTCGGATCTAACTCGCGCAATACATTACTATGCCAGCTCCTCCAGAATGCCCAGACACAGCATGGATGAGACGGCGCTATTAGCATTAGGAATATTGCTTGAGCAGTGGGCTGAAGAGGAAATCGGAGCAAGCAATCCGCTGCTTTTCCTTGAGCCTGATGCGCTGTTGGACTTGCTGGAATACGCAGCTCCTGGCGGTGACAACCAGGACGGTGATAGCAGTTCGGAGACTCTGAGCGATGACTCTTCCAACGAGGGCTCGGTTGCCACAAGTTCTGAGAGAAGCTCTCCCCGCTGGTCGGGCGAAGACTCTGATATAATGTCAATCAATCTACTGGAAAGTGACACCGCTAGTGAGGTTGAAGGCGGGAGATATTTCAAGAGGAGAACCCCCCATTTGGTTGCCAAATCTACGCGCAACAAAGATGCCGACAGTGCGCTCTCCGAATCTGAAGACTCTAGTGAAGAATCCACGTCAAGCAGCGAGAATTCCACCCATCTGCGGGATAGTTCCGATAGCGATTTCGGCCTTGAAGGGTTTGGGGCACTACGAAAGTCTAATTTACCGGGAATGCAGCAAGGGCTGACTGTCGATACCAAGTCTACTTTAATTGAGGGGGGTGATGTCAGCTCATCCAGCGATTCAGAAGCCAATCCCTCAAGAACACGTGACATTCATTCAGACTTAAATGAGCCTCGCTTTAGAACCCCCAGCCCTGTCAAGCCAACTCTCAACAGTGTTGACTCTAGCAACAACGAATAGAATGCTGGACTCGTGATATATGGCGACACTTGTGATCCGTGGAACCGGGAGATCTGTATACACATTGTGAAGTCATAGTTTGGTCTTATGAGTCTCCTCTCGGACATCGAGTTGCCAGGCAAGTGCAATAAACGATTTTCCAGCTCCTTTTTTTTCCTCGTCGAGCAACTTTCTCTGCGCGTCAGTCTATGTGATTGTTTGGAAATGCAGACGAAGTGTGGGTTTGAAGCACCTTTATAGAAATATATGCGTGCCTGCTGTCATCTGGCGGCCATTTTCAATGTCCGCCAAAGATAGAGTTGCTCCATCTACAAAACAGCGGGCCATTAAGCTGTCCTATAGGCGTGAAACATTGTACACGTCAGACACAAGTCGAAGGGCCCTTTGGCATTGTAGATGGCGAAGAATAGGCGCCAAAGTAGCATGTATCTACGTTGCGAGGACACGAGACACACAGTTACGAGGAACGGAGGCGTCTATGATATCAAGGCCAGCATACAAGACTTTTCGGATGGGGATCCCAAGCACAGGTGGCGAGGCCCTTGGGAGTCTTGCTCGGAGTCTTTTGAAACGTCGCAGCAGCGACACCAACAGGCGCCACACACAAAGCAGCATCTCTTCCTCACGTTTACGATATCGTTCCCGGCAGGCAGCAGGCCCCGTGATCCGCAGGCGAGCCGTGGCCGAGCCCACATTATCGTTCTTCTTAATTATTGTACACACCCTAAGCACCCGTGGCTTCAGTCT
The DNA here is from genome assembly GCA_939531405.1 of Metschnikowia zobellii. Classification (NCBI taxonomy): domain Eukaryota; kingdom Fungi; phylum Ascomycota; class Pichiomycetes; order Serinales; family Metschnikowiaceae; genus Metschnikowia; species Metschnikowia zobellii. The sequence goes on from OW618029.1 coordinate 2,250,125, forward strand.
CCGCATCGTCCGCGGGCTGATCCTCCGGGGCCGCGCTGGCAGCCGGCAGTTCCTCCGAGCCCGCGCTGGCAGCAGCTTCGGCCTCGGCCTTGGCCCGCTTGTTCGCCTCGACCTTCACCTGGTACGCCTTCTCCTTGCCGTCGTCGGTGGCGCTGGTCAGGATGTCGTAGAGCCGCATGAGCAACTCGTGGGTGTCCTCCTTGCTAACCATCAAGTTGACGTTGTTGATGCCGCGCCACAAGGTCATGAACAAGTCCTCCAAGCCGTCGCCGCGCTCCACGGTCAAGAACACGCAGCCCTGGGACATCTGCGTCAAGCGTTCGGTGAACTCGGGGTCCAAGCCGGACTCGCGGAGCGTCTCCATGCGGGGAAACGCCTCCGTGAACAACAACTTCAACATGCGGGTGTTGGTGGCCAACTGCCGTGCCGGCCCAACGTACTTGCGCAACAAGGGCAAGGACTCCAGCTGCGCGCGCCACGGGCAGCTGCCGTTGTCGTTGCGCTGGCTGGTGAAGAGCTTGACACCCGCGTGGATGAGCTTCAACTTCTGATTCTCGATGCGCAAGATGCGGGCCACGGCCGGCTGCACGAAGTAGATTGTGCGGCACGCCTCACCGGTGGCGTTGCGCACCAACGCCGTGTCACGCGGGAACGCGTCCGCAACCTGGTAGAAGTCCCAGCACATCTGCAACTGCTCGTTGGCGGGGTCCAAGAACACGAAGGGCTCCTCGTTCGCCGTGCGGGGGCCCTTGTTGCGTGCGGGCACCACGGGGCCCGCACGGGCCTTCTTGGGCTCGGGCTCCTGCTCGGCCTGTGCCGCGGGCCGCTTGTTAGAGTCTGCCGCGGGCTCTGCCTCGGCCTGCGCCACGGGCTGTTTGGTGGGGTCTGCCGCGGGCTCTGCCTCGGCGCCCGCCTTCTCAAACACCGTGATGAAAAAGCCGCCCGTGTTCTGCAAGTGCGGGTACACGCGGATGCAGCGGTCCAAGTGGAAGCGAGCGGCCTCTTCTGCGGATGGAGGGAACGCTGTGGCGTGCACGGCGTCATCACCCGGCAGGCGCTCGACCATGTCTTTGCTGTAGACCTTCCACGAGGCGACGCCGGGGCGCCTCTGCAAGCGGGGCAAGGCGTGCGAGACGTCGGCGAGGCTCACCGCGGGAAACCTGCGCAAGGCCTCGGCGACGACGGCCTCGTTCTCGACAGGCAGCATCAGACACGTGGAGTACACCAAGCGGCCACCGGGCTTCAAGAGCTGCAATCCGCGGGTCAAGATGTTCACCTGCAACGGGTGCAAGCCCAAAGCGTCGCCCACGGAGAAGTCCTTCCACACGTTGATGTTCTTGCGCATGGTGCCGTCGCCGGAGCACGGCACGTCGCACAAGACGCGGTCGAACTTGAGGTACGGCTCGCTGGGCGAGAGCCGGATCCGCGGGAACAACTGCGCGTCGTGGTTCACCACCACAAAGTTTGGCGAGCTGAGCCGCTTCACCTGGTGCACCAACATGTGCGACCGCTTGTAGTCGCTGTCGTTGGCCATGACGAAGCCCGTCGCGGGCGCCTCCGCGTCGCGCATGTGCAACGCCTCAACGAGCTGCGCCGTCTTCAGCCCGGGTGCCGCACACATGTCCAACACCGCGTGGTGCGGCTGCACGTCCATCAAGAGCGGCGGGATCATCGACACCGCCTCCTGCCGCGAAATGTTGCCCACCGTGGTCTCGAGCACCAAGAAGCGCTGCGTCTGCGCAAACTGCGCGTTGCGCCGCACCACGTATTTGGGTACGTCCAACTGCCAGCCCAAGCCGTCGGGGTAGAACTCGATGTTGCGCGGCGCAAGCGGCACGCCCTCGTGCTCCGCGCCCGCCAACTTCGCCACGTGGTTGTCGAGAAACTTCTGGTTGATTTCCTGCGCGTGCGCCCGCGAGCCCGTCACCCGGAACGTCACGGGCAAGTCCCGCTGGCAGTGCTCCTTGAAGGATGCCCACTCGTCTTCGGGAATGAGGCCCAACGACTTGTAGTACGTCTCCCACTTCTCGTTCTCGCGGCTGAGCGGCGTCCACTCGCCGCGCCCGTCGGGCTTGGCCTCGCCGCCCTGTCTCTTGCCAAACTTGCCTTTCTTGAACTGTTTTCTCGCCATACTGGTGCGGGGCAAGAGCTGGCGGAGCATGCGGCACGTTGGTTTTTTTTTTTTCGCTCGCTCTGCGCATCGCGAACCTGTGCACTCTCGCTCGGCTCGCGCCTCAACTCACGTTCGCGCGCCTCCCCAGAGTTGTACTTGCCCGACGCGGCAGGTGGGGGCCTCACTAACCCCAAAACCCGTCCGAATTACAATGCTTGTTTTCTTATCCGTGACGGGGACCTGGCCACCACGAGGGCGGGGTGCAGGTCATTTTTTTTATTGCGCTATTCTGTATTCATCGGTGGATACTGCTTTGGCCAGGCCAAGTTCGGCTCATCATATGAGGCGCTGTGTGTAGGCATTGCCATCCAACTCAAATACCTCCGCAGGGTTCACCAGAGTTGGCTTTAGTCTCTCTTTGAGTTTTTTTTTTTCTTCTTTTTTTTTTTGTCTGGTGGTGCAGTTGCGTTTACGCACGGAAATAATCTGGGATTCGGCCTGGAATCAGTCGTTAATCTGTCATTGGCTGCTCGGCACACTCTGTTCAGAGTACAACTGTATACCTTCGCTACACACGTGCCCTTTCGGAAACAGAATTGGAAAGTATGTGTATCGCGGACCGTATCTCGCCCGCTCTTCTGACTTGATGACTTCCCAAGGCGAGTGGTTTCCGAGAAGATACTTTGAAAATCGTTCACCCCAATCAATGCTACACCAATATGAGGGCATTCTAGACCAGTACATATACTGACCAGAATTGCATCGTTTGATGCTTTTCTGCCAACTATATTGCGACGTGTTGCAGAACCAAAAGGTATATTAAAGCAACAAGTCTGGCCAACAACTTGGGCTATATATAGATCAACTGTTCGAGAGGGTGCATGCGAGCTAGCTTGTCATTCAGCATGTAGGGCGTTTTGAAAAGAATCAGACTCACTATGGCGCCTCTCAGATCACATTCCGATCTTAGGGAAATAAATATCCATTCTATGATACAAAAACTGGTTCTTTTTTAGTAATACGCTCTCTCAGGAATCTCGCCGTCCAAGTGCTCCATGTCTGATTCCTGGTCCCCGAGTCTCGAGAGATCCTCGATCCCCTCATTTTTCAGGCTGCCCTCGTGTACATCTTTCGGGATGCTGTCGCCCTGGTCCTGAATAAAGGTTCCGTATTGATACGCCTCTGGGTGCTTGTCTTCTATTCCTACATCATGGTGCAAGTCGATGTCGTGCTTCATGTCGGCCGGGTTATAGTTTGGCGCGGGAATCCCAGCAACTTCCAGATCATAGGACTGGAAGTACTGGGGCGAGTGGAGTGCTTTTGCTGCCGAGTCAGCGTACGCTAGCAGATCGAGAGGAGCGCCACTTTCATCCCCGTGCCCCTCGGACTCTGGTGTTTCATCCACGGCTTTGCGTTTTTTGTACAGTTTCTTGGATACTCGCACCTCGCCCCGCTCCTGCTTCAAAGCCTGCTGCTCGCGATACTTCGCCAAGTAGATTTTCAATACCTCGGCATAGTTCTCGAACCCCAAGTCATGGAGCGAGAACAACACATCCTCGCCGTTTATAGTTTTTCTTTTCTCACGGAGACACTTGTCGCTGGCCTCGCTCGTGATGAAAGATATGAACTCAGATACACACTCTTGCATGCATTCTTTGGCATCCTTGCTGACCTTTGCTGTCATGGGTAACGTCAGTTTCATAAGCCGCGCGACATTAGCGATAGGGAGCCAGCGATCCTGCTCCCGGAGCTCCATATCTGGGTTCCCCACGACGTTATGGTTCCCGTCATCCTTGCCTATGGGTAAATAGCTCATGTGTGTTTTTTTATGTCTTGGTTATGAGTCGCAGAAAATATAGTCGGGGAGATCAGACTCGGGAACGCTTCACAGGCCTTGGAGAAAGTATATGAAGTTGAAGGGACAGTTTCTTCCAAACAGGCTTGCTGGCATGGATTCAGTGTGTGTTTTTATGGCTGTATCCGATACTGGCATACTGTTCTGAGGGGTTGTTTGAGATGGAGCACTTGAATATGTTTGAGACTTGCACGACCACACATATTCGCTTCATTTCGTCCAACACGCATGCAGGACCATGGCTTGCACCCGAGGCTATCCCAACTCGTCCTGAAAAAGCTTTGACCAAGACATAGATTGGTTAAAGACTCACGCATCTTATCTATGTTATTGGGATCACAGCCATGTGGTGTAGTAGAAGAACAAATATGAGAACAGACACGAAGATGAGGTCAAGTTCTCAAAGAAACTCAGTCATTAAGGAGAGAACTATAACTATAGAAAGAGAGCCTCATCTCTTATGGCCACAGCATAACAAGTCACTTAATTAAATGAAGAGATTTCATGTAGAATGGGCCGCTAAACCCTTCTGCTTCCTGAAGCTTGATGTAAGTTTGTCTATACCTATATCCATATACACCAAAAGACGTCACAATACATATCAGCCCTCTACTTTCTGGACATAATTGAGACTTTGATCACAATTGGTACTTTGAAACGTAATTCTCTTTAGTGCGTTGTGTTCGCCAGCCTTAGAAAACACCATGCTTGGCTGAATATTATTCTACTTTCTTCAATGACTAATGTTTGTACTTTATGAAACTCGCACAGTCGTAAATCATCCAGTAGTATTTTGTATGAATCAGAGAAATCCGCATTTCCGCGCAAATACCACGGACACGTGATGGAGAATGCCTGCCTCTTCTTATATTAATGTCTTCTGAGGTATCTAATATGCGCTGTCAAACACGAGAAAGGCTGGATAATCGTATGTTTGGCGTCCCGTAAAATGAATCCGCTATATACTCGGTTGGCATTCTGACCAACTAAAGGTCTGATCTCCTCAGAAATCGGCTCTGTTGCAGCCAAGGCATCTAGTATCGTATGATGTGGTTCTACTCCATCTTTTGGGTAGGAGAAAGAGAGGATATTATAATTCAAATTCACTGGCATATTGAATCCAAGAAGAGCTAATAGTGATGCCCGTGTGTCTCACTACAGAGCTGGCAGGCCAGACTTTCTTACCATCGAACTGTTTCTGAAGATACAACGGAAATGAATACATTTTTGTCCCTCAAGTATGTATGGAAACAGCTAGTGTCTGAAATTAAATAATAGCTGTCAGTGATCCTCGAAGTGGCCCAGGTGAGCACCACATGGCCATTTAAGCGTCTCGCAATAATAAAAAGATCTTACTGCTTGCAGAATGCGATGATACATGCATGGTGCTCTTAATGCGATGATACATGCATGATGCTCTCTGAAACCCATCAATAGTGCGAGGAAAGCGAGCAACTTTTAGCCTATCATATTGTTAGACCAATGAGCCCATCTTCGTAGTCGCCTGGTGTTGGTTGAATGCTGAGTCTGTGTGATCCTTTTTTCCACAAATCCGCCGAGTTCGACGCAGGGTCAGCATGCACCACGGTCTAAACGGAATAATTTGACAAAGCACGAGTAAAATACCTTGGGCTCGATCTGGATAATTAATATGCTCGCGGGCGTTGACCACGATGGCGGTTCTGTGCAAGAACTAAAACCAATTCTCAGGTTTTCGACGCCCCAAGAAGCGATATATAAATGCCGGTGTGTCTAGTGCCAATCCAGAAGGCCACTGAGACCTGGAAGCCATGAAGTTAATAGCGGGGATTCTTCTTTTTCTGTACCTTGCGGTTGCCTTGGTTATTGTGGACTCTTCGCTTGCATCCTCATGCATTTACTACATGAAGAACTTTGATTGGGGCTGCGGAGGCACGGGCCAAGGGCACGCAATGTACCTGTGCCGATGCCACAATGTAGACTGGGTCGGGTCTGTGAGCAACTGCATGGAAACCCAGGGCGATGGCAGAGAGGAAACCAGGCATGGCTGGAAACATCTAGCGACCAGGTGCTTGCAAAAAGCCGACTTGCACTATACGGTCGACGAGCTTGAAGAATACCTGTGGAACGCGACGCTGTACATGGAGGAGCCGCCAACCAACATGAGCACGCGCCTCTACCTGCCAATATCGGTCAACTACTCAGACTACGAGATCTACAAGACATCGTTTGACGACATTAATCACCACGTGTTCAAAAGCCAGTGGTTCGGGTGGGGGCTAGTCTTCTTCTGGGGCGCGTACGTGGCTTATCTCACTGCATCCCATCTTCTTTGGACGTGGCTCCGCGTATCGGTGTTTCCGCGAGCGGTGCGGCAATGGCACCAAAAACACATGCAGAAGACGACGTGGGTGTTTGGTCTTCTGCGCTGGGACGTGTTGCTCCTGGCTGCATTTGTCGTACAGACGGTCCTATGCACTGCCTTGTCCTATTCGGTGTCGCTTCCAAACATGTACATCAACGACGGATACTTCCTCACGCTCGACTTGATCGGCTACCGGAGCGCGCTTCTTCTGTTCTCGTTGATGCCGGTGGTGGTTGTGTTTGGGCTCCGCAACAACCCATTTTGCTGGATGACGGGGCTCTCCCAGGCCAGGTTCCTCGCCTACCACAAGCTAGTGGCCATCGTGATGTCGCTCGAGGCGTTGGTGCACTCCGCAGTGTGGACGGCCTACGCCATCAGATCAGGGGGCTACGCCGTGTGGGCCGTCGACGACTACTGGAGATGGGGAGTGGTTGGCACGGTTTTGGTGTTCGTGATGCTCGGGCAGAGCGTGCGGGCTGTCCGCAGCCTCATGTACGAGCTCTTTTTGGCCGTGCACAAGGTCCTCGGCTGGCTCTTCATAGTTGCCATGTGGTACCACTGCGACATTCTTGGGTGGATGGGCTGGGTGTACGCGGTCATTGCCCTCACCGCGTACGACCGGGCGGCGCGGCTCTTCAAGACCTTCTTCATCAACCGCGGGTACACGCGGGTCCAGGTGCGGGTGGTGGACAGCCGCGTCGTCGAGTTGACCGTGCCGAAGTCGGTGCTTCACGACGCCTTCTACCGGCCCGGCTCGCACGTCTTCATCTCCTTCTACCACTGGCCCATCTGGTACCGGTGCTTCGAGTCGCACCCATTCACGGTAGTCGGCTCGCCGGTCGAGGCCGCGGATTCATTCGTGGTTTACGCGAGGACCAAGAAGGGCACGACAGGCGCCCTTGGAAAGCTCCGCGGCGACGAGAAAGGGCGCCTCTCGGTGTGGCTGTTGATCGACGGCCCATACGGCAGTGGCGCGCCCACCCTCCGGGAAAACGAGCAGCTTGTGGGGATTGCCGGCGGCCTCGGCATCTGCGCCTTGCTCGCCACGTTCCAGCACAACCCACGCGGCTCTGTGCTCTACTGGGCGGTGGGCACCATGGCTGACGTCGAGTACATGCGGCGCGACTTGGAGCAGTTGAGGGCCAACGGCGCCGACGTGCAGGTGTACTTGACAGGCGACAATAGCGGCGACGGCCACGCTCCCGAGCACGAGTGCAAGTACGTGACTGTCTTGGGCAAACGGCCTGCGGTGGGCGAATGGGTGCAAGCGGGACTCGAGCTCGGCGGGCTCAAGAAGAAGACCGACACCTACGTGTACTCGTGCGGGCCAGGCACAATGGACTCGGACGTGCAGCGGAGCGTGTGCGAGAACACGGCCGTGGGGCTGCAACATAGTCTCCATTACCAGAAGATGAACGACCTGTGGTGAGGCGGCGAGCGCCAAAGGTAATCTCGTACATACTAGAGAACGCGACGCCGGCTGGGGCACGTGCAATGAACCGCCAGCAAAAGCAGGATGTGTCTGAGCTTGCATTCAAGCCTTGGCACCAGCACTCGTAGACCACGCATGCCTTCCGCTTGCGGGCTCAGCGCCCACAAGCCCCGGTGCCCAGGCATGCTTCTTAATGACTGAGCACCGTCCAGGAGGCACGGGTCTGCGGCAGGCCTTCCCCCAGGCGGCTGGGCCCATTGCGAAATGGGCTTTCGCTCTCTCTCTTAGGCATTGTTGTCTCTCGCCCCGTGGATTCCAATGTCTGCGGTGCTGGTCTCTCAGGTGGCGTATCTCGTGGGCTCGCAGGTTGCGGCCAAGGCCGTGACCTTTGCCTCGAACCAGGTGCTTCTTCGACGCATCAGCCCAGAGATCTTTGGAGTCGCGGCCTATCTTGAGTTTCTCGTCAGCACGGTACTTTTCTTCAGCAGAGAGGCCGTGCGGGTCGTTAGCCAGCGGGCGGCCTCGAGGAGCGCGGCCGTGAATCTTGCCTACCTACCCCTCATCGTTTGCGGGCCAGTGCTCGCGGCGCTCATGTACCTTCAGACATACTCCGACTTGTATCGAAACACGGTGGCTAGATTGCCATATGCGGGCCCCACGCTTGTGCTTGCCATTGCGCTGGCTGCGCTCGAACTATGGGCAGAGCCATTTTTCGCTCTCAACCAGCAGCAACTGAACTTCAGCCTCCGGTCCAAAGTAGAAAGTACTGCCGTTTTGTTCAAGTGCGTGTCGGTGCTTGCAGCCGTCTCCTGGTGGCAAGGCAGAACCACTGGTCTCCCTGACGACGTTTTCAAGGGCCAGGCCGTGTTGTCGTTTGCAGGCGGCCAATTCATATACGCGGCTGTGCTCTTCGTCGGGTACTGGGCAGGTTCGAAAACGGGATTCCCAAGACTCACAAAAACCAAGGGCGAAAGGTTGTTCGACCAGAGCTTGCTCTCTGTTTGGAGACTGTTATTTCTACAGATGGTGTTCAAGCACCTTCTTACGGAAGGCGACACAATGCTCATTAGCTACTTGTTCACCGGGTCCGAGCAAGGCGTGTACTCGGTGATCGCCAACTATGGCTCCATGGTTGCCAGATTATTGTTCCAGCCAATAGAGGAGCTGGTCCGGATAGCGTTCTCGAGGTCCCACGCCCAGCAGGGCGCGGCCCCCATGAGCCTCCAAAGAACAATGTCGCAGCTCATGGTGTTCTATTATAATCTTTCGATACTCATTATCATTGGAGGCTACACCAACGGCTCGTTCTTGCTAAGGGTGCTCTTGGGCCGCAGCGAAAAGTGGATGCAGTCCACTGTGTTTGAGGACTTCCCGCTTTACGTGCTCTATATCCCGTTCATGGCCTTCAATGGTGTTTTGGAAGCTTTCTTTAGCAGCGTTTCCACCCAACAGCAAATCAGCCAGTTCTCTCTATTCATGTCTTTTCTGAGCGTGTTGGTTTTTGCGCTAATGTATATCTTTATTGGAAAACTCGACATGGGTATTCGAGGATTGATTCTCGCCAACATGGCCAACATGTCTTTGAGAATTTCCTACTGCTTCGTGTTTTATATGAGGTATTTCCACAAAAGCCTCGGTCCGAAGGCAAGACCGCGGAGGATTCTAGTGCCTATAGTCCTTCTTGGCACCGCTCTCACAACACAGAAAGTCTTGTTTGCGAATGGGCAGTCTTCCTCCCCAATAGAGTTTGCACAGAGCTTCGTTATATGCATCGGATGCTTGTCTGTCATGTTGGTAAATGAGAAAAAACAACTTGTATCGGCTTTCGGCAAACTCAAACAGAAAGGCAAACGAAACTAAGCGCAACAAGGCTCAACTATCTAGCAATTTTATAAACAACAAACACTACACCAAAGGAGTTTACATTTCTGTTTGTGGTATTCTCAAGGAAATAAAGAAAAAAAAAGTATCGGAGTTGCAGCTTGTACTCGCTAATCTATACCAAAGCCAGAGGATGTGCCATCCACTTCGCCTCCACCACGGGTAGCCTACTGTGCTGAATTGCTTCCCTCCAGTGATGGTGCCACTCATTACTGACAACAGAAATGCTGATTACTCAAGCACTCTGAAGTCGACCGCGGGGATCGAACTGGACACTTCCAATGTAGCATAGATCGGCGAGCGAACCGTGCGCTTCTGCCAAATGCCATTACAGCAATTTTTTTTGTTTTTTATCGATTATTACAGTAACGATTGTACATAGTGGTTTCTTCTCCAAGATCACCATCCAGAATCCCAGAATTTTGTTTCAGGTGTGCTAAACGAAAAATACGTGAACGCGCGCAAAGAGGAGTCTTCCTTTGCCTTGAGTTTTATTCCTTTAGATCAAGGACGAACAGAAGAGACCTGTGTGATATATGTGCACTCCTCCACAAGTCATCTGGGGACTTGTTCAAAATATGTCATCCTGCGAACAAATCCACGCAAATTGGTGTTTTCCGATAAATTTCTGAAATATATATTCTTTCTCCAAGGGAACCCCACACCTCAAAACCTAGAAGATCCACCTCACAATACCAATGCTGCTTGTAGAGGTTTCGAAATCGATGGGGGATTTGTCGACTGCCATTTCCAAGAAAAACCAGGAGCTAGACCGCCTCAAAGAACAATATGAGAATAAATTACGGCTACTCGATCAGTATTTTTCACAACTTCCAGTACAGGGGCCTGCTTCACAAGATATTTCGGGCTTTGTAGATACCCTACAAGATCTTAAAGGGTCCATTACGTGCCCTCACTGTAGCAACACGCTTTTCGATATGCTACAAGATTCTAGTCTCGTTATTGTTCCTAAGAACCGCCTCAAGCCTTTTATCACTGATCAGAATGGTCCGGAAAAGCAGGTGGTGATTTCCAATCCCAGAAGCCAGGCTGCACAAACCATTGATGGTTCGCCTAGATTACTCCAGAGTATCACTACAAACAATCAGAGCAAGCTGAAAAGGACTTGTTCCTACTGCAAGGAGCCTGGCCATTCGAGGGCCCGATGCTTCACCAGATTGACTCGAGAACCATCCAGTGGATAGAAGCGGGTTTCTTCATGTCACAAAAAATATACATTATCGTATTATACACATGCAAAAAGGGTTGCGAGCCAGCAGGTCCAGCTCATAAGCCTTTGTGCTTATTTCCCTCCCTGAACCATGGCCTCTATATTCGATGTTAGTAAAAATGTAATCATGAAGTCATTTGTTTTCTTGTTTTACATACCTCTTCTGGACGCATCCTGTAGCAAGGTGCAGTCAACGCTACTGGCACTCAAGTGAACATATCTGACGGTTGATCCCCTGACAAACAAATTCTTCACAGCCTTCAAGTGTGGATATTTTTCTTCGTTAAGCGTGGAGATGTTATCCAACTTCAAATTTAAGAACTGGTCCACGGATTTTAAAGTTCCTCTTATCTCTAGATCATTTTTTAATTCCACGACAACCTCCTGGTCAACTAGTGTCTTAAAGAAGCTGAAAAACAACATCGTGTTCGAAGTTTTGTTCGTTTCTCTGATGAGCCTTGCCTGGTTGCTCCTGCTACAGGTTGACCCAGACCTTGAGAATTGGTGCAGGGACGACCTTGTAAGCCAGATCGTGGATGTACACTGGGTGCAAAAAAAACCATACGAGGCGAATACGCGCTTTTGTTAAATACTTTCAACAACCGATATCGGCCAGGTGTTCATCTCAAAAAAGGTTTGGCACCTCATTTTCCGAAGACTCCCGGATCTCATTCAAAATCAACGCCTCGTGGTCCGAGCTGAGCATGGTCAATGGCGACAGGCGTAGACTAGGGGGTTGTGAGGTCAGAATTCGGATGAGCGGCTTGTACGAATTAAGCTTGTCTTTGAAAATACGAAAGCTGGAGTCAGCTGCGACACTATCACTCAAATCCGCGTATGTGTACACTCTATTGTTGCCGTACGAGGTCCGTGAAGTTTTGTCTCTTTGCTTGAACCCGTGCTTGCATCTTGTAATGGGTGGATGGAGGTTTCTCCTGATATTGGGCTGCATGACCATAGGACGCTTTGAGACCTGAAGCTGTAGAGGCGTAGAAGTGCGCATAGTCTCTGGAAACGCTATGGGTACCGGAAGCGACAGATAGCACTCATACAAAGGGTTGAAGCCAGGGTCATAGAAGTCGTCGATATCAAGGGCCATGCGTTTGTGCTCTTGCATTGAATGCTGTAGTTTCTCCTGTGAAGACTGAAACGGTGTGTGGTTGATATTCATGGGTTCGCCGTCACTCATTAACAGAAAAGAGCTGTGAAATGTTGGCGAGTCCTCAACAGGCGGCAATATCGATTCCTGGGGGATGATAAAGCCGGGGTTCATGGCCATCGGTGGGGTGTAGCCGAACCCACTCAAAAACAACCTGTCGTCTAAAGGTGGGAGAATTTGTGGGATTGGTTTGGAAGGACCTTTGAGAATTGGGGCTTCACAGCGCGGGCTATCTAGTAGCACGGGATCCAATGCTTCGGCTGTATAGGAGTTGAGAATGTTTTGGTTGGGCCCAAGTGGTGGTCTTGAAAGGCCAAATTGCGCTTTAGTTTTGCGTTTTTTCGGCCCAGCAAGCCCCCCTGCGTCTCTCTCGGCATTGTGTTCTGCGTAGCTGTTGACTTGACTCTCGGCATAAGCATCCACCTGGATTCCGGTCCGCTTACCCTGGTTCTGAGTATTCTGCGCGTCCTCGTGGACCACCAAACTTGCAATGCTAGGCCTGCCCGTCCTCTCTACCTTCTCCTTAGTCTTTTCCGTGAGCGGGTAGTTTGACGGTGAGCGACCGCGCACAATCAAGGGTGGCAGCTGCGAGGAGGCAAGCACCACGTGCAGCGCCAGCTCAGTCACACCAAGAAGCTGTACCACGAGCACGTAATGCTTGTTGTTTGTGCTTGCCAGCTTGCGGTTCCCGCATCCGGCAGACAGAAACTGGATGCGCTCATACCGCGCCACGAGCGAGATCTCGCAGTCTGGCGGGTATGTTGCAAGCACGCAGTGTGGGTTTGCAGCGACCGCCTGCTGATGGTCCTCCTTCAGAAGATAAAAGAGCCGATTACAGCGGTCGATCTTGTCGCCGTTGCGGATGTTGGCCACCAGTTTCATGGTGTTGTGCTCGGGCAACTCGCCCGGCACGGCATAGTACAACGGTGGTGAGCTCTGGGGACCGCGGTCCCGTTTCGCTGTGTGTTGCACAAGCGTCACTGCGGTGGTGTTGTCCTCGAGACACACAGAAGTGAGCAGAATCTTGAAGGCAAGAACCGGGCGCGTTTCGCCGTTCTCGTCAATGTACAGAAACGAGTCCGTGGAAGTTGCACTCTGCGGGAGATCTGCAAACTTGAATGCCGCCACCAAGGTGAAGTAGTTTCGTTTGTACCCGATCCACTCGCCCTCGATCATGTCAAATCCCCTGTCGAGGCGCGCGGAAATCTGCGGGTTTGCAAGCTGGCGGCTTGAATTTATGAGTCTGTACCCAGGGGTGGTGGCGGAGAACGGCGGGCCCACTCTGAACTGATTGCTCGATCGCGGCGCAAGTCGGCGCTGGCACAGTGTGCTATCGGCAGGCGCTGGGTAGATTCGGGATTCTGGCTCCAGGGTCTGGGAAGTATCGGCAAAAGCAGGGGCTGTGCCGGTGCTGTCGGCTCCTTTTTGTGCTAGCATGGCGTAGTACTGTTGGGTGCAAAAAAACAATGTTCGCATTTCAAAGCGCTTTGCAGCCAGTGCGCGGGTCCGGCTGGCGAAAGTGGCAATGAGGGCAGTTCAGTTCGTGGGTGCGAAAAAATCGTTGCTGCCATAAATTGGATTGTTACCACCATGGCATCATTTCTAAGTTTTTTCCATCGACTAGGGACGTGTGATGCTGAAGTAGTGAGAAGGCTCCAGTCCCCTGAAGGAACATGTTGGTAAGGGCTCAATTGAAGCTTGGGTCCCCTATAATTACGAATTACGCAAGCCCTGTTGAAAATGTATGAGGGGGTGTTGCGTTGCCTCTGGTTGTTTTTGATTTTCTACTTTTCGGGATTCTTTTCAAACCCCTTCCCTCCCCCCTCCCCCCTCCCCCACCCCAAAAAAAAGAGAAAAAAAAAGCGATTCAAAATCTAGTGTCAGCTGAAATCGACCGATGTGCTATTTCAGTGGGAAAAAAAAGTCATATACTCCAAATCCAGGGGTCTGCAATGGGGATTCCGAGTGAATGGGTGCGATTCGTTTTATGGCAGGCCTTGACGCGAACTTCAAAAACGGCTCCTCTTATACTGTACAAAGTCTTTGGATTTTCCTAAGAGCTGCTATTGTGTTTCAGTGATCAAAAAAATCCATCTGGCTTTCTCTTGTTGCATGCATGATTCTGTCGTTTGTTGAGCTCCCGGACCATCAAGTCAAACTTACACTAGGGAGATGGAGTGTCCGTGTAAACCATGCCTCTGGTGACGCTTCGAATTTTTGAAAGCTTGGCGTACCGAACATGGACGCCGGGCCGCTTTGACTCAACGGTATCGAACAGATATATCAAGACAACAGGAAATCTGAAGCATGTTTTCCAAGAGACTCCACACCATAAGAATCTGAGATGAGCAGAGGTCATAGGTCACCCAGCATAAACACTATAGACCAAAGCTTCAAATGTGTCTGCCTCTCCGTGGGATTCTCCACGTGAGCTGATTCTTTTGACGACGGAGGAAAGTCGTCTTTCATATGGATATATGCTTGGGAATACCTGTACACTGGTGAGAGAGGCCCCCGCAAGACGTTGTTCTAATAAAGCCGAAAGCTATACACCAAAGTCCGACATAGACTATTTGCAACCAGGATTCCGCCTACAATTCTGCCTCTTTGCGAGAATGCAAACAGAACAGAATATGGCTGATTCACGCCTCCGGAATCTGTCTGGAAAGAGCGGTGCCTCACGGTCCGTGTGGAAACACGAAGGACTACTCGGTGGAATTTCCTTCAATGAAGTCTCGGACACATGACCGCATGCTTTCTGTTGTGGCATGCTCCTCTTTCTGGCACCTGCCTTTTTCTACCTAACTCTCGTGAGACCTGTACACTCGAGATAGACTTGAGCCTTGCTGACATGCAAACAAAACGCCTGCATGGTGATCTGGCCCTTTCTGTGAATCCAGCGGAGCAATAATGGATCTGGCTGTCATTGCCGGGAAAAGTAGCGGAAATCCCGGGCTACACGATTTGCGATCTCGCCACACGCCATATGGCCCGCGCACGCCCCACCATCACAGCGCATCGCGCAATTTTTAAGCCAAGCGCGGTGCCAGCACCAGCACCTTTCGAAACAGAGAAGGCAGAAAATGGGCAAGAAAGCTATCGACTCGCGGATCCCCGCGCTCATCCGCAACGGCGTCCAGGAGAAGCAGCGCAGCTTCTTTATCATTGTCGGCGACAAGGCGCGCAACCAGCTCCCGAACTTGCACTATCTCATGATGAGCGCTGATCTCAAGATGAACAAGTCGGTGCTCTGGGCGTACAAGAAGCAGTTGTTGGGGTTCACGTCGCACCGCAAGAAGCGCGAGACAAAGATCAAGAAGGACATCAAGCGCGGCGTGCGCGAGGCCGGTGACCAGGACCCGTTCGAGGCGTTCATCTCGAACCAGAACATCCGCTACGTCTACTACAAGGAGACAGAGAAGATCTTGGGTAACACGTACGGCATGTGCATCCTCCAGGATTTCGAGGCGGTCACGCCGAACTTGTTGGCGCGCACAATCGAGACCGTTGAGGGCGGCGGTGTAGTGGTGATGCTCTTGAAGAGCATGGCGCTGTTGAAGCAGCTCTACACCATGACCATGGACGTGCACGCGCGCTACCGCACAGAGGCACACGACGACGTGGTGGCACGCTTCAACGAGCGCTTCTTGCTCTCGTTGGGGCTGTGCGCGACGTGCTTGGTCGTGGACGACGAGTTGAACGTGTTGCCAATCTCCGGCGCAAAGCACGTGGCGCCACTCCCGCCGGCGGGCGACGAAGAGCTCCTGCCCAAGCAGCGCGAGCTCGCGGCCTTGAAGCTGTCCTTGGCAGAGGTGCAGCCCGCGGGCTCGCTCGTGGCGCTCGCCCGCACGGTGAACCAGGCACAGGCGGTGTTGACCTTTGTCGACGTGATCTCGGAGAAGACGTTGAACAGCACGGTGGCGTTGACGGCCGGACGTGGCCGCGGTAAGTCCGCGGCGCTCGGCGTCGCCATTGCCGCGGCGGTGCTGCACGGGTACCTGAACATCTTCGTGACGTCGCCGTCCCCGGAGAACTTGAAGACGTTGTTCGAGTTCGTGTTCCAGGGCTTCGACGCGTTGGGCTACGCGGAGCACATGGACTACGACATCGTGCAGCTGACGAACCCCGCGTTCAACAAAGCAGTTGTGCGCGTCGATGTCAAGCGGGCGCACCGCCAAACCATCCAGTACATCGCGCCCCACGACCACCACGTCTTGGGCCAGGCCGAGTTGTTGGTCGTCGACGAGGCAGCTGCGATCCCGCTCCCCGTCGTACGCCGCCTCTTAGGACCCTACCTCGTCTTCTTGGCGTCCACCGTCAACGGCTATGAAGGCACAGGCCGCTCGTTGTCCTTGAAGTTGATCCAGCAGTTGCGCGACCAGTCCGGCGCCCGTGCGGGTGCCGGCGACGGCGACCGCCAGCTCGCCGCGCGCACGCTTCGCGAGGTTGTGTTGGACGAGCCCATCCGGTACGCCCCGGGCGACCCCGTGGAGAAGTGGCTCAACAAGCTCTTGTGCTTGGACGCCACGCTCGCCAAAAACGCCCGCTTCGCCACGCACGGCACGCCGCACCCAGACGAGTGCAACCTCTTCGCTGTCAACAGAGACACGCTCTTCCTGTACCACCCGGTCTCGGAAGCGTTCCTCCAGAAGATGATGGCGCTCTACGTGGCCTCCCACTACAAGAACTCGCCAAACGACTTGCAGTTGATGAGTGATGCGCCCGCGCACCAGTTGTACGTGCTCCTCCCACCCGTGGACCCCGCGAGCACCCGCATCCCCGACCCGCTCTGCGTGGTGCAATTGGCCTTGGAGGGCCAAATCTCCAAAGACAGCGTGCGCCGGGCGTTGTCACGTGGCCAGCGTGCCGGCGGCGACTTGATCCCGTGGCTCGTATCGCAGCAGTTCCAGGACGACGAGTTCGCGTCCTTGAGCGGTGCCCGTGTGGTGCGCATCGCCACGAACCCGGACTACGCGGGCATGGGCTACGGCTCGCGCGCGTTGACCTTGTTGAAGGACTATTTCGAGGGCAAGTTCACCGACGTGTCCGAGGCCACGACTCTCGGGGACCACACGCTTCCGCGGGTCACCGACGACGAGCTCGCCAAGGCCTCGTTGAAGGACGAAATTAAACTCCGCGACGCCAAGGCATTGCCCCCTCTTTTGTTGAAGTTGCTGGAGAAGCCGCCCTACGCGTTGAGCTACTTGGGCGTGTCCTACGGCATGACGCCCCCGTTGCACAAGTTCTGGTCCCGTGCAGGGTTTAAACCAGTGTACTTGAGGCAGACCGCAAACGAGCTCACAGGCGAGCACACCAGCGTGATGCTCCACGTGTTGAGCCAGCACAACGACGCGTGGCTCCATGCTTTTGCCGGCGATTTCCACCGGCGCTTCTTGAGCTTGTTGTCCTACGAGTTCCGCCGTTTCCCGGCGCTGCAGGCGCTTAGTGTCCTCGAAGCCACGGGTACCCCCGAGGCCCGCCCGTTGGACAAGGCCGCGGTGGATGCGCAGTTGTCGCCGTTCGACTTGAAGCGGCTCGAGTCCTATGCCAACAACTTGTTGGACTACCACGTGGTCTTGGACATGATGCCGTACGTCGCCCGCGCGTACTTCGCCCGCGAGGCCGCGGGCGTGGCATTGTCGTCGGTTCAGAGCGCCATTCTCTTGGCCGTGGGCTTGCAACACAAGTCCATCGACGACGTCAGCAAGGAGTTGGGTCTCCCGCCGCTGCAGGCCATGGCAATGTTCTCAAAAATCGTACGCAAGTTTGCCACGTACTTCCGTGGCGTGTTGAGCAAGGAGATTGGGGACGCCATGCCCGCGTTGCAGGACGACGACGTGAACGACATGAATGGGGGCGAGACTGCCGCAGGAAAGTTCGATGCCGAGGCAGTTGAGCGCGCCATGACCCAGGACTTGGATGACGCGGGTAGTGAGGCCGTGGCCGAGTTGAGGACAAAGCAGCGCGAGTTGATCAACGCACTCAATTTGGACAAGTACGCGATCAACGACAATGTCCAGGAGTGGGACGACACTGCGGCCGAGAAGGCCGTCGCCAAGCTGGGCGTCGTCAGCTTGAAGAGCAAGAACAAGCGCAAGAGCGAGAGCGCCGAGCAGATCTACGAGACTGAGATCAAGAGCTCCGCCAAAAAGCCCAAGAAGGGCAAGAAGACGGGGAAGAAGTAGAGCTGATTTGCGTGTATATGTATAAATTTAGGGCATGGCGTGACAGGGCTTGGGAGCTGTATGTTTTTTTTTGTACGTGATGTTCTGCATCGGGATCCATTCTCAGTGCTAGAGCGTTTAGTTTCTGGCCCAGCCTGGTCACTTTAATAAAGGAGTCTCCGTCGTCGCCACTCGTGAATTTACCCCAGCATCCGGCAGCATCCTTACTTGATGTAAATGCACTGGTGACACAACTCCTTTCATTGTCCGAGAACTCTTGGCATGTGGCTCCAATCAACGGGGTGTTCACTTGCAGATTGTTGGAATTTGGCTGGAGATATCAGGATTCACTGGCTGCTTTGGTCCACTGAACGGTGTCCATCGGCAAACTTTTATTTTCAAATCAGCCCGCCTTGGTCAGGGCATTCATCTCTCCTCTCCTCGCTATATGAGCGATGGTCGAATGAGACTGCTCATGAGTTCTTCGATCCTAGAAGATATACCCCAAATATTAGTTCCCAGTAATCATGACTTCAGAGAAAAATCACCACAGCTGGCGGCCCAACTGAGAATACGGATCAGTCATCAGGAATAATCTCGCATATCCAGCCTTGATTGACCTCCCCCTCTTTCACCAGCCCATGTATCAACTCGGCGTATGGCCGGTGCTTGCTTGCCTCAGTTGTTCTTCGCCGCTTCCGCTATACTTTTCAAAGTCAACATCACCAACTCATTGAAGCTAGTGGTTCCATCGTTGTTGATATCAACGATTCCCATTTGCGTGGCCGATTCACCTAGTGACGACTCGACGTCGCCGTTCTTGAACAAGTGCTTGTGCGATGCAATAAATGCAGGCCATACAATGTTGTCGAAGTATCCAGGCGGGTCTGTCCAGAAACCCTCCGCAGTATTATACCCCTGGCGCAGCTCGCGGCGCTCCTTGAGGGTCAAATACGGGGCTCTGAATAGGAGCTTCACGTCCATCAATGCCGCAACGGCAGCATCGTGGAAGAGCATGAAACCATCTACAAGCACCACGTGGCAATCTGCGAGCCATGGGAAGCTGTTGGCTATCTGGGACCGGAACTCTTTTTTTTGTTGCTCAGACAAGGATATGTCCAGCTCGATCTCAAGCGACGCTACAGGCAAGAGTGCTCCTTCCGAGAGCCTCACGGCCTCAAGATACTCCTTAAACTTACTCCAGTCGAGCGCTTCTGCACAGTCCCAGTTCTGCACGCCGTGTTTCTCGTCCATTGGGATCTGCGAGTCGGGAAGATAAAAATCGTCCAAGTGGATCTCGGTGCAGTGCGGTAGCACGCTTGCGAGGCCCTTCACAACTGTAGACTTGCCGGAAGATGACGGCCCACTTATTCCTGCAAGGACAAGTTTCATTATATGTGCTAGTTATTAAGTCGGGGCAGAGCTAGCTGTGGAAGGAGCGCTGCAAGATATGGTCCGCTTCTATTGATGGTGTGATAATGGAGATGACTATCGTGTATCAGTACGCCCGCATCGCAGTGCTTGTGCAGGTCGCATGGATTGAGACAATCGGAACGGGAATACCGAAGCGAGACTGAACGAAGTCACAATATTGGAAATATGCGTAGCCAGGTTCAAGGATAAACTGCATGCGATGCATATTTGGAGCGTGTGTGCTTTCGGAGGATTTTGCATCTCGGAGCATTCCGTATCGACGCATGCAACTTCGAGGCTCAGTGGCACAATGGAGGGAGTCAAAACACCCTTGCGCCAATTGTTGGCTGGTTGTGTATGTCTATTATCAGGCGTCTTTCCTTCTTATTGTTAGCGAAGTCCGTGCCGACCTTTATTGCCGTGAGCTTGGTTTCGGGAGCTTGCAATTGTGTTGTTCGATTTGGCTTAGAGAGCTGAGGCTCGTTGCTCTATGCTTGAAACTCTGCAGGCATGCCCTGTCAGGGGCGTCAACAATCCAACCCCCAAACACCACGCTTCCACTAACTCTGCCGATCATATGAGCGATAAGCACAAAGAAGTCAGTTGGAGGCGTGCAATCTTTCGCCTTTGTAATTCATTGTAATATAAGTCTTTGTGCATCCGGCATGTGTCATTCACCAAGCACCCTGGGTAAACATTCGGAGCTCTATTGTGTTAGGTAAAGACTAAGAAACCCCGGAGTTTCTCATTTCCCTCTAATTGAGCCTGCCCCATTGTTTTCACTGGGCTTTTGGCGCCTCACAAAGAACAGCAAGAGATTTTACAAATGAGGCATATAAACACGCCTTCAAAAGAGATATTCCGGGATGGAGGCATTGTGCGTTCATAGTATCAGGATTATCATGTCGCCCGCGTGGTGCATGTAGCCCGTCTCCAAAATAAGGCGTCTCGCCTCAAATAAACCTTCTAACCCTTAAGCAGAGCGCTCGCGTCAGAACGCGTATACCCATTTCGAGATGGACATTGCCCCCAGATTACTTTAAACGGTAATTTTTGCATCTAGATCTTGCACTGTAGCACGTGAATCGTTTCATTTGTTTACCAATGTCAGCCACAGCTAGGGTTTCAGCAACTTAGTCTGTTGACACTTGTTGTTATGTAAATCGGCAATGCTTTCCTGTTCTGCTTGCGTTCTCTTGAAGGTACACAACATTTCGGTTAATCCTTCTCTTAAGGCTTCTCGAACTGCTTCATATAGAACATCTCGGTCTCTTAACACGGATACTGGTTCGTCTCTATGCGATCCTTGGTCATGTAGTCACTTTCTTCAGGATCATTTCCAAAAACCTTAGGTTGTTTTTTCTCCGTTAAAACAGTGACAAAAGTATCTTTTCCACATCACAACCAGCTAAATTGTTCCGGACATAGTCTCATATACCCCTTTTGACGAAATATCAACACTGAGTTCCTATCAGCTGCCTTTCACATTTGAGTTTGATTTCCCGATCTATGGAATCACATTTCTGTGTGAGACCACTATTCACGAAGCCTTCTAGCACGAAAGATAAAACCTCACCTATGGAAAACGTTATAAATACCAAGCCTAGTGCGAGTGTGCTGGGCAGCGTTGAGGCCCAAGACTCGAAACCTTTATATGATAGTAAGGGACAATCCCCGTCATTTTTGTCCCACGTGAGAGAATTTCAGTTTGGAAACAAAAATTCAAGCAACGAAACACTAGGGACTTTTGCACAGTCGGAACACACTGCGTCGTTTTCAAAAGAAAATAATTATCCAAAAAGAAAGTCCTCGAAGTCTTCAGAAAATCTGACTTTTTCGTACCCCGTCGTTTCGCCTGTTGATTCGCCGACAGAATTCATTTCAGAGACTTTGGATCTACCAACGCATAAACCATACAGCGAAGCTGTTATCTCACACATGCTTCTACTTCGAATAGAGCAAGAAAAGACAAAACAGACGCAGGATAAGATAGAGCTCGGGCGAATTGTGGCACAGCTCTTGAAAGACAGTGAGGATTGTGGCATCGGGAGACAAATTTTACGCCAATTGTTCTTCGATGAAAGCAGCAATGTATCCAGGAGCCACTTCGAAAGATTGGAGAAACAGTGTGTGCTTAGGAGCCGCGAGATATCCTCTAGTGGTGAGGGAAGCACCTCAACACACTCCGCAGTAAACACTCTCATGTCAAAGGTAGAGGGACCAAGTTCATGCCCTCAACCGTCAACGAGAAGCCCCAAACATTCTACATCGACATTGCCAGAGCCAGATCTGGCTAGCGAAGGGAAACTCGAAAATCTGCCCTCCAGCGATCGGAAGTCTTTGCACAGCGCTCTGTCAATGGCAATCTCTAATTTAACAGACACGCATGCAATTAAACTTCAGTGTGGGTCACCTCGCGAGAAAGTTTGTCTCCCTCAGCTCAAACTCGAAAAGGACGATCAGAATATGATGACTGAGATCCACTCCAGAGCTGGCTCTGGAGTCAAATGTCCAAATAAACTGAGTTTGAGGGCATTTTCATCTTCAAAATCAAAGTCCCAGACCTGGCCGGAACCCTCGTCGTGTTTTCGGCCAGTGATTAAGCATCACAATCAAATCTATGGGCCTTATATGCCGCCGCCAGTCACTCAGACTAGACAAGATACGCCAGACTTAAAGCGTACGTTATCCATTTCCCATGACTGCCGCGCCAAAAGTGCTTTTGAATCAAATGCCCGTTACCTGCGGAAAGTTGGCGTCTTCACACAGGGTAAATTTCCTCAACGAGTGCCTTCTCAGCTAAGCCAATCCATGCAGCGCATTGATTCTGAGTTGCATCAGATGGGACATCGACAAATGCAACCGTTTTTTCTGGCAAACGACAGCGGAAGTATACAGCCGCAATCTTTTCCTCCACCTCCTCCGCTTACCACAAACTGCGGAATGCACTCTCTGCTGCATTCCACTGAACCTCCCATTTCGCAAGTGAGGTACCACCGTCTGGTAGAAGATACAATCTCCCACAAGAAACAGCGGACATCTAACAATGGTATTGTTTTTATGATAAGCACCCCCCAGAATCCTCCTGCGCATAAATAAAGCAGATGGTTTGAGGGGTCTTGATATTGTTGCAGCATAGTTTTATTAAATAAAAGTCACTTCTTTCTTCTATTCCGGTGTCACTTTTTGATAGGAAATACCATGGGATACTTTTGTCAGCTCTTCTCGCTTGGCGCGGCAGTAAATTTGGCCTATGCGAAACAAAATCAATAATTCAGGCTTTTGAATTTGTTAAGACGCTCTTTTATTAAAGAAGATAGGGAGACACATCCGTGCAAAGGACGTTTGTTCCCGTTAGCATTGTGATGACTGACGATAGTCCACAGTATCAATGCATCCACATTATCAATGCATCCACATTATCAATGCATTTTCGAGGCTCTAATGAGGCCACGTCAGTTGATAAGGATATAGATAAAACGACTTTCTGGAAGTGTCATTGAGGTGGGTTCTTTGTCCAGCCTACACGATATCACAAGCAATAATTCATTCTCAAAACACATCCGATATCCGCAAAGTATCAGCTAGCTCAATCCCATGGGCATCAATTGGCAATCTTTTGCTGCTCTTCTTCCTCGTCGATGAAAGCAGGCAACTTGTCAGGAACCAGATCTGTGGCTAAGTAGCTCGGGGTGCCCAAGCCTGACTCGTTCATTTCGGCCTCAAAGTCCATTTCCTCGCCCAAGGCGTCCAACTCAGCATCCAACTCCAGCTCAGAGATGTCATCTGGCGCATCGTAGCTCATCAGCAAAGACTCCTGGAGCTCGTTCAGCTTATCGATCAAATCCAACATTTCGTCCTGCAACTGTTCGATTTTGTCAATATCAATCTTGCCGTACTGTGCCTTCAAGGCCTTATTGGCAGATTTCATGGCATCCATAGTTATGACGGTGTTTTTCAAGTTATCAGTAGTCATTGACGCCTGGCTCATGTTCCACAGCTGACTCTCCAATTGATCTTTTTGGGCCTCGATTTGCTTGCGCTGTCTCAACAACTTGAGCGCTTTTTGCTTGAGAGCGCTCTTTCCTGGTCCATCTCGCATGCGACTGATTTTCTGTTGGTAAGTGGACAATTCAGCATTGATTTTGGATAGCTTCACGTCAAGCAGGCCCACGCGCTCATCAATCGAGCCTATTGCGTCATTTATTGTTGGTTTCGGTGTTGAAGATTTGGAGCCAAATAATCTGTTCATTGTGTGATGTAAGGATTTGGATGGTCAGAAATTTTTCCGTGTTTCGTAGAGGAAGTGTGGTGGTTCTGAGTGCCTCTTGCCACTATCTCTAAGTCTGCCAAAAACACATCCGTGCACCATATCATGATTCTGTCGAATTTCGTCGATTCATTGCCCAGTCAGAGTTTAGTGATGAGATAATTCATTTACTTCGTGGATCGCTTTATCTTTTCCTGTATGCCAGCTAAAGTAGTGGTCTGCTTTAACCTACGTGCTCAAAATACTCTTGGCAATGACGCGTTGCTACGAGCCTAATGGTAATTCAGTTAAAACAAACACGGTGCATTGATTAAATTGTGTTGCAAGACTATGACCCGATATCAATTTCACATTCACAAGCTCTCAAATTTTGGCAAGACACTGCTCATTTTGAAAGAAAATAATGCTTCTGCTCACACCCCAACATGAACTCTCAGACAAATGTCTCGCGCGAGGGTTCAGCTCAAAATCTCTGAAATCTCATTGCAATTCGGGTTCATTTACAGTTTTAGCAAAGATTCACTGTTTGGTTAATAAATAAAGTGTATTCTAATTGTGAATGCTGCTGTGTTTAAAATTTCTTTTTAACTCGAATTTTTCGGGATAGTTTTTTTTTTAACGCCAGAATTGTTTGTGATAAATGAAATTTAATATCTTTTCCATCAAGGGAAAAAATAACAAAAAGTTGTGCAAAACCGTATATTAAAAAAAAATGTTTTCGAACACGGTAACTTTTTTTCGACGGTTTTTACTACATTCATAACAGTGAACCTTGTACGTCAACCATGAGGAGTAAAGACATACATCCAGAGTTCGGGAGCAAAGCCATTTTCATATTGGTGCCCATTTGATTTCGAGCCATACCACCAAATTTCCAAGAAGAGCGGCACCACTTATAAATGACACTGGGATATAAAAAAGACCCAGTGTGTACAATTATACGACTTTTTGCAAAATCGACGTCTACTATTTCAATAGTACTTCCAATAGATTTCGCACACTTAAGAATATGATAGTGTTGATTATGAATTTCTTACCGAGAAAACTCAGTGAAATAATTCTCATTGTTTAACCATCCAAGCGAAGATTCGCTTGGAAGATGCTATCTGATACCCAGTATATGATATACTATGGTTCATTCGAGGAAAGCACCCAAATGAACAAGGCACAAGCGCCGTTCTTCAGGATCATATCGAAATTAGCGTAGGACAAAAATCATCAATGTTGGAATCCTTTAACTTTATGCAGCTCTCAGATAGTGCTCAAAAGCTAAAGTCAAATAACATGGCGAAACATATAGTCTCTGTGTACTTTTGGTAAACGCTTCGAATGTTTTGAAAGCCACAGGTTCAAAAATGATGCATGGTGCGCAAGCTATGGTTTCTGCATCCGGCCTGCTCATACTCAATATTTTACTCCTAAAGACTTGTATGCGTTTGAGGGTTCCGTGCGTGCAGACAAGTATCTCCATAGACTAGTGAATATAATCCTTTTAAGCTTGAATGACCCAACAAGGTGCTTCACTAGCTCAGTTGGCAGAGCGTCAGTCTCATAGGCAATTAGCTTGTGCAATCTGAAGGTCGACAGTTCGAACCTGCCGTGGAGCAGCTTTCTTTTTTTTTGCCCGTGGGCTTCTTTATCTTTTTTAGTTGCTGCTCAAATTTTTGCGATCCTCAAGCTGAAGAATTAAACATGCCCGAGGTAGCCGAAGTAAGTCCCTGGAATCCACCGTGAAACCGAAAACCACATACCAGACACCAACAAGCACCCCAAGTACTGACAAGCCAGGTTGCTCACGCGTGCGCTTTGCTTCGCCGAAACGTTGTTGGTTTGACTGTCCGGCGCACAGTATTTCCCGTGGACCACTTGCTCTTTCCCGCATTGAAGTCTGAAGAGAATCCGACTGGCTACATTGAAAACGTGAAACAACAGGTGCTTGGCGCCACGGTGCGGAGCGTGGGTCGGCACGGAAAATACTTCTGGCTCCGGCTCGAGACCGCCGTAGGACGCCCCATGGTCATGTTGATGCACTTTGGCATGACAGGGCGAGTCCGGATGCGGGACGTGCACTCGCACATGATTTTCATGGAGAACGGCGGCGACAAGATGGTTTTGCTGGAAAAAGGCCTGCAGATCGCGGCGCTTGCGGCGACCGAGACCGGGGTCGAGGACATTGCTATGAAAGACGGGCTGGCACCGGACCCTGCCGCTGCAGTGGATGATAATGCATCGCCAGAACCACCCGCGGCGAGCAAAAGTGGCGAGGCCGGCGTGCGCGACGCATGGCCGCCCCGATTCACCAAGTTTGAGCTTTCTCTCTCGGGCCCTGGCTCAGCGCCAGCACGGTCTGTTGAGATGGCCTTTCTGGACCCCCGCCGCTTGGCCCGCGTGCGCTTTCTCACGGGCGACGCGTGCTCGACAGACCCGAAGCTCCTCCAGATACCCCCGCTCCTGGCGTTGGGCCCGGACTACTCCAAGAAAGCAGCGGGAGCCGTTTCCGTTGCGCCGGGTGACGAGTTCAGCGGCGACCCCGACCCGGGCCACCACGGCCGGCCGCGGCCTGAGTTCGAGGAGTTTGCGCTTCTTGTGCTCACGAGGAAGAGGCCCATCAAGGCGCTTTTGCTCGACCAGGGCTTCTTCGCGGGGGTCGGCAACTGGGTCAGCGACGAGATCCTCTACCACGCGAGAATACACCCGAGCGAGGTGCTTGCAAAGAGCGTCGGCTCGCCGCAACACCCGTCGCTCCGCCGGCTCTATGACGCCATAGTGTATGTCATGGAGGAGAGTGTGCGCGTGGAAGGGGACGCTCGGCTATTTCCCGAGGACTGGCTCATGTTGCACCGGTGGGGCAAGGGCAGGAAGGAGCCGCGTGCCGTGACGGGCACGGGCCACACGGTGGACTTCCAGACCGTGGGCGGACGCACCAGCTGTTTCATCCCCGAGCTCCAGAAACCGCTAGCGGAGGAGGACTGGCCGGCAGTGAAGGAAGAGACGGAAGTGAAAAGAGAGAGGGCGGTGGAGAAAGAGGTGGCCAAGAAGCACACGGCAGCCACGCACACGCCACAGGGAAGAAGCACAAGCAGACGGAGGGTGGCTACGGAGGCTGCGACAAAGACAGAGTACTCGCCTGCGCCGAAGAGAAAGAGGCGTGCCCGCATTTGAGGCCGGGGCGGGGCCTCATGGATTTGCGGCGGGGGAAGAGAGGGTCTGCTGGAAGGTGGGCCCAAAGTCGGCAGAGAGTATTTGAGGAGCGCCAGTTTTTTTTTTTATTTTTTTTTATTTTTTTTTATTTTTTTTATTTTAGTTTTTGTTTTTGTTTTTGTTTTAGTTTTTCTTATGTCTCGGCACATCAGCAGCGCAGCTGCCCGGCGAGAAAGAGGCAGTTTGCTCTGCTTCACGCGGCGGAGCGACCCATGGACCAGAAATGCATCGCACGTCTGGGAGAGTGATGGGAGAGTGACGCCTGACAACGCCAATAGCAATGGCGCGTGGTTCATGAGGAGGAACGCTGCCGCGCTTCAATCCAAACGTCTCTGACCTAGAAATTCTTTAGCAGGCCACCCAGTAATCCAACACAGGAAGTCTGTGCCGCAGAGGGCAAGTATACATTCGTTGACCTCCGCGGACTGTGGCGAAAGAGTCGCCCTTTTGCTTTCCGTGTCTTGTAGAGATGGAGACACACGCGTTCCAGACCGAGATGTTCAGCATCGTGTACTTGGATGTGCGAGGCACACGAAACACCAGTGAGAGCGTGACACGCCTACGGGATATTTCTGTCCGTGCCGAGTCATTGCAATATGCTGCGCACTTGAGTATGCCGCGCATTCAATGGCCGGCCCCGTAAACCACGAGTGTCTTGATTAATAGAATGGCTGAAAAAAAAATAACATCGAATGTCCACTGGACAAGCAAACATCGAATCAGCGGACACCGGGACGCTCGAGCAAATCGAAACACAACAGATGGTTCTCAGACGTCTAGGCTTGTAAAACGACACTGCACAGAGACTTGGAGGCCTTTCTCATAGCCATTCTGTTGCCAGGAAGCCCTCAAGAATCCAGCGCGCCGCACGGGCGAGGCCGCGCAGCAATGCCGAATGCGGAGCGAAGGCGGCGCAAGCGGCAGAACGCGATGCCCATCAAACACCCAAGCACGTGTTCCGACTTCACCCGGTGCTTCCGCCGTGCAAGGCCTTGCAGGCCAGCGCGGCCGGCCGCGAGCCTTATTGTTTCGGACTCGCCGCAAATGGGCCCTTCCATTTGTACGGACGGTGGTCGTTTGGCAAAAACGTTTCGCTTTTTTTACCTTTTCCTTTTTTTCCCCTTTCTTTTTCGTTTTTTCTTTTTTTTTTTGACCAGGCACGTCATGGGCGTGTGCTTGCACATACGGACAGGCTCTGGCTCACAATTGCTCTTTGTCCAGCCATGCGGTGACACGCGTGCCTGAGGAGCAGTATGCTGATTCGATAGCTCGGAAGCTATTTCAAGAAGCCGCTGGGCGGGGTTTCGAAGCGGTTGCAGCAGTGCATCCTAAGGTTAAACCCGTGCCCAGGAAGATCCTAACGCGACGGCGCGTAGGGGTTGAGGGGGGGGGGGGAGGGCATAGTCGAAGCGAGTCCCCAACAATATATGCCATGCCTCCAATTAAGCTTCGCGAGTGAGGGGCACTCCTTCAGCACTGCTCAACGCAATGTTCGCGGCAGCAGGCGCTACCCGAGATCATCCGATGGCGCAAGCGCCGCCCCCGGAACTGCCCGAGCCTCGAAAAAAAAAAAAAAAAGGGACAAATCATCGAAGCGCCGCAACGGGGTATCTAATCATGCTTCACCAATACCATGATAGCCAGCACCAAAGATGGCGTCAGCAAAAAAAAATACCAGACCCACAATGAGGCTTGCCCCCAAGGGGGTAAAAGCACCTCTGCTTCGAGGCATATGGACGCTGGCATTGACCCCTCGGAAGTCGCTGATATTCTGTGCGGTGCATACAAGAATGCGCCATGGTGCCCATGCACGCGAGTTTCGAGGAGGGGTATCGCGGCCGCAACGCTAAATATATAGCTGCGCTGATTCCCAAAATACACCAAGGCAGAATATTCCCTCGCACCGTCGCGCCCCTCAATCTGCGGACTTCCACCACCCCCGCTCACATTCAATTCTCAATACCCGTGTTTGTTCCCCCATCTCCATCTGCAATCACAATAGAATATGTCGTCTGTTCTCGTGCAAACCAAGACAGTCCTCAAGGCGACGAAAATGGCCCGCTTCCACAGCCATGCGGCAAAGGCCGCCTCCTCGGCAGCGCATCCAAAACATACCCACACAATCAAGACTCCCGTGGGTGTCACGGCGGCGCTCGCGGCGTTGAAGCCAAAGACGACGCGTTTGTCCATCGAGGGCCCCATCGAGTGCGATCTCCAGGGATTCCAGTTGCTTAATTCGTCCATATTCAACAAAGGCTCCGCCTTCACGGAAGAAGAGCGGGCCGCGTTTGGTCTCGACGGCTTGCTTCCCTCAAAGGTCAACTCGCTCGACGAGCAGGTGGATCGCGCGTACTCGCAGTTCAAGTACTTAAAGACGCCGCTTGCGAAAAACGACTTTTGCCGACTGATGCGCTTGCAGAACAAGGTGCTCTACTATGAGCTTGTCCGGCGCAACATCCGCGAAATGCTCCCGATTATTTACACGCCCACTGAGGGCGATGCTATCATAAGCTACTCGCAGCGGTTCCGCAAGCCCGAGGGCTGTTTCCTCGACATCACGCAGCCAGATACCATCGATGAGAGGCTTGCCGCGTTCGGCGAGGGTAAAGACATCGACTACATTGTCGTCTCCGACGGCGAGGGTATTCTCGGCATCGGTGATCAGGGTGTTGGCGGCGTGAATATCTCGTCGGCGAAGTTGGGGCTCATGACCTTGTGTGGGGGCATCCATCCGGGAAGAACCTTGCCTGTAATCTTGGACGTGGGAACCAACAACCCTGAGCTCCAAAACGATGACTTGTACATGGGCAATAAGTTCCCACGCGTGCGCGGCGAAGAGTACTGGTCCTTCGTCGACAAGTTCATTCGCGCCGTGCGTGAGCGCTTCCCATCCGCCGTCGTGCATTACGAAGACTTTGGCGTCACCAGCGCGCGTACCATGCTTCATAAATACCGCGAATTCATTCCGTCGTTCAATGATGACATCCAGGGCACAGGCGCCGTGGTGATGGCGTCGATCACCGCCGCGCTTAAGTTCAGCAACCGTGAGTTGCTCGACACTATAGTGCTTATTTACGGCGCGGGCTCCGCCGGCTTGGGTATTGCAGACCAGATCGTCAACCACATGTGCTCTCATGGATCTAGCCTAGAAGACGCGTGCAAGCGTATCCACATCATGGACCGCCGCGGTGTCGTGCTCCAGTCATACAAGGACTCGCCCGAGGGCCAGCTTCGCTACGCGGACCCAGACAGCGACTGGGCTGGCGTGGACGTGAAAAGTCTCAAGGAGGCCGTGAGCCACGTAAAGCCCACTGTCTTGGTGGGATGTTCGACTCAGGCTGGCGCTTTCACCGAAGAGGTGATTCGCGAGATGCATAAGCACAACCCGCAACCAATTGTGTTTCCTCTCTCGAACCCGACGCGCTTGCACGAGGCGTTCCCTGTGGACATCATGAAGTGGACCGACAACAAGGCATTGGTTGCCACGGGATCGCCATTTCAGCCCGTCGACGGCTACCAGATCTCAGAAAACAACAACTGCTTTACTTTCCCCGGCATCGGCTTGGGTGCTGTTTTGTCGCGGTGCACCTCTATCACGGATACCATGATCTCTGCTGGTGTCGACAAGTTGGCGTCCATGTCGCCTAAGATGGACGACCCCAAAAACGGTCTCCTTCCTCGCTTGGAAGAGATCAACGAGGTGTCTGCGCAAGTCGCCACGGCAATCATCTTACAAAGTTTGAAGGAGGGCACTGCTCGTGTTGAGAACGAGGAGAGACCGGACGGTGGGTTTGTCGAGGTACCTAGAGATTTCCAGAAGTGTTTGAAGTGGGTCAAGTCCCAGATGTGGAGACCCGTTTACAGGCCGTTGGTGAAAGTCCAGCATGTGCCGGAGATCCACACTCACCAGTACTAATGCTTACCACTACCAATCTATTCCATCAACACTCAAGGTGTGCATAGTCCAGCCTTGTCAAAAATACACATTTATAGACTTAAATAATATTCATCGGTATGACCACTAACGCCAATAATCGATTGGAATATGGGCTAAAACGTGTCGTTTATGTATTTTGCCAACCTCGTGATGCCGAAGAACTGCGTCAGGTCAAAATCCTTGATGTTGGGTTTCTTTCCCAGGCGCATCACATTCTCAATTTGTTTGGCTATGTCATGCTCAAAGTATAACATTGCGTCGTGCACACCCATAGGCTCCACATAGGCAGTCAAGTTGGCATTCCCTATTTCGCCTCGGCGCATGAAACTAAATTTGGTGTCGTCTTTGCATTTCGAAAACGATCCATACTCCGCGCCCTGTGGATAGTTCAAAGCATACGATGCCCATTGCATTATGTCATCGCGAAAGCTCTCGTCCTCGCCTAATATCAAAAACACGTCAAAGTTTGGGTCTGAAAAGTTTGGAATGGAGGACCAATCGTCTCTTGTCCTTGGGGTCTTACCGCCTGGTGAGCACAACAAGGAAAAAGGATCTTGGAACCCGATCATATGCTTTAGATCTGTTACTGTCGAAAATCGGTGGTGTGTGATCAAGTCACGTTCTTCGTTATCGTGCCAAGAGGTTCCTTCCTGGGCATCTGAGGGAAGAGGGCTCAACTTGACCCAAGGGCTTACAAGCACAAGCCCCGAGGGGTAAACAACCTGCCTTTCTAAGGACTTCAAGTAGATGGTGTAAGTGACAGAAAGATGCCCGCCTGCGGAGTCTCCCATGAGTGTGATGTTTTCATAGCCCTGCTGGATCAACTTGGTATATACCTCATCTAGTTGGTGAAGCTGTGTAGGGAAGGGAAAGCCATCGGAAACGAGTTTATAGTCAAGAAAGAGAATGGAGGTTCGTTGCTGAACCTCAGGCTCTAAAAGCTGATAAACAGACATGACAGACTGAATCTGCGAAGGCATGGTTTGAATATAGTAGCCACCCCCGTGGCAAAATATGATGACAGGGTCTGATGGCTTCCTCGACTTTTGCTTTACGAGCCAGAAAGACTGGATATCAAACCTCTCACCGTATCCTGGGCAACTTTTGACCAAGATAGACAGAAGAAAGGGGATGACTTTTCTTATCAAAAACGCATTTGTGTGGGGACCTATGAGTTTCCCGTCAGGTATATCCACAGTCAAGGCAGCTCGATAGACCCGCAAGCGAAGACAGTTTCTTAGCTGCCGGTTATACTTTCTAAAACGGAGGCCGCCGAAAATGTAAAACCTTAGAACAACGATGAGGAGATCCAAGGGGAGTTTGAGGAGAACACAGATCGATCGCAAGGACATGATTCTTAGAAAGGATTGAATTTGTAGGCCTAGTTTAGCAAGGTATCACAGCTACTGGAAATGTCCTTTGTTTTTATAGTAGCACATGATTGGCACGGGTAGGAAGAGATGACTAGTTTCACCCGAGAGCATTTGCACGTGAAGACGGGCAAGGGACGGCAGAAAAAATCACACGCCGAAATCCCGACAGCATTATTGTGAGGGGTGCATACCAGACCTTTCTGAAACGCCACTGGAATCGTACATGTATTCACACATGGACGAAACCAGCAGGGTCAAAACATGCCGGGACCCGGTCATATTTATATAACCTTTTGTTTTTTGCAGCCATACTAGGGGCCCGAGCCGAGGACGCGCATGGGTTCGAGCGGGGTCACGAGATCTACCCCGTGCACAAGTGAGTGGAGAGCGCACGATTGGACAATGACGTCATTCGACATATCTTAGTTGAGTTATAGGTACTGTATTCGGCTTAATTTCATATACCCAAGAACAGTGTTCCAAAGAATCTGTTGTCCTTTGGTTGAGCTCATTATAAAAGATGTACGAGCCTCGGTGATCGAGCCTCTACCAATGGAGACCCCTAGGAAAAGTTTTCAAATCGTAAATTCCACATATACCATTAATAAGCCATGATGCTGCAAGACACTATTAGTGGGCTTCCAGAAGAAGTCTTATTGATTCGATAGCCTTTGAGCGATTTCAACTCTGCCATGAGCATTTCCGCAGAGAAACAGCCTTTTCTCTTTACTGTTCGGGCGGAGAGCATCTTTGATTTTTCAGGCAGATCAGATAGTTTTACCGCAGGAGTTTAATAAATTGCTGCCTTTTGGAAGTTGTGCTGTGGGGTCCCAGATGGTGAGACCAAAGTCCGAACCAGCATCAACACGTGACCACCGCACGCGGTCCAATAGAGATTTGCAAACCGCCCCGGCGAGAACGTCACGTGATCCGAAGTTCGGATCTCCACCATTCTCGGAGGCCGTCACAAAACACCTGTCCACGCCTAAAAAAAACCACCCCGTTTCTGTGCTGTCCAGCCCGTTTTGATACACACATATGCCAGCCCCGCATTTGCCCCGGCAGCTCTGCCGTTGGCCCGAACAGAAACCCCGGGTGCTCGCCGAAATAGCACGTGACCGCGATATATGCACACCAGCACCAACACTGGGTGAAAAAAAAACCCGCCTAACCCCGGAACTTTAAAAAAACACCCACTAAAATCCCAGAAAACGACCAAAATGTCCGTTGAAGATCTCAAGTCTACCATTGGCAAGTTGCAAGACAGAATCCAAGCTTTGGAGAAGAAGGCCGGCCTCATCCCCGATGTGCCCAAGTCCATCAGAATGGTCTTGATCGGACCACCAGGTGCCGGTAAAGGAACCCAGGCCCCAAACTTGAAGGAGAAGTTCTGCGCCTGCCACTTGGCCACAGGCGACATGTTGCGTGCGCAGGTTGCTGCTAAGACCGCATTGGGCGTGGAGGCCAAGAAAATCATGGACCAAGGCGGACTTATTTCCGACGAGATCATGGTCAACATGATCAAGGCCGAGTTGGAGAACAACCAGGAGTGCCAAAACGGTTTCATCTTGGACGGTTTCCCCAGAACGATCCCACAGGCAGAGAAGTTGGATTCGATGTTGGGTGACAGAAAGACGCCCTTGCAGAGCGCCGTCGAGTTGAAGATCGACGACGAGTTGTTGGTGGCCAGAATCACCGGCAGATTGGTGCACCCCGCCTCTGGCAGATCGTACCACAAGTTGTTCAACCCGCCCAAGAAGGACATGATCGACGACATCACCGGTGAGGCGTTGGTGCAGAGATCCGACGACAACGAGGACGCGTTGAAGAAGAGATTGGTCACGTACCACAAGCAGACCGAGCCCATCGTGGACTACTACACCAAGACGGGCATCTGGAGCGGTGTAGACGCCTCGCAGAAGCCAGCGACCGTGTGGAGCGACATCTTGAAGTGCTTGGGCCAGAAGTAAGCTTTTGGCAGTACATTTCTATCGGCCCCACGGCAGTCAGCCGGACTGCACGTACATACAACTAGAATCCAGACGAATAAAAAAAAAACACACGTATTGCCAGCTGTAGGCCAAATTAGATGGGGGCGGACCCCTGCTACTGAGCAGGTGTGTCTATCTCCGAGTGTATATCCCATAATGTCTATGGAGGGGAGGAGGTCTGAATTGATGACAAGACTGGACCTGTCAGGAGTGCCATTGCGGGCCTTGAGCGAAGAACGTGGAGCCATGCACTGGCAGTTCGAAGCAGCCAATTGCCCGGGAGACCGTGAACCGTGCGGCAAGGAGACAAAAGACCGTGGACTGTGAGGGAAGGAGACAAGAGACCGTGGACCGTGAGGGAAGGAAGGAGACAAGAGCCCGTCGCACCGTAGACCCAGCAAAGCTGTGCATGGACGTTCTTCCAGGCGCGTGCTGGAGAGCAAGACATCTCAGTCCCCCCGCAAACGCATCCTGTCCCGGCCTGTTTCCCACAGCACTGCGATTTGAGGGCAGACGAGTCAGATGCTGACCCCCAAAAAGCAGGTGGCACAGACGGCCCGGCCAGCCAGACGCATGCACCGGGGCCCCACGGGACGTGACAAAAGAGGCGCCCCACGGGCACACGTATGTGTTGCTGCACTGTTCCGAGTCGCGTCGCCCGTACTTGCGCTCGCTAGTAAGCCCGCTCGCGCTTGACGCTCCTGCCGTCGTCGTCGGCGGCGCCGCGCTTGCGGCTGGCCTCCTCGAAGCAGCTCGCGTGGACGATCTTGTTCGGTGCCGCGCCCGGCACCGCGACGCACGCGTCCCAGACCCAGTCGCCCAACGCGTCCTTGTACGTGGGCTTGACCTGCTCCCTGCACACGGTGCACATGTTGCTGGTGTTGCTCTCTGTGGGCGGGATCACGACATACGCCTCCGGCACCGGCTGCACTTCCACGGGCGTCTCGCGGCGCTCCTGCCGCGGCGCGTCGTACTCGAGCAAGTCCGCGTCGCGGAACAGCACCCACGCGATGTCGTCGAGGTACCAGCTGCGCAGCTGCACGTTGCTCTTGAAGTTCGCCAGCTTCTGGTTGATGCGGAAGTGCCAGTCGAGGTGCGTGCGCTTGCGCGCGGCGCCCTCCGCGTCCGCGGTGAAGCGCTTGCCGCACTGGGCGCACTTCAGCAGCTTCGTCTCATAGAGCACCTGCACCGTTGCGGCCTCGAGATCCAGTGCCAAGAACAGCTGCACGTCCCGCGGGCCCGCGCGGTCCGCGGCCAAGCGGCGCGACACCTTGACGAGCTCCTTGTACTTGATTTGCTCGTACTGCGACTTGTCGGCGAGCTTGGCGTCGAGCAAGAGCTGCTCGAGCGCGCTGCTGGACGCCGGGCCGGACTTGCCGGGCACGTACTTGTGCTTCGGGAGCACGAGCGTGTACTCCGGGCGCGAGCCCGGCTTGAGCGACTGGTCCACGGCCACGAGCCCGGACGCCACCAACGTCGAGAAGAGGGCCTCGGCGCGCGACACTGTCTGCGTGGCGGGCGCCTTGCCCATGGCCGCGGTGGCCGGGAGCGGGGCTGCCGTCACGTGGCCCAACTCCTGCGCCTTCATCGGCGCGAGCTTGGCCAGGATGCCCGCCAACTCGCCCTGCTGGAGCGGCTGGCTGAGCAAGAGCACGCGGAGTTCGGCCAACGCGGCCTTCTTTCCCGCGAGCGCGGCGTCCGCGGGGCCCGCGTTCATCTTCTGCTGCAACACGGGCAATATCGCGTCGATGTCCGCCACGAGCGACGCCGCCGACGGCGCCGACGGCGCCAAAAACGGTTCCGGGGCCGCCGCATGCTCGGTTCTGCGGTGCCCCGCCTGCCGCAAGAAGTCGCCGATCCGCGCGAGCTGCTCGGGCGCAAAGAGCGGCTCCGCCAGGCCCTTGCTCTTGGTCACGCGCCACAACTCGTAGATCTTGACGAGCTTGGCCCGCGTGGCCTCGTTCACCAACAAGTACACGTGCGAGAAGAGCTTGAAGATCTCCGCGCCAGCGAGCTCGTTGTACGGCGGGCCGACCGTCTTGACGATCGAGTCGAGGAGGTAGAGCGCAAAAAGCTTCTGCTCGGGAATGCACTTGTACACGCGCGCGGAGATCGCCGCCAAGATCCCGGCGGCGTTGTCGGTGTTCTCTTTGGCAATGATGGTCAAGTTGTCGATGATGGGGCGCGAGTTGAACGTCAACTCGGCGAGCGAGCTCGCATAGTCCTCGACAATTGGGGAACGCGCCATGCTGATCCGGTGTGATGCGGTTCCTGGGGTGTGTGTGGGGGAAAGACTTGCAAAGAGACTGTCTGCTTGGGTGCTTGGTTGGTGCCAGTGGGATGGGGTGCTGATGCGTGGTGCACGGGTGCGCAGTGGGCCGTGGCCTGGGGGCGCGGGGCCCAATGGTGTCGCAATAACCTTTAATGATTATAGTTTGACAAGTCTTTAGTTTTAAGTATCTTATACATTTATAATGGGATATGGGAAACATAGATGGCAAAGAAGTATGTAGTGATGAATCAACACATGTACTCACACCATAATGACAAGAGGTCAGATGTCCCTTTGTTTCGCCATCCTGCTGAGCCACGCAACGACGCTATGAAAACGAATACCGTGTCATTTTTTTTTTCTTTTCTCTTCCGCCCTGTGTCTGCAGCACCCGTGTAAAACAATGAAGCTGTTCGTTTCTGCTCCCCACGCTGATCTGAGCTGGCCAATCTTGGCCCCAAAGCTCACTTTGCCAGAAGCACCCAGAGAGTCTGACTATAAGGAGTTAGCTATGTTTGAAGCTGTACTTGTCTTATTCAGCTATACCTATAACCGATAGATGCGTTATAGGAGGTGTCACGCTCAAGAATTGCCCTTCTAGTTATTTGGTTATAATTTCCTGGTCTTAGGCTGCGTGGGCCAATGACACGTTGAAGTTCCTTACTTTTTAGTAGGCCAGGCATCTACACTTTTTTGAAAAAAAAAACAAATACAGCATAAGGCGATGTTGGTGCAAAACACAAGGATATGCGTAAGCGGAAATAGACAGCCTGCAAGAAACTTCCCATCCATTAATTAGCTACTGTACTCGAATTATCCCGTGAATAGCTATCCTATAATCAACCTATAATCAATACATCTCCAAGGCAAAGGCTAACATCTGACCCACAGAGATGTCACGTGATGCCCCGGGGGCCGCGCGCATCCTTCTGCATGCGGTAACCGCGCGTATCTAGCCGCGGTGAGCAAAATTTTTTCTCGCACCCAAACTCGACTCACCTCCAGAGCCAATAGCCATAGCCAGCTCTTTCTGCCCCCCGTGAAAACACCCGCTTAGCGCCAGAAATCCTCCCCGTGAACATGTCCCCGCAACCCACCGACAAGAAGCAATCGGGCATCGCCCGTGTGCTCGGCTCTGCGTCTGCAGGCATCTGCGAGATTGCCGTTTTTCACCCGGTCGACACCGTGTCGAAAAGACTCATGTCGAACCAGACCAAGGTGATCTCTGCGGCGCAGCTCAACAGCGTGATTTTCCGCGAGCATGCGCAGAAGGCGCTTGGCGGCAGGCTTTTTACGTTGTTCCCCGGCTTGGGCTACGCTGCCGTGTACAAGATCTTGCAGAGAGTGTACAAGTATGGCGGACAGCCATTCGCCAACGAGTTCTTGACGTCCAACTTCAAGGACTCGTACGAGTCTTTGTTTGGCAAGAAGACGGGCAAGGCGCTCATGTCGGCCACCGCCGGCTCGCTCATTGGTATCGGCGAGGTTGTGTTGTTGCCGTTGGATGTCTTGAAGATCAAGAGACAGACCAACCCCGAGGCGTTCAAGGGCAGAGGCTTCCTCAAGATCATGGCCGACGAGGGGCTTGGCTTGTACAGAGGCTGGGGCTGGACCGCTGCCAGAAACGCGCCGGGCTCGTTCGCGCTTTTCGGAGGCAACTCGTTTGCCAAGGAGTACATCTTTGGCTTGTCCGACTACTCGTCCGCCACCTGGACCCAGAACTTTGTCACGTCCATCTTCGGTGCCTCCGCCTCGTTGATTGTGTCCGCGCCCTTGGACGTGATCAAGACCAGAATCCAGAACAAGAACTTCGAGAGCAAGGAGTCGGGGTTCACGATCTTGAAGAACATGGCCAAGAACGAGGGCTTCTCCTCGTTCTTCAAGGGCTTGACCCCCAAGTTGTTGACCACCGGGCCCAAGTTGGTGTTTTCGTTTGCTTTGGCCCAGTCTTTGATCCCGGCCTTCGACCAGCTCTTGAAGTAAGAGCGTGTCCGCTCTTTGTATATAGTGTGTGCCGCGTGCTGCAAAATGCTACATGCGGATCCAGAGACATGTTGTAGTTTTTGCAGCAGGCCCACCTTGCTGCTCTTCCTTCCTATTCACTTTTTTAAATGACCGATGGGCTCGTAAATTGACCAGTGCAGGTAGACTCGTATCGTGGTCACGTGTGCACACCCTCGCACGTGCCCACGATGCCCAAGGCTGCAGGCGACCCGCGGCCTCGTTATTACCTCAGTCACTCGCTTACTCATCCTCCTCAGTAACGCAGAAACACCATAAATACTCAAAAAAGTACCCATGCATCTGCAACCGTGGTAACCACGCTACTCCGATCACGCATAATGAGATTCGTTCTATTTGCATTATACTCGCTCAAAGTGAATGTGCTCAACATGTTGGTGACCAACCAACGCACAACACTGCTAAATCTCAATCTCTTGCACAGCCCCACAGTATATCTGCCAGTGGCCACGCTGTGCGACGACGAGATTCCCGACATCTGCTTCATGGCCAACAATATCACGGATGCACCTCTACTCTAACCCCCCACACTCCCTCTTTAATTTTTCTCTCGCGGCTCAGGAGCCAACTTTAAATTATCACGCCGCCGTGCGCTTTGTCTATAGAATCATAATACACATATACTTGAATCAAGCAATCACGACGACCATTTCCAAGCAAGACTTGAGGCTATGATATGTGATTGGCCTTGTCTTTCTGCCCTTGTAGGCAGACGTCGAGAATGCATGCCTCAAGCGACAGCCTATGAAGTTCTGAATCTCAAGGCATGCGAGTTCAAATACTGCAACTCATGTCGCTGAAACGTTGACTGCTTTCCTGCAATATCGACGACATTCATCTGATCGCTCGTCCGTACTATACAATGCCCCGACTCACTGAAGGGGAAAGTACCAAAGATCACGGCACTCCTCAATATCAGCCTGCCACCTCCCATGTCCTACAATAGAGTCAAGCTCTGGCTCAGATGCCTTCCCTTCAAGCACGCAGAGTCGACAGGCGGCCTCCACCCTTCGCTTTTCACGCTGCACTTTCTCGACAGCCTTTTCGCGAATACCGCCCGACTGCTTCGCCACTGCCATGGCATTTTTCAAAAATGCCTTCGCGTTTTTGGATAGAAGCTCCAGGTTCTTCTGTGCCTGCTCCAAGGGAAGCTGCGCCCGCTGGAGATCGATATCGGAGCGCGCGATATGAATTTTGGCGACTTGAGAGATGATGGCACCAACGCCGATCTGCTGGCCAGAAGCCCCTCCAGCTTTGGCTGCCGCGAGCCGCTCGTTCAACAAATCCTGTGCCGCTTTGAAGTACAAATTCATCTTCGTGAGGGCTGCCCAATACGTGTCTGGAGCCGAGGCCGGCCCGGAACTGACGCCAGATCTCTGCATGAAACTATCTATACAGTCTGCGGCCAGCATGTATCGCTCGGGGCTGTTTGGAAGCAGGGCATCATCCCAGGTTCTTGTGACATCATCTAACGACATGGCCGATGCCGCGCAGGCATACGCCTTTGCCACCAAATACTCGTGCTTGCGGGTATCAGAGATATTGGCAGCCTCACGTAAAAGCTCAGATGCGATCTGGTCGGCATCCAGGAGAAGCAGCCCCATGAGCGACGATGCAGCCTTAACACCATGTTCGGAACTCCCCACAGACTCGTACAAGGTTTGGGCGAGGTTGAAAACAGACACGACAGTATCAAGAACATCCGAGGCGCTAGCAAGCGAGTTTTCAGGCTCTACCGTGCCTGCGTTCATGGACCCACTAGCGTGTGCCTGGAGCACCGACACCTGCCGTTCCAAGACGTCTTTCAAGAGACCCATTGATCGGCGTGCGAACGCAAGAGAGTCGGCAGAAGACCCCGCCTCTTCAATTGCATCTACATACACCATGGCGGTGTTGAAGAGAAGGTCTGTTGGCGCATCGGCTCCGGCAAACTGGATCGAGGATTCATGGGCCTCAGTGATTGTTTGAATGCCTTGCACCACCGAGCCTGCACCGGCGTCTAGCACCTCGTGTATGTTCGAGAGGTCTGAAAGCTGTACGCCGTCGGTGCGCTGATATTGCGTGTAGACATGGAAAAGCAATCTCAGCGCGTTATAGTACGCCAACAGGAGCAAGTCATGCTCCGCCAGGGAGCCCAAGGTTGTGGCACACCGATAATTGTCGAATGCTTTCTGGTAAAACCTGAGTCCCTTGGAAAGATCAGAGCTGTGCCAGCGATCGCCGGACTCCTCATCAATGGCACCGTCTTCCATGTAGTCCTCGGCTGTTTTGTGCTCGTTCTTTGCGCTGGCATTCTCTTGGAATTTCGCCGCAGTGAGTATCTTCTTACTGAGCTTGGGCCCAGACTCTAGACAGTTAGTAAACAGTCATAGAGCCAAGGGAACAAGATACGCTCGATCGACCGTGAATTATGGATACGCTAGTGTTGGGCGCCATCCGTCAGCTAGTTGAAAGAGAAGAATTCGTCTTCTTTAAAGCAAAACGACTCGTCTGAGACCACATGAGGTTTGAATAGCTAGAAAGCGAGAAGACAAACATGACACAACACACATACTCTTCATTTTTCTGTTGCAATGTAGTAACAGTGCCTTGAGGCGCATCGCAATCTGATGCCTTACTTTGGTGGCTGGTGCACGGATCCGGGACGCGGTCCCTCGCATCTATGCCATCTTCATTGATTACAAGATTAGACAGTATACTGGCGAAAACACAAGTACTCCAGAAGCTTTCATGCGATGGTCGATTTGGACGTGGCGAGTATTTCCGCAATTCCGCGTGTGGCAGAAGTAAGCAGGTTGCCGAAGGGCACTTACACTCTTCTTCCTGTCGTGGTCTTGTCTTACAGCGTTTTGGAAAAAACGGCCATCATGTTGGTGACTGATTTCACCAGCCACCCTGACCTGGGATTTGCCATGGACTGCCTGCCCAAGTTTCTCCCGCAGGATTTCAGGATTGGGAACAGGGCGGTGGCGAAATCCGAAATTCTAGCTGTTGGTGTCTATAAACAAAGAGCTCATAGAGTATGGGAGGAACTTAAGAAATTCAGCCCGCAGCTCCAAGGCTCGAACCAGGCGGACAAAGCCGACTGGGATATACTGTCGCTGTGTGTTTTTGCGCTGATTTACTTTAGGCCCCAAGTGTACAAAAACGGCTTGGAGGGCTATTTGAGTGAAATAGCCGTCTGGGACCTAGGCCCAAAGCCCGCCGGCCCCATACCACCGGCTTTCAGCAACAAGGCTTTTGACTCATTGATGCAGAGACTCACCGAGCGCATGACCCCTGGCCTCTTTAGCTATTTGAGTCGCCACTTTCCTATCGGAAAGCACATTTCCGCAAAAGACTCAATGCTAGACCAGCGTCCAAATGTAGACCTATTAGCTATCTCGAGTCCAGATGCCACAATGAGCTCTCAAGAGCATACACTGCATACCAGCGTCGTCTTAGAATCTAAAAAAAGACGACGTTTAGATCCTAGGATAGCGGTTTACCAACAGCAGCTAACCCAGGCTGCCGAAAGACACCCAAAGAGACACGATTCCATACTCGGTGATTCCTCTCAAGAACCAGCCGATCCAATGCCTTTTTCTGCAAACAATCGATACCGGGATGGTCTGCCAGGTCCAAAAGAAAATAGTATCTTACCGACACACGGGCCTGTGGATTTCCTTGAGCTATCCAATATGGACTGTGCCAACATAGCGGACGGAATCTGCTTAGATGTTATGGCAATCATAGATGATATCCAGCCATCTGCAGACCTTGTCTTTGTCAAATCCTATGGGCGCACGATGAGAATCGCGCCCTTGACCGTTATTCTAGAAAAAGCAGGTAGTCGGGTACACGTGTACATATCTT
The DNA here is from genome assembly GCA_939531405.1 of Metschnikowia zobellii. Lineage (NCBI taxonomy): Eukaryota > Fungi > Ascomycota > Pichiomycetes > Serinales > Metschnikowiaceae > Metschnikowia > Metschnikowia zobellii. The sequence goes on from OW618029.1 coordinate 2,292,638, forward strand.
CCGAGGAAGAAATATGCCGATTCTTTGGTATTCTAGAGGTGGAGGTTGCCATGAGCCACATGCTGTTTTTCAAAGCCAACTTGAACTCGCTTCGAAAGAAAGAAGTGGAAGTCCGCATCGAAAAGAAAACTATGCTCTTGTCCAATGGCGTCTCGCTTGCGTGCTGGGGAATGGCTTCGTCCTTAAAGATCCTTGTGCAGAGGGCCTGGCCCGGGCCATAGAAATCACCTAATGCACTGCGGGATTCCAGGCGGTCCTACTTCTATCGACAGTGCAAATAGGATATTGATAGGTTGCAAGAATGAAGCTACATTTTGACTGAAAAGGTCGCTGATCAAGATTCAATGTACCAGACCAAAAGAATGCCCGTGGGTTCACTATGAAGCCCGCAGATCTCTGGTCACTTGAGCTACCCATAGATCTTGTTGCAAGTAGTGTGATTGGCCGTGGGCCCTACTTGTGCAGGTACAAAACATCAACACGGACGCGAATAAGCCAGACATTATTTGTGTACAACGGGGCCTTTGCCAAGAACCTAAGTCCAAAAGAGAACGTCTGTTCAGTGCAGCAAGCGATATTGGCACAGAGAGTGCCGTTTCTTGCGGGTCCCGGTGCTATCGGTATTGAGGCAGAAGCGCATGGTGGAAGAGCAGCTGTATGTTTTTGCAATGAGTATAGTTCACATGCGATAAGACACGACAAAAGAGTCGAGCTCGGTATCATGTGGCTCTGTGGTCATTGAAAGTCGCCGCCAGAAACACCGGTACCCACCAAAGTGGGTCTCCGATAGCTCAACGAGTGGGAAAGGACCAGACTGGGGCATATTGCATCGAAACTGAAGGGGGGGGGGGGGGAACCTCCAGAACCACAGACTAAAACGCACTTAGTCCCTGGTGCATCCCTGCGCCGCTCCCCTATCAGCATCCCCTATCAGCATCACCATCAGCATCATCATCACACCAGGCAGACCGGCCTGCATGGTGCCCGTTTTCAGGCCCCGAGGCCGCGCAGGGTTTTTAAAAATAGCTGCCCGTCCAGCTACCCGCGCTCCAAACCAACTCCCGCGACTCTCGTGGCAACACTCAACAATCTGCAAAGTTAAAGACCCGCCAGCCAGAAACGGTAGGATATGCCACACAACGCTCTTATCGAGGCGAAGCATAGCGACCCGCATAAAGGCACACCCACCGCTCGCGGCGGCACATTGGTTCGCGGTACCCTCCACATTCCCCCGCCCATATACGATCCCCTGCCTGCCACCGCTTCCTGGTTGTGGCTTGCGAAGGAGCCACGCGCCGCGCTGTTACACGCCCTGCCAAGGTCGGGGCCCACCATGCGCACACAGCCCCTCTCGCAGTCCCAGTCATTCATGGCCTTTCCGCGGCCCCTTCATAAACTAGGCGCGCCCACGAAATACGCCAGGTCTTGGGGGTTTTCTTTTTCATCATCATCTCAACTCGGGACCGCGCTCTATTCATATTAGCGTATTCACTTTGCAACCAGCACACACTGCTGTCTGAACGCGCGCATCTTGTCGAGCACCTCGTTCCGCACCCAAAACTACATTGCACATTTAAATTCATCACGGGACAGTCACCATAGAATAGACAGTGGACCAAAAAAAAAAAAAAAAATTAAAAAGAGAAAAAATAAAAAATAAAAAGAAAGAAAGCATCACCAGACAAAATCAAGAATCAGCCACATTATGCAGCTTGACCTTTGCCCGAAGGCGTACGCCGCCACCCTCTTCCAACGCGATACCCTTTCCACGGCCGAGTCTTTTAAAAGCTGGAGCACATGCATGGACAACACGACCTGCAAGATCGTGGCCATTGTCGGCATCTGCGTGGCTGCGGTCTTGCTCCTATGGCTAGTTGCCACTTTCGTCCAGTGCCTCTGCATGGGGGTGTCCTGCTTGAGCGCGTTGTGTTGCTGCTGCTGCAGAGGTGCCCACCAGAATCGCTACGTCGAGCCTGTCCAACAACCGTACCAGAATAGAAACATGTACCCGCAGCAACCCCCGATGATGCAGATGGAGCAGACGTACCAGCCCGTGCCGCACGGGGGAAGCTACGAGGAGAATCGCTACAAGAGGGATACCCACGAGTACGCGGGATATAAGCCGCTGCAGTTCTAGTCTGCGTGCGGTGTCTCCGTGTCTGAATGCAACTTGTATTGTATATGTATAGGGATTATTTTGAGGTTTTTCGGTCTTCACGCCCCACTCACCCACGTACTTGAATAAATCGTCTCTCTTTGGGCTTGCATGGGTTTCTCCCTGAAAGACCTTTCCGCCCGGACTGAAAGAGTGGTTGGCGGTTTAACCGACGGTCAAGATACCTTCATCGGTGAACTCATAGCTTGGGATCTCCAAGTTCAATGGGGCAGGGCCTCTTCTGATTCTACCGGAGATATCGTAGTGGGAACCGTGGCAAGGGCAGAACCATCCACCAAAATCACCGGCCTCTCCAATAGGCACACATCCCAAGTGGGTGCAGATACCCAACATGACCAACCACTCGGGCTTCTTGACACGCTGGTCGTCGGTCTCGGGGTCTCTCAACGAGGACACGTCGACCTTGTTGGCCTCATCAATCTCATCGCTGGTTCTGTGTCTAATGAACACAGGCTTTCCTTGCCATTTGACAATCACGTTGCTGCCCTCAGGAATGGCGGCCAACTTCACCTCGACCTTGGCCATGGCCAAGACGTCGGCAGAGGCAGCCATCGAAGAAAGAAAGGCCTCCACGGTGGACTTAGCACCGGCAGCAGACAACAAGCCCATGGAGCCGACCATGAAGTAGGCAAAGTTCTTGTTGTTGCTCTCGCTTCTGTTGTGAAGGTAACTGGAGTAGTCCGGCTGCTTGTATGGTGCAAGCACCGAGGATGTAGAGGACAAGGCTCTAACAGATCCTGGATGTTAGTATGGATGAACTGATGTGTGTCACGAGACAATTGCGCATATGATGAGTGGATATGTCAGTAGAAAAGACTGCTTTTCAAGGTGGCACGTGTATGGAGTAATCAGAGCGATGTATAGCTTGAGACCGAGACTGCCCCAAATCACCTGTTTTCTTCACGAGGGAATTTCCGAAAGGCCATTTGGTTCATTTTTGGAAAATTACTTCTCTTCCTTCTGGATCTCTGCTGCAAGTCGCTGGAGGAGAGTTTTCCCGTTCCCGTCGATATTGCACAATTTATTTAAAGGTGGCAATAATTTGTTTCAAAACAGCTCAGCCACTTCCCTGGCATCGTTGATACAGCTGGAACATCCTCTGCTAGTGAAAACCTTGGCCGTTCTGTTCTTTTTCTCCACATTTTTTCCAACTTGTGTTACGCTTTATGGTTGATGGGTCTCACTCGGCGGTTAAGCTTTCAACGCTAACTATATGGCACATTGCGCCGGGTTTATGGCAAAGTATGAGAGCTCATAGCTTCTCCATGGAATCGCAACATACCTTTCAAGCCTAAGCTGCTTCTCAACGTTCTAATCGCAAGCGACATTTTCGAGTGGATGTGGGTATGGTTTGTCCTGAGGCTCGGATTTTCTGTTCAAACGATGGTAGCTTTTCGCACTAACCAAATTCGCGGTGCGTTCATTGGCTGGAGCCGCGGCGGGTAACACCTTGCCCGTGCTTACATACAAAATGTGCTGCTAGAGGCTTGCACCTACTGTAATTCATGTAGGGGGTAAGGCGTGATTCAGATAGAAGCGTGGTCTGTGAAAAGACCATACACTGTGTGTAAAAAATCGAAACGCATTATGAAGCACTGGCGAAAGCGACTACTGGGAATGGCTCTCTTTTATTAGCTCATAGAAATCACCGCGCGGATATTGGCTGCGGCATAATGGCTTGCATCCACGAGCACGTGATACAACACGACAGAAGGAATGGTGTCAGCTATATTCTTCATAAATATAACGGCCCTCTGCACTGCATTTGTATGCTCAGAAATGTTGTATACTCCATGGCCATTGAGAAGGCCAGTTCTCACGATGAATTTTACCGTCTCTAGTATGTAGTACGCTCATGACGAGCTGGTGAGCCACTAATAATTACTGGATGCCAAATCCTGCCAGCATATTAACAGCCTTCGAGAGCTTGTCAATCATCTTCTCTCGAGAACCGTATTCGTAAATCGCAAGCTCGTTGAAACACGTATGCGCAGTTGGTAACCGTTCGCTGTCCCTGCCGTTATTCAAGCGACTGATGCGAAGGTTCAAGTTTTGTATGCCTGTTGCTGGCACTCTGTCAGACCCTGTGATAAACAACAAAACCTGCTTTTGTTGTTGAAATGTGAGTCCCGACAAATAATCCCAAAACCACTTCACAGTCAAGGATCTCTCTGCGTCCTCTTTTTTGCCCCAACCGGTGTACTTGGTCACGGACTTGAGGATATCGACATCGAAATTCTTTTGCTCGCTGCCGCAAAGAAGTAAATGTATCTCTTCCGGCAGAAATAGAGAAAAAGCGTTGCCATCCACAACGCTGGAGAATCCGTTTTTGAGGGCTTTTAACTGTCCATCAATTCCATCTGCGAGAAAGAACCGAGCGTATTTATCAATATAGGTTTCGCGGTTGTGCACCGTGACGGGGATGTTGCTACCATTTTCGATTAGGTCGCGACAATGATACTTTCCATAGACGTCCAGGAAAGTGACGTCAAATACCAAATTGATAGCCTCGAGTTCCTCGGCGTTATACTCCCTCAACTTGAACAAGTTCCGAGCTGCCTCAGGGTACAAATCTTTGTAATCTGCAAGCCCCACCGGGAGGCCAAGCAAAGTCTTGTAAAGGCCTAATGGAAAGTTCAAGTCCAAGATGGTTGAGTTGTAAATGGCCAAGCCGAGCACTGCTCCGAACAAGTAGTATATCTCGAGATTTCGCGTAGGGATCACGTTGAACCAGAGCAAGTTGGACTGATCAACGTTGTGAAGCATCCCTGTGCGTGAGCTGAACAACGCTCTGGTCAAAAGCAAAAACCATTCTTTTTTCAAGCCCCCGGCGTCGACCCCTGGCTCGTTGATGAACTGTACTCGTAAGCTTTTCTTCAAATTGCTCTGGTTGAGTTCAATGCACATAAGTGAGTCTTGGACGATGTGGTCACGGCGAACGCGCACCTTGAAATAGACGTCCAATGCGACGCGCTTGTCTAAAGAGTTGATGAACGCCTCTTCGGCTTTGCGCTCCATCTGACGTCGTGCCTCGTACTCGAGGATGGAGATCTTTCCTCCGAGCGAGACGAGGAACGGATACTGACATAAGTAGAACAGCGCAGTCAGTCCGCGCTCGTCAAGCGGGAGGTAGTTCTCCGCGGAATTGTGAATATAATCAATCACGGTCTGAAGTGCCGGCTCCGTGCGGGATAACTGTCGTGCGGTCTTCTTCTTGCTCAGCCATGAGTCAAAGTCAAGCTTCACATTCACGTAGTCCACTAGCGAGTTGTAGAATGCGTTCACAGGGAGCTTATCCTCGTGCAAACGGATGTAGTTTGCCTTGACAAAAACCCCGAGCGCGCCGGCCGCCGTGCGCAAGTGGTAGTTGGCCGTGTACTGATGTACGCGAATCTTGAGGTCTTGCTTCTTTTTGGTTCCTGCTTTTCGCAGATGCGATATCGTGGCACGGGCATGCCCATCTTCCGTTGGCTCCCCCGCCTCTTCCTTGAGCCGGCTCAAATGGAAATACTCGTCATCAGGAGGAGCTACATTACCGCCGCAGCTTGTGCGGCGTTGGCTTTGCGGAAGCGCGGAGCCGCAGCCCCCCACGCTGCTGCGGCGCGAGAGGTCGGGGTTGTTTGCGAGCACGAGGTGCTTCTTCAACTGGAATGTGATGTAAAGGTTGATGAGGTCGACCTTTGTGGCGAAGTCTGTGCTTGGGAGCTTCAGAAACCAGCTAGCGAGGTAGTTCCCCGATGCCCGAGTCTCAGCCTGGCTCAAAACTCCCAATAAACGCTTGACGATCTCGTAGCAGAGTGCCTGAATCTCGGGGATTTCGGCCATGGATCGTGCAGGGCCGCCGCGGCCATCCCAATTGGTCAAAGCTTTGTGCAAGATGGGGATCTCTAGGAGCGCCACGACCCAGTACAAGTTCCGCGGGTCATCCAGAAGGTTTGCGGGGAGCCTGCGGAGGCACATACACGCTCCAGTCAATGCGCAAAAAAGCGGTTTCTTAGAAGGAAGCGAAAGCAACACGCGGAACGTGCGCCGCACGTCGGCGAGATCGACGTTACTCGACGAGTAATGAGCGCGGCGGCTACGCGGGCGAAGCTTGAACGAGTTGTTGAGGCACGCCATTGACCCGAACGCGGCCATCAAGTAGTCCAGCAAGGGACGCAACTTCGCGTGCAACTCGTGCCTGTTCTTTGCTGGCTCGCCGCAGAGACACCGTGCGGCCAACTTGTCCACGTACGCCGAGGAGAGCAAAGGCACGTCTGACGGCTGATCAGGGTCAAACTCCGTGAGCAAGCACGTGGTTTGGCATTGCGCACAGAAAAACTTGGTGCTGTCGCTCTCAGCAACCAAAACCGTGCTGCAGCACGCACATTTGTACACACTGCGGGGCTCTTGCGCCGGCGCTTGTGTAACCAAGACCTGAGGGGCCGGTTTGGGGGAGCTTTGGTGTCGGAGGAGGTCGAGAATCCGCCACGTCAGCGAGGACTTTGGGGGTGCGGCTTGCGGCGACGACATGCGGGCGACGACACTTGCACAAATAGAATTTGCCGGCGGCTAGATATAGAGTCTCGTCACGTGGTGGCTGTAAAATGCAAGGACAAAGAAAGAAACAGCGTTATGCTCTATGTTCTTTGCGATTTGGATGGCGTTGCAATCCCCAAGCGTTGCCCGGGCTGGATCTAAAAGGATGCTAAAAAAAGATCGGAAGAACAATTGATATGTTTTCGGCTGGAAAGCTTCTTTCTAAAAAAAACACCGGCTTTCTAAGGCCGAAATATAAGCAAGAATTTAATAGCAAAATGAGAAGTGATAGCCAGGGTCTCCGGGGAAAAGAAACAAGATTCAAACATATTCGCTGAATCGAGCGCCATCTTGTCTGTGGAGATTATGAGTCGGAGTGCAGATAGCACAGGGGCCGCTTATCGAGGCGCAGGAAGCAGGGCGTCCCAGAAAGAAAGGCCAAGGGTTCGGAGAGAGCAAATTCTTGGAGCTGATTATGGAATCTTTGGGGAAGACTCAGCAAGAGAAGAATGAAATACTTGAACGAGGTTTTTTTGAGATCTTTTTCGCCATTTTGGCCGAATTTTTGGGCAATGCCTGGTGCCCCAAAGCCTTGTCCCAGCACGCTACGACGTAGATCACGTGATTGTGATGTATGGTGTGCTTGATTCTCAACCAGGAATGTGGCATTACACAAGTTGTTGACTGATCTTCCCAGATGTTACATATTTCAGCGACTACCTACCTTAAAAATAAGGCTTGTGTTCCATTGTTTTCTTTTTGATCGAAGTCAATCACGTGACTTGAGGCGAGTCTAGGAGTATATGGCTTGTGCGACGATACATGATATCCCTGAGGTCAAGAATATGATTATTTCAAAAAAAAAAAGATTTCCCTGTTCTAAACTTGGCACTCAACTTTGTTTCCACTTGATATTTGATTGAACGTTTCTCCGCTAGTCTTATAATTGCCGACGCGCGTTATCGAAACGATCTAGAAAACCGGCCAAGATGATTTGAATTACCTGTAGAAAAGTCGCCGAAGACAGATAACTCCGCTGTTTCGCCGGTCACTTATCTAATTTATATTTTAGTTGCATGCACACTGCAAGATTAATCACACACACACACACACACACACAGGTATATATATATATATTTCTACCACTGAACGACCAAATGGCTGGGGATCATTTGGCTTGAAGGCCATGTTTGAAACACGAAATGTTTTCCAATACCACCTTAGCTAATTTTTGAACAGCTCCTTTTTTTTACCCGAAGGCAATTATTAGAAACCCAGGCTTCTTCTCAATCACCTTACGTATAGAGCTAGATCCACAATTCTCCTCATCAGAAATCTTCTTGATCTTCTATATATTCATGCTGTCAAGCAAGAAATCACACAAAAATAGTAGAAAAGACAAGCAATGAAATACATCCTGCTCTGATATGTGCAATGATACACATTCTACCAACAATCTAAACATAGTTCCCACTGAGAACCAGACTTGAACAGGCACTTGATCTGTACTATCGAGCTTTAGGATCGGACATCTCTGGATCTAGAACCGCATTCAGAAAAAGTCAGAAATTCCCCATATCCAGGCTAAAGTAGCCTGTATCTAGTTTTCCGTATCTAGAAAGTAGCGTGTCACGTGACCAGATTGGCGAAGCCTCGCGCAGCCATGCCCATCTCCATCTATATTACCAAAAGTATCGAGCATTTGAAACACACATGCCGTACTTGCTCAATTCGGTCTACCGCCTGGCGCAGTCGGAACATGCCCTAAAAATACAGTTGCACGACTCGCACCGCACAAGTTTGCTTATTGACGCGGACGGCTCCCGCCTCATGGCATGGCGCCTAGAGTCAGAACACCAGCCATATCTCATTGGCAACTTTCACCTAGACTTTGAATCCGATATTTTAGCATTGGCGCCAATAAAGAAGAGCAAGAAAAGCGACGAGATTGCTGTTCTTTTAGAATCCCTGCTTGAGGTTTTATGTACGCTGCTGTCGGCGTTCGCCCCCCGCTTCATTGTGCCATTTCTGCCGACTGTGGGCCACCAGGATCCGCTCGAAATCTCCCCAATTCTACTATCTCATACCATGGAATCTGACAGTTTCTTGATCTTGTACAAATATACAGGCTTTGTGACTATCTTTAACCTCGAGGTGTTGCGTTTAAAAAAACATGTCCTGAGAAAACGTGGCCGCAAGCCTTCACCAGGATCCAAGACGTTTTCCATTGGAAACATTGTCGTGTCTCTGATGGCCATTTCAAAAACAAAAGACGACCCGATCGTGGCTATTCTATATCGAGACATTGACTTCAATTTCTCGCTACGATACTATACGTTTCGGGCCGATTTGAGTTCATTTATCATGGTGCGTCAGATGGAGAACTTCTTGGGAGCTCCTTCGCACGTCATGGCCGTTGAAAGTGGGTTTGTGGTAGCTAGCGATACCCAGATGTGGTTCTTTCCCCTATCTGGCAATACCGTAAGCTTAGCCGAATCAGTGGGAGATTCAATCTACCCAGTATCGTACAACAAACTACATAATGTGGTGACACTCAACATGTCCGCGGGCGCAGACTCGTACCTTGGCTCGCGAACCGAGTGTTCGACTCAGATCGACAAAAATCGGTACATGTTGGTCTCTGACTCGGGCACGACATTCATAATGTATATCGAAACGACAAGCTCTCACGCAATGACCACAGTGAATCAGTTTCAAGTCGTTGATGTTGGCAAGTCCACCATTGCGACTGATTTGGTGCACCTCGAAGACAATGTGTTCTACGCCGGCTCCCGAAACTCAAGATCGATTTTGTTCCGAATATTGCCTCGGGCGCCGCACATTGATGTACTCTCATGTATGTCCAATGCGTCTCCGATTCTCAATGCAAGCTACCATGAAGGCATGCATAGAAGCTCGCTTTTATTGTCTCGCGGTGGATTTCATAGCGGCGAGCTTGAGCTGGTGAATGATTCGCCGTATAGGATCGAACGACATTATGTGATGCATATGGATAACGAACCATTCTCTTTTTCAGTTGCAAACCACAACGGGTCAGATGTAATCATTGTTAAGGATGGTTCTGAAAAGGTCGTTAAAAGTCTCACATATCCTTCTCTTTCCTTGCAACCTCTGGGATTACTTAATGTTTCTGCAAATGAGAAAATGCATGCCCTGCCCAAGGGCACCAGCGACGAAATGTGTCGATCCTGGGTGGTAGACGCTTTGAGGACAATCGAGGTAGCCCAGGGAGGGACTTTTCTGATCACGCTCAAGTCTCGTAAAACTCTTTCGGTGTTCATGGATCGCGGAGATCAAGTAAGTTGCATTGACTGGGACACGGAAGGCGAGATCTTGAACGTTTATATCTCTCTGTGGAACGGAAAATTGTTCCACGTTTTGTTTACTACAGATGATGCAAAATTGATTGGTCTGGTAGCCACTGGCTTACAAGGCATGACCACATTGACACAGTATGCGTCCAGCGCGTCACAGTTTCTGATTGTCTTGCTTGATGCAGAGGGCCTCATTTTTGTGATGCCGTATCTGGTAATCGGGAATTCCAAGCCCGTATGGAATCGCACAGATCTGCAGTATTTAAAGGCGAGTCATACCAGCGGTACTTTCCGCTTGAGCCGTGGCCAAGCCGGGGTGCTTGTATATGACGCGTTTTGTTTGTATCATTTACACCCAATCACGCATTGCCGTGCTCGTTTGCAACTTACGAAAGTGCACGCTTTTAGGTACCGTTTGCGAAAATGCGAGCTTATGAAAAAAAGCAATGACTCAGGCGAATTGCTTATCCTTTTTGAGGATGGAACCCTAGGTCAGTACCTGATCGAGAACAGACGCGGCATGAACGACACATACAATTCAGATGGATTGATCTTGCAAAGTGTGAACGTCTCCAAACGCTACACTGTGGCATTGAAATTGGATAGTAAGCCAAACAAAAGCACAGGACATATGGACATCATTCTGTCCCTCTTACTTTTTGAGCGGCTGTCACTCAAACTCTTGCATATCTACGAGCCCCGTAGGCATGCAAATTTCGTGGACATCTGTGTCATGAGCGAGCAGTATGGGCATGATAAACAAGGCTACATCGTCGTGGCCAACTCCACTGAAGATCCGCTTGAGTTGATTCAAGTATTCCGGGTGTCGCTGGGAATGATCGAGCCGGTTCCAAGAATATCTATCACGGGATCGATCCCCCAGACGTTCTCATTGTCGCGAATAGCATGCAACAAGAACACTATTTGTTTGGTTGGGGATGTATATCTCACATTCACTCTCGACACAAACTCCGGTGGGCAACTTTGGCGAGGAACAGCTATGCAGCACGATACATCACCCTTCTATGGTGCAGACGTCGACGGAAATGATGATTTCTGGGTTCTCGCGGATGCTGTGCGCGGACTCTTTCTCGTGTCTCCTCGCGAAAACTACATTCACTCCGTTCCAACCCCCTTTGGCTCGTCTTTTGCGACGGCCGTGGCGGTTCTTAAAACGAAGCCAGTGTTTGTTTATGGCGATGCCGAGGGTAACGTATGGGCTGCGCAACACACTAGAGAATGTCTAAGCTGTTGCAACAATCCTGGGCTGTTTTGCAGCCGGTGCTTTGCGACGATTTTTTCTGCCAATCTCGGCGAGCAGATCAACGACATAACGGTGGTGCTGGAGAGCCCGGCCGTCATTTTATTTGCCACGGTGAAGGGCAATGTGTATCGGGTACAAGATATTGAAGAGTACTCTCTAGCACAAGACTATTTGGCGAAAAAACTCGAGGGCCCCGCTGCTAATACCGGGCTGCTAAAACGTCGAAACCAGTACCTTTTGGGATTGTCGTCAGGACTTCTTGATTGCCGGGCTCCCGAAACACTTGTTGAAGACTCAAGCACATGTTCTCCTGCCTTGCAGATCGAGATTGCGAACTTGAGCAGCGGCATGGGTACGATGTGACAATTTCGGTTCATCAGAGGCTCGAGCCTAGTTATCCGAGAAGGGTTTCTGACAACGCCTCGAAGAAATTGGCAGCATTTCTAGCCGTTGGCTATGCGCTCTTTTTTTCAAACAATGAACGGTTTTTGGTGTTCTTGCAATTTTGAAAGGGCGTGTCCAAATGATACATGAGTGGCAAATCTTAAGATTCTGATCAACTCTTTTTGAATTTCCCGAAGGCTTTCACGAGAATCCTGTTTATCGAAGAAACTTTGTAGACTGCTACTCTGCATCATTTGTGTATGCGACTGACACACCGGTTGATAACAGAAGTGTTTCTTTATCATTTAGGGAACATTTAAACTTCTCAAAGGAAATTAAATAAGACTTTTTGTACTATACCCTTGACACGAGTAAAGTTCTGAAACAAGTGAATTTATTCGGTATCGATCCAAGACAGAGGTCTTGCCTGGAACAAAACGACTGATGATTATATCCCTACAAATGTGCCCTGTATTCTGAGTTCCAAATGGCTGTAAGACACGTGTTTTTCTTCAGCCTCAAGAATGCCAACCAATCACCTTAGCTGAACGGCCACTGAAACCGGACGGCTCTTCGTCTAGTCGTGATTTCGAAAGCTCTTTTCTGCTTATACATGCACCAACGGCCACATAGAGTTCTTGGAATCATTTTGAAGATTTTTTTTTTTTCCCAGTTCTTCTCGAATACAAGAAGCTACTTGCGTCCTAAAGAGAGTGCATCTTGGCCCCAGCAGGAATGAACCTCTGGACAGTAGGTCATTCTGCTTTATAATTTCCATCTGTGTGCTATGATAAAGCGTTATATCACATTACTACCGGTGCTGTTTCAATGGCCGATGGAGGTACCCGGGAATTAGTGTCAGTGGCTGTCCGCACCCCAAGGTCCACCCAGTTGCAGCCGAGAGTGAAACGCGTGGATCTATGGACGTCCTCATTCTTTCCCAGACACAACGCTTGCTCGGCCGCAAACTGTTTGCGAGCATCCAAAAAAAGTCGAGCAGGCGGAATTTTGTTGCGGCAGCCTGAATGAGCCCCGGCTTAGCCGGCCGAAGTCTGGTCATTCTGGTATGCATATCCACCAAAGATGTGTGCTGCTTGTCAAATGCATGTAGGCGTTCCGACCAACCCTACACGTTGACATGTAGATCCGAGGCATCGCATGGATAAACCCGCTGTTTCCAAATGGCCGCTGAGTCCGAGACGTGTACGTGTTTCCGGAGAAACACTTAGCCGCATGCTCCCTTGTTTAAATCGGAGTTCCAAACACCACAAAACCGACCTGGACCAGGCGTATACCGGGAAACTGTACCGAATCACGTACTAATGCGGTTCCGAAACCCCCGAGGTTTTCTTTTGCCGTAGAGGAAGGAAAATGAATCTTCAAATGGAAAAAGAAAAAAAAACGATAAAACGATAAAACGATAAAACGATAAAACGATAAAACGATAAAACGATAAAATGATAAAATGATAAAATGATAAAATGATAAAATGATAAAATGATATATTGGGCTTAGAGTCGCGCTACTGGAGGGCCGCAGGCTTCGCCCTGGGGCAGCACGAATTGCACCAATCGAAATGAACCCCCGCCCACCAAAATGGAAGCTCCTGCTGCCATGCAACCTCGCCTGCGTCGCCCGACTATCTCAGACGATCACCCACCCTCGGCCCAGAAGAACGCTCTTCGAGATATTTGCCCAGGACACGCAATCTGCACGAGCGGCCGCACCCGTGCACCACGCTGCTTTGGTTGGGCCTCAGCAATGAGCATCGGGCGCAAGGTCCCATTCAACCACACCAAGCGATGCAGTTCGAGGACATTGAGATGCTCGAGGTGCCGGACGACCTGTCCGTGGCGCTGGACACACACACAGAGCCGATCTCCGACGCCGACAGCGAGTCCCCGGCGCCCGCGAAGCAGTACCCGTCGTTCCACCAGTGGCTCGACGGTGAGCACCAGATTGCGTTCCAGTTCGACGAGGCCGCGTACCAAAAGTCGTGCCAGCGCCCCAGCGGCTTCGGCGCCGCTCAGCTGGCATACGTGACCCGCCTCTACAAGGCTGTGGAGCTGCTTGCGGCGCTGCCCATCGCCGCCGTCCCGACGCCCATGCGCATCGGCGTGGTCTCGGCGGTTCCTGGCTTTGGCCAGCGCCGTGATGCGCAGCGCCAGGAAGCGCTGGTCAATGGCGCATTTGCCGCGCTTGTGGAGGCCTTTGACGCGTTCCGCACGGCCGTGGCGGGCATGGTCTCGGAGACCGAGGCCCGCGGCCACGAGGACCTCGCGGCACTCCTCGCGTGCATCCAGGCGACCTGGTTTGCCCTCTCGGAGCGGCAGCGGCCAGAGCAGGTGCTCGAGTGGATCAACCGCTACGACCCACGCCCGGAGAACGCGCTCGTCGACGCAGTCATGTACAGCACGCGGGCGCCGTACGCGCACCCGCAGTTCTGGACATCGTACCTCGGCACCTTGCTCGCACGTGGCATGTTCGAGCAGGCGGCGCTGTCGCTCCGGGCGAGCAGGCACGACGCGCTCGCGGCGGAGTGTCCTGCGCTCCATGCGATCATCGAGGACCTCGCCACGGTCGTTGGCACCTACCGCTCCATGGCCTCGAAGGGCCAGTTCGCTGAGTGGAAGGCCACCGTGTGCGAGTTCCGCGACAACTTCCATGCGATGCGTGAGGGCATTTCCGGCGTGGCGCACGCGGCGATCGCCGCGCAGATCCACGACCTTCTCTGCCTCTTGAGCGGCCTCCCCAAGACGACCGCATCGTTCGTCGCCACGTGGTACGAGATGTACGGCGCGCTCGCGCTCTTCCAGGTGCGCGACGACCCCTCCGTGTACGCCGACTACTACCGCGTGGCCATCGCCGAGAAGGGCAGCAACGTGCTGTCGGAGATGGAGCAGGCGTTCCGCGACGTGCTCTCGCAGAAGCTTCTCCGCGTCGTTTTGGCCGTAGACGCCCGTGATCCGGCCACCGCCGCGTACGTCAGCAAGTTGTTCGAACTCAAGGGCTTGTTTGGCTCGTACTACGCCGACGCCACAAAGCGAGGGCTCGACGGGTCGGGGCCCGTGCCCAGGAGACGCGTTTCGGACTACTTGCTCACGAGACACGCCTACGAGTGCTTGGAGGTGCACGACTTGGTGCCTGTGGGCTTGGGGATCTTGTTGACGCCCGTGGTTTCTGCCTCTGAGGAGAACACGGCTCTGCTGAGACGCGTCGTCTCCGAGTTCTTGCCCAGCTTCGAGTGCGCTACCAACGACGACCTCGAATGGGCCCTCACCATCTGCGCAAAGCTCCGCCTCACCGACGTGATACGCAAGCTTTTTTTGAAACAGGGCCGCAAGCTGTTGAAGGACGGCCACCTCCTCGAAGCGTTGAACATGCTCGTGGGGTGCTACGATGAACACGCTCCAGAAGCGTCAGCAAGCGCCCTGGACGACATCCAGCACATTGTGTGGAACCTACTATTCCAGGATTGCTTGCTCAACAGCGAGCCCATCCCGGACGAGCTCTTGACGAACGTCGTATTGAACAATGACGCGCCAGAGCTCAAGATTCACCCGGTGATTCGCCAGTGTATCGCGCCGTATGCGGTCCTAGCGGAGTTCTTCATCGCATCTATGGACGGGATGTCGTTCGCCAATAACGTATCGAGGCTATTCCACTTGATCAGATTCAATTACATGCCTAGAAAGTTCGTGCCGTTGCTACTAGCACAGTTTCTCCCGATGATCCCCAAGCACAAGTTCGATATGCCCCAGTTGATCATTTTGACCGAACTCATCGACGCTTTTGAGGCGCACTGGGAGGCGGGCCCGGAAGAATGCAACGAGCTCTACGAGTTTGCCGTCGAAAATGTACCCACAGAAGTTAATATTGACTGGAGAGTTCAGCTAGGAGACAAGACACCAGCATGCATCAAGGACTTAATCAGAGATTTGCGGGAACAAGTTGTGGGCAAGATCGGCAGAATCTACATCGAGACATAAAGTAAAGTATTTCATTGGGGCTTTTTTGTTCAAGTGTGAGGGTCAGACTACACTGGGAGTAACTGACTTCGAGTGAGCCTTTGATAGAAATGAAGCATTGAATGTACGCGTAAACACGAGTGTCCTCAAGTAGAATCTTGTGCAACAGCCATAGAACTAGCTCTATCCATGCCGATGGGAGGCCACATTGCTTTTCTGTGCGCACGCTTAGCAGGTGACATCTTGAGTGGCTCTGGAGTTCAACAACAAAGCAACAATCAAACCGTACAAACCCAAGACTTCGGCGAAAATCAAGATCAAAAGCATACCGACGAACAATCTGGGTTGTTGCGCATTGCCTCTCACACCGGCGTCACCGACAATACCAATGGCAAAACCAGCAGCCAAACCAGACAAACCGACAGACAAACCGGCGCCCAACTGGATGAAACCTGTGTACAACGCCTGGGTCTGCTTCAAGGAGTCGGTGATCAAGACAGAGACCACCAACCCGTAAATAGCAATGATACCGGCCAAAATGATAGGCACAATACTCTTGAACAACAAGTCAGGTCTCAAGACACAGGTGGCACACACACCGACGCCAGACTTGGCAGTACCGTAGGAGGCACCGAAACAGGTGAAGACAATGGCGGCAGTGCAACCGATAGCACCGAAGAATGGGGCGTAGACTGGACTAGGGAATTGTTAGTATTTCCAACGAGGAGTGCGGGTCATGTGATTGGCTCGCCGTGTATAGCCGACAACAATGAGTATTTGGGCTCAGCAGGGGAGCAACAGGCGTAGCTCAGTGCAAGTCAGACGCCAATTTCCTTTGCATATGAGTCGAAAAATAAAAGAAAAAAATACGCCAAGCGAGAAAAAGAAAAAAATTGTCGGCCGGTGATAAGCCCCTGTCCAAGCTCCTGCAACAGTCGACGACAAGGATCCAGCGAAGAATGTAAGCAAGCCCCCCCCCTTTTTTTTTCAGCAGGCCAATCGTATGCATGTACACATTTAAATTGTGATGGTGGTTCTGCTTCAAAAAAATATTTGGGCGGGCGCTGGATTCTTATCCGACCCGGGCGTGAACGCTGATAACAATTGGACGAGCGCCGGGCATAGAACTGGGGGCAGCGGGAGTCATCATAACATTCGGAAAGAGCTCCGGGCGAAGCATGAAGCGAGGATCACGTGTTCTTGATAAAAGGCGAATGTACATACCACAAATCAGACATTTTTGAAAAGTGATTGATTGGATTAGAAAAGCAACTGGTGGTTCTCGAGATAAACCTCAACGTTCACCTTAATTTTTTCTCAGAGGCACCAAGAGGGGGGTAAATACAGGACAGTGCTGCGATTTGCGTCAAGCGTAATTTTGGTACCAATCGAATCAACAGTCAGCGCAAGCACACACGGAGACTCCAGCCTGTGTTGACAAGGGAATGCTCTGGTTCTCTATATTCTATCTAGAAAGACTGATGTTGGCTTGCAGGTCGAAACCAGGCGCCGAAATGGTCTTCCTCGTCGGGGCTAGTTGCGCGTGTTGAACGCCACGGAGGGCGATTGTCTTAATATTTTGGGTTGAAGTAACAATCTGTAAACTTTCAATTTTTTTTACAGAAATGGACTAGTTTTGCCCGAGGATCGAAACCGTGTCCATTTTCAAGTCTTTCGTACCGTGTGGACTTGCAGTAGTTTTTTTTCCCCAATGCTTTTAGAATTTTAAATTTGTGCGAAGCTACGTCTCCTTTATACATTTTGTTGAAGGAAGTATTAGTATAACGCCTAAAGAACGATTTTGAGACCAATATTTTAAAGAAATTCAGGCACCCTCATCCCATTGTGAACTGACTATTCTGGTATATAAAAGCGAGTAAACGCTCTGTTTTATCGTATACTTGTAGGTACGATTCTATGGATTGCCTTCGATATTGCTTGCAGTGGAAACAGGAGACACACACCATCACTTGGGAATATATATACTTTCAACGGACAAGTGGGGTCCACTGCAGATGAAGGGATTTTTTCCACATCAATCTGCACCAACACAAGTGGAAATGCCACTGAGACTGGCCGTCTGACTCCATATAAGCCCGTGTGAAATGAGTCTTTCTGTGTGAGCATTTGCTCTCTCTTCCAGCACTGATTTAGGGATGCAAATCGACCTGAATTTGCTTTGCATTCGCCAAATATATTTCATTTTTTTTTTTTTTTTTTTGAATGCGTGCATGGAGAAAGTATTTGCAATGGTGGTGGCAACTTTGAGTTTCCCTGAGATTTGGGGGTGGTGGTAAACAGGCATGTGACTGTGGGGCTTTAGGCATGTCAGTTTATGAGTTTGAGGAGAGGAGCATACGCTCTATTGCGCCAGGACGGCGAGATGATTTTAGCGCCATGTGGTCAAAAGGAATTGAACCGAGGACAGGTTTGACACAATGTGCCAATGTTGGCCTAGTTTCTGGGTCGTTCGAAACCTGCTTTTTTGGGCAAAAGTGAAAACAGTCTCCGGAATCTTTCGCGGCGTTTTTGCCGCACATGGTATCAGTTTTTGGTATCTCGCTGGGGGCGCTAACTTTCGCCGAGGCGCGGAGCCGTATGATTGTGTGTCGCTGCGTGGCTTTGGTCATTCCGCGGTAACGCCGCGGCACATTCAGAGACAGTGGTAGTCTTTATGAGTAGGCTTCCCGCAGACCTTGCACCATAATTCAAAAAAAAACTTAGAGAATCTTGATTGTTAGCAAATGACTGGTGCTTGAATGACCTGATTTTTATATACTTGAACCTTTATGGCAAGGAGGAGTGAGGTGGCTCTTGCTTCGGACTTGTCGCACTTGCATATATGGCATGCAAGTGCGCCCAATTCGATGCACGTAATAAGTATCAGATTCAGATAACGCTTCGGGTCAGCGAATTGCGGACTCCTATTCACCATGGCAATACGGTGTATTTAAAAGAAGCACATTCCGGGAACCTGGGAGGGTATTTCTGACCTCACACATGAGATTCTCCGCCCTCGTTTCTCAGGCTGCATTTGCGGCCTCGGCCCTCGCTCATCCTTTGGAGAAAAGAACCATTGTGAACTCCACCGAAGTCACCTCCTCCGAGAATGACTTACAAGCCTCATACGCTAAGCCGTTCTCAATCTTCCAGCCCAAGGTCTTTCTCATCAACATGTTTGAGTATGAGTCCGAGCCTTGGATCGAGTCCATGGAGTTCGAGCACACCATTTCGATCCCAGGCTTGTCCCCATTATACCCCAGCATTCAATGCACCAGCGACTACTCTGTGTGTCAGATGACTACCGGAGAAGGCGAGATCAACGCTGCCTCTTCTGTGACTGCTTTGGGCTTGTCGCCTTTGTTCGATCTCTCGCACACCTACTTCTTGATTTCGGGCATTGCTGGTGGCGAGCCTCAGTTCACAACCAAGGGATCTGTCACGTTCGCCAAGTACGCCATTCAAGTGGGCTTGGAGTACCAGACTGCGTATCAAGACTTCAGCAACACTCACGCCAACTGGACTTCTGGCTACTGGGCCTACGGAACCGAGGACCCGTGGTCGTATCCTGGAAACGTCTATGGCACCGAGGTGTTTGAAGTCAATGAGAAATTGAGAGACAGAGCCGTGGAGTTGGCCGAGACTGCTACTTTGGAAACCGGAAATGAGGCCAACGCAGCCAACAGATTGTTGTACGCTGAGGAGGCGGCTCGCTCGTTGCCTGCTATTGTCAAGTGCGACTCTTTGACGTCCGACAACTACTTCACCGGTAACACTTTGGGCGACTACTTTTCGTTCTACGCATCGATGATGACCAACGGCTCTGCCACTTACTGCGCCACCGCTCAAGAAGACAATGCGTCCTTGGAAGCATTCATCAGATTGCACAGGTATGGTCTTACTGACTACAACAGAGTAGTCGTTATGAGATCTATCTCGAACTTCACCAGACCACCTCCATCTCGGTCTAATGACACAGTTGCGTGGTTCAACAACAAGGAGGACGGTGGGTCTGCAGTTGCAGTTGCCAACTTGCCAATTGCGGGCATGCCATTTGTTGAGGACGTCTTGGCAAACTGGGATGATGTCTACTTCTCGGGAGAGAAGTACGGCCCTGAAAACTACACTGGTGACATTTATAATACCTTAGGCGGCACGCCAGACTTCGGCAAGTCTTCGTTCGACGTCGCTTGATTCGAATCCAACCAAGCGCACAGCCCATACAGGCTCTTTAGTCCTTTCTTCTCGTTCTCATTTATCAGTTTCGAAATACACCACTTTTCTTATGCGGTCTCGCGCGAAAACTTTCGGCGCCTAGTAAGGCATTAGAACCATTATAGACATATGACATGTGCAAGGCTTTTGGGTCAACGCGCAAGTATCACTGTAATTCAAGGCAAGTTGGCACAGTCATGATACGTGCGTTTCGAGCACCCGACATACCGTCTTCTTTCAGGGTTTTGCTAACAAAGTAGTTGAGAATAGTTGAATCGTGATGCGGTGAGAGATTTGGTTTTGGTGATACACATGCCAAAACAAGGAATTGTGGCGACGTTGGTGTTTCACCAAAGTCCATGCAATTGATCATAATGTGGTTCCGCGGCGCTCTCGCAACCGCCCTGGCCAAAAGCAAATAAACCTGTACACAACCTACCATCGCGGGCGCATCGCCTTGAGCTCATCTTGAAAACCCTGAGAAAAAGATTCTTCCCACTACATTCGGTGAGCTAATTATTGCAAGGAGCCAGAACCACGAAACAAAACATCAAATAACAATGTCTACCAACCCTAAAGCTTTCCCATTGGCCGACTCTGGTTTGTCTCAGCAAATCCTCGACGTTGTTCAACAAGCCCAAAACTTGAGACAGTTGAAGAAGGGTGCTAACGAGGCCACCAAGACTTTGAACAGAGGTATCTCTGAGTTCATCATTATGGCTGCCGACACTGAGCCTATTGAGATCTTATTGCACTTGCCTTTGTTGTGTGAGGACAAGAACGTGCCTTACGTTTTTGTGCCTTCGAAGACCGCCTTGGGCAGAGCCTGCGGTGTGTCTAGACCCGTCATTGCTGCCTCTGTGACTTCTAACGACGCTTCTTCGATCAAGAACCAGATTTACGGAATCAAGGACAAGATCGAGACTTTGTTGATCTAAGCACCGCGGTATCGTCTGTTCTGTGATTGGGTTGTACAATTTACATATCATGATAGAATATTTTTTAGACTTTTCAAGATTTTTAGTAGCTTTGCAGGATAGTGTGCAGTTTTTATATGGCCTGGTGCATTTTCAAATTCTGGGCCCATGACTTTGCTTCTCCTTCAATGGTCAAAAAGCAACATATGAGAGCAATTTCTTTTCTTCTCTTGGATTTCGACTCAAGGTCGAAAGGCGCTAGTGAGACAGTGGCTGGCCCAAGTATTTGAGTGAAAGTGAAATGATGGCCGAAAAGGCAGAAGCACGTCGAAGCAATCGAATTGCACAAAAAAGAACTGATTCGGTCTATTCCATGTCATCCAAATTTCCAAAAGTAGCTGAGATAAAATACCTCACAATCCATAAACAAAAACAGGTTTTCAATCATGAAAACAATTCATGGTTGCCTACAGGGCTAGCCGACATGTAATGCTGACAGACGTAGATGAATTTTGGGAAGGACAACTGTTTTTTTCGATGACGCTCGCCTTGATAAAATCCAGAAAATTATAATGGTTTGTCTGTTGCAATTTAACTTTTTTTTTGTCGGCGATGTTAGCAGATACTTTCAGAGTGTGAGATCAATCCGAAACATGCGTTGTTGCAGGCACTTCAATCCACCCAATAATCCTCACATTTCGCAAGTGGTGGAAAGAACAATTAAATAAGAATGGAGTCCCAAGAGCTTCGATATTTCCGGGCAAACTTCAAAAACTGTTGTGCTAACTTACACATGACACGCCAAGTGCTGGAAGGCCCTTGTTTTGCACCCAAAGCAAAATCTCTTCTATCTCATCACCATATGTCCATCAGTCTGAATTCAATGAGTCGTTATATGCATAACACTTATCAAAACAAATCCCACAATTTAACACAAACGAGTATCTAGGTTTACCTGGAGATTATGTTGAAGAATTCGGTCAATATTTGGATTCGTACGTCTAATCATAAGCCCTTTCATTGGTCTATAGGGCACGCACGTTGTGAAAAGCTCTCATGATCATCAGACAAGTTGGGCAACTGGTTTGCAAATAGATTGAGATCTTGGTATTCTTATTGATAGTTTACCAAGCATGACTCTTTCGTGAAATTGCTTCGAATTACTACATATACCTGCGGCACGCTACTAGCGAAATCTGGGAAGATGACAGGGTCTCAACAAAAACATAATCTTATGGATGATCGACCCGAACCTATTTTTCTTTTGTTCATATAAACCCGGATTGAAATGCAAGAAAATAAAGTTTTAGAGATCACGATATTAAAAATTGAAAAACAATTGGTACACAAAGTCAAACAAATGTACTATTTCAAAGTACTTCGAATTGGCATTTGAACTATCCCTGTGGAATCACATCAGGCAACAATAATGTTGGATGCATCCGAGATCTTCACTTGAGAAAGAGCAATGGTATGGTCTGAGAGATCATAATACACATACGCGTTTCTCAAGAAGATATCTCCCAAAATCAAATTGCCCCCAAGATATGAAAAAGCCAATTGACACGAACCATCTTCTGAAGGGAAAACAGCATCTTTGTAAGGAACTTTGACAAAGTTTCGGCCGAAATCAAAGGAGATATACATGTCATCAGGTTGGTCACAGCTAATAGTGCCATCCTCTCCGACCTGAAATACTTCAGTCAAAGCAGCTAACAATTCTTCACTAACAAGCGCCAACGTGGTACCCGAATCCAAAATGTATGGAGCATTTTCTGTGATCTGTTGCTCACCTACAGAAACAGATTTCACGTTCACGGACAATGCATTCGCACTCGGATCAATGTTGTACTTGTTCAATTTTCCTTCGAATTTTTCGGTGTCAATTCCCCCAAAAATTATAACACCCGTGCCATGGTCTTCGCCCAAGTATAAGGAGTAGGATGCCTTTGGTGTGACCCCTGCCTTTTGTAAGGCCCAAGGAAGATTGTCGTACTTGTTTTGAGTAGACTCCTGATTTCTGTCAGCGATCCCAAAAACACCGAAATGCTCAGAGTTTGCCGCTGCAAACTCAAACAGGGAAATAATAGGCTGGCCTGAATCGAAAGTCAAATCATCAGTGAAATATTCACCGTCGGCCGTGGTCCCATCAAGGTAGGTGATGGTGAACGGATTTCCAGTGTCCTCGGACGTGTTTGATAATTCGAAATTATAGTCTTTGGCTGGAACCCAAAGATCGGATGAGCCTGTGTCAAGAATGACACTGCTTTTCTGCTTATTCGAGCCTAAATTCACATTCAAGAAGTATCCGTAGTTAACGTTGTTTATCACTTCCGGATAAGGAATCCTCGATACCCCGGGAATTGTTTTATTTCTCCAATCAGCAACAGTAAGATTTCCAACTTTGGTTTGGACGGAAAAGTCGAGAGCCAAAGGAGCTGGACCCTCTTTGTTGGCCATCTTAGGCGTTCCCGAGCATTGAGAAAGGGCAATTGCGTGTGAGAAGAGAGTTATAAATTGAAGCATTGGTTAAATTTTTATCAGTGGATGATCTACATCAATATCCTTGTGGAAAATTGTGGGCCCTTTTATATTATCATAAAGGAACTAGCCAGAATAAGGCAAAACATTTCATCCTACTTTAAAAGTGCGTTGATTACCCCACGATTTTTTGTTGATACTAAATCACACAGTCTAGATGTTGGCCACTGAGCAAATTCGTTTCATATTGGTGCCTGGGTCAACATTAGCTTTCACTTTGAATGAATACTTTATTCTTTGATCTGAAGAAAAAATAGGGGAATATTCAGAGAGATACCAAAACGAATTATTGCAGCTCATATCAAGATTTCTCAATCCCGCTCTTGCGTCAAAGTCCAAAGTGTGGGAAACTGCCTTGGCCAGTCTTTTACAATTGGGTATGACTTTACAGCAAGATGCCCTCTCTACATAAAAATGGTTTCTTCGAAAAAGATTTTAAAGCCCTTTCCATAGGGGAGTGTTGAAACGGAACGCGCTCGTGCCACATGGAAATGTGTATGTATGAAGCAACCCCACAATTCCCTCGTGTCAGATTTCATACAAGGATGGCAATGAATTACAAAATAGCTGTCTCGGCCGCCCATCGATTTTTCCAAACTAAGAAATAAGGGGTGGGAGGAAGCTGTATCAATGTATGACATAAATGATTGGTGTTTTGGAATTAATTATATCGGTTTCGGAATTTAAGTATATTCTCAAACAATACATTGGTCCCTGTTTCGGGCTTTCATTATGATTCACTTCTTCTAAAAAGAAAATCACTCTTGTGATAAGCGAAAACCTCATGTCATATATCTAAAATTGTTGGTTGTATTGGCACCTTTCTTCCCGGCTTTGTTTAGCCAAAGAGCGTCCTTAAAACTTCGCTGAGTTCCTCATTCTGTTTTATGGAAAACAGATATCTGGCAAAGAACCTCAAATCTCCTTTAGATCCAAAGAATGTTTGTTTTCTACCTGCAAACAAAATTCAACTTCTTTCACCATTCCACCCGATGAAGCATAAAACTTTTCAAAAAATAGAAATGAAAAATTCAATATCATGCTTCCTTCCACGCTAGCTCAGGGGAATTTCTTTGATCTGAAATCGCAAAAATGCTGCAACCTTAGTCTCCTTATAAAGTGATACGCGAGGTATACATCAATCAAATTGCATAGTTTTTTCAAAATGGGGGTGTATATGATTTTATATCCCTTTCAACAATACTGGGCAATCAAAGAAGCAAAGAGCAGATAACTCTTTGGCCTCAATTTTGAAAAAAAAATGTTTCTTAGACTTTATAGATTCTTTGTGCAACCAATTAAACCTACTAGAACTTTGAAGCAAAAAAACACTCTTCTGATCTTTAATAGGAAAGTTTGAATCGAAATTTCCCGCTAAAAATATTTCTACCCAAAAAGACTTGAAAATAAAAAGGTCAATTTGCTCAATATTTTTCACAGGGAACAATTTTCGAGAACTGATTCAAGCAGTAAAGCTGTAGCATCAACCGTTCTTGTACCATTCTTCTTATATGATTCAGTATGATAACGGTTATTCTAAGCTAATCACACTTTATTGTCAATACACCCCTCAATTATCACGGCACGGGAGTTGGAAATACGATATATATCAAATTAAACATGCGAAACTTCAGAAGAAGTTTCTGCTCAAAATTTAAACTCATACATATTAGTAAGTCGACGGAAATGAAAGATTCCCAATGCATGGCAAGGCTGACTATCTATAAAGAAACCCCCTCGAGCACCTCGTTGATTATATTACATTTTTCAAGTCAAAGAAATCATCAATATTTTCTTCGCTGATATATTTGGAGCCAACACCAAACATTTAAACATATCGAAACATTTTTGGTGAAATATCACTCCTACAATACAAGTGCATCTCCCTCTTTTTTTTGGCTTACAAGTATAGAGTCCTTTTTCACAATGCAGTTTCGGCTGTTATCAGACTGTGTTCAAAAACTACGAAAATGACGGATGGATCAATTATTCAAAGCAAAACTGGAGACTTTTGTTTTACCTAGGACAGTGCGATTTCATACCCCCCTCCCACAGCAAACTTCTTTGGTAGCTTAGTTTAGTTGTCCTTTTTCATTTATATTTCAATGTGGATTATTTTTGGGGTAATCGAAATGTATGTAAAGTTGTCAGTAAGGGATACTACAAAATGAATCTGGGCACTGGCAGATGTTGAGACTTGAAGCGCCACTTTGCCCTTCGAAATGAGATCTATTGTCAGCACCACATTTTTGAGAGAGAGTGGGACATGAGTCGGTAATATTCCGCCTGACATTGAGGTTCTAGGTCCTCCTTGGAAATGGTTCAGTTTATATTTTGGTGCTTCATCCTAGATCGAGGCCTGGCTCGCGCAGTACGGCATCTCGCGAATTTTCTGAGGTGCGATGGCTGGTCATCTCCAACCCGAGGCTTCGGTAATCTAGAACAGTATTCCACACACACTGATGGAAGAATTTACCACTGCCGAAGGCGTGACCAGGTTTCTTAGAAACAAGAACACGGCGCCCGAGTTGGCCGTGACCACGGCGCGCCATCTTCTTGCAGGTGAGTACCCAGTCTACCTTCCGAACCTGGCCATGTTCGTGTTCGAGTTAGTCTGTGACCGGGTTTCAGATTTCTCCGGCAAGAGTTTTCTTGCATGGAAGTTTTGCCCAGAGCTATGGCTGCTCTGGGCCGAAGTCTGGCAATTGTTGGGCTCGGAACCCTTGAGCCGGGAAATCAGGGCCAGGTCTTTCCGCAAGGTGAAGTTGATGTTGGTGGCCACCGCAGTGATGGATGAAGTATCTGCAAAGATTGACCCGGAACTTGCAATTCCATCGCAATCGGAGTCTCTCCTCAGGAACATGTTTGCGTGTTTAGACGCGTTTCTGACGTCTGGATACATTGACGTGGAGGAGTTCAATGCCGTCGGGCTTTTGAAGAGCTATTCGCTTTTACTATTGGCCATGGACAAAGCCACGGTTACAGCGCTTCCCATTGACGAGTGGTCTGTACTCATCAGCCATACCTGGGAGCTCCCGCACCAAGCCGTCACATACAAACCATCGAAGAAAAGCATGACCAAGTACTTCAAAGAAGTGCTCCCCATTCACCTCACACTTCTCGGTAGCCGCAAGGATGTGTTCCCTACGAAATCGTACAATATCTTGCATGCGATATTTAAACAGGTCTTGTTTGATCTTGAGCGGAATGTCTTGCCCGCACAAATCGCCTCTACCATGGAGTCACCACCATCGTTTCTTGATAAACACGGAATATTGTTTCTTTTCCACGAGGCAATTGTGAACTTGGCCTCCACAGATATCGCTGCGTGTGAGGCCATCTACGTAAAGTTGACCGCAGGAAAGTTTGCTCCAATGGCCGAGGATTTGATTACGGTGCTTTCCAATGTCAACAAGACACTTTCATCAACCTTCTTTTTAGAAATCTACACCACTCAACTCGAACTTTCGTTGCCAAACTGGACTTTTGTCTCTCGTCTCCTCCAGTTGGACCCGGAGTTGGCGATGTCAAAATGGAAGGACGTCATAACCCGTTGCGCAAAGGTCCCAAGTACGAGTCTTGTTGTCATAGCCGAAAACATTGCCCTGGGGTTTGTAAAGGCCAGAGACTTCCCTTTATTTGCCAGAGAGGTCTATCCGTTCGCATTGACGATTTCCGAAGAATGGGCCTCTCCCGAAATCATTGAAAAGCTATCACCAAAGGTAAACGAGATGTCGGGGAATCAGATTGCAAACCTCATAAAAGAGTTTTTGGAGTCCCAGACTCTAAAGCCTTTGTGCCTTTTGGTTCAAGGCCTTTTATTCTGTCCTCTTGTAAAGCGGAAGACGTCCCGGGAGCTATTCGAAGACTACTCTTTTTGCCATGCCGGATGGTCGGAAATTGCCTACTATGTTCTCTGCATTTATGGTGAGCCAATTCTCAAGTCACAACCCGAGATACTACAAAAAATTCTTGACAGCAACGCCAAACCTATTTTGAAGACGGACTTTGATTTGGCGTTTAGAATTGCTGAGTTGACGGGAGATGCGTCTCAGATCAATGCCGAACAAGTGATTGCATACATTAAATCTATGGACAGAGAATTCATTATCGGATTTGCTAAAAGATGGGTTATGATAATGGGTTTAGTTCCGGGAGCATATGCAGAGTGGTTCAAAAGAGCTTTCAAAAAATTGGATACACAGCTTATTTTACACTACATTCAAAGCTGTCAGACTATATTGTGTGAGCTTCCTTATTTTCTCATTGAGCTTCTGGCGTTTCTTCAAAGATCCAAACCTTCATGCAAGTATGAAATTTTATCGCTATTCCCACCCATGGTGTTACGGAAGTATTTCGTCGAGCTGTTGACTCAGATGGCGGCAGATGCCATTGAACAACCTGAAAATGTGATCATCAGAAGCACGCTCCAGCACGTTCTTCAGGAACCCGTGCTTAACACTTCTCTCGAAAAGGACTTTGATTTGCTTCGGAAGTTTGTTTCAAAGACCACCAAGGAAACTCTTGATGATACACTTGCTATAACCGAGAACATATGGGCTGCTCATGTTGCTGCCATCAAAAACCCTGACTCGAAAGCATACGTGGAGAAGGCTATCAAGAAGCTTGAAAAATCGTTGAAAAATCCTCTGGTAGCTGACTTGCTTTTGTCGAGGGTCACTCTCTCGATGAATTATGACACAAGCTTAATTAGCTTTGAAAACTTTCTTGAGAAGTTTGTTGCCGTCATTTGCAGGCGTACTACCATGGACAACATGGAAGACCAACTCGCAACATTGAGTGGGCTACAAAACCTAACTGAGCCCGCTAAATGTGAAATTAGAGTAGTCATTCGCAAATTTAAGCCCGCCAAAACTTCTGCCAAATGTCAGGTGAAACTCTTTTCATTGCTTACCAAGATCAGTACCGCAGCTGATGCTTCATTTATTGTTGCATTGTTCATTGCGCTTCGTCAATCTCTTTCCAAAGACTTAACCCAAAATTATTTTCGGGAGACATTAAATGTCAGCCTCGGGAATTTTGTGAAAGATTTACCAGATGACGCTTTCACTGACATCTTCGTTAGTATCATCACCGATTTAAGGGACTCGTCACCTGAGTACGTTTCACTGCTTGTCGAAGTGGGTAGTATTCTATCACTTCACTTGAACAAAGAATTTGAGCTTGTTCATGCAAAACTCTTGGTAGCATTCATCCTGGCATTTACAGAGCGGAAGGAAAATCTCAAAGACCCAATATCAATAATTTTATTCGTGAGTCTGCTCACTGCTTTGCTTTCAGAAAAAACATGGGTTTTTAAACAATTTACCGTTGAACTCGTCCTTAGCACTGCCCATTCACTTGCGCATGAGCTCGATTTTGGCTTAGCATCCGAAAAAGTTTATCTTTCTGTCGTGAAACTTGTCTCTTTTGTTGTCTTGTTCCATCGCCATAGATTCTCATCCAGATACCACTTAGTTGTGAAGGTGCTTTCGGATTTGATGTTGCCTATTTCTAATACGGGTGTTCTTCGGAACTCATCAGCGTCGGCTGCTGCATATGCTAGACTCTTGACTTCGCTTTGTGAGCCCCCAAGCCACGTCACTACAAAAGAGGCTGAATATTTGACCTCTCGCACAGCCTTGTTCAGGAAGGCTTTGCGTAAACATGCCCACGTTCTTTTGGTTAATTATATTCATATTAGATTGACCCAAAGATTCTCGGGTGATGTTTCCGATGAAATGATGCCTGGCATCTACAGTTTGTTTTCACTTCTATCCAAAAAAGAGCTTCTGTTGGTCAACTTGTGTCTTGACGATCTGGGAAGAGCATATTACCAATCCTTGTACGCGACATATAAAGACCATGGTAAATGGAAGGAGTAACGTATTCTAAGTTGTGGTTTGGTATCTGAAGCTATGTTAAAGTCTATTAATTATACGTATAATGCCAATGAATCAGATGTGATCTGCAAGCGCAGCAAGTCCTGCTCGCCGGAGAAACTCTCGTATCCGCTCTCCAGTGTTTTGAAACACATTCCATACTCTTTTGTCCAAGTCATCAGCCACATGAGGCGAATGAAGCTCATGAGTAGTGTGCTCATAACGTAAAATATCCTTTCTAGTGATAGTTCCTGCAAGTTGTCCGTTTGATTCAATCAAGACATGACGAGGGCCCAATCTCACGAAAATATCCATGAGATACTCGAGCGTTGTGTCGATGCTCACGACCAAAGGGGCTGGATTAAGAAGAGACGATAAATCAAGCACGTTCGAATCTATGGGTTGTTCAGATCCTTTGAACGTGCACCTTTTACTTGCTTCCATCGGCCCAACAGCTTCCTCCAAGTCAGCTCTGCGTACATACCCCACAATCCGGGGAATGTCTTCGCTAATGACAACAGGAAATCCTTTGTACGGAGTTTCTGCTATAACCTGCCTTATGTATGAGACAGTATGCAAATCACGAGACGTGAACACGACAGTTACCATTGACATCGCAGTACCCACAGTCGTATCGAAAACAAACTCTTCCTTGGAATCTATGAAAGGAAGCCCGTTGAACACAATCATTTGATCAGCGATGCCACCCAGTCCCCATTTGTCGTTTATAAGTTTTGTGATGGTGATGGCGACCATCGTTGGAATGATATACTTAACCGCGCCCGTGAGCTCAAACATGATCACGGCCACAGTCACCGTCAAGTGAGTTATTCCACTAAGCGCAGCACCTGCTCCGATCAAAGCATATGTGCCAGGAATTACACACGGCCCCTTTTCTGGACAGGAACCGAAGAACAGCAGGTCTCCGAACTTGATGGTCATGTACTCCACTAAGATGCCAAGTGCTCTGCCGAAAGTAGCGCCTGCTGCCATGGAAGGCACAAAGATTCCTGCAGGGACCTTGCAACCGTACGTAATGATGGTCAAACACATTCTGGCCAAAGTGGCGAAAAGCAAAGAAGCGACTAGCATTGACTTGCGGGACTTTGAGTCGCACAATGCACCCTCGGAGCTTTGCAGACACTCGGAAAACAAGAGCTGCATTGCCTCCGTCATGTCAACCTTGAGGTACTCGTTGAAAAAGCAGAACATTGCGGAGAACACTGCCAATAAGACAACCTCACGCACGGCGTAGTCTCCCAAGTAGGACTTTCTAAATCCCGTGACGCGCTTGTTTAGCTTGGACACGGTAATGCCGTATATACCACCGAATATGCCTAACATGGCGTAGAAAGGGAGCTCAAAGAAGTGCCACGAGGTGTCGTAGGTTACTTCAAACAACACAAGCTGCCCTGTGCGGAACGGGTTGAAAGCAGCGAGCGTGGCCACGGCGATGAATGAGCACACGTATGATTTCCAGAGGGTCGGAAGCTGAAACACAGAGGAGATCTCCTCCATCGAAAACAACACGCCCCCCATCGGCAGGCCAAACGCTACCGCCACGCCTGCGGCGGCGCTTGCGGTGAGAAACTCGCGAGACATGGATGCGGACGCGCGGTAGCGCCTGAAGATGCTGGCTACAGAGCTGCCCACACACACAGCATAGTGCACTGAGGGCCCCTCTTTCCCGAGGGAGAGTCCCAGGGCGATTGCCAAGGGCAATGCTAAGCTCTTGATTGCAAGCGTGGACCAGCCCAAGAAGCCAGTCATGACAAAGCCAGAGACAATGCACTTGATCTCGGAGATGCCGGAGCCGGCGGCAAAGGGCGCGTACACCTTGACTAATAGCGCCGCCACGGCCAGAAAAAGCGCCAGCATTACGAGGTACACGAGGTACCGCAAGACAGAGTAGCGCAGCCACGCGACCCAGTCTTCGCAAGACCCGTCGGCACCCAGCTCCACCCAGCAGCAGAAGGCCTTGCTGAGGTAAAACTGCGACGAGCAATAGCCGAAGCGGAGCGACGCCAACCACGCGGTGATCACGTTGAGCGACGCGGCGATGGCACCAATAATAGCGCCTATGGCTGCAAGCACTACCCAGGTGCGGGAGAAATCGAGCACCCGCTGCCTGGCTGTCTTGACTCTGCGGCCTTTGGCAGCCCGCTGGCGGTGCTCCGCCAACTCGTCGTCCATCCAGTCGACGGTGGTAAAGGCATCGAATTTATGCACTGCACGCACGCGGTTTTGAAAGAGCCAGGCCCCTGTTTCGGTGTTTCGGAGCCGCTGGTGGATCTGCTCATGTGGCTCGGGCAGCCCTGTGTTTTGTGACTGCGGCGGTGTTTGAGTTCGTTGCATGATGACACTATGAACTTGATGTTTTATAGGCGTGTCTGGCGGGATTTGGAAAGACGGCGCAGAAACGGTTAAGTGAAGTTTTTGAAAGCGACCACTCCTGAAAAGATCCTTTGAGCCCAATGTGGAGAAAAAAGGTGAGCTGAAAACACAATGGAGTTTTCTGGGACTCCTGATATCCTATGAGGCTTGCAAAGGTAAGACCAGGTTCAAGCCACCCGGCGCCTGGCGTGCGTCACCTTACTCATGGGCCCGTGCACCACCAGGCTCTCTGATGAAGTAGATAAGTCGTTAGGGGCACCGACGCGGCTTGTAGATTATAACAAAACTAATTGAGATATAATTTTTGCGACAATTTGATTGAGTTTTTTTTTTTTTGAAATGACACTCAAATTTCTAACAAAGCGTGATACACCATCGATCAATGGGATATGAATTATTGCGGCGGCCCCGCTTGATCAAGACGGAGAAAGTAAAAGAAGCCATATCTTGTGCCCTGTATAGCAAGGCAAGTATGGCAATCACTAAAAATGTTTGAAGGGTTTGCTTTTCAAGCCGCGCAAATGCAAATGAATAAGAATAGAAACTTTAAAATAGCTAATATGAACTTGTGTAAATTTCAGACATAAGGAATTAAAATTTAGAGGAGCTCAAAGCGGTGTCCATCAAGCAATATCGCTTGAACATTGGTGGGAAATTCGTCATCCTAGGTTTCGATAATTCATTATAGCAGGACCAAATATCGTGGGTAAGTCGGTGATCGGAAAAAAAAACTCTTGGCGTCATGTCAGCAACACGGAAAGGATCTGCTATTGTCCGCACTGGGCTATTACCAAGCAAGCTCGGATCCAGCTCGTGCATATATTAGAACTCAGCGGTTTTGATAGCAGACAGTCATGAACATAAAACGCAATTCATGCCTTTGACTGATAAGTTTCGAGATCAATGAATCAATCAGCACAGCAACTTTGAAGAAATGAAAACTAAAAGACGTGGGAGAATCTTCATTAGATTTATAGTTCGTAGACCTTGAATCGAATTCTATGATGTGCAGAAATAGAGATTGCATCATCAGCTCAACACAGCCAACACAATGACCAGCACGGCTATGCAAAGTGCCACGAGCATAATACAGCTCCACTTGCTACGTTTCTTCTGGTACTCGTGAGCCTTTGTGAGCTCACGCGACGCATCGTGTGCGTTCCCACTCATTTGCAATACATTCTCCTCCACTGTATCAAGCTGCTCGCCCTGTTGATTCACAAGCTCCCCTAAGTCCTTGAATATAGAGTTCACCTCTCGGATCCCCTCCGCAACCTGCTCGATCTGACGATTCCGTTCTTCGGTGAGCAACACATGGTACTGAAGCTCGGTCTCTTCAATGGCAGCCTGATTTTCTTGGATCTGAATTTGCTGCTGACCGACATCACAACCACTTGTCCCCGTGGTGAGAAGTGGAGACGACTCGTCGAAGTCAATCGGCCTTTGTGGCTGTTGAAGAGGGATATTAGCGGCAGCTTCAGCATAGGATCTCGCCGATTGCTCAAACCGTCTTTCAAGCTCTGAGAATTCGCTCATGAGTCGGTCCTTGGTCATATTTTGTCGGTTCGAAACAGTAATTTCATTGTCCGATGCGGCGGAATCGCTCATTACTGTATTAATGTCATTTATCAACTTCCGAATAGCCGAGCCCAAAGATACAATATTCTGTTGCGTGGTTGAAAGCTTATCCCTTAGTGTTATCCCGTCCCGCCGGCTTCCCAAAAGTCGTTGTTCATTGTAGAAAGAGGCCGCAAGCTGACCATATGTTTGAATTTGGTGCGAGGTATTTTCTATAATGGTGTCCAAATGGGACAGGCCTGACGCGTTCTGCAGGCCTCTTGGGGAGTTGGGATTAATTGGCGTTTTCTTCTGGGCCTCTAAGTCGAAGTTAGCAAAGGACATGATGTGGGTGAGCCTTGGAGTTTTGTTTTGTATTAGTGGGTGCGACAATACATACTTCATGTCGAGTGAAAGGCGGGGTCGATAGTTTCTAAAGGATGTACGGGTTCAGTTGAGATGTTTTAGACTCGTGGAAGGGAAAGTTTTCGGAAAACTCCAAAGGCTTGAAGGAAGACCCTGATTTTTGATATTATGTATTATTTTTTTTGTCATTTCGGCCAGTTTTTCTAAATGTTTATTTCAAACGACAAATGTGAATGCTAAGCGTCTTTGAACTACAGAGTCTGGTCCATTGAGCAATACCTTTCTAATCCAAAAAATCACAGAACCTTACGCATGAGAGAATACAATTCACATAATTCTCAAGATATGTTTTTTCATAACTACGGAAACATCACGAAACATTAAAAGCTTACTTTATCTGGAAGGAAGTCTGATGTGCTGCAGGAAAGAGTGCGATCAACGCTCTGTTCCCGGGAATGGTACTATTTTTGTCTAGATTGTGAAGCAATTATACCAACGTATAATTGAGAGTTCCAGGCATCGGCTTGGATAATCATTCCGCTTGGAGCAGTGTCAGGTTCGGATGATAAGGTTGAGAAATCCAATGTCCCAGCTCAGATAGGACATTCTCTGGTACATGGGTAATAGCAGTAGGTGTAATCGAAAGAACCAAACATGCCTTTCTTACGAGGGAATCTCAAGCGAAATGCAAATGCACATACAAAGGAATACACCCATAGTCCTTGCATGGCAATTATTTGAATATCTTTTCAACAAAACTCGCTTGGATTGAGCCTGAAACAATAAGCTCACCTCGTGAGTATCACCACTATTAAATCGATTTCGCGCAGGCACTCAATGCAGGGTGACTCCTCACCGCTAGCTGGCATTTGTAATGGACACTTGAAACCTGGTGCCTGATAGAGACAGACACACACTACCAATAAGCTTTGCCCGTACTTTATATAAGTGGAGTTCTTTTGCAAAAAAAAAAAACTTCTGTCTTCACACAGAGAGACGTTTGTGAAGGTTTGTGTATAAAACAAATGCTTATCAATCATAAGAGACTGCATTTAAAGCGTTTATAGAGACGCTTCATTCCTGGCAATAAAATTATTGGGAGCCGACTTGAACTGTCTCCAAAAAGCCACGTCTTGCTTATTTATCTCCCCCGATATCCAACAAGTTTTATCCAAGCCCTGGAAAAGTGTTTTGTTTCAATATCCGAATCTTTTTTCGCAACCTCCGTGACCAAAGCTGGTAAGGCGCGACGCGGGTCTCACCTGCTGTGCACGTGACCGTGTTCTCCCGCGCGTCCTCAGTACGGAAAAGTTTATCTCGGAACGTCCGTAGCCCACTTACATTATCATTGTCTCATTAGAATCACGTTTTAGCCATACTCATACCGGACTGCAATGCTGTCAAGATCCAGCAAAGCAGATAAATTCAAAAGGCTTCTTGAGGCGCGTCGGGCTGGTACCATTGTGGCCCATTCCTCGGACGAAGAAGACGCGTCCATTTATGATGAGATTGACGAGGACGAGTTTCGTCAAAGGAAGCGTGAGCAGCTTATGAATGACGACTTCATTGTTGACGATAATGGTGAGGGGTATGTTGACAATGGCGGCGATGAGTGGGATGAGTCCACGCGCCCTAACTACTACTCCGACGAAGAAGATACCGGAACGAAGAAGCGGAAGCGAGACAGACCGCAAAAAAAGATCGCAAAAGTCGCCAACACGGCAGACATCAATAGCTTTTTTACTGCTGAATCTAGCGCGAAACCGAAGTTGCAATCAGAGGTCAAGGCCAGTATCGATGATATCTTGGACGATTTTGATTTACCGAAAGCGGCAAAGAAGCAGAAGATCTTTGGAGCCGGAGCAAGCAAACCTAAGAAAAGCGTGAATACATCGTTTGGGTTTTTTACGTCCTCATCAGCCAAGCCTAAAAAGACCAAGCTACTTGCTGCTTCGAAGAGTATTAAGGTAGAGCCTCAAACGCAGTTAGAGGACCTAGATCCCCAAACACAGCTTGATGCAGACGAAAGCATCGGTTTCCACTCTACCGAAGATGATGCTTTCAAAACAGTGGAATCCACAAACACAGACAGCAATACTCAGTCGCTCACGGCGTCACCAAAGCCAGAATCTCAGGTTAAGGAAGAAGAAAGCGACGATGAAGACGAAATTGTTGTGCGGCGAAGACCCAAAACTGCTGTAGCTGCACCGAAGTCGGCCCCGGTGAATGTATCTGCAGTCAAGGCATCAGAATTGACGAGTTCCAGATTGTCATCTTCATCGAGTGCACCTACCTATGCTTCAATCTCTCAGACAGAAAAAGTTTCACGAGAGAGTGTCGTTGATGACGGAACATTCAAGATGTTCTGGTTAGATTATGCGGAGGCAGATAGCAGTCTTCTTCTTTTTGGAAAAGTGTTGTCAAAGGATGGAACCTGCGTTTCGGCTGTTGTGCAAGTAAATGGCTTGTATAAAGAACTTTTCGTGCTCCCACGAAGATCCAGAGTCGTCGATTCGCAACAGACAGACCAACCAGTTGCTCTAAAAGATGTACACGAGGAGCTAGCTCCGATCCTTATTCAACAGTACGGCTTAGACAAGCTTCGGGCTAGACCAGAGATTAAGAAATATGCGTTTGAATTACCTGGCGTGCCCAAGGAGGCCGAATATTTGAAAATCCTCTTGCCATTCAAGAGTCCAAAGAATAGAAACTTGATCATGCCAGCAGAGATTGAAGGTGAGACATTCCAAAGAATTTTTGGGACGAACGCTAACATCTTCGAATCGTTTGTGTTGCAGCGTAACATAATGGGCCCATGTTGGCTAGAGATTAAAAATGGTGACTTTCAGGCGATCAATAATGCGTCCCATTGTCAGGTTGAAGTCTCAGTCGACTCCGCAGATTGCGTAACTCCGCTCGTGAATACACAGCTTGCGCCCCCAAGCTTGACCACCGTGGCTATTTCGGTGCAAACAATCATGAATGTCAAGCAGAATAGACAGGAGGTTGCTTGTATAAGTTTGGCAACTTATAAGAATGTACCGCAAGACTCTCCAGTTGACGAGAATACCGAACCTGAGGAGCTTGTCACTCTAGTTCGTCCAATTGGCGCAGGTGTTTTTCCTCCAGGACTCAGACAGGTGGCTGAAAAGCAAACCCTTAATGTGCGAGCTCTACCAAACGAAGCGTCCATGCTCGGGTGTATGGCCGCACTCATCAAAAATGTTGACCCTGATGTTTTTGTGGGACATAGATTAGAGAACATATCTTTGGATGTGTTGGTTCACAGAATGCATGATTTGAAAGTTGCTACTTGGTCTGCTATGGGAAGAAGAAACAGAAAAATGTGGCCAGAGAAATTCGGGAAAGGTAATGGATTCAATAATAATTTGCTTATAAGGGAAATATTTCAGGGCCGTTTATTGTGCGATATTGCCAATGAATTGGGTCAATCCCTCACTCCAAAATGTCAGTCGTGGGACTTGCCGGAAATGTACGAGGTGGTTTGTCATGAAAAGCATAGTTCTCCTGAGATCAATTTTCACAATCCACGGTACGCCGAGGATGCGAGCTTCTTACTCATGCCTTTGAAAGAAAATATTTCTCAGGTCTTGATTACAGCAAAAATTTCTTTTGCTGTCCAAATATTATCGCTTTCAAAACAACTCACGAACTTGGCGGGAAATGCATGGTCTCACACTTTGTCAGGTACCAGAGCTGGTCGCAATGAATTTATTTTGCTTCATGAGTTCAAAAGAAACAATTACATTGTACCGGATAAAGAAGACAAGTATCACAAAAACACAAATCACCAGCAAGAAGCCAAACTCGAAGCAAATGAAGATGATGCAACTACAGTTACCTCTAACAAAAAGCCAAAATATCAAGGCGGGTTAGTTTTCGAACCCGAAAAAGGATTGCACAAAAATTACATCTTGGTCATGGATTTCAATTCTTTGTATCCTAGCATTATCCAGGAATTCAATATTTGTTTCACAACAGTCTCGCGCGATGCATACAATATCACTCATGATGAAGATAAGGATATGCCGGATATACCAGAGAGAGACTCCGAAGCTGGTGTATTGCCAAGGCTTCTTAACACGTTGGTTTCGCGGCGCCGTGAAGTTAAAAAACTTCTCAAAGACTCCAGACTTTCGAGCAGTGAGCGGGCACAATATGATATTAAGCAACAGGCCTTGAAATTAACAGCCAACTCGATGTACGGTTGCTTGGGTTATGTCAACTCTAGGTTTTACGCCAAACCTTTAGCTATGTTGGTGACAAACAAAGGCCGCGAGATTTTGATGGATACCAGACAATTAGCTGAGCTGATTGGATTAAGAGTTGTTTATGGAGATACAGACTCTGTTATGATCGATACAGGAGCTTCTTCATTCCAGGATGCTTTGAAAATCGGAGACGAGTTTAAGGTACAAGTCAATGAGAGATATAAGTTGTTGGAGATTGACACAGATAATGTTTTCAAGAGATTGCTTCTTCATGCGAAAAAAAAATACGCCGCGATGAATGTGAGTATAGACAAAAAAACTGGAAAAGAAGTTTTGGCCTTGGAGGTCAAAGGCCTTGATATGAGAAGACGTGAGTATTGTCAAGCTTCTAAAGATATCTCTACTTTCGTTTTACAAAAGCTTCTTTCCGATATGGACCCAGAGGAAGCTCTCAGCGAAGTCTATGAGTACTTGGAAACTATGAACAAAAAGATCAGAGACAACGAACTCTCAATCGATAAGTTTTCGATCAACACTCGTTTGTCGAAAGACCCTACGAGTTATCCGAATGGAAAATCAATGCCTTCTGTTCAAGTGGCACTTAGACTTCGTAAACAAGGAAAAGTTGTCAAAGCGGGAAGTGTGGTAACATTTATTATAACCGCTCCTTCTGGTACTGAAGACGATGGAAATCCTGCTCTGAGAGCTCGGCCAATTCAAGAA
Source organism: Metschnikowia zobellii (assembly GCA_939531405.1). Taxonomy (NCBI): domain Eukaryota; kingdom Fungi; phylum Ascomycota; class Pichiomycetes; order Serinales; family Metschnikowiaceae; genus Metschnikowia; species Metschnikowia zobellii. Next base: position 2,331,110 of record OW618029.1, read on the forward strand.
GTCTTGGGAAACAAAGACTCTTACAAACCTGATAGTGACTACTACTTAGAAAAGCAAATTTATGCTCCCGTTGAGCGTCTATTGAACAAAATAGAAGGTATTGATTTGATGCGTGTGGCCACATCACTTGGGATCGACACTAAGAAGTACGTGATGAGACTTCGTAACTCGGAGGGTATTGATGCAGATGTTTCACCGTTGGAGTCGAACGTTACAGATATTGAGAGATTCAGACAAGTGAGTTATTTGGTCTTAAGGTGTACGTGTGGTCATCAATTCAGACTTGGAGGAATCATGTCATCACCGGATTACAAAGTGACATTCAATGGTATTGTATGCTCAAAATGCGAAGTGACTTTCTCGCCCCTCAAAATTGCCACGCAGCTTGAAGTCGAAATAAGAAGACATTTGGCTCTTTATTATGCGGGCTGGTTGGTGTGCGACGATTCTGCATGTGGTGTCAAGACGAGACAGATATCCGTGTATGGAAAACGCTGTATTGGGTCTTCTGGCACTGCTCATGGCTGCAAAGGTGTCATGCGGTACAACTACAGCGACAAAGCCCTCTACAATCAGTTGCTATACTTTGATTCGATATTTGATGTTGATAAAGCCAAGAATAAGCAGTTGAAGCCAATAGGCGATGATGGGAATTTAGCTGAAATGGCGTCTGGAGAAGTGAATGCCCTTGCAGAACAAAATAGACCATCGTTCGAACAATATCGAGCGGTCGTTGACCAATACTTGAGTGTTTGCGGGCGCCGCTACGTCAGTTATAAGTCTCTATTCGACTTCATGACATAAAATGTCAAACATAATTGCAATGATATAATGAATCTAGAATTTACTAGCAAGGTCAGAGTCGGTAGTGCCTAGTGTACCACGCAACTCTTGTTCCCTTTCAATGGATTCGAATAGGCCTTTGAAAGTTCCTTTTCCGAACCCATCATGGTTGTGTCTTTGTATGAACTCAAAAAAGAATGTGGGGCGATCATGCAAAGGCTTACTGAAAATCTGGAGAATGTAGAAGCACGAGAAGGTGCCATCAGATCTTTCCATTCTACTATCTGGGTCGAAATCCACTAGTATGTGATTTTCACGCAAGGCAGAAAAACTTTCAACGAGTCTGATCTGATGTTCGTCCAATCTCTTTTTTAAGTTGCGATAGTACTCATCGCTGATGGTGTTGAACTCCAAACCCCTCGACCGAAGGAACATGACATCGTTCAAGATGTCTGTTGACCTGAGCGCCACGTGTTGTACCCCTGGCCCGCCGTAGAACTCGTAGAACTCCTCAATTTGTCATTACCATCAGACGGAGTCCCGTATTCCCCGTGGACACATCTTTATCATCGACTGACCAAAACTTATGAAAACCAAGCGCCAGGGCATAGAACGCGGAGTTTGGCATCATTTGGTTCCACGAGAAATTGAGAACACAATGATCAATGGCTTGGAGCTTAATACCACAGTAAATACTGGAAATAGCACAAGTGCTGGGCCCTCCGTAGCCAGGCAAGTATTTTCCGGTGTAGTCCAAGACTTGCACAAACGTGTGATGCAAGTCAGCAGTGGGCAAGGCGATAGTTGCAGTGATGATCGAACCATTCTGATCGCTCTCTGTTCTAGGCTGGTTGATAGGAATCGCGCCGTGTTCCACCGAGTGCTCGAAGAGGGTCTTTACATCCTTAACCTTAAAGATGATGTCACACACACCTAAGCCATGAAGGTTGATAAATTTTGACAAGAACGAGGCCGTGGCATGGTCAAGGAGCATCTGGCGCGTGGCGGCCCCAGACTGGTCCCGGCTGAGGTACAGCATTATATGTTTGCGCACCTTAGGGGACCGCAAACACTGCTCCGCAACAGTCGTACTCTGAGGATGGCCATTGAGCAATGCTTCTGCCGCTGAAAGAAGTGGTGAAGATGGTGGCAGAAGACACAACTGCTGTGATTCTGTCCCGGGGCACTCCAAAGGATTCATGAACTCCATGACAATGTCATTACATTGCAAGACGTGGCTGGCCACAGAAAGGGCCCCTGTTTCCAAGCCTCGGTAGGCAATTTCCCGGAAGTCAAATGCCAACTCCAAGTGCCGAGCCATCTGCCGAGCGTTCGAAGACGCAAAGCGAATGGCGTAAAAGTCGGTGATCAAATCTAAGTGAGCATGGTTTTGTGGGAAGTCGGACGCTGCCAGACCTGGTTCTAGCAAAGTCATAGCAACAACTAATCTGAGCGAATTGTGCAGAGACTTTCTATATCTTTCTTTGCTCTTGCTAAAAAAGCAAAATCTCAAAGACTCTATGTCTGGCACAAAAATGAGATTTTATGGGTAGACCGGTCAAGAGAAGAATAGATATCTAGAGGCAAACCCGCCCCAGGTGCGAAGCGAGCGCTGCGATCTCATAAATTCCGACGCCTGGGCGCTGGGTGCGAGAAACGGGAGTTGGATCTTCGAAATCAGATTCTGCAACACTGTGCAAAAAAAGAACCACCAGTATTTCGAAAAGCTAAAGCCTACTCGTCTCATGGGTCTCGGTCGATTTATGCATTCTCGCCAATCGAATTGGGTGCAAATCCTGAAATGCTGTTCGTGTGCTCAACACAGTGGCTGCTCTATACTTGCTTCGCTGTGTGGAAGGTAAATCTATACTCATGGAACGTCTATATATACAACAATCATCGGACACCAAAGGGGAGTATTCATGCTGTTTGCATTTGCATTTGCAGCCAATTATCTACACCAGGTTTGGGGCAGGTCACGTGACAAGTCAAGTCACGTCGCTCGTTTGGCACAGCCTGGCACAAGGTCAGCTTGTCTCCAATCAGCTCACGGGTCAAAACACGTGTTAAAACATCCACAGCTTTTCTGAAATCCGAAGAAGGTTTCGTAACTGGCAAACTTCAAGCTACGAGCCTTCGAAACTATTCGGGCCCGCAGCGCGGTCGCGATACCCGTGTCGTGCACGCACCAACCTATCGCGACGACAGTAACAACAAAAAGCGCTCGCGCGGCAGCACTTGAGATTTCGCCCTAGATTCCAGTAATACACCGGGCCTGTACTGAGCAACGGTTTACCAATCGTCGTCCAACCCCTTTCTCTCTTTCATTGCTGTCGTCACAGCCACCCCTTGCAAGCACGACGGGCTAGTCTCTTGCCACAGGCTTGTATACCCAGCGACTGTAATTTGGCGCCATGAGTTTCAATCCCAACAGTGGCCAAAACACGCCCAACCCGCACCCACCTCGCTTGCTGCAGCAGGAGCAACTACAGCAACAGGAACAGTTTGCGGCAGCAGCAGCAGCACGTCAGCGGCAGAAAATGGCAATGTTGCCCCCGCAGTTCCAGAACCTCACGCCTCAGCAACTCCAGGACCTCAAAAACCAGCCGCAGTTCCAGAACATGCTTCGGCAATACTTGCAGCGGCAGCAGATGCAGCAACAGCAACAGCAGATGCTGCAGCAGCGGATGATGGGCCCAAGTCAGGTGCCGGGCATAGCTCCGAATGGCCAGCTCAATCGGAACATAAATTCTCAAATGCACCCAAGTGTGAACCCTACCGTGAACCTGAACATGAATCCAGGCATGGACCAAAGCATGGGTCAGGGGATGGCCATTGGCCAGGGCCAAAATATCGGTGATGCCTCTTCCAGTTTTAGCTTGCCGCAGGGCCCTGATTCGTCTATGTTCAAGACGTCCATGAGCCCGCTAGTGGGTGCTCCCCAAATGCCGCAGATGAGCATGGCGCAGCAGCAGATGTATAATAAGAACATGCAGGCAGCGTTCTTGCAGCAGCAGCAACAACAACAGGCACAGAATATGATTCAACGGCCACAGACTGGCCAGATGCCTCAAAGCCTGGCGCAGGTACAACAGCAAATACCACAACAAACCTACATGCCGCAGAATGTGGGCCAACCGCTGCCAATTAACCATGTTCCAATGAACCAGCAAATGAACACGCAACGTATGGGTCAACAACCGTTCAACCAACAGCAGATGGCGCAGCAGCGGTATAGCCAACAGCAACTCCAGCGAATGCAGCAGCTCCAGCACCAGAATACACAGAATATGCATAATTCACAGCGAAGCTCCAATGCCACGCCAGGGCTGTTCCAAAATCTGGGGCCGGGAGTAATTGGAGGAATGGCCAACCCCCAGCAAATGATGGTTGGTGCTTCTCATGCTGCTGAGCCGGAGTTCTCGCAGCGTCTTCACGAGAGCCGATCGTTTCAGATTGATGGTCCCGAGCCGCAAAATATATCCCAAGCAGCAGCTGCTGCTGCTGCCGCCGCTGCCGCCGTTGAAAGAAGCCAGCTTAGTGGTGCTCAAGGTCCGAGCGGTCTAGCAACCGCATCTCTATTAGGAGAATCTGCCATTCCCGCTTCGTTTATCCAGGCGAAGCACGAGAGCGGGCCTCGCGCCTCGGAAAATGCACAGGAAAAAATCAAACTCCCTCCTAACTTTGCCCCTGATTCGTTGTCCAAGGTTGACATTAAACCCATGAGCTCTCTCACTGAGTGGTCTGAAAAGCTAGAGGCTTCGGGCACAGAGGTCCCCTTGGACATCAAGCTCTACGAAGAACTTCTAAAAAAGGATGATGCCTTTTTGCGTGCAACTGCCCAGCAAGAGAACATGAACAAGGAGCTAATCTTAAAAATGTCCCGTGACATCAAAAGCTACAATGTCATCAAGCAATTGCGCATGGCCGCCATTGCTGCTTCTGCTAAAAACCAGTTCAACAACAGCATATGGGGAGATGGATACCTGGGATATGGCAATGGTATAAGCAATACCGCCACCCAGGTAATTCTTCCTGCTCAAAACAAGTCGTTCCTGAAAGTACCGGATGTGCCATACACTGATGCTGAGATGAGTGCTATGGTTAAAAAAAATATTTCCTCTCTGAAACCCAGACACTTAATTCCAATCAGACTAGACTTTGATCAAGAAAGAGACCGCTTCAAGCTTCGAGACACCTTTTTGTGGGATATCAATGACGAGACTTTGCCTCTCGAGAATTTCGTCAAACTTTTGATTGAGGACTACAAATTTATCTCCGAGAATCATTTCCATATTGTTTATCAAGCAATCACCGAGCAAATTAAAGAATATAAGGCGAAGCCGGAAAAGTGTATGGGTGAAATACGTGTCCCAATCAAGATTGATCTTTTGATCAACAATACTCAATTCACAGACCAATTCGAATGGGACATTTTGAATTCAAAAGAAAGTGATCCTGAAGAATTTGCAACAGTTCTTTGCGATGAAATGTGTTTACCAGGCGAATTTGCAACCTCCATCGCTTTTAGTATCAGAGAGCAGACACAGCTCTATCATAAGGCTTTATTTCTTATTGGATACAGTTTTGATGGATCACCCATTCGAGAGGACGAAATTAAATCAAACTTGGCCCCGCCGTTGCGAATTATTCATGGCGAAGCAGAATCTAGTCAAAGTGAAGATTTTGTGACTACGCTAAGGAATCCGGCTCTGCTCGCAGATTATTCGCCTTCGATGACCAAGCTTTCGCAGCTGGAGATTGAAAAATTGGACAAAGAAATGGAGCGCGAGTCTCGTCGCAGAAGAAGACATTTCAACAGCGAAAACGCCTTCAGCTACAATGAGAACTTGCCTAACCTGTTGATGTCCCAGGGCCTGAGCCGTGGGACAGCATCTAGAAGAAGTGCTCTCCATTCAGGGAGAGGTGTCAAAACTACATTGCCAGACCTTTCAGAAATGCCCAAGACATTTCGCACGCCAATGCCATCCAGTGTACTTCCTGGCGGTATCGACTTGGGGGTTCCGGCAATATTTGGTTACAACGAGTTGATAATCAACCGCTCTCAAGTTAGAAACCCTGAATTTAAAGCACCAGCTCCGCCGGGGATGGTCACGTCATTCCGCGATACAGCAGGATCATTTTTCGTTAAGATTAGATACCCCAGGCGCCCAAATTAAGTGTTGTCTGATATATGTAATTTTAAATACAGGGACTGGTATATGGTCTAAATTTTAATAGAAATTAAGAAAGACTATACCCCTTTTTTACTCGTCCACCACGGAAGCATGGAAAAGAGCAAAACAAAAAGACTTTATGTTCAATTTTTGTAATATATATATATTGAGAGAACTATCTGCAAAATATGGTGTTTTGTCGCTATAAAAAATTAAAACTACAGCGAGACTTTCTCGTATACACGCACTAGCAAAACCAAATCCCGTCCCAGTGAAAGTTAATTGATTTTGATAATTTGTATCATTCGGATTGTCGACTTTCAGCTCAAGCCTCACAGTAGAATTTGCCATTTGTAGTAAGCGTTCGTCGGAATGCCGCACAATTTGTACACAAAGTGGTCTCCAAGCTCGATCCTACTGCCCGCAGAAAGTTTCGTGTCATGGGTATTCAATAGTAGAATGTCCGTACTCTGAGAGGTAGTCACCGCCAAGAGAAATGGACTCAATTCTGTGATTCTCGAAATCACCACCGTGGTATTTGAATTATGGTGCGAGGAATGAGCCACACGAAGGTCACCAGAGAGGCACGACCTTGCCCTCAAATTTTTCGGTTCGTTCAATCTCCTGGTTTTGGCGTGGACAAGTATCGGGCGGATTGCCTTGTTGCTACTTTCTGTGAGGCTGTCGTAATCAACGAGGCTTTGCATAAGTCCAAAATGTACATTTGTTAGTCTCGGCTCAAGATCTTCCAGTTGAGTGTTGGCAGACTGCAAGACTAAGGCACGCCTCAGAGAAGATTTCTTTTCCGAGAGCAACTCTCCAATCCGCGTAATGGGAATGGCTTGTTGAAACTGTTTTGTTCTGCTTCTGGGCTCAAGAACCCGTTTGCGTGAGTCAACGTCTTTGTGCTTGTATACTCCACATGCCCTCTCGAAAAGCTTTGAGCTGTTAAACAACGGTGTAGCCCGAGGCTGCGTGCTTCTCAAATCTAGGGCATCTTTGTTCTCTTTGTCATCAGAATATATCTTATTTCCCTCAACAACGCCCGAAAAATCATGAACTTTGTCTCCGTAGGGTCCACCCAAGTTCACGGGAGTCTTGCTACCCCCGTATTTGTAGTTGCGAATTATTGGAACTGGCCCGACTCGCTTATTCAGTTCCAGCTGCCTGACGAGCGTATTGTTGGTTCCAATGTTGGCCAACGGTGGTCGTTTTCGGCGCTGGTGAAATATCTCAAAGTCGTCTGGTCGCTTCATCTCCTATATGCTGATGTAGTTAATTTTTTTCAGCCTTTGAGAAACTGATTATACCAAGAAACGCGACTCTCATGTTGTTTTCGTGACTTGCAAAAAAAGCGCGACGGAGTTTGGAAGGATGCGAACGACACGGGACTGACCGCGCAAGAAAGACGGCAATCTCTTTGGGTGGCATATAAGGTTTTAAATGATTGGACAGCAGTGAGCCTAATTGGTTGTTAATTTTTTCGGAGAGCCAACCAAGCACCGGCCTCAATTATTTTTCGAATCCAGATGGAAAGAAGGGGTGCGTGAGATTCTAACCGGCTGGCCAATTCGCTTGAGTTGATTGTAAATACACACCACTCACTTCTGGGGATATGATAAACAGGGACTCGCATTTGAGCACAAGCCCTCAAGAATTGTAATTACTCGAAGATATTATTTCTATATAAACTGGATGAAAATAAATATGTGCAACCAAAGACAGGCCCGCCCTTGGTCTAGCCGTCATAAGCATACCTGGAAAACTTTCTAATTCTCAAGCCATACTTGTAAAACGCAAATGGAATGACGCAACATGCTAATGAGATAAACGCCATCAAAGAGGATGCCCACTCATAGCCCAATCTGTGGTACATCTGGATGGTGAAGAGGGGCACGCATGCTCCGAAGACCGAGCGGACGAAAGTCTTTGCGGCCAAAGCCGAAGCAGCGTAATGCTGGTAGGAGTCGACAAGGTAGTTGTTGGCTGGGTTGTAAAGCAAGAGGAAACCGAACCCGACTGCGAAGCCCGAAATACTAGGGCCGGCCCACGAGAGGTGAGGATACGAGGACCAGGCAAACGCAAACAAGCCTGCCGGGAGGAACCAGCAACCGAACATCATGGGTATCAATCTGAGCTCTGGCGGTGGAAGCTCGCCCCTGTCTCTGTATGGCTGGGCCCTTTTGTTGTAGTCGTTGTTGATGAAAGGCGTGATTGCACTGGCAAGCACGACACCGACTCCGATGGGGATGAACATGACTCCGGTCATGGAGGCAGACCAGCCCTTGCCCTCCATGTAGATGACTGGGTAGGCGAAGAAGAACATGTAAAGCAAGCCGTAGCACACGGACATGTACAAGGTGATCAAGAAAACAATGACCTCACTAAGAAGCAAGAACGGCCTGGTCATGGAGACCTTGAAGACCTCGATTTTGGATCTTTCGACGAGCTCGCACAAGGCCTTGTAGCTGTCGTCGCCCGTGACTTTGCGGAGATGCTTCGACCGTTTCTTCAAGATGGTGTTATGGTGTGTTTCGGGAACAATAAGGATGAAGAACACGTAGAAAAAGCCGGCGATGATGAGAAACGTCCAGTAGATCCATCTCCACGTGGGCGCGTAGTCGCCGAGCAAGCCGCCAAAGACGGGCCCGCACACGGGCCCCAAGAAGGGCGCCGCCGAGAACACTGCCATGGCCAAGCCACGCTCCTTGGCGTCCCATATATCGGCCAAAGAGCCACCAATCAAGCACATGGGCGCCGAGAAGGCGATGCCGTCAATCAAGCGGCAGATCAAGGTCGTGCCGATGTTCTTTGCCAACGCGCAGGGGATGATGAAGATGACCGCGATGCCCAAGGTCACGACGTAGACGGGTTTTCTGCCAACCTCCTCGGACGCCGGGGCAAACACCAAGGGCCCCACGCCGAAGCCGAGCACGAACATGGTGACGGCGGAGAGAATCATCACCTCCTCGGACACGCCAAAGTACTCAGCCGGGCGTATCATGTCGCCGGTGACGATGGCCGAGCCGAGCGCCACCGTGAAGCACACCATGCCCAAGGTCACGGTGTAGACCCACTTCATGGCCTTGCTGGTGTTCTTGGGGTTCTGCGCGTCGTGCTCAACAAACTCCACAAGCCGCAACCCGGTCTCCACGTCCACAGGGTAGCGCCACGGGTCGTTGTCGTGGAAGGTGGAATTTGGGTCGGGCCGCGTCACCGTCTTCTCCAAGTCGTATGGCTGCTCCAAGGGCCCTAGGCTGTGGACGTCCTGCTCGAGCCGGCTCACAAGCAGCTGCACGCCGTTGGTGCTCAATCTCGAGAGATTCGGTTGCACGCCTGCATGCGGGCTGTAGGGCTTTTCCTCCTCCGAGGTGGAGGCGTTGTTTGACGATATGGACTCCGTGTCGGGCGAAGTCATAGCAAAGAAAAATGTATGGGGTGTGCAAAATGTGCTGGTAGCAATAACTTAACACATCAACCCGGGCGGTCGGGCCGTATTTATACTGAGGCCCCGTTGTTCGGTGCAGCCCGTTTTTTAATCTGCGTCGGCCCAGAGCATCGGTCCAGCAGCCGAGCGCGTGCGGCTGTGGTTTCGCTGCGCGCGGGGCCACGGGCGCATGGCGATATATAGATTCCGCGGCGGACAGGGCCCCGTGTGCCTGGGGGGTTGGGGGGGGAAAGATATGGGGCCACGTGACACGGGCCCTGCCCTTCCTTCCCAAAGCGCAGGGGGCAGCACGCGAAGCCCGTTGTTTCTGGCGGGCCCCAACGCCGGTCTGGCGGAGCAGGGTCTTGCGCCATTTAGCGGGCAGCCTGCGGCATTTATCGAGCGGCTGCGCAAGCACCGGGGCCGATTGGTGTGCATCCAGTTAAGCGGAGACTGCACAGGGGGGCATCTCGTATTTCAGCCCTTCCGCGGAAACGGGCTTCCCCGCCACGACTCGCTCCAGCGGCGGAGTGTCGGGCCGGGCGGCCAATCAGCCTGGGGACGTTTCTTATATATTCGTATTTCTTAATTATATATTATATAATTTTAGCTTCTTGTTATATGTATTCTACATTATACGTATACGTTATCTATTCTAAGGGGCTATTACACAAACAGTTAACTCCTAATGTATATTAAAATATGATAACAATAAAGAAGTATTATAGAGTAAGACCAAATAGCAATAAAAGAATAAAGGTAACAAGCCTGACCACATTGATAGATAACGAACTATATAGTAATACCATTACCCAAATGTACGAATAAATGCCGGGTCTATTATATAAGCCTGATAACGCCGCACTTTTTATGTATAAGGACATCAAGGGTAGCATATATAATAACTCATTTACCTGTGTTTGGCGCGTCCGCTCTGGCCCCAGTCAGGGCGCTCCCCTCGCACTGGTGCCTGGGCACTGGTGGCAGGGCACCAATCAAAATAAATAGAAATAGAAATAGAAATAGAAATAGAAATTGAAATAAAAGTATAGAAAAAGTATAAAAAAAGAACATAAAGAACTTACGAAAAGAACATTAAGATACAAAAGGGCATACCTTGAAACACTATTCATTACAATCTATTCGGGGCGCGGGTCCAGCCGTGCGCTCTGCGGCCCCGCCGTCGGGCGGACCGCTTGCGCGCAGCATGGGGCAGCCCGGAGACAACACCGCCTACAACTTGGGCGCGCCGTTTCTGCCGACAGTACAGCGGATCAAGCCGTTGGGGTCGGGCGAGGGGTAGAACAAGTCCGTGTTGTCCTTGATGCCCTTCCAGCTCAAGTCGTACAAGACATAGTGGTTGTTGGGGAGCTCGTACGTCACGCTGTCGATCTGGGGCGCCGCCTGCAAGATGTCGTGCGACATGTTGTACATGGTGGCCTGCACCGAGGGCGAGTTCTCCAACGCAAAGCGGTCCAAGGTGATTTTCCTGGCCGCGTCGTAGCACTGGTCAAAGACGCCGTTGTCGGCGTGCGCGAACACGTCCTCGAGGCTCGAGAAACACGAGCTGAACGTCCAGCTCGCGTCCACGTTCGTCGACAAGATGCGATCCGTGGTCGGCTTCAAGATTGTGTAGTCGCACTGGTGGTACCCGTAGAACATCGAGCCCGTCGACTTCAACACCGTCAAGTCCTTGATCGCAGACGTGATCGTGAGCTTACCCGTGCGCTGGCTGTACTCCAAGTGCGTTCTCCTCGTCTCCGGGCCCTCGTTGCGGAACGAGTGGTCGTGCGGCTTGCCGTTGACGGCAAACTTGGACCATCTCGTCTGCACGATCTCGATGTCAACGCCCAGCACGTGACTGTACTTGGTCGTGAAGTGCTTCGCCAAATGCGCGGCAAATCGCTCGATGGGCCACACGTCCGTGTTCTTCGCCTCCACCAAGATGGTGTTCTTCACCGTGTCGGTGGGCACCACGGGCGAGTTGTCGGCCTTCGTGTACGAAACGTCAAAGTCGCCCTTCAACAAGACCCGGCACTTGGCCTCGAGCACGTCTTGTACCTGAGGGTTCTGTTTGTCTTTCTTGACCTTCAAGAACTTGACGTTGCCCTTGCCGTAAGCGGAATCCAATAAAACAGACATTGTGTGTGTGTGTGTGTGTGTCTAGTAGGTAGTGGGAGTAGTAGTAGTAGTAGTAGTTGCACGTGTCGCTGGTTTCTAAGGTTGGTAAACAAGCTTTGGGGTGTACGCTTTTTTTCGAAGGAAAAGACGTGGGGGCCGGCCGGTATTTATTCTCAATCTCGACGAGTGATGCCTCGGGCTTTTCTGTAGGGGTGCTTATCACTTGAGCCGCGACTCTCTGCACGACTCGGAGATTGCCGCAATTTCCCGAAACGCCGATTTTTCACGCGGTAAAGACATGTTTTCCATGCGTGCAGCGGGCCGCCAGTATCTGGCACGTGAGCGGGCACGCCGGCAAGAAAAATAGAGCCGATCCACACTTTCAGAAAACAATGGAAAGGCCGGCCAGACGGGGGTGGCGGTGGTTTCTCTGGGGGGGACACGGAGATCTCCGCGGCCACATGCAGGCAGAACAGGGAATCAGTGCGCGGCGCGTTCGTATGGATTCGCGAGAGAAATCAACCGATATTTCTCACCGGCAAGCCGGTGCATTGGGCCGGGCGCCAGGCGTGGTATCGGCCGGCCGGTTTAAAGTCACGCCAGTGGCGTGGGAATGGCGGCGGTACACGAATAAAGCAATGGAGATCGAAAACAGCGTGGCATTCCACTTCTACTTTCTGCTCCACGCGTATGCTGCGCGAAAACATGGCATGCCAGTAGTATTAACGACATATACATGCTAGGTCTTGGGTGAGGCGAGCCTGCAGACCGAGACTTGCGGATGCGACCCAGAAGTAAGCTGCTGGGGGAGGGGGCGCATGTGAGTTCCAGCATTATTAGTCTAACACGAATGCTACTGGTATGCGATGGCATAGCCAGGTTGTGCATTGGCCACACAGTGCACACACACAGGGCAGTGGGCACATAGCTCTAACGAGTTCTGGGATCTTGGGCGTGGAAATCAATTCTACGTTTATGCACGTCCATCTTCTTCTTCCTTTTTTTCTTTCTCTTCCTTTTCCTTTTTCTTTTCCTTTTCCTGCACTCCGCAATGTCGTCATACTGCACGCGGCTCTCATACCTAATTTCATCACAAAGCTCACCACAAGGCAGCCTAGATTGCGATATGTGAATGTTGCCACACGGCAAGAGACTCAGGGACGACTCATCTCCTCACACCGTGAACTATGAAACGTCAACACTACACAAAAAAGCGGGCGCACTTCGTGGAGTGGTGGCACTACGGACTTCCAACCAAAAGCCAGGCCACATCTTAGGCAAGCGGCTTTCCGCTGCATTCTCATCTACAGTGATTCATACACGTGAGCTATTCCCTGTTTTGCAGAGTAAGCAGTGGCACTTCCATATGAGATTGTAGCGTGCCCCACAACCCCGGAATGGGCTGGCGTCCTGCATGGTATTGGCCATCGCTCGGCTCTTGAATCATGGTGCAACATTCCTTCTTCCGCCCATCAGCATGAGACCTGCCTCGATTATCAAGAGGCTGGCCAGACCAACAAACAGTTCCAATGCTGCGAGACATCCACATCGCTCATCTTCCCTTGGAATGGGCACGCGGCTTCCCAAAAGTGTCGAACAAGCCGCACACGAGGCCCTCAAACAAAGACCGTACTATGATCCGGCCAACAGCACGCTCGATTTCAGGAAGTCGAACAAGACTCTTCTCCGCGAAATCACGGCCCAGTGTGCGGCACGCACACGCATGCGTCTCCAGGAGCCGGCCAAAAAATGGGTGCTGCTTCACGGAAGTGAGAGCGCCGTTGAGACGCTCAAAGAACAAGCAAAAGACGCCATTAACTCCGCGCGGATCTCGCTGGTATCGAGCCTCCGGCCGCTTGCAGTAGGAGACGTCGTCGTGCTCAGCGAAAACAGCACGCTTTTGCATTTGGTCGTGGCAGCTCCAAGCACACTATCGCTGAACGTGTACACGTTTATCAACCATGAAGGCGAAGTCACATTCGGCACCAAGCACCACATCCAGATGCGAATCCCGGGAGTCTTGGGTAGCCAGTTTGCCGAAAGATTGCGTTTGGTTGCGATAGAGCAAAAGCGGGCCGGTGTGGCGCCAATCGGTGTGCCTGACTCTGCGTTCTCACGGAAACCCGAACCCACATGTATACCGCGCGAGCATGCCAGTTCTCCACTGGAGCCCGAGCTGCTCCTGCCCTTGGAACCGGCATCAGCGTCGCTTGACTCAAAGCCACGCGAATTTACGGTGGACCAGGCCACCGCGCAGCTTCTCACTGATACCGAGGTCAAGACATATGTTGTGCCGACGGCCGCCCGCGAAATCTACGCCAGCCACTTCACCAAAATTTCTATCGAGACGTTCTCAAAGATCCCGGGGTTTGGCGACAAGCTCGACCACTTCCACCGCGTGCTCCAGTATGATGACTCTGGTGGCATGATTCTGTCGGCTCGTACAATTCCAATATTCGATCTTTTCAGCATGGTGATGGCATACAAGCCTTCGGCGCTGGCACGTGGCTCCCAGAGTAAGCAAAAGAGCAGCCTGCCTTTTAGGCATACCTCAGACGGCTCTATAGCTTTGGGTCGGCCATTGCCATCGCAAACGGCCCGCAGCTACGCGGTTGCCACCTTCTCTGCCAGTGACTATATTGCATTCACCAGTGCACTCATGCGACTGTGCCGCAAGTGGAAAATCAACATCCAGAAATCCACGCGCACACCTATTAGTGTTGATGTAATGCCGATCTCCCGTGCACGCTCCGTCGATTCAACATTGGAGTATTTAAAGAATGGCGGCGTGGAAGAAACGGCCACGTACATAGCCTCTGTGGTCCAAGGTAAAAATTACGCTACTTCAGAGCCGGCACCATTCAAGCACGTGCTTCAAGTCTTGAAGGACTTTGTCTCTGGTAATATCCGGGGCGACCACGCTATGGATAGCTTGCTGGGAAGCCTCGTGCGAAGTGTTGACGCCAAATTGCACTCTCTGGATGCGGAACAGTTAGCGGCGCCTGCACCCCCAGCCATGCCCTTCACATATGAGTTCGCTCGTCTGCGTGCTTACGAAATTCTCATGCTCTTGGAGAAAACAGGAGACAGAAACCCGCTTCGATGGAATAGTGCACTTGCACTTCCAAAATCTGAGACGTCTGGCGAAGCAGATCGGTTTTTGAACTTTTACGAATACATCGATTCCAAGTTCCAATCGAGTCCACAGCTTCTTGCCTCCTTGCAGAATGGTACAATAAAGTATGAAAAAGGTACAATAAATTCAGATCTCAAGTATGCTCTGGATGATGCAGCTTTCGCTCAGTACATCACAGAGGATTTCTATGCAGATGACCCCATGGCAGCAGTACGAACTGATTTTGGCGAGACCCCCGTCTACTGCATCGACTCGGAAACAGCGCATGAAATTGACGATGGTATCTCCATCGAGGACTTGGGCTCTCATTTGGCAATCACCATCCATGTTGCAAACCCCACTTCATACCTCAAACCAGACTCATCTTTGAGCCAGATCGCTTTCGAAAAAGGCTCAACCATTTACTTGCCCGAAGGCCCCACAATGATGCTCCCCGATGTGGTGTCCCAGATTTGCGGGCTCAACGGATATCACAAAACACGGACGCTTGGTATTCGCTTTTGCTGTGATAAACAGATTTTAAGTTCCTATAAAAAGGCGCTTTCATTAAATCCTTCAGCCAGACCCAAAGCCGATCTAGCAAAAGCAATTAAAGATGCAATCGAACAAACAGCCACTGTAAAATTCTATCATGTGTCGAACTTTCCCAAGAATTTCACATATCTGAAGGTTAATGAGGTTCTCAACGACCCTACGAACGTCGCGAAATTCGAAAACAATGAATTTAAGAAAGGCTCGCATGAACAAAATCTTTTTAGTCTCCATATGGTCGCTGATCTCATAAAGCACTTCAGAGTGGGTGTGGGCTCAGGTATTGAATTGAATTCTGACACTACAAAAGTGACAGTGCGATACAGTAGTGATACAACTCACGAGGAAGAACTTGTCGAAATTGAAAACGGCTGGCAAATTACTCTTCCAAAAGGTACCAAAGATGACACCCCCGTTATATCTGTTACACGCGAGATCAACCAGAACAACGAATCTAAATCCCAACATCTTGTTTCCAATTTGATGATAGCCGCAAACTACGCTGGGTCAATATTTGCTGAGAGAGAAGGCTTTCCTATCATTCATAGACACCTGGAATTGGACGTCAAAGAGTCGGTGGCGAAACAAATTCAGCAATTGAGTATGCGCAGCTATTTCCACAAGAAAGATTTGGAACCCGACGAAAAGTCTCAGCTCTTGTCCATATTGACAACAGCCAACTATCTGACATTTCAGCTTCCCCATGACTTATTGGGTGTCAAGCTTTATTCCAACCTCACTTCACCTCTAAGAAGATACGTTGACATGATCAACCATTGGAAATTTCAAGAGTTCACTCTCGTAAAAGAAAAAGAGCGGCTTGGAATGAGCAATCCAACTGCTGGCGAACCACAGCTACCACGAGGCAAGTCTAAAGCGAGAGAAGCTCATTTACCACAATGGGCACCCAAAAGACCAAAAGCAAAAAAGCCCTTCTCTCCTCTGAGGATGGAATTCGGTATGCGGACAAGCGATATGGATTACGTGGCCAGTCATCTTCAGGGATGTGAGCTCAAGAATAAGATGGCTCAGAGGTTTTCGAATACTTTTTGGAAAGCTAGGTTTCTCAGAAGATACTTTGAGTTGCAATTGCAAGGCAAGGTCTCAAAGCCCATACAGCTTCTGTTTTTGCTTGGAAGCGATGCCAAACACGGTGATATAAGAGCCGAGCTTATTGGGTTTAGCTCCTTAAAAACTACGATCATTCAAACTCCTTACGTCACACTGAAGTTCGCTAATGACGAATGGAGAGTCGGACAGGTGCTTCGTAATCCACGCTTCCGCGTGTTAAAGCTCGACTTCATTGAAGGTGAATTCACTATTGAGCTTGCCTCGCCCGACGATGCTTCAGGCGATTTACTCACGTAAATGAATGGCTTACAAAATTTGAACACGATGGCAAATATACATATTTTAGGTCCCGGGCCAAGAATGCCAACTTTAATCGGAGCATACAATACTTGGGCTGTGCTCCAATTGGCGTTTGGTCTTCAGCACGAAATGCTTGTACATAGAGAAAAGCGATATTACAACGGTAAAAAGAGGCGAACGATAGAAAAAAAAACACGGAATGAGACTTCGAAATTTCCATCGGGCTCGACTAACTCCTCAAATTTACTCGCAAACTGTTTCCATTCTCTAATTAGCAAAAGCTTCATAGCACTTTAACTTCATGATTGCTGCGGTATGTCAGGAACCAAGCTGGGATGGGCAACAGACGGTGAGGCGCCACCTGCAGTCTTTTCCGTATTTCCAGATCCCGAAATATATATTCCAAGGCCTACAACTGCGGCGTGTGCAACATACAACCCTCGCTCATTTAACAATATATTATTCAAAGTTTTTATTTCTTTCCCTGAGCTAGTGGGATTTTTTTAAAAAAAAAACAAAGACAAGGGGCGCTTTGACAAAATAAGGTTAAGTTCCTCGGCAACTTATGTTTGGAAGACGCATGAGATCCCGGCCCATGTGCATGATGTATGCGCGAAGGGCTTCGCGTACGTCATAACTTTTTGAGATCTGCCCTGTCGGTGTTACGCCACCATCTCTCCCTCTCAGCCTCTAGAAATCAGATAAACCTACCACCTTATCATGGGTGCCCAAGGAACATCCACGCTGGCAGTGCTATCCTCGCTCGCCACCAATGCGATAGTTTTCGGTTGTTTTGTCGGAGGCTTCTTCATTTTGCGGTTAAGACTCAAACGGGTCTATTCGCCCAAGTCTTCTTTCGACCTTGTGCCCGAGGACCAGAAGCCAAAGCCCCTCCCGAAAGACCCAGTGCGATGGATCTACAAGCTTTTGAGAAAATCGAATGGCTTCATTATCCAACAGACGGGCCTCGATGGCTATTTTTTTTTGCGCTATCTCTATATAATGGGCCTTGTTTTTTTGGGTGGCATCTTGACTTGGATTGTCTTGCTCCCGATAAACGCCACTAGTGGGGGCGGTAAGACCGGGTTGGATCAGCTATCCATCTCTAACATATCCCAGCCAAAGCGCTACTACGCCCACGCATTCATGTCATGGATATTCTACGGTAGTGTCACCTACGTGATATACCGTGAGCTCTTCTTTTTTAACTCGCTCCGTGCAGCGGCGTTGTCATCGCCCAAATATGCCACTAAACGCTCGTCGCGTACGGTGCTTTTCCAATCAGTCCCTAATGAGATGTTGGATGAGGAGCAGTTCTACAAGCTTTTTAACGGCGTGAAGCGTATTTTCGTGTCCAAGCAGACTCGTAAATTGAGCGCCAAAGTTCAGGAAAGAAAAGACTTGGCTCTCAAATTAGAAAGTGATACTACTCAGCTATTGCAAAAGGCCGTCAAGGCCAAAATAAAGGCGGCGAAGAAAGGGATTCAGGTGGACAATCCAGATGATTTGGAAACCTGGGTTCCTAGAGAAAAACGGCCCCGCGAGAGAAAAAGCTGGTTTTCCTTCACGAAAGTAGATTCGATCGAGAAATCTCGCCAGGAGCTAAAAGATGTGGATATTGAAGTGGAGGAATTGCAAAAGAAATACAAATCTTTCCCTTCCAAAAACTCGATCTTTGTCGAGTTTGAAGATCAATACGCTGCACAATTGGCGTACCAAACTGTGGTGCACCACACGCCTATGAGAATGAGCCCACGATATACCGGTATGGAACCTGAAGACATAAAATGGTTGAATATGCGTCTTTTCTGGTGGGAAAGAATCATGCGAAGAGCCCTTGCTATCGCTGCCATCATCGCCATGATCATTTTCTGGGCCATTCCCGTGGCTTTTGTCGGTATTATTTCCAACATTAATAACTTGACAGACACACTCCCATTCTTGAGTTTCATTAACAAACTTCCAGATTGGCTTCTTGGTATTGTGACTGGTCTTTTGCCTACAATTTTATTGGCACTTTTGTTGGCAGTTTTGCCTTTTATCATCAGAATTTTTGCCCAGATTGCCGGAACGATTTCCATTCAAGAGACAGAGCATTTCACACACACGGCATACTTTGGATTTTTGACAATCAATGGTTTTCTTATCACGGCTCTCGCCTCGTCGGCAACATCTACTGTCGAGCAAATCATCAACAACCCTGCCTCTGCACTCTCGATCTTAGCCGAAAACTTGCCGCGCTCTTCCAACTTCTATCTTTCTTATCTCATCTTGCAAGGCCTTACAGTCACCAGTGGTGCGCTAATCCAGGTCGTAGGGTTGTTTGTGTATTATGTTTTGGGTTTTTTGCTCGATAGTACTCTCAGAAAAAAATGGAGAAGGTTTTCTCGGTTGCGCAGGGTGAAATGGGGTACTGTCTTTCCACCCATGATCAATTTAGCGAGCATCACGATGGTATATGCCGTCATTTCTCCAATGATATTCTTGTTTTCATGCGTTGCATTCGGCTTAATGTACATTGCCATGTGTCACAATTTGTCTTATGTGCTTAATGAGATCGCCGATTCCAGAGGTTCGCACTACCCCAAGGCCCTATTCCAAACTTTTACGGGAATTTACATGGGTCAAGTTTGCTTGTTGGGCTTGTTTGTTGTGGGGAAAGGCTGGGGTCCAATTGTGCTTCAAATCATTGGGCTTGTTGTTACCGTCTTTGTCCATATTCACTTAAAAATTGCTTTTGACAGGCTTTTGACAATTACGCCAATCGATTGCATGAAGCCTTTGGATGGCGTTTCCCACACATGCTCATACACCCAAGAATCAGATTTCAAGACAAAGGTGTCGGACAAAAGTTTCAATGAAACAGCCGAGGAGGACTCTGCTATCGGTACCCAAGATGCAAGAGGAGGACCAGACGACTCTGATCAGACTGCAAAGAATGACGGGAACTTAGTTCCGTTGTTGGCAGATTATGACACAAAGAAAGTGAAGAGAAACAACTTCCTCATCCGCTACTTCCGACCCGATATTTTTTTGAATTACCGAAATGTTAAAAAGTTGATCCCTGCCAACTATGATACAGAAGATTCTCTCCCAGATGACCCACATGCATACGATCAACCGGACATATCCGAGCAGATGCCAATGTTATGGATTCCAAAAGATGGCATGGGCTGGTCTACGCACGAAATTGAGCTTAACAAAGACATTGTTGATATGAGAGACAGCGATTCAGGGTTTACCGAGAAAGGGAAAGTCGTTTACCTTGGGCCACCGCCTTACTAATATACCCCAAGAGCAATTGATGCTCAAAGATTCTGCTACGAATCATGATAGAGCGCACTCTCGTTGATCTGCCTGACATGACTATCGAACCAATAACAGAACCACCAAACCTACTAATAATTGTGTTTTAATAAAAAAAGAAGAACCCCCTGTGTAATTCCGACAAATCCAACGATGTCACAAATCTTGGTTTGTTGTGTTCTGGACAAATTTCGTAAAAAGGTCACAAATTAGGATGTGAGTTTCCTTTGATCAAAACTGAAGTTCAAATGAATGTTGTCAATAAAAGGCTAGGAGTTAGATCAAGTTCATTTTTTAAAAACTCATCAATAGCAGCCTTCGGAGTCACCGAAATGATGAGGCACTATTTGGTGATTCTGTGCCGCCAGTGTCCGAGGAAGTGTTAATATGGGTAAAATACTATACATTTGCAGTGAAGCGTATTATTTCAAAGCCCTTAACTTATGTGTAAAGTACACAGTTTTGCCTACAATAAGCAAGGTACATCCCAAATCACGTCGTGCATTCCTGCCATCACGCAGCCTACCCCACTTCGTCAAGTCACTCTTGACATGAGAACCTACACGGACCAAGCCTAATAATATATGCACATGAGAACATTTTTTTTTCTTGAGTTCCCGAGTGCTTTTCAGTTTTTCACAAACTCCAAAGAGCCTTTTGGTTTGAATGGCCTTTCCCGAATATCATCAGAGCGGCACGTGACTTGCCATATGACATATCATATCCGAGGGCACAGCTCGTTTGCGGGACTACTCCACATTCGGCCTCTAATAAATAAGCTAGAAGCCTAAATTCAGAGACATGATCCGCCATTTTTCAGTCATGAAAAAAGCCGTACCCCAAACATCTGTACAAGCCCACAACAGGCTTATTGTCACATTGCGGCATCTTTCTGCCAGCGCCAAAAAAAAATTGACCTTTACTGAATCTCCTGGTACTCCGGAATATGCATCGGTCGGTGTTGGAAGCAAGTACACTGAATCCTACAAAAATTATTGCGTCGAATCGCCATCTAAGCTTGTGTCCTTCTTCCATGATGTACCTCTTGGGTTGGACCTTGAGCGCAAAACAGCGACAGTCGTTGTGGAGATTCCACGGTGGCTGAACGCCAAATTCGAAATTGCCATTGGTTTGCCGGGAAACCCGATCACGCAAGACGTGAAGAATGGAAACGTTCGTTTTGTCAAGAACTTGTTTCCTTATAAAGGATTTCCTTTCAACTATGGCGCATTTCCTCAGACCTGGGAAGACCCCACAGTCATGCATGATGTGGCGGGGCTTCCTGGCGATGGCGACCCATTGGACGTTTGTGAAATCGGTTCCAACGTTTTGCCTACAGGCGCGATCAAAACAGTGAAAATATTAGGCTCATTGGCTCTTGTGGATGACCTGGAATTGGACTGGAAAGTCATTGTAGTGAATGTCGAGGATCCGCTCGCCAGCGAACTTTCAGATATCGACGATGTTTTGACCAAATGTCCAGGTCTTTTGGATGCCACGCGTGAATGGTTTCGTAACTATAAGCTTCCGGATGGAAAACTTGCCAACAAGTTCGCGTTTAACGAGACTTACCGCAGTCAACAGGAGACCTTAGACTTGATTTTGCAGTGCCATGGCGCTTGGCAGCGGTTAGTAAAGGGTGAAACCACAGCAGATGGCTTTGCCATTCAGAATACTACCTGCGAAAATACCCCAGGTCACGTTACGCAGTTCGATTTCAATGATTCTGTGTTGGGAAGTGATGTGGAGCCAGAAGCTGACATTCCTTTAGAGATCAGCCGAAGTTACTTTTTCAAGAATGAAATATAAAAGCCCAAGAAATCAAAGCCTGTTAGGAAATGGATCTTGGGCAAATAAACTCTTGAGCCAAAAAGCCTATGGAGCGAGTAGAAGATGAGTAAATTTCACCCTATTTCTTGGTACACAACCGTGTGGCTTCATGTACATAGATATATATTCATTCGCTCCCTAGTATATTTTAAAATACGAGTCGTGTGATGTAATGCTTTCGATCCATATGTCAATAATCAGGCACATGCATTTCTATGGAAAAGAAATTTTAAATACAGTATTTCAGTCTCTTCAGCCAACCGAACAAGTTTGATTTTTGGCTTTAATTTCTGGCTCTTTCTATCAAGAAAGGTCGAGGACTGAGTTGATACCTATCTCACTTAATGCTCATTCTTGAATTGCATACATGAACAACCATTGGAAACCATCTTGATTCTCTCGAAACATGCACAAAATTTGGATTTATTCTAAGGAAAATAATTATGGAATTTGCTTTTGATTTCTTTAAAAGTAAATAAGAAGGAGAACATAGTCAGTTAATTAATTTTATTTTTTTAGAAATGTGCCATTAATGAACACAAAAGAATGGATAGTTGTTACACATTTTTTCGAATGGTAATTCATCGTAAGACTTCAAAAATGTTCCTTCTTTATAATTCAATTTTGCTTCCAATGCATAGGTGCTCTAAAACTTTTGTAAGTTGACTTATTTGTTTGATACCTAAATGAAGGCAACCGTTAAATTGCTCGATGTAGTCAAAGAAACGAGATGATGAGAAGAATATGCGTTCAGTTCGCTTGTGCATTTTAAGTTCGAGATAGCCCCTTCACCATATTTTTTCCACCTGTAGACCCGGACATACCGGAATTGACATTAATGCAATTTTTACCCGGAATCGAATCGAGCCTCATTGAATTAAAAAGTAAAAGCCAATACTTTGATCAACCTATTCTACAACCTGTCATCGTTTATTCACATCCGTGCATCCGCATCAAGAAAAACCAAGCGCGATCGCACATCAGCATCGTTATGATTACAGTCATCATTCACGACTTTTCCTTGACAACTCCGTTATACCACCTCCTCTAGCATCATGGCCACAGCTCCCAACGCGGTCACGCGAGTGGTACAGCCAAGCGAAACATGGTCGTTTTCTCTGGCGTTGGAACTTTTAAAAAGTGCTCCCGAACTAGCGGCCCGAGATGCTTTGGACGAGTTTTTAACCCACAATGAAGACGTTGTACTTCTGTCAGTACCATTTTATACCGGAGGCTCGAAGGGAGATGGAAATAGGTCTCTTGATGCTGCAAAAACTGAATTTTCATTGCGGGGCGTCAAATATACTGGAGTAACTCCAAGAGCCGTTCAAGCCGCACAAAAGTTGGCGAATAGCTTGTCCATCGATGTGCACGAAGCGTTGCGAATTGTGCTTCAGACTGACCGGCGCAGCCCGGCTCCAATAACAGGCGACCGTAGTGTGAGCCGGTTGCTATTCGGCGGCAATGTTTCGCCAGATTCTGGGGTCAATTCTGCAACTGATTGCGGTAGTACTGACAGGTTGCCACTATACACAAAAGCTGTCATGAGAGAACGCCGAGCGGTGCTTCGCATAGCAAGCCTGTGCTTCAATTTGCGCCACGTCCCTGAGACATCGTTTGTCGTGCGCAACTTGGGCAAATCACTTGTCGCTAGTCCAGACTATTTGCTCGAGGCCGTGCGCGGGCTTGATTTTCTTGTGAGTTTATTCAGCAGTGTGGACCAGGAAGAGTCTGGATTGCACTGCATGGAGCTTGTCCTGTTCTCAACACAGCTTCTTCAGCTAGTGTTTGACGTCTTGTTGGCAAGACCTGAAGTTCCCACAGACTTCGCGAAAGCGTGGTTTGCTCTCATGAGCAGTACCTCTTTCATGCTTGAATTGGCTCACTATGTTGCGAACAAAGATGCATTTTCCGTATTTCATGGGCTTGTCACCCTTGTCTCTCTCCAGGTGTTTGATTTGTCTCTGATTAACCCTGCACACTTGGCAGCCCCCGAGGTTTTTGATGAAATTAACCGCTTGATCACCACGCAAAGCCCCAATAATATTCTTGCTTACGCATGGCTAATCATTTGTCACAGGAAGTCGATCTTGCTTGAGGAATTTCCTTCCTCACACGAGTCGTTCCTAGTGGAGATTCCACTCTTGAACATACAAAACGCAATTGTCAAGCTACAGAATATTTTACAAGATTCATCAGTCTTTTGTGAGATCGCGCAGCTCAATAAAGTTCTCAGCTTCGACAATATATTTGCCGTCGTGTTGACTGACATGATTCTCGCAGCAGTTCCCCTTATTCACGCTACAGATGACATCATATCGTGCATTAGCGAAATTTTGAGCTCTGCACCAAACGCTTCAATAGAGAAGTTTTTTGATAATGAAGATGCTCGCCTGTTAGTTGTTTTGGCAAGGGCAAAATTTCCCTTCTCGTTGGGCCCATATCTTCAACTTCTTTCTATCAACGGTAACTTTGCATTGCACGAGCTTGAAGAACTTTCTTCGTACATGTCAGTTTTTGGAGAATCAGAGTTCAATGCACTTTATAACATCGACTCTGAAAACACAGACTTAGTGCACCTCACCGAGTCGGTGGATATATTTCCTCCTTTTGAGCCAGGAAACAAATTGTCACTTTTTCTCAAAACGGGAACAAAGGCCAAGATTTTTCCCACGTCACACGATAAAGTGCTCGTTACTTTCTTGCATAAGTATAATGGGTGGGCGTTTTTGGGACGCATCATGCAGAATATCTCAAAAATGTTTGATACGGTGGAGAATGAAAAGATAAAGGTCTTGGAGTGTATCCTTAACGTATTGATTCGCACCTCTGCCGAAAATTCTACGGACGCCTCTGTCGTGCTCGAGTATATGTCCACCTACACTGATGATAGTGACATTGTTGATGTGATCTTTCGTCTTTTTGAACAGAGTATGCATAACCGAAATGTGGTATTGCTGGGCAAAATTCTTTGTCTTCTCTCCAACCTTATGCCTATCGTCTCCAATAGGATTTGGCCGTATCTTTCTACATCATCTCTTTTGTCTAATAAGGGGAAAGAAGGGTTTCTGTCAGTTCTATTTGGATCCATAGAGACAGTCCTGGGAGACTATTTTTTTACCAATTCATTGGTAAAATTTGTATTTTGTCTCGCAAATGATAACTTTACTTTGATGAAGGACTACTCAGAAGATGCAAGAAGTGAGATTTTTGCACGGCTCATTGAGCATATCATACAAGTTTTTGAAAATTTTGAAAACTGCAAATTTAATGACAGTTTTCAGAGGTTCGAATTGGGGATTCTTATTTTGGATGTTTTCCAACAAACTTTGAACACCGTTTATTCGGTAGGCTGTCATCTTGAAGCTACTGAAAAACCTGCAAGAGTTTTCGTAAAGGCTTCTCAAAAAATCGTTGATGCATTTTTAACCACTACACCTAGTTATTCACGTTCGTCCGGTTTCATTATTGACTTGATTGACTCTCTCGCCTCAGAAAATGACTCTTTTGATTCTAAAGACATATCGAATATTATTGGAGATGTGTGGGTGCAGTCAGCTTTCTCATTTGCGAAGCTTTTAGTAAGAGTCAGGAACCTGCTTAATTTAAATCCAAGCAGGTTAGAGGAGTCGCTATTTTCAAAATTGCCACAGTTAGTCACTATATATAGTGAAGGTGGACCTTTGAGAAATATTATTCTCGACTTGCTCACAGTGCTCACAAGTGGAAAATGGGAGTCGGAAAAAATGCCTTCTATACTATCTCACCTAGGGCAGGATCATTCGCGCATTCTTCTTAATTCTTTAGCGGCAGATTTAGAGACGTCATTTGATGACTTTGGCGTCAAAATCGCAATTTACGATTTTCTCTGCTCGATTATGGAAGCTAATCAGCAAGGTCTTGCAGTTTTGTTTATTAGTGGTCGAAATATATTTGGGGAACTTTCCGAAACTCAAAAGAATCAGACGGAAGACAAGACGATATCCTTATTGGCCATCATGAAAAACAACATCCAACAAATCAAACTCTACCCCGCGGCAGTATCAGTCCATCTTTTAGACGCTATATCGTTGGCTTTCAATTCTTGGACAACTGCTAGAAGCGAAGATAGCGACGTTGCATTTGTGAACGAATTGACCTCATTGCTTGAAACGTTTGAAAAAAGGCTAGATCCTAAAAACGCGACTGGAATGATTCTCGCGTCTTACGATTGTACAGTATACGCAAAAATTACTGAAATTTTGTCTTTAGTTTTATTCACCACGAAGAATGAGAGGTGCATAAAATCTATTCAGGGGGTATTGTCAGATACTGCTTTTATCGAAAAACTTCCCCTGTTATTCACCATCTTGGACTATGACGTTGGTCTTTACGAGAAAACAAAGACTTTCTTTAACAAGACTTATGAGAAGTACAACTTGTCAGATTTTGCAGTCTCTTTCAAGAAAAGAAATAGATTTGGATCAGGAATGATATATGATCTCCCTTTGCTCGACTCTTTCTTCTGTGAAAGTACGAAGTGGACGGAGATTAGGGACCAAATTGTCTACTTGAGTGCAAACTTGCAATATTATCATTCTCAAATCTCGTTGTGCAAGTCAATGGGGGCGCTCATGACAACTTTTTGCCGTCGAATGCCTGCATCACTTCCAAAAGGATACTCTAGAATCGTTCATGACTTACTTTTGATATGTGAGCCAAGAGATATTTATTCCGAATTATTCAGCTCTCATCAATATTATGAAAGAATCGAGCTCGCGTTTTTATTGATCTACACGCTCAACGACACCGATCAAGGTAAGCAGTCTCTCGTCCCTCTTTCAATGGACATCATACAAGCATGCAGCGACTTGATGGAAAATCCAAATGTCGGATATTTGTGCAGCAACAAAGAAGACTCCTCTTTTAGGTCATTGTTGAGAGTAGTCTACATCGCACTTGCAAATCTCAAATCAGATTTTGCAGCTGTCAATACTCGAACCCAGATTCTTTTCAGGCTTTTCGAATATGTCGTCGCAAAGGGCACCACTGGTATTATTGTCGGGCTTCAAAATGATGTGTATCTCGCGCGCACAAACAAAAATTATAAGATTGTCAATCTTAGTGGCAGATTGGATGATTTAAGATTGATCCTTTCCGTTCTTAAAGTTTTTGTCGAGCTTGAAACTAGCAGCGCAATTAAGTCGGACTTGTCTGCGACACTCACCAAGCATAACACTATAGACACACTTTTGAGTCTCTATTCCTTCTCCCACTTGATTCTCGTGCCAAACGAGCCGATTTTTGCCCAAATAAGCTTGATGTTTATTCAACAGCTATTGCTGGTCGAAGAATTTTCACAAAGAATTGTTGACTCGAAACTCTTTGTGGTGGTGCGAGAAAGTATGATATCTCAGCCACTTCGCAATGGTGGCATATCTATCGCCAATGAATATCAGCTACATGGCACCTGGACCAATGGAATTTTGCCCATCATTGTTTTGTGTCTCTCGCGAGGCAAGGCTGTCAATGAGAGCATATTCACTCTTCGAACATTTTCAAAGCAAATTGAATCTACTATCGAAGCCTGGTCGCACGATGCATCTACACTCCAAGTTTCCAGCGCGGGCACTTTTGAAACATTGCAACTTTTGTACATTTATCTGATCCTCATGGCGATGGCCACGGCGCAGGGCCTAACAGTTAATTCTGTGTCAGATGTGGATATGCCTATCACTCCAGGGCTTGATACCCAGCAGAAGAGAGATGACTTTATTGGCTTTATCAGTAATCTTCTCAAGCATCCGAAGTTTTTAAAATCGAGAGTATATCCCAGCTCATCGGAGGAGAAAGCGTTGATGCACACAGGCGGGAGTGGGTACGAGGTTTTTGTCGAAGGATTGATGGAAGATATCAAAGAGTTGAAAGATTTTTTGATTTGACAAAACGATTGAAGACGCCATATGGAAAAGCATATCAACCCACCGGTGAAATCTGAAATAAAAGCACTCATTTTAATGTGTATTAAGTTCTTGTAGACACACCTCTTGAAAATACTGGCGACTGTTGTTCAAGCTACACGGCAATTTGAGCAAACTCAAAGTCACACAAACCTTGGTTTTCGGAAGCATTGAAACAAAGCGTCTTCTGCAGATCTAGAATTCTTTCAATTTGCAGATTATCCAATAGAATCATAGGTAAATGTGAATAAAAATTATGAATTACATGCTTCGGTGGCCAGATTCAAAAATGGCCCACACCGAGAGTAAGCTTGGACATGCAAGAGTGTTTGTAGGCACTAGAGCGCGAATGATGGGAAACCATAATTTGCACCAGATGTCTGTCAGTTCATATCCACTTCACAAAATTGTCCTATCCATCGCAAAATGCTAGACTAAAACAGAAAGAAAGATAACAAGACGCGTAAAGGGGAACATTGCATGAATTCAATTATGACAGATACCTCAAACTCAAAGTCTCCTGGACTTCTTTTTGCGTTCTCAGAGTAGACGAAAAGCCTCTCACGTCGTATCAATTTTTTTGTCAATATCTAAAAGTCACACACTTTTGCAAAGTTGAAATTCAAACGCAATGCACCTTTTGTGCTCACTCGTGGTATATGACAAGTGTCAATCTCTAAATCATTGCCGACGCGCTCGAACGTGGGTTGCGAAAGTGCTAGGCTTCTTCAAAATGACGCGCATGGTCCGCTTGCACGATACATACACGTGATGCAGTCCACGTGACTTAACAGCCGCGCCGAACCTTACCTGTTCCAGCGCTCTTAACACGCTGAGCTTTACGTCCTTCACCGTTCTTTGACTTAGCACAAAATGTCCGATTTTTTCGTGTCGGCACCAGGGAAAGTCATCTTGTTTGGCGAGCATTCTGCTGTGTATGGAAAACCAGCAATTGCAGCGGCGCTTTCTCTCAGAGCCTACCTTTTGGTGCAGAGCAGCGCTAATCCGGACGAAATTGTGTTGGAGTTCCCAGACATTGGTCTTGTGCACAAATGGAACACGAATGATATTCCCTGGGCAGAACTTGCGGCTGTTTTGCCTCATAAAGACGGTCTTCCGGACGTCACAGAGGAGTTGGTACCTGAGCTCTTGAATATAGCCGCCGATCTACTTGTGGGCTGTGACCTGGAGCTTCATTATACAGCGTGTCGATGCTTCTTGTATTTGTACTTCAATCTCTGTGGTCCTCTGGTGCGTGGCCACCATTTTTGTATCCGCCTGACGTTGCCCATTGGCGCGGGGCTCGGGTCCCTGGCGTCCACCGCCGTGTGCCTCGCGTCTGCATTGGCCGTGCTTGGCGGACATGTATCACGCCCAATGCACAGCGCTTCGGACGCAGCGCTCCGCAAGGAGCTGCCAGACGCCGGGTTTATTGATGCCTGGTCATTTATGGGCGAAAAGTGCTTTCACGGAAATCCCTCGGGCATCGACAACGCCGTGGCCACGCACGGTGGTGCAGTCTTATATCAGCGCATGGTCGACCCCAACACGCCGCTGATTCGGACAAATATTCGCAACTTCGCGGCATTGCGACTTCTTCTTATCAACACAAAAGTGCCACGCAGCACGGCCCACTTGGTCGGAAACGTAGCCAGCCTTGTGTCAAAGCATACAAAGGCCACCGGCGCAATATTAGACGCAATGAGTCACGTGGCCACTGACGCATACCAACTAATGATGTCCCCGAATCCTGACCGGGCGAGTTTGCGCGAACTCGTACACATTAATCACGGCCTCTTGGTTGCGCTTGGCGTGTCCCACCCAAGCCTTGAAGAGGTTCGTGTTATCACAGACAGACACGAGCTTGGTGCCACAAAGCTTACTGGAGCCGGTGGTGGCGGGTGCGCAATCACCATAGTCAACGACACTGTATCGGACAGTGACATCGACATTGTTGCAAATGAGCTAGCAGCGAAGGGATTTGAAACATTCCAGGCCATGCTCGGCGGAAAGGGTGTGGGCATGCTTAGTGCGTGCGACTGCGAGGATTTATCAATTTTCAGCTCCGAAAGCCTTGCAGCCTACGAATCTCGCGATCAAATAGAAGAGCAGGTAGGGGCATCAGCTGTGCCTGGGTGGAAGTTCTGGTGATCAATCGATGCCTACAGAGGTTTGTCCCAAAAGAATATATTGTGTTGAATACACCTGGCAAGCCTCCTGGGCAAGAATCATTCATTACCATGTAGCGGTACCATGAGAAGGCTACTCAGATGCCTCTGTTAAACTCAACCTCGGTGATTTGTATTCCCTGCTTGTCTTTTAAGTTTTGGAACTGGGGTTCGAGTGCCAGTGTATCAATGGTACGTCTTTGTGGGAAAACAGCCAAGGCAAACGGCAACGCCACCAATGACGTGCCGAAGATCAAACCAATATTTACCATGGTCTCGACAAGTTTTGATTTGCCTTTGAGCAATCTTGATTTCTGCAACCTGACCAAGATTAACGGAGGAATCACCATGATGGGTGTAGCATTGATCACCCTACTGGCCGCAGTCTCGCCCACAGCATGGAAGGCCGCGGTTTTGGACGATCCAAGGTCCTGGCCGTCCTTGTCAAAAACAGCAATGCCTTTTTTCAACTCCTCGCTGCGCATCAAAAAGACATTCGCAACTCCCGCAGACACCACCGCTGCAAATGGTACCAAACGGCCCAATACCATTTTGGTGCTGGGTGATATATTCTTCAAGCGAGGGACAACAGAATTGAGTCCGACAGCTACAGAGCATGATGCTGTGACAGCCATCGCATAGTTGGTGGCAATCTGCATGTTTGTCAACGGGTGAGACTTGTTGGCGTTCGAAATATTAATAGCCACGTTGAGCGACTGATTTGCAATCTGCCAGAATAATGTACCTGCAGTGCCCAAGCCAGGTGTTAGCATACCAGCAGTGACCACCAAGTTGGACAAGACACACGAGCTCATACGGAAAGGCAAGAACACGGTCTCTCCGGTGTCCGGGTGGAGCGTCAGGTCCAAGATCTTCTTGTGGCGCCAAAGCTCTGGGCTCATGTGAGGCACAACTCCGTTTCTGTAATCCCATATAGACCGCTTGGCCGCATCAACGTCACTAGGTGTGTTAAGAAGCATCAGCGGGTCGGATATGTCGGCACAATGACGGACGCGGCCAAGATACGTGGACAAGTCGTACTTGGACGGTGGAAGTGGCACAGGTCCTGAGATAGATGACGCCATATTGAATACTGGTCAGTGCGCTGTTCTCTTTGCTATTCTCACTATCTAAGATTCGACTCGCCAAATCCAGGGCACGACTTTTCAGCGAGAATGACGTCTGAGGCCGGTGTATTAGATGATGCGCTCGTGACTCAGACGCGGCTAGCCAATCGCGCGCCTGGGCCGTCGTCACGACTTATACAGTGATCAGATTCTGGTGAAAAGTGAACCAAATGTATGGGACCGTGTGGCTGTGCACACTCATGCTGACTGGTTATCTGGGCAGGTTCGATATTATTTGCTTCACCCAAAATTGGTAAATGTAGCAGGCCAGTGCTCTACAGATCACTGGCGATGAATATGAATTTCAGCCCAAGTACCTGGCATCAGTTAGTTCCTAGGAGCAGTGGAATCAAAGAAACCAGGTTTGAACTAATCATGGCCCCGAAGTATATGAGTAATCCAGACGTCAAATTTCAGAGCTCTTTGTTTTTGGCAAATGGTGCTTGCAATTAATTGATGTGCTCCAAAGATGAGTGCGCGCGAATCGAAAATGACATCAGGTGAAAAGACGAGCTCGTCTGGAAATTGAAGGCACTTCCATTGCTCTCAGGTTGTACCCCCACCATTGTATAGTCTGAAGGAATCGTAATGGTAAAGGCCATTGGCGTGGACTTGGTGAAGGTGCTGAGAATCAGCCGGCTCCTCGCCAGTCCAAACCGAATGCGGTTTCTCAAGCGAGTGCTCCATTCATCTGAGCTTGCGACATTTCATAAGTTGGGGCCAGCCCAGAAAGCAGATGAGTTTGTTGCTGGGAGCTGGGCTGCAAAAGAGGCTCTTTTCAAAGCCTTAGAATCACAGGATCAACGCCAGTTTCAGTTCAAGGATTGGTACCGGCACACGCTGGGCGGGAAGCCCGAAATCAGCCGTGACCCCCTGTTCAACGAGCGGATCCATCTTAGTATTTCCCATGATGGGGATTATTTGGTAGCCATGGTCCTACGCACATAAAACGAACCTATGGACAAAACTAATAAAAAAGGACTCTCGGATGGCGATTGGTGTCTCTACCAAAGAGTCGCCCACCTCAAAGTTTACCAATGCAGCTACTCAAGCTTTTTTTTTTCTCCCCCATCTAGCTAAGCTTTCGATCAACACAGATGTCCTCATTTCAAGATGCAAATATTAGATAAAAATGTCTTGATGTTGAGTTGAATCTAGAATTCCATGAACAAGTCAAAATACTCTGCGGAGAGAAATGACAGGGTAGACACATGTGCCAGCAAGCTTTACACAAGGTTCCAAGACTTGGATTCTCAATCTTTCAATTTGATGTTTCTTTTCGTCGCTTTGGGTAGTGATAGAATTCAAGCGGCTTTGGTCCTGCTGAAGAGTGAGTATGTACGGGACAATGAGAAAAAGTTAATATATTATGTGGTTGGCAAGATGGTAGTGGGCTAATCAGACCTGAGCATCACGCTTTGAAAGACATGGATAATGCTGTTGGTCCTTTTGAGTCTGTTTGGCCACGGTATTTAGGTTTGTTGTATTTGCGAAATTTCTATGCGATTCAGTCTGATTAACACATTCACAAAGGCCTCATTTGAACGGCGTACGAGGCTCAAAAGGACACTACGTAAGGCCCATAATCCAAGGTGACTAGAATGGTCGAGCGTGCAACAAAACTTTAGTATCGAAGCGATTTTATGAGAAAAGATGAGATACACCAAGCCAGGCTGTTTGTGAGCCAAACATACTTAGCAGAAATATCCTCAGACTGTGGATGCTTGCTTCAGCGATGGCAGTACTTCGCCGCATGTTGAAATCAAAGTACTTGCTGATGACCTGTAGCAAGATGTATGTAGCAATAACACAGCCAATGGATGTAAATATATATGCACAATTTAGCTGGCTGCGATTTACCCAGTCGCGAAAACCACAAAGTAAATCACTTAAGCGGTCTCTTCAACCAAACCATTGCTTCTGAAAATCGTTTATAAGTTGTTTCTGACGGATGAATGAAATTGCAAAATTTAAGTGCGCGAATGCAACACGAGGACATACTCTTGAACACGCATGGTGATGAAATGATCGCGGGCTTTGGCTTGCAACGAGACCAGCTCTGATTGTACACACAAACCTACATTTGAGCATAGTTCCTTCTCATATACGGGCTGCCAGAGCAGCCTGGATTCTAGCACCTATACAAAGCTGCTACTCCCATTCGACCGTGGCTGGGGGCTTGGAGGTAATATCGTAGGTGACACGGGCCACGCCATCGACCTCGTTGACGATTCTTGAGGCGACTCTCTTCAAAAAGGAGGCCTCGAACACAAACCAGTCGGCGGTCATAAAGTCGAGGGTCTCAATGGCACGCAAGGCAATGACCTGCTCGTAGGTGCGCTGGTCGCCCATGACACCGACAGACTTGACGGGCAACAACGCGGCGAACGCCTGGGAGATCTCCTTGTACAACCCCGCGTTCTTGATCTCCTCGATGAAAATAGCATCGGCCTCGCGGGCAATCTTGACCTGCTCGCGGGTGACCTCGCCCAAGACACGGATGGCCAAGCCTGGGCCCGGGAACGGGTGTCTCCACACTAAGTCGTGGGGTACGCCCAAGAGCTCGCCTAGGTGGCGAACTTCGTCCTTGAACAACTCGCGCAAAGGCTCAATCAACTTCAACTTCATGTCCTCCAACAAGCCGCCCACGTTGTGGTGGGTCTTGATGGTCTGCGAGGGGCCCTTGAACGAGATGGACTCAATCACGTCCGGGTACAACGTACCCTGCAACAAGAACTCAATCTCTTGTCCCAGCGCTGGCTTGATCTTGGCGGCCTCGTCCTCGAACACGTGGATAAACGTGTTGCCAATGATCTTGCGCTTCTTCTCCGGGTCGGTGACGCCCTTCAAGCGGCCCAAGAAGAGGTCCGACGCGTCCACGACTGTCAAGTTGATACCCAAGCCCTCGGTCAACGTGCGATGCACCTCCTCGGTCTCGTTCTTGCGCATCACACCGTTGTCCACGTAGATGGCGTGGAAACGGTTGCCGATGGCCTCCTTCATGATCTTGGCGCCGACAGTCGAGTCCACGCCGCCCGACACGGCGCCAATGACCTCGGCGGTGGGGCCCACCAACTTGCGGATGCGCATAATCTCGGTGTCGACGAAGTTCTCCATCAGCCAGTTCGTCTGCGCTTGGCAGATGTCCACAGCGAAGTTGCGCAACAACACCTTGCCGTTCACGGAGTGCGTGACCTCGGGGTGGAATTGGATGCCGAAGATAGGGTCCTTCTCGTGGGCGATTGCGCAGAAGGGCGAGTTGTCGGAAGTGGCGACCGTCTTGAACCCGGTTGGCAACGCGTGCAACTTGTCGCCGTGCGACATCCACACCTGCGAGTGGTCGACGCCCTGGAAAAGCGCACAGCTGGCATCCTCGACGTTCAACGTCGCCGGGCCGTACTCACGCTTGTCGCCGCGGCCGACGCCCTTGCCGTTGATCCAGGCCAACTCCTGCATGCCGTAACAGATGCCCAAGATGGGCACGTTCAACTTGAACACGTCGTGGTCCACGTGCGGCGCATCTTCCGCGTACACGGAGTAGGGCCCGCCCGATAAGATCACACCCTTGGGCGTCCAGGACAACTCCAGGATCTTCTGCGTGCAGGGCAACATCTCGGCGTAGACGTTGAACTCTCTCAACCGGCGGGTGATCAAGTGCGAGTACTGCGAGCCAAAGTCCAACACGAGGATCGTGTCAAACACCTTGGACACCTCGACGGGCACATCGTTAATCTCTTGCGCGGACATGTGTTCCTTTGTTTTGCTCGGGGGCGTGGGGGTATGAAAGGGTGGGAGATGAGCGCAGGGTATATTCTTTTTTTCGCGATGAGGTTTGGGGTCCTGCCCGCCTCGCGGCCCCGTGAGGGCTGGGTATTGCGCGGCGTGCGTGCAGGCGCGGCCAATAATCCGAGTCAGGCCTCGGGGCCTGATTTGAATAAAACTCTGCGCCCGCCTATTGCGAGCTTGGGTGTGGCTGTTGCCCCCGTGCGGGCGTGGGCGGGCTTGCCGCTGAACCCCATTCTTTCCATTTTATTTTTGTTTTTGTTCTGTCTTTGTCTTTGTCCTTGTCTTTGTTTTTCTTTAGTCTTTTCTAGCTGTGTGGAGTCTTGTTTTTGTTTGTTCCTCATGCTTGGAGTTTTTTTAATGGAAGTCGCTCTGCGTGAACCCGTGGCCGCGGGCGATAAGATTAGGCCCTGGGAGGCCCGGTGGAGCCGCGGCAGGGCCGCCCTCGCGCCGCGCCCAATTTGCACCCATTCCAACCCCACGAAACCACCGGTCTTTACCCCGAAAAACCACACCGAGTTCTTCAATTCAGAGCCCGCAGTCACTGGCCCTGTTTTGTAAGGCTTTCTCGCACGTGACATAGGCTTGCACGCTTTAAAGGCGACCCGCAGCCGCCTCGTTTTGGCACGTCTCGTACAGCCAGTGATTTGTGTTTTGGCTCTCTCGCTATGGCACCTGGCTAGCCAGTTTTTGCTTCCCCTCGCACCTTGCTGAAATCTCCCCGCTTCTTCTTGTCGGGCCTCCGCTGATTTGTCTCTCGCTACTGGCCCTTTGCCAACGCCCACAGTATTCTGGCGTGCCCCTCTTTCTTGTGCTTCGAGACTTCTCCTTAATACCATCTCCAGAACACGGACCAGCAAGTGCTCGGGTATTCCTTCTGAGCCGCAGGCGTTTTTTGCAATCGCTTTTCGTTGTGCGCTCATCCCTCTGTTACTAGCGCCTTCAAGCTTGTGCCCCCTCGCCAGCCCGGCACAGACAGAGCCACATCGTCGGGGCCCCGCCTGATATCGAAATCTCCGCAGGCCCCTTTTGCCGCAGCCAACGCAGCAAATACCCCTCAGTACTTGAACTCCGTCCGACGCCGCCCAGCGCGTTCCTGAAAAAAAAAACCGCAGCCGCTCCGCAGGAGCCAATGCGCCTGTTGCCCCCACCCCGGCGAACCCACGGACGCAGGTGGCGCACGTTTTCCCGGTGTTTCCGGGCCATGTTTCGCCCACGCTCGGCGTGTGCACCCGCGGAAGTGCTAGCAAAGCGGAACACGGTGTCCCGAATCCGCCGCTCCAGGCTCGGCCGTATGCGCCGGTCCAGGCTCAACAGTCTTCGCATGTTGCGCCGGTCCTTGTAGTGAGGAATTGGAGAGGTTGCTCGTGACAGAGATGGCTTATGGACAGGCTGTTGTACGAGGATCGTTCCCGTGCCGGCTAGCCTGTGGGCATTTGCATTTGGCCGTGAGGTGATGTGAGTTAGTGTTGCACATGGTGTTCTGCAGCAACCTCGAATGAAGGTTGAGCCGCTCGACCGCATTGTGGACTGGCCACTGGCTGTGGATCAGCAGGGTGTCTGTTCTGCACGTTCCATTGTGTCCTTCAACAAGTTCTTGGGAGAACGCTGGCTACACGCGGCGTCTCAATGATTAAACAAGCAGGTGGTGCAGCCAGGGTCCGAGCTATCCTGCTGAAATAAGCTAGCCCAGCGCATGCTCAGGGACACGTCCACATTGGCTGCAGCGAACTAGAAGGATATAGGTTTCGAGTGATACTCATACATCAGCCCGTCAGAATGACGCGAGCCAGTATTCTTGTTCCATTTCTTATCAAAGCCCTGGGGTGCCACAAGCCTCTTGCGACCTTGACGCTATGAATCACTGCCTGGTTTGCAAAGACTCGAGGTCTCTTTGGGCGCGTGCACCCTACCTTGATTGCGAACGGTTGCGAACTTCATCCTTTCCTCAGTGTATCTCCGACACAGCGCAGTTTTCTTGCCACTTGATGAATCAGACTGCGAGAACTCCCGGCAACATCTGGAACATCATATTACTGGCCACGGATATGTAAGCAACTGCCACCTGCTTCCGCGAGACATGAAGGGTTGCAAGAAAAAACACCCCGCTCTACAAGAACATGCATACTATACTACACTCTGCTTTGCGTTTTGCGCAGTGGGAGACAAACAGGCACATCTGGGCCAAAGCATAACCTCGGGAATGCGTATACTCCTGTCAATCCCGGGGGTATCCAGTTGCATGGCGGGCTCTGCTCGCCGCAGACTTACTTGCCAGGCAGAACCACTCTTGTCTCACTACACACAAGGACCCCCAGAGGTTCCGGGGCGGAGTCTGTCTGGACCTGCTCCCCCACTACCCCAGGCCTTTGGAGTCCGTCTTTGGCCTCGGCCCTGGAAACCCCGGACCGCCCCACAATTCAAGCCCAGCCGCAAAACCGCCGCCGCACACAAAGCCAAACCCAAAAAAAAAAAAAAAAAAAAATAGAAAAGAAAAGAAAAGAAAATTATCCTCGCAATCCAGTCGGAACGCTGGCGGAGGCCTGCTCGCGCCGCACTTTATACACGACTTTTTCATTCGCATTCGCATCGCATCGCGGCCATCGCGCACGGGCCCCGGCCCCCAGACAGCGAGAAAGGGTACCCTTCACCAGACCCCAGAAAACACACACCCGCACAACTCCCGAAAAAACATGTCGGAAGCGCAAGTGAAAGCACGCTTCTTCACAAAGGAGCAAGACGCCGCGCTCCACGCGCCTGCGGCGCCGCTCTTCGTGCCCACGTCCTTGAAGCGCTACGGCTTGCTGGAGGTCGTGAACCACGTGTTGCCGCACGAGGACCCCGTGCCGCTCGACTTCTTGATCGACGGCGTCTTGTTGCGCCTGTCCTTGGACGAGTACTTGACTGCCCACGGCTTGTCCTCGGAGGCGACGCTTGAGATCGAGTACACGCGGGCGGTGCTCCCGCCGTCGTTCTTGGCCTCCTACAACGCCGACGACTGGGTGTCGAGCGTGGCCACGCGCAGCGGGCCGGCAGCGCCCGCGGGCCGCCCGCAGATTGCCGCGGGCGCCTACGACGGTGTTGTCCGCTCGTACAACGCGTCCGGCCAGGTCGAGGCGCAGTACGTGGGCCACCTGGCGCCCGTGCGTGCCGTGTGCTGGGCCGGCGACTATCGCCTCGCGTCTGCCGGTAACGACCGCGCTGTGCGCTTGTGGAAGACCGCCGAGGCGCGCGGCGAGAGCGGCCCCGCGCTCGCTGCCGGCGACGACGCCGACGATGCCGACGACGTTCCCGCAGGCCGCACCGTGGCCGTGCTTGCCGCGCACACGGCGCCCGTGGTGGACCTCGCGGTGCTGGGCCGCAGGCTCTTGTCGGCAGGCAGCGACGGTGCCGTCGGGCTTTGGCTGACGGTGCCAAAGGAAATGCAAGTCGTCGAGCCGTGGGCGCCCGGGGCCCGGGCGTCGCTGGCGCAGCAGAAGCGCCGCCGCATGGCGCTCCGCGACGCAGCGGTGCCGCACCGCGCGCCTTTGGCGCTCCTCGAGGGCCACGCGCAGCCCGTCGAGGGCGTGGCGTTCGACGGGCACGACGCCTCGGTCGCGTACTCCGTGGCACAGGACCACACTGTGCGCACGTGGGACTTGGCCACGGGCCGCTGCGTGGACACGCGCCGCACGGGCTACGCGTTGCTTGCGGTGGCGCATCTTGCTGGCGCTAACCTCGTGGCGCTGGGCTCCTCGGCCCGCCACGTCAACTTGCACGATCCCCGCACGCACGAGGGCGCCACGGAGCGCAGCGTCGCGAAGCTCGTGGGGCACACAAACTTTGTGGTCAGCGTGGCCGCGTGCCCGGACTCAGATACCATGTTTGCATCCGCGTCGCACGATGGCACCGTCAAGGTGTGGGACGTCCGCGCCGACCGCGCGTTGTACACCATCACGCGCGAGTCGGGGCTGGGGAAGGTCTTTGGCGTCGCCTGGGACGCCGAGCTCGGCATTGTTCTGGGTGGCGAGGACAAGCGGATCCAGATAAACAGCAGCCCAGGGTCGCAGAAGTAGGCTGGGCAGGCTCATGGATGATGGGAAGCCAGGGCCGTGGGGCCGTGGGGCCGCTGATGCGTGGGCCTCGCACTGGGCTGCGAAGCAGAATCACAAGCTGTGGTTCTTTGCTCCTCACTGTATTACGTAATTCATCACAAATGCAAGACTCGCACATGTAGCACGAGAACCACGCCAGGGTTAGCTGCGTACTGTGGTACTCTGTCAATCGGAGGGACAGCAAAAGGGCCGTTGCCTTGCAGCTACTAGGCAACTTTTTCGGTATTGAGATCCGACGGGGTTAGGCTGACACGCTGTGTAAACCACAACCTCGCAAGCGAGACTGGTCCTGAAAGTTGTCTGCTGCTACTCATTTTGGGTCCCAGTGACGCGGGCCAAGACTACTGACCTTGGGTAATAGTTAACATATCCAAGCTCGCGAAACGCAAACGCTTTTTCTATGGTGTTGGATGTTTCTGCTGCGAGGCAGTTTCTGGGCATGTGTCCCCTCTACAAATGTTGCATGTTCATGCCAATATCAATGTAATGCTATGCTGGTGCAATTTGAATCTGAGCGACGGCTCGATACTCGGTGTGGCCTCTTCTCCTACCCGGTTGAGACTCCCCAAAATACTGTGGCTTGCGTTGGCATAGGCGTGCTCAGTCGCGATCGAAGAAGCACCTTGCGTTTATGGTGTGTTCCAAGCTCAAGAGCGCTCTTTTTAGGCATGCTTTTACCTTACATTTCAGTTCCTCTTCTTGCATCAAGGACGAGCTAGCCACGGCCGTCTTGAATGTATTCCGTTCTTTTCATACAAGACATATTGTCATGGTGTCGGGAATACACCTATGATCTCTTCTCTCTGTTAGCCTTGTGACCGCTTGTCCACATGGATATACCATAGTAGCCCTGCCACATGCTCTGCTCGTTGGTGATATACCCCGAAAGCCCGCTGCCCGGGAGCCTGCTTTTGGAAAACTCAGCGCGCGGATCCTCCACAGTGTTGAGACTGTGGCGGTCGACCCAGCCCATGCTTCGCCGGATATGTGCGATTTCTGAATCGCTCAACTCGGCCTGCGCGGCGCTGCCATACTTGAGCGGTCCAAAGTTGATCCAGAACCCGCTGCTCGGCGCTGCTTTTTTTGACGGCACTGCAAGCTGGTTGATCTGGTCAAAGTAGTCCATGATGTTTTCCGCGGTGTCAAGGAAGAACGCCGACACCACCACAATGTGATCGTACTCCTCTCTCGACGGTACAGAAAAGAACCGGAAATCATCGAGATGAAGATGCAAGTTTGCAGGCTGCAGCAAGCCCGCGGGCACCACGTATTCACGGAACTGGGCAGCGGTATTTATCGTGTTGGAGGTCGTGTGCACGTGGGGATATATCCGGTGCGTCTCTTGCAGCGACTCCAGGTACATGTGCTGGTGACAAGCGTGCATGAGACCGCTGAACTCCACCGCGTGCACGGCGCCGTATTCTCTGTGCATGGCTATTTCATGTGCGACCCTTCCGAGGCCAGAGCCGGGGATCACGATACATGTTCTCGCGGCGTGTTCCGGTACCACGACCGCATCGAGCTGGGTTTTGATATATTCCATCATGGGCGCGATCTCGGCCTCGCCGCAGGGGGACCAGTCCCGCACAAAATGGCCGAGCGCCTCCACAACCCGGTAGTTTGAAGACGACGTGTTTTGTGACACGGGTCTCCGCTGCGCATCCAATGCCGCATACAGCTGCAGCGAGAGCTCATACTCTGCTTCAGTGGCTTCGACGATCGCATCAAAAAAACACTGGTTTTTGGCAACATGGGCGTCAATCTGTTGGAGTTTGCCCAGGTACCCTGCGTCGTTACAAAGCCGCTGCTGGCGCCACGACATCATTTTGAAAAGCCTGCGCCTGCGTTCGTTCGACCTCCGCGAGTTGGCGCCGTATTCTCGAAGCGAGACGAGCGCTTCAAGAAGCTCTGTCTGGGACAGCAGGGCCAACGCCGAAAACCGGTTGTTTTCGTCAGCAGAGGCGCGTGCCAGCGCCCGGAAAATGCCAAATCGCCGGCTCTGAGTCGCTTGCGCCGCGGTCCGCCTCACAAGCCCCTGGAAGGCTGCGGTGCGTGAGAGCATGTTGCAAAATATGAAAACACTGGCCAACAAGGGCACGTTTGAGCCAGGCGAGCTCACGAAACCGAGCACGAGATAAACAGCCAGGGCTGCGGAGAGCGAGAGGTACACGAGAGTGGAGTCGGGGACCGAGGCTTCCATGTCACAGGTTATGTGTCCACCACTAAAAAAAAATAAGCAGTTGTGGTGTGAAAAAGGGTCGAGTCAGAGCGACCGTATGCGTATGAGTAATGGTGGTTATGGGCCGCGGGCTCATTCAAGGCGCGCCCGCGTACGGTCTGGCGAAATTAGCCGAGAATAAAAACTCGAAACAATAGATTTTTGCAGTAAGCCTTTGGTTTCTGGACGCTTCGGGGTATTCTTTTCCGAAGAGAATCCTTGCGTTGGTGCCTGAAGGTGTAAAGGAGAAAAGAGTCGTCAAGCCCAAGTCGTATACCTTGGATTTTGCCACAGTGTGCGAGAGCTCTGAGAATACTTTCAGCTGAATAAAGGTTGAACCCCGCCAAGATTGCTCCGAACATCTGTTGTCCTGTCAGTTTCAGTGAGCCCTTAGAATCGTCTGGGGCTAGAATGGATAATTGTTTGCAAAGTTGCCGTGCTTAAAACCGGCGTGAACGTGAGTTTCCGATATTGTCATGTCCATTTCCAGTAATTTACACTGGCTTTTGACACACAATTCGGAAGATCGGTTATTTGTGAATTGGCACATAAGAATGCATCGAAAGACGAATCTTTTGCAAGCTTCCATGAAATTCAAGAATTCTTCAAATTGAAACTTTTCTTCTCTGTATTCACACGCAATTCTCAATATATTTTCTTGCGGGTCCATCAGTTTATAGGGTTTCTTGACTGCGCGCAACTTAGACGGATCGCAAGCACGCAGGCCACCTTCGACTATTCGCCTAAATTAAGTCTGGGCGTGGCGTGATATCAACTAACATGGCAGAGCTTTGCCAGATTCTATACTCTGATGAGTACAGCTCTACAATGAGTGCCCTCCGCTCTTGCTTGGAAAAGAAGACTTACACAGAAGAAGCCCTTGAACTCACAGAACGAGCGCTTGATCTTCTCGCCTCTCATTATACGACCTGGCACTATAGGTTCGACATTATCACCAGCCTTCAAAAAGACTTGTTTGAAGAACTCAACTGGTGTGAGGAGATTGCACTAGAGAACGAGAAGAACTACCAAGTCTGGAACTATCGCCAGCGGATCATCGAAGAAATCATGAAGAGCCCGGAATTGGCTAGCAAGTTTCATCATAAACGGGAGTATCCAATTATAGCAATGATGCTTCAGTTGGATGCCAAAAACCACCATGTGTGGTCATACCGGAAATGGCTAGTTGAGCGATTTTCCCTTCATAATGATGAGTCAGAATTGGCCTATACCCAGAAGCTCATTGATGCAGATGTGCGAAACAACAGCGCATGGACACATAGATTCTTCTTGAAGTTCAAGACCGGAGGCCTCCCCGAGCAAAAGATCAACGAAGAAATTGACTTTGTGAAACTCCAGATTGACTTGTGTCCTCAAAACCCATCGACGTGGAATTATTTACGCGGCTTATATAATCAGACAGAACGGAGTTTGGTCGAACTCAAAGACTTTTGTCTATCTTATGCAGATACAAAGAAAGGAAGGATCTCGAGCTCTTTTGCTTTGGAAATGTTGGCTAAAATTGCGATTTTTGAGAATAACCAGAAGGAAGCTGATAGCATATATAAGGATCTTTCCTTGACATATGACCCTATTAGAAAACACTATTGGGAATATCTCCGAAAAAATATAAGCACATGTTGAAAGCGGTAGTTTGAACTGTCATTGAGCAATTTATAAAGTATCTAATACGACGTTTGTCGAAAAAATATAAGAGGAAAGCCACAAGCACAACTAAATAAGATTTTTCTTCCTGATGTCAATACAAATCAACAAAGGAAAGGTGCAAGAATATAAATTATGTTTTTTGAACGATCAAACCAAGTTATCCTACTACAAGGCCCCGTTTCAACCAAAGACAGGCCAAAAAAAAAGAGGATAAACAGATATTTGCACATCTATATGTGGTTAGAACGATTGAATTCTAGATTATAGCAAAGAGATATGCATTCATCTTGCATGAATGACTCAGATTAGCTGTTCCCGATTCCCT
Source organism: Metschnikowia zobellii (assembly GCA_939531405.1). Lineage (NCBI taxonomy): Eukaryota > Fungi > Ascomycota > Pichiomycetes > Serinales > Metschnikowiaceae > Metschnikowia > Metschnikowia zobellii. The sequence continues at coordinate 2,374,114 of OW618029.1, forward strand.
GCCCTTTTCACTTGCAGGATAAGTGCGTTGTTTAGGTACCCAAGGCACATCTGAAATTCATACCTTGAAGTTGTTAATAATTGTATCACACTTGACAAAACAGACCCATATTTGTCTCGTTCATGCCTAGAGCAAAATTTGGCACGAATGATTTTAATTTCCGGGACAGTTTTCACGGAGAATTTGGGCCATAAAATAGCTTGGATTTAAAAGAGCAGAAATCCGCATTTTATGTAAAAAAAATATATTCAAAAAATAATGGACGAGTCCGGATTTGAACCGGAGACCTTTCCCATGCTAAGGGAACGCGCTACCAACTGCGCCACACGCCCTTTTTATGATTCCTTGCCCCAGCTGAACTATTATATTTGATATACAAATATGTGTTAATTTAGTTTTCATTTTTCATGAGCTCTTGCAAAAGCAACAATTCTCAGATATATCTCTTCTGTTATTCTTTTTTTTTTCCAGTCTCTATCTATAACTTCTACTAGAGTGCAGCAACTCTTCTTGATGTGTTTTTCACAAGCTAGACCCCGGTCTGAAATATAGCATTGGTATATATGGGAATATATTCAATAGGGGGACAACAATAATCCCAACAAGTCATTGTCGCCCCTTCACAAAACATGTTCTTCACCAAGAAAGCAGCGCTGAAAATTATTCACCCTTTTTTTATTTTGTGATGTCCGCTTTTCCTCGCTTCGCGATTTCTCCCCAAAATTTGCGAAAAGAAGTTGCCCATTATTTTATTTATAGACCAAAGCAAAAAATACTAAAATTAATGCGCTAACTGACCAGACACAAGGACCTGGTTAAAATTTTATCTCGTGTTCCACGTCTCGTCAATAATTCAATCATATCTTTTGCCTCTGAGCAAAAATTGAACGTTGTAGAGCCGCATTCGGATAGAGAATTACACTTTGTTTCATGGGAAAGCCTTCAAAAAGCTCCTGTATTGATCTTATCTGAGATAAAATTATTGGCTCTCTTGGAAACACTTGGTGGCCTTAGCATACACTATTTTTATTTTTTTGTTTTCGCAGTTCGCAGTTCACGTCTCGTGATTTGCCAAATAGGTAACTTTGTTTGCACAGCACGGTCTCACCAATGCCCCCCAGACAATGCACGTCAACCAATGGAACACACACAAATTAATCATGACGGTGGATATGGTTCAATTTTGGTGCAATTGGAAAAGCAAGCTGGGTTGGGAGAATAGATAAGAAAAAGCCAATATGTAAAAAAAGCCTCTTGGTGGCTTAAACGCGACTGGTGCTGGCTTTAGGGGGGGGGGCTCTAATAGGATCTAGACCTCACGTATTTCTCAGGACGTGCATAAGGCAAAAAAGTCTAGCACCAAGCAGCTTAACGGAGCAACGACGCCATCAGAAATGTACAAGAGGTGGTATTTTTGTCTAATGGCTTGTAAATAGAGATCAGGAGATAACTCTAGATTGGGACCAGATAGTTTTGAAGTCCGAAAAGAGAAATGTTCGCAATGGGCCGTGTTCACACCACAGGCGTATTTTGCGAGAACAGCCCAGCCGCGATACTTATGAGTCCGTCGCTCTCAAGGTCATCAAAGAGGATATTCCGGGGCCGCGAAAACTCCAGGAATTCAGCATGCCCCACTCATTGTGAAAATCAGCCAAATGTATAATTAGTTTCAAAGAGACAGTTTTTATCGTTCCAACATATGCGACCAATATGGTTGCGTAGTCAATAAGGGTAGGGCATATGAAACGCAGGACCCACACGACCAATGTATCAGCCTGCATGCCCAGCAGGTCTAGACTCTGTCAGTTGCCACCCCTCGCCGCTGCCATACGCAAGATCCACAAGCGGTGGCGGGCTCTAGGACTACATTGTACAGTACACGAGGGAAAAGCAGAGGGGTCAGACCGAGTCTTTCTTTTCCTGAAAGCCACGACGAGCTGGATAAGCAACTTCGTAAAGTAAGCAGGAATTATGAAACTATGTATAATTAGAGTATTCCGTCCTTTTGGACGGATTTTTTTTCCCGCCAGCTTGGATGCACACCCATCCTGAGGCTTGAGAATATTCGGGGCCACTTTATGCGGCTAAATGTGTGCCGCAGCGCAGGCGACCTCGCAATGCCTATATGCCGGTGACTGCTGCATATAGGCATTGCGAGCTCCAGCACAGGCACTCTTGACAAGGTCACGGTACAAGCGCTGCAACGTTTTGGATGGACTTGGCGTCTCCCCACATCCAGCGATATCGTGTCTCCCCACATTCAACTATTTTAAGTATGGGGTAGTTTGAGGCGATCCACGCATGTACATTGGCTTCTTCTTTCGGGCCTCCTATTCCGAGCACACGGCCTGAGTAGAGTAGCGTGGTGGGATATAAACAGATCACCCGCTGGGTGGGTATAACCCTCGCCGACTACTCTGCGCCCGGCAGTGTTGGTGTTGCATGGCGAAGAAAACAGTTAGACCCAAAGCTCGGATGATTTTGGGTTTGTTTGGGCAGGGGCCATTTTCACGGAGCACGGATGAAAAACGCCCGACTGCAAAATCCAGAATTGGGACGGGATGACGGGTTTCAGGAACCCAAATTGGGTCGAGGCGCCTGAGGATTGTGGGAGCGTTGATGTTTTGAATTCCTTCTTGGGCCACATGCGAGGAGATAAGCCAGGACCAAATAGAGCCGGGGGCTTGCAAACAGCAAGCCTTGTTTCACCGCCAACAATTTCCAGCATGCGGCGCCGCAGAGTGTTTTCTTCTTGAAGTATACCACTTGCTACCGTCTTTACATTGGTGTCGGATATTAGAATGTGGGGCCAATTGAGACGTGGCGGAGGTGGACCAAAAGGCTTCACACAACCAGTGCGCATGTGGCGATGCTGTGCGGACTCGATTTGTAGCCCTGGAGAAGGGCGGATGGCCAGAATCAGGCAAGACCCCAGAATAGGAGGTGCGGACCCAATTCCCGGCGGCTTTCTCGAGACATGGTTCGTAACGTTTCGTGCGAACGTTGCAGCCCGCCTCGCAGTCCGCGTTCTGTCAGGGTGTGCTTCAGGCGCGCGCGCCTGAAGCACACAGCCTGAGGCTTAAGCTATTTCCGACAAGGACCCCGCTGCGCATATGTGGGATATGCCTGCCGAGGCTCCTGGTGTATTTGAGCATGGGACGCTGCGCAGTGATATTTCGCCTCTGTTAAAGTTTCTAAGGCAAGCAAATATTTGCCGTGCCAAGCAATATCACATCACCTGACATTTTTGGCCGCCGAATGATCTACGGTAAGCGAGATGTGCGTGGGTGCGCGGATTCAGTCCCGGGACTTGCACGCATGCAATAAGACAGTGGGTACAGGAAATCCACACACCTTGCGGCATTTTGCGCACGTCCTACCGGCTTGACGCAGGCAATTGCCGTATGTGCCTGCATATAGGAGTAGCATGATGCATATCTCATCTACAATTTGTCGGGTCGAGCCAAACTCCGCATGATTAGCGACAGTCCGTTGGAGCCACTCAAGACGAGAAAAATCACCGCCATCCCCGAGTGTGTTCAGCCACAACCACTTTTCTTCCCCGAGACTCCATCCTTTTTCCTTTTTCTCTCTTTGCTCACTACTAGAATTTTTTTTTTTTTGCTCTTTGAATCCTGTCTTTGTCTTGGCTGCCCATCCTGCTCTCCCTATTTTTTGTTCTGGAATCCAGCTTTCTCTTTAAAGAGCCACCAGATTTGCATGTGCAAGCATTTCGCAGGGAAGATACATTGCTAAAGAAACCACTGACAAACCAGCATCCTGGAGTTTTCGCCATCACTTGAAATCCTACATCCTCAAAACACAATTCGCTCGCCGACTGGAATCAACTCAGCGAAAAGCACCCACAGTTAGCACAAAGAAAAAGAAATTTCCAGATCTCCGCGATCTTCACACATCCATCCACGCCTCAAGACCGCATCGATAAGACTATATCAGTTGGGGCCGACTATACTTGCATTTTAGTACCTAGAATACTCGCCAGTCTCCTGAAACATATCCAATGACTGCTTTGAGAATGGTGCTCGAAGAGTCTCTGCGGCTGCCTGACCTACGAGCCACGCTGTTAGATACGTCTGCAGCCTCTATGGCCCATAAAAACACACCTCTGCATACAATTTATACCACCGACGAGACGCTTTTGCCGCCGCTCCCCGAATCGGGCTCAAGCGGGCTCTCTGACGCACAACGTCCAAGTCTCGTCGGGCTTTCATCGGCTAGTTCCAACACGCCACTTGATCTGGCGCCCTCGGAGTCCTCGCTGACGATGCCGGCTCGTTCAAATTCAAGCTTATTTGCCGAGCCGCGTCCAGATGCGAACATATATATTGTTCCAGAGCTGTACGCGTTGGACTCCCTGGCATTGAGCATCGACCCGCCGCCGATTGCGTTTCCACCCGTCGAATCCCAGTCACTGGCGCATGGGCCGCTCCAATGCGTGCCCAGCTTGCCTCCCTCGAGTACCTCAAGCACAAATACATCGCCGTTGCGAAGGCTCAAAAGCATCAAGAATGGGATTCGCAAACTCTCGTTTTCGCGCATGGGTGTGGCCTCGCAAACGAGTGTTGCTGCGCTTGATATATCCCCACTAGGAGGTCGTCCGCTACAACTGCCCAGTCAAAGTGAGTCGCTGCAGCACGATTCTTCACTGCTGTCCTCGACCGGCGAAAGTCTTCGTCTGATGTTCAGCAATTGTGCCACGCCTTTGTCTGCCGGCGGAAACGTTCCCGCAGAACCCTCTCATACTCACTCGTGTAGCGTTGGGCTGAGCGGTCTGAGTGCCAAAACTAGGCATCACGCCTTGTCTGCATCAGGACCACTAACACCAGCGACGCCGCCGCTCCCCCTGCCGGTCGTGACGCTTTCTGTCGACTTGTCATCTACCAAGAAGACAATGGCCTCTGTTGAGCAAAGCTTCTTTGACAATTGGTGCCCCACCGCGACCGACACTTCACTGCAAGGACTGGCGGCTACACAAGATCCCGGTGCCGAAGCGACTGAGCGGTTAACAGTTTTGAGCACACCTGATGACTTGTTGGAGTACCTGGCCTACTTGAGTGAGCACAAAAAGTCAGTCGAGCTGGCTTATGAGGTGTCTAAAAGCCGGCTCATTAGCTCTGGCTGGTGCTCGGGCCATGACATTGAGAACTTGAACTTGCAACGCGACTCGTCGTTGAGTCAAATTGACTCGAAATTATTGCAGATTGAGGAAAGGCTCAATTCTGAGTTCAATATGTCGTTTCTTAACGACAAGCATTTACACGGGGAAAGGCCGAGGGGGAAATGTGCCACACGTGCTACATTAAGCCCTAGCCTCAAGGACTTGGAGAACAAGTGCTTGAATCTTTACGCAGAGCACGGCAGCCTATGCCAATGAGGAAAAGTCTACAAGGCGCCGGCAGGCTGTCGTGGTCTGGACACAGAGCAGATGTAGACGTCCCAGGGAGTGACTGTTCGCGGAGTCGCCTTTACTGGCAACTGCTCAATTTTTTTCATTCTGATATTTGTTTTATCTTTGGGGATGCTGGTTTGGAGAGCATTATTTAGTTAATAGAAAACGGATCATTCTTTTTTTTTTTTCTTTTCTTTGGTTTTTTGCAGGGCGACAAGTGCGTCCAGGCTTGGGACCCTGGTGGGCGGCTCATGCACAGTTGTCGACATTCTAGGAAAAGCAAACATAATCAGCAAGATAAGAAAGACCCAAGCATATCGACGCCCGACTGCTGCATCCAACCCCGCCTCGAAAAATGCAAAAGTTGCGAGCCCTTTAAAGGGCGTTTGGGAGGACGCGTGCATCGATGTATTGCACTGAGGCAATATGCCTGACATATACGTGCTTCACTTCTTTGGTAAGGTCTGTTTTGGCGCCAGAAGCTTTGCAATTGGCACGGCACTACGTGCACACACAGCGTGCATAGGAAGAAGCAGCTCGGTGCCACAAATAAGCGGTAAAATTATGGCGGCAGGGCCAAGGGACAGTGTTGGCTGAGCTCTGCCACTTCCACATCTCACTACAATTGGCCAGGCGTTAGTGACGGTGTCAAAACACCAAATCTAAACCAGAGCATGTGGCCTAGAAAAGAATGCCATCACGCAAGCAGATGGTGTTTCGAAGCAGCTGTACCGAAAACGCAGAATCCAAAATGTCTATATGACAGACACTTCAGTATGAGACGTGTTTCGACGATATTTTTCTCGCTACTCTTTCCCCTTCAGTCGTCCATTGCAATTGGGCGGTAAAGTGAATGAGCATCGTTTCTCGTTGAGGAAAAAAAAGGAAAAATTGGCGAAATCGGTGCGAAACTTTGGCTTTTTGACCCGGGCCCACAAGCGCGACATGTACGGGTGTGTTTATATGCAACAGTGCCCCCACGGCGTCGCAACCTAGGGCTTGGGCAGCCATGGAGACCTGCAAAAACAGTCCGGAACCGGCTAGAATTTGCTACAATTCTCGGTGCTTCTCGCCATGCGTGAAGCCAATATGCTGGCGTGCGGACTGCACCTGCACATGTGGCGAGCCCCGTGCTCGTTCCCGTGGTGTCTTTTTGAGATGGCCTTGCTCACGTGACGAGACAACCCCGGCAAGAGCTAGGACCCGAGGCAGCGCCGGGCCCTTTGCGCGAGCCACAGATCAATCGTCTCCTTCTTCTTTTTTTTGCAACCATTGTAAACAAGGCCACCACGCCAGGCACCGGGCCACGGCCCAAACGCCAGAGGCGTGCGTGCAGTAAGAGCAATCATGATGAGGCACGGGACGAATCTGCGGGTGCCATTCAAAAAAATGGCGTGTGCGGCGGGACAAGCCCTTCTTGGGCTGAAAACCAGCAGCCGCAATTCTTGAGTTTGGAATCCCGCAAGCGCATTCGCACGCCTGGTCCCAAAGCACGCGACACTGCGTTGTCTTTGCCGCTTCATTGTTGGGTTGGAGGACGTGCCCATTTCTCGTTCGTCCCACACCCGAATACGAGAGCCACGCGCGCAAAGTCTCTTACATGCATGGTGTGTCTAAACGGGCGTTTTGAGTGGCACGCTCTCTCCCAGACCGATGCTGGACGTCGGCCTGCCGTGTTGTGCCACAGTAAAGGCTCCCCGATTCGCGGCGTTCGATAGGCCACTACGCAGCAGAGGACGTTTCGTGGAAAAAAAAAAACGTAGCGTGTGATGCCTGCTCTCACTGCTTGCAAGCTGGGTCTGCACTGCCGTCCACGGAATTGGCTACTGGTTTGCTGTGCGCCTGCGCTGAAGGTGGGGTGCTGATGGAAACCCACCCCGTGCGAAACGAAACGAGAATATGGGCAGGGCGCCAGGCCCGCACCGGCACTTGCACAGGTTTGTACCGCGGGCCAGGCCGAATGGTGGCGCGCGGGCCCCGCGCCTGCATGCGCGAGCCATGTTCTACTGGAAAAAGTGGTGTGATTGTGAGCCGCCGCAAAGCTTGACCCAACATGCATGGTTGGCAGCCAACAGAAAGTGTATGGCGGCGAGTTGCCTCTCGGAGCGCGGCCTCGTCCCAGGATCGACGATGCCATGGGTGTCAGCCGTGGCGGCAGAACTGCCTCGTCGTTAAGCAATAATGCCGAATGCAGTCTTGTGCCGCAGAGGCCCGCAGTGACCCAGGCCCGTGGCGCGGTGCCCGACCCGCGCAGTCAGGTCCAAGCGAATACCTTGGCTCTTTTTTCCCGCGTTCGCCCGACCCAAACAGCACATGGCTAGATTCCGCAAAACCTTACGATTCTCGCGCAGCGCAATATATATCCACGCACAGGGAAGGTAGAACGGGGGAATGGCCTCCAGATTTGGCCCGTTTTTTTCCCCTTCTACAAACATCCCCTTGTTTTGCACCTTTCTCCTCCCGGCAGCACAGAAACCTCTACACCGCATCCTCTACCTGGGCTTCTGGCTGTACACACCCGCGCCTCTGATTGTCTCTTGCACCTTCCCCATTGAGCGAGTTTTTCGCAAACCACCGGGGAATAGTGAGCAATTATTAACACCTGAAGAGACTAACCTAACCACCAGCGACTCGCAGCGACCCGGCAACAGGCCAGCGCCTCACGGGATACACACTTTCTCCCCGCCACCTCTGCCCACCTCTGCTGTTGCCGCTGCTGCAACTCACTCATAGCTTGCGTCGTGCGCCATCTTTTGCAACCCGCGCCACAGGGCCCCAGCCTCTTAACTCACAATGGTGCTCCACGTCTTGCCCCTCCTTGACCACAAGCCGTTCCTGGCGGCGTCCCTGCCGCCGCGCCACGCGTCCGCCGCTAATAGCCTCGCCAATATAGTGCTCAACAACCGGTACCGCTTCTCCTCAAAGGTTGGCGCGGGTACGTTCGGGCTCATCTACTTGGTCAAGGACTTGGCCAGCGGCGCCACGTACGCAGCCAAGATCACGTTGGCCGAGCACAACAACGCGCACAAGCCGCGGGACGTCGACGCCAAGGCGTACGTCCAGGAGAAAATACACGCATGCTTCGCGCGCCACGGCCCGCTCGTGGCCCGAGAGCTCGACCTCCGGTCCGTCGAGCGCGAGGGCGAGCGCATCCCCGCTGTCCGCGAGATCGCTCTTCACTTGAAGGTGCACAAGCACCCGAACGTGGCGTCCATCCACCACGTACTCGTTCTTGGCGAGCACGCGGTGATTACGATGATGGACTACTTTCCGCAAGGCGACTTGTTTCAGAACATTATCGACCGCCAGGTGTTTTCGGCGCCGCCGCCGCACCAGGACAGACAGTTGCTCATGAAGAACTGCATGCTCCAGTTGGTGGACGCGGTGGCGTGGTGCGCATCCAAGAGCGTGTTCCACTGCGACTTGAAGCCAGAGAACGTCATGGTCATGTACAACCCGCAACACCGCCGCGCAGGCAGCAGCACGGGTACCGTAGACTACGCAGAGCTCCAAGTATTTCTCATTGACTTTGGCTTGGCAATGTCCTCGGACTTGATTTGCTGCAACGTATGCCGGGGCTCGAGCTTCTACATGGCTCCCGAGCGGATCGTCAACTACAACACGTGCAACCTCATCAAGTCACTCATCAACATGGACGAGTTCCCCACGGATCCGCGGTCCAGCTCGGAGCTGGCGGCGAAGCTCTTTCCGACGTTGGCAGGCGATGTATGGTCGTTGGGCGTGTTGTTTGTCAATATCACGTGCTCAAAGAACCCGTGGCCTGTCGCCAACATCAACGACCGTCAGGAGGTGTTTCACAACTACATCGTCAACGACAGCAGCCTCCTACGGTCGATCTTGCCCATCCTGCGTCAGTTCAACCAGTTGCTCAACGAGATCTTTGCGCTCAACCCGAACAGGCGCATCTCGTTGCAGAAGTTGGCGCGACGGCTTCTCGCCTGCGACTTCTTCAATGACCCCGCGGAGTTCAATACTCAGCTATTCACGCCGCCTTTGGAATATGCGTCGTTGAGCACAACTCCTGTGACCAGCAGTACCGAAATGGATCTGTGCAAGGCGTCAATTCAGACAGTCGGCTGCCCACACCACAATTAACGGGCCATAACACGCGTTCGCTTCTTCGTCCGCCTGCTGTGCGGCGGGCGCCTCGTGCCAGTCCCGAGGTCTACACTTAATGCATGTACATTTTCATTCTAGTCTAATTCACTTCTTTCCCACGTCCGTCACCCCCTCCCTTTCCTACTCTCCACTTACTTGCTTATTCTGGCCTGTTTTGCCCTGCTTCTGACCGGATCGTTTACAGCACAATCCGGTCGTGCTTCCAGTTGACAGGCGGGTGCGGCAACGCCTCTACGGGGGTGCTGCGGTCGAGCTCCCACGAGGCCCATTCCTCAAACACGCGTGCCAAAGGCTCGGCGTACCATCTGTTATGCCTGACATCGAACCAGCCCAAGTGGCCGCCGATGGACGTGATGATCATGTGCGTGTAAGGGTTCAACGCCACCTCGGACACGGGCATCGTCTTGCCCCCCACGATGGGGTCGTCTGCAGAGCTCAATATGATTGTTGGCACGCGCACATTCAAGAGCCGCTGGTCGGGCGACGCGTGGCGATAGTATTCTTGGGCCGAGTTAAACCCAAACAACTGCGACGTGAATGCATCGTCAAAGTCGCGCAAGTTGCGGAGCGTGAACGAGTTGGGGTTGTTCTTGTAGCTCGCAATCACCGCCTCGAGATGCAAAGAGTCGTCGTAGTGCTGGTCGAGAAGGCGGAGCAAGTTCTGGCACATTTTGGGCGAGTATATCTTGCTGCCGAGGAAATTGTCAACCAACGCCGCGGACGCCTGCGGAAAGTCCCAGGGACAGCCAATGACCGCCGCGCCCCTGATGTTCTCGTTCGCGTCAAAGCCCTCCTGGCCCAAGTAGTTGGCAATGATAGCACCGCCGAGAGAAAAGCCCACCAAGAAGATCTTCTTGTCCGGCCACTTCTTCGTCACGTGCTCGCGTATGTAGTAGCGCAAGTCGTTCGTCCACAAGCCGCAGAAAAGCTGTGGCGACGTGATGGTGTGGTTGGCGCACCCGCGCGCATTGAGCACGACGCCGTCAAACCCGTGCTCACCCGTCACTTTGATCATGAATGCGCGGAGGTACGACTCAAAGGAGCCCCCCGCGAGCCCGTGCAATGCCACGACAAGCGGCTTTCCGGTCTCGAGCAACGCCTGCTCGTGTGCAGGGTTCATGAACTCGGTCCGGGGCGGAAGCGCAAGCTTCTGGCTTGCCGGCCGGAACTGCTCGTGTTTGGCGTCGCTGGCCTGTGCACCCACAACATAGTCCACGGCAATGGTCGACTGTCCCTCCCACCGGTCGTACGGCATTTTGTCGCCGCTCGCGCGGTAGAACTTCTTGTTGGACTCGACAGCATGCACCACTCGTTTGTAGTGTACTTTGTCCACGTGCTCAAACTTGTTCAACGCCGTGTATGCGGTCTGCGAGTGGCCGCTCGACAAGAGCGGGTTCACGTAGAACGAGTATCCCAGACTGAGCTCCGGAGCGACCCCGGCGACAATCTGCTCCAACGTGCGTGTTTCCCCACCTTTGCTATACACCGCCGGCTTCCGGGGCGTCACGGTGCTAACTCTCGATTTGAAAAAGCCAGACATTGTATGCGGAGTCGTGATGATTGAAGGTGGCGGAGAAGGCCAGTGTGCTCGCGGGTGATGGTCTGCACGTGCCCGCTTGCCTGCAAGACGATGCGCGCCGCAGGCTAGGCAATGAGATTGTCTCATTGCACCATGCACACGGTCAATCTATATTCAAAGGTTGTTTCACCATGGAGAAATATTGGTTTCCTGGCGAATGACCGTTTATTTCATGGCGAGTTTCATTCTCCGGCCAAGGTATCATTTATGGCTAGTTACGTGTTTTGTGGCCCCAGGATTCTCATGACAGCTACAAAGCTTTGAAACTAGCTAGCCGGCGACCGCCGACGGGGGTTCTGCCTCATTCACTTGCTCCGTTTCAGAAGGAGAGCTGGCACTCCTGGCGCAGTTGCCGTCATTGTAAGACCCAGCCAAACTCACTTTTTGAAGCACTTGTCATAGCCGACCATCGTGAAGCGGAACTTGACGTCACCGGCATCTGTTCTGCGCCACGTCTCGCCTAAGCTTTCCTCGGAAATGTCGACAGTCTCAACCCATGGCTTGATTTGATGCGCAGCAGCAAACTCGAGCATGTGCTCAATCTCGTCCACCGGGCCGATCGCTGAACCTTGCACCGACAAGTTGTTGAAGAGCATGGTCATCGGAGGGAGGGCGAGCGTTTCGTCAGCTGGAGGCGCGGTGATAAAGATCATCTTGCCCCGCGGCCGGATCATCGACAAGGTCTTGTCGAATGACAGGCCCTTGAACGAGCTGCTGGTGTTCACCAAAAGATCGATCGTGTCCCCATATTTCGCCACGAAGTCCTCGTCCTCCGTGGCACAGAAGTGGTCTGCGCCAAGCTCCTTGGCGAGCTGCTCCTTGGCGTGAGAGCGCGAGATCGCGTAAACCTCGGCGCCCATCGCCTTCGCAAAGAGAATCGTCATGTGGCCAATTCCGCCGATTCCGGAAACACCCACCTTGCTGCCCTTGCCAACCTTCGCCTGCAAGAGTGGCGAAAAGCCGGTGATGCCGCCGCAGAGAAGCGGCGCAGCGTGCTCGGTCGCCAACGACTCGGGGATCTTGAAGGCAAACTTGGAGTTTACGCGAATGTGGGACGCATTGCCACCAATGGTGTTGACCCCGGATTCGGGATAGGTGCCAAAGTACGTCCCGACCGACTTGCGGCAGTTGCTGTCCAAGTGCTGCTCGCACGCAACACACGTGCCGTCGCTATCACACTGAGCGCCTATCCCCACACGGTCGCCCAACTTCAAACCTTTCTTAGCGTTCGGCCCAATCTTAACAACCTTTCCAATGATCTCATGGCCAACAGCCACGGGGGCGTACGGGCGGCCCCAGTTGCCGCTGGCAGCATGGATGTCGGAACCACAGACACCGCATGCCATGATCTCCACATCCACATCGTAGTCTCTGAACGCCTGTGGCTTGTACTCGAATCTCTTGGGGTGCAACCAGTCGTCGTAGTCGAGGACTCCAATGGCTTCGAATGTTTCGGGGTACATGTTATCTCTAGCTTTTTGTTTTCTTGAGCTGTGTCGAAGAAAAGATGCTAGGATGGGTGTGAGCTCTAATATACGCCGCCATCACTGAGCGCATGTTGCCACCTAGAGAAATAACCGCGATACAGGTACAACGCCCATCCGTTGCTTGCTATCGGCTTAGAATGACGACGCAGACACCATACGGGTTGCGTAAGGCTCGCGGGTCACGGGCGAGCTGGCAACAACACCTGCAGTTTTTCTGTGAGTGGTCATGGTCCAAATAAATGAGTTAATTCCTGTTGCTCGGCGGCTCGCATCCCAACACCGGCCCGAGATCCTCGATTACATTCGCGCACTGGTTAGTAGCACCGTAGCAAGTCGTGCACCTAGCTCTTTGGAGGAGCTCCGCGGACATCATGGGCCGCCTCCTGCGAACTTTGCCGATTCTGTTAAGTCTTTGAGAACGTACCATCATTGGTGCCGATGGCAATTGCTAGCTTTGCTTGCAAAACCCCTATTCGAGGAAGTGCCAGAATCAATCTTCGGTGTACCACACTATGAGATATGAGCATGCTATGCCTATAGTGCTATTGTAAGGGTTCTCAGAGGGCACACGTGCTTCTTGGGCGGTACTGGGCCTAAAACAAAAAATCACAAATCTTCATAGGTCACAAGAAATGGGAAAAAGAAAAATACCGCTTTGTGGAAACCCTTAACAAGCACACGTTCATTGAAACACCTCGCTCAAATCTGTTGGATGAGCTTAGCATCTGAAAACTGAAACTGAGGGAGGACCCATTTGTTTTGACTAAAAAAGATCTTGTTCGCATCCGCCGGGATTTTATAAATTTACAATCGTGGTTTTCGGAGGAAGCCGTGAATGTAAGAAGTAAGATCAAGAGTATTCTGCAAACAAGCTGCACTTCAAAATCGCCAACTAAAAGTGGTACCTTTCAAGTAGGATAGGTGGCTTAGTTGCGGTCTAGGCCCTGTCAAATAGCTACCCTCGAACAAGGTTCATCATGAGTATCGCGTATCTCTTTTTTTTTTTTGCAGCCACCCTCTGTTGGAGAAACTACTTGACTTTTATACTTGTTTTTTGCCCGGGATAAAGTTTGAAGGTTGCATGAATTGAGGGGGCCAAGCCACTGTCATAACCTCAGGGGTTCTATTCGCAACTAAATCAAAGTAATGAGAAAAAAAAGGCGAGCAGAAGCTGCAACGGGCTCGCGCGCCACATTGCATGCGCTTCAGCAAAAAGATATGGCTGCAAAACTGTGTTGCAATAACACCAAATATAAATACCTATGTGATCCCAGGAATACTTGCTTTCAGTGATATCTGATATCTGATATATACTGTGCCGAAAATGACTCTCGTTCTGTTTATATTTCTGCAAGCGTGCATTCTTCAGCTCGCCCCCGCTTTAGCTGCAACTACGGGTCCTATTTGGAACTTCAACACAGCCACAGCTGCGATTGGCCTTAGCCCATCTTTTGAAAACGAAGGTACCACAAACGAGTTTCACACCTCGTACCGCTGGAATGTAGGGAATTACACTGTCAACGCAACATCCACTAGATCTTTCTCAAGGGTTCGTGAATTCACGTTTACCGACGATGATACTGAGTTATACTCTAGCACGTATCTGGAATATTTTGCGCAACGCTCGACTACGTCTAGATCCAGACTTCGTGAATTTACTTTCCTCGATGAGCAAAGCGAACCCAGTGCCGAAGTCGTTACTGGAAATACAGCCACTTCTTCAGATGCGGAAATAGGTGAGCCGGGCTTCACAGTCACGTTGACCGAAACAACAGACTTAGTGCTAACCACCGAGGTTGAAGATATTTTTGTGACTCGCACAATTGTTATAGGAACAATTCCCAGTGCACAGACGAGTCACCCAGGGAATGTTGGTATCGCAACGAGCACGGTATTTACAACTACTTCGGCTGTTGAAAGGCAAGATGAAACTACTAGACCTTCGACACAAATCGCGGCACAACCCACACATATACAAACAGTCACAGTTGGGGCTTCGAGTGAGCCAACTAACGATTTTGGTCTTGTCGAAGTCGAGATTACACAGACTACGTATCAGGATTTCACGACTGCTGTTTTTACAGAGAACGGAACGGCTCACACAACCTCCTTTTTGTTTGGTGCCCGAATTGTTTACATGGAAGAAACGGAGCAGGAAGTTACTCGGGCGACCACCACGACGGTGATATTCCCCATTAATCCTGAAACTACGACTGTGGGCGTTGTGGGGCTTCCGGAAACGACATCAATTCTTGATAGTACAAATCCCACGACGGTCAATGAAGCTCAGAGTGTTAGTGAGATCTATGTTGGTGGAGCAGTTAACATCATCACTGCCGGCAGATTGCGAGCCTTGAGTCTGTTGATTTTTTTATTCGCCGCGGTATGGATTTGAGTCGTCTGTGTTCATCCTTGAAAGCAAGATTTGAGGGCTTACATTTACTAAAGTATATTTTTTTTCTTTTCTGGAATATCAACAAGTAATAAAATATACCCCTATCTTTGGCAGACATCAGAAAGAAGCCACTGTCTTAAATTTATATGGAGCTGAGTTCTTTTTCTATCCATGGATGTTTTCGCCATACGAAGCTTCTTGCAATCAATTCTTCCAAGCTGAAATATTGTGATTTCCCTGGCTGAGAGGTCTATACTGTTAGAGGATCACGCGAGGGTAATTATTTAACGAATGAAACACCATTTCCCTCTCAATTGGCCCTCAAATCTGAAGAAAAAAAAATCGTTAAACACCAACTAAGCAAGTGATTTCACCAAATGGAAAATGACTACGAATACACATGTGAGTTTTGGACACTTCTTCGAGAGGCCACCGTTCCAAACACAGCCTTTGCTTTTAGTTTCGTCTGCAAGCACGCGGATTCTGAAAAACAGATTTATTGAAATATAGAAGTGCCAAACAGATGTGGCCGAAAATTAGATCGAAAAAGAGAATATCCGGGGATACTCTCAGTGGTCAAAAAAAATCAATCAAATGACATGCTGAGATTCAAATCATCAAAGCAAGAAGACCAGCGACACCAGCGGCACCCATGACCTTCTTGTTGGCACCGTTGAATTCGGTCAGCGTTGGAACAGGAGGCACAGAAGTCGAGCTGATAGCGGTGCTGAGAGTCGAGCAAGAAGTAATCGCGCCCGTGGACGTGTAGAACGAGGTCGAGCAGTCGCCAGTGTATGTGATGGTCGTGGCGGAGGTAACAGTCACCTCCGTTGGCACGCAGGTGTCAGTGTCACAGGTGGTGATGGTGATCGTGGTGGCATCAGGACAGTACGTCGTGTAAGTGGTGTACGTCTTGGTGTGGTTAGACCATTTGTTGTCACCAAAGCTGACGTGAACACCTGCGGACGCCTGTGCGCTGGCCAGAAAGTCAGCCAAAGGCTTCTTGTACACATCGACGGGCTGGCAGTCCTGTGGAATCTGGCCATTGTAAGCAATGCCAATCTTGCCCTCGGCAGAGGAGTACAACTTGAGGTTCACAATTCTTCCGTCAGGGCCAAACTCAATGACGGTGGTGGTTTCGGCCTTAGCCTCCGCGTTGGCAGTGCCAAGGAAGGCGGCGCCGCCATCGCCATTGACGCTACCCACAACCTCGGCCTTCGCACCCAGGTCCACAGAGACAACACCATCCTTCATCACAAAGGGCGCTGGAGCACCGCTCTCCTGGATGTAAAGCACATCGGTGCCGTCGGGGCCAGTCGTAAGACCAAGCGAGCCCTCGAGATCAGCGTTGGCGTCGGCGGCGCCCTTCACGACAAATCCCACCTGCTCACCATTGGCCACTGCGCTAGGGGTCGCGCTGGGCTGGGTAATGGCAGTAGCGGTTCCAGTCACACCTTCGGGGGACTTCACGACACTAGCCACACCACCGTGTCCACCAGCCCCTCCAGAAAGGGAGGATCCGGAGGCACCGTTTCCACCAGCCCCTCCAGAAAGGGAGGATCCGGCTTCACCAGCTTCACCAGCTTCACCAGCTTCACCCGAAGTACCAGAAGCGCCAGAAGCACCAGAAAGGCCAGAAGCACCAGAAGTGCCACCAGTGCCACCAGTGCCAGCAGTGCCAGGAGCGCCAGCAGCGCCAGCAGCACCTACAGCACCGTCAGATCCTGAGAGGCCTGGGGCGCCGTCGGCACCTTGAGCCATAGTGCTGGTAAGCGAGATGAGGGAGATAGCGAGAGTGGTGAATTTCATTGCGAGTAAGCCAATTGAGTGTATTCTGAGGAGAAAAAGATAGACATTACAGAAGAGAATGGGCCCTTTATATATCGTCTTGGGCGAGCCTCGAACCCCTTGGGATACGCACCGGGAATTCCGCACAAGGCAGCTGGAGAACCCCGCTCCTCAGCCATGCGTGTGGCCCGATTGTCATGGACAACGCTGGGTCGTGGTGCCATAGATTTGCACCCGACGCGCGGCTGTCCCATCCCAAGCCCCGGTACTGCACATGGACAGACTCGCCGCAGCGCATCGGCAAACCCATTTCATGGCTCCAAGCCCCCGTCCGACTGTACTGTCCCGGCGCAAGCAGTGGGCGAGGCCCAGCGTCGATTGTGTGGTTCATGGGATGATAATGATTCACGTTCTTGTCCTGGACGGGTGTCTGTTGAAAACGGAGACCGTGGCTTTCGACTTTTCGAATACAGCAGTAGGTCTTTCGTGCAACTGCATCTTGCACGATGGACGCGCGGACACGCCCTACTTTCCCAGGCGAGAGTCTAAAAATAAGCGTCCCGAGTGAAATCCCGCAGGCGCGAGAGCGGCGGGAATGTTCCATGCTCGTTCCAGGCGAAAAGTGCAGAAAGCCTCAGACAATGCACGGGGATGGTCATCACGGTGGGGCATAGGACGGGCACGCATCCGTGTTTGTTCCCAGAGGAGATTCGCGTGAGCGAGCGGTCTGGGTTCCCATAAGGCTACGACAGCTGGGGTCAACAAAGCCAATGCGAGGAGCGCCAAAATAATGGAGCCGTGAATACAAAAGGGTAATGGGCTCGTTCGAAGTTGTTTTTTTTTTTGTTTTATTTGCCGCCAAGAAATAGGACAACAAACATAGGTCGGATGACTTTTTGAAACACCCTTGTATTAGGTCTATGTGCAAACCAGGCGCCCATTGTTCTCTGCTGGACTTTCCCCATGACCACCCCGATATTTGGATAACTTTACAGCAAAGCTTCTTCTGGTTAGGACGCCACCCGCCCAGGACAGAAACGTGTGTTTCGTGCACAGCCTTGTCAAGATTCGCTGTTGTTTGTTTGTTGTGGAACTCGTTTTTCGCGACCGAGCCTGTTTGATTGCGTTTGTGAGGCATAATGTTTGAATTAATTGAAAGAGGCACAACCATTTGGGGCGCTGCACACGTATTACAAATATGCGGGCTACTTTTTTTTTGGTTTGTTTGCCCAGAAAAAGAATGAAGTGAATTGGGTTTTCTAAAAAAAAATTTCAACGGCTATCTGTATACTTGGTTCTGGGGTGTTCATTAGCTTTTGAGAAGTACTGTTTGATGAGCAGCTACTCGGATCTCAACGCATCGTACTTGACCACGGCCCCTAGGAGAGTCCTGAATCCCTCCTCTACTTGTGTAGGGGTGCTGTATTCCTCGAAGTTATGAGAGACCCCGTCTTTCGAGGGGATGAAGATCATTGCAGTTGGAACACGGAGAGCAGTGAGCCCAGAGTCATGGCCCGCACCGCTCACGATTGGGATAGACTCTTCCTCCCCAAAGAGCTCGTCAGAGGACTCCTTGATGCATTTCATGCAAGTCTCGTCGAAATGAATGGCAGGCTGATTTACAAGCTCCTTCAAGCTGAAAGTCAACTTGACGCCAGTGGTGCTGACAATAGCTTCGAGATCTTTGCTTAATTCGCCGTACATAGAATCGAGCGTCTCGTCAAGCTCATGTCTCATATCCACCACAAAACGCACCTGCTGGGGAATCACATTGACGACGGCAGGCTGGATTTCCATGATGCCACAGCTAAACAAACCGCCATGTCTGCGGGCAATTTCATTTCCTTTCACCACAACCATTGAAGATGCAAGCAAAGCGTCCGATCTTGAGCAAAGGGGCGTTGTCCCAGTGTGCTGGGCCTTGCCCTTCATGGTTACTTCGATCCACCTGAGGGCTTGGATTCCCAGGACGCGACCGACTTTTTTTCTTTGTTCTTCGAGAATAGGGCCCTGCTCAATGTGGAGCTCGAAATGCGCTGCCAAAGGATTTGCTTCATATGAGCAAGGGATATCTCCCAAATAGCCAATTCGCTCTAGTGCGCTGCGCACTGAAATAGGCACCTTGTCTGTTACAGACTCCATCCTGTACACTTCTTCAAGGTCTGCTGCATGGGCCCAGACCGAGGAGGACATCATGCTCATGGGAAATCTGGCGCCTTCCTCGTTCATCCAGTCCACCACACAAATAGGGTAGTTGGGGACGAACCTGTTTTCCTTCATGGTCCTCAAGACCTCCAAGCCACTAAGCACACCCAATACCCCGTCGTATCTTCCACCTGTTGGCTGTGTATCTAAATGCGAGCCCATTGCCAATGGCTTACCTTCTTTCTTGCCTGGTAACACGCCAAAAATGTTACCCATTCTGTCGATTTTGACTGTGCATCCCAAGCTCTTTAACTCTGTCACAAACCAATCTCTCACGCCCTTATCTTCGTCGGACAAGGCCAAACGGCACATGCCTGTTTCGGTTTCTTTGGTGCCCCATTTTCCTTTGGGGCCGAATCTGTTTGATGTCTCGTGGATCGTGTCGATTAATCGGTTTTTCTTGATTGCGAATGTAGAGGCGCATGTGACCTGTGTCGTCAGAGGCATCATGCGTTAGTTTGTTGATTGCTTGAGGGCTGAGAAAGATGGAAATTATTGTTCTAGACAATCTGTCATCCCTCATGGAAATTCTTGCCGCCTTATATAATTTGGCATTTTCTCTTCTTGTGCGTCGGGTTACTCCATTGGGAAACACGATCTCGTTTTCCCCTCTTGACGCGCCTGATAAGAACTCTGCCGCGCTTTTCGACCGCGGCATTTATGGGCCTTGGTCTTGGGAAACTACACCCGAGAAACTCCTCTCCCTATAAACACGTTTGTTTTCTTCGTAGACGAGACTTTCACGAACGTATTTTTTATAAACCCAAACGTTAGTTGCAAACTTGATCTAACACATTTGTGTCAAACATAAATTCGAATGGCTCCTCGCCGTCATATAGCTCCCACAAGCCGTCCAAGTGATTTAATATCTGGACGATGATTTTCGAATTTGATCTCACTAGAAGATCTTCGAGACACTTTTTGAAGAAACTGCGGTTCTCAGAAGATGTGCTGGTACTCGCTGCAATCATGAGAGACCAAATAGGTAGAATGGTGCTCTGGTTGTGCAGCTGCTCGATATCGATCCGGACAGCCTTGACCAAGTGCTGCAAGTCCAGCGCTTTGACAGATTCAAAATCTATAATTTTCAGTAAAAGAATGAGGGAAGTGTTGAGCACAACTTTGGCAATGGACATAGTGGCTTTTATGTTTGGGTGGGCATATTCGTTGGACTCATTCTCAAAGGATAAGAGAAGAGCCTCCGCAAGCTGCAATATCTCCATGTGTAGGTATCTTCCATTTTCGTCGAGGGGAAGATTGAGTCGACACAGCCAAGCGCATTTTGCTGCTATCTGGAAAGCAAGCATGGACCTATATTTGTAGCGATCGGTGTTGTCGTAGAATATCTGGATTAGCTTGATTCGAGAAGCGTGGAAGAAGTCGAAAGGAGATGGCACAAGCTTGGGTAGTTGGTTGTGGTCACAGAAAAAGATGGTGATTGAATAATTGAATAAGAAATTCTCTAACATGATTTTCTCAAGCGTCAGAAACGGCTTCTCGGAAGAAGTGCTCCTCTCGATGCTAGAAAGCCGTAGCGAAATGATTTTATAAGCTGCACCAAAGTGGGCAGCACACCTCGTAGCGTTCGAGTCGGCAAACATATCACGGAGACACAAGATTTGGAGCACTTGCACAGCAACAAAGAACCAAACCTCGCCGCCTTGGATTTTGCCCTGCTTCAATTCGCATAGATAAAAAGTGATCGCTTTGGTATATCGCTCTTGCGCAACGTGTCGATACCTAGGGTTGTTGAAGGCAATTATAGATGCACCACATGCAATGAACACCTCTTGAAGAAGAAGTGACTCTTTTGCAGCAGCTAGCACGAGTTCCAGGCATTGTTTTTTATCTTGGAAATTTACCTGCGCCAATGTCGGAAGGAATTTGTGGATGAAAACAGAAAGAAAGTACGTATCTGTCGCAGATTCGCCTATTGGGAGCAGTGATTCCGATGGGGAGTTACTGGCTACAGAAGAGATACTTGCAGGCAGTGTAAAGTTATTGACACGATCTTCTGCTGATTCCGAATCGTCCCGGGAATGTTCTGGCTCTTTGTTCATCGGGCTTGGACTCTCCATATAGTCCTTTGCCAGTGCGATGGCAACGCCTAGAGTCTCGAGAAAGTCTGATTCGGAGAACATATTTGGAGTTCGGTAAGATCCCTGCGTATCCGGGAACACCCTGGATGGAATGCCCTTTCTTGCCCCAGGTTGAAAGCACTTTTCATCTAGTCTGAAGACCGGCTTTGGCGGAAACAAAGCATTGACAGATTCGCGGCTGCTGCTCACTTCTTGACTCACTGAGAATGCCATTGCTCTGGAGTTGAGCGGCGGGACACATGCCGTATGTTCAAGTGTCAATGGAAGAAATTGTGCGTTGGGCTCGTGAACAAAATGGCCGGCCGAAGGTGGCCTGGGTGTCTCAGGGCTGGAAATTGGCTCACCTGGCCATGCGCATTTGAGCTGGCTCCGCCGGCAATTTTTGCACTGTGACTTGCTCTCGTCACACTTGATCTTCTTCCTCTTGCAGTTTAAGCAGCCCAGTAGCGAACGCTTATACGCTCTTCTTGGCTTTTTTTGCTCCAAGTCATGGGAGCTTAATTGAAAGACCGCTTGATACTTGTGAAAGATCCCAGTTTCCATACCAAAATACTCGAGTTTTGCTTTTGAGGGGTTGCCAGGGTATTCTTCTGAGTCTGGCTTATCTCAGACCTTGCTTGGAACGGCACGTGATTCTCCATCTCACGAGATACTGACACACGAGATACTGACACACGATAAGCGCCGCACCAAAAGCGGATAAAACTCGGCTGGGGGCGAGCAGCAGCTTTCTTGCTAACTTTGCCTTGAGCCCAGACACTGCTTCAAATCTCCAGAAACCATTCCCCTCCATGTCCTGGTCTTTCTTTTTTTTTTTCTTTTTTGTCTTGAAGTGTCTTCAAAGTGGTGCTCTCTTTTTCGCCTACCCCAAGTTGGGTCCCACGCACCCGCGAAACAGTTTTCGAACCCCACACTATATACCCGATTCCAGCAAGCACGTAGACAGGCAGCACAAGTAGTAGTACGCTCGACTTGCTTTATTGGCGAGACTTGGATAAATATGCAATTGGCAAGCACTAAACGAAACCGTCTAATGGGTATATGCCGGGCGCCACACCGGGAACCCGGGACCTGCGAAGTTCCATGGTTACGAGGCACACTGTGGCTTTTCCCGCGCGGTAGCCCGGCTATCACCAGAGCCGCACCGAATGAGCTCATAAAGAAGCTGATTCCGCCAAAGAGTTTTCATATCCACGCCACTTTTTGCTTCACGAAAAACCAAGGTATATGATGGATGTGAAAGGCATGGCCCTCTGGAAAACTCCTGGGCCTCGCAAGCATTTGAGTCGCGCAAATTACGCCTTGAGCTTGGGAGTAGTGGCGGCGTTATGTATTGCGTTCTATAAATGCAAGCTGTTTGGGCCTCTTAAGGTCGGAGATTCTACTGTTATTGTCTTGGAAGCTTTGAAGGACAACTGTGCAGGTGAATGGTCGAAGAAATACACCTCGGAGCCACATCTTCCTGGCACGAACTACGGCTTTGTTGAGTGGACCAGGGACAAGTTCGAGGAGTACGGGTGGATGACAGAGATCGACTCATATGACGTGTATGTCAGCTATCCTGAAAGCCACGACTTAAAGCTTCTTGATAATGAGAAAACTGTCATCTATCAAGCACCCTTGAGAGAAGACGTTATTCCCGAGGACGCTACTAGCGGGGGTAACGACACCGTGCCCACGTTTCTAGCATACGGTGCCAATGGCAATGTAACTGCAGAATATGTATACGCCAACTACGGAACTAAAGAGGACTTTTCTTTGTTAAAAGAAATGAACGTATCCATGGAAGGCAAGATCGCCATTGTTCGCTACGGAAGTATTTTCCGTGGTCTAAAAGTTCAGTTCGCGCAGGAAAATGGCGCGGTGGGTGTGCTACTATACAGCGATCCAGGAAATGACTTTGGTGTCACGCCGGCAAACGGATTCAAGCAGTATCCACATGGTCCTGCCAGGCAAGAGTCATCGGTTCAAAGAGGGAGCGTTCAGTTCTCGGGTGGCGTAGGTGCTACTCCAGGTGACCCCACCACCCCGGGGTATGCCTCAAAAGGAAACGTCAAGAGAATGGATCCATATTCCAGCATCGGCAAAATTCCTGTCTTACCGATCTCCTACCGTGAAGTGACTCCAATCTTGAAAATGCTTAACAGACAAGGCCAAAAGGCCCCTCGTGAATGGATCGGAGAGCTCGAGGGGTTTGATTATTACATTGGTCCAAACCCCAACATGACCCTCAACTTGTATTCAAACCAGACTTTCAAAATCACCCCATTGTGGAATGTATACGCTGAAATCGAGGGGAAGAGGAAAGACGAGGCCATAATCATTGGAAATCATCGCGACGCTTGGATAAAGGGAGGAGCGGGTGACCCCAACTCTGGCTCAGCAACCTTGATTGAAATCGCAAGGGCCCTTGGGTCCCTAAAGAAATCTGGATACGAGTTTGAAAGGACCATCATTCTACAGAGTTACGACGGCGAAGAATATGGCCTTTTGGGTTCGACTGAGTACGGCGAGTACGCCGCGAAAAGGTTGCAAAAGAACGTCATTGCATATTTGAACATGGACTCCGCTGCCATCAGCCGCTTTCTAAGATTGAGAAGCTCGCCTGTTTTGAATCGAGTCTTGCGGAAAGTTGCAAAGTGGATTCCGTACCCGGGCCAAGAGGCAGACACACTTTATGACCACTTGGTCAAGGAAATGGGAGACAAGATCACCAACTTAGGCTCGGGGTCTGACTATACTGTCTTCTTGGAACATTTAGGTATTCCATGTGCTGACGTCAGTTTTGTTCAAGGAAAGGGGGATGGAATTTATCACTACCATTCCAACTACGATTCCTACGACTGGATGCTCAAGTATGGTGACAAGGATTTTCTGTACCACAATGCGGCTGCAAAGTACTTGGCCTTGGTAGCATTAGAGCTTACTCGACACAAAGTCATAGATTTCTCTGTGAGCGACTATGCTGATGATCTAAGCACTTATTTCAATCAGCTCGAGCAGGAGGTTCCGCAAGAATGGTTCAGTGAGCCTGTAACCGAAGTGGCCGCAGAGGAATACCTCAATGACCAAGACCACAATGAGGCATTCATCCGAGACGTCACCGAAAGAAGTTACCGATACAAAAAACAGTTTATGTTTCCAGAGTTGCTTTTGCCTGCTGTATGTAAACGCGATCGGGGAATGAGAATGTGCCTCCGCAGCCACGATCATCTCACGTTTGGGGACTTCTTTTTCCATACAAAACGGCAATTGGAAAGATTCAAGGAAACCGCAAAGCATTTTGACGAAAAGAGCGAGGCTCTTCAGATCAAATACGACAAGAAGGATACCCGAACATGGTGGCAGCGCCTCCAGCTTCGGTTTCAGATCTCGCGTCACAACACGTTGCTCAAGTACTTCGAGCGAAACTTCTTGTATACACACGGGTTGCATGAAAGAACATGGTATAAGCACATGGTATTTGCCTCGGGGAGATACACGGGCTACGCGGGTCAAACATGGCCAGGTATCAGAGAGGCGATTGAAGACCGAGACATCGACAGGGCAGTCAAGTGGCTTGGTCTTGCCGCTAAAGCTGTCAAGCGCATCACGGCACAAATGGAATAACAGCCATGGGCAGGCGAAGAACGGGTCCGGACACAGATTCCAAGTTCATACAAAAGCTATCAAGAACAAAGGCTCAAAGCTAATTTCCCTTCACCGTACTGCATTGGCGTGTGACCCCGCGAAAGGATTGCGTCTTGGCGCACGCCAAACTCATCTCAAACCTGTATGTAGCCGCTGCATAGTGTCGTGACACGACGGTCTCGCTCAAAGCGGAAATTACCAAACACGGGACTAAAAATTGAGCGTGCCTTGGCTAGGCTTGGCGAATAACGTTTTGTTCTGATACGCAACTGAAACTGAGCCCGCGGCCCATCTCTGTCTTCTTAAGCCGGGCTTGTGCACACCCATTTCTACGCATCTCATCACAACATCAAAGCCTCTATCATCATGTCTTTGATTCCGCTCGCAGCAGCTCCAGTATTCCTTCAATTTGGTATGGCTTTGGCCGTCAACGGTGGCTTGGGATCCGGCGACGACGATCTGGAAGACACCACCACAAAGGCTACGACTACAAAGGCCACTTCCACAACCAACACGAAGGCAAATACAAGCACACAAACTGGAACAAACACTGCAACAACAGGAACTTCCACCGGCACAGTTTTTGCTACCGTAGGCACCGAAACAGAAGTCATAACTACGTACAACCAGTGGGGATTCACGGGTTCGCAATCCATATGGAGAGATACTGTTTCAACGCAGCTGAGCTCTGCTTCTCTGGGTCTGGCATCAACATCGTCTTCCTCGCTGTCCTCTTTGACGTCTTCATCGCTGTCCTCTTCTGCGACATCAGGTGCCAACAGATCTGCCAAATTCACCAACCAGAATGGATGGAAATCCACCGCAATCATGGGTGTTATGATTGCAGCGACAGTTGGGCTTCAATGCTTGTAGATGAACAAAAAAGAGCCTGGTGCTCTGGCGAGGAGCAAGAATATATGGAAAATAGCATATGAAAGCTACGAGGCGTCTTCTACCATGGGCATTTGATGACTAAATAGCTATTTCGAAGTCCCGTTCGGTAATTGCTTCGATCTGGGCAAAATTCTACCCAGTTTCATCAACTGCTTCGAATAGAATGCACACACGTTTGATTGTTGGAGGAAAACATAGATCATTTGTTTCAATAGTCACATCGACAGCTTGTTTTGATTTTTCAACAGGTTTAGAGTTTA